>OZ030014.1:18640000-20032500 GCA_964023405.1 Apodemus agrarius | reverse complement strand
TACATTGAAAATATTTCAGATAAGCACGTTAAAATTGACAATTTTCATAGAAAATTAAGGAGTAAAGTGATAGACATGTAAAACATTGCTAAAATAATTGAAATATGGGATAGAAACATTTTATGATAAAATCAAAGATTTACATAGAAAATATTTCTGATTAAATTGTAGGAAAAATGTAGAAAAACATGTTAAATTGAAGACTATCATGGAAAATTTTATAAAAATGGTATGGTGTAGACATTTTAATATCTGGCAAAAATAGACTTGAAATCAGAAGTAATCAGAAGAGATAAGGAAGGACATTACATACCCATCAAAGGAAAAATCCACTAAGAGTACAACTGCAATGCTTAACATCTGTGCAGACAACACACAACACAAGTGCACCAAGGTGTTTTTTTTTGGGGTTTTTGTTTGTTTGTTTGTTTCTTTGGTTTTTTGTTTGTTTGTTTGTTTTGGTTTGGATTTGGTTTTTTTCGAGACAGGGTTTCTCTGTATAGCCCTGACTGTCCTGGAACTCACTCTGTAGACCAGGCTGGCCTCTAACTCAGAAATCCGTCTGCCTCTGCCTCCCAGAGTGCTGGGATTATAGGCGTGTGCCACCACCACCCAGCTCCCAAGTTTTTAAAAGAAATGCAACCACAGCTTAAATCACATATTGACTATCATACACTGATAGTGGGAGACTTCCATATTCCACTCTCACTGATAGGTTATCAAGACAAATCTTATGCAGAAAACTGTTGGAGCTGTTTGATACTAAAATCAAATGGTCTTAAGAGATGTTTACAGAACATTTTACCAAACACACAAAAATATACCTTCTTCTCAGCACCTTAAGGAACTCTCACCAAAATTGACTACATACTCTGACACAGAGCGAGTTTAAATAGACACAAGAAAAAATAAACATTTCACATCATAACAGATAGGCATGAATTAAAACTGTATAGCAATAACTGAAACAATAGAAAGCTTACATACATGTGGAAACTGAAAAACTGCTGAATGAAAAACAGGTCAAGACAAAAATTAACAAATACATTGAAGGTTTTATAGAATTCAATGAAAATGAATATATTACATATCCAAACTTATGGGACACAATGGAAACAGTTCTAAAAGGCAAAGTCATACAGAGAAAATAAGTCCCTACATAGAAAATTTGAAGAGATCTCACATTAATAAACTTACAACACACCTGAGAGCTCTAGAACTAAAAGAAGAAACCACACCCAGAAATGTCAATGGTAATAAATAATTAAATACATGACTGAGGTCAATACAATAGAAACAAACAATACAGAGAATCAATGAAACAAAGAGTTGTTTTTTATTTTTAAGTAAGATAGACAAAGCCTTATCCAAGTTAACTTAAAGGCGAAGAGAGAATATCCAAATTAACAAAATTAGAAATGAAATCAGGGACATAATAACAGACACTAAGAAATCTATCTAGAATCATAAAGATGTACTTTAAAGACCTGCACTCTGCCAAACTGGAAAATCTGAAAGAAATGGATAATTTTCTTAGTAGGTACCATGTGTCAAAGTTAAATCAAGACCCCTTAAGCAATTAGACAACAACTCTTAATGGAACAGAAGCAGTCGTTAAAAGTCTCCCAACCATAAAAAGGCCAGGACTAGATAATTTTAGCACAGAATTCTAATGTTGAGTTAATACCAGTACTCCTCAATTTACTCCACAAAAGAGAAAGAAAAGAAACATTGTCTAGTTCATTTTGGGAGGGCACAGTTACCCTGATACTCAAACCATATAAGGACCCAACAATGAAAGAAAATTACAGACCAATTTCCCTTAGAAACATAGATGCAAAAATTCTCAAGAAAATTCTTGCAAACCAAATTAAAAAACACATCCAAAAATTGTGACTGTATATGGTGGGGCAGTCTCTGGATGGCCTTTTCTTCAGTCTCTGCTACACACTTTCTCTCCATATTTGCTCCCTTGAGTATTTTGTTCCCCATTCCAAGAAGGATCAAAGCACCCACACTTTGGTCTTCCTTCTTCTTGGGCTTCATGTGGTCTGTGAGTTGTATCTTGAGTATTCTGAGCTTTTGGATAATATCCACTTATCAGTAAGTGCATACTACATGTGTTCTTTTGTGATTGGGTTACCTCATTCAGGATGATATTTTCTAGTTCCATCCATTTGCCTAAGAATTTCAGGAATTCATTGTTTTTAATAGCTGAATGGTAATCCATTGAGTAAATGTACTACATTTTCTGTATCTATTCCTCTGTTGCTGGACATCTGGGTTCTTTCCAGCTTCTGGCTATTATAAATAAAGGCTGCTATGAACATAGTGGAGCATGTGTCCTTGTTAAATGTTGGAGCATATTTTGGGTATATGCCCAGGAATGGTATACCCGGGTCCTTAGATAATACTATGTCCAATTTTCTGAAAAACAGGAGCCTGATATAGCTGTCTCCTGAGAGGCTCTGCTAGAGCCTGACAAATACAGAGGCAGATGCTTGCAGCCAACCACTGGGCTGAGTATGGGGTCTCCCGTAGAGGAATTAGAGAAAGGACTGAAGGAGCTGAAGGGGTTTGCAACTCCACAGGAAGAACAATGAAATCAACCAACCAGACCCCTTAGAGCTCCCAGGGACTAAACTATCAACCAAGGAATACACATGTAGCGACCCATGGCTCCAGCTGCATATGTAGCAGAGGATGGCCTTGTCAAGCATCAGTGAGAGGAGAGGCCCTTGGTCCTGTGAAGGCTCAATGCCCCAGTGTAGGGGAATGAGAGGTTGGAGTGTCAGAAATAGGTGGGTGGGTGAGGGAATACCCTCCTCATAGAAGCAGGGGGAGAGGGAATGAGATATGGGGTTTGGCAGGGGGGATTGGGAAAGGGGATAACATTTGAAATGTAAATAAAGAAAATATCCAATTAAAAAATGAAAAAGAAGAAAAGAAGGAAAAAAATTGTTCACCATGATCAAGTAGGCTTCATCCAAGAGATGCAGGGATGATTCAAATATACAATTTGATATATGTAACTCATCATATAGACAAGATGGAGGAGATGGGCAGAGGGTCAGGGAATTGAGTAGAAGTGTGTAGCAATGGGGGATGGGGAACTAGGGGTAGCAACCAGAAAGTTCCAGATGCCAGGAAAGCAAGAGCCTCCCAGGACCCCACGGGGATAACATTAGCTGAAATATGCCACACAGGGGAGGAAGAACCAGTCTAGAACATATCCAGAGGTCAGGCATGGCCCTCTGTTTGAGGGCTGGGGCCACCCACCCATCTCCAAAATTTTAACCCAGAATTGTTCCTGTTTAAAGAAAATACAGGGACAAAGAGTGGAGCAGAGACTGAAGGAAAGGCCATCCAGAGTCTGCCCCACCTGGGGATCCATCCCACATGCAGACACTAAACCCAGAAGACACTATTGCTGATGCCAAGAAGTGCTTGCTGACAGGAAGGTGCCTGAAACAGCTGTCTCCTGAGAGGCTCTACCTGATGTTGACCAATACAGATGCAGATGCTCTCAGCCAACCATCGGACTGACTGAGCATAGGGACTTCAATGGAGGAGTTAGGGGAAGGACTGAAGGGGCCGTATCTGGCATCAATGGGAGTAGAGGCCCTTTGTCCTGTGAAGGCTTGATGCCCCAGTGTAGGGGAATGCTAGGGTGGTGAGGCGGGAGTGGGTAGGTGGGTGGGGAAGCACCCTCAGAGAAGCAGGATAAGGGGGAATGGAATAGGGGGTTTGCAGAGGGGAAACCGGAAACCGGGAAAGGGGATAACATTTGAAATGTAAATAAATAGAATAAGAAAATAAAAATAAATAAAATTTAAAAATGGCTTCAGGAGTACTATGAAAAAAACTGAAGAACTTCTATATGACAAAGGACACCATCATTTGGTTAAAGCTTCAGCCTACAAATTAGGAAAAGATTTTTACTACTACACATCCAATAAATAGGGAATATCCAAAATATAAATAAACTCTAGATATCAAGAAAATGCTAGATATCAAGAAAGTAAATAACCCAATTTTAAAAAGAGGATATATATCTAAACAGATAATTCTTTTTTTTTAATTCACTTTACATCCCTATCACTGTCACCCTCTTGTCCCCCCTCACATTGCCCTTCCCCCATTTCCCACCTCCTCTGAGAGAGTGGGGACCCCCACTGGGTATCCCCCAGGCCTGGCACATCCAGTCAACAGAGAATTCTTAAAATAGGAAACTCAAAGGTTGAGAAACACTTCTGAAATGTTTACAACATCCTTAGCCATCAGAGAACTATAACTCAAAACTACTTTGAGATTCCATCTTACACCTGTCAGAATGGCTAAGATCAATAAAAAAAAAATGACAGCTCATGCAGATGAGGATTTGGAACAGGGAAACACCCCTCCATTGCTGGTGGGAGGGCAAATTTATATAGCTACTATGGGAATCAATATGGTGGTTCTTCATGAAGATGGGAATCAATCTACCTCAAAATCCAGATATAACACTTTTGGGTATATACCCAAAGGAGTTCCGTCCTACCACAAGGACACTTGCCTAATTATGTTCACTGGTGCTCTATCCATAAGAGCCAGAAATTGGAAACAGCTTTCATGTCTCTCAGCAGAAAATTGGATAATGAAAACATGGTGCATTTACACAATGGAGTAATATTCAAGCATTAAAAGAATGAAATCATGAAAATCACAAGTAAATGAATAGAACTAGAAAAAAATCATCCTAGATGAGGTAGCCCAGATCCAGAAAGATAAATATGGTATTTATTTGCTTATATGTGGACATCTGCTGCTAAGTCACTGATAACCAAGCTACAATCTGGAGGTTAGATATAGGGTAAGGGATTAGTGGGAGCAGATAAATATCCTTAAGCAAGAGAAATAGAATAGTTATGGACAGATTAAGGGGCTAGAATAGGAGGATCAAATGGAGAGGGGAAGGGAAGACGGAGACAGAGATAAGGGAGGGAAAAAGAGGAGATACAGCAATGAAGGGCCATTTTGAGGGTGTCTTAGTCAGGCTTTCTATTCCTGCACAAATATCATGACCAAGAAGCAAGTAGGGGAGGAAAAGTTTTATTCAGCTTATACTTCCACATTGCTGTTCATCACTAAAGGAAGTCAGGACTGTAACTCAAGCGGGTCAGGAAGCAGGAGCTGATGCAGAGGCCATGGAGGGATGTTTCTTACTGGCTTGCTTCCCCTGGCTTGCTCAGCCTGCTCTTTATAGAACCCAAGACTAACAGCACAGGGATGGCACTACCCTCAAAGGCCCCCCCCTTGATCACCAACTGAGAAAATGCCTTATAGCTGGATCTCATGGAGGCACTTCCTCACCTGAAGCTCTTTTTCTCTGTGATAACTCCAGCCTGTGTCAAGTTGATGCACAAAACCAGCCAGTACAGAGGGGCGGTATGAAAACCTAAAACGGTAGAAGCCTCCGAAAATCTATACATATATAAAGGTGACCCAAATGAAATTGCCAATCAATAGGGGAGACAGAGATCCAACTGGCCATCTCTTACCACCAAACGATGCTTTCAGTACCAGGACTGGGTTATATCTCATGGACTTGTTAGCTAAAGGAATCCCATAGGAATCCCCAAACAACCCAGGCTGTTGCCAGGACTGTAAAATGGATGTTAAGTTCCCATTGTTGAAGACAACACCTATACAACTTCCTGAACATGGAGGAGTTGGGAGGTCTATATAGAGCCCCCACCCTTATGTTCTAGTGTCTTTGATACAAGCATCTGCATGCTACCAAAGGAGACCTTGGAACACTCATCCTAAATGGGATATCTCCATCAAATCTTTCATCTATGCTTCAGAGAAACCCACAGAAAGCCGGAGGGTGGGGAGAGCAGGGCACATGTACCACGCTACCAGAAGGACATTGGAGCTGGTGCAGGGGCATGCGCAAACCTCAGGAATCTCCGTAATCTGAGACGGTAGGAACGGAGACGGTCTCTCCGTGCCTCTGTGCCTGTACCTGAGGTGACCACTGGCACTCAATCATGTAGCACAGACCTGGAATGCCCTTCCGTGTGTTGACGAGGTATCTCAACAGCCCTAGCCTTCCAGCCAATGACCTCCCCTTCCTGGACAGTCTCACACGCTTCCCCAAAACTATGTAATCGGAGGTTCACCCCAAATAAACTGTATGCATTCACATCCACCCCTAATAAAGAAATACAAACAAGCTAAGATCCATTCAGCGAGTGCTTCATTAGAGATCGTCATGGGGAAGGCCTTCACTTAAAAGAGCTATGACAGTAAGAGCCCTGAAGAAGGAAGGCCTCCTCTCCTCTCCTCTCTCTCCTTTCTCCTCTCCTCCCCTCCCTCCTCTCTTCCCCTCCCCTCCCCTCCCCTCCTCTTCTCTCCTCTCCTCCCCGCTCCTCCAGCATTCAGCACTGGCCAAAGGATGAGGATCCTGGATCCTGCTTGTCTTGGCCGGCTCTCTCCTTCAGGCAGGGCATACCTCAGTGTTCTAGCTCCATGAAGGGAGACGCAGACCATGGATCAAGGACCTAAGACCAAGGCCTGAAGACCCCGTTCCTGACTTCTCATCAGCGGTACACTGGCAGCACCCAGGTACCACGAGAGGAGACCTGGAACCAAAAACATTCATCCCAGGCCGTACCTTCCCCTTCCGGTCTGGCTAGCAGTGCCACTCTCATGCTCAAAGGGTAAAACATTCCGGATCACGGACTTTGCCACTGCATTAGTGACATCCAGACACCCCTGGCCAAGAAACAACCTGGGAGCCACATGGAGGACATCATGAAAACAAAGGTCTCTCTCTCTCTCTCTCTCTCTCTCTCTCTCTCTCTCTCTCTCTCTCTCTTTATTGGATATATTCTCTATTTACATTTCATTTCCCTTTTTCTGGTTCCCTGCCCCCCAAAGGTCCCACATGCCCCTTTCCCTCCCCATGTTCCCCCATCCACCCTTTCCCACTTCCCTGTTCTGGTATTCCCCTACACTGATGCTTTGAGCCTTTCCAGAACCAGGGTCCACTCCTTCCTTCTTGTCAGACATCATTTGGTATGTGGATTGTGTCTTTGGTGTCCCAGGATTCTAGGCTAATATCCACTTATCTGTGAGTGCATACCATGGGTGTTCTTTTGAGACTGTGTTACCTCACTTAGTATGACGTTCTCCAGCTCCATCCATTTCTCTAAGAATTTCATGAATTCATTGTTTCTAATGGCTGAGTAGTACTCCATTGTGTATATATACCAAATTTTTTGTATCCATTCTTCCGTTGAGGGACATCTGGGTTCTTTCCAGCTTCTGGCTATTATAAATAGGACTGCTATGAACATAGTGGAGCATGTATCCTTATTGCATGCTGTGGAATCTTCTGGGTATATGCCCAGGAGTGGTATGGCTGGGTCCTCTGGAAGTTTCGTGTCCAGTTTTCTGAGGAACCGCCAGACTGATTTCCAGAGTGGTTGTACCAGCTTGCAATCCCACCAGCAGTGGAGGAGTAAAACAAAGGCTTCTTAATCAACACGATTGACAAGCATATAAATCCTCAGAGATTAAGGAAGCAAGCGCAGGGTCTGCCCAGGGCTGCACCGGTTGGGGCCCTAAAGCCGAAAGGTGAACACATGCCCCCGTTCTTCACCCAGAAGCAATCTCCAATTGTGAATCACTTGCAAAAGAGCTTAATTTCCTCCAATGGAGTCTCACTTGGGAAACAAAGTACCCTGTAAGAATAGGCTGCATGCTCAGCGGTAGCCGGCCAAAGGAAAACAAACTCAACGGGCACCTTTGGGCGTCCCTTCTTATAATAACTCATGGTGTTATTTCGAAATCGCTTGGATCAAGGAATTCCTAGGAGATGAATAAGCACAGATCTGGTGTGTTCGCGGTGGAACTTCCTGAGATGATCCTACTATGACTGTTCTGACCTAATCGATGAATTAACTCCTCGATGGATTCACTGCATGATGGCTTTATGGAGATGGTGAAATGTAGCTCATGAGGTTATATAAATTGCATTTTGAAAAGTTATTTTATTATTTCTATTAGTTATTAACATGACCTGGCCAGCCCTTCAATAATTGAGACAGAATCCTATGGATATTTTAAAATCAGCTTTAGCACAGTTACTGGGCAAATTACCCCTAATCTATTTTTCTATATGCCAGACTGTTAATTCCTCAGCTGCATTCCCCAAGTCCTGCTGTTCGAGCGTCACCCTGGTCACTTCTGATCCTCAGTCTGTCCTCAGGGGATATTTCACTAGGCCACATGTTCCTGGTCCTCCTGTTCTGTCTTCTTTCTCCTTCTCCCTCTTCCCCCTCTCTCCTCATGGTCCCCATCTTTGACCTCCAACCCCCAGTTCAGTAACTGAAATCTCGCCTATTTCGGGTCTCCCCAGTAACTGGCTGTGGCCATTTTTATTTAACCAATAGCTTTAAATTGGGGAAAAAATTCTGTTAAAAATTTTTTTAACAGAAAAAAGGCTAGTGAGAATGTGCTCTTTAGGACAGCCGGATCTTGTGGTTCGGAATTTAGCATTTGTATACACATAATTTGGAGGAAGCAGATTGCTGGGGCGTGGCTTGTGTGGGCGTGGCTTGTGTGGGCGTGGCCTGGAGGGGCGGGGCGGAAAGGAGGATGGCTTTCCGCATTGTATCTTGCTGCAGTAGGTCCTTACTGTGTGCCAATGTTGTTCCATTTCTTGCTCTTAACACCATGAGGGACTGAAGTCCCCATTCCTGGGAGCTCAAATGAACTCTTCTCTTAGGTTCTTTCCCGCCAGGCACTTCATCACTAACTGCAAATGGTCTTAAGTAGTAAAGACATTAATTATCTAAGCTTTTTAAGAAAAATCCCTTAGATCAGGTGATCTAAAAGAGAAGTAAGGGAATTTGAAAGTATTGACTTGAAAATATTCCTAATGTCCACGAATGCTATTTTCGATTATAGTTTAACTATCTTTGTCCCAATTATTTCTCTTAAGCAGGATTTCGTGGAGGACAGTCAGCTGTGAAATTGCTGAGCCTTGCCTGAGCCTGCATCTCACAGCAACATGGGTTCTTTGTGTAGAAGTGTTATAATAGATAGTTGGCTTTTCTGAATGGGTTCTTTGTGTAAAAGTGTTATGACAGATAGTATTTGTTGTTTTTTTCTTGAAATGTGTCTCCTGAGGACATGCCACATGGAGGATATTCTCTTTTCTCTTTTTTAAGCTTCCAATATGAATAAACTTCATGAAAAGCCTCTTTCTGTGACCGGTCTTTGTAACCCCTGTGGCTCCTTTTGCATGTGACAGTCAGTCATACTGGGTGGTAGACATTGGAATGCAGAATCTTTGGTGCCTGGAAGATTTTGATACATATACCAGGCTAATGATAGTTCGTGGAGACAAACAGAAGTCATAAATATTGAGTGCTACTCCAAAATGTTTCCCATTTGTCTTTCTGGTGAGTGCCCACCTGTTGTGCATCGGGAATGTGAGATGGAAGCCAAAATTGGAACAGAGTTAGAGGCAATCTCGTGTTACAATAGGGACTTAGCTCATTTTCTGTTTGGGTCCTATGCTTGTGCTTGCTAAGAGATATCCTGAAGCTACTACATTTCCCAAGTTCCTGGGAGGCACACTGACCTTAGTATTCTACACTCCTACTTCTGCATCTGACCCCCTGAAATATAACAGCTCTAGGAGTGGAGTCTCAGGATTTTCAGTTTTAAAAACTGCCCATCCTATATCCACAGACCCGCGGCCAAGGCATGTTGTTCCCCACTCACGCCCTCACATGATGTGGGCTGGGCACCATTCAGGCTCATTGGGTGCTAGTGCGATGTGCCCCCAGCTGATTGGATGATGTATGTTTATATGCCAATGAACTGCCATATTAAATTAGATCCGAATCACTGATGCTGGTCTCCAGAGTCTGCTTCCCAGCTAACTCACTGTGACTCCGCCACCCTCACCCTACAAGCTGCCAGGACAATGCCCCACAAGTGTTCACTCTCTGACCCTGGTTTGTCCTATACCTTCTTTGCCTTTTTGCATTTGCCCATGTGCCTCCCTGTTTCTGAGATGCTCTATCTCTCATATCTCTTGAAATCTTTCTTATTCTTCAAGATCTTGCCTGTCTCACTGCCATTATTCCCAGTTATAAAGAACCTCCCTCTTTTTTTTTTGTTGACAAATTCAGCTTCTTCTTCTTTTTTTTCTTTTTTCTTTTCTTTTTTTTTCTTTTTTTTTTTTTGTTTGTTTTTCGAGACAGGCTTTCTCTGTGTAGCCCTGGCTGTCCTGGAACTCACTCTGTAGACCAGGCTGGCCTCGAACTCAGAAATCCGCCTGCCTCTGCCTCCCAAGTGCTGGGATTTAAGGCGTGCGCCACCACCGCCGGGCTCCAAATTCAGCTTCTTAAACTTACAGTTTCCTCAACATTGAAAGAGCATTGCTTTGAACTAAATAGTTGCTAGAGTTAAAATGAATGTGGAATCGCACATTCCATATTGCAATTGCCATTTTTACATCTCATTTGGTACTTACCACTATTGAACATTTCATATTTGAATAGTTGGCCCTTTATCCTTACATAAACATTTAAACAGCCTACAGAGCCTCTGGTCTATCAATGTCTACAAGACATTTGAAACATACATGGTATCTTATGAACGATTATTTTATTGAACTTAAAGATACATAAATAAATATTTAAATTTGTATTATGGTTTCACATTCAGGATTTTCCTGCCTTGACTAATTTGATAAAAAGAATGAATATGAAATCCCTTTCAAAATTTAAATGCCTTAATGCTTATTAATTAAATAAAGCAATGTCAGCAAATTTCACGGTGGAACTAACAAAAACAAGTGAAGGGTGAGACACAGAAATCATAATTCCATTAGAGGTGATATTTCAGTCTCTGGTGAAGAGTCTTGATAGTTCAGTGTGTTTGGTATTTCAGTGACTAACAGATCAACCACAATGCAATGGAATCCAAGAAGTCAAACAGATAAATTGATTACATTGAAATCTGAAATGCAGAAACATCGAAAACTATGCTTTCTATTTAAGTAGTTTGTGAAATGTGTTTGGAATTTAATCTTCAATGCTAACACATTGTTGGGGAGGTTGACTTGCTGGATTTACGCAGATATATTCATTGGTAATGAGCATAAAAGTGTCTGTTGCAGAAGAATAGTTAAACATAAGAAGGAACTTGATCTTATGAAATCATAGAAATAATACTGTCATGGAAATAATATTGGGTGGAAGAAATACTTAAGTTATTCATAGTAATGAACAGAATAATTCTCTTATCAGTCTACATTATGCAAAAAAAGTCTTTCTCAGGCACATAGCAGTTATGTCTGATATGCAGATTTTAATAGGGATTATTAGGATAAAAAAAACGACAAAAAGAACAGTGGCCATGCTGTTCTTTGACTCAAAAGACAAGAATAGTTGACAGGCACCTGCCTGGTGGTCCAGATGAGACTCTCAGCAGCTCTCCATAGATCTGCAAGAAAGAAGGTCAGGGGATATTTTCACTATTGTGTAATAGTAGAAACCAGTATTTGAGCGAGTGGCCTTGCTAAAAGGGGGGAATATTTGGAAACCGGTATCTGGTAACAGCCAGTCCTTCAGTTGCACTAAGTGACCTGCAGAGTCAGCTCTCTGCGAAGTCATGGAAGGAGAAAAGCACCGTTCTGTTTTGACACTTGTCAGTCAGGCCACTTGGTTTCTAGGGATGCACGAAATATTCCTATTCCCCAGCTCCGAATGGCTATAGATGTGTTTGTGTTTTGTATATTGCCCTCGGGGATACGACAGTTATGCTGCCTCTTCTGGGGCCAGAGCAACGTTTCACACTCCGGGAGAGACTTCTAGAGCCAGCCCAGATGGAAAGGTCCACCACACTTATTTCTCCCACAGGGCATATTTGTTATCCCTCTGGTCCCTGTAACCAAGTTGCTAAGAAAAGAAACAGATCTGAAGGAGGAAAGATGTATTTGGACGGTGGCTAGGACAGTTCATTTTGGTGGGGAAGCAGGAGAGAGTCGTGGTGGTGGCTTCCCACATCTTAGAGGATCGGGAGGCTAAGCCTCGGCTCTCACACAGGGCCATGCCACAACCCCAGGGATCCATCTCACTGTCAAACCTCATATCTGAAAGGTTTTAGAGTTTCTCCAAATACTGAATGCTGCTCAAATGCGTAACCTCATGTGGGGGCACTTTATATTTAAATCATAGCATTGGTTGATATTAGATACTTTGGCAAAATATTTGAAAAAAAAATTACCCGAGGACTCTATTATAACAGCAGGCAAACTAGAGAAGCAACAAAAACCTCGAAAAATGACGTTTACTGTGAGGACAAGTTCTCTGCTTTTCTGATTTATTTCCTTCATCTCTTTTACCCTCTCCATTTTCTCCATCTGTTTTACCCACCCCACCTCCTAGGAGTTTGTTTGAGCTTGGAGAGATTGGGTTTTGGTTTTGGTTTGTTTGTTTGTTTGTTTTCAGGTCTTTATATAACATTTGTCCCAGGGTGGCTTTGAACTCACGATCCACCCAAATTCTGAGATTACAGTGTGCACCTGTGGCTTGAGCAAAGATGGCTCAGTGGCTAAGAGCACCAACCATTCTTGAGTTTACTTCCCAACACCCGTGTGACAGCCACTGCCGGTGGCTACAGTTCCATAAGCTCAGATATCCAGTTCTAACACCCAGAGGCACTGCATTCAAGTGTGCAAACCCACACTGTACATGCCATTTTTATTTCCTCAGATGTAGGGATAAGATGAGAGCTGTATCCAAGCTGTGCAAATACATGGCTTGGGCTGAGCCCAGAGCGTTTCTCTGTTCTAACTATGCCTAGGAATAGACCTGGTAGCTTCTAGCCTCTGTGCAATATAATCTTCCAAGCTGACTGATTCAATCCAGTCTCTCTCGGCTTCTGACTGAATTGCTCTGCTTGGCCTCATACTAATTTGGCAATATGTTTAATCTTCTGGCTCCTTCTCATTCTCTGGCTCATTCTGTCTGTCTTCATCTGTGTGTAGCTTGTTCTGTCTTCAACCTGTCTCTGATACACACCCACCACACCCACCACACCCACCACACCCACCACACCCATCACACCCACCACCACCACCACCACCACCACCACTTGGGTCTAGCCTCTTCTCTGTCCTCCTGCACTAGTCAGTAGCCTCTCCTTCCAGTGCTTTTCTCGTGAATTGGGAATATTCTATCTCTGACTCCTTCTGTCAAATCTTTCTCTGATTTGTCACTTTGTCTCTCAATTGGATGTCACTTTCATACATATATACATATATATGTATATATGTTTATAGTATGTATACATATCTTCTAAAATTTATCTTTATTTTATGTGCATTGGTGGTTTTGCCTGCATGGATGTCTATGCAAGGGTGTCAGATCTTGGAGTTACAGATGAGTTGCCACGTGAGTTCTGGGAGTTGAACCCGGGTCCTCTGGAAGAACAATATTTGGTGGTCTTAACCTAGAAGTCACTTTTAAACATGGCTTCTTCCTTCTACAAATTAACCTTTCTTTCATGATTAGGGATTAAAGGGGTGTACTAAGGGTGTGTCTGTATTCCAGCTGGATCAAACTGTAATCCAGAGCATGTCTGCATTCTAGTCAGATCACATACACCTAAGAGATCTTTGGATGTGATCCCTTCCTGGAGCAGCCATGTTGCTGAGTTAAGATTCCTTTACCTCTCCCCCTTTCTGTTTAAGGTAAACATTGTGCATAGTTTATCTCTTAAAACAGAAGCAATTATCAACCCCACAAACTTAACCCTCCAAATGTCCTTATGAAGATCCACGGATTCGATGATCCTTTATAAGTGCAGTCCTGATCATCTGTCCTTGAGCAAATGTCCACCCCAGTGTCAAGGCTTTCCAACCTACCCGTCTAATGAATGAGCTGTTCCTAGGCAGGGCGGAGAGTCAGCTTTTGATGTCATTGACCGGGTCTCTGGCTCACAAGATTGGTGGGGCTACCCTCAGCCCCACCAATATAACCCCACCGTTCCGTACCCAATCTACTTTCTAGGGGTTAAACAGAGAGGTACACCCCTAAAAAAAAAAAAAAAAGAAAGAAAAGAAAAGAAAAGCTGCCACTACCCCTTCCTCCTACCAGGCAGCACCAAAATACAGCCAAAGGGGGGCATGCTGAGCTCGCGTGCACAGTCCTGAGCCTGCCCGGGGCCCACACTTCATCCCCTGCAAGATGTGACCCAGCCCATGGCAGGGATGCCTAAGGTGACAGCTGAAGTTTGCTGCTGACTCTGGCAAGGTGGACCTAACCCTCCCTGAGGCCAGGAGCAGCTGTTGGAAAATGAATGGTTTGAAAATGTATCTCCTTTTAGACTAAGAAAGCAACAAGTCTCAATATTTTACATTGCACTAAATTATATATATGTATATGTATATGTACTAAATTACATTGTACTAAATTATATATATGTATGTATATGTATATGTATATGTATATGTATATGTATATGTATATGTATATATCTCCAGTCCTCTGGATAGTGGGAAGAAGACGTTTCAAGGTTTGTAGTCAGACCAAAGAATGTTCCTGACTTTAAACCCCAAACTGTGTAAGACTGAACAGTGCTCATGTTAATTTGATCACTGTGGTTTGGTTAATACAAAACTACCATTTTGCCATTTGGAACTAAAATTACTAAGGTCCATGTAAAATGAACCGCCAGCTCATACATTTATCTTTTTTCAAGTGCAATCTATAATTACTAAACTAATAAATCAGAATTATGACTGATAAAGGAGGCTGCTGTGACTCTAATCTATATTTCTCTTGAGAAATTCCTATAGGCATGCTACCATAAATAGGATTGCCTCTAGTATCAATCAGCCTAATTAAAGCTCTGTGTTCTTAAGCAACGCCATTTAATAATAAAATGTAAACTAAACATCTTATATTTTTCAGTAAACACATTAAAAACTTAAAAAGTGGTAAGATTTATTTTAGTACATTTCGTTTTACTGATCAATATATCTAGTGTGTTATTGCAATATAAAATTGGTACAGAAATTAATAGGGAGATATGTTTTACCCTCTTTTATTTCATTTTTATTATTTAGTCTTCAATTAATGTAATAGAGCTAAGATCTAAGACCATTTATTTAAGCCAGTTTATTTTACAGACAAGCTATTACTGACTGTTCTAAAAGTATTGACTATTGGCATCATGTCATCTCTTGCAACATATGGAATTTTTTTAATGACTAATACCGCCAATTACACATCCTAGTAGTTAGCACTCTCCAAAATAATGTATTTCCTTCATGGAAGCAAAATTAATTCCAGGGACCTAGATTTCTAAAGTTTCTGAATTTTGTGCAGTCAATTTCGAAGGATTACCAAAAATCACTTCTTATTTCACTGTTGTTTCGTGTATATATACAAAGAAGCCCCTTTATAAAATTTCTGTTAGCCTTCACATGCTACAGGCATTTAATTCCTCCGCTCCCCAAACATGTTGCTTCTCAATTAGACTTCTCCATGCTTCTGCCCCCAGGTCCTCTAAGTGGGTCTGATAAATGATGCTTTATTGACTCCAAAATTTCTTAAATGTCAACATGACAGGCAGCACAGCAGCTGAAAAACAGTGGGTTTTTCGAAAGGACCGCCGAGCTAAATCAGCTTATATACCTTAACCATATGTTAACCTCAGAGCAAAAGTCAAGACATGTATTGCACTGGGGAAGAGGGTTTTCTTTTGTTTCAGCAGGACTTGTAGGGGATTCTTTGGTAGGGAGGAACCGAGGATTGCCCACTTGAAGGATGCAGGACCCGGAACGAGATCTCCATGCGCCCGAATTCATCTCCTCTACCTTCAGCCCTTCCCTCTGCCTTTCTTTTGGCAACACAGGCAACTGCCTCCTAGGGGGCCTCCATCAACAGAAGTCACAGATACTGGGGATTGCGGGGTCCATACTGAGACAGGCCCCGCTTACCTGCAAAGGGAGACCCGGCTAGGTGGGGTGCATCCGGGGGCCCATTTTGGTGCGGGGGCCCATACTTGTTGAGGGAGGCGACCGGGCTAGGGAGTCCTTGATCCGGTCTGGCAGCTGGAAGGGCTGAGAGGCCTGTTCCATTGCTCCAACACTGAGGGTTTAGATAAGAAGAGACGGCCCATGCTATTAAGGCTTTATTATAGAAAAGTGGAGGGAAGGAAGAGAGATAGAACAGTAAGGAGGGGAAGGAGAGATACAAAGGTGAGAGGCGGCCATGACCACGTGGAAAGAGAATGGAGAGGCAGAGCAGGGGGCAAGAGACAAGAAAAAAGAGTACAAGAGGCGAGAGAGAGCGAGGAGGGGTCACAGTGGGCTGAGCTACCTGGCTGTTGCCCGGTAACTGTGGGGCGGGGCAAACCTGGCTGTAGCCAGGTGACTGTGGGGGTGGAGTCCAGCCAGAACACTAGGGGCCTGGGGCGTGGCCCTACATGACTGATGGCCACAGGGTTATGTCCAACAGGGGGATGCTGAATTGAATGCACCATTTTGGGTGACACCATGCTCGCCTACCTTAAAACTCATTTTCAGCATTCAGTCAGTAATCCCTGGCATGAATGATGGCGAATAGGAGTCATGGATGGGAAACACTACCCTAATGACTGAACCAGATACCCCTTAGCTGACCTACAAGTTTCCTGCTTGTCCCGTCAGTCTACCCACATTAACATTCTTCAACACCAAGATCAAACCCAGAAGGAGGTCTGAGCTACCCTCTCCCAGCTACAGTACATCCGGTATACAGCTGATCTCCTTCCCCTTACCATCCACCCCAATTCCTCTCTATGCTTTTCTGTACTCCCCGCCCCCGGGCCCCTATCGGGGCAGCCGTTTCCATTAACATCTCACTGCAAGAACCTCGTGGTTCCTTACCCACGTGGAAGTTACAAAGCATTCCTCTCTTCACCCTATTCTTCTCCTTTAACCTTAAGATCCCCTCTTCAAGATCTCATCCTGCAGGTTTCCACAACGTTACTGTCCCCAAGCCAGTGTGTGTGTTAAACCTTATGCCTGGCCCCGCCCTTCTCTGGTGCGATGGTATCACCTATTTCTACATTGAACCCCCTTTTCGAGGTTTTTATACCTTCATAATGATCGTCCCCAGGTTTATCTCTATGAGCCCAAAGAACAACTCACTCTATATCTGGGAGGGGAACAGAAAAGACATCGTCACCCCTCTGCTCATCAGACTTGGTATCATCATCTCTTTGAGTTGACACCGGAGCTCCTGGAGCAGCCCTCGTCCAAACACACCATGTGGCCTGCCTGGACGCTGCTATGCTGCCTCCTTGGTGATAATGGACTGAACCTCTGAACCTGTAAGCCAGCCCCAATTAGATGCTGTCCTTAGAGGAGTTGCCTTGGTCATGGTGTCTGGTCACAGCAGCAAGACTCTAACTAAGACACAGTGCCAATGGAGAAAGTGGATACATTTTGTACTTGGAATATGTTAACTTTGCATCAGTTGTGAAATTGATTACTGTTGTGAATTAGTGACTGGTTTAGTTTTTACTTTTTTCACTTGTGTGTAGACGGGTTTGGCGTGGTGTGGCGTGTCCTGTGTTTACTAAGGTACATATATGGATCAGAGGACTATTGTGGGAGTTACATTTCTCCTTCTACTGCGTGGGTTCTGGGAAGTGAACTCATATCACCCAGCTCAGTGACAGGCTCCTTGACTCACTCAGACACTGTGTTACCCTTCTGAGTATTTTTTTTTTTATTTAGCAAAAATGTGATAATTCCTGTTATGTAACTAGAACATGATAATAGATAGTGGAAAATATATCTAACCCTCTCCCCAAAAAAACCAATATGGAGGAATAGTCCTTGCTATTCATATTTAAGGTCCATCGTTTACAACAGCCTCTGAGGTAAAACCATGGGATGGATGGAAAGAACTCCATATGAGAACCATGGTTGAGATGCCTTTGGAGATTGTAGTTCTGAATTTAAGGATTTCCAACGTGTCCTCAGTGGCACCTGGGTGAGGCCGTGGGTCAGGGAAATGCGACCGGATGACAAGAGCACGGCTCAGAGACTCTGTGTGAGGCGCTGATTGGGTGCCATCAGGAAAGGCGTGCAGAGCAGATGGGTGGGGGGAGAGTAGGAGGATGCATTGGGAGGTGGCCACCAAAGCTGCTGGCTGGCTCAGGCCCAGGACACGTGGGAGGAGCAAGCTGGACAGCATCTCACAGTGAAAGAGCTCGCGTTCCGTTTTATAAGTATGTCCCAAAATAAAAGAGTAAAACAAGAGACACTGTAGGGGGAAGATGAGAAAGATGAGACAGAGTACATTAGTAAATTCCCAAATTGGAACAAATGATAAGCATGGCTCTTCAATTGGAAAGGAATTGTTGGAGAACTCATGTGACATTTATCAGGAAGATTACTGCCACGTTGCTGAGACATTCCTCATGTGGTTCTTCACCCATCCTCTATTAACCCTGAGGACATACTGTGATGGTGAGCTGTCAACGTGACAGAATCTAGGATATTCTGGAAGATGAACTTCTTGGTGAGCCTGTAGCAGATCATCTTGATGACTTGAATTGAGAAGTGAAGACTGCCCATTATGGGTGGAGCCACCACTTGGCTTGTATCCTACTCTACATAGACTGAGAAGGGAAACTGGGCAACAGCATGCCAAGTGGCAAGTTTGAGATTTGATGCCATATCTATATCTTGAAGTAAAGATGCAGAGAATAAAGAAGGAGAGAGCAGGTATATTGACATCTATATATCATCCTTGCATGTACAGTTCAAAATATGTCAAAGTCAGCTTACAAGTAAACCTCATGATTTAAAAAAAAAACAGTTTAACTCATGATATTTAAAATTATCCATAGTGTACTCTATGACTTTAACAGGAGATGCTTTTGATTTATTTATATGTTTGGTAGCATATGTTGCTCTTTTTCCTAACAATAGGGTTCCTCTCCTGACGAGAACATCTGTTCTTTGCACAATGCACTTTTGTTTGCTTTATTGTTGCAGAATTAGTACCTTAAAACTGAATTCAAATTGTAACCTGTATTCAATTTCTGCATGCTAATGGTTTATAGATTATATAGTTTTGTAAAAAAAAAAAAAAAAAAAAAAAAAAAAACAACCTTGTCAGAGTTTATGGAGCAACAAAAATAATTTTATGGTTGGGGCCCACCATAACACAAGGAACTGTAGTAAGGTACCCCAGCAATAGAAAGGTTGAGAGTCACTCAGCAAAAGTATCTCATGCCTAATCATATGTGTAGCTTATGAAGCAGTTCAAACATTAATAGACAAATTATAGACATTGTCAGCCTTATATTTTTTGAATATCAAATTTTGTAAAATTTTCAAATTATAGAAACTGTGAATTTCAACATTTATTTATTTATTTATTTATGTTTTTTAAAAGATTTACTTATTTATTTTATGTATATGAGTACACTATTGCTCTCTTCAGACATGCCAAAAGAGGGCATCGGATCTCATGACAGATGGCTGTGAGTCACCATGTGGTTGCTGGGAATTGAACTCAGGACCTCTGGAAGAGCAGTTGGTGCTCTTAACTGCTGAGTCATCTCTCCAGCCTCCACCCTTTTTTGTTTTGTTTTGTTTTGTTTTTGCTTTTTTTGAGACAGGGTTTCTCTGTATAGCCTTGGCTGTCCTGGAACTCACCCTGTAGACCAGGCTGGCCTCGAACTCAGAAATCTGTCTGCCTCTGGCTCCCAAGTACTGGGATTAAAGGCATGTGCCACCACTGCCCAGCTGTATTTCAACTTTTATATTTGATTCTTATTTCACTATGTTTAAATTAAATATGTGAAACATTTATATTGGGGTTAGGAAGGGCTTTTAAGTATAGCTAACACTGTGAAATATTTTCAAGGTTGAAAAATGGTTTAGCAGACATACTAGAGAGTAAGTAAACATTGCACCAAGGGAATAATAGTATGCACAGCCACAATACCATGAAATAGCGTGAATGGTGCTGGGCAAAGTCAGTATGACTTTAGTCAATTAGAATTTGCCATTTCAAGATCAAATTGCAAATGACTTTATGTATACGACTAAGAAACTCAACCTTCACATTGAAAAGGGTGATTTAAGAGTTTAAAGATGGGTCCCCAATGGAGGAGCTAGAGAAAGGACCGAAGGAGCTGAAGGGCTGCAAAGGAAGAGCAACAGTATCAACCAACCAGACTCACCAGAGCTCCCAGGGACTAAACCACCAACCAGAGAACACACATGAAGCAATCCATGGCTCCAGCCGTCTTTGTAGCAGAGGATGGCCTTGTTGGACATCAATGGGAGAAGAGGCCCTTGGTCCTGTGAAGGCTTGATGCCCCAGTGTAGGGGAATGTGAGGGTGGGGAGGGAGGAGTGGATAGGTGGGGGAACACCCTCATAGAAGCAGGTAGAGGCGGGTGGCATAGGAGGTTTAGGGGCGAAACCAGGGAAGGGGATAACAATTAAAATGTAAATAAAGAAAATATCTAATTATAAAAAAAAAAAGAATTTAAAGACTGGCTGGAGAGATGGCTCAGCAGTTAAGAGCACTGGCTCTTCTTCCAGAGGTCCTGAGTTCAATTCCCAGCAACTACATGGTGGCTCACAACCATCTGTAATAGGATCCGATGCCCTCCTCTGGTGTGTCCGGGGAGAACCACAATGTAGTCACATATATAAAATAAATAAATCTTTATAAAAAATATAGTTTAAAGACTATTCACAAAGTGTCAGAAGGATAGAGGAAAACTAGCCTAGGGGTTAGTGGGGTTAGCAAGACTATAGTGTCATTCCTAAAAGGATATTCTGTCTTCCTCAATAGGAAATAGCTTTAACAGACAGAATACATACATTTATGATAGAGCTACCTAGCAGCCATAGAGAGTATCAATAATTAAATATTCTCACCATCTTGTCTTGGACCAGCGCCCTCTTTTAAATGAACATAACAGGAAGACAAAGGGCATGGACATGTATTCGGTACAAAGTCTTACTATGTTCAACTTCTGGGGCTTCCTAACAGGCGGAGGGTGGAAAGTACACCCGGGCACAAGCAGAAAGTCTCAGAAGAAGAGTTAAGGCTTCTCAGAGTCGCAGAGGACATGCAGAGTCCTGGCGAAGGCAGAGAGTGGATTTCATTTCTCACAGATTCTAAGATGTGCAGTACTGGAAAAAATTTTATTGCATTTTAGGCAGAGTTAATAAGAAACTGGTATTCTAAATAAGTAAAGCCCTCTTTAATAAAAGAAACATTGTCCATTTTTTATTGTGTATAATGAAAATAGGCAATGTTACCTATGGTTTAGAAAAGGCTCTCATTTTCTGCAGCCCAACTAATTTTTGCAGTGTCTCATCTATATGTCAAAAAACAGATTTATTGTTAACAATAGTCTTTATTTAAAAACATAAAATCAAGCTAGTGGTGCTGGAAGTTTTTAATAAAAATCAAAACACTAATAGTTAGGTTTGGACCTGAAAATAAAAAGAAGCAATGTTAAAACCACTCTCAGCCACTTAATCCCATGGACCTAATTTTGTATTCATAATACTAAATTGTTGTATTAAAAAAGATTTCATCAGAGCCGGAGAGACGGCTCAGCGACCAAGAGCACTGGCTGCTCTTCCAGAGTTCCTGAGTTCAATTCCCAATAATCACACGGTGGCTCACAACCATCGGTAGTGGGATCTGATGCCCTCTTCTGGTGTGTCTGAAGACAGCAACAGCGTACTCAGATACGTAAAATATATAAATAGATAGTTACAACAACAACAACAACAACAGAAAAAGATTTGATCACATAAGAAGTAAAGTTTTGGTCTCCATACAGATTAAAAGAAAAAAAAATCCCACTTCCCTCTCTACTTCCCAGAGACACAACCAGCCAGGTAAGCTCTCCACTCCACACACCTCCTCCTGTGTTTGCTTCGCCTCCTCCACCCCCTACTGAACTTTATATGCTGCCCCCATTCAAATTACCGCTAAGCATTTGAGCCTTCCTTTTCTCCCCCTGACTGTATTTATTTTGAGCGCTAGCACTCCAGTCTCTAGTTAAAGCCAAATAAAACCCTCCATCTTTTATATGATTATACAGTGTTTCTCTGACTTTTAAAATGCCTAGCTGTATCCCTTTAAAGAGAAAAATATCTTCCCTGGGGATTCAGTGTCAATGCTTATTTTTATGTTGTTTAAATATCTGTAACTATGAATCCGTATACAAATGCCAGGAGCTTATCAAACTTAAAGGATTCCCCTAAACTAAAAGTTCTAGGAAGACTTACAGAGAAGATTCATGGCAGTGGTGTGGTTATGTTATAATGTGATACCTTCAGCGGTACCTTGCTGAAACAAAGCCTTCCAGCCCTGGGCTTAGGACTTATGTCTGCTTTTTAGAATTAATCTGCTTGGGGACTTTGGTTTCAATAACACAACGGTAGAAAAGGTCGCTTCTCCTAAGTGTGTGGTACAAACGGTAATTTCCAGTCTTTGTTTGCTAATTAAGTATTATGAGACTCTACGCTTAAGTAAATCTAGGGAGTAATCCTTCAGAGCCTGTTTGAAAGTGTTGTCCTGATAATTGTGTGAAGTCTCTTCCTCATTTTGAGATTTCATGAATGCTGGTCCCAGTGAGGCATGCATTAAATTGATCCAATTGCAACTGCAATTGAAACTTGAACTATTTATTATTGCATATTTTGGTAAGAAAGCGTGAGATGTAGGATAAGAATATTAAAATCATTTGTTTACAGTGTGACTATAACACTGAAGAGGCAGTGAGGATCTTGGGAGTTAATAAGTTCCTGATTAACCATGGGATCTACCCATTCTGTTATCATAACTTTCTTTCCAATCCAGGAATCACTTTAATACATTATTAATATCAGTTTTATTATCTGTTCCTTACTTAGTGCAAACAGTACAGAAGTATAAACTTTAAAAGGCTGTTAAGGGCTGGAGAGATGCTCAGCCATTAAGAACAATAACTGCTCTTCCACAGGTCCTGAGTTCAATTCTCAGCAACCTCATGGTGGCTCACAACCATCTGTAATAGGATCAGATGCCCTCTTCTGGTGTTTCTGAAGACAGCTACAGGGTACTCATATAAATAAAATAAATTTTTTTAATTAAAAAAATAAAAGGCTGTTCAACAGATACCTCAAGGGATTAAATATGTGCTTCTAGCTTTGTAAGATTTTTTTTAATGAAATGTAAAACACAGAATAAAAATTTGACTTACAGTTTCCTTTGAGAGTTGGCACAGGACTTTTCATGTAGAACAAGCTTGCCTTGAGCTTAGAGATTCACCTGCCTCTCCATCCCAAGTGCTGGGATTAAAGGCATGTGCCACCACACCTGGGCTACTTTCAATATTCATTTTTGTTTACTAATTAAGTCAATTATGAAGATGCTGCTGACAAATTTATTGTTAAGTGATGACTGCCACGTTAGCATATCATAACACTTATGCCCAATGTATTTTAGGCTCCCAAAACGACTATTTAAATATTAATTTATATATATTATACACATAAAGCTAGAGTATATTTGAAAAAAACAAACATTTAAATATTATGCTACCAATAGGGAAATGACATAAAGTTCTACCGTTGGCTCTAAGCCAAGAACTTAGAATTATAAAGTAGACACTTCATTGCTTCTAGTCTCACCTTGTGAAGTGTCTACACCCTCCGTGTTGCCAAAACAGCCTTGCAGTGGACAGTTTGGGCATTGCCTACCTATAGTACAAGCTTTTGTAAACACTGACCTTCATACTTGTCTTGGTCAGACCTATTTGCCAACATCCGACAGCCACAGGCCTCTAGAAGCCAACTATATTAGAGACGACACTCAAACACATTGATACATGGTTTGTTCTCTAGATTCTGGCTCCTTGGAATGATGGGAGGGGCTGGACAAGAAGAGAGCAGCCAGTCTACATATGGAATAGAAGAATGCAAGGGCAGCCCCAGAGCTTTGTCCTATGATGAAAATGGGGATACACAATATCTAGTCTGGAAGCTTTAAGGAAGGTGCAGTGAAAGTCAATCAGTGAGCAGAGCGGAAGAAATACACACAAGGAGAAAGGCAGTTGCCAGCATCTGGCAGCAGAGGTTGGAGGACAGAGTTCCTGAGGAATGCAACACCAGGAGAAAGAAGCAGGAAATACAAAATATGAATGAGAAGGAAGGAGACAAGTGAAAATTTAGTCAACAGGACAGTTATATAATCGATAAAAATATTATGAGTGGAACACTGATGAAAGAAAAAATAGGTTTTTTTTTTTTACATCCCTGAAGTTGATGAAACTCAGTTCTACCAAGAAAGAGTCTAGCTCTTCTTTCGGGGCCTGGTTTGATGCGTTTCTTAAATTGGCAGGAAGCTACAATGAATGAGCGCAATGTCTGTCTTACTTACTCCCACGTGGAGCCTTTTAATAAACTCCACATGACTTAAGGCATTCTCAGGATCCTGTCTTTATGACTAAGAAAAAGGATCTCATTAAAACAGCCTTTTAGTGATTGCCCAGAACTTCACTCATTGGCCAGCATGTTTACTTATTGTGCCATATTAAAAATGATCAATTTACTTATCGGCTCCATTCGTTTGTGCCACTAGTCCCCAGGCTCTTCCCTGCTCTTCCAGTTTGTTCCTTGGGTCCTCAAGATTGGCATATGAGAGTTTGTCCATAAACTCCTACCGAATGAATGAGTCACACAGCCACTTTAAGAAACACTGCAAAGCCAGGCACAAGGGACTTGCCTATAATCCCAGCGCTGGGGGAGTAGAGACAGAAGGACCCATGAGTCTTGCTGGTTGGCCAGGGTAGCCAATCAGGAAGCTCCAGGTTTTGTGAAAGAGACCCTGCCTCAAAAATAAAGGTGGAGAGTAATGGGGGAAGACACTCAGGTTGATCTCAGGCCTCCACATGTACAGCGCACATGCGCATGTGCACCCACTAACACATGCATGCATACATGGACATGCATACATAAACAAGTACAAAAAATGAAATTTAAATTTGTAAAATACATAATAATCATGAATCTATGAATAGTGGCTTCTACAAAATGGGAATTTGGGACACAACAGATACAACAGTCCTATACATATGTACTTCAAAAAGAAAACTTACTGCTGCCTTAGATAGTTTTAGAGAAGCAAAATTGAGAGATGATCCCAAGCAACTATAATTTTTTTTTCTGAGCCTGGCAGTGGTGGCACATGCCTTTAATCTCAGCACTCCGGAGGGAGAGGCAGGTCCCAAGTTCCAGGACAGCCAGGGCTACACAGAGAAACCCTGTCTTGAAAAACCAAAAACCAAAAACCAAACCAAACCAAACCAAACCAAAACAAAACAAAACAAAACAAAACAAAACAAAACAAAACAAAACAAAAAACCCTGAAGGTTTTTAGAAGGTCTTACCTATTTATATTACAATAGAAAAAATAAAGTTCATTGGAGATGGGCATTAGTGATGCCCCAACACAAAAGGCGTGGGACTGATAAGTAGGTTCTGGAGAGGAGAAACCATCTCGTTCAGAATTAAGAATGCCTAAGAGCTCCAGGAGAAGAAAGAAAACTTCTGAAAGAAAACTAGTTTTTGAAAAATTTGGTCCCCCAAATAACACCCTGAAGTTCTTGCACTGGAAGAGACCCCCAACACTTCCGTAGCTGTTAGCTTTGGGATATATGGACCAGACTAGGGAATTAGTAGCTAGACCACCACATCCTAGAATGCAGGCACAAGTGTGACCTTTTGCACTATCTAGAACAAACAAGAGCATCACTGTGACAATAGACCAGACCCTGAAACTCCACCAGGGGCTAGCATCTAAAACCACAAAGTAACAAGGAGGAGATGGGGGTTGTCCACTCTATCTGTTCACGGTCTCTGCTGCTCATGGTTAGAAACAAAGGTGAGCTGCAGAGGGAGTGCCATGTCTTGGAGTTTGTTTTTTTTTTCCTCTCGGGCTGTAATAAAATGTTCTCTCAAAGGTGCCTTTAAGGGAGAAGAGATTTACCCTAGCGAAGAGTTCAAAGAGCAGGCCAATCATGACAGATGCCAAGGCAGAACTAGAAGTAGATGCTCTCACATGATTTCCACAGTAAAGAAGCAGAGAGCAAGTATATTGATATCTATATATCTATATATGCACACAAATAGCAAGTTTGAGATTTGATAATGAAAAGCACTTGGAGACATTAAATGATTTTTTTAACATGTCTAAACTATGAATAGATCATTTCACTTTTAGCCAGAAGAAGAAAACTCTTAAGGAGACTACCATGAGTTGCTAGTCCGTGTGGAAACACTTGTTCCACTTCAAGTCTACAAACAGTGTCCACGAGGAACTCATCACCTCAGAACATGAAAGTGTGAATGTCACAATCCACATAACCATACTGTGTGCAATCTAATTTTAGGACAACGAGTTGGGAAGTTGCCTGTACATTTTTAAATTAAAAACCACCCAGGTATTAACATTTTAGTGGCATTTTCTTCTTGCCATCTTTTCCCCTTCCAGTGAAATAGATGTGCTATGTTTGAAATGTACCTTATCCATCAGTGTGAAAAGAAATCTCGATCTTGAAAGGAAGATGTAGACATCAGTGCAAATTTTCATAAGCTGGCTCCAGTGAAAAATCCCCTGGTTCCTGACTGGGTTTATATATAAATGAACAAATATCCTCCTAGAACCAAGTGGACCCCATAATCATATGTGCCGAGGACCTTGTGAACGCAACAGAGCCCCCTTTCGCAAGGAAAAGAAGAAACTTCCTAGGACTGTGATAAGAAATTTAGGGGGCTGACAGAGGAATAGCTTCAAGGGAAAAAAGCTAATATAGTATTGGAAAGAAAAGGCTGGCATTCCATAGTCCCTCGATCCCACATCAATCTTCACCCTAGACCACTCCTAAATCCTTTGGACAGAAGATTAAGTATAAGAAAAACCTGGAGCACAGGGAACTAAATACTATATAAACACATTGTGAATCAAGACCGACATGTGCAAAGTCACCAGACAGCAAAACTTCAGTGTAACCTGGCGGAAGGAATTAAAATAGCTAAAGAAAGAATTTGTCACTCAAAAGGAGGATTATCTTTGAGACAAAATGACAGACAGAAAGACACATTTTAAAGCTTACTTCAACTTAGTCCAGCGTTTCCAGTTTGCAAGAGAGTAATGTGTCTCACAAATTTGACTTAACAATGCTTAGTTATTTAAAAAGAAACCATGAAAATATCAGTATGCAGGTACATGGTAAATAGTTAATTTGGACATATAACTATATACTTAATTTGGACACATGGGTGAACTTCACTGTGGTTTAAGTGTAATTTCAGGTACAAACCATATCCAGGCTTCAGTTCCCTTTACGCTGTTAGTGTGACTGAGTACAGGGCTAAGCCCCTGCTCAGTTCTATGGGATCTTTAAGTTGGAGACCCCTTTCCACTGGGTTTGGGTAGCTGCAGGCCCAGAGAAACCTTTCTGTTCTATGTCTTAGCTTTTGAAGACACCAAGTCTGATATATATATATATATATATATATATATATATATATATAACACATATGATACAGACACACACACACACACACACACACACATATATATATATGTATATATATATATACATATATATATATATATCAGACTTGGTGTCTGTATCGTGTGTGTGTGTGTGTGTGTGTGTGTGTGTGTATATAATTTACTCTTCCAGTTTATGTCATTTAATCAGAATCTAATTTTGTTTTTCCAAAAGTACTTCATAAAAGGATTATGGGTACATATGTATATCTCCTGGGCCTTGTACGCACTCTCTGTTGCATACATACTCTCTGGTGACTTGTTCTAGTCTTCCTGTTTAGGTCAAGAGAATTCACAGTAAAACTTCAGCAGAAGTTACATTCTTTTAACACTTTATGTCAATCTGATAAGGTTTACAATCACCTGAGAGACAGTCTTACACACACACACACACACACACACACACACAATCTACCTATGTTTTTTAATAAATTATTTATTATTTATTTAATGTATATGAGTACCCTAGCTGTCTTCAGACACACCGGAAGAGGGCATCGGATCCCATTACAGATGGTTGTGAGCCACCATGTGGTTGTTGGGAATTGAACTCAGGACCTCTGGAAGAGCAGTCAGTTCTCTTAACCCCGAGCCCTCTCTCCAGCCCCTCTCTATCTATCTATATTTAACTTAAACAGAATTGTATCGCTTTCCCTCCCTCCAGACTGCTCTCCCACTTTCCTTGAGCTGTAAAGAACCTCTCCTTTTGGCTAACCATAGCCATAGCTTTCTATGAAAATATCTCTAACATGTAAAGAAATTGAACTTTGGGAGAGCAGACCTTCCAGCCAAGCTAGTTATCCACCATCCTACTCTGGAATCATTCTGTAAGTTTAACCTGCCTTTAAGAGAACCACGCACTGCAAATCATCCTTATGTGCCTGGAATTTCCCATGCGGTCGACTTTTCAACCTAATGCAGAACTTGGATTTTAAAATATGCACTCTTCCATGCTGCTGACTGAGAGCAAGGTATGTGGTTTTGTGTACACAGCTGTAGTCATCCTTTGCTGAAAAACAACTAATGGGTTAGAAGCAACCTCATAGGACAGATATCCACGATTTAGATCTGGAATATGAGACGAACACGTGAGTACTGAAGGAGATGAAATCCCTCAGAATGCTTGTGGAAGGTGGAAAGCCCAGCAGAAGGTGGGTCCTAATGAAAATTAGGCTGTCAAAGGCAGGACCTTTGAGAGGTGTCTTAGTTAGAGTTTCATTGCTGTGAGAAGAGACACCATGACCACAGTGACTAATTAGAAAGGAAGACATTAAATTGGGGCTGGCTTCCAGTTTTAGAGGTTTAGCTCATTTATCGTCATGGTGGGAAGCATGGCAGTACACAGGCACAGATAACGCTGGAGGAGCTGAGAGTTCTACATCTTGATCCAAGCAGGCGGCAAAAAGAGACTGGGTGCCACAATGGGTGTAGCTTGAGCCTAGGAGACCTCAAAGCCCCTCCCCCACCCAGGATAACACACGTGCTCCAGCAAGGCTACGCCTATTCCAACAAGGCCACACCTCCTACTAGTGTCACTCCCTTAGGGCTAAGCATTCAAACACAAGAGTTTATTGGAGCCATATACAGTCAAACTTGTGGGGAAAGCCTGCAAATTAAGGGCATGGTCTATCATGTCGGGGTAGCTCCTCTAGATCTCTGCACAAAATGGAAGACTTCCTTTACCAGCAAGGCTTCCCCTTCTGTGACCTTGTCTGAGGAGTTCAGCTCCCCACACTTTCTCCCCGGGAAGGGTCGAGTAGTCCTTGGATGCCCTGTAAGTCCAACTTCCTCTTTCTGATAACCTGCTCAGCAAGTGCCCAGGATTCCTAAAATGCCTCTTCAGGCAAAGGAGCATTCCTAGTGCTTTAATTTTAGCCAATGGCTTCACAGGCACTGTGAAAACTCCTCTCTCTCTCTCTCTCTCTCTCTCTCTCTCTCTCTCTCTCTCAGTTCATATATATTCCTTCTCTGTCCTGAATAAAGTGTATGCGTCCAAGCCCTCCCTGAATAAAGGTATGTACTCAAGCTGAGATGGTCTAAGAGACCTATTCTCACCTTGACATCTACTCCCAACCAGACTGGAGCCCTCTAGACCCCCAGCTGATACTGAACTCTGCTTCTTTTTTTTTTTTTTTTTAAAGATTTACTTATTTATTTTATGTATAGGAGTACACTGTAGCTGTACTGATGGTTGTGAGCCTTCACGTGGTTGCTGGAAGCTCACTCCAGTCGGCCCCCGCCTAGAGAGTTTATTATTATATCTAAGTACACTGTAACTGTCTAAGTGGGCATCAGATCTCTCTACAGATGGTTGTGAGCCATCATATGGTTGCTGGGATTTGAACTCAGGACCTTTAGAAGAGCAGTCAGTGTTCGTAACTGCTGAGCCATCTCTCCAGCCCCCTGGACTCTGCTTCATCCTTAAAACCTGGTGTGTAAAGGGTATGTCTGGGTACTTTAGGGAAGGATCGGGGGACTTAGAACCACAAAACAAGTGGACTCAGTCTCTTCTTCTATTTTTTTTCCCACTGCCATGAGGTAAAGTTTTTCTCTACCACAGTCTTACATAATATACCATATAAGATATCATGAGTCAAAGCGATAGAACCGATAACCATTGGTTCCAACTCCTGAAATCATAAACCATAATAAGACTTATACGTTGATGATCTCAAGTACTTTTACTTTGATGGACAACAGGCTAATGCAAGAGGTCTCAAGGAACCTATTTAGAGAATTTGAAAATGGACATACTAAGATATACAGAAAGGTGTTGTCTGATTTAGGCCCGAACAAACTACCCACTGTGGAGTGGGATCTGAATCCTACAGAAATATGCAAAAAATAACTTATTTTTTCCATGTGAGAACTAGGGAAATGCAGCTTCACTGAGGAACAGCTTGCGCTCACAGAATTATTGATTATATGGTTGTTTTCAAAGAGGATTTGGGCCGTTGAAGACAACGGGGAGGACTGGTCTCAGGTGGTTTTAGATATCTCCTCTAACCAGGAAGCCGACTACAGAAGGCTTAAAAGGCACTGGCTCAAGAAGCAAAGTTGGCGATGCACTTAGGGACATCCGTGAGATCTCAGAGACGTGCACATACCAGAGAGTTTGTGATGGGACAGGTTCATATAAAGCACATTCTTTTTCCACTTTCTACTGCAGACTTCCGGCCAGAAATAAGACCACGGTGAGTAATAATATCACCGTGGAATAAACTGTAGTGACGATGGAGCTCATTCATAAACTGTTTTGACTGCATCTTAAGTGTCTTAGTTTCCTAAGGGTGGAAGGGTTTATTGGGTTCACAATTCAAGGTTTCAGTCGATTGTTGTGCGTGACGTTAAAGACAGCAGAAACTTGAGGTGGGTACTCACATCCAAGGTCAAGCTCAGACAGCAATGAGTTTTGCATCTCATCTCTGGTCCAGTGTCCTGAAATGTTACCACCCACATTCAGGGTGGGCCTTCTCACCTCAGTTAAAACCCAATAAAAAGAATTCCCTTACGAGCCCACAGGCCAATGTAGTCTAGACAATTTGTCATTGACAGTCTTCCCAGATGGTTCTGCAGTGTATCAAGCCCACAGACAAACGTCCACAATCAAAACTAAACATCACGCCAGGGTTTGTTTATTCAATTCAAATACGCACTAACACACCACAGGACCCAGGCAAGCGTCCCAGGTTTACCCTCAGTTTCAGATAAGATTTACAACAATCTCTGTTTTGTTACTGGAGAATATTATTAGCACCTACAATTCACAGACTCGGTTATCTTAACTCTATGAAGCCGTCATGGAAAGTCACAGGTTCGCGCAGATGGAAAAAACATCACGTGGCAACGCAGTGCCCAAGCCAAGCAATGGCATGACCTGGTCGGCAGCAAATTATCAAGTCATCTGGGCAGATGACATTCTTTTATTCTGAGTCATTCCTGCACCAGGATGACTTCCGGTTGCACAATGGGTCCAAAACCTTGTTTTGGGAAGCAATGAAAACCCGTAATTTCACCCGACATTCAGAGGCACATAGTCCTGTCTCTAAAGCTCCGGGCGTGCCAGCGAGATCAAGTGGAACGCGGTGACGTCACGGTGCGTCGGGTGAGCTCCGCCCCGTCTCGGCTGGTCGCCAGGGGACGCTCGCGGGCCGGGTCTCCTTGACAACTCTCCGCTCCGCCCCTCCGCCCCTTTAACCTTTAGGCTGCGCAGTTCCGGGTCCCTCTTCGTCCCGTCCCTTCCCTCCCCTCCCCTCCCTTTTGGGCTTATCGGGACCGGAAGCGAAGATGGCGGCGGCGGCGGCCGAGCTGGTGATCGGCTGGTGCATCTTCGGCCTCTCGCTCCTGGTAGGGGAGGCGCTCCGAGTGCTCCCGGGGTGTTGGGGTGGGAGGAGGAGGAGGGCGGGCCAGCGCTGGCGTCGCCAGTCCGGGGACCCTCCTCCCTCGCCCTGCTCTCTGCTGGGTCCGCGAGGGTCCACTGAAGACTGTGGGGAGGCGCCGATCCCCCAGGTCTCCTTCCTAACTTCAGCCAGCTTCTGTCTCCTGTCTGTGGACGTGGCTAGAGGGTGGGTTTGGGGACGAACGACCCTCAGGGTGGAGAAAGGCGTGATCAAGGCTTGGATTGGAGTCCTCGCAGCCTCTGAGCCAGTCTCCGGGGCGCTGACATAGTCACTTGTTTGTTTGGTTTAAATGCCTCCTTTCCCCCCTGTGCTCCAGCCCTTGGAGTAATAAGTCCTCAGGTTTCCCCGCGCCCATTGTGCGATTCTGCCTTGATGACGTGAGTGTCACGGTGTAGGTATTGCATTCCACTTAGAACGGTGCAAAGCACCTTGGCCAGGGGGGAGGCTGGCTGACCTCAGGCGCCTTCTTTTCCAGACTTCTCTGATCATTGAGTGCACAAAACCGAACTGTAATGGCCCAGAGAGGCCTGGCTATTACTTTCTGACTCCGTTTAGTTTGCTTCTCTTAAGACATTTCATATTGTCAAATCCTTCCCCACTCTACAAAGATGTCAGTCCTATGGTTACTTAGTGTTAGCAATTTTGAAACTCGTTTGATGTCGTTTCTCAGATTCCCTAGACTTGACTAGTATGGTCAACTAGTCAAGTTTTTCAGTTTTTCATCAGGTAACACTCGAGCGTCTTTCAGTACTGGCTTGATCCCTTCACTTTCACAAATCCATTCATTGACCTGAGCCATGCTTATCTTGTGCCCTGGAGGGAGTGGGAAATTCCAGAGGTTATCGTGGGTGGCCTCTCCAAAACTATACAGCTCTGTACTAGGAGAACACTGGCTTTCTCAGCCCATTTGTTTAGAGTAAAATAAGCATGTAACAAGCAGGAAAGTATAGTTGGACTATCTTGATTAGTGAGAAAGCATTGAAAACACAGTAGGTTTACTGTGGATACAGTAGTTTTACCTAAGAGGATACAAACAAAATGATACATGGCTTTTCAAGAGGGGGCTGATCGTAAGTTAGGAAACATACAGATTTTAAGCACTGAAAGAGAAAATATGATTTTGTAAGGGAAATAGGATGTGGAAGAGGATACTGTTGGAAGAAAGTGCTGGTAGCCTTTGGATAGCATGTGACCCTTGCCTCAGGAACAACCTGAGGGTAGAGAAGTACATTCGCGAGGTGCGAAAAGTGATTTATTAAAAATTAAATTACTGTCAGTCTGTTTAGTGCTTGGCTTATTAGAAAGGAGCTGTATTCATATCTGCTTTTCGTTCCGGCTTGAAGAGAGTTATTTTGGTTGAGGTGTGTGTACGAAATCTAGTCTGAAGTAGAGGACTGTTTTGATAGTTGGAAGTTCTTTGTGTCTGCACCAAAAGCCAGAAAGTACCAGTTTCTTCTGGTTCTGTGGCAGTGTGCAATATAAAACAGAGCATTTTCTTCCCTTACATTCAAAGCCGTTAGTCCGGCTTGACCACTGAGTGGATTTTCTGCCCATTCCTGGTTTTGTTCTGTGATCTCTGCTACTCAGGAGCTACTGGTGACTAGTGAGGTCCATCTCCTAAATATGGATATTTATGCAGCATCATATATTACACTTATTAAATCAACACAGATCTCATCAGAAATGCCCCGAGAAGTCCAAAGTATTGAAAAGTTGTCAAGCTTACACTACTGTGTACAAGCTTTCCAAATTTCTAATTGTCACTCAAAAACTTGAGGTCTTAAATTACACTTTAGGGCTGGAGAGATGGCTCAGCGGTTTAGAGCACTGACTGCTCTTCCAGAGGTCCTGAGTTCAATTCCCAGCACCCACATGGTGGCTCACAACCATCTGTAATGAGGATCCGATGCCCCCTTCCCGTGTGTCTGAAGACAGCTACAGTGTGCTCACATACATGAAATAAATGAATCAATTTTTTAAAAAATATGTTAAATTACAGTTTACTTAATCTTTTGTATGGTTTGTCTGTGTGTTGGTCTTGGGGCTGGGGTGGGGTCAGTGCAGGTGTGTGTGTGTGTGTGTGTGTGTGTGTGTGTGTGTTCATGCATGAGAGAGTGCACCATGACGTGTGGGTGGAGACCTGACAACAATTTCCTTCTACTTAGGGTCTTAGGAGCCTGCTCAGCTTTGGCTCCAACAACTCTGCTGGTTAAACCCTCTGTAGGTTTTATAAGTGATATTTCATTTGAGAAGTACCACTAAAAACCCAGGTCTAAGTCGCTTCAGCTTCAGTTGTTTTTCAAATAAAGAATGCTGCTGTGTCAGGAAGATTGGCTTTCAGCTCTAAGAGTTTTAAGGAGCTTTGTCTGGTAACCACCAACAATACACTTTGGTATAGAACGTGACATTATACATGCTTTTCTATCTTACTGACCAGAGTTCAAAACTCACAGGTTGAAATTTAATAAAATGAATTTTTATTATTTCATTAAAAAAAAGTAATAAGTAGTTGTGTAGTTGTTGTTGTTAGTATTTGTGTGTAATGGTGAAGAATGCCAAAACCAGGACAGTTATGGTCTCATTTCATGATAATATGCCAGCAGTCCCCATGTGTTTCCCCACCTGCCCCCTACAAAATCCCCCTTAAATCATGTGCCGAAATGCCAGAACTGCTTTTTAAAATGGCTGTCTTAGTTAGGGTTTCTATTGCTAAGACAAAATACCATGACCAAAAGGCAACTTGAGGAGGAAAGGGTTTATTTAGCTTATACTTCCTCAGCACTGTTCTTCATTGAAAGAAGTCACACAGGAACTCAAGCAGGGTAGGAACCTGGAGGCAGGGGCTGATGCAGAGGCCATGGAGGGATGCTGCTTTCTGGCTTGCTCCTCATGGCTTGTTCCTCTTGGTTTGCTCAGCCTGCTTTCTTATAGAGCTAAGGACCACCACCCCAGGGATGGCCCCACCCATGATGAGCTGGGTCCTCCCACATCAATCTCTAATTAAGAAAATACCTTACAGCTGGATCTGATGGAAGCATAATTTATGTGTCACGTTCACATAAGGTTAGCCAGGACAATGGCAAATGAGACATTCTTATGAGAATAGTTTTCAACTTTTGAATATCCAAAAAATTGTCCTAGAAACACATAGTGTCTGGGGACTTTATACTTTGAGAACTAATGCCAGTTGTGTAAGAAAATATTAAGAAATAATTGTTCCCTCCTTTTTTTTTTTTGTTTTATGATCTTGGACAAACAATTGGACTTTAGTTTCCTGTGCCACATACAGAATAATTACAGTTGGTGCCTTATGCTCTTAATCTGTTGCTATGCTACATGCAGGCGCCTCCCCGAGTTCCCCACATCCTCAGTAATTGTGGTCACTCCACCTGTCAGTTGCCCCTTCCATTACTATAGAGGCAGTTCTGTATCTATAAAGCAGATTTACTCCTGTTCTTTAAGGGCTGGGATCTGTTAGAGCTCCGCACTCTATGGCCTCACCCCACCCCACCCCACCCCACCCAAGGAATTTAACGAGCTCCCTGGAAACAGACTGCCTCTTAGTTTGCCAAAACTCTTTAGGATCTTTCCTATGGCCCATTGGTTCCTAACCTTGGCCACTCATTAAAACCACCCAGGGAGATAGTAACCTTCCAAATGCCCAGAACAAGTAAGTCCAAATCAGAGGACTTGGAGTGATACTTTAAAATCTTTCTTTGATTTTTAATAATAGCTTTTTAAAAGAAAAAAAGGGAACTGCTCTAAGGTGTTACTTTGTAGCTATTAGCTATTTGTTACTGGCTAATTTAACAATTCTATTTGTTAAGCAGTTGCCATCCCCTAAACAATGTACTACACAGTAGCTTGGTTAATCTTGAAAACCCATTAGGAAAGTTCTCTATTCTTGTCTTTTATTCTTGTTGGGACAGTTGGTTCATTTGATGATACAGTTACTGTTGTCATCTGTAGCATAACCTAAAGGAAAAGCTTGGAGTTTTGTTAAAATAGTAAACATTGAGACCTTTTGCTTGTGGAGTCTGCCTGGCTTCTCTTGTAACTTGTCTCTCTGAGGTTAATGCATGCTTCCTCTGTGATACTTATCACCTTCAGCTTGGTAAAAATGTTAATCTCTGTCTTGAAGTCTATGTAGAATGTACTGAGTGTTGCTGTTAGTGTTGCTAAGTATAGATAGGTAAGGCTCAGCATCCAATGAGTTCAGAACAAACTTGAGGAATATTTATAAGAATTTTGAATTCACTTTAAAATACTCATTACATGTTAATATAATATTTTATGAGAAATAGCTTTCTTAAAAATAAAACAAAAAAATTGAATATTTAAACCAGAGTTTGAGTTTAGGTCTTGTTTTTGTTGTGATTGTATGTATTATGTATGTCTGTCTGTCTGTATGTATGCATGCATGCATGTATTGGCCTAACATCTAGCTTCTGTAAACTTAACTATTTTCTTCCTTTCTGTAAATGACAGTGTTGAAATGGCAGCATTGTGTGGGAGTGTAACTTTGATGGATTTCAGATGCATTGAGCCAAGGGATAGAAGCCATCTCAAAAGCTGAGATGTAGCATGCATACACGGTGACACTCTAGAAATGACAGAAACTGTAGGAACAGATTCCAGGTAGTGGTGGCTACAGATCGCAGGTGCTGGTGTTGGTTACAGACCCCAGGTAGTGGTGGTTGTAGATCCAAGGGGGTGATGGTTACAGACTCCAGGTGGTGGAGGTTACACACCCCAGGTGGTGGTAGTTACAGACCCCAGGTGGTGGAGGTTACACACCCCAGGTGATGGAGGTTACATACCCCAGGTGGTGGTAGTTACAGACCCCAGGTGGTGGAGGTTACACACCCCAGGTGGTGATGGTTACAGACTCCAGGTGGAGGAGGTTACACACCCCAGGTGGTGATGGTTACAGACTCCAGGTGGTGGAAGTTACACACCCCAGGTGGTAGAGGTTACACACCCCTGGTGGTGGAGGTTAGGGACTGTGGATGTAGAGTGGGGTCATCTACTGTACGAGAAACTGAAACATTCAGTTGTAGTGAAACTGCTCTTGGTATCTTACTTGTGGTAAGATTTGGAACTAGATAGTACAATTAAGGGTTTTTGTTTTGTTTTGGTTTTGGTTTCTCAGCACTCTAACAGATCTTGTTTAAAACACTGGGTCTTGACTGTTCACTTAGATTAGACTATTCTCTAACATCAAAGCCATGGTGCTTGGAGGATTCTTACAAACTGATCAGCTTAAAAGGAGCTGAGATGCTTTTAAAGGTATTTAAAGTTAAGTCGGCCTCACAGTCAGGGTTGAGAACCACTAGTGTGTGCCTGCATTGTCTATCATTGAATAGAGCACAGGGACTCACATACAGTACCTGACCAGGACTGCTGTGATCATATCCATGATGGAGACGTTCAAAGTCCACCTGAGCCTCTAATTCTGAACCTATGGGAGATGGGCCCAGCTCCCTGCCTTAGCATGATCCCTGTAGGATCCCATGCTGTCTGATGATGTCAAACCATGACCTCTGATCTTTGTTAGTGACTAGAGAGGCCCCAAAATTGCCACTTAGCTAGAGATGCCAACTTTTTTTTTTTTTTTTTTTAACCTCTGGGCACGGTTTTCACTAGAAAGCTTAAGTGCACGCCTGTTTTCATTGCTGACTTTCCTTTAATGCCCTTAACATGTGGATTACAGCTTCTGTGTGGTGATTAGCAGTGACCCTTCAGGTAGATGGCATCTGTGGGTTGTCATTGCAGAAACTACTTTCCATCCGTGTTTTGTTCTGTGATGCTTCAGCCTTAAGACCTTCAGGTACATTTCCTTTAGAATGGAGAGATATATTGGGGGGTGACATTGTGTGGAACTATTAATAATGTTTGGTGAGGGTATATCAAGTTGTGCGCTGTGATTCATAAGGTGTGTGCACTGAAGCAAAATTGTACTGCGTTCATAAATAGGCTCTACCATCCTATCATGTGCACGTTAATAAAGGTTTTCCTTACACATGTAAAAGGAACCTTTTGCCCAAATAAACTTCCAGTACACGTTGATGTTAGTGTTCAAGCATGTATACGGTAATGAGGTATTTCTTTTTGCTGTGTTTCAGGCTATTTTGGCCTTTTGCTGGGTCTACGTTCGTAAATACCAGAGTCAGCGGGAAAGTGAGGTCGTCTCCACTGTGACAGCCATTTTCTCACTGGCCGTCGCTCTTATCACATCAGCGCTGCTGCCGGTGGATATATTTTTGGTTTCTTACATGAAAAATCAAAATGGCACATTCAAGGTGAGTAGCATCGTGCTATGCGATCATTCTTCCCTGTGGGTGCTCGGCGGGTGTTTCACTTAACAGACCAGTGGGTTTCTTCTTCCCCTTACTCTTTTTCTCTTCTGTGGTGTGTGTGTGTGTGTGTGTGTGTGTGTGTGTGTGTGTGTAGAGGCATGAGGTGTCCAGGGGAGGACATCATATTGGGCATCTTCCTCTCTTTAGGTTAGGCTGGAGGGGGGCAGAGACCCTCCCCGGGATTCCATTTCTGCCCTGCCCTGCCCAGCGCTGAGGATGTGGGCACGGGCGGCCATGCCTGGCTTGCGTGCAGCTGCTAAGGACCTAAACTCAGCTTCCTCATCCTAGCGTTTGTACCCACCGAGCAGTCCCCCCAGGCCTGAATTCTTGAGTGTCTGGGAATAAATGAGTGTAGAAATGAATACACACAGTGGCAGACAAGATGCAGACAGCTGCCTTATATGAGTATCATCATCAGCCCAACAGCCCAGCCAGTATCAGGAGCCATTTTGTTAATGTGAACATATTTCATTATAAGAGGTTTTATCTTTGTGCTTCTTATAAATCCTTTGTAGCGTATTTGATTTTATTCCCATTAATACCACAAATAAATGACTTAGGAAGGCTTTTGTTAACGGCAGAACAGCCTTTAGTTTCCTTCATAGTTTTCCGGGACAGAAGGAGGTTGCTAGGCTGAGCTGAGGAATTTTGGCCAATTTACTTAACTTTTCTGCACTCTGGCTTCCTCTTTTTTAAACAGGAAAGGCGTAGATTGGAAGATGTTCTCTTTTAGTTATGCAAATTTCTTTTGTTCCTTATTAGCTCAATTAAGCCTCTGTGAAGTGGGTACTGTATGCTGGTTAGTGTCTGGCACATGGTACTTGAATAAAGTAGTAAGTTTTAAATTTCAGTAATGTGTAGTGCTAATAACCCTCTGATTGTGGCCTAAATGACGTCAACAGTTGATAACATTTTGTTGTTGTTGTTGTTTTGTTTTTTGTTTTTCGAGACAGGGTTTTTCTGTGTAGCCTGGTTGTCCTGGAACTCATTCTGTAGACCAGGCTGGCCTCGAACTCAGAAATCCACCTGCCTCTGCCTCCCAAGTGCTGGGATTAAAGACATGTGCCACCACCGCCCGGCAATTGATAACATTTTTGTGGCTATATTTGGATGTATTCTGACAGTTGTAGAAACTAAAATTTCTTTTTTCCCTGTAGGGAAGACTCCCAGTCAGCATGAATGGAGTCCTAGCATGTGCTGGACAGGGTAGTGTTGTAGAGGCAGTGACGTCTGTGTACTGTCTGTGTGTCAGTGTTTACCTAAATTGCCTTCTGTGGACTCGCAAGGAGCCCTGTGAGGCAGACAGACTGCTCATGGCCTTATGGGTCAAAACAAATCAAAGCAAAAAACCAAAAAACAGGTTCAGTCTGAAAATACCAGAGACTGAAGCTCTGCTCCCTGCCCCAGAGGTGGTCTTCATTTTCGTTTGTGCTGGGGAAGATGAGCCTTTAAGAAACACACACTGCCGACACTCTGCAGCTCTCTTCATTTGTTTTCCTTTAATCTGTATTTTGTGTTTTTCACCCATTGGGTTTGGGTATGCATCTGTTTCTTAGATAAAAGATTCCGACATTATCAGAACACCGGGGTGTTTTTATTTAGTAGTAGTATAATGGGATCCAGGAAGTACATAATTATAAACTCCTAGGATGTTTTCTCTCCGCAACCTGTGTAGTTAATAGATATGTACATGAATATACACAAGTACTCTGATACAGTATAAGCAATGTAATTATCTCTTGTGTCATTATTGTTTGAACTGAGATTGGATTTTAGGTTTTCGTGGAGAGTTTTTCTATGTTATAGGGAAATGTTTTCATCTTGAAATTTCTAACGCAAATGTTTTTATGAGCTTATGAACTTTCTTATATACTGCTGATTTTTTTGTACCCATGCCTAAATTACTCATCTTTTTCTGAATCATAGTTATTTTCCTTTTTTAAAATTTAGTCTGGATTCATTCTCTCTGCCTTTTTTTTTTCTCTTCAGTGCCAGGCACTGGACTCAGGACTTTACCAGTCAGCTACATCACGAGCTTTTGTGTTAGTTTAATTTGAGAGATTTCATTCTATTCCTGAGCAAGAGTTGAAGCCTTTTCCTTCTGACTGGGGTGTGAGTGATTGGTAGAACTCTGGCCAGTCATGTTTCAAACCTTTGACTCAGTTTGAATCCTAGTTTCCTTTAATAAGTGTCTAGACTTAAGTGTTCTCATCACCTACAACTTGCTTTGTCCCAGGCTGGCCTTGAAACAGAGAGATCTGCTTGCCTCTGTCTCCTGGGATTGAAGGTGTGCTCCACCTTTCATCCTTACTCCTGGACCTCAATTGAGCTTGGGTGAGCTCTTGCCCCAAGGTTCCACTTCCTTAGTCTGTTAACTCCTAGAATGGAGTTCAGCGCCATTACACTTCCTGGTGTGCCTTTACTCCTTGAGCCATATATTTTGTATTTTTCCTTTCTCAGCTTGCTCCTTTTCATTAAAATTCTCTTCAGAAGACTGAACTTTAGTAACCACACAACAGCTGGTTTCAGGTTTGCTTTTTCAAAGCAATTAATCTAAATCTCTTTACCTTACCTCAGGCAGGCTCTTCGGACAAGGGCAAAAAGCAGCCTCATTCTTTACCAGAATACCACAAAAACAGTCTCTGTGCCACATACTGAAATTCTCTCCTCTGAAATGTCTTGGGCCAGGTCTGTACAGTTTAAATCACTCACAGCAACAATGTCTTCCATATTCCTACAAGGATGGGCCATTAAGCCCCACTTAAAACATTCCATGGCTTTCCAAATCCAAAGTCCCCAGATTCACTTTCTTCTAAACAAAAGCCTGGTCAGGTATATCACAGCAAGACCCTAGTCCCTGGTACCAAGTTCTGTCTTAGTTAGGGTTTTACTGCTGTGAACAGACACCATGACCAAGACACTCTTCTAAGGACAACATTTAATTGGGGATGGCCTACAGGTTCAGAGGTTCAGTCCATTATCATCAAGGTGGGAGCATGGCAGCATCCAGGCAGGCATGGTGCAGGAGGAGCTGAGAGTTCTACATCTTCATCTGAAGGCTGCTGGTAGAATACTACTTCCAGAAAGCCAGGATGAGGGTCGTAAGACCTATTTACACAGTGATACACCTACTCCAACAGGGCCACATTTTCTAATAATGCCATTCCCTGGGCCTAGCATATACAAACCATCACAAGTATCTCAACATAGAAGTAGTAATTCTGTCTGATAAGGTGCCGACTGCCTTAGGGACAGTCTCCTTCCCTAACTAGAATGTTAGGTATCCACTCAGACCCCCTTCACTTGACCAGGAGCTTTTCCTTAGTGGACTTTCATTGCTACTCTAACAGAAGGGTTGAAGGAGTATGGATGCTTTGAAAGAAGACAGCTTAAAATTTGAATACAGATAGAGGTCAGATTTAAATATATTAATTTTATCTATCTATCTGTCTAACTATCTATCTATCTATCTACCTACCTACCTACCTACCTACCTACCTACCTACCTACCTATCTATCCTTTAGATTCAAACTGTGAGACCTACCTGTAAATGACTGTTTTGCCTTGGATAAACATTACTCTTCTGATTCTCCTATACCAGATGCCTGTAGCACTGTGCCCCACCACCCCTTGCCCCACCCCAACTTCTAATGTCTCAGGACATTGCCCCATACCCATAGAGAGAGGAATTTCTCCTCACTTAGAATCCTTTCCTGAGGAGGGGCTGGGAGCGGAAGAGTCGCATTGTGCTTCAGAAGATCAGACACAGAGGTTCCACAGTCATTGTGACGAACAGCACAGGGAAGTCCTACTTGCTGATGGCTCCCCATTCCTCTGGAGCTAAATAAGTGAAGGCCCCATTAATTTCCACTTTGGGAGGCCAGGGTTTATAAACATAGTAAGGGCATAGAAGGACGGTTTTCTAAAGTCCGTCTTTCCAACCGTCCATCGGTGCTCTGGGGAAGGGGAGTACATAAAGGCAGATGCCCTAATGGCCCTGAGCTCTGGGATCTAGTTCATACAATTTGTGGTTAAAAAATAACAATTTGGCCTATTGTCTTAAAAATTGGTCAGACAAAAGGACCCATTAATTAAAAGATGTTAAGTTTCGATGAATATTTGGCCGTAAATTACTTTTACATTTTCTATTCTTAGTATATATTTTGAAATGGGGCTTTTGTGGAGTTCCCAAGTTCTCACTTTTTAGTCATTCTCACTGAGGACAGCACTACTCCCTGGGGTTGTCTGGGAAACGCCTTGAGGCTTTGTATAATGTGCAACAAATAAAAAAGAGAAAAATGCATTCTTTAGTTCACTGATTTGATCATCTTAGTTAAAATTCTTTTTAATCTTCTGCCTTGTGTAAGGAATCTCTAGGGAGCTCAGTGAGGAGGAGCTATAATGCATACCACTGTGCATTCATTATTCACTTGGGGGCTCCAGCAGTGGGTGCTCCAGTAGTGGGTGCTCCAGTGGTGGCTGCTCCAGGAGTGGGTGCTCCAGTGGTGGGGGCTCCAGGGTGGGGGCTCCAGTGGTGGGTGCTCCAGTGGTGGGTGCTCCAGGGTGGGTGCTCCAGCGGTGGGGGCTCCAGCGGTGGGGGCTCTAGGGTGGGGGTTCCAGGGTAGGAGCTCCAGCAGTGGGGGCTCCAGTGGTGGGTGCTCCAGTGGTGGGTGCTTCAGGGTGGGGGCTCCAGTGGTGGGTGCTCCAGTGGTGGGTGCTCCAGTGGTGGGGGCTGCAGTGATGGGGGCTCCAGCAGTTAGAGACTTGTGACAGCGGGACAAAGCGTCCTCCTGGTCCATAGACTCTTCCTTTCTTTGCCATAGCAGGCCTCAGGCCCTGTTGACAGTGTCAGCTTCCCTCTGTGTGTTTGGAGGCTTCCCTGTCCTTGGTTTTAAAGATAGAAGTTAAAAGCAGTTGGTTGTGACTTTTTCTGTTTCCCCATCCTCTCCATTACTCTGTTTGGTTTTTGTTCTCTTATAAAGATCTTAGTTTTTAGTATTTACACTGCATTTTTGTTAAGAATTTATGATGATATGTTTTCTCATCTTTCCTCTGGACAGTGATTGCCTCTAGATTTTCATCATTATTGTTGTTGATTTTTTTTTTATTTTAAACAAACTACACTGAATATTTTTTGTTATAAAGAGCCCTTCTTAATTAAAATCAAAGATGCAGGCTGGAGTTCATTGGGATATAGGTTCATCTATACTTCACCTTGTTGGTCTAGGGAAGACAGCCTAATCTTGTCTGTAGATAAACTAGGTATCAACTATTTTGAGCTGAGCAATTATAAGCAGTTCATGGGGTGACAGAGCATTCTGACTGTTGAACACCTTAAGCTGGGTTTCTAGGTCCCATGAATAGTTGAAATTTCCTACCCAGCTGATTCAGGAGGGGAAGAAAGCCCAATTTAGGAATCTTGGTTGCCAGAGAACCCATTAAGAGTCCTAAAGTCAGTTGAAGTCATTGGACGGCACTTTAATTTATATACTGTTATTGCCCTTGATATGTCAGATTACCTTTATGTTAGATTTAGCACAGAATGGACTTACTTCCACTTAATATATGAGCTTTTTTTTTTTTTTTTTTCTGCTACAGTTTTCAACTACAGGCTATTACCAGCATACTAAGTTGTGGGAAACTGGGTGGGTAGAAGGCTCCTGTAATAACATTGTGATACTTTATCTCTGTAGTAATTTGAAAATCTCCATTTTTTTTCTTGAGATTTGTCTATTGTCAAATGACTTTTGGAATGTCTACTTGCCGTTATACCTAAGTTCTGTCTCAGCAGTGTACGGATTTTATGTTGTGCAAATGATGAATTTGAATTATAGTTTTAAGTAACGGGTATGAAGGATGAATGCAGAGGCATTTCAGTTAGCTGTTAGGGGTTTGTAACAAAGCACCCTTTGTGTACTAGACTAGCAAAGTACAATTCATCTGTGTCAGTCACTGTGCTGGGCAGTTTCTGCCAACTCGACACAAAGAGTTTACCTGAGCGACCCTCAACTGAGAAATTGCCCGCATCAGGTTGTCCCACAGGCAAATCCATAGAACATGTTTCTGTGGTGGGGGAGAGTGCCCCTTCCTGGGGCAGTGCTCACAGCCATGGGGTGATGCTGCCCTCCTTCAAGGCTTGCCTTTCTGCCTCCTTAAGTCTCTGGGCTCTGTCGGGTCTGCAGCCTACTTCCTAGTATAAGTGTGCATTGACAGCGAGGACTGACTGCAACAATAACCCGATCTTCCCAAAGCACAAATCAGACCTGTGATTCCACATCAGATCTTCACTCTTTTCTATCCTTCCACGACAAAATGCGAAATCCTTACCCGCCCTCCAGGTCCCTGGCATTCCTGTCCCCTCCCCGCCGTGGCTCTGTCTGCCTTCCCACAGTTCTGGGGAGTCCGCCTTGAGCGTCTTGCAGGTTTTGTCAGCCCAGTTCTGTATATTCCATTTTCTTTTCCCTCTCTCTATTTTCTTTCCAAGACTCATTTATTCCTTGAATCACATTTTAGGACAGTTTTGGGAAGTCTTTCCTGATTGGTTCTCCCCAGAACCGTGTTCCCGGCTCAGCATTTATGTATTGGCAAGTGTTTGTTTGCTTCTCTGGCTTCATTTCTTGTAGAGACCACACTTCATTTGATCTCCCAACAGGCCCCAGAAATGATATTCAGTCGTACCGAGTCTTAACTCTGCATGTGAAGCAAATTGTTGCTAAAGCTTTGGTAGTTACTGTGTCCTTTTTCTCCTAGGACTGGGCTAATGCCAATGTCACCGTGCAGATTGAGAACACCGTTCTGTATGGCTACTACAGTAAGTACCGGACAGCTTCCTGTCTCTATTCTGGGTGCCAGTCAAATGTAAATTAAAACTACAGGCACACTCTTAATTGATATCGAGTATGAAATTATGGTTTGCATGCCAGGAATAAATAATATGGATCTGTTCTTAATATTCTAAAACATTTTAAACCTACTTTGTCTTTGTTTCACTTGTAACACTTGTTGAGGGGGTTTAGAGTTGCTGTAAGTCTCGAGCTGTGTTAGGTCAGCACGTTCCCACACTGCACTCTGTGTCAGATACTTGTGTTTTCTAGCATTCCTGTGCTGATTGCTAATGGACATTGACATGGGTAGACTGCACCCAGGGTTGACCCCACAAGCTTTCTTCTACTCCGCAGAGCTGCATTAACCAGGGGTCATGGCCGCTCTCTTTCTGTTGCTTCTTCCTCCCGTTCCAGTAGTAGATTGTGACAGGCTGATGGAGCCGCCTACAGGCTTCCCTTCATTTGAATTGCCCCGAGCGTGAGCCTTTCATAAAAGGTATAAATATATATTTAGAAAAGACATGTCATTTTTTTAAAAATCAGTAAACCAAGATATTGACTGAGAGTTTTGTAGGACATCATATTGAGAAGTTAAAAATATAGAGAAATTTTTAATGATGGAATCACTTAAATTATTTTCTACATTTATTTGTGTGTGTGTGTTTATATTTGGGGGCATGTGAGTGTCGCAGTGTGCCTGTCAGGTCAGACGCGACGCATGGGAGTTGGTTTACTCTCCTCATGATATTGAACTCTGGCCGACTGTTGGCTAAGTCTTGCTTGCTTTAAGGGAATTATCATTATCATCATCATTATATTATTATTATTATTATTATTATTATTATTAATTTTATGTATCTGATGCTCTATCTGTAGTACATGTGCATGACAGAAGAGGGCATCGGATTCCATTATAGATGGTTGCGAGCCACCATGTGGTTGCTGGGAATTGAACTCAGGACCCCGGAAGAGCAGACAGTGCTCTTAATCCCTAAACCTTCTCTCCAGCCCCAAGGGAATGGTATTTGAAAAGAGGCTTATTGCACTTTAATTTAGCAGTTTTGGCTCTGTGCTGTATCCTTTCTCGAGCTATAAGAACCATGACATTCCTTTGCTTTAATTAGGTTTTAGAAGGTTTTTAGAGTATTGTTGTAGAATTTTTTAAATTATTGTTATTTTTTTGAAGCTTAAGGAACATTTTATTAGAGTTTAGAAGGAAAACATAGGATAGCTTAGGGGAAAGTCCTAGAAGCTACTACGACAGAGGAAGAAAAAGTGCCAAATAGTTTTGTGTTAACTCTGCCTTTTCACAACAAATTATTTAAGATGCCACAAATGACCTCTTTGAACATTTCTTTTCAGGGACTGGGCCTGTCACCTGCTACAGTGTTAGTCACCAGCCTGTAGATCATGTGACAAGATAACCAAACATGCTAGGGGAGTCCTTGAACTTGGAGGACTTGAGGTGACCTATTGCTACCAAGATCACAAGACACTTGTAAACCAGTCTATTACTTCAGGCATACTTTTTCACCTTATTCCGTCGACCCACAGAGAAGGATTTTAGTGTATTTTTCTGAATCTTCCCAAGGATGTTCTCTGTCTTCTCAAGGATAAAGTGTCCTGGTCTCACTTGAAATGCAGAGACGATATGTTTGTCATTAGTACCAGTGGGACGCCGTAGGGGTTGAGGGCTGAGAGGCTGCAGGAGTTAGCCAGGAGTTAGCCAGTGCTGGAACTGAATTGTCCTGGTGACTGAGGCTCTGTGTCAGATTGCATCGTCAACTCCCAAGTTCAATCTCCAGTGTATACATACACAACTGCACACACACACACACACACACACACACACACACACACACATTTGGACAGTTTAGTCAGACATTTACAAAACGAAATTTGAATGGCCATGAAGTCTAAGTGGGAAAGTTATCTAGATAATGGTGGTGACTCTCGTCTTCCCTCTGTCTCTGTCCCATGTTGACTCCTTATGGTCTGGCTCCCACCCTGATAAGACCGGGCAGCTTCTTACATAGTTCACTGTCCCCAAGGCCAGCTGTTTCTCCTGAAATGTCAGATTTGTCAAGTTGCCTATTAGATTTTATTCTGGATCTTAAAACTCAAAACATCCAAAACACCATTTTTACTTTATTTTTTTCATAATGTGCTTAGTCTTAGTTAACATTTTATTATTTTAAAACATTAATTTAATTGACATAATGTGCTTAGTCTTAATTAATACTATTTTATTAATATTAAATAGTATTAATAGACACTGTAGATTGTTTTTATTCGTTCTTGTTGCTGGGAGCACATCAAATACCACCATGATCCAGGAAGTTTCTGAGCATCCAGGGGTGGAGTTGTCCAGTGCCAGGGTGTCATAGGTGGGGAAGTAGGAGAAAAGGATTCCAGCTGTGTTAGCAATACCCTCATCTCACAAGGTCTTCCAAACACACAGCAGCATTTGGTGAAAGTCTGCCAAGAACAGTGTTATCTTCTTGAAAGGGAGTCCCTGTCCTGGTTGTTGGAGAGGGGCGTGCTGTGTGGGAGTGTGTCCCCAGCTGCAGTGTGATAATTCTGGGCTCCTGTGCTTTTCTGACTCGGCACATACCCTCAGATTCCAGCTATTTCTGTGATCCTGTGATTCTAGGACTCTGGGATCCTGGGATCCCTGGTGTGTCAGAGCTCCTGGGAGTCCAGCTGCCTCTGGGGACCCTGTGATCCTAGTGTGACCAAGCTCCTGCGATCCTGGGTGTTAGAGCACCTGAAGTAGAGCTTCCCCTGGGTGTGGTGGGACTGGGTGTTGAGCCAGTGCCCAAGCCCTTCACTACCTTTTAATTTAACATTTTATTAGAATCCACTTGTTCAGCTGTGCTATGACTGGCCCTCTTACTGAGCATGATTTTTGCCACTATTTTATATCCATATAGCAAATATTTATTCAGTGAAAATTACAGTCTCGTGTTCAGTACTGTGCATTGAAATATATATCAGCACTATTTTAAAAAACCTTTATGTATGTTGAAGTTGTAAATCTAAGTGATCTGTAGCAAGTAGATTTAATTATTCCCAAATCCTGGTTTTATTGTTGGAGTTGGAGTCAATGCTTTTGATAACATACTGTCAATGTAAACATATCTTTATTAAAAAATGTATTAAATGTAAATCATGTAACTATCCAACATACCATTGATTGGCATAGAGGAATTTTTTGAAAAAAAGTCTCTTCTAATCAATTTTGTGATGGGGTGTTTCTTCTGTTCAAGTGGCACAAATAATAGTTTGGAAAATGGATTCCAAACGATTGGGAAAAGATGCTACAAATAGTAATTACAACAGTTGGAATAAATGTATTAGTATCAGACAAGATGGACTTTAAGACAAGTATTACCAGTGAGAAAAAAGAGCTTTTAATAGTGGTTAAAGGGTTAGTATACTAAAAGATATAATAATAATTAATAGTAATTTATTATTAATGTTAGGACTGTAATCATATGATATATTCTAACCTATAAAAGTATCAAATGTTTAAAATAAATGAAAAATAGAATCCTGACAAGCTTTGGTTAGGCAAAATATACTTGGATTTGATTCATGGGAGTAAAACCTTTAGTACATTGTACTTCATGTGTATTAATTGCCCTCAGAACACAGGAGACAAACAAAAATTGATTGGCTGTTTGTGGGAGTATGCACCTTTAATCCAGTCTGTTCGGGAGACAGGTGGATCGCCTGAACCCATGAGTTTAAAACACTAGTTCACATTGCATAGAGAAGCTGCAGTAAAGGAAAAAAGATAACTGCCAGACAGGAAGAGCAGAGTTGTATATCATATGATAGGAAGTGTACGTTGGTCTTATAGCTTTTATTAATCATTAATAATACAAACTGATGAACTAGGAATCAGAAAAGTATTTAAATAGGCATTCTTGCCAATGCAGATATATGAGGGGCTAATAAATACCTAAAAATGCCAGCACTATTAATCACTAGAGAAATATAGATTATACTTCTAGAGAGATATACTGCCTCAGCTGGAAGGGCTGCGTAGCCCAGGCCGAGGACTGAAATACAGCTGACTTGGTGGCTTACATAAGCAAGTTTCTCACGAGGGCCTTTGCCCTGGCTCTCAGACAGCAAATCCTCACTGTTCCTCTTAGCAGAGCTTGTGTACTGTTTCTTCTTGCTTTTTTTGTTGTTGTTGTTTGGCTAGGAAAGGGGTCAGGACACTAATCCCATCATACGCCCCACCTTACGCCATCATCCAAGCCTGGTTACTTCCCAAACGCCCCACCTTGAAATACTAGCAGAGCTTCAGCTTTTATTTGCCCCACATTGTTGTCTCATACAAAGCATATTCGTTCTGTTCTGTAATTCCCCAAGGTCATAGACTCTAAAGATCAGACTCATTTCAGTATTACATAAATTAGATAAGATTGAACTTTTAAGTTTAACTTATCTTGAGGCAAAATTCTCTGAGCCATGAAAGCAGATAAAGGATGTACTTGTAGAAACACATAGTGTATTGGCCATATTCTCACTCTGAAAGGAAGAAGACCCAAAGAAGAGGAGCTAGAATATGTGCAGGATATCAGAGCAAATACCACTGGCTCTCGGGGCTTCAGAGTTGCGCTGCTCTTGGCTTGATGCTGTGTGGACCGCCGTGTAGTGATCCTTCCTGCTGGGTGCACTGGGATGGCAGCTACATTTCTGCTGAGAGGACTTAGACAGATGCCATGTGGATTCTAACACAGAGAAACCAGGGTGGTGCTCCCTCCCCTCCCTTTGACTCTTGGATGCAGCCTTGCTGACCTCTGGCTAGTTTGTGGGGTTGTTATTCTCTCGTCTGAGAGGGTCCCACATTCTCACCAGACATCCTATAGGAGCTGATGAGCCGTCAGTCTGTCTACCTTAAAGCCATCCTACCTCCATCCACTTGACTTCAACCTGAAGATGTTTTTGCTGGGTGGCTGATTTTGTTCATGGCTTAGAATTACTCATCAAACCCTGTTTTGAATTTGGGGAGCACTAGCTGTTCAAGTCCATAGCAGGCTATAATACATTATTGGCAAGTATAAATTCTTCAAATGTTTTAATATTGGGAATTTAAAATACTATATTGCTTTGGAAAACAGTCTGTAATTTTCTCAGAAAGGTTCTTCTGTGATGTGACCCAATAGTTTCTACAGTGAGACTTTCTCAGACCCACCAATGTATAAATAATGACACAGAGACATTTAGTAGAGTTTAAAACTTAGGCCTTTTGCTTGGGTAGTCACCTGGCTAGCTGCCTAGCTGGCCTGCATCCAGACACATGGCCAGCTCTATTCCTTTCTCTGCTCCTCTTCAGCCTCTCTCTGAGTCTCATGCTTCTGCTTTCTTCCCCCAACACCTGCCCAGAAGTTCCACCTTCCATTTCCTGCTCGAGCTCGTGACCATCAGATCTTTATTACAACCAATCAGTAGCTAGACGACATCCGATACATTTTTAGATTGTCTTTAGGCAGGTGAGGAAGGATGGATATTTACAAAAGGGAAAACCCTGATGATGGGCCATGGAAATGACAGTACCAAAATCCTGCCAACATGGAGCTCTCTGCCCACACAGTATTAGCAGTTGAAAGAAACAGAAGAGGCACACCTTCATGCACAGTAAAATAAAAAGGCTGTCTCAACAAGTTTCACTTCTAGAATCTTCCTAACAGAAACAAACAGTACTTCCACAAAGCCACAGGTGTTTACCGTAGCCTCAGGGTATGAATCTGAAAGCCCAAAAGTGGTGAATGCTTAAATAAAATGTGTGCCCGTAGTGGACTGTATATTAGGGAATCTGACTTTGAGATCAGCAAGACCCAGAACTGAGCTTCGCTGGCCAGATGTTCACCTGCCTGTTGTGCCTTCTGTCAGTGCTGCAAGTGCACGGTCCAGTCCTTGCAGCACTGCCTGTGAAGCATTCTACATATTCTGTCAGCATCTGCAGGACAAACAAGCGATATATGGACTTTGTGGAGAAGCCAGAAGAGAAAAACGTTATCTTGAATAATCCCGTGTGAGTTATCCTGGAAAAGCCCAGTTGCTAGAAACTGCAAATCAGTGGTTGCCTCAGACTGGGACGGGGTGGGTATCGCTTGCAGAGTGGTACAGGTGGCCCGCCTCTTATGGGAATGCTCTAAATGTGGACTCTTACACAGTTCTTTAAATTTACCAAGATCTTTCTCTTCAACATGTATAATGTACGTGTTTTATCATAGTAAATTACATGTTGAAGTCGTGGAGAAGTATTGGTGAACAGTGAGCTAAGGCGGCTAACTACCGTGAAATTTGGAAGCCTCGTCCCAGTCGGCGGTAGTTTGGAGAAAGGCCTCTACTCGGGGTCTGCCGGCCACTGACACGTGCCCTCCTGGGAACACAGCATCCCGGCGTCCTCACCTTCCTCCCCTTTGCCTGTTGACCATGAAGTGAGCAGTTTGCTGGACCATGCTCGTGTCACTGCCACCTGTGACCCAAATTACCCTCTCAGGTGTTCATAGGAACAGGAAGCTTAACAACAGCGTAACTCTTGGTTTTATCATTCCTGTGATTTTCTATAATTGCAACCTTACCCTTAATTTTAATTAGCAGATGACAAAAAAGAAAAGTGAGCCTAAGTTCTGGACTAAGGCCAAAGCTTACACATTGGAATGTGGTTCTTTGACTCGTATGAAACATGGCCTCGAGAGTAACCAGTTTGGAGTATCGGCTGCCGTGTTTCTGCCCACTGCTCTTTCAGCTTTATGGATGTTTATGTAGCTTTGAAGCAAATGTTCTGGTCCTCAGGTGCTAGACAATTAGTAGCACCGGAAATTACCTAATTTTTTTTGGTTATTTTATTTAATCTATTATTCATATCAAAATTAGCTTGTCCTCTGAACTGTGGAATAAATACTATCACAAGGGTAACAACCAAATCATGAACAGAATGACCGTTTTTCGTGATATACATTCTAAGTGAATGCTCACCAACAGTTTCATTTACCGTTCTGTATTCTCAGCGCATGTGCAGGAGAATACTTGAGTGGCTTCACTCTGCTCTCAGCATCTGTCTTGGTTGTCACTTAGCAAAGTATGGGGGAAATTAGCAGCGTGAGGCAACACTTTCTGCGCAGTTGCTCTGCATCACGAATCTAGATGCTTCTCAGCTGGGCTTCCCCGGCAGAGGTGCAGGGAAGTTGTCTGCTGGTTCTAGAGCCCTCCCTGAGGCTCTTCTAGGGGAGCTTTAGCTCACCCCCTCCCCCTCTCCCGTGTTCCCCCTTGCCTGTTGACCAGCCACCTGAGTTTTGTGCAACAACTCTTCTACAGGCTATAATACAGCATGGGAACTGGAGTCTCAGAGAAAGAGGGGTTGTGTGGTCAACACGGAAGACAGTCTTGCTGTAATCTCAGAGTGACATTCTATTCTTTGGTGATGTGCTCCTTATAAGATGACTAGTATGTCCAGAGAGTTGAGACATTGTATCTTTTCTTTACTCCGGTCTAACCTCATGAGATTAGGATTCTACATTTTGATGTAGGTATATACCCTCCTCCCAATGGGGGCTGAGGCAAATCCAGGGTGCTTATAACTGAACACATAGTATCTGGACCCTTTTCTGTGTTTGAAGAGGATCATGCCCTTCAGGGGTTGTGTAACTCTTAAAAATAATACACAGTCTGTAGGTTAATTATTATTAGGAAACGCGTGTCTTACAGATTTGGTAAAGGGTGTCATTTTAAACAGTAATTTGCTGCATTTGCTTTGCTCTTCTCTCGTTTAGAATTCTTCAGTCAGCTTGCATTATACAGGCCTGTGACCTTCCCTTTATTTGATTTTTGTCAGGCTTAAATATAAAGACTGAGGTAGCTTTATAAAATAAATTGAGAAATCTCTTTCAGAGTGTCACAGGCCGCAGAGCTCAGCATGGCGTCACTTCTATATCCTGTAGGTTACTAGTCACTGAGGGGCCAAGGGCAGTGCGCTCCCAAGTAGTTCATTATGGAACCTTAGCTACTGTGTACGGCCGGGCGGTGGTGGCGCACCCCTTTAATTCCAGCACTTGGGAGGCAGAGGCAGGTGGGTTTCTGAGTTCGAGGCCAGCCTGGTCTACAGAGTGAGTTCTAGGACAGCCAGGGCTACAAAGAGAAAGGTGGGAACTGGGAAAGGGGAAAGCCTTTGGAATGTAAACATAGAATATAGGAAAAAAAAAAAAAGAAAAACAAAACAAAACAAAACAAAACAACAAAAACCCAACTGTGTGACTGGGTGTTGTCTTAGAAGCTGTTGGCAGTCCCTGCTGCAGAGGGTGAAGCCATGCTCGCACTTACGCAGAGCTGGGGCGGTAGGCTGGAGGGGGTGCTGTGCTGTAGGCCGGAGGGGGTGCTGTGCTGTAGGCCGGCCGGGGTGCTGTGCTGTAGGCCGGAGGGGGTGCTGTGCTGTAGGCCGGAGGGGGTGCTGTGCTGTAGGCCGGAGGGGGTGCTGTGCTGTAGGCCGGAGGGGGTGCTGTGCTGTAGGCCGGAGGGGGTGCTGTGCTGTAGGCCGGAGGGGGTCCTGTGCTGTAGGCCGGAGGGGGTGCTGTGCTGTAGGCCGGAGGGGGTGCTGTGCTGTAGGCCGGAGGGGGTGCTGTGCTGTAGGCCGGAGGGGGTCCTGTGCTGTAGGCCGGAGGGGGTGCTGTGCTGTAGGCCGGAGGGGGTGCTGTGCTGTAGGCCGGAGGGGGTGCTGTGCTGTAGGCCGGAGGGGGTGCTGTGCTGTAGGCCGGAGGGGGTGCTGTGCTGTAGGCCGGAGGGGGTGCTGTGCTGTAGGCCAGAGGGGGTGCTGTGCTGTAAGCCAGAGGGGGTGCTGTGCTGTAAGCCAGAGGGGGTGCTGTGCTGTAGGCCAGAGGGGGTGCTGTGCTGTAGGCCAGAGGGGGTGCTGTGCTGTAGGCCGGCGGGGGTGCTGTGCTGTAGGCCGGAGGGGGTGCTGTGCTGTAGGCCGGCGGGGGTGCTGTGCTGTAGGCCGGCCGGGGTGCTGTGCTGTAGGCCGGAGGGGGTGCTGTGCTGTAGGCCGGAGGGGGTGCTGTGCTGTAGGCCGGAGGGGGTGCTGTGCTGTAGGCCGGAGGGGGTGCTGTGCTGTAGGCCGGAGGGGGTGCTGTGCTGTAGGCCGGAGGGGGTGCTGTGCTGTAGGCCGGAGGGGGTGCTGTGCTGTAGGCCGGAGGGGGTGCTGTGCTGTAGGCCGGAGGGGGTGCTGTGCTGTAGGCCGGAGGGGGTGCTGTGCTGTAGGCCGGGGTGCTGTGCTGTAGGCCAGAGGGGGTGCTGTGCTGTAAGCCAGAGGGGGTGCTGTGCTGTAGGCCGGAGGGGGTGCTGTGCTGTAGGCCGGAGGGGGTGCTGTGCTGTAGGCCGGCCGGGGTGCTGTGCTGTAGGCCGGGGTGCTGTGCTGTAGGCCGGAGGGGTGCTGTGCTGTAGGCCGGAGGGGGTGCTGTGCTGTAGGCCGGCCGGGGTGCTGTGCTGTAGGCCGGAGGGGTGCTGTGCTGTAGGCCGGAGGGGGTGCTGTGCTGTAGGCCGGAGGGGGTGCTGTGCTGTAGGCCGGAGGGGGTGCTGTGCTGTAGGCCGGAGGGGGTGCTGTGCTGTAGGCCGGCCAGGGTGCTGTGTTGTATTGAAAGGGTCCGAAGTTCATTTCTTCTGGTCTTCATCCTTGGCACTTAGTCCCTTATGATCATAACAAGTCCAAAATGGTGCCGGAGTTATTTTAAGGCATCCATCGTGTATCAGTTTCAAACAGGAAGCAGGTCAAAGGGGAAGGTGGAAACAGAGAAGTCTGAAGGAAGATGGGTGTTGGGGTGCAGCTCTCAGAGATCAAAGAAATTGGAAAACTTTTCTTATTCCCCGAGTACTGTATCTTTATACTTTGACCCTCCAAAATTTTTGTAATGACTAATTATTCTCAGTGTTAAAGATTGACCTTGGCAGGCGAGGCAAGCACCATACCACTGAGCTGAATCCATGGTCCCTTTTTATTTTGATTCTGAGACAGGCTTCAAGTAACTTGTCTGAGGTGGCCTTGAACTTGCTTTATAATCCTGGGGTGCTCGAATGTGTGATCTTGGTACTCCAGGCTCCACATTAGCTGGGATTACAGGTCTGTGCCACAGAAGCCCATCTCTCCTCCTTGATCGAAGTACTTCGGGTTAACGATTAATAATAAACAGGAAAATGCTCTTGAATTTTAATATTTCAGAAGCCTGGTGTATTTAAGTTCACTTCACATGCATTATCCTTAGCAACACAAAGCGTTTAGAAGGTAGACTGCTTGCTTTTTGTGTCCTACAAAAATCAATGTGGAGGGATTAGCATGTGATCTTTTTCAGTAACTCTCTGTTCAATTGTTTTGCTAGTTTGTTCATTCATTGAATTATATATATATATATATATATAATGTAATATTTATTATATGTTCACATGCATATGAAATATAAATGTATTTAAATTTTTTAAAAAAGAACTCATGTTTATGAGTCTGATCTATGTCAATTTCTGTGCATATGAGACCTTTTCTTGATGTGATCCTTGCTATCCGTGGGCCTGCCTCCCTAAAACCTGCTTACTGTAATTTAATTTGCTAATGGCAGTCTGTAATGGAAAAGTAAGTACAAGCACATTATGAAAATGTCAGGATTCAGTGTTCGACTGGGAGGTAAGGAGGACTTCCTCTGGTGATAAGTGTGAATCTGGAACGCATCTTTAAAAGAGATAGTTCTCTGTTTCACGACAGAAGAATCAATATTTGAGTTTCTGACTATAGACATAGAAGGATAACTGGGTGATAGAAATAACCCAATCATAAATGTTAATTTAGTTCTACTTTATAGCTCAGCATTTGTGGGCCAAAGACAGAAATCTTGATGGGCACCAGGGAAATAAAAAGATGGGATGGAGGAGATGGTTGAGCTGGGCTGTCGGGGCTGTCGGGCACTCGCAGTTCGGGAGGGCGTGGGTGTGCTTTGTGTGGTCGCTGCCTGGAGACTGCTGAGCCTCCACAGTGTTTTTCTATGTCTTGCTGCCTTGGGGAAGTGTTCACTGCTGGAAAACTCTCTTGTTGAGATTTTCTCTTAATCAGTCACTACCCTCGACAGTTTTTGACCTATGAGACTAGTTGGGCCAGTTTAGAGAATTTCTTTGCATTCACTCACAGTGTGTACACTGTTTTGTCCGGGGCTTGTGTTATCAGTGTGATGTCTGGGAGCTCCGTTTATGTCTTGCCTGTCTTTCCGTTGAACATCTTTCCTGTGACTGTACACTCTGGTCTGTTTATTCAGCTGCTGGTAGACAATTGGTCTTTTCAGTCGTTTTTAATCACTGCAGATCTTTAGCTCGCTTTGTTGGAGCTCATTGTTGGGTTCCTTTATCTCCCTGATGATTGCGATAACAGGCCTCTTTAACTGTGCTTTTGGTCTTCATATATGTTCTATAGCCGAGTTTTTGTTCAGGGTTTTGCTCTGACTTTTAACTTTTGAAAGTGGCATGCCTAATTCTTGGATGAAGATGTGTATTTACTAATATACAAGGTTCTTCATAGTGTAGCATGACGCCAGAGAAAGAAAGGGCAGCGGCTACAGCGGGACAGCATCACTTGTCTTCCATGAGAGCTGCAGCGTTTGCCTCGTGCCTTGTTAGGGTAATGAGTACGACAGCAGTTACACACACTGTTTTTATAAAGGAGATCATGTGTTGCCAGGCTTAGGACCATGTTTAAATATGCTGTAACTCATGTGCAGGCAACTACTTCTTCCTGACAACCATCATTCCACCCTTTGTCTTTATGCCTTTTACTTAATTATTTACTATACGTTTAATTACATAGTTTTCATTTCCTTGTGACTGGTATATTTCACTGCGGTGATCTTAGAATCCACCCATATGGATTCTGCATATGCAGAATTCCTTTTTATGTTAGAAAGTAGTCCATTTTACAGATAGGCTATATTGTGCCTCACTGTTTGTCATTGAACACTGGTTTTATCTGTATTTTCACTCTTACAAATAATGCAACTTTGAAAACGGGGAGTGTAGAAATGACTCAGACGCCGTTCTGAATTCCTTGGGATGCATACGCAGGAGTGTAATCGCCCACTTATGGAGCGGCCGTATCTTTCAGTGTTTGCTTGCCATGGCGCCGGCACCGTTTCGCATCGCTGCAGGAGTGGGGACACAGGCTTCCGTGTCCTTGCCAGTTTCATTCTGGTGTGCGTGAGCTGGCCACGTTGCTGCCTGGCATGGGGGAGTCTGGTAGCTGCTCCTTTGTTACTGGCTTATGACAGTGACATAGCTGTTGCTGTCTTTCCAGATTTTATATGTGTGTATATGCAAGAACATGCTTATGCACATATTTCAAAAACAGGTTTCCTGGGTTTTTAAGTCTCTCAAAGTTACTTCCACTGCCTTCTTTAATTCATGAGCGTATTGGATCTTTGCTCCTGGGTTAAGCTTTGTATTGAATTAAACATTTCACCATGTAAAAATATCTCGAATCTAACATTATTTTAAAGCAGAATAATAATTCCTGTCAAATAACTTTGAATCTCATTTTACTGACTTATTGCTATTCTTAACTTTTCTAAACCTTGTATGATTTAAGACCAGTGTGCTAATTCTGCGTGTTTTATATTTAGCAAAGGGAGTTCATTTCTGTAAAAATTACTGTTATCTTCTTTGGCTGGTTCTTTAGGTTGTCAGAGTGACTGGTAAATGCTGGGCTAGAAAGAATGCAGAGGTAATTGAACTGAGAGCACGTACAGGTTTTTACACTGTGTACACAGTGAGAACCGGATGTTAGCTTCCACAGGGTGTGAGCTTTGTTATGCACTGCCTGAAGTGAAGCTTAACTCCAGTTGTGTGCATTATTCTAATCTTGTTGGTTTCTTGGGATGGAAAAACCAAAGGCTGTTTGAACGCCATATCTACAGAGTTGGGGTCATAGGGCGTCCGTGGAGATTTGACCGGGCTTTCGTTGTTCCTCCCCACAGCGCTGTATTCTGTCATTCTGTTCTGTGTGTTCTTCTGGATCCCCTTCGTCTACTTCTACTATGAAGAGAAGGACGAGGACGACTCCAGCAAATGCACCGTGAGTTGCCTTAAGGCGGGGCTCCTCCCAGCACCCTCAATCTCGGCCCCATTTTCAATGAGTGCCATGACTCCTGTTCTAGCCCTCCACTAGACCCCGAGGACTTGGCTGGCTCAAGAAAAATGATTTAATCTCTGGGCCTTAGCTCCCTGTCTCTAAAATAGAAAAGCATCTACCTTATAGTTGTTGTGAGAATTAACGTATGCAAAGTGTTTAGAATGGTGCTGCCTGGCATGACAATAAATACATGCATATTTAAAATATGCACAGGAGCTCTGTAGGGTGGTGCACACCTGTGATCCCGGCACTTGGGAGATGGAGGTCGGATGATTGTCAAGTTGAATGCCAGTCTGGCTGCATAGTAATGTATATGTGTATATACTTATGTTTACTATTTAGTGAAACACGTGAACATATAGTTGTTATGTATTTATTATTTTGTGGACATAAACATGTAAGTATATACATGAGAATATTTCTTATTCTTAGCCAGGCACAGTGGCAGGCACATTTAATTCCAGTACTTGGGAGGTAGAGACGGACAGATCTCTCTGAGTTCCAGGCCAGTCTGGTCTATAAAGTGAGTTCAGGACATCTATGCTAAGAAACCCTGTCCTGAAAAAATAAAAACAAAAAGAGTATTGCTTTTTCTTATGATTGTTTTTAGTGTTTGGGTTAGGGATACCATAGGTGCTGAGTTGTTTTGGGGAATATTTTTCTATCTTGACTGTTCCACCCACTGCATTCAGCATGGTGCGTTTCAAGGGTTCTGGGTTCTGACCATTCCAGATATTTGCAAAGGCACCTAAGATGCAGAATACTGATTATAGGTTTCTTTAAACTTTAAGACTTTTCTGTCCAACAGCTCTGCACTCTTGACTTGAAATGTATATTTGATGTGAAAGAGAGTATTATTACACTGTCACAATACTGTTTTATATTAAGGCTTGCTAAGAGATATGTTTCCCCCCCTTGGCTTCTAGCAAATTAAAACAGCGCTTAAGTACACTTTGGGATTTGTTGTGATCTGCGCACTGCTGCTTCTTGTTGGGTAAGTTTTGAAATTTCAGTGTGCCAATGGAAACAAGAATTATTTGAGTAATGGTAACAGAAGGTTCATTCAGAAAAACCTAGACAAGGAAAATAAACGAAGGGGGGGTGAATGAAACAAATGTCTGTTTATGCCACCACTGTGTGGAGCCATGGTGAGCGCGCGCTGGTCTTCTTCCACCACTTGCACTTCTCCCTCCTGCACGCACCCTCCCTCCGCGTTGTTACTGGTTTTACACAAGTACATTCGTGTTTTGAATATTGAATTTTATCCAATTCTGGGTGATGTCCTGATACTTACACTGCCGCAGTGTTCTGGGAGTCTTCCCCGGACTGGGAGTGTGGAGTCCTCTGCTGATGGGGACAGGGCCTTCTCAGAAGACAGCAGTTGATGCAAGTGAACTCTGGGGCTCCTCTGTGGGTGTGCATGATGACCGTAGGTTAAAAGCTCGAAGCTGTGTCTGTACAGCTCTGTGTATTTGAGTGGAAGTCTCAGTGAAGTTTAATTCGTGAGTCTGACATCTCAAAAAGTTTGTGGCAGACTTTCATCTTTGTTAAAACAGAGCTGGTCCTTTTATTTATTTATTTATTTATTTATTTAATAGCAGGAAGGGTGATAAAATGATCCTTATTTGTAATGAAGCTTCCTAAGTTTTTCTAAATTAAGATTTTTTTTAATATTATAACACAGTCACGTCATTTCCCCCTTCCCTTTCATTCCCCCAAGCCCCTTTGTCTACTTTCCCTTGAAGACATACATTAGAGGGTCATGTGTATTTTAATAATTCTTTTATAATGAATTTGGTAGATTTTAAACAAATTTTTAGGTTTCATTCTATGTGTAAGGTCGTTTTGCCTTCATGCATATCTGTGTATTACCTGTGTGCCTTATGCCTGCAGGGGTCAGAAGGCTGCACTGGACCCTGGAACTGGAGTGATAGAGCATTGTGAGGGACATATGGGTGCTGGGCTCTGAACCTGGGTCCCCTGGAAGTGCTCTTTAACCGCCAGCCATCTGCACAGCCCATAATTGGGTGTTTTAGACATTCATTAGATGTAATTGATGATGGGACTGGAACCCACGGAGGCCTGTGTGGCTCATGGGGATGGCCATCCCAGCTTCAGTGACATCATGAGTCCAGCGGCCCTCTTGCTTCCTGTAACCAGTCCTCTAGGTTAGCTTAGCCCAGTGTGGAGTTAAGCCTGGGCTGCTGCAGTTGACCATCACTCCCGAACATTACATTGAATAGTTGTGTACCATTGCTTAGGATTTAGTGTTTAGTTATTTTTCATTCTGCCTATTGATAGTTTTCTTTACATCCAATTATTTGGGTACGCTTTATTAATGATTAAATCCCTGTGGTTGGGGAGATGCTTTGAGGCTCTGCTCTGGTTTCTTTCTGAACTAATGAGTGCCAGGTCTCTGATGGATTTCATCAAAATAATTAATTCTCTGAAGTCAGTCCAACTTAAGGTTTGTATCATTTTTTTTTTAAGTTGGGTCATGTGACATTTCCTCTTGTATTACTCTGTTCCTTCTGAGTTGTTTACAGCCAGCCTCAGAGTTGAATCATCAGGCATTCCTCCAAGTCGAGTGTCTATTCTGCCAAATTACAGTACTTTTGATTATCTAAAAGTGAATTTTTGAGTTTGAATACTCAAACATTTTAAGTATTTATAATGTTTTAATTATACTTTAGATAATTTTTTTAATAAAAAATTTTTAATAACTTAAATTCACATTACAAACTAAAATGTTCAAAATATACTTTGTGGGCTGTCAAGAAGTTATGCTTAAATGAAACTAGGTTTCTATAGGTAGCTCTTCGTGCCTTCATCTGCATCACTGATTAAATAACCCAACATATGCAAGTATGTTTCTTAGAGTAAAAGGTTTTAAAACTAAAGTTTCAAAATAATTGCTTTCTTTGGATAATAGTCATTTATATTTATTCAATTCAATATATTCATCATTTCTTCGGAAAAAAATTGGATACATGCTACTGCTTTCCTTATAATTAAATGAGTTTAGAAAGGAGGTGTGAATAGTATATTTATTCTTTAGAGTGATTTTCCCATATGTTATGTTGAGGACATCTTGGCTTTATTTTTTTTTTTAATCTCAATATCCTGATGTCTTTGTTTATTATTCCGGCCTGGGAAATTAACCAAGTGCATTCTGTTTTCCATCATTTCTTAGCGTAAGCTCTTGTGGTTGTGTTTCTGTCTAGTTTCTGCTCCACTCTCCTGTAGACTAGGCAAAAAAAAAAAGTGTCGCAGTGTGTGCATTGGGCAGGACCTTGAACGATACCGGAAAGAAAAGCAGAAGTCGCCTCTGGCCTCACCGTGGTGTCCACTGCTGACTGTGACACATTTCATTTCAGTTTTACATATAAATGTATTGAAATGGCTGTATGTATTTTTTGTGCTAAGTCAACACAGAATTTTTCTAATATCATACTTCAAAGCAAATAGACAATAAAATAAGTCTGTCAGTGAGAAACTCCTCATATTCCTGTGTCTGATACGGATTTAAGATTTGGGAGAATTGATCTTTCTTTTAAAAACCTCAATTGAGTTTTGGATCTATCTGTCTATCTATCTATATCTATCTATCTATCTATCTATCTATCTATCTATCTATCTAATCTAACTCATTGCCAAGGCCTTTAGACAGAGTTATGTTCTTCTTTGCAGTGCCTTTGTGCCGCTGAATCTGCCCAACAACAACAATTCTACAGAATGGGAAAAGGTGAAGCTCCTGTTTGAAGATCTCGGGACTGGTCGTAAGTGTCAAAAACATTCTTTCAAGGAACTCCTAGTTTGTGTTCTTTGGGCATTTATGAAGATTAGCTAGGTTGGGTTGTTTGTTTTGGCTCCTTTCAGTTTATTGCCTGAAGGAGTTACACTAGTCCAAGTTAAAAGCAGGCCCCAAGTGATTACATTATGCAGGCTGGGAGGTTTTTAAACTTGTGACAAGGGACAGAAGGGAAATTCTACTCATTGCAAGGAAATCCTCTCTTAAGCTTCAGAGAGCCACAAGCACTTAAGACCCATGAGCCTTCAGCTGATCGTCCTTAGCCCGGCTGATCTCTATCAGGAACTGCATGTGTTCTTGCGCTGGTCACCCTGGAGCTGAATTACTTCTCCATGTTCTGGATCCTCAATTACAGTACCATTGCAGGCACATTTCTTCTTAAATGCCTTCACTAGTTTCTTCTTATCATAATTATCAGCAATCCCTTGGACAGTTGTAAGGGTCCTGCCGTTGTTTCTCTGTTGAATTCTTATGTGGATATAATCCTCAGTGCCAGTAGGAAGCAGGTCATCACCCTTGCTTGCATCAGCAAAGGGGTTGAAAGAGTGGAGGTTCTGGATATCGGACCTTTCCTTGGTGGAAATGGCCTGAGGAAGGCGGCTGTGGGAGAAGGCAGGTGGGGGCGGGGAAGGGGGACCTGGATCGTCGGGTAGCGAGGGGGTTCGAGGGGGAGGGGAGGCAGCTGAGTCCTTGGTGGCGGCTCAGTGACTGGGCAATTAGCTAGATTTAAGTTTTCTAAGGACTTAACTCTACCGATCTGTACTTCAGTGAGGAGGTTTACACTGTTAAAGGTGCCTTCCAGCCATTACATAGGCTCCTTCAGTTCTACGGAAAGATACCTGTTATAAAGAAGCTTTAATGTACAAAGTATTTTAATGGGCTTGTTATTTTAATGTGACCTTTAATTCCTTATGATAATGTAGAATAATATATGTTAAATGTGCTGGGCATAGATTTTTATCTTAAAATTTTAGTAGAACAGTGCTCTATCATGCTACTAAAGATCAAGTCATATTGTATTGAGAAAATAAATTGTAAGTTTTGTAGGAATTAAATAATGTTTCACTGTAGATTTATGGTACTATAATGTTTCAGCACTGCTTTTATTGAAATTCTAACAAAAACATTTCTTTTTAAGAATTTTAATTAAACATACACACACACACACACACACACACACACACACACACACACGGTGGGGTGTGAACGTAGGTACCCATGAGAACACTACAGATATTTGTGAAGGGCAGAGGCACTGTATCCCCTGGAGCTGCTGTTAACAGTTGTCTCTGAGTCCTCCAGTGTGGTTGCTAGGGACTGGAAAGTCCTCCTGCAAGAGTTGTGAGCGCTGTTAGCTGCTGTTACATGGGTTCTAGGAATTGAACCTGGCTCTTTTGGAAGAGCAAGAAGTGCTCTTAATTGACGAGCTCTTCCTCCAGTTCCAGCCCAAGTGTTCCTGAATTCTAGTCTCATTTCCCTAATCGACTTCCTAGATGTGTAAGATATCAAGTATATTAAACTGCTCCAAAATATTACTTAATGCGTCCTAAAACAGACACATATTATGTAATTCATCTTATATAAATATGACTTACATATTTGAATATATAGTCAAGGTATAGAACATGTCCATTACTACAAAAGTCCATTTACGATACTATTCAGTTAGTATGACTTACCATGTTATAATTTATCAAACTACATACTAGTATAGTATACTTGTTTAAAAGTATACCAATATATTGTGGTTTTCACATGTATGTTTAGCTTCTTTCACTGAACAATGCTTTAAAATAACTTGTGCAAGTAGGTTTTTTTTTTCTTGTAGCAAAGTAATCAATTCTACAAATTCACTACAACTACTCTGTCAGTCGTTTCTGTTGGTGTGCATGCGCAGATCATAGATTTTTTTTCGAGGAAATATCAGCATCGTCAACCAGCTTAGTTATCCTTTAGTCAATTAGGAGTGATTGCCTTTTAAAAATAATATTAATATTTGTGTGTGTGTGTGTGTGTGTGTGTGTGCACGCTTGTGTGCACAGATGCCATGGCACTAGTGTGGAGGTCAGAGGACAAGTTTACAAGTTCTCCCTCTACTTTTATGTGGGCTCTGGGGATTGAACTCAGGTCGTCAGGTTTGTGGGCCAAGGACGTTAACATGCTGAGCCATCCTGCTAGCTCAGATATAAAGGAATAATTCTTTTTTTAAAAAAAGATTTATTTATTTCATGTATGTGAGTTCACTGTAGCTGTCTTCAGACACACCAGAAGAGGGGGTCATATCCCATTACAGAGGGTTGTGAGCCACCATGTGGTTGCTGGGATTTGAACTCAGGACCTCTGGAAGAGCAGTCAGTGCTCTTAACTGCTGAGCCATCTCTCCAGCCCTAGGAATAATCCTTAATGTTTAATTTTGAATTCTTTGGAGCAGACCATTCTGATTATTAGTAATACTAACCTTTTGATAGTCTAACTGTGTTAGTATAATACTCTGTTTTATGAATTCTGTGTTACGTTCTCATGCAGTTTGTGTGTGTGGTTAGTGCACATGTGCATGGGGCTGTGGCACTTGCTCATGTGTGTGTGTAGATCAAAGGTTGAGATCAGACAACTTTGAAATCAGACATCTTTGGTTGCTGTCTTTCTTGTTTGGGGCACAGCCTGGCAGTTAGTCCTGGAGCACACTGCTCCTGCTTGTCTGCCTGGCCAGCAAGTCCTGGGACCCGCTGCTCGCCACTGGCTCGCTCAGCTAGGGAGGCACGCCCGCATCCTCATGGACACTCGGGTCTGTTTGTGTACCAGATATGCTAGCCCCTAAGCCACAGCCTCAGGCTGTTCACACGGTTTCCTCTCAGATCTCAGTGTGTATCTTTGAAGCAATGGCTCCTCCGGATAGCTGTGAGCAGGACGCCAGACCTGGCGTGGTGATAGAAACAGTTCTGTTGTTTCTTCTGTGACAGTTAAAAAAATAACATTGACATTGATTTGGTACAATACAATTTTTAAGAGATTTCTGTGTGTGTGTGTGTGTGTGTGTGTGTGTATTTATGTAGTGATACCACATGTATGTCAGTGCTGTGCATTGTAGGTACCTGTGGTAGCAGGGGAGGAGATCAGATCCCTTGGAGCTGGAGTTCAGGCACTTGATGTGAGTGGTGGGGACCTAACTCTGTCCTCTGGAAGAGCAAGGATGCTCTCAGCCACCGCACTGTCTCTTCTAACCCTGAAATGTAGTTAAAAAACAACAACAACAACAAACAACAACAAAGGCTTAAGGATTGGCCCTGTCTGGCTCATGAATTTGTTAATATGTTCTTTTTATGTGCTAAGTAAAACTGAGATGAGTTAAAAGATGCATCATTTAATTTTGTTAACCTTCATGAACATGTTACTGTTTAAACATTACCAACATAAATGATGTGTAACCTTCCCACAAATAGCTGGAGGCAGGTGGAGGTTTCCCCCAGACTTGTTAGCTACCGGGTCTAGATGAATTCATAAATTTCTGGATCATTGAAAGACCCTATCTGAAAGAGAAAGAAAATAGAAAGAAGAAAAAGAGAAAGAAAGGAGAGAGCGGGAGGGAGGGAGGGAGGTAGAGAGAGAGAGAGAGAGAGAGAGAGAGAGAGAGAGAGAGAGAGAGAGGAGAGCAACAGGAAAATACAGTGCTGACCTCTGCCTAAGCCACACCTTACACACACACATACACACACACACACACACACCCCTTTACACACATGCTCACACGTGTGCATAATGCCACACACCTTGACACACACAAGTGGGCACAAAATGTTCATTCAGTCTTTCATCATTTCTTTCATGCACCTAATATTTTACTGATTTCTTTTTAGGTCTACTAATTAAACTGATTTTTTTTCTAATTTTAAAAGGGGAAGGAAAGGAAATCTTAGCTGATCTAAGGGATTATTTGAAATCAGTTTATGAAGAGCTCTTTAACAGTTCCCCTCTTGAATAGAATTAGCTCTTGAAGGACACAGTGGTATCTATTTGTTTCATTCCTTCCTGTGCCTAAAGGAGCCTGACTTCTGAGTTCTGTGTGTGCTAGTAAATGGAAACAGTAGCCTGCGAGAAGCTTCCATTGACACTGTCTTTGCTTTTGCAGAAGGTCTGGCCGCTCTGTCGTTTTCCATCAGCTCTCTGACCCTGATTGGGATGCTGGCAGCCATAACCTACACAGTAAGTGCAGCGGGAGGGTCTGAGCTGGGGTTAGAGCCTCACCCGGGGCAGCAGCCTGGAACCTCGGTATCTGCCCTGTCCTTCCCTCCTCCAACCTGGGCATCTGCCCTGTCCTTTTCTCCTCCACTTCTCATTCTTGTTTTCCTTACTTGAGACTTGGTCATCGCACCTATTGGTAGGATTAAGATGAGAAGTGAATCTTACAACTTGTGAATTATAGATAATTATATCCTGTACAGATGTGGAGTTAGTAATGTATGTGGAGTTAGTAATGTATACATGCAGAGCCCTTGACCATTTTCAAGGATGTTACTAGTTCTTAGATTTGTGTACTTATGCAGTCAGACACTGGCGCTCCTCTATAGTATATAAACTATAGAGTATATGGTGAATAGTATGTGATGCTATGTCTTCTAACTTTCTGACCTTGTTCATTTTCCTAGAAGTGGCAAGGCATGGATTAAGGACTCCTACCTATACAGACTGCTCTTTGGTTTGGTGAAATTAAAACCATAATCAGTGCTCTTTCTTACCTCCCAACCCCCTGAGCTGTATAAGTAGCATTTAAATTATCTAGAAGCCTTTAGATTCTTGATTTGTGTAAAGATGAAAAATACTGTTCTTTTAGAAACATTTTTGCATGGCTTTCTTTAGACATAAGGGAAATGGACTGTTGTATAATAACAGAAACAAGTTAATTACATAAGTAATAAAAAGACCTTGGGCTGGCAAGATTGCTTACTGGGTGAGGCTGCCTGCCACCAAGACTCACATTCTGAGTTTGATCTTTAGAACCCACTTGGTGGAGAGAACCTACCACCACTAGTTATCCACATTCATGTCCAAAGACAGACAGACAGACAGACAGGCACACACACACATTTTGATATCTCAAGGGTTTCATTTAGGTACTAGTTTTATTACTCATTTTTAGTTGTCTGTGTTTTAATGTATGAGGACATAAGAAGTTTGCCATGTGCTGTAAGTGGGGGGTGGGGCTATCTGTCTCGTAGAATATGTTTACAGCATATTAATTACTTGGTCTTTAAAAAGAAGTCACAAGTTGGAAACCGATCAGGAGTGAGATCTGGGGCTCCAGTCTCAGTTCTCTGGCTGGTCTGCCATGCTGATTTTGAGTTTGTTTCTTAGCCTTTTCAAGTCTGTGTCCTCTAGGAGAATAGAAAGGTTTCACAGGTATTTGTGAAGTTCATCAGGTATTGTCTGTAGAAGTGCTTTGGTAATTACAGGGAACTGAAGTACACAGTGGATGAAAGATTAGTCAGGAGAAACAGTGGACAAGAGAGGAAACCAACCTGCAACACCACTGAGTGCTGTGACAGCCGAGGACTCACCCTGATTGGAGTCGGCTACACGGCTGTCTGACTGTCTATGGCTTCTTCAGAAGATGCCAGACTTCTCTGAGTCAGACAGGAGCCTTGGTTAATCACAGCAGCAGCACTCCATAATCCTGATGTTGTCTTGTTCAGGCTCTTTATTTATTTCCATGTGCAGTTGTGAGTAGAATCCAGGAAACACGCACACAGTGAGGTGTGCTACAGAAAAGGAATTCTGACTCAAGGAAGCAGAGTCATTTACACAGAGAGCAAACATGGCTGCCTTTTGTCTCAAAGGAAGATGCTGCCTGTGTCTGCCTAGGCTGTCTGCTATACCTATGTCCTTAAAAAGGTACTGCTGGGAGGGAGGTAGCAAGGGGTCAGATAATAAACTGGCCTGGCTTCCAGTTTGTGAGTGAGAAGAAAAGTCAGTGACGTCACCAAGACCATTTGAAAGATGCTTCCTGCGTGAGCAGTGTTACGGAGCAGAGAGTGTTGTTACCAATTAATTACTGTGGTGTTGGTGCTTTGCCTGCATGTACATGCACTTGTGCGCTGGTGCCTGCAGAGGCCAGAAGAGAGAGCCACGTCCCCTGGAACCGGAGTTGTGGATGATTGTGAGCTGCCGTGTGGGTGCTGGGAATCGGACAAGGGTCCTGCGAAAGCAGCCAGTGTTCTCTACTGCTGAGTCATCACTCCAGCCTTGGAGAAGTATTTTTAACTAATGTGTTAGGTTGTTCAACTTTGAACTTTTTCATTTAATCATTTAAACCAAATGATCATTTTGAATTGAGATATTCTTAAAGCAATTTTTTTCTCAGTTATAGAGGAGTGATCTTAAAGATATTGATAAAATAACCGGAGGAATTTATACTAAGAGTGGGAGCCAGAGGTCACAGAGTTGCTGCTGAATAGAAATAAAAGGACCGCCTAAGGCCTGAGGCCAAGGAAGAGAGTTAAGCAGTGTGGGCTTAAACTACTTGGGAGGTCCAGCTTCTCTTTAAGCTGAATGTACAGGACAATGGAGAGCCTTACTGTGGAGCTCAGATCCAATCTCCTAACCTGCTTCATCATTTCACTGTCTTTGTGAAATTTCTTCAGAAATTCAGTGTGATGGTTTAAACAGTGTAGTAAGTCTGAGAATCAATCTGCTGACTACTTGTGAAATAGTGTTAACTTGGTTAAATATTTAGTTTTATATAAACCAAACTGCAATTTCTGCTGCTTTCTTCACTCTGCGAAAGTAAAAAACACGCACAAGGCAATTATATCACGAGGAGTGAGGAGATGAATTATTCAAGGATGTGCAGGTCAGACATATATTCATAGTTGATGGGTAGTTGGAATTGGGAGGAGGTGGAAAGAGAGTAAATACCATTTAAATAGCACCGAAAATATGCTCGGAGCACAGTGTGATGATGTCACCCCTAGTTCAGGGTCTTTGTCTTACTGCTACCGTCTTACTGCTACCGACAGTGGACAGGAGAGGAGCATGTGCAGCTGAGTCAGGTGCCGGGTGTAGCTACAATGTCTGGTTCCTGATCCTGGGCCTCCCTGATAGAAATGGGCCAGTGATTTCTTAACGTTACTAAAGTCTAATCGGAAAGCTACACGATTCCTTTGAAGATTAATCAAATAGCAACCATTTGTAGATGGCTACCGAATAGGTAATTGATATACTAATTTGTTTACAATTGAGCTGAGCAGTTTTTCCAGCTTCATTATGGAAAAGCTCGAGGACTGGTCTTTTGTGACATATAGTGTGAAAGGAAGCATGGACGATATTCATAAAGGAAGAAGGGATTGAATTTTAACTGCAGTGCCCAAAGTGGGAAATTAAGACATAGAGGACTGTGACCCTGTATCTAAAGAATCAACTTGTCCTAGAATTTATAGCTAATTTTTTATATTAAAATTGCAGCCATTTCTGTACCAATCAAGTGTGTTTCTTATATATAGTATATATTACTTAGTCTAGAAACTAGTTGATCATTTAAATTTCACTTCCCCTTTGACACTGTACTCTGTCTTGAGTATTAGCTGTGTAATCGCACACTCAGTTTTAGGAGAATGACAAACTATTTAAATCAGCCTATTGTTTTAAGCAGAAGTTGGAAGGGATCTGCTACCTTTCAGATTTTAAAGATGAAGCCTCTGGGGAGCCACACCTATGCAGATACTGTGATTTTTCTTGGTGTCACCAAGTGAGGAAATGTTGGATGAAGATCTTTCCACAGAAAACATGGCCAGTGGTATGCTTAGTGACATAGTTAGTCCTCCCAAGTTCTCATAAATTACAAGCATCCAGTATCCTATTCTAGGTACATTTGCTATAGATTAGTTATTAGTGGCCATTAGTTGTCTATTAGTTATATTTATAGTAATAAATGTAGTACAATACTTTCTTTTACGCTATTGAGAACTGTGTCTGGACCTGCTTTTGAAGCGGCTGACACCACCATTGTGTGAATTTTCATTGTTGTGCTGCTTCTTGTCTTCCCACGTGAAAGGCAGTACTTAAGGAGACATGTGTGCACCTCCATGTACCTAGGTAGAGACTGTGGACCGGCTTCTGAGAGAGGCCTCCCTTGTCAGAGCGCAGAACCCCCTGCTGCTCTGCCACAGCCGCCCAGCTTTGTGGATTGTCCTGGGAATGGGAAGAGAGCGTTACTCTCTGCTTCCCTGTGCTCCTTCCCTGGCCCATGGACTGTTTGTCTCTGTGCTGTGCCGGAAGACTCGCTTAGATACACAAGCGGCAGGTTCCATCAGTATTTAATCCAGCAGTGTGTGAGCCATGCAGTAACGCTGTGTCCCGACCTCTGCCTCGTCGTCAGGGTCAGGACACAGACTTCCCCGCTGTGTCCTTACAAGGAAGGCTGCACACTTGGACAGTGAATCGATTCCTTGATCATAACAACATGCATGTCAGTGACTTAGAGGTTTTACAAACACACAGGGAATGATTGCTTATTCTATATGTGCTTGTTGAACCTTAGCAAAAATCAAAGGTTTTTGAGTTGGAAAGGTCATTCTTAGTAGGGGAGTAACATATATAGAAAAATTTCCATTCTAAACTCATCAGTGAAATAAGGTGGAAGCATGTTTGAACTTTACAGAGATAGTTTTTAGACATTTTAGTTGGCGATTTAGTCTCGGAAGCAAAACAAAACAGCAACAAAAATTGGAGGCAATTAGGGCTAACCCAGAAGCAGCTTTTAAAATTCTCTCATTAGAGTTGCCATTCCCTAGAAATCCACTGGAGGGCAGTAGTAAGCAATAAAACCCGTTGTGTACATTTTCCCTCCCTGAAGTATCAAGTTAAATTTAAAAGATTATTTAGAAACCTTAATATTTTAAACTGTTTATCTCAGGCTTATTAAAACCTAAACATGATAGTTAATTTCCTTGATAATCATTGAAACGTAAACGTGCAGTTTAGAAGTAAGCCCAAGTTGGCCAAGCAAGTCAGTGGTTATTGTCTTGTGTTTACTCCCTTCAGAGAGATTTCCAAGAGGCGGGGTGTCCTGGTGTCCTAGTACAGGTTGCTGCCACACAAATGTTTTTCTTTTCTAACATACTTTACATGAAGCTACTAAGTAGTTAGTCCACTTCAGCTCTTATAATAAATACCCCCGTGTATGAAAGAAAAGAACTCCCCTGTTAATGAAGAGCTCTCTTGTCTTAAAGGTTTTTAATCAAGTACTATCTTCATAGGCAAATTATCAGCTTAGGAAATGTTCATACAATAACGACAGGAAAGAAAAGAATTGGGACCTAATCTGAACACATCAAACAGTCTCTGCCCTTGTGACTCCACATAGCCTAGAAGCCTGATTAGCCGAGGCTGGCAGACCAGCGATGTTAACCGCACACTGTTATTTATTATAAGCAAGGCACATTTGCAGATCTGGGAAGATTCTCAGACATGGTGTAATTAAGCGGAGACTTGAAGTGCATTGAAATCTTCTAATGAGGCAGGCAGGCAGGCAGCGGCAGTCTGGGAGGGCACTGCATGTATTAAAGACCGATCCACCGCAGCTGAAGTGCGTCACTAGAGGGTTTTAAGTGTGGTGAGCAACTGGGGGACAGATGAGGTTAACAAGATGGTAGGGATGTGAGATGAGCCTGGCCCAAGTCAGCAATTAGTAAGACTGCTTTCTAACACAATCGTAAATGAGGCACTCAGAAGATATATACATATACATATCCATATCATATAGAGATATATGTGTATATATGTTTACTATATGATTATTATATTAGTATATATGTGTGTATGTATGTATATATATTATGTGTATACATGTGTATATTAGGAATGGGTGGATGAGTAGAAGCACTCTAGTGACAGCAGCTGTGGGTACTGTGTACCGTTCCCCTCCCTATCTCCTGCATGAACCCTAGAAGCACTTTCCCTGAATCCTGTCCTAGGAGAGGATTTTGAATGATATCCCCATGACTCCTGGAGAATCCGAAAGCTTATTAATTAGAAGATAGTAAGTCTGATGTGGGTATTGGAGTGAGCTCACTTTGGAGCAGCATTGAAGATAGATTTGGACTAAGTTAGACCAGCAGCAGAACAGTCAGGAAAATGAACACACCCTGGGCTTGGACAGTAGACTGAATCCAGAGTACGTCAGATACTAACTAAAACAGTAGATCCCCAGTGAGGCAGTACTGGAGTTAACACATGAAGAACTCACAGCTTTCCTACACGGAATGTGGATCCCAATCTCATGTCCCTTCCTCACTCCAGGGGAGACTGAGTCAGGTGCCATGGAGTGTAATTAGAAGAACTACAAACAGGACTTGAGAAGACAAGCTTGCATCCAGCACCGTCTGGTGACAACCACTAGGGGACAGTTGCCAGTGCTTCTTTGGTGCTTAGTTAGTGCGTCTTTGTGGCTCACAGCAGATGTCACTGAGCCTTACGTTGATGGGTGCAGCAAAGCATACTGGGAATGGATTGTGGAACCGCATGGGCTGTGCATTTTCAGAGTTGGAAGTTAATTGTTGACATGCATTTGAAGATTAGTAAAAAGTTTGATTATTTATATGTAGAATATTAAATTTATTGTATATAGATAATTAGTCTCTGAATTAGTCATCAAATATCAGGGGTATATATTTCTAGCTGTGTATTCTGTGTAATTAGAGAAATTACAAAAATAAAAGTTACTAGGTTTTGTATTAACTCATACTATATTAACTTGATTAGTCTGAAGTTGGGATTTATCACTGTGATAGAGTCTGGCTAATTTGTTTTAAAAACATACCTGCTCACATGTAAGTGGCATGAAGAGAAGAACTCTGAGGTGACCGAGGGCCTGCTGAGGGCCGCATGGGCCCGCTGCCTGGTGACCAGCTTTCCCTGTTCACTGATGCTCATTTTCCAGTCATTATTTTGAAGGGACACCATTTTTTTTTTTAATTTATTTATATTTTGAGTATTATCCCCTTACCAGGTTTCTCCCCCTCCCGGAAATCCCCTTCCCCTCCCCTCCCCCTGCTTCTTTGAGGGTGTTCACCCACCCATCCACTCCTGCCTCCCCGCCCTCGATTCCCCTATACTGGGGCATCTGTCAAGCCTTCCTCCCATTGATGTCCCACAAGGCCATCCTCTGCTACATGTGCGGCTGGAGTCATAGGTCCCTCCATGTGTACTCCTTGGTTGGTGGCTTAGTCCCTGGGAGCCCTGGGCGTCTGGTTGGTTGATGGTGTTGTTCCTCCTATGGGCTGCACACCCCTTCAGCTGAAGGGACACCAACTTGAACCTGAAAATCCTGTGTTAGGTGTTTTGAGCAGCTCTGGTTAAGCATTTACACGCCATCCCTTCCAGGCGTATGGCATGTCGGCGTTACCACTGAACCTGATAAAGGGCACCAGAAGCACCGCATATGAGCGCCTGGAGAACACTGAGGACATCGAGGAAGTGGAGCAGCACATCCAGACAATCCGCGCCAAGGTGGGTCTGCCTCCGCTTGCCCGCTCGCCTCCGTGGTCCTTCACAGCGCTCCGCCATTAGCAAACCTAGAGCCCTTTGCATTGGTTAAATTTTGTGCAACAAATACTTAAGAATTATGTTATTATTATTATTTTTTTTATTTTCCGAGAATACATAGGATACTGGCAATTTGAGAATTTCTGTGGGTATTTTAACAACTAAAAATAACCCGCTGTTGCTTATGACCAAGACTTCTTACGTTTCAGTCACCCAGATTTTATGTGTACTTGTTTCATTGCCTCTGTTGGCGTCAAAGTGTGGGTATTTGTTGAGCAGTTTAAAGTTACATTTAATCACGTGTGAGGTAAATATATTTCTTTTTTCTTTTTTCTTCTTCTTTTTTTTTTTTTCCCGAGACAGGGTTTCTCTGCGTAGCCTTGGCTGTCCTGGAACTCACTCTGTAGACCAGGCTGGCCTCAAACTCAGAAATCTGCCTGCCTCTGCCTCCCAAGTACTGGGATTAAAAGCGTGCGCCACCACTGCCCTTGGTAAATATATTTCTAAAGCCATGATAACAGTTTTTCTTCTCATGTCTTTTTCAAATAACACAGACACACAATTTTTCTTTTTTTAACAACTAGAAGGGCTTTCAGCATCAGGTGGGCACACACTGTTGGCCAAGCAAGTCCTGGGTTTTCTTTTCATTTGTTTATCTGGGCAGGGGTGGGTGTGGCATCACATGCCACAGAACACAAGTAGAAGAGAAAGACACCGTACAGGAGTCAATTAACCTTTTTCACTTCGTGAGTTTGGGGCCAACGTCAGGCCACAAGGCTTGATAGCAAGGGCCCTTACTCACTGACCTGACAGGACCTGGAGGCGTTCTTGGTCCAGAATGGGAGCCTGCCTCTGTTATCTGGGTGGGTCAACACAGAGAAAAGGTCTTTTTCCTTTGTCTTTTTTCATTAAGTCCCAGGACCCCAGCCCATGTGATGACACTGCTGGTGTTCAAGGGTAGTCTGATTTCCCTCAGTTAGTCCTTGTAGACAAACCCCAAAGTGCGCCTTACCCAGGCCATGTGTGCTTTCCTAATGCAGTAAATTCATGAGGAGATTAATCATCAAAAGTCAAGCCTTTATAAACATGCCTCAAGAGATCACCATAACAATTCTACCCCATGTCACAACTATAAAATGCAGCTAGTCTCTCTTCAAAAGTCCCTGGCATTTTAATAGTCCCAGTGCTGCTAAAATGCAAAGTCTTAGGGAAAGGGGTGTCTCTCTCCACCTGAGACCCTGTAAAGTAATAAAGTGAGTAGTTCCGCCATACTGTGGCACAGAGTGAACTTTCCCATTGCAGACAGGGAGAACAGGGGGATCTAGGGAAGGAGGACAAACACTGAGCCTGAGGTCCCATGCATGGCTTCTAGGGCTCCTGGAGGTGTCATCTGTGACAGAGCCTGGGGTGGCTCTGCTCTTCTGGCTCTCTCTGGTGGCACCCGTGGGCTCCTTTGCTTCTGTTTTACTCCGTATCTGCAGCTTCCCTTGCAGATGGCTTGCATTTTGGGCATCTCCACTATGAGATTTCCATTCCAGTTTAGGCTTTGCCTTCGCAACCTCATGAGTAGCCTGCTCAGGCGCTCTCTGCAGAAAGACCAGCCCTGCTCCGTGTTACCTGGGCTCCGTGACTTTCTGAACCCTGCTGGAAGCCTCATAACCTACTAACTGATGTATCTTAAGTACTTTCAGAGCCACCATTATGAGTACAATACCTCCTCCTGATGCCACCTCAAGACAGTCCAGTCCCCTGAACCTTTAGTAGCCTCTGTGTATCTTTGTGACAACCTAGAAAAGCACTTCCCTTGGTGGCCAGTTCCAAGCCCCGAGGGAACAGTCCTGTCTTAGTCAGGGTTTCTATTCCTGCACAAACATCATGACCAAGGGCTTATGTAGCTTGCATTTCCAAATTATTGTTCATCACCAATGGAGGTCAGGACTGGATCTCAAGCAGATCAGGAAGCAGGAGCTGATGCAGAGGCCATGGAGGGATGTTTCTTACTGGCTTGCTTCCCCTGGCTTGCTCAGCTTGCTTTCTTATAGAACCCAAGACTACCAGCCCAGGGATGGCACCACCCACAATGGGCCCTCCCCCTTGATCACTAATTGAGAAATGCCTTATAGCTGGATCTCATGGAGGCATTTCCTCAAGGGAGGCTCCTTTCTCTGTGGTAACTCCAGCCTGTGTCAAGTTGACACACAAAACCAGCCAGTACACGTCCTTTCAGGAACCATCTTTCCAGGTGGATTTGGAATATAACTTCTTGAAATTCTCAGCAGGTAGAGAGTTGTCTTCCAGCCCCTAACCTACCGCTCAGTGAGAGCCCATGAGTTCTCTGCAGTGGTGCCGATCTCAGAAACACCCGAGGCTGCTTGCGGGTACCCATCTTGCTCACAGCTTGGAGCTTCCTGTGCCCCTCTGCTCCCCAGGCTCTTCATCCTTCACGTCGCTCTGTTCCATGTGCTCAGGATGAGGCCGGGGTTGAGCAGGAGCCTTCTGTAGCTTGAAGGATACGCCGTCTGCAGGAACGGGAATGGTACTTGCTCCGTTCCTGTTGGAGCCCCTGTTCCCTCTGAATCCTCTGGAACCCCGATGCCGCTGTCCAGCATTGTTCTGGACTCCATCTGGATGGCTCAGAAATCCATCTGGAGAGGTCCAGCGAGATACGCTATGAAAAAGGGCGGTTGGTTTCAGGGGGCCTGGTGCCACCACGAAGACACATTGCTAACTGAGAGGCTCCTCTGAGAGGTTTTTGGCCATTATCTTCATTTTGTTCTTTTAAATTGAACCTACAGTGGCATGTGCTGGAGATGGCATATTTTGTACTATAATAGGCACAGTACGGGCATCCTCCTGTACTTGGTGTTTTTGCATTTTTAAAATAGAGGCCCAAGTAAATATTTGTTGTTCTGCAGGCGTATGCTTCATCCTCCCTGGGTTTTGTTTTGATGGGATGCTTTTATGAGTCATTATGCTCACGCATCTTTAGCACATATTAGTAATAGACTGCAGAAACCCACAGCGGGCAGGTCCATTTCAACACAGGCCGGCCGGTCTGTGCCTGTTCAATGGCAGAGGCTGTTGTTTGCGTTGTGCGCTCGCCTGTGGTGTGTCCAGCCTTACAGAGGCTGCCTGAGCTGCCAAATCTGTGAGTGTTTGGTTAAAACTTTAATGGTTTGAAAGGATGAGAGGGAAAACTTGATTTTGTTCTATTATTTGTAGAGCAAAGATGGCCGACCTTTATCAGCGAGGGATAGGCGTGCCTTAAAGCAATGTGAAGAACGATTAAGGACGCTTAGGAAAAGAGAGCGGCACTTGGAGTTCATTGAAAACAGCTGGTGGACGAAGTTTTGTGGTGCCCTGCGCCCCCTGAAGGTAAATGGAGTTCTGTAAAATGGTTCTGTCAAATCTTGCAAGCCCTTGTGTAGCACCACTCAGAGAGGCAGTGCGCCACGGCTCTGTAGAGCATGGACTCTGGAGCTGAAATAACCAGGGCACAGCTCTGTGGCTGGTAGTCCGAACAAGGCCTGAAGCCATCACCATCAGAGACCCACTGCGCCTGCGCAGTGCGTCATCCGGAAATGCAAAAGGAAGGAAGGGAAAGGAGCAGAAGACGCTCAGAACATTCTCTGCAGGTCTGTGCTCGCCTTGGATTTGGGAGACAGGGGTGCATATCAGGACTCAGGAGCCTGCCTCCAAGGGGCAGCATAGCTTGTTAATGAGTGTCTAGAAGAACATGGCTCTGTTTATGAACCGGAAGCCATTACCTTCCCATTTTAGAGTCTCTTGTGTGCCAGCCTTCGAGTCTTGCCACTTTGGCACCAGAATTAAAGTACCAAGGGCAGTGATGGCGACTCAGACTAAAAAATAATTGACGTGTTAGCTGCGGAACCAGCTTTACCTGTTCTGCGCAGACGTCAGTATATGGCAATATGCAAGTTGCAATTTATGCTGCACATTGCATAGGTTGACTGGAAGTGAAGTTAGTCAGGAAGGTAGAAAACAGGTTGGCCTACACCTTAAGATAAATGTTTTAGATTTCTGTCGGGTGACATATACCTCCAGCCTCTGTATTTGGTAGGCTGGAACTGTAGGCTTGTGAGTTCAAGGCCAGCCTGGGCCTCATGGTGACACTGTATCAAAAACACAACATAGAATAACGTTTCAGAGATGCCATACAACATGGATCAGACAGGTTGAACCTTGTTATTACTTTATCTACTACCTTAACATTTTTGACATTTAAAAACTGAGAATATATTGTCCATTAAATCAGTTAATTTTTCTAGGCGGTCAGCTTTATAAGAGTCTCTTAAAATGCTTGTTTGTCTCTGTTCATGGTGCCGGGGCTATTTCAGGGCCTCATGCATGGTAAGCAAGTGCTCTACCACTGAGCGATGTGCTGCCCAGAGTGAACGATTTAAAGGACCCCGCCCTGGTCCTTTCCCCAAGGATTGAATGTATCCTACCACAAATCTTAACTTTAATGCTAAATTCTTGTCTTAGCTAATGAATACTTACAAGATACTGCAGTCTCGGTCATCAGCTGCCTTCGTTTACCATGTGTTGTTTACTGACCGCATGCTTAGAAGAATTTTTAAATCAACATTATTAAGTGTACAGATTGATTTTGCCAAATCTAACTATGTGGGCAGGTAGCAGTGTACCCTCATATGTCTCTCAGCGCTCTTTGTTCCCTGCTCCCGGAGCCCAGACCACCCTTTAGTTTACGCTTTCAAGAGTTTCATGGAATACAGAAATGCCTGCTTTGCTACTGCACAGCATTGCAAATATCTGAAGATATTTTGTTTGTGTTTGTCTGTTTTGTGTGAACGGCTGTGGGCGCACTCCTGGAGACAGAGGAGTCCTTGGGTCCACTGGAATAGGGATTACAGGTGCTGTGAGCCGCCCAGTATGGGCGCTGAGAACCCTTCTCTGAAAGCATAGAAGTACTCTTAACCACTGAGCCACCTCTCCAGCCCCTGGCAATGTCTTTATATCCGTCCATGTTGCTTCATTTCCTGTGGTTTATTCTGTCTTCTTGCTAAGTAGTAGTCTGATATATGCAAATCACAATTTGCATATCTTGGTTATTTCCTTTTTGAGACTAAATCTTTATGCAATTATAAGCTTTCATTCATTTTTTTTTTTCTTAAATACTGTGAGTAGAGATGTTGGGTCTACTGCTGTTGCCCAACTGTGTGAGAAGCTGCCAAGGCCTTTACAGTGGCTACCCTGGCTGTATCCGTCCAGTAGTGAGCTATCAGTCCTCCGTGTCCCTGCCCTCTTACATAGTATTTTTGAGAATTGCTCTACTATGAATGGAAACAGCTCATGTTTTGGTTCCTTCAGTTTATCTGCTGGGTTATGATACTGTTCCCTGTGGTTGCTGTTTATAGGTCTTCTACAAACTGGGCCTCTAAATCTTTTGACCATTTTCTAAATCAGGGTTTTCTCCTTAAATAGGTGTTTTGATGATATATTGTAGTTATGTATGGAGACATCGTAGTACATATTGCAAGGTATAATCATCAGATTTTTCTACTAAGACTTGTATAAATTCACTAAGCATTCTATGTCAAGGACTTTGTCAAATATATTTATTGCTAACATCACATTGCAATTTGTGCTTGTTTTATTTTAACATTATTCAAACAAATGCTGCTTATATTCTTTGTGAAATCCAATTTATTTATTTATCATTTGTGCTATGTTTCTAGACATCTTTGTCTCTCCTAAGGTAGTTTTTCTCCTACATCCTCAGGATTTTTAGTTTAATCTCCCCTCAGGATTGTGGATTGAGTTAATTTTGTGACTTACCTTGTTACCCATCTGTTCCAGGACAGTTTGTGCCAAAGCTTTCTTTCCTCCTTGAATTTGGGCAGCTGCCTCGCTCTCTTGGAATGCCTGCCCAGGGTTTCCGAGCTCTGCCCACTGCCCACTGCCCACCGCCCACCACCCACGCCCACTGCTGCGGTCCTGTACTGAAGCTTCCGTGCAGGGACTCTGTAGTCAGTCATGAAGTCAGGCAGAAGTCCTACCACTCTCATCTTCCTTTCCAGAGTTATCTTGATTGTGACAGATCATTTCCACCTAGAGTTTAGAATTAGTTGATAATTCTGTTACACACCTGTTGAAATGTCTACTAGGGTTATTCTGTATTTACAAGATCTATAAGTAATTTGGGGGCAACTGATGTTTTAACATTACTGAGTTCTCTAGTTGGGAAACTGTTTATTTAATCTTATATTTCTCTGTCAGTGTTTATTATATTCACTATACTAGCTTAAAAACATCTTGAAAAATTGCTTCCACACTCTTTTATATTCTGGTGAAAATTATATTACTGATTTCAATTTTCAATGCTTATTACTCATCCATAAAATTTAAGAATTTACCTTCTTGCAGCCTGGCTGGCCTGTCCGTTCTTATAGCTTTACTGTAGATTCCTTAGACAGGTTTTGTTCTTGGTTGTGTTAGCAGCTAAAAGACAGCTTATTTATTCCCTTCTACTGGGAGGACTGTGGTTTGGACAAGTGTCTCCCGCAAGTAATTATTAGAGGCTTAGTGTCCGACTCTGGCACTTCTGGAGATGTGTAGATGATTCAAAACTAGAGCAGTCTTGCTGTCAGGAGTCTGCCTCATGGGGAGGGGGGGAGGTTAGGACCAGCTCTGCCCACTTCCTACCTGCGGTGAGGTACACACCTTACTTCATTGCGTGCCTGTGGTACATTGCCTTGCTGTACCCCAAAGCATGAGGCCAGCTGGCCATGAACCAAGACTGAGTAAAACTGACTCACAATAAACCATTCCTCCTTAATAGTGTGTCACTTCAAGTGTTCACTACAGACCGAAATGATGACGACCGAAGGATTTCCGGTCTTAGCTTTGCCCCTGTTCCAGTTTCCTGCCTGAGACCTCCAATACAGTTGACTTGACATTTATTCCTATTTGTTATATAAATACGCCATTCCTGAATAGTGATTGGGATTCTTACCAATAATCTGCTCGTTACCTAGAAGTAAGACAGGCTTGCCTGAAGGAAATCCCTAGGGGATAGACTGATTTTTTTTAAAAGATTTATTTATTTATTTATTTATTTATTTATTTATTTATTTAATGTATATGAGTACACTGTAGCTGTACAGATGCTTGTGAGCCATTATGTAGTTGTTGGGAATTGAACTCAGGACCTCTGCTCACTCCGGCCCAAAGATTTATTTTTTATTATATGTAAGTACACTGTAGCTGTCTTTAGACACACCAGAAGAGGGTGTCAGATTTCATTACTTATGGTTGTGAGCCACCATGTTGCTGGGATTTGTTCGCAGAACCTTCAGAAGAGCAGTCAGTGCTCTTAACCACTAAGCCATCTCGCCAGCCCCTTTTTTTAAAATGCAAGGAGATAAATACTTCCCTTTTTCTTTAAGTGAAATATGAAAGTTATTAATTATCCCTTTGGTGTTTTGTCTATAGTTGATGTAATTCAGAAGTTGAAAACTACCTTTTGCTTAGTGTTTCTTAAACATTAAGTATGAAAATTAGCCTTGGTGAAGGTCTTTATAGATTCATCCCAGCTATGCACACTGCATGCTGAAATTGACTTAAAAGTTCCAGTATTTTATTTATTTACATGTTTTGTGTGTTTGCTTGTTTGTTTTGAGATAGGTGTTCACTCTATAGTCCTGGCTTACACTGAACTCACTATGTAGACCGGCCTGTCCTGAAACTTGTAGGAATCCACGAGCCATTCCCTCCTGAGTGTTGGGGGCGTGAGTCACCATGCTCAAGTTACATCCTGTCTTAAAATTTGGTGTCAGTATTGCCTGTTGCTCTATTCTATAATCCCTGTTTGTTTTTATCATTACACACACACACACACACACACACACACACACACACACACAGAGGGAGAGGGAGGAGAGAAAGGGAGAGAAGAGAGAAGAGAGAGAGATTTAGAAATAATTTGTGCCCCCCCCCAATACTGCTTTTTCTCCCATAAAGATGCCTGTTGGTCTTTTGATTTCGCATGTCCATCCTCTCCCCAGGATGTGTAAACATAATTTCAAAGTGGATGACTCCGAGCACAGACTTTGCAGTTAGTTAGCGCTGGGTTCTGTCCTCTCTCCGCACCCTATTAGCTGTGTAACAACTCGTTCCTTCCTCTTCCTCAACCTGTTTTCTTCTCTTTTGAATGAAGTCATAACACTTACATTTCATAGGAGAATTAAATGGAGTGATTTATGCCATACACCCTTTGCTTCTGATGCTCTTGTCTGTATATGCAAGCTTTTCAACTGTTAAAATACAGCAGTGGAACTAAAGACAACTGTTATGTTACTGAGACAAATTTTAAAAAGTAAGCACTTCATTTAGATAACTTAAAGGCTCCTTTAGCCAGAATTGATATAAAGTAACAACATTTTCCTAACCATACATATCTCCCCTGTTCATCAGTACTTGGATAAACTCTTTTCTGGAGGAGCAGGGGACCACTCTTAAAGCTCTAACAAATTTACTGGCCTGTATAACCCAGATCCATTTGTCTAAATATCATCTGAGGCTTCCTGTTATTTCTGTACAGAGTTATAATGTTACTAGTGACATCACATATTTCTAATGCTCCCTTGCGCTTGCTTTCGGTGCTTTAAACTTTACCATCTTAAGTGTGTCCAGTGATTGAGCAATCAATCCCTCGTCCTGGACAGTATCACCTCTACTCTTTCCCCAGCTTATTTTCCAGACAAAACCACCCTGCCCATTAAAAATAGTCCCGTTTCCTGATAACTGTTATTCTATTTCTTCTTTCTCTTAAGTTTACCTATTCTAGGTACATAAAGCAAAGAGTATAAGAAGTGTACTATATATACAACTGTCCATCAATAAGACATTATTAATACTTAATGTATCAGTAATATCAACAAATATAAAAGACCCAACCCACTCTTACAATAATTTTTAAATTTTTACCACAAGGTAAGATCCAACTATATTTTATTTAAAAAGAGATACACTTAAAAAACAGCTCAAGATGACTGAAAATAAGGAAGTCCTCAGAGACAAATAAGCAGAAACCATGGGAAAACAGAAAGTGATCCTGATGTTTGACAAAGTCAGATTCAATAAAAAAATATTAAACAAAAGATATTGTTCAATAAGTAGGATGATGCTTTTGGTGACCTCTTCCCTGAGACTGCAAATATCTTACTTTAAGTAGAAAAGCGGGGTGTACAGGTGCAGTTGAGATTATAGACCTCAAAATACAGACAGATTATGTGGGACTTGGGAGATATTCTCAGTATAACAACCTGAAACTTAAAAGCAGACCGTTTTTGACAAGAGACAGAAATTATATAAGTAGCACGGAGGTCAACAACATGTAGGGATTATTTGCTATGGAATCATTAGTTAGGGAAGTGACGTGGCAGAGAGACTGTGGACAAATCAGCCCTGCTTACCTCAGAGGAGAAGTGTGAAGTGTTTCCCTGCCGTAGTCCCCAGAGAGGGCCATGGCTCTGTTGACAGCTGGCTTGGGGCCTTGTGAGATTGTTAAGGCATGAAGCTGATAAGAGCCACATCTGTCTAGATGTATCACCTACAGCAACAGGTAAAAAAGGAAGCAAACTGAGTATTGATTGGTTTTGCCAAAAGATGAGAAAATTGTACTATGGCTGAGATAGGAAATGAACATATTTTTAATCTGAAAAATTCAAGTTTATAATAAAAATGTAGCAGTTATGAATATTTGTTGTAGAAACCAATCCACTGTGTTTTATGAAGCAAGAACAAAAAAGAAATGCAAGATTGCTAGAAACAGATTCAAACACGGTAGTAGGTGGTTAGCAAAGAGCTATCACACGTAAGGTAAGACATTTCATGTAAACAGCATTGATGAGGGTGTGGAGGAGGGGCTGGAGAGATGGTTCATGGGGAAGCGCTGGCTGCTGCTCCAGTAACCACACAGCAGTTCACAGTCAGCTGTAACTGAGTGGAGAATCCCAGGACATCCGGCATGCCCTTCAGGGCCCTCGGGTACTTCGCGCACATGGTGTGTGTGTGTGTGTGTGTGTGTGTGTGTGTGTGTGTTCATTCAGTATATATCTTAGAACTTTACATCTGAATAATAAGGAAGATACCTTTTTCCAAGTACATATGGAAAACAATTCATCATATGTTAATTGAGTCATAAGGAAGAGTACCAATATAGTCTATAAAGTAGATATATATATTATTGTAAGCAAAACTTATTTGAAAATAGAAATTTAAATAAAATCAATAAACTAAGGCCCTCTTCGATGAAAAATAACCCTATAGTCACTAACCCTTGACTGAGTGGGCGGCAGGAATAAACCCGCTGCAGAATTTCTAGACTAATGATGCAGGCTAGGCATCCCCAATCCAGATGCTGCAGATCTGGAAAGCTTTACCGCTCTGTGGTACTAAAAAGACTTGGTAGGATTTCCATGTTTCTATCTTTGGATTAAGGATGTACAGTGGTAAAGTTTATACAACTGTGCCAAAGCCTGGAAGACCCTAAAGTTGGAAAGGAAACACTTCTGGCCCTGTCTGTTTGATAAGGAATAAAGTCTGTATCAACAGGACCGGGTCCTTCCTGGCGACTACAGGAGGGGCAGGAAGCACTTCTGTTCATTCTGATTCTTGAGCTCACAAATGCTGTTTCTTGAGATTGTAGAGCTGAGGCTTCAAGTCTTTGTCTGTACTAGAAGATGCATGTAACTTGCCGATCTGAGAAATCTATAGCCCAGAACACAGCCCTCAGTAAAAGTGGAAGTGAAACAGGACTTAACTCCACAGCAGTATTTCCTGCTACCAAAAAGCTAACAAGAGTAAAAGACACTTAAGGAAATGAAGTTGAGTGCAAAGGTGACAGTGATCCAGGGAAGAGACAGATGAGCAGTGGCTCCCGTCCAGTGTTTGATCCCTAGTAGACCGTCCCCTGGCTGCTACTGTGCAAAGGGAGTAGGACCGTGCAGGCAGCTGCCCGATTCTAGGACTGGGCCTAGGAGAGCAAATGGGAGCTGAAAACAGCTTCCCCTGCAGACAGCAAGGAGAACTGCACAGAGAACAGTACTGAGAGGAGCCAGCTTTGGGGGTCTGCCACTGCCTAAGTGAAGGACCATTTCGGAATAGAGTATTCACAGTGTGCATACTAGCAGTAATGACGATAACTCAATAAAATGTCAATCTATGGGGGCTGGAGAGATGGCCTAGCGGTTAAGAGCACTGACTGCTCTTCCAGGGGTTCTGAGGTCAATTCCCAGCAACCACATGGTGGCTCACAACCATCTGTAACTTGATCTGATGCCCTCTTTTGGTGTGTGTCTGAAGACAGCTACAGTGTATTCATATAAGTAAAATAAATCTTTTAAAAAATAATTCAACCTATAACTCTATTGATGTAAGTAAATAAGTTGAATAAAACAAAGCTCATTGAACAAAGAAGTTTAGAAGAACCCAGCACAGTTAGAATGCAGCATTTGGCAGGTAATACATACTTTTTCTGGGGCGGGACATTAATAGCTACTTGAAATTAAAGGCAAAAATTTGCTGGGAATTAAATTTTACCTATTCTCAAGTATGACACCACAAAACCTATTAGTTATAGAAGGGGAATGATACTTCGACAGTGGAGAAACCTCATTAATTGTAGGACAAATAGACCTGATTGTGCCTCCTGATATGATACAGTCACAGGATTCTCTCTGCCATTTCTGCCACAAAGAAAAAAAAATGCTCATGAGAAATAGACCATTTAACTTGAAGGGCACGCTATAAAATAATTGCCCTGGTCGAAAAATGTCAAGGTTATTGGGGCGGGAGATGGTAATTAGGATTTGATCCAAACTGAAGGTTACTGAAGTCGGGTAAGCACTGCGTGATCCTGGGTAGCATTCAGACTAGGAACGATTGCCTTTTGGTAGTTGGTATGAACAACTCAGTTCAGATTTGGCTCAGGTCATATCGATATTCATTTCCCGATTCTTATGATTGGATTGTGGTTTTGTTTAAACACTGTTGCTGTTTGGACACAGGCAAGCTGTCCAGGGTGTATATATAGCAAAAATAATAAAGCGCGGTACGGTGCAGCCCCTGGAGAAGCTGGTTCCACGGCTCCGAACTGCGGGGCCGTCTCTCCAGCCCCAGCCTGTGTAGACCTTATGTAGTGTTTTGGTTGTAAGTTTTGGGTACTGAGCAAGGGTCCTCTGCATGCCTGTCACACTCAGCACCGCTCCTCAGATCTCTTGGCTTTATCTAATTCGTCCTCACGGTCTTTAATATGTGGAATCTGAAGGAATGAGGAACATCTGCGTGAGGAGTCATCTCATCTCAGGAACCTTGTCTTCTCTCATCTCAGGAGCTCCCTTTGGGGGACTTTCTCTCCCTCCACCCCCTCAGGACCTTCGGAAGAACAGTCAGTGCTCTTAACCTCGGAGTCATCTCTCCAGCCCCCCAATTTTAATTTTTTAAAATGTTATTTTAAACAAATATAAATTTTTTGTCGATTAATTCCACAGTCTGGGGTTCCATAAGTGCTTTTTAAATTTTTTTTAATCTCCTTTGTTTTATTCTATTTCCTGGGTTTGATTTGATTCCTGATTCTCCTCACTCCGTCCTCTCTTTCTTCCTGCCCTCCCTTCCTCCCTCTTTCTTCCTGTCTTTGTTGTATCCTTGGGTTTTTATGAATTAATTCCACAAGGCCTTTATTCCTTGATCTGTGTTCACTCTAGCTCCTATCATTTAGTCTGTGGATTAATAAAAAAATCTTAACGCCTCACAGTCCGTGAGTCTCAGCGTCTGTCTGAGCATCTTCTCCGTGTGTGCGGTGCAGTGCGGCAACCAGCATCGGTCGCAGCTCAGCCTCGGCTCGGCTTCCTCCCCTGCAGTCTCAAACAGGGGCTTAGGCTTTTCCACTCTGTTCTGAGCATGCGCATAGCCCTGAGCGTGCACAGCTCCTTTTAGATGGTTAGGACGTGAGAACCTGAGACTCCCAACAGACGGCTCGTTTCCTAGACCTTCTTTTAGACTTTTGGTTAGTATATTTTTGTGCACTGTTCACTGACCCTTGAGGCCATGCGGCTCAGAGATTGCTTGCCACTGTTTGCAGCCATCACAAAGGCTTTTAGCACCGTGTGGACACCCATCCAGGTCAAGTACAGGCCACTTTATAAGTAGTTTTCTCGAGAACCACCAGTCAGTCGGGTCAAGTGATGTCATTTTTCAGGGAATGATGCTTTAAAGAGCATCAGCCCACTATTTTTGTGTTGTGTTATCTCCAGAGGGCTGGCTTCTGCGGCTGTTCTCAGGATCACCATAGCATTCGCATAGGGGATTCAGAGCTAGGCCAAGTAAAAGCTCACTGTGTCCTACCCAGGCTCATCTGCCTTCTCTGGTATTAATGGCCCCGCATTGCTCTCTGCTTTTGGTTCCTCTCTATAATGTGGGAAAAGTTGGTCCCAGTCCTTTGTGCCAGCCTCTGTGGGGAACGTCCTTACTCCAGGACGTTCACTGGTGCCACATTGGCAGCTTCATTTTCATATAGAAATTGGCATCTTGGCAAATGTATAATCTATGGCTTCCAGGTCAACTAATGATATTCTCACCACTGTTGTGATAGCTGCTTTCATTACTCATTTCAGTTCCTGTATACATGCAGGCTGGGGAGTGTCATAAAGTATTTAGATTCCTCATGTTTATGCTGTGATCTTAAGTAGCTCAATATTCTAAGTCATGTGCACATGTACACTGACAGGACACCTAAGCAGCTCTATACTTTATTTTTCTTGCAAAATGTAACAGAAAAGAATCTTTGCCTCTTCAAGGTCTGCAATGTCTGTCATGCTACAGTGTTACTTATTGGAAGACTTCCTTGCAGGAAAACCCTTTTGTAATAATGAATTCTCAGAGAGACTTCCTTGCAGGAAAACCCTTTTGTAATAATGAATTCTCAGAGAGGCCGGGTGGTAGGAGATAGGTCAGGTAGTGTTGCCCGCAGAGATCCTCTTGACCTGTCGTGTGTCCTCCCTTCTCATCGAGCCCCGAGGGCATGCTGTTTGAACTGGACAGTTCACAAAAGGCAAGCCTGACCCTCTCTTTCAACACTGATTCCAGAAGCTCACCTTGTTAGGGCGGGAAATCGAATGTCAGTGTTCACTTCTTTCATCCCCCCAGCATTCTGAAGACACTTCACTATCATGTCCAATGAAATTTCACCTTCGTCTCTTCCCATCAGTTCCAAAGGAAAAGCCAAGCGGAACTCGCCTGTGCTGAGAACAAGGCCCTGGCCCCGGTGGCCCTGCCAGCTCTCATCTGGGCTCAGGTGCTCCTTGAACAAAACCAGCAAAAAACAAAACAAAACAAAAGAACAGACCTCAAGATTTTGCCACTATAGAGTCCATTTCTTTTTCATTTTGAAACAGTTATTTAGAAACTCAGTTTCAGTATTTTGTTAACTCTTTTTGATGTCTATTCCTCAAAGTTCATATTGTACTGCGTGAGCTCAAACACTTGATGTATTTGCCACAGAAACATTTTCAGTGACAGCTCCTCTAGCTGGAAGGAATTTTTCTGACTTGAGATCTATTTAGCATTGTGTGTGTGTGTGTGTGTGTGTGTGTGTGTGTGTGTGTTGCAAACATGTGTGTCTGTCTGTCTGTCTGTCTGTGAGTGTCTGTGCATGTGCATGCCTGTGTGAGTGAAGTTACTTTTCTCTTTAATGTCCTTTTTGGTAATAGAACAGAATATTTTTGATCAAACCAAAGTTTTCTTTGTTTACTTGTTAGTCTTTTTAGATGTTTTACCTCTTTGCATATGCATTATTGAGCAAACAGTCTCCCTGTGAGGTTTTCAGTACGAACCCTAGGACTGTACACTAAGTTAGATTGTACCTTGCATTAGATCATTGTTATGTGTAGAAAGATTTTATGCTTTCAGTATCGACGCTGAAAGCTGTGTTCTAATGAATGTATTTTCATTTTAGATTATTTGGGGAATATTTTTCATCCTGGTTGCATTGCTGTTTGTAATTTCTCTCTTCCTGTCAAAGTAAGTACAGTAGACATGCTTTCTAAAGCACTTAGACAAAGTGATATTTGTCCTGGAGTAAGAACTTTTAAATAATAACACACATTTTGGTGCTGAATTACATTAGTGTAGCCCATTCTTCCTGAAGTATCATACATTAACCCAAAGAATCTCTAAAAGGTCTCATCATGGACAGTGTTTCCTTTTTACTTATTGCCAATCTCTGTGAAATACTTAAGCCGAGTTTAATTTGTTTCTCATGGCTTGACAGAAGTAGCATGCTTAGGTTAAAATGATGTTCTTTTCTAGTGGGCTGGAAATGTGATGGTGTAATGTGAATTCATTCCTCACAACTCTCTTTTTTAGTTTGGATAAAGCTCTTCACTCAGCAGGAATAGATTCGGGTTTCATCATCTTTGGAACTAACCTGAGCAATCCACTGAACATGCTTTTGCCTTTGTTACAAACAGTAAGTAACATGTCAGTCGTTGTACATTACATCAAAACACTGTTATCCTGTCCCATTACAATCATTATTATGCAAACTTAGAAAAGTCAGACGTGTGTTGGAACTCTGTGCTAATTTATTATTTGCAGATGCTTTATGCATTAACGTTGGTATATAGATGATTATATCTGTTTATTGTCACACCATTGATATATGATGCATAATATTATCAAAGGTGAAATCTTCCAAACAGTATTTGGATTTCAGTTTTTAATTAAGTACTTTATTTCAAAACAAAAGTATAATATAATTTATTTTAGGATTCTTCCCCCCTAGGATAAAAACATGATAGTAGTTGGGGTTTGATGAAAATATTTTTCTTTTTAAGATATTCTTACATTAGCCTAATCCTAAAGGGGATTAACATTTTAATTATCAAATGTTGATAATTGCTTTTCCTATTTTGTTTTTTATCTAGAGCTTTCATAACTTGAGTATTAAATGTGATCTTCATCTTTTTTTTCAGGTGTTCCCTCTTGATTACATTCTTATAACGATTATTATTATGTACTTTATTTTTACTTCGATGGCAGGAATTCGAAATATTGGCATTTGGTTCTTTTGGATTCGAGTAAGTACATGTTATTTTCTGGTTTTTGCTCTTAGGATTTTTGACATTATTTCTCTCGTGGCAGTTTTATTCTCGAAGTTGTTTTGTATGATATTTGAGAAAGCCTGTGTCACCCAGATTGGCTCAAGTCTGTGGTCGTCCTGCCTTGGCCTCCTCTTCCACTAGCAGGACAGTATGTGCAGCCATAGCCGGCTGTTGTGTTTAGAACATACTGCATATAGATTGGTAGGAAAAGTGATAGGAATACTAAAGTTTTGCTTCATGTTAAGACAAAAGTGCTTTCTTTCTAGAGTAGGACGTATTAAGTAGGAATTTAAATGTGTGTGTGTCAGAGAGAGAGAGAGAGCATGCACACTGAGATATTTAGCAGTGTTTGGAAACACGTTTTAGTTATAATTGCTAGGGACTGCTGTGGAAATCTAGTGGCTAGGGCTCAGTGACGCTGCTAATTAGACATGATGTACCACACAGAGCAAAGACTAATCAAACCAGAAATGTCAGCACTGCCGAAGTGGAGAAACCATGGTAGGAAGTGCGTTGTGCGGCTTAGTGTTTGATTGCATTGGTCGTACAGTGACCGCAGTGGACTCACTGAAGTTCAGAGACCTCCTGCCCTGCTGGGAGTGGGAGAGGGCCACTGTCGGCCCTCTGTATCCATGACTCCCATCTGTACATGTGGCCAGTCAAATGACTACAGAGGCCAGACTTGTCCTCCTTCCTTTTCCCTTGAACAATGTAACATAATCATTAACCCCACACTTAGGTCAGTTATAAGTAGCCCAGGCCTGAATCAGAGTACTCAGGAGAGCCTATGGAAAGCCCACAGCCCTTCACACTGGAGTTGAGGATATGCAGATTTTGCTGTCACAGTGGACCCTGGAGCCTCCCTCTCAATACCAAAGACAACTGTGAATAGTGCTTATTTATTTTCATCCTGAAATAATTATGAATTCCACATCAAAGCTGAATCAGATAGACATTACTTCTAGATATAAAACAAAGAAAACCTAGTAAATATGTATTTGAACTAAAGAAAATTTTCTTGCTGTGGGGGAAATGCACTAATAGTTAAAAGTACGAGGTTTGATGGTGCTAGGATCCTTTCTGTTTCTCTCACTGGGGATATTTTATTATGTGAGCGCTCCAGGGCATAATGGAATGTAGGAGATGTACATTTCTAGGTGATGGTGCTATCATCTCCAGAACAGAAGTTCTGTTAGCCTGTACTGTGCTGTTAGTGGGGCAGCTGGAAGGTGATGGGTGCCGGAGTTACTTGAGTAACAGTGGGAGTCACCATTAAGATGGAGCAAGTGACATCATTTTTTTTTTTTTCCGAGACAGGGTTTCTCTGTGTAGTCTTGGCTATCCTGGAACTCACTCTGTAGACCAGGCTGGCCTCGAACTCAGAAATCCGCCTGCCTCTTCCTTCCAAGGGCTGGGATTACAGGCATGTGCTACCACGCCCGGCTGACTAGTTCTATAAACATCTGAAAGAGATCACAGAGGCAGTCAGGCCGGGGATGTGTAAGCCGGTGCTCACTAGTGAGTCATGTTTACCTTACTTAATTCTGAAATATTTTAGAAGGATCCTTTCGACATAGGTGCTCTGACAGTATTTTTGAATCCACATAAGTTTAATACTAAAAGCTCTACATGAACAAAAGCGGTCCTTTTCTTCTTTTGTTCTTGTTACTTCTGTTCATTCTGGAGCAGTGGGAATGCACTGCTGTGTCTGCAGGAGGACTGGAAGTTTAAAAATGTCATTGGTGAAGCTTTGGCATTCTTTTCCCTCAGTTATATAAAATCAGAAGAGGGCGGACCAGGCCTCAGGCGCTCCTGTTCCTCTGCATGATCCTTCTCCTCATTGTCCTTCACACCAGCTACATGATCTACAGTCTCGCTCCGCAGTACGTGATGTACGGAAGCCAGAACTACTTGATAGAGGTGAGTGTAGAATATGCAGCTCTGCTACTTCTATATTTTAGAAGTAATGATAAAAAGATCAAAGTAAACTTAAAAAGAGCTTTAGAGATATTTTAAAACAGATTTAAATTTGTTTTATTGGTTTATTTACTAATTATTAGATTTATTATTGACAAAATGGCTTTTCAATATCTGTGAACATTTTATGTTTGTCTCATCCTTTTTAAAATAACAGAATTTCATTATAAATATTCATTAAGTAGATCCTGTGACACTAAGCTACTGTTCTCATCCTCTATAATTTATTGACTAAGACTCCTAATGCTTCTACAAAAATAGCAGCTTAGGTAATTTTAATAACGTGTCCCCAAAAGTTTCAGAGAACATGTCATGTTTGTAACATTGCTGCTGTAACTTAGTGAGAGAAACATAATTTGTTCAATAATATCGCTTGTTTTGCAAAGCACTTGTCACTCAGGTCAGAGGAGTTGGTTCAGGAGTTTGGGGACATCATATCATGCTAGATGACCTGTTGGTCTCCTGCCTCACCACAGATCTGTCTTCCTAGCTGATACCCTGAATGTATTCTTCTGGGAATGAAGACTATTGAGAAAAGATCTCTTTCCTATTTCTTCCTTCCCATGTTTCTCCCCTCCCTCCACCTTCCTCTATTGGCCCCTGCCCAGCCCCATCTCCACATCCCTGTTCCTTCTGTGTAGTGGCAAAGAGTACTTTTTGAATAGGGTTTTTTGTTTGTCTGTTTGTTTTTGTCTTTTGTTTTTTCTCACAGTCTTTGCTTCAGACTCTAAACTACTGGGCTTTCAAATGGAGCCCAAGCTCTAAGGCCTTGCCTGGTCTTTTTTGATGTCACCTCCTTCTGAAAGGAAGTTCTGCTGTCTAGTAAATGACCTAAGTCATCATTCCGAAAGCACCTTAATATTAAGTATACCATAACTCCATGTCTTATATATTAAATTAACCTTTTAGAATCTTATTCTAAATTAATATTAGTCTAATAATAGTGAATAATCTATATCATTAGTAGAAAGTAGAACATGAAATTGGCAATGTGACTACTTTGATCCAAATACATTTGTGATGGCAACATTTATATTTTAATCACCTTCTCGTCTTTCAGAGCAATATCACTTCTGATGCCCATAAAGGCAATTCAACCCTCACTGTGCCAAAAAGATGTGATGCAGACGCCCCTAAAGGTAAAGTAGCTGTTGTCAAGCTGCCTTAGAATTTATGATTTGTGAGAACTTAGTGAGGTTACCGTGGGAAGGTGTGGTTAACTCTCCCTAGTGGAGCCTGGTAGAAAAATCGTCAAAGGGAACATTCGGATCAGGGCTGCCGAAGCATGTATTTAGTTTGTGCACCAAGCTCAAGCTGCCCCCTGCTAAAGAGAAAAGCACACAGTTGTATGTTCAAGAGTTTTAAACATCATTACTTTAACATAGTGGTTCTCAACCCATAGGTCATGACCCCTTTGGGTCAAATGACCCTTTCACAGGAGTTGCCTAAGACCATCGGAAAACAGATGTTTACATTATGACTATTCTGACATTTCATTTTTGAGATTATGGGCACTAGGGTTATAATGATGATGGAAGGAAACTGCAGAATTAGGAATGAGATCATTGGCTCTCAGCCTTCCTAATGTCGTGACCCTGTAATACAGTTCCTCATGTGTTGGTGACCCCAGCCATGAAACTGTCTTCATTGCTACTTCATAACTGTAGTATTGCTACTATTGTGAATCATAATGTAAATATCTGACATGTGAAACCTGGGAAAGAGGTGTTCTGCCTCAAAGGGTCCTGACCCTCAGACAGGAACCCGTGGAATGACATCATCAAAACAATGGAATGCTTTATACGGTGAATGGTCATTCCAAGTGGAGAGGTAATGGAGGTCAACATAAAAGGACTGACCAGAACACACAGGGTAAGCCTAGGTCATTAGAGAAGACAGCTCCGAAAATGATGAAACAGAAGACTCGTATAGTAGTGCCCAAGAAAATGCCGCATGCACTGGTCAGTAGTGTAGGTGCTTGAGACAAGCACTTGATAATTAGCAAGCCCTAAACCTTTGAAAATGCTGTTTCAATAGCATGTAATAAACTGCAGTACTAGAGAATTAAGGAAAGGAATTGTGAAATGAAGGAAGTTCTCATCTTAATGCAGCTTTGAAGTAGCCTTAATAATTGTATGTAAATCTAATTCTTAATACAGACTCACACTAAGAGACACTGAGGAACTTGCCGTTTAACCAATTCTTATTGAGTCTTTTTGCAAAAATGAATGTATTCTTAATTCTCTGTGTGTGCTGGTTAGTTTTAACTGTCAAATCGACACAGCGTAGAATCACTGGAAAGACTTTTAATAAGATGTTACCCGGAAAGTGAGTATAGATAAAGACTTGCCCAGTCTTCATGTTGGGATTATCAACACAGAGTGTCTAACGGGAGAGAAAGAACAAAACAAGCTCAAAATACCAGCAGATAACAACAAGCTAAAAACAAGTAAATAAGTTCCTAGCAGATTTATAGATGACTCTAATCTGAGATAGATATAACTGGAATGATTGGAAGTGATTCGGATGAAGGCAGTATGGAGTAAGTTGAAAGGAAGAACAACATTGTAGCTGACACTCAGGAACTGGACAAAGTCTGCATCAAGAGATCAAGATCAGCTTCACTGAGGAGCACATGGGGTCTTTGCGCCTCCTGAAAGAGCAGCCGGCGACCGTGGATAGCGTTAACCAGGGGGTTCATATGTCACCCAGAGCCAGGCCAGAGAGCAGGATACTGTAATTAGCCTCACCACTTCAGAATGCTGGTGTCTTAAGGCAGGTGGAGAAAATGTTACAGAAGTAAAAACATAAGGGAGACATGCTCCGGTGTGGTGCGTGGTCATGACTGGACCTAGAATGGAGATGAGAGTCCTGAGGAATAAAGAGAGGGTACAGGTGGAAAATACACGAGATAAAGCCTGGCCTGTCAAGGTGGAATTTCTAGGCTCTGTTTCTGAACTGTAGTTACACAGAGAAGAGCCTGCCTTAAAAGTGCTGACATGTAGCTGGTGTACTGGCACACACACCTTTAATCTCAGCAACAACAACAAAAAAATGCTGAAATATTAGCCAGTCATGCCTTGTGATACATAGTTGAAGAAAACAGGAAGAGCCTGTCTGTACCCCTGGAGCTGCTGCCTTAAACGAACATTCCAAGTGTAGACTACAAAAGGTGACATCTCTGGATATCATCTTGGGTTTAAAGACACTATTTTTTTCTTTTTTCTTTTTTTTATTGAATATATACTTCATTTACATTTCAAATGCTAAAACCTTTCCTAGTTTCCCCCCTCCCTGAGAAAATCTCCAACCCCCTGCCTCCAAGTATATGCCCATCTACCCGACTCACTCCCCCTTCCCCTCGGTTTCCCTTTGTTGGGGCCTCTGTTGAGCCTTCACAGGACCAAGGACCTTTCCTCCCACTGATGCCCCCCTGACAAGGCCTTCCTCTGCCACACTTTTGGCTGGAACCCTGTGTACCTCCTGGTTGATGGTTTAGTTCCTGGGAGTCCTGGGCGTCTGGGTGGCTGACAACTTTGTTCTTCCCATGAGGCTGTAAACCCTTCAGCTCCTCCAGTCCTCCCTCCAACTCCTCCCCTGGGGACGCCACGCTCAAGAATGGTTGGCTGCTGGCATCTGCCTCTGTATCTGTAAGGCTCCGGCAGGGCCCCTCTGGAGACAACCATAACAGGCTCCTTTCGGTGTGCACTTCTTATCATCCATAATAGTGTTGAGGTTTGGTGACTGTTTATAGGATGAATCCCCAGGTAGGGCAGTCTCTGGGAGGCCTTTCCTTCAGTCCCTGCTCTGCACTTTGTCTCCATAATTGCTCCTGTAAGTATTTTGTTCCCTTTCTCAGAGGATCCCCACTTCAGTCCTCCTTCTTGGGGTTCCTGTGGTCTGTGAATTGTAACTTGTTTATTTTGAGCTTTTGAGCTGACATCCATTTATCAGTGAGTGCATACCATGTGTGTTCTTTTATGATTGGGTTGCCTCGCTCAGGATGACACTTTCTAGTTCTATCCATTTGCCTAAGAATTTCATGAATTCATTGTTTTTAATAGCTGAATAGTACTACATTGTGTATATACACCATAATTTCTGTATCCATTCCTCTGTTGAAGAACATATGGGTTCTTTCAAGCTTCTGGCTTGATAAATAAGGCTTCTATGAACATAGTGGAGCATGTGTCCTTATTACATGTTGGAGCATCTTCTGGGTATATGCTCAGGAGTGGTATAGCTGGATCCTCAGGTAGTACTATCTCTAATTTTCTGAGGAACTGACAAACTGATTTCCAGAGTGATTTTACCAGCTTGCAATCCTACCAACAATGGAGAAGTGTTCCTCTTTCCCCACATCCTCGGCTGTCCCCTGAGTTTTTCTTCTTATCCATTCTGACTATTGTGAGGTGGAATCTCAGGGTTGTTTTGATTTGCATTTCCCTGATAACTAAGGATACTGAACATTTCCTTAGGTGCTTCAGAGCCATTCGAGTTTCCTTAGTTGAGAATTCTCTGTTTAGCTCTGTACCCTATTTTTAATAGGGTTATTTGACTCTCTAGAGTCTAACTTCTTGAGTTCTTTGTATACATTGAATATTAGCACTCTATCGGGTATAGGAATGGTAAAGATCTTTTCCTAATCTGTTTTGCTGTTTTGTCCTATTGACAGTGTCCTTTGCCTTACAGAAGCTTTGCAGTTTTATGAGGTCCCATTTGTTGATTCTTGTTCTTAGAATATAAGCCATTGGTGTTCTATTCAGGAAATTTTCCTCTGTGCCCATGTGTTCAAGGTTCTTACCCAATTTCTCCTCTATAAGCTTCAGTGTGTCTGGTTTTATGTGGAGGTCCTTGATCCACTTGGACTTGAACTTTGTACAAGGAGATAAGAATAGGTCAATTTGCATTTTTCTGCATGCAGACCTCCAGTTGCCCCAGCACCATTTGTTAAAAATGCTGCCTTTTTTTTCCACTGGATATTTTTAGCTCCTTTGTCAAATATCAAGTGGCCAGAGGTGTGTGGGTTAATTTCTGTGTCTTCAATTCTATTCCATTGACCTTCCTGCCTGTCTCTGTACCAATACCAAACAGTTTTTTATCACTATTACTCTGTAGTAGAGCTTGATGTCACGGATGGTGATTCCCCCAGAAGATCTTTTGTTGTGGAGAATAGTTTTTGCTATCCTGGGTTTTGGTATTCCTGATGAATTTGAGAATTGCTCTTTCTAGTTCTATGAAGAATTGATTTGGAATTTTGATAGGGATTGCATTGAATCTGTAGATTGCTTTTGGCAATCCTGCCAATCCATGAGCATGGGAGATCTTTCTATCTCCTGAGATCTTCTTGGATTTCTTTCTTCAGAGGCTTGAAGTTCTTGACATACAGATCTTTCACTTGACTTTTTCCTTGCCAATTTGTATACCTTTGACCTCCTTTTGTTGTCTGATTGCTCTGGCTAGGACTTCAAGTACTATATTTAATAGATACAGAGAGAGTGGGCAGCCTTGTCTGGTCCCTGATTTTAGTGGGATTGCTTCTAGTTTCTCTCCATTTAGTTTGATATTGGCTACTGGTTTGAAGTATATTGCTTTCACTATGTTTAGGTATGGGTCTTGAATTCCTGATCTCTCCAAGACTTTTATCATGAAGGGATGCTGAATTTTGTCAAAGGCCTTTTCAGCATCTAATGAAATGACCTTTTTTTTTTTTCCTTGTTTATGTAGTGGATTACATTGATGGATTTCCGTATATTGAATCATCCCTACATCTTTGGGATGAAGCCTACCTGATCATGGCGAATTATAGTTTTGATGCATTCTTGGATTCGGTTGGCCAGAATTTTGTTGAATATTTTTGCATCGAAGTTCATAAGGGAGATTGGTCTGATGTTCTCTTTCCTTGTTTGGTCTTTGTTTGGTTTAGGTATAAGCTTTATGGCTTCATAGTATGAGTTGGGTAGTGTTCCTTGAGTTTCTATTTCGTGAAATAGTTGGAATAGTATAGTATACTATCAGCATTAGCTCTTCATTGAAGATCTGATAGAATTCCACACTAAACCCATCTGGTCCTGGGTTTTTGTTGTTGTTGTTTTGTTTTTTGTTTTTTGTTTGTTTTTTGTTTTTGTTTTTTGTGTTTTTTTTTTATGAGAGACTATTAACAACTGCTTCTATTTCCTCAGGACTTATGGGACTATTTAGATGGTTTATCTGATCCTGTTTTAACATTGACACCTGATATGTATCTAGAAAGTTGTCTGTTTCGTCCAAATTTTTTAATTTTGTTGAGTCTAAGCTCTTATAATAGGATCTGATGATTTTTTTTTTTGAATTTCCACAGTTTCTGTGGTTATGTCTCCCTTTTCATTTCTGATTTTATCAATTTGCGTAGTGCCTCTCTGCCCCTTGGTTAGTCTGGCTAAGGCTTTATCTATCTTGTTGATTTTCTCAAAGAACGAGCTCCTAGTTTTGTTGATTCTTTGTATGGTTCTTTTTGTTTCTATTTGGTTGGTTTTGGACCTGAGTTTGATGATTTCCTGCAGTCTACTCCTCTTGGGTATATTTGCTTCTTTTTGTTCTAGAGTTTTAAGTGCTCTGTCAAGCCGTTAGTGTATATTCTCTCCATTTTCTTTTTGAAGGCACTTAGAGCTATGAGTTTTCTTCTTAGCACTACTTTCATTGTGTCCCATAAGTTTTGGTACGATGTGTTTTCATTTTCATTAAATTCCAAAAAGTCTTTAATTTCTTTCGTTATTGCTCAAGCTATACCAAGCTTGACCAAGCTATCATTGAGAAGAGCATTGTTCAAAATCCTCTTATATGTGTGTTTTCTGTTGTTTTTGTTTGAACTTAAGACCAGCCTTAGGCCTTGGTGATCTGATAAGGTACATGAAATAATTTCAATTTCTGTATCTGTTGAGGCCTGTTTTGTGACCAGATATATGGTCAAATTGGAGAAGTTTCCATGAGGTGCTAAGAAGAAGGTATTTTTTTTGCTTTAGGATGGAATGTGCTATAAATATCTGTTAGATCCATTTGGTTCTTAACTTCAGTTAGTTTCACTGTGTCTCTGTCTAATTTCTGTTTCCATGATTTATCCATTGTTGAGAGTGGGGTGTTGAAGTCTCCCACTATTATTGTGTGGGGTGCAGTGTGCTCTGAGTTTTAGTAAAGTTTCTTTTATGAATTTGGGTGCCCTGGCATTCAGAGAATAGATATTCAGAATTAAGAGTTCATCTTAGTAGACTTTTCCTTTGACCAGTATGAAGTGTCCCTCCTTATCTTTTTTGACAACTTTTGGTTGAAAGTCAATTTTATCCGATATAAGAATGGCCACTCCAGCCTGTTTCTTGGGAACATTTGCCTGGAAAATTGTTTTCCAACCTTTGACTCTGAAGTAGTGATTGCCTTTGTCACTGAGGTGGGCTTTTTGTATGCAGCAAAACATTGGGTCCTGTTAACGTATCCAGTCTCTTAGTCTATGTATTTTTATTGGGGAATTGAGACCATTGATGTTAAGAGACATTAAGGAAAAGTGAACGTTGCTTACTGTTATCTTCTTTGTTAAAGGTGAATTTCTGTTTGTGTGGTTATTTTCTTTTGGGTTTGTTGAAAGAAGCTTATTTTATTGCTTTCTTTTGGGTGTGGTATCCTGTCTTGTGTTGATATTTTCCACCTATTATCCTTTGTAGAGCTGAATTTGTGGAAAGATATTGTGTAAATTTGCTTTTGTCATAGAATGTCTTGTTTTCTCCCTCTATGACAATTGAGAGTTTTGCTGGATATAGTAGTCTGGGCTGACATTTATGTTCTCTTAGGGTCTGTATAATATCTACCCAGGATCTTCTAGCTTTCATAGTCTCTGGAGAGAAGTCTTGTGTGATTCTGATAGGTCTGCCTTTATATGTTACTTGCCCTTTTTTTTTTTTCCTCTTACTGCTTTTAATATTCTTTCTTTGTTTAGTGCACTTGGTGTTTTGATTATTATGTGATGGGAGGTATTTCTCTTCTGGTCCAGTCTGTTTGGAGTTCTGTAGGCTTCTTGTATGTTCATGGGCATCTTTAGATTATGGAAGTTTCTTTCTATAATTTTGTTGAAGATATTTATTGGCCCTTTTAAGTTGTAAATCCTTGCTTTCTTCTATACCTATAATCCTTAGATTTGGTCTTCTTATTATGACCTGGATTTCCTGGATGTTTTGGGTTATAAGCTTTTTGCATTTTGCTTTTTCTTTGACTATTAAATCATTGTTTTCTATGGAATCTTCAGCATCTGAGATTCTTTCTTCTATCTCTTGTATTCTGTTATTGATGCTTGCATCTATGACTCCTGAATTCTTTTCAAGGTTTCTATCTCCAGAGATGTCTGACTTTGTGATTTCTTTATTGTTTCTACTTCCATTTTTAGATCCTGGATAGTTTTGTTCAGTTAATTCACTTGTTTGTGTTTTCCTGAAATTCCCTAAGATATTTTTGTTTCCTCTTTAAGGGCTTCTACCTGTTGTCCCATGTTTTCATGTGTTTCTTTAAGGGAGTTTTGTGTTTCCTTTTTAAGGACTTCTACCTGTTGACCCATGTTCTCCCCTAATTCACTATGGGATTTTTTTGTGTTTCCTCATAAAGGGCTTCTACCTGTTGACCCATGTTCTCCTGTATTTCTTTAAGGGATTTTTGTGTTTTCTCTTTAAGACCTTCCACCTGTTGACCTATGTTCTCCTATATTTCTTTAAGGGATTTTTGTGTTTCCTCTTTAAGGGCTTCTACCTGTTGACCCATGTTCTCCTGTATTTCTTTAAGGGAGTTATTTATGTCCTTCTTGAAGTTCTCTATCAGCATCATGAGATATGATTCTAAATCCAGCTCTTGCTTTTCCGATGTGATGGGGTATCCAGGATTTGCTGTTGTGGAAGAACTGGTTCTGATGGTGCCATATTGCCTTGGTTTCTGTTGATAATGATCTTTCATTTGCCTTTTGTCATCTTGTTATCTCTGGTGTTAGCTGGTCTTGCTGTCTCTGACTGTGACTTCTCTGTCCTGCAAGCTTGTGTATCTGTACTCCTGGGATTCCCATTCTCTCAAATGCCCTGCATACAGCTGGTTCTCCAGGAAGTATCAGGAGATGGGGTCTTCCCTGTGGCAGAACTGGCAAGGGTCAAATGCCCTGCTTGCTGCTGGTTCTCGAATGCCCTGCGTGTTGCTGGTTCTCTAGAAAGTATCAGGAAATGGGGTCTTCCTTGTGGCAGAACTGGACCATAGCAGAGTGAACTGGCAGGAGGTGGTGGAGCCAGTATTTTTTTTAAATCTAATTTCATATTATGTAAGTCTTAATGTTCTCATATATGTGTGTGTTTGTGTGTGTATGTATGTATGTATGTATGTATATATGTATGTATGTATGTATGTATATCATTCTTAAATTCTGTAAGTTTAAGTGTTATGCCCAGTGGTTTAGCACAATGTGTTTTGCTGTACAAAGTACCAGGATTTAGTATTGAACATTCATCTTGTCCAGTGCAAGACTTGCGTGAAGATGCTTGAGCAATTTCAGTTAAAAAGATAAACTCCTTGTGAATTTCAGTTAAAAGGATAAACTCCTTGTGAATTTCAGTTAAAAGGATAAACTCCTTGTGAAAAGAAGATAAATCTTTCTCATTTGCTTTTGATTCTGAACAGTCAGTGAAATGGTTTGTCCCATAGTTCTCTATCATTTCTAGTATACATTTTTTGTTGTTTTTTCATGCTCTGAAAGTACTCTATGTTGTCTTTATACCTTCATTTTTCCTTCCAACTCCTTCTCTGTCCCCTATACTGCTTCTCAAATTCATCATTTCTTCTTTAATTACTGTTATGTATTACTGGTATGTATCTATATGTATTTATATATTCATGCATATTTACACATATACACACACATATAAACACATGAATGTATGTAATCTACTGAGTTGATTTAGTAGTGTTTGTATGTACATGTCTTTAGGTTGACTTCTTGGGATTGGATAACCTATCAGGGCTCATCCCTAGAGAAGACTGAATCTTCCTCTCTCAGCAGCTACTGATTGCCTAAAGCTCTTCACCACGGGGTGAAATTCCCCAATCCTTCTGGCATGCCAGTCCAAGTTGTCATTACGCAGGTCTTATTTAGAGGCTTATTGTTGAGATTCCATACCTGCAGCTTCTCTGTCACGTCCAGAAGACCCTGTCTAGCAGGAGTCATCCTGGGTATCTGGCGTTTAAATATTTGCACCCCCTCTTCCTGTACAGTTTTCCCTTAGGTGTAAGGGACTGTAGATGCTTCGGTTGGGCCTAGCTATCCCCATGGTTACTTTGTGAAGTTTCACTAGTTTAGGGACAAGAGCCTACCCTTACCTGTTAGTGTAAGGATCAGTATTTCGAATAAAATTGGAAATTATACTGGCTTAGGAAAAGAGGCAGGAATAGGGCTCCCTTTGGAGTCTGTGACCGACCTCTCCAGCCACAGCTGATGGTACCAGGATTAATTTCCTCCTATTGAGTAGGCCTTAAGTCTGATTAGACAGCTATTGGTTATCCCTAAAATAAATGTACAACTAGTGCACCGTCAGGATAGATTGTCAGTCCAGACATTGTTTACAGCTGCTGCTTATAAGTAGGACTGTTGCTTGCTTTTTGCCCTTTCTAATACTTTTTGAATTTTCTAATTGGAATTTTTGTTTTGGACGCTATAGCTGGTAACAGGTGTTTTAGCTTGTTTGTTGGCTGGTTGGTTTGGCTGCTTGGTTTTTGGTTTTTGTTCTTTTTTCCCTTTGTGTGTGAATGTTTGCATGCACTTACAATTACTTACCACTTATATGCCTGGTGCCAGCAGAGATCAGAAGAGGGCACCGGATTGCCTAGATCTGGTGGTGTACCCATTTTGAGCCAATACATAGATACTGGAAATTGAACCTCAATCCTCTGCAAGAGCAGCTGAGCCATCTCTCTAGCCCCCTCAGGATTTGTTTTCTGATCAAAGTAGTTCCTGTGGTATTGCAACAAAATAAAGGAAAAGACTGCCTTGATACATCGTATTTAATAATTCTTGGCACAAGAAATCATGTTTCTCTGCTTGCTCTAGGAGATATTTATTCCTGTCTGAAATAATTGAAATACTTATTTATCAAGATTAATTGCACAGTGGAACTTAGTTCAAGACTTTCCATTTATTTGTATCCAAAGCCTAGTATATTTGGTCATAGGCTTAGAGACATTGTGCTAGGTTTCCACCTTGAAAGACCTTGAGTGAAGTGATTCCGCCCACCCCAGCCTCTTAAACTTTGTCTCTTTCCGTTTTTCATCGTGATTCTTTTCGCTGCAGTCAGTCTGGTAAATTGAGTTCCACTAGACTAGTGCCGGCTTTTAGTAGTGCTTGGAAATTGACAGTTAAAATGTAGAAGCTAAATGCACTACATAATTTAAAGAGCAAAATCAAGAACGTAGAGTCTCTAGTTGCTGTTCTTATTTTCTAATTAGCTGCTTGCTGGTTTATGGACATCTCAGCCTGCCAGCCCCGGAGAGCTTCACCCAAGCCTGGACGGAGAGCCTTTACCTCCTCCGCTCCCAGCCTGCTCTGTGCCGTTCCTGGTCATAGGTTGGGCAGAGTGATCTTGGTCCTTCTCTTTCCACTAAGCTACTTACTCTAATGGAAGTCTCCATTGTATTCATATTTTCTCTCATTTCCAATAAGCAGTTTCCAAGTCCACCCCCCCCCAACGTTAGACACATTACAAGGAGAGGAACCAGCCTCACTATCTATCCATGAGAGTCTTCATCTCCACACAGGGAACGCACTGTTCCAGCTGCACATGCCTTCACACAGAAACCATGCTCCTATAATGGTAGAGGGAAGACTATGGATATATTTAAGTATGGCTCTTGTCAATCAATACTTTACATAGAAGCAAAAAATAAAATTCTAGTTTTCCATCTGTCGAGTTGAATATTTTCTTTGTGCCTCTTAAGATAAACATATCCTGTTACTTATAATTAAAGAAAAAAGAAACACCAGCAACCATTTTGTGATAAATGGGGTCAAGCCTCAGGCATGCAGGAAATGCTTTTTTGGGGGGAGGGGCAAGATTGCTTTTTTCCATTTATTGCAAAGTGGAAATCCGAGAGAGATGTTTACTAAAGATTTTGTTATGAAATTCCTTTTACCATCTTTCCCCAAAACATTAGATACTTAGGTATCCTTGAGTATCTACCCTTTCAGGGAATTTATTTTGAATATCTCAGCACCCAGGCAATACTGCTTAAGCAGATTTATCGTCTTATGGATTTGTGTGATTTTAAAAATTAAAAAAAAAAAAAAAAAAAACAACAGTAGAGACCAACTTTTTAGTCATCAGATGTGTTCACCCGTTTGTGTCTTTTATTACACTAGTCGGTTCTTGGCATTTGATGTTTACATAAATGATTATTTTAAGCAATGTGTGTTTTACCGAGCTTGGCATGGATTTCTCCAGAACCTAAAACCTAAAGCTTTGGCAGAAATGCCATAGTGGTACAGGATTCAGAAATGTCTGCGTGTACTCTGTGGCCACGGTAGTTTATCAGTATAATGTTGAATGAAGATAGTGGTAGACTCCTAGGCCAGATTTGAACGTGACCTTCTTAACCCTTTTGCCCATATTAAGTAAATGTACTCTATTAGCTCCTTGGATTACAAGATGACCATCTTTAGCACATTGGGAGTCACCTAGTCCCTTGGACCCAAGGATGTGAGGCATTGCTGTATTTTTGAAAGGAGATATGGTCCTTTTGTCAAATAATTTAGAGGCCTGTAGAGGTAGGGATCAGAATTTTTAAATATTAAATATTAAGTAAAACATTAAAAGATTTAGTGTGTAAAAGGAAAACCAGTCAACTCCAACAGAATTGTGCTAATTTACTTGAAGGACACAACATTAAATAGTGCGTGTGTTTGGGGGATAACATATCTTCAGTAATGCAGAGCAGTCCCACAGCCTAAATGTTTTACTTTTGAGTATCTCATATGATCACGTAGTTCTGGTTATTTCCTTGGTGTCTTCATTTCATAGGTCCATGTTGACGTCATGGGCCAGTGTTGCCAATGTTGGGGTATCATAGTGAACAGAATCCCTGCCCAGCATCCTTTAAGTAAAAGGCAGACCCAAGTGTAAGCATCTAGGGTGTGACAGCCGTAGAGAGCAGTTGGGCCCTCTATGGAGGAAGAATGGAGCAGGCTCTTAGGTGTGATGGGAAGGGATTGTTACCAATGTGATGACATTTGAAAACACTCTGAGACGAGGAGTAAGCTGGGCAGAGCATGCTAGGGATAGTAACCGCAAACAGGTAAGTCTTAAGGTCTTCAGCTCTTCTAGTCAGAGGAAAATATTTGCCGGGAGATTGTGAGCAGAAGAGTGGTATAGTGTGATTTCACTTCCTAAGGGGTCACTCTGACAGCGGCATTTCAGATAGAGCAGAACCTGGCAGGCTTTTTATTTGTTTTCACCATCCAGCTTGGCCTTTATATCATGAGAGCAACCCTGGCATAGTGATGTCTATAGTTCCCTAACACAGAAGCCGGTGAGCCCCTGACATGCTCTGGGTGCCGAGCTCTCCTGGCCCCGGCACTGACTGGGATGGGCCAAGGGCACAGGCGGGTTGACAGGTGGTTTGCAGTAATCCAGGGAAGTACTTGTGGTCCTGATTGTCAGAGTGGTCAGAACCTGGGTGTAATTTAAATGTAAGCTTATTATTATAACTATTTGTGTAGCTTACTATCTACTCAGAACCACAGTTGGGTACTGCACACCAACTCATTAGGTTTCCTCATGACAAGAAGTATTTGTGTAGTTGTAATGACATGTATATATGTATGTATGTTATGGCATTACCGTATAGATGAAGAAGAAAGCAAAAGAAAGATATTAGCTTGTTTACTACCTGTGAGCAGTCTACCGGGACCCTGGGTTTATGTGAATGTAATATGCCAAGTTTTATATGGTCAATTGGTGATATAAATGAAATTGGGAACAGTCTTTCTTAAAGGAGCAAGATATATATTTTAGCATCCCCAAAATGTTTTAAAGAACCTCTGCAGTCCCACCCTTTGTTTTGAGATGATTCAAAGTAGCATAGGCTGACCTCCACTCTGGATAACAGACCCTCCTGCCTCCACACCCTAGTGCTGGGATTACAAGTGTAACCACATGCTTAGCTTAAGCCTGAAATATAATCAGCTGGAGGACTGGAGAGCTGGCTTAGCTGTTAAGAGCACTGACTGCTCTCCCGGAGGACACAGGTTCAATTCCCAGCACTCACATGGCAGCTCACAATTGTCTGTAACTCAAAGATCTGACCCCCCTCACACAGACATACATGCAGGCAAAACACCAATACACATAAAGACAAATAAAATTGTAAAACCTGGTCATTGTAAAACTTGCTCGCCAGCGTAAAACATCTGAGAGAGTCTCTTTATTAGCCTAGTATGGTCCACATATTCTTAAAATAGAATAAAACTCTTTTCTTTAGGCTTCTGTCGTCTTTCATGTTCATCATGTCTCTTTTGCCTTTAACTGGACCTTCCATGAGACTCAGTGAAACGCTGACTCGGCTGTGTGGCGTTTCTTCAGCTTTACTTTTCCCTTTTTCTTCCTCCTCGAGTTTCTGGGTTTATATGTTCCTCAGATCCTTTCAGATGTATGTAGTTCATGTGTGCAGTAAAGAGCCCTGAGTTCCACGTATGGACTCATCCCCTACCTCAGCGATCCTTTCTCCGCTCCTCACACTGCCCTTCACTTGGGGTATTTTCTTTGTTTTAACCATTTAATAAGTAATTACATTTTTGATAAAAAAAAATCTCTTGATAAATAATTACAAATGCAAAGTCTAAATACTTATAAGTGAGTTTTTGGTGACAGTTTAGCATGAAGGCTCAATTGTGATTCCACCTGCTTTTACCCAGAACCCCTGGATGTGCTCCTAGCTGTGCAGTGCATTGCAGCTACTTATTAAACGTGCACTTAAAATACAAAGTGTCATTATTACAGCTATTAGTCAGCACTATTTTAGTGAATCTCAGCTTATGTGAAAAAGTCGCTTAGCTAATGCTATAAAAAGAAGGAAATGTATAATATTAGTATAGAAGTATAATATTAGAATTATCAGATAAAATAAAGGTTGCTCTGACACAACGGTTTTGTTACATCTCCTGTTTCTCTCTGATGGCGTATGAGAAGCAACAGGGGGAAAGGGAGCACACTTGAGGCTTACTCATGGGCCCATGGTGCCCTTGCTCAGCTCTTAACTTGTATACTACAAAAGAAAAACAGTTTCAAGTTTTCATGCTAAGCATTTAGCAGTTTTAGTGGTTGGAACGTCGTCTACCACTTTCCATGACAGCAGTCACAGACTCCTGAGTGCTTCTTATTGTAAAACACAACCCCAGACTGGTCATCGGTCAACTCAGTGTCTCTGTCTCTCTGTCGTCTCTCTCACTGTGTGTGCATGTGTATGTGTGGTGTGAGTGCATGCTCACGTGTATGTGTGTGTATATGTCAAGACAACTTCTGAAGTTGGCCTCCATTTTCGAGAGATCGTGTGAGATTCCAGGCAGCACGTCTCATGTCCAGCTGCAGGGTACAGGCTAGCCAGGCTATGGGCGTCACAGGATTCTCCTCAGCACCTCCCGTCTCACCCAAGGGTGATGTTCCCAGTGCACGCCCCCGTGCCCTGCTCCAGACTCAGGCTCTCACACCTGCCCAGCATGCACTCGGCTCACTGAGCCATGTCTCCATCTTTAAAGGAGATTGACTTTGAAGGTTAAAGAAAGTTAAATTGTTTCCCAGTCGTTTTCTCAGATAAACTTAAAGAGCTAGAGCTATGCTAGATATTGGTGACTGGGGTGAGCAGCTGGACATGGGCAGATGGTGAGCAGGGATGCCTCCCTTTGTTCAGTGGGGAATCATCTCTTGGCATGAAATACCAGCACAGCATGTTTATAAGCATTATTCTCTGAGTGCATGCCACTCCATGTAACTAAACTCAATGTAGCAGGCATATAAAGATAACACGCTGCTGTGCGCTTGTGCGTGGATTTTTAGGGTGGCTTTGTTTTTAATGACAAAGCCAAACACCCTTAATTTTAGAAAGGCACACCATTAAAACATGGAAAACACGTAAACAATGTGGTTGGGAAAACTTTTAAGATACAGTTTTGGTGGTGGTCCAGGTAATCCGGTCTAAGCCAGTTTCAAATGTCACTGAGTGGATTATTGGGCCTCTGGGGAAGAATGATTGGATTCCGCGTGTACTTGCTTCTGCCGGCTCAGCTGCTGTCCTCTAATCCCTCTCTGGCCCGAGATTCTAATTCAGTCAAGTCTTAACTCCCGACGTGTCTTCTAGTGTGGAAATGAATAGAAAGAACCTCTGCTTCTCTGTTCACTCTGCCGGTTCACGGTGAGGCTTCTGAGTGACATTTCCCAGATTTATACGTGCACACATGGGTCATGTAATACTTAGCCAGAGAAGATACTCTTCTTGGTTTTAAATAATTTTATATTAGTTGTGGTTTTTGTTATGGTGGCGAAGGCAGTGGAAGGGGAGAAGGGTTTATTTGGGCTTAGGTTTAAGGAGAGATGCATTCCATCAAAGTGGTGCAGTATTATGGCTAGCCCCATTGTGTCTGAAGTCAGGAAACAGATAAATGCAGTGCCCAGCTTGCTGGCTCCTCCCTCTTCCTCATTCAGTCTGGGGACCAGCCTACGGGATGATGACACCCACATCCAATTAGCCCCTCCATCTCCTTCTGGAAGCAAATCTCACACACACACACACATCCGGAAATCTTCTCCTCGGAGACTCCAAATCACAATTTTACATAAAGTGTCCTGAGCTGCAGCCTATAGCTGTCTTCCTATATAGGCATTCAACTTGCCTATTGTAAAGGGAGTTCACTTCTTAACAGTGTATCTTGTTGAAACGCTCACATCTGAATTTTGCTCAGCCTGTTTTGTTTCAACTCTGTGTAGAGAAAAAGCATGAAGATCTGCAGACCGGTGATGCTGCTCCTGCCCGGGACTCCTTCCTCAGCACCGTGAGGCGTCCACGGTGTTCAGAGGGCTTGTGTGCTTCCCTTTGCAGCTCCTGTAACTTGTTTTATCATGAATTTCATTATGCTCAGTCAAAAAATTAGGAAAACTAGTAGCTGTCACTTAACCCGGGTTTCTTGATATACTTCATTTAGTGTGTGAAGAGATCCTGGGAGGAGAGGGTGGTAGCCATATTGTACAATGCAGGGCTCCGTGGTTAACATAGCAAGGGGCTAAGCACCTGTCACCTGTGTAACTCCAAGGCTATGGGGCCTAGCCTCGCCTTCACAACACTGGGCGTGGGGCCTAGCCTCGCATTCACAGCACTGGGTGTGGGGCCTAGCCTTGCATTCACAGCACTGGGCTTGGGGCCTAGCCTCACATTCACAACACTGGGCGTGCCATTTATATCCTCATTTTGAAGATGTGCTCAAGGGTATTGTTTTAGCATCCTTAGACTATTGTCAGATTTTAATATTAGAAAGTGTTCTCTTCAGTCATTTGAATTTAGTAAGGCCAGCCCCATCCTAAATCTTACTTTATTTCACCATCTTGAATATGACAGCAGTTGAATGCCCTGTGGTCTAAATATGACTTTAGAATAGTCAGGCTTATCTGATGTAAGTAGCAAACCGGTTGATCGTGTGGCTGTGAATTTCTATGGAATAAGTCTATAATTGAAGTGAAATAAGAGTGAAATGTGGTAGGAGCAGAGGAAAGTAGGAAGTAGCCTCCTGTCCAGGAGTCTCCTCTGGTGCGCGGACTCCCAGCACCTAAAAACTCGTGGTCTTGGGAGCCACCGGTGGGAGGGCAAAGGCCTGTGTAGAGCCAGGTGTGGTCGAGGCCGTCTGAACTACCTGGGAAGACACTGCCTGAAAACTAAGCAAATAGACAGAATTCCCACAGAAGTAGGAAGGGTATGAGGGGAGCTTGGGGAGTCACTGGTAACCCTCGGGCGGGGCCGGGCGGGGCCGGGCGGGGCGGGTACAGGAGGTTACATTTCTACCGACTCAGCATTGGCATTGGCAGTTCAGAAGTACATGTTGAAATGCAGTGGAAATGGTCCGAGTAAGGGGGATTCAGGTTATTTAAATATTTGCTTAACATATCTCTAGACCGGTCTTGTGTTCTCATAAAATATAATATAACCTAATTTCTACTTTTTCAGAAAACTGCATGTCAGCCGTAAAATTTAGAAAAGTATTTTAGATTCCTTATATAATAATAAACTGGACAATCAATGCTTTATTTTGTTTCAAGAAAATGGTGCACTTAGAAGACAGTTCATAGCCGGGCGGTGGTGGCGCACGCCTTTAATCCCAGCACTTGGGAGGCAGAGGCAGGAGGATTTCTGAGTTCGAGGCCAGCCTGGTCTACAGAGCTAGTTCCAGGACAGCCAGGGCTATACAGAGAAACCCTGTCTCGAAAAACCAAAAAAAAAAAAAAAAAAAAAAAAAAAGAAAAAAAAAGAAAAAAAAAGAAGACAGTTCATAAAATAAATACTAAAGGTGTATTTTCTTAATCAGTAGCAGGATGTCTCCTAATTGCATATAGGATGCTTGCCTTGCCCATTTCAGATGTAGGAATGCAGAAGTCATTGTCTGTCTTAATAGATGGAACAGAAGTTGCACTGTAAGTGGGTTTTGTTGTGGAGAATAAAGGCCCCCTGCCATGTGGAAGGTTGTTAAACCCTGTAGCTGCAGCAAACACAGTTTCACACAGTTGTGTCCTGCCGAGCTGCAGAGGCCTTTCTGAATAGCTTGAAATATTTCCTCAAACTTCACTTAAGACATCCTGTGTCTTGTAACTTGGTGGGAATAATGAATACAGTGTATTTGGATGATGTGAGTGTAAAATCTACCTCAGCTCTGAAGCCACCATCTTCTTTCTCTTTAAGTTACATCTTACTTGAAGGAGAAATATTAATTGTTTTTTATTGAAGCGATGATAATGCTGTTTACATTTCTAACAGGAGCCCTTTCTCTCTGTAAACAATGATAATGGTATTTCTTTAGAAGAAGTAATAACTACTCTTCAGTAGAGTGCTCTGAGGGGCTGGCAAACTCAAAATCTTTTCAAGGGTGAGCTGTCCTGAGAATCAGTTTCCTTACAAAGTGCCATGTCTACTAACCAACCATAGATATGATGGCTCTGTTTTTCTAGATGGGAAAGCCTTGTTTTCTGTCTTATCTTTTCTGTCTGGGACTCCATATTGTACTTAATTTTCTATTTCAAATAATTTGAACTGGCCAAGAAGTAAAACATTTACTTTTAATATCAAAATTATAATATTGACACTCATTTTATTACATAATATGACATAATAGTTGATAATTTAATACTGGCTATGATTAAGAGCAGTCATGGGAGACCAAACCAGTCTCTAACATTCACTGTCTATTTTTAGCTGATAGCTTTGATTGACAGCCCTTTAGATTCAAAAGGAGTCATTGGTTTAAGATAGAAACAACTTTAACATAATTGTTTATTTATTATTTTTTAGATCAGTGTACTGTTACCCGAACATATGTTTTCCTCCACAAGTTCTGGTTCTTCAGCGCTGCATACTACTTTGGTAACTGGGCCTTTCTTGGGGTAAGTCTATGTAGCCATGCTACAACTAAGTGTATGTGCTTATGTGTATCTCAGTATTCTGCCTGAATCTTATTACTGTCATTGAAAGATTTTGAAAGGTGGCCTTGTATGGATGTGAGTGAATGCCACGTGTGTCTGGGTACCCATGGAGCTCAGAAGGAGATCAGGGGTCCGGGAGCTGAGCTTATGGGAGGTCACTAGTTGTCCTAAGTGACAAGTCTTAGTGATTATGTCACACTTTTTACTCCAGCTGCTAAGAAGGAACTGTATTGCTTAATGTTAGATTTTAGTAACACTGCCTGTTTGAATTTATAGGTGTTCTTGATCGGATTAATTGTATCCTGCTGTAAAGGGAAGAAGTCAGTCATAGAAGGAGTGGATGAAGACTCAGACTTAAGTGATGACGAGCCGTCCACCTACGCTGCGTGAACAGCCTCCGTCCTGAGGGCTGAATGAAGCTGAATATCTGTTAAGTGTTTGCAAAGGTTTAAAGTAACATTAAAATGAACTGTCTAGCTTTCATCAAAAGTGAGAGCATGGCCATTAAAAAGAACTATATTTTTTATGTTTCCTGAAGTAACATTATTGTATCATAGATTAACATTTGAAATTGCTATAATACTGTGTAAATACAAAAGTTTCCATGTTTGTGAGGGAATGTTTGTGGAAATTTTCTTTATTGTATAATAGTGTTAAATTTATTAAAATCTTAACAATATACATTCCCTTCGTTGCTTTTTAAAAACACAAGAAGTCACTTTGTCTTGTGCCTTAGGGTGTCTGGAATAATGTGAAACTTTTCAGTATCTTCCTCTGATTGGCTGAACAGCGTCACAGTATTGCTTATGGATAAGCATAACTCACGGACAGCTTGCTTTCAGCTTTGTCCATAAAATTATGAGTCTAAAGTAGAGTTTATGAAACATTGTTAAGCTGCTTAAGACTATGGTAATCTGAGATGTGTTCCAGGTTTCAGGGTTCAAATCTTAATCCATGGAGTGTTGCTGCCTCCACAAGAATATCCTGGTCAATGTAGATGTGATTTGTTTTAGAGAAGACTTTGAAACTTGGATTATCCTAAATGGAAATATCAAGAGCAGTGAATCCTGCCGGTCGAGTTCACTAAGTGTTGTAAGACATGTGACATCATACTTAGCTGCCTTTCATGTAAAGTCTTTGGAAACCTGTGAAAGAAAATGAAGGTTGTGAGATTCACAGAGTTTTCCGACTGCGTTCTGAGCGGTGAAAATAAACTCTTAATTTGCTAATGTCAACTAGGACTCATTCAAAAGTATTTACCGGGATGCTTGAAGTAAAATACCTGTCTGCTTCTGGAGAAGCCCTAAGAGTTAACCCCTGTCGGCAACCGAATCTTCTGTCTGCCCGAGTTCTGACAGTGCCTGCTCTTCTGATGGATTCCCTGCCTCGCCTCATGAGCATCCGTAGCCTCCTAGTTGACTTGTTCCGCTCCCACTCTTACATGACTGGCGAGGATGCTGAGCCCTTCCGCTCTAGGCTTACGTGTTTGGGGTGAGACGGTCCCTGGACTTCCCCTGTGTTACTCTCCCCTGCCCTGTACTCTTGCTCATCTGTAAGCTCCGCTACTGCTTCAATTGCAACAGGCTGAATTGAACCACCTTTTTGGCTCACTAAGCCTCTGTGTTGTTGTTTTTTTGTTTGTTTATAGCAAAGAGCAGACTGGCCTGGTCTGTCAGTATTAGGCTCCCTGATTGCACCAGCCAAACCTCAGGACAGCCTTGTGTGTGAAGCTCATTATGAAGTTGTGTTGGTTCGTTTCCTGCCCAGCCTTCCTTTACTCTGTCCGCTCTTCTCCCTTCTTAGTGTCACTTTCCAAGTTAGAATGAATCCTTCAAAACTCACATGTTGAAGCCCTCACTCCCTGACTATATAGAGGCCATTAAAAAAGGTAATTGATCATCTGGAGAGAGAGAGCTCAGTGGTTAAGAGCTCCGACTGTTCTTCCAGAGGTCCCAAGTTCATATCCCAGCAACCACGTGGTGGCTCACAACCATCTGTAATGGAATCCGATGTCCTCTACTGGTGTGTGTGTGTGTGAAGACAACTACAGTGTACTCACATATATTAAATAAATAAACAGACAAATAAACAAATAAATCTTTTTTTTAAAGTAATCTAGGCAAAATTAGGCAGTTGGGTGGATCCCTCACAGAGACATCTGGGATGTGCAGGAGGCAGCATGGGGAAGAAGCCATGGAAGGGCACAGAGAAAGATAATCTATAAGCCAAAGAATGAGACTGCAGAAGCCAGCACTACCACCAACGTCCAGCTTCCATAGCTGCTGGATAATACATTGTCACTTTACAACCCATTGAGTCATTGAGCAGAGGCACACTGACACACCCGCCCTCCCGAACTTCCTCACTGGCTGCTCTGCCAAGTCCTGACTCCTCTCAGCCTTTTCTTGACATTTAAAACAGAAATGGAATTAGTTCATTGCTTTGCTGTGAAAGGCTTTCACTTATTTTAAAATGAAACCGGTAATTCCCTGCCTGCTATTTAGGGCTGTTCTGGCGTGTTTATTTGCTTGCAGGGCCATTTCCTCTGTATTTATCTTTTGGGATCTTTTTCACTATCTAGTAAGTTTAGAAATATTCTAATTATTCTATATACTTACCGTAGGATTTTGTTTTTGTTAGACCAACTTCTTAGCTTACCGTGGTACTCTTTATTGTTTAAACAAGAAAATTAAATATATGTTTTGCTCCTCTCATTTGCTATGTGTTTAGAATCCTACTCTATTCAAACGCTACTTTGTCCCCCTCTTGATGTAGTAGAATGCACTGGACTTTATATTTCCATAAAGCTGACTTCTAAGTGTCATGACTTCCACTAATGAACAGCTTATCTCCTTTGAAGTCTTCACGGAAATGCCTAAATTAGAGATCATCCAGAGCATTGACTTTCCAAAAGACTGAGGGCCCTCATGTTCCATGCAGACTTCAAAGTGATTAATTTATGTAGCCGTGTATCAGGGAAATGAGAAACTTGAACCAGCTTCTAGCCAGCTCAGTGCTACTATAGCAAAGGAAGTTTTAAAAAAAAAAAAATCTTACCAAGTAGGTAAAGAAACCCGGTTAGGAGCTCCAGGAGAAAACTAATGTAACTGTTTTCATGAGCCTAAAAGGTGGCTCAGCAGATAGACTGCGCACAGACCTTCCCACCTGAGTCCCATCGCAGTCTTCCAAGGTGAACAGGTCCCTGGGACATGTCCCCTGACCTGCCTATGCCTGCACTCCCACACACGTATCTTCAACTAATAAACAGTGTCGTCTAGTACACTACTAAGGCCTTCATATTTAGAGTAATGATTTAGAAACAATCTACAGACACAGCACTTGGGGTTGGCCATAGCACTGAAAATATGTATGGGTCTTGGTCACTTTGTCATCTTTCTGTAGCTATGATATAACAACAAACAACCCTAAGAGTAAACTCTTATTAAAAGGAGGATATACTTTGACTCCCAATTGCAAATGTTCCAATCCATGTTCTGCTCACCCCACACCTTTTGGCGAGACCAAACAGCATGCTGGGAATCATCCAGTGGGTAAAATGCCTTGTGTTTCAGTAGCAGTGAGAGTCTAGTGCTGGGGGTTCCAGTGTTCCGTTCCAGAGCACACGTCACGGGAACTGAACTCCTTCCGCTAGGTCTCATCTACAGAAGGTTTCACCATTGCTTAACGGTGCCACAGGCTAGCAACCGAAACTTTGAAGTTTACTTAAGATCTGAGCCATACAAGCAGGTAAGATGATAGCTGGTAAAAAATGAAAGAAGCAGAGAGAAAGGGAAGACCTTAGAGAAAATGGTGCTAGCATCTTCCCATCACAGGGCATGCTGGGTAATTTTTTTGTCAACTTAACATCTGGGAAGAGGGAGCCTCAATGGAGAATATTGCCTTCATCAGATTGGCCAGTAAGCAAATCTGTAGGACATTTTCTTGACGAATGATTAATGTGGAAGGGCCTGGCCCCACGCTGTGGGAGATGCCGCCCCTTGGGCAAGGGGCCCTGGGTCGTCTAAGAAAGCAAGCTGAGTCCATGCAAGCCAATAAACACTCCTTCACGGTTCTGCTTCGGTTCCTGCCTCCAGCTCCCTGCTTTATTCCCGGTCTTGACTTCCCTCAGTGATGGACGGTTACAAGGAAGTGTAAGTGAAATAAATCATTTTTCCCCCAAGCCTCGTTTAAACATGGTGTTTACCTCAACTATAGCACAGAAGCTGCCCACTCTATACTAGGAGAAAAGTAACATCCCTGTCACCAGCTCCCCCTAAAACATAATCTGTACAAATTTTCTGCTGGCTCTCATCATCCTAGCTACTTATCCACCATCAATTGCCGGAGACCATCTTCTAGAGTCTAGTTTTCTAATGTCTATTTCCATTTCCATGACTCACTGGTCTCTGTCCAGCATAGACGCATTCAAGTTTACTTACTCTTTAGAGTCTTCATTTTCATATGGGTTCTATGTTGTTTCAAAACGTAAGTGGACATGTATGATTTTCTCCTATTCATCTTCTCTTCTGTCACTGAGCCCCAGCTGGAATCCTAAAACAGAGAAGAGATCACATCTCTCACTGAAGTGTATTAGAATTGTGAGGGTAAGTGTGACCCGAGCCTCTGACTGATGATACAGCAAGGGCACATGGGAGGAGGAGGAGGAGGAGGAGGAGGAGGAGGAGGAGGAGGAGGAGGAGGAGGAAGGATATTGAGGAGGAGGTGGAGGTAAGGTGTACTGTCTCAGACATGCAAATGGATTTTATCATAGCAACTCAGTAGGTGACACTTAAAGTATATAAACTTAGGAACAATGATTTAAAGTCTGTAACAAATACATTAACGATAAAAGTCATATTATTTATGGGGAAATTTCATTAGAAGATAAATTGCCCATTGCAGTTATATGTAAATCAGTCTTGGAATTTCCTGGCAGATGGGACTAAAGGATGATAGATGAGGTTTTTACACTTAAGAGATAGCAGTGCTCAGTTCCCTGCAGGTACTTTCCTGTCTCTTTCTGTTCTTCCCAGTGGCATTGAAACATAAAAGGAAATTACAATAGGAATCCTTACATAAACATTGACTAATGAGCAAATGAGGACCAGAGCTTGAACAGAAAAGTCTATAAGGATGCAGAATGTTGACTCTGTGTCAAGAATTCTCAACACACATTGGGTTTATACTTCACTTATTTTGCTCAGCAAACACTTGTGCCCATACATTCTCCATATGATGGTGGCCACTGAGACGTTTCTAGGAATCCAGATGATGGTCCCATCCTTTCAGAATGTGGCCCGGGGATGCATAGCATTTTGCAGTAAATGGGCTCATTCATATATACTAAAATTCTATTAGACCCCATATCTTGAATCAATATAAAAAAAGTCACTTCATTGAAGTTTCATTACAATAAAAATGTTACAGTCTCAGAAATACTTATGTCTTTGAAGCTCAACATATTGCTTTTCTGATACCATAATCAAGTTTTTGATGAGTGGGGGGTAGGTGGTAAAGATAAGTGAGATATGTAGTTGGGAGGGCCCTTTTAGTCTTGACTAAATTACCCCTTCATTATTCAAACTTTTCTGGAGGAAAAGAATGTATTGCTATACATGCATGAGGGGATTTGCTAGGCTGATTTACAGAACCAGAAGATAGATCTCCCAACACCGGGCCACACAAGACGGAGGGGTAGAACTTGGAGGCTGCTCAGTCTGAGAGGCTTCAAGCTTCAGCATAAGAAAGCCCAGTGGTTGTGGTCTGAGGCTGGAAACCCGAATGCTCCCTGAGAGTCACTGATAGGATGATGTCTGTGAGGCATGGCAGCAACACTAGGCGTACGGAGCTGAGGAGAACGAAGCACACCTGTGCCGCCTGGCTTTGCTTTTCCTTCCACTTCTGTTCTGTCCTTAGACTCAGTCTAATTTCTGGTGCTGCCAGCATTCAGTGTGGGGCTTTCCCCTTCATGGTATCCTGACATGGTAGGACTCTCTGGCAGTGCCTTCACACACACCTAGAAGTACGCTTTAGTTAGTCCCCCATGTATCTGTTGAGCAAGTTGACATCAAAAATCAACCATCACATTCTCTCTTTTTCAAGAATATCTACTTTCAAGGTGAACAAATTTCTCATTTACTAAGCTTAGCTGTGTTGCCGTGAATGGGTGAACAGTGATTAGTTAAGTAAATCCCAGACTATGCATTTTCAATACTTTATATATGGAGATTAAGCTACACTGTTTTTAGGAAATTTCCTCTCCTCATACACATGGGTTATGTCGTATGGTTTATTCTAATGTTTAATAGCAAGGTGCAATGATTAATCTTATAGCCAACTATAAGGATCTTATAGGATAGATAGGATCTTGAAACACTTATGAGTATGTCTGAGAGAATGCTTTCAGAAAGATTTAGAGCAGGCAAGTTTCATCCTGACTGTGAGTAGTACTGTTGGGTCTACTAGAGGGGGACTTGGGATACTTAATCTTCATCGCCAACTAAATGGAACTTTGAATCACCATGGAAACATGACTCTGGGTGTCTCTGCATTGTTGCAATTAGAACTGTTTGACAGAGTAGAAAAGACCTACTCTGGATATGAGTTTCACCATGCCACACACTGGACCCCAAGCTCAATTAAAAGGAGAAAGAGAACTAACCACCAGTGTTTATTTTTTTCTATTACCCGACTAGGGCTGCAATGTGATTAGCTGACTCAAGCCCCTGCTGTGATGGACTGTGTCCTCAAACCATAAACCAAAATGTACCCTCACTTCTTTATGTTGCATTTTGTTTGTTGGGATATTGTCACAGATATGAGAAGAGTAGCAAGTATAATTAATCTTGGTAGCATTTTCACTATATTCACCTAAAGCTATTGAAAACCTCAGATGTGTGTGTATGTAAATATTTGTATATATAAGATCTAAGTCTATGTAAACAAAGATCAACCTTCCCTAATAAGAGTAATTTATGAGAAATATAAATATGTTCCCCATGTATACAAGAGCTCATCAGTATAATCTAGCCTGAAAGCTTTTGGTAATGGATTTGCCAATGCATGTGCTTTATATTTGGATGCCTAGTATGTATCAGAAACAGATATACACTAGAGACACAGAAACAAAATAGTGGCTACTTTCAAGGTATTAGAAATCATGAGACGCACTTAAAACTAGACAGTTTGGTGTCACAAATGTTGTCAAAGGGATACTATGTCATCTGGTGACTTCTTGAAGTTACAGAAGAGCTAAGACTTGAGATAACAAATGCGAACCCATTTCTAAACAATCATTTGTCCAATGGATGGAAATAAATATCTTTTGCAGAGTCTGTGACAGAGGTAAAGACAATGATGGAGAAGCCCCAATGGGGCTGTGTGCATGGGAAGTGGGGGCTGCTGCTTAAGAGTAAGAGAGATGGGCAACACCATAGCAGAAGGGCCTCAGTAGTACTAACATATGGTTCCCCTCTTACCATATTTCAACCTCAGAACTAGGCCTGAGGTGGAAGTGGGGACCAGAAACTAATGAACACTATCTTCAGCTTCAGTGTGTTAAGAACCAAAATAATAGTGGAAAGCCTTTCTCAAGCCAAAATTCAGAAGGTGATGTCATTCTATATCCAGGCTGCACCAATACACATGAATACGCTTGATTTAGGCTGCTAAGTCAGTTACTCCACTAGGGAAGCAGAGGAGATGATTTTACAATTACATTGTGAAAGTGGAACTGCTCCGTACCTGATATTTGAGAATGTCCCTTTGGTTAGCACCCTTTCTGGAAAGGGCAGAGAGTAGTTAGGATTTTTATGTTACTACACAAGGATTTGTGTCACATATTCTGTTTTCATTCTGTTCTGTTTACAGTCCTTTTCAAAACAACCTACTTTGATTTGTTATGCTTATTATATAACATATCAAACTCTATACTTTCCCATTAATTGCATTGTTTGAAATAGGCTTATCATCATGCATACCATCTAGAGGGTCTAACTAGATTTCTCCTCTGCCATAAACCTGTTCACACTTGAGGGCAAGTGTGAACCACTTGTAGGACCAGTTAATTCACCAGTCTGATATAGGATGACTTCAGCTGCCCAACAAACTCTAACTGCATTACAATTCCATCCAGAACAGTCACCTATTGCCATGTCAAGGGCTGGAAAGAACCATAAAAGCAATCCAATGAGGCAGTAACAGGAATTCCTGCAATCTATTGTCTAGTCCCAGAAAGATATGTGAATTCTTCCTGCTCAGTTGCTTCATCTCACCTTCATTCTTGGCCAAAGTAAATGTCTCCTGCATGGTGTTGGTTCCACAATGCTAAGAGGCAAAAAGGACCCATGTTGGGAAGAAAAACTAGTACAAGTTTGAGCAAAGAAACACTAAGTAGGCACCTAAGTATAAAATTAAAAGGAGGATTGTAGATCTAAACAAAGGACATGTTTTATAAAGATAGTTGATGTGTTCTTTTATAGTTTTGTAATGGCTAAACCTAACTGACCCTCCTCATCAGTTCCCCATAGCTCCTTGTCTTGGGCTAATACCCGACCCTTCCTTCCCCTCTCCATGCTGGGATGTTGTCTGACTTGAGCTTATGCAGGCCTCAGGCATGATGTCATGAGCCCTGTGAATTCATATGTATATCTTCCCTACTGTGTCCAGAAGACATTGTAGCTGCCCCCCAGTCCCCACTGTAAGAGTCTGCTATGTCTTCCACAATGATCTTTGAGCTTTAGGAGAGGGGTATAGGATGGATGTACCTGTTAGGATTGAACATTTCCTAGTCTCTTATTGTCTGCATGTTGACCAGTTCTGGGTCTCTGTTTTAATTGCCATTTATTACAAAAAGTTTTTGTGACAAGGGCTGAGAGATGCACTCATCAATGAGGAAAGATAAGGAGACAACTAAGTAATATTCCAAAGACCTTTTGAAAAAGTAACATGAAATATATATATATATATATATATATATATATGTGTGTGTGTGTGTGTGTGTGTGTGTGTGTGTGTATCTGTGTGCATATAGAAAATTTATATATACACACATGCATTAGTCAAGGTTCTCTACAGTCACAGAACTTATGGAGTGTCTCTCTATATTAAGGGAATTTATTGTGATGACTTACAGTCTGTGGTCCAACTAATATAACAAAGGTCAGCTGTGAATGGGAAGTCCAAGAATCTAGTAGTTGCTCCGTCCCACGAGGCTATTCGTTTCATCTGGTCTTCGGTAGAAGTAAGTTCCAGCAGATGTGCTGGCAAGTCAGTGCAAGCAGGCGAAGAAGAGCGACCTTCCTGCTTCCAGTGTCCTTATGTAGGCCTCCAGCAGAGGATGTGATCCAGATTAAATCCCAGGCCTGGATCTGAGACTTGCTTTATCCTAGGCTGACCTTGAACTCAGAAACCTCCTTGTCTTAGTCTCCTGGAATTCAGGGTGTATACTACCTTGCTTGGGCCTAAGCTTTTCATGGCCACTATACCTCAAGATCTCCATGCCAAGATCCAGGTCAGAAATTTGTGTCTTCCAGCCTCAAGATCTGGATCACAGGTGAGCCCTCCAATTCTGGATCATAGTTCATTCCAGATATAGTCAAGTCGACAACCAGGAACAGCCATTACAACACATATATGAGAGAGTGAGTTTAAATCAAGTTATATTATCACAGGGCAACAATGTCCCTCTAGACATCACAGGATAACAAGAAGCCCACTGGTAGTAATGGGTTACCTCTTTGGAATTTGTTAACCAGTGAGCTACCATAGATTCCCAAACAGCATAGGCTAATGATCTTAGTTACACTCCAGAATATGATGGCGAGAATCTATTGCTGCAGAAACCATATGCTTGAGGCATAGCTTGGATAAATCAAACTGATGCTGACCGGATAGCTTCATCACTACTGGATAGCTTTTATAGTGTTTGAAACCCCATAGGAAGTACAGTAATATCAACTAACTGGCCACCCACCCCACCCCACCAGGTTCCCAAGGGACTAAACCACCAACCAGAGAGTACACATGAAAGGATCCATGGCTCCAGCAGCATATGTAGCAGAGGTAGCAGAGGATGGCCTTATCTGGCCTCGATGGGAGGGGGAATCCCTTGGTCCTGTGGAGGCTTGATGACCCAGTGTTGGGTGGTACTAGAGCAGAGGCAGGTGTGAGTGGGAAGGAGGACAGCATTTGAAATGTAAATAAATAAAATATCCAAACCAGAAAAGAAGAAGAAGCTGGGCGGTGGTGGCACACACCTTTAACCCCAGCACTTGGGAGGCAGAGGCAGGTGAATTTCTTAGTTCGAGGCAATCCTGGTCTACAGAGTGATTTCTAGGACAGCCAGGGCTATACAGAGAAATCCTGTCTTGAAAAACACAAACAAACGAAAAGAAGAAGAAGAAGAAGAAGAAGAAGAAGAAGAAGAAGAAGAAGAAGAAGAAGAAGAAGAAGAAGAAGAAAAGGAAGAAGAAGAGGAGGAGGAGGAGGAAGAGAAAAAAAGTTCTATGAATACTACAAGAGGAGAAAAGAAATTGTCAACATTACCCAGCTGGGTAATCCTGCAAACTACAATAATGGTCAGTGTGCCAAGACAAGCCCACTGCATGAAGGTAAGCAACAACTTAAAAACAAACAAACAAACAAACAAAAAACAGCATTTAAATCCTACTCCACATAATGACACCCATACTTGGCAATGTTATTGGGATTAAGAAGATGTGTTTAAAGTGGTCCTACTTTCTAGAGGAGAAACCTACTATTATCATTTTGCTAAACTGGCATGGTATTAATCCAACACCTAAATACCCTAGTCATTATCAAAAATTATAGCAAAACAAACCCCACAAAACTCAGTAAATTAAGTATTCAGTATCAATATATACATTTTTTTATTGTTTAGTGATTGGACTTTCTTCAAACTGGCTTTCAAAACGTTACATAATGAGTTTCAAGAATAAAGCATGACAGTTAGTCAAGCACAGAAGCAGTCGGAGCGCTCGGTGCTTCCTTTGGAAGCAGGGGCCACTGTGCACCTTCCTCCCATTTCTCTCAGGGTGATTAGCAATGTCAGCAGTATTGTCTCTGTCTCCCCAGCTCGCTTTCTTTGTCTGCTTGCTTTAATGTACAGAGTCAAGGATTTCTCTTCCGCTCTTCACACAACACATTGAGTCAGAAAATTTAACATTTGTAAAGCTTTTTTTTTTTTCCCTTTCAGGATAAATAAAAAAGTTGGCCGGGCGGTGGTGGCGCATGCCTTTAATCCCAGCACTTGGGAGGCAGAGGCAGTTGGATTTCTGAGTTCGAGGCCAGCCTGGTCTACAAAGTGAGTTCCAGGACAGCCAGGACTACACAGAGAAACCCTGTCTCAAAAAACAAAAAAACAAAACAAAACAAAACAAAAAAAAGTTGTACATATTTCATCACTAGAGTATAAAAACAAAGTAAATTTGAATAAAACATTTGGTGTCTCTTTGGAGGCTACAGTTTGTGTTCAGTACGTAGACTTGGGTTTTCTCACACCCTCTAAGCTTGCTGTGGCTAACTGTGGCAAAAGTAGAAAGAAAAGACAGACCTTGGGTCAAAAATCCAACTGGAGATGCCTAGTAACTGGGTGGTTTTAGGGGAGCAATTTTTATTTCTACTTTTTTTTTTTTTTTTTTTTTTTTTTTTTTTTTTTTGGTAAAAGACTCACAGATTATCAAAAGAAATCACAGGATCCAGGACATATTAGGCTCTCGGCTGACATTTCCACAATAATCACTGCATATGCATAGCCTTAGGAAAACACATTTTCAGCCACAGTGGGATATGTGCGCCACTGGATAAGACATATTCAATTTCACACTTCCCAGTTAGACCAACACACATTGACTAATGCATGCTCAAAGAAGACTATTGGCTTGAACACTGGACCTTAGGTTCTATCACTAAAGTTCAAATGATTATCTATGTCAAGAGAGTAAACTATAAAACCCAAAGCTCATGCTGAGAAAAACACAAAACCAAACGCATAGATTCACATATATCCCTCACCCTGACCAGAAGAAAAAGGCCACAAAGATATCAAAGGCATAGAAAATGATCAAAAGATACTTATTATTCAGTGATTTTTTTCTCTGAAACTTCAAATTAAAAGTATAAAATTCATAAAATTAAAATAGAAATATGGTTACCAGGGACCAGTAGTCCTAGTGTAGCTATTGATAAAGTATATTAATATTCAACTATAGAATGAACAATTTCTGTAGACCTAGCAATTTTAATAACTGTGTACTCAAATTTGCAAAGAATAGAATCGAGCCATTTTCACAATACAACACAAGTTGAAGTGAGAAATATGCTAATTATTTTGACTTTGGTAATCATTTCTCAGTGTTTCAGTATATCAAAACATTCCACTGAACACTTTTAAAATATATAAATTTTTGCTAATTATGCCTCCATAAAGCTTTGAACAAGTTAATTTTCAAAATTACTATTTTAAATTACAAGAAAATTTAAAGGCACAAGAATACCAGTATATGATGAACTGAGTTTTTCTCTTTGGGGGTTCCAGATTTCATATTCTCCGTTTGTTTTGCGAGAGGCACGGGTCTTGTGAGGTTTCCCAAATAGGCACCAAATTACTGAGCTGCAAAGTCCTACTGCGTCATCTGCCAGCGCCGGCGTAGCTGAGACCACAAGAGGACACCCTGCCTAGCTTTATTTCTGTCTTTAGCTCTTCTCAGTCACAATCCCTCTACTCTTCCCCCTGATGCTTTGAAAGCTGAACCTCTGAGGTTTCATCCCTGCTACTCCGAGTCTATACTTTCTGTGTAGATACAGTTTCATGCATATCAAAGATGGATGGCCTCCAGTAGCTTTCCCAACACAGTGTCTGTCACTTACCTCAATCTTTCTCTATTTAGTTGAAGTAATTTCTCCAGGGGAATTTTGCCTCTTTCAAAACTATCAATTCCCTTTGGCTTAAGTGAAAAAGAGAAAAAAAAATTCGAATAGGGAGGCCCCACCATTCCCAGCATGATTCTTTTTCAATTTTTCACGTTGACTGAGCCTCAGTCAGCTCACTGACTCTCACAGGTTCCTTTACGAGTTTTACAGAGTTTTTCCTTGGCCCAGTTCGTTCTCTGTACTCTCTGATATACATCAAAATAATGTTGACAAGTGGATCTGACTCACCGTATTTATATGGTTATGTGAATTTGCCCTCTAGCATAATGGTCAAATAAAGCAACCAGAATCCAAACAAACACTATTTAGCTCTCACTATATAAAAGTTATAGCGACTTCAAAGTTGTCCCTTCTATACAGTTTTGGAACTGATAAATAAATATTATGTGTAGTATTTAAACATCTGGGCACTTTCATCAGAGGAAGAAAACAAGCAAGCAAGCAAGCAAACAAACAAACAAACAAAAGCCTATTAAAACCTTGGATAAGTAAACTTACTTAGCTCTTCACCTCCACGTCCGTATCTTATTTTCTGCTCTCTTCCCACAAAATAACCAACCTTTTGTGTTGGCTGCAGCTCAGGGACCTTGGTCCATAATTCCTGGGTACTGCAGAGCCTGGCAGAGCTTGATGCTGTTTTTGGCTCTAGTGCATGCCTGCTTGGGGCATGATCACTCTCAGAATGAGTGGCATACAGTACCTGCGGTGGTGCTTTGAGCTTAGTAGGCATTTAGTACCTATTATCACACCCATTGGCATACCTGCCCACAGAGTGACTTTTACCCAATCACCCCATGGTTAACGAGGATGTGGAGAAAGAGGAACACTCCTCCACTGTTGGTGGGATTGCAAAATGGTAAAACCACTCTGGAAATCAGTGTGGCGGTTCCTCAGAAAATTGGGCATGCCACTCCCAGAGGACCCTGGCATACCACTCCTGGGCATATACCCAGAGGATTCCTCTGCATACAACAAAGACACATGCTCCACTATGTTTATAGCAGCCTTGTTTATAATAGCCAGAAATTGGAAGGAGCCCAGATATCCCTCAAAAGAGGAATGGATACAGGAAAATGTGGTATATTTATACAATGGAGTACTACTCAGCAATTAAAAATAATGAATTCATGCAATTTGTAGGTAAATGGTTAGATCTGGAAACTATCATCCTAAGTGAGCTAACCCAATCACAAAAGAATACACACGAAATGCAATCACTGATAAGTGGATATTAATGAGCCCAGAAGCCCTAAATACTCAAGGCACAATTAGCAAGTCAAATGACTCTCAAGAAGAAAAAAAGGAGAGGACCCTGGGCCTGTAAAGATTGGATCCAGTATTGTAGACCCAGATCAGAGAAATCGTGGGGGTGGGGGGAAGAGTGGGGAATAGCATGGGGGGGAGAGGAATTATGGGACATATGGTGGGGGGTAACTGGGAAAGGGGAAAGCCTTTGGAATGTAAACAAAGAATATAGAAAATAAAAAAAAATAATTGAAACAATGGCTTGTTCTTTGATTTCCTTCACCCATCCCTCCAAAACACACACACAACTATACTTATACCTTAATTAAAATTACCTTTATGGGGAATATTTAGGCATTAAGGGTACAGCAGATACTTTCTGTGAAAAGGAAACTTCGACAACTCTTATGAGAGTCATAATATTTTTGGTTGGTTGGTTGTTTTGCTTGTTTGTTTAGATAAAGTGTGTTTCTGTAATCCTTGGGTGGCCCAGAAACCTAGGATCCTACTGTCTCCTGTAGCTCAGCAGCCACAGAGAACTGGGTACCTGAAAGGGAGGTTGGGAATGCAAAAGGAATGGGCAGGCAAGAGAAGAGTGAAACCAAGGGGAAGGTTTCTCATCGCGACTCAAAGTTTAATTTTCAACTCTGTATTTAAATAGGGAAAACCCCAAAGACCCATCCTTTGTTTCAATTGGATTACATTGCTTTGTTTCAGCTGGGCAGAGCAAGCTCAGCAGGCAGTCTGCTCCTGTAGGAATCTGCAGATGCAGCAAGGTAGAAAAAGGCTCCACCCTAGGGGAGTTAGGTCTGTGGAAGACCTACTATGGCAAACAATTAAGGTCTGTTCAGCCTGCTCAAGGCTGGGGGAAAGGCACTGTCTCCACACACAATTGCTGATATAATAGGTGTGCTATGCCTGCAAGTTGTGCAATTTTAGAGAGATAGTGCCTAAAAGACGTCTTCAATGAGCAGGTATTGACAGTGAATCCAGACAAGTCTTTGATTGCAGCAGGATTTTTATGATACTTGCTTGAGAACAGCAATCAGCATAAGTGATGAAAGTTATGTCCCCCAAGTTCTTCAAACTGAAGCATAGCATTAAGTTTTCTCTGTGACAAAATCTGGGTGATGCTCACACGCTAAGACAAAGGAGCTGAAAGATAAGAATCTCAGCTTGGAGGAAGTCACATTTCATACACAGGCTCAGTCATGGAGTCTTGGAAAAGTCCAGACTTGATGAATGAATGACACAGTCATTCATAATTCCACAGCCCTAATGGCTCAGTCATTCATAATACCAGAGCCCTAATAGCAAAGCCTCTTCTCCATCTGTTGTTGGTAGCTGTAGTTGGACATTGTCTCCAAAATCCCTTATCATGATGGATGCATGTAATTTACCACCTTTGCTCCAAAGAAATTCTGAATTTGAATGACAGTCGAACACTTGAACCATGATGGTGTCTTCCAACTGTCTCCAGGTATTTTAGAAGAGATCTCTTAATAATTTTCCTCTCTACCTACCCACTACCCTGGGACTCAAGGTATATGTATACAAAACAGGTTCACAAGTCAAACATTTACCGATAATGTCAAAAACTTTAAATAATTATTTGCTACACATATAATGCTATTGTTTACTGAAGATAAAAGCTAGCTTGAGTTTTTGGATATCTTTCTGTACTCATACACCCTCACACAGACATACAAGCAGATAAAACATTAATGCCCGTAAAATAAAAATAAAAATAATTTAAAAATTTAGAAAGGGCAGGCATGGTGTGGTGGCACATGCCTTTGGTACCAGCATTGAGAAGGCAGAGGCAGGCAGATCTCTGAGCTCAAGGGCAGTCTTGTCTGCAAAGTGAGTTCTAGAACATCCAGAAGAGCCAGGGCTACACAGAGAAACCCTGTCTCAAAACTAAGCAAAAACAACAAAACAAAACAAAGCACCCCCGGTGTCTCTGATGTCTAGCCCAATCAATCACTCATCACCGGAAAGGCTGCACCCATCAGTAGCAGAGACCCACACCTAAACATTAGGTTGAGCTTAGGTAACCCCTCGAAAGAGAAGGAAGGATTGCAGGAGCCATGATGGTTGTGGACACCAAGAGAACACAGACCACAGAATCAGCTAAGCAGGGTTCTTAGGAGTTCACAGAGCCTGAAGCAGCAATTAGGAAGGGGGAGCTGCATGCATGTGTGTGTGTGTGTCTGACTCTTCTGCCTGAACATGGGGCCCTTTCCCTCCTGTGGTGTGGCTTCATCTAGCCTTAATATGAGAGTTTGTCCCCAGTCTCTTCACATCTTGTTATGCTCTGTCCAGTTGGTATCTCTGCGAGGCCTTCTCTTTTCTGAAGGGAAATGGAGACCTAATGGATCTTGGGGGGAGAGGAAGTTGGGGTACTACGAGGAGGGGATGGAAGGGAGGCTGAACTTGGGATGTATTATATGAGAGATGAATACATTAAAATAACACACACACACACACACACACACACACACACACACACACAGGAACCTGTGATCTCTATAACATTCTATCCAAACACTAGTTGCTACCAATTTCTTTTATCACTACATGCTACATTTCCCCCTCATACATCATAGGGTTTGCTACAAAATAATTCTAAATACTTTTTTAAAAAAATCATATGAAGTATTCTTTGTTTTCCGGCTTCACTACAATAAAACTAGAAATAAGTTACAAGGAAAAAGTGCTGGGTGTGAATCTGAATAGTTCCCATTGGCTCATATATTTGAATGCTTAGTTATCAAGGAGGGGCACTGGGCAGGATTGGGTACTGGCTGGAGGAAGTGTGCCACTAGGGATGGTCATTGAGGGTTCAGAAGTCCAGGCCAGTCTCAGTGTCTCTCTCTTCCTGATGCCTGCAGATCCAGATGGAGAACTCTCAGCTGCTTCTCAGCACCATGTCTGCCTGCGTGCTGCCATGCTCCCTGCCCTGAGGACAATGGACTAAACCTCTGAACCATAAGCCAGCCCCAGTTAAATGCTTTTCTTGTAGGCATTTGCCTTGGTCATGGTGCCTCTTCACAGTGATGGAACACTGAGACACACACAAATGAATACAAATTATATAATCAACTTTGCATATGTGTGTGGTTAATGGTGTGTGTGTGTGTGTGTGTGTGTGTGTGTGCGCAAGCATTTGGTGAGTCAGTGGCCCTCACCTTCCATGCTGTTTGAGACAGTGTGTCTTTGTTGTTCACAGCCCTACAGGCCAGTTAGGGCAGCCAGAAGTTCCTAGGATTCTCTTCTCTCCACCTTTCATGTTATAGGAGCCCTCGGATTACAGAAAGATACTGCCATGTCCAGATTTGTGCAGGCTCTGAGGATTCAAACATCAGTTTTCGCTCTCAGCAAGCCCGTTATTCACTGAAACATTTCTCCATCTCTGTATAACCTACTTTACAAGAATGGAACAAGGGGGGATATTCATGAAGTAAATTTCAGTGTTTTTATTTTATTTTATTTATTTTTTTGTTCTTTGAGACAGTCTCACTATATAGGACAAGCTGGCCTTGAACTTACTTTGTATCACATGCTAGCCTCCAGCAATATTCTTTCCTCCGATGCCCTAGAGCAAGGATTACAGGCATATACCCCTGTGCTTGGCTTTGAAGCAGTAAATTAAATTTATTTTTCGTGAAAGAAATCTAAGTGGAGACAGGACATACCAAATCCTGCAAGGTACAATATGTGTCCAGTACTTAGAGGTAACGTTATAGCATTCGGTGTCTACATCAAAAAAAGACATGATCTTCAATAAAGCACTTGACTCTGTGACTTGGAGAACCAGAATGGGAAAAGAAAACATGATCAAAGAATCAGAAGACCACATACCACAAACACAAGTATCGGTGCGCAAAGAGTAGCTTCCTTAAAACATAAAATAGACAGACCAGTAGACTAAGAAAAGGAGGCAAGACTCAAGAAAATAAGTATTCAAAGGGAGAGGTACAATTGATATATTACAGAAATACAGACTCTTTGGAAATTCTTCACCATAGTTTCATGCCAGAAAATTTGATTATCTAGAGTAAAAGACTGATTTCTGGGCATATATATTGTCTTAGTCAGGGTTTCTATTCCTGCACAAACATCATGACTAAGAAGCAAGTTGGGGAGGAAAGGGTGTATTCAGCTTACACATTCCCATTGCTGTTCATCACCAAAGTCAGGACTGGAACTCACACAGGTCAGGAAGCAGGAGCTGATGCAGAGGCCATGGAGGGATGTTACTTACTGACTTGCTTCCCCTGGCTTGCTCAGCTTGCTTTTTTATAGAACCCAAGACTACCAGCCTAGGGATGGCACCACCCACAAGGGGCCCTCTCCCCTTGATCACTAATTGAGAAAATGCCTTACAGCTGGATCTCATGGAGGCCTTTCCTCAGCTGAGACTCCTTTCTCTGTGATGACTCCAGCTTGTGTCAAGTTGACACATAAAACCAGCCAGTGTGTCAGTGTGTGTGTGTGTGTGTGTGTGTGTGTGTGTGTGTGTGTGTGTTAATCTTAGAACTTTACATCTGATAATGGGAATATAACTTTTGTCCAAGTACATGTGGAAGATAATTTATAATATGTTAATTGGGCCATAAAGAAGAATACCAGTAAATTATATAAAGTAGATATATACATTATTCTAAATAAAATTTATTGAAACTGGGAATTTGAACAAAATCAGTAAACTTAGGCCCTCTTACCTGAAAAGTAACCTTATAGTCACCACCTCTGGACTGAATGGACAGCAGAAATAAAACCCACTACAGAATTTCTAGACATTAATATTGGGGGCTGGGCATCCCCAATCCAGGTGCTGCAGATTTGAACACCTTAACAGTCTGTGGTACTCACCATACACTGGCAAAGAATTTTGCTTCTCTGTTACTCATGTTGTGGAGCATGCGGTACATGAACTGAAAACTGGAATTTGGACCCAAAGTAAATTTCTCCTCCTTTTAATGTGATTTTTCTCCATGTCACAATGACACAAACACTTCATTGGAGTAACACCTGTTGTACTAGCTATTTTCAGGAAGACACAAGGTAAGAAGCGACATGTGCTAAAGATGTGAAACAGGAGGCTTTGTCTACTGTTGGAGAATAAAAATCAGCACAGCCACTGTGGAGAACAGTGTGCAGCTCCCTCAAAAATCAAAAATATGATTGTCCTATAACTTGGCAGTCCCACTCCTGAGTGTTTACCTGAAAGATAAGAAATGCTACTTCAAAGGAATATTCACCATCGTCCCATAAAAGAGAAATGAGCCATATTGATACAAGAGAGAAACAAGAACTGTTCTAACAGTGGGTGACTGAAGACAGTGATAACGTGCTTTACATTTTTTGAAAAGTTAGAAGAAAGACTTCTGAATGCTTTCAGTAAAAGTTATGTTAGAAAGACATTAATGCTAAACTCAACATTGTATAATATAGACATAAAGAAAAATATAACATGATATTCTAAAATTATTCATCTGTCATTCAATTAGCTCCCTCCCTCTCTCTCTCTCTCCCTCTCCCTCCCTCCCTCCCTACCCCCCTCTCTCCTGTGACCATATGTAAGTAGCTCTCAGCTACTTCTCCAGTATCAGGCCTACCTGCCTGCTGCCATGCTCCCTACCATGATGTTCATGGACTGTCTGATACTATAAACAAGCCCGAAATCAAATTCTTACTTTTATAAAAAAAAAAAAAAAAAAAAAACCTCAACCAACCAACCAACCAACCAACAAACCACAACTTATCATTTGTATATTCCAAGATTATTTAAAATATTAAACACTATGTCTATTTGTCTTTTCATGGTGGGGAGACCAGAAGAAATCAAAAAGTTGGTCAGGCTTCAGAAGGAAATCAAATACATCTTAGTGTATGGTAATTAACAATGTAACTTTATTTTCTGACTCTGTCAGGATACGCTCAATCAGTTAAGAAATGCTTGCTATTCTATATGAATAGTCATTTTGAATAAAAATTTTTCCTTATACCAATGATTCCTACTTGATTTCAGATTTGAACATGCAGAAAGTTAAATACTATAGAAAAACCTAAGAAAAGATAAAACATGAACTATTGTTTAAAGAATATATTTTAAAACAAACTGTATGTCTTAATTTTCTAGTGCTGTGAAGATACAGCATGGCCACAGCAATCCTTTTTTTTTTTTTTTTTTTTTAAGCATTTAATTGGGGTTGACTTATAGTTTCAGAGGTTGATTTCATTATCATCACGGCAGGACATATGGTGGCATGCAGGCAGACATGGTGTTAGGGAAGTAGCTGAGCATTTTACATTTGTATCCTGAGAGAGAGAGAGAGAGAGAGAGAGAGAGAGAGAGAGAGAGAGAGAGAGAGACAACCACTGGATCTAGACAGGGCTTCTGAAACCTCAAAGCCCATCCCCACTAATACTTCCTCCAGAAAGACCACACCTCTTAATCCTTTTAAGTTGTGTTACTCCCTTATGACTAAGCATTCAAATATATGAACCTATGGAGCCTATTCTTTTGCAACCACCAGACCCTAAAATGTTAAATAATTGTATTGTAGGCCCCCTTAGGAAAGCAAGACATACACTATGTACTGGCTGGTTTTTGTGTCGCCTTGACACAGACTGGAGTTATCACAGAGCTTCAGTTGGGGAAATGCCTTCATGAGATCCAACTGTGGGGCATTTTCTCAATTAGAGATCAAGTGGGGAGGGCCCCTTGTGGGTGGTGCCATCCCTGGGCTGATAGTCTTGGGTCCTGTAAGAGAGCAGGCTGAGTAAGCCAGAGGAAGTCCTGACTTCCTTTAGTGATGAACAGCAGCATGGAAGTGTAAGCTGAATAAACCCTTTCCTCACCAACTTGCTTCTTGGTCATGATGTTTGTGCAGGAATAGAAACCCTGACTAAGACACTCTAGTTATCTTGGCACGGAACATCACATTCCAATAGTGATGGAGGCACAAAGGCAACAGAGACACTGAAGAAACCCAAAGATGGTTAATTGCGTAAGGCGGACTTCTACCACCACATCCTTTACTTTTACCTTTACCATCACCAGGTCTGGGAGAACAGAGGGAAGACTCTGGAATTCTCTGAAGCTCAGCGTTTGGAGACCTACAGATCTTCACCCCGTGTCCATGAAGAAGCTGAAGAACAAGCAGGACTGGTATCAACACGCATCAGAACATGTCTCACAGGTATCAACCACAGCACTTGGAGTCTCTTTGATCCTTATGGCTAAAAAGACTCACTTTTGAACATGCACGAATATATTTAATCGAGTTCACGAACATTTAAAAATTCTTGTGGTGAAGAGATAATAAACACAGAGTTATAGCACAGAAAGAGAAATTGTTTTCCTGGCAATCTAAGCAACTGAAAAATACACATGCCAAAGTAGAAGGGAATTTTGACGAGAGATGTGTACACAGCTACGTTATTCTGAGTGGCAGAGGGAGCTAGCGAGAAAATCTAAGACAAACAGAATGTCCATTAATATGGAAATGTTGTGTTAAATGTGTTAACATATCATCACACCATGGGATATTATATTCAGTACAAAAAAATATGAAACTGGTTCAGATTTTTGGTTGTAACAGAGAAAAGGCACAGGAGTAGCTCATTGTCCAGATTATGGAAGGCCTCAGCTTTCCTGGACTTTCAAGATAACAAGTTATCTTGCCATAGTCCCCTACATGCTACCAAAATAGAGACTCTGGGGTCAAACTAAAAGACCTTATTGTTCATGATGTATTGGAGCAGGAAGCTGTATATTTTGGGACTCTTTTTAAACACTCTTGTGACAATTTTCTAGACAAAATGTGTCATTAAATGTTTTAGTAGCATCATAGAGAATTAGCTCCTCATCCCTCCTGAGCATGACAATGATAAATTCTAAATAGAGGTTGTTTCTTTTTCTTTTCTTTTCTTTTCTTTTTTTTAAGAACAAGGATGGCATTGGAGAATGATCAAAAGCAAGCAGAAATCTGAAGGAATTTCAGAATTTCAGCTTTGAAAGTAAAGATGTACGTTGAGTAAAAACACTTTTTGACAACTATTTCTCAAAGGGTCCCCTCCAGCCTATGGGGAACATGACCATTAAATTTCAAGGAAGAAATCTCTTACTGAGGTATCAAAGGACAGAATTTAGGGCTGCCAGAGTGTCTAGAAATAGGAAAAATTTCCACTGGAGGGGGCACTTAGTAAGGAACATGCCCAAACTTGTAGGGGAAAAGTCTCTTCCTCTCAACCATTTATGATCCCGACAACATACTTCAAAGGGAAGGCTTCAAAAGCAACAGAAGAAATTAAAGGCATGCATATTGAAATAGAAAAGAAAAAATGGCTTCATAGCAAGATCTATGAAAGAAATTCTCGAAAAAGTGAATTAAATAAGGTTGAATAGTTTAAGGGCAATATAAAATACTGGTTGTATTTTTATATACAAGTAGCATACTTGTATAGTCTCAGAGTTTAAATAATACCATTTTCATTAGCATTAAAACATAAAAGTGCTTAAGATTTAAGGTGACAAATATATACAAGACTTAAAAAACTGTAAAACATTGCTGAGAAAAACTTACGAATAAGTAGAAATACAGTCATGGGTTTAAAGCGCTGCATTTTAAGATGCAAATTATCTACCAAGTTAATGTGCAGATTCAGGAAAACTTCGTCAAAATCTCAGTACCTCTTTTTTTTTTTCTCATTTTTTGGACAGGGTCTTAATTATTTCGCTCTAGCTAATCTGAAATTTGCCATGTAGACCAGGTTGGTCTCAAACTCAGAGATTAGCTTTCCAAGTGCTGATATTAAAGGCATGTATACTTCCAGTATATTTTTTTTAAAGATTTATCTATTTGTTTTATTAAGTATACTGTAGCTATCTTCAGATATACCAGAAGAGAGCGTTGAATCCCATTGCAGACGGTTGTGAAGCCCATTACATCATGTAGTTGCTGGGAATTGAACTCAGCACTCAAAGGCTGATCTGCAAGGATCACTTCGGCTTAGACCAGGTTCAAAACCTTGGCTCTCCTCCACCCTCCACCCTCCGCCAAAACAAATAAATAAGAGATAAAACCTTTACAACTCACTGAACCTCTTTCCACGACCAGATAAAATAACTCAAAGTATGTCATGTTGGCATAGAGACAAAACAGTAGTGCCAAAGAAAGGAAATGAACAGAAATACATCCAAGCATCTGTGGACAGTGTGCTTACATGATTACAAATGCAGTGTGCCGGCTAACGGGTAGTCGATCCCTCAAACAGTGTTGGAATAGCATATAAAACATTCAATATAAGATTAATCATAGATGAACTAAAACTTTGAACAGGATGTGGTATATGACTGTAATGCCAGCACTTTGGAAGACAAAGGATCAAGAGTTCAAAACCAGCTTCAGCTACATAAAGAGGTTGAGGCCAATCTAGGCTACAAGAGAAACTGTCTGTCTCAACCAACAAGCAAGCAAAAAGAAAAGATAAAGAAAAGAATCCACAACAAAGTAAAGCAACAATAACAAAACTCAAACCTGTAATAAATTTAAAAGAATATTTAGGGAAACTATTTGGGCCACTTTTTAATAGATACAACACAAAACATAAAGGAACAGATTATCAATTACATTTCATCAAATTTGAGAAGTTCTACTATTTAAAAGTTGTAGATAGAATGGCCAGATGACAAGGTCTGAATGGAGATATTTGAACTCATAAAAAGGTATTGGGAATGCATGAAAAGCCATCAAAAAGCAAATATGGAAAATTCTCTCCATGGTTCGATGTCTATGATACTCTCTCCTACAGAGGTACTGGTTAATTCACCAACTCCTGGCACACAAGAATGCATAGTCTGTAGATGGTGACAGAGACTCCAAGACACTCTGAACACTGAAAGAACACAACTGCTTGAGGAAGAGCAACGAAATTAGAAAATGGCTTAAGAAACATTTAAAAAACAAAAACGAGGCTGGAGAGATGGCTAAGCAATTAAGAGCACTGACTGCTCTTCCAGAGGTCCTGAGTTCAATTCCCAGCAACCACATGGTGGCTCACCACCACCTGTAATGGGATCTGTTGCACTCTTCTGGTGTATGTCTGAAGACGGCAACAATGTCCTCATATAAATAAAGATACACAATATTTGAAAAACAAGTCTTTTGAGTATTCTCTATTCTAATTTCTACAGTGGCTGCACCAGTCTGCAGTCTCAACAGGAGTGAATGAGGGACCCCTTTCCCCACAGTCTCAGCAGTAATTGTTCAATCATTTCCTTGACTAGGGCGAGATGGACCTCAAAGCAGGCTCGGTTTGCATGCCTCTCACCGCTAAGGCTCTTGAACACATTCTGAGCTATTTCTTAGCCATTTTTATTTCTTTGTTTGAGAACTCTGTTCAGAGCCAATTTTTAAATTGGATCTCTTGTTTTCTTGACTATTTATTTATTTATTTATTTATTTATTTATTTTTGAGCTCTTTAAATATTCTGGCTAGTAATCCTCTATCAAGTGTAGAGTCGCTAAAGATTCTCTCCCACTCTCTGAGCTTGCTCAGGTAGAATAATGAATTCTCTTTGATAAAGAAATGAGAACACAAATACATTAAAATAAACCTCAGAAATGTTTTAGGGTACAAAATAGACCTTCTTTAAAAATGTAAATAAATCTAAGTGATTTTAATATATTTATCCTATAATCATTTAACTAAACCGACTTCTACTACAATAATCATTAAATTGGATGAATAATTATATGTGTATAATAAGTGATTTTAAACGTAGATAGAAGCTGGATTTTTAACTCAGTCGCTAGAGTACTTGCCTAACATGCACAGGGCTCTGGGACCTGGATCCCCAACACCACAAAAAACAGATGTGGTGGACTATGCCTGTAATACCCGTGCTCAGCAGGGAGGTAATCAAAAATTCAAACTCGTTCTCAGAATTACCAGTTTGAGAGAAGTCTGGGCTACATGAGACACTATCTCAAAAACTCAATAGGCTTACGGGTGGTTGTGTCCCATGCTTATAGTCCCAGAAACTGGAAGGTAGAGGCCGGCGGATCTTTTGAGTTCGAGGACCACCTAGTCTACGTAGAGAGTTCCAGGACAGCCATGGCTACACAGAGAAACTCCCTCTAGAAGACCAATCAACCAACCAACCAACCAAACAAACAAACAAACAAATCAATAGACGAATTAAAAGAGAAGACAGTCAGAAAAGAACAAAAGAGAACGATTTTTGATAGTCTAGAAACCGAAACAGGCCCAAAGCACAGAGCAGCACTAAAGGGGAAGAGCGATTCTGGAAACCCTGCAACTCCGGCTTTTCCGAGCGCCCACTGCATACCAAGCGTTTCCTTCACCTTAGATAGCAGGTTTCAGACCCAGACTCTGAAACCCACAAGGCTATGGAAGGCGGGCTATCTAAAATCTTCCCTTTTGCTTTAGCTTTTAATAATGAAACCTCCGCCCCCCCTGGATCTCCATGTATGAAAGTTTAAAAAGGTTGAAGACATTCAAAGTGAGAAATGCCACGGAAATATCAAACCTCACCGTATCCACCAAACTGAGCACCGTTGTAAGAAGTTTGACATGAAAGTTCCGTGCACACTGGCAGGCCCTTGGCTTCGGCAGTGCTGCGAGCTTGATGTTATGTGATATGTATATCTCCCATCTCTCTCTCTGAACAGCTTAAAATACACTTTTAAGAAGATTTTTTTTTTCCCATTGCAACTTTCTGGAAAAGAAGGCATATTTTTCTCCACTGCTTCTTTTAACTTTTTAACCAGAGATACTTCCCTTTTAAACATGTTGACTTCAAATCTTTCTAAAAATGGAAATACAGGATTGGATGTTTAGATAAAGGGGCTCTTTTGAAAAGCAGATTTGATTCTTTTTTTTTTTTTTAACATTATTTATAAACTAGAAACTGCATGCATTCAGATCACACCCGGGACCTAAGAAACACAAGGAAGCAAGACAGGCCCTGAAGAACAGTGGATGATTTCTCCTCGCTTCTTGCTGTGAATCACCCTACTTTATTGCCTGTAAACATTTGTTTTCGAAGTCCTAACATTGTAAGCCAAAGCCCAGTGTTAATATTTTTCTAATCCTGTGATGGTGTTTACATAAGTCATTTTATACTTTAAAGAACCCTTGCTTTTTAACTTGTTTGTAAAAACCCCTGACTTCTTTCACACTTGACTGGAGTGGAATAATAAATAGCCCCTCGGTTGCCCATTCTAGCTAGAAAAAAAAAATGACCAGGAGTAGTCACAACCAGGCTGTTGGGAATAGCTAAAAGATTTAAATAGCGGTACTTCACTTGTAACTTATGAAATGTGTTCTAGGACCCTGAACTGTATAACAAAATTGAGAGGGGTGGGGTCATTAAAATTTGGTACAACATAAAAGGTTTCTTAAACACTCAGTGGCCAATGACTGATTCAACACCAACGGCATTAGGCAGGTCCTGGCGCAGTCACTGGTACTGCACTACCATGGGTCTGAGCGCTCAGCACATGTGCTTTGCGCTACACTGCACACTGTCTCATCGCACACGATAGTACTGCCTGCAATACCTCAGCTCACATTCAGGACTAATGCATGCTACGTGTTACAGGGTTTTTACTGTACATATGAAGGGTAATCCTAACTCTGATCCATAAAGAAGTTACTTTCATGATCTTAACTGTGAATCCCAGCATCTAGGATTTAAATAAAATTTTTTGAAATAGTTAATTTTCTTTTTTTACCTTTTCTTATATATAATTATATATGAAATATATAACATATATAATATACAATTAACATATAATATATACCATACAGCATATAGCATATAACATCTAGCATATAACATATAACATAACATGTAACATGTATAATGTATAATATATAATAAATATATAATTAATATATAACTAATATATAATACACGATATGTGATATATGATATGTGACATATAATATATCATATTAGTAATATATCATATATGACATATATATGACATTTATTATATGGTATATGATATCTATCATATATGATTGTATATATTGATATATTATATATATTCCTGAATGATTTTGCAGATGTCACTTTCATCTGAAAAGTTAATATGTAAATATTCTGTGATACTATGGGGATACATTTTTATTATAGCATCTCTTGATCTCAAAGTCTCAATCACTCTGGGAGCTACCATGCTCCTTCAGTATCCTGAGGAAAAAACATAGACATGCCCTCTTCCCCATATTAAGTACCTGATCAGGATCACGACATATGCCAGTACGTGGATCCTTCCACTTCACCTAGACATTGTTAATAGCGAGAGCGTATCACTTGACTCATTGCAATGGCAATATACCTGACAATGAGTGGAGGTCTTGCCTGGAGTCTGAGTTCCAGGGTACAGTGCCCTAAGGTGGGAAGGCCCGGGAGCCAGAGCAGCACGAGGCAGCTGGGCACACTGAAACCACGCTGCTCACCGCGCTGTGTCCGTCGTTCCGCGCGTCATGGGTCTCAGCTTTGGGATGCTCCACTCACATTTGGGGCCCATCTTTGCTCCTCAATTAAGCTGACGATCAAGATCAGCTGTCCAGCCTTTTGTCTCTGTATCTCCTTCTGTGGGTAATTTCCCCCCTTTCTACAAAGGATCCAAGGATCTATACTTTGTTCTTCCTCCTTCTTGGGCATCATTTGATATGTGAATTGTGCATGGTCCCAGACACATCGGCAGCAGAGGATGATCTTGTTGGACGCCAAAAAGGGGAGAGGCCCTTGGTCCTGGAAAGACTTGATATGGTAGTATAGTAGAATACCCGGACAGGGAAGCGGGGTGGGTTGATTAGGGAAGGGGAGACGGCTTATGGGATTTTCGGGGGAGGGGGAACCAGGAAAAGGGACAACATTTGGAGTGTAAATAAAGATTATACCTAACTAAAAAAAAAAAAAAATCAGCTGTCATGGTGATGGTAACGTCCGCGTTGGCCATGTGCTTGGGGGAAAGTAGCCATTCATAAATCTCTGGGCTTCCTCATCTTGATCATCACGTGATCATCACGTTTCCAAGAAATTTTAAATATGTTTGTTTATTGTTCAATAGCCAGGGTATGGTGGCTACGTTCCTCTTCTTTGCAGATTCAGCAATTTGCCAGGATGCCTGAGCTTTTATGGTTTCAGCTATAAGTAACATGTGTGAGAGTGTTTGCTGTGTGCCTAAGAGGTGTGATGGCGGATTCCGTTCTCATAGTAGGACTTCACCTGGTCAGCTTACCGTACTTTATAATGCATTGTGCCTCAGTAGTGCAAGGGCACGCTTCTCATCAATTCCCTTAACATGTGAAGAAATCCAGTGGTTGTGGGATTCTTCACGCCACCATAGAGTTAATAAGTAACCAAACCAATTTCCATTGAAACAGTGCAGCTTTATATCCCGGACTCTGTCCACCCCACTATTGGGTATCTTTTCAGTGTAACCAATTCTTAGCTGCCACCAGTGACTTCCCGTGTTCTGCTATAGATTTCAGTTTGTTTTTATTTTGCCCTAGACTTGTCTTATTTATCTTATTTAATAGTTACCTTGTCTGCTATTTGCCTCTTTGAGGATAGCTTTTATTTTCTTCCTAAAATTATTTTGCAGCAAATGTTTTTTTGGGGTAGTGTTTATCTCTGGGCTCCTGCAGTTTTGTTCTACTTTAGTGTAGAAAAAAAAATGTAGGAGAAAGGTGTTTACATGACCCAGATTACTGTTTTCTGTTTCTTCAACTTCCCTTGAATTTAACCTATGGGCTTTTGGGTTTTTGTTGAAGACGGGTGTTTATGTCACCCATCCAAGGTCATGTAAATTCGTTTAAGACAATGATAAAATGTAACTCTGTACTGGCTGGTTTTGTGTGTCAGCTTGACACAGGCTGGAGTTATCACAGAGAAAGGAGCTTCAGTTGGGAAAGTGCCTCCATGAGATTCAACTGTGGGCATTTTCTCAATTAGTGATCAAAGCAGGAGGGCCCTTTATGGGTGGTACCATCTGGGTTAGTATTCTTAGGTTCTATAAGAGAGCAGGTTGAGCAAGCCAGGGGAAGCAAGCCAGTAAGAAACATCCCTCCATGGCCTCTGCATCAGCTCCTGCTTCCTGGCCTGCTTGAGTTCCAGTCCTGAATCTTCGTTCTTCCCACGAGGCTGCAAACCCCTTCAGCTTCTCTAGTCCTCCCTCCAACTCCTCCATTGGGGACCCCACACTCCGTCCAATGGTTGGCTGCTAGCATCTGCCTCTGTATCTGTAAGGCTCTGGCAGGGCCCCTCAGGAGACAGCCATATCAGGCTCCTTTTGTCAAGCACTTCTTGGCATCCACAATAGTGTTAGAGTTTGGTGACTGTTTATAGGACGAATACCATGTAGGACAGTCTCTGGATGGCCTTTCCATAATTACTCCTGTCAATATTTTGTTCCCTTTCTCAGAAAAACCAAAGTATCCACGCTTTGGTCTTACTTCTTCGTGAGATTCATGTGGTCTGTGAATTGTATTTTGTTTATTTTGAGCTTTTGGGCTAATATCCACTTATCAGTGAGTGCATAACATGTGTGTTATTTTGTGATTGAGTTACCTCACTCAGGATGACACTTTCTAGTTCCATTCATCTGCCTAAGAATTTAATGAATTCATTATTTTTAATAGCTGAGTAGTACTCCATTGTGTAAATATACCACATTTTCTGTATCCATTCCTCTGTTGAGGGCCACCTGAGTTCTTTCCAGCTTCTGCCTATTATAAATAAGGCATATGTTATGAACATAGTTGAGCATGTGTCCTTATTACATGTTGGAGCATAATCTGGGTATATGCCCAGGAGTGGTATAGCTGGGTCCTCAGGTAGTATTATGTCTAATTTTTTAAGAAACCACCATTTCCAGAGTGGTTTTACCAGCTTGCTATCCCACCAGCAATGGAGGAGTATTCCTCTTTCTCCACATCCATTGTCAGTATCTGCTGTCTCTTGAGTTTTTTGATCTTAGCCATTTTTAATAGGGTTATTTGGCTCTCTGGAGTCTAACTTCTTGAGTTCTTTGTATATATTAGATATCAGCCTTCTATCAGATGTAGGGTCAGTAAAGATCTTTTCCCAACTTGTTGGTTGCCATTTTGTCCTATTGTCAGTGCCCTTTACCTTACAGAAAGAAACTTTGTAATTTTATAAGGTCCCATTTGTCAGTTCTTGATCTTAGAGCATAAACTTTTGGTGTTCTGTTCAGGAAATTTTTCTCTATGTCCATGTGCTTGAGGCTTTCCCCACTTTCTTTTCTATTAGTTGCAGTGTGTCTGGTTTTATGTGGAGGTCTTTGATCCACTTGGACTTGAGCTTTGTACAAGGAGATAAGAATGGATCAATTTGCAATCTACTGCATGCTAACTACCAGTTGAACCAGCACCATTTGTTGACAAGGCTATCTTTTTTCCACTGGATGGTTTTGGCTCCTTTATCAAAGATCAAGTGACCATAGGTGTTTGGGTTCATTCCTGGGTTTTCAATTCTATTGCATTGATCTACCTGCCTGTCACTGTACCAATACCATGCAGTTATTATCACTATTGCTCTATAGGTTTTAGGATAAAATGTTCTGTAGAGATCTGTTAAATCCCTTTGGTCCATAACTTCTGTTAATTTCACTGTGTCTCTGTTTATTTTGTATTTCACTGACCTTTTCATTGATGGGAGTGGGGTGTTGAAGTCCCCCACAATTACTGTGTGAGGCAATGTGTGCTTTGAGCTTTAATAAAGTTTCTTTTATAAAGATGGGTGCCCTTGCATTTGGAGTATAGATGTTCTGAATTGAGAGTTCTTCTTGGTAGATTTTCCTTGATGAGTATGAAGTGTCCATCCTTGTCTTTTTTGATGACTTTTGGTTGAAAGTTGATTTTATCTGATATTATAATGGCTACTCCACCTTGTTTCCTGGAACCATTTGCTTGGAAAACTGTTTTCTAGCCCTTTATTCTGAGGAAGTGTTTGTTCTTGACATTGAGATGTGTTTCCTGAATGCAGCAAAATGCCGGGTCCTGTTTAAGCATTCAGTCTGTTAGTCTATGTCTTTTTATTGGGGAACTGAGCCCATTGATGTTAAGAAATATTAAGGAATAGTGATTGTTGCTTCCTGTTATTTTTGATGGTATATTTATGTTTGTGTGGTTATCTTCTTTTGGGTTTGTTGAAAGAAGATTACTTTCTTGCTTTTTCTAGGGTGTAGTTTCCCTTGTTGTGTTAGCATTTCCTATTTATTATCTTTTGTAGGGCTGGATTTGTGGAAAGATACTGTGTAAATTTGGGTTTGTCATGGAATATCTTGACTTCTCTGTCTATGGTAATTGAGGGTTTTGCTGGGTATAATAGTCTGGATTGGCATTTGTGTTCTCTTAGGGTCTGTATGAGATCTGCCCAGGATCTGTTAGCTTTCATAGTTTCTGGTGAGAAGTCTGGTATAATTCTGATAGGTCTGCCCTTATATGTTACTTGAACTGTTTCCCTTACTGCCTTAGTATTACTTTGTTTTGTGCATTTGCAGTTTTTATTACATGATGGGAGGAATTTCTTTTCTGGTTCAATCTATTTGGTGTTCCAAAGGCTTTTTGTATGTTCATGGGCATCTCTTTCTTTATGTTAGGGATGTTTTCTTCTATAATTTTGTTGAAGATATTTATTGGCCCTTTAAGCTGGAAATCTTCACTCTCTTCTATACTATAATCCTTAGGTTTGGTCTTCTCATTGTGTCCTGGATTTCCTGAATGTTTTGGGTAAGAAGCTTTTTACATTTCCTATTTTCTTTGACTGTTTTGTTTCCTATGGTATCTTCTGCATCTGAGATTCTCTCTTCTATTTCTTGTATTCTGTTGTTAATGCTTGCATCGATGATTCCTGATTTTTCTAGGTTTTCTATGTCCAAAGTTGTCTCCCTTTGTGATTTCTTTATTGTTTCTACTTCTATTTTTAGATCCTGGATGGTTTTGTTCAGTTCTTTCACTTATTTGTTTGTGTTTTCTTGTAATTCTTTAAGGTATTTTTGTATTTCCTTTTTAAGGGCTTCTACATGTTTACCTGTATTTCTTTAAGGGAGTTATTTATATCCTTCTTGAAATCCTCTATCAGCATCATGAGATGTGATTTTTAAGTCCAAATCTTGCTTTTCCATTGTGTTGGGGTATCCAGGACTTGCTGTTGTGGGAGAACTGGTTTTGGATGATTCCATGTTGCCTTGGCTTCTGTTGGTAATGTTCTTATATGCCTTTTGCCACCTGGTTACATCTGGTGATAGGTGGTCTTGCTGTCTCTGACTGTGGCTTGTTCATGTCCTGCAAGCCTGTTTATCAGTACTCCCGATACTTGCTATATTTGTATCTCTGTGGCCCAGGATCAGATGCAGATGGAAATCAGAAGACTCCTGTCCCTAGCTGCCCTTGTGTTCTTGTGTCTTGAGGGTTTTGGGTAGCTTCCTCTGAGCAGCAGAGGTGGTCCTACCTGCACTCTCAGGCCTGTCTACACTCCTGGAAGGCTAGCTATCTCACTGAGTCACCTGGGTATGCAGCCCTGTGGCAGAGGATGGTCTCCAGCAACAGACAGAAACCAGCAGGCTCCTGTCTAAGTGCCTAAGCCACCTGGGTATGCTTCCCCATGGCAGAGGATCCAGAATCTCTTACAAAGAAAACATTTAGCACAAGCAGAGATCAGCCAACTATAGCATCCTTGGGTACAGCCTCCTGAGGACACCTTTTCATCTGGTTTGAAGCTAGAATAGGTAGCTAGAATGAGTAAATAACCACTCTGCAAAGTCTCCAGAGCCCTAACCAATTATAGAGGAAGTCAGACCCCTAGAGATAGAGGCATCCAATCAAGGTAAAAGGCACATACCCCTCCCTGGGAATGGTTTATACTTTCAGAGGTTTAGTTCAGTATTGTTATGGCAGAATCATGGCAGCCTGCAGACAGAAGTGTTGCTGGAAAAGGAGCTGAGAATTCTATACCTGATACATAGGCAGCAGAAGGAGACTCTGTGTCAAACTGGGCATAAATTAAAGATAGGAGACCTCAAAGCACATTCATACCAGGACACATTTCCTCCAACAAGACCATACCTCCTAATAGTGCCACTCCCTGTGGGCCAAGCACTCTAGCACACATGTGTCCATGGGGGCCATACCTATTCAAACCACCCGCTCTCAGGCTTGTATGTTCTTACCTGCTGACATCGTTAACTTCATTAAATGATATTGTTGTCCTCTCTGAGGCTGCACAGGTAGTTCTTCCAGTAGAAACATTCACTTTAGCCAAAGAAATGAGGAAAGGAAAACATTCCTCTTCTTCGTTTTCTGAAACCCAGTTGGTTTTTATGTCTTATTTGGTCCCTGTTTATTCTGCTGACAAACTGTCTTGACTAAAAATAATTCATAGTAATTATAACAACTGTGTGTGAACGCATGCTGTGGTGTGAGAGTATTAATCAGAGGAGTCAGTTCTTGCCTTCTACTTGATTTAAGGAAAGCCACTCTTGTTTCTGCCACTGTGCTTGCACTCCAGGCCGGCCAGATAGTTTTTGTAGGATTCTCCTGTCTCTGTCTGCTCTGGGAGTGCTGAGATTACAGATGCATACTACCATATCTAGCTTTTTATATGGATTTCTGGGATCTGAACGTATAGTTGCTTGGGTTGCTTGTTTAAATATTTTACCCACCATGCTATCTCCTGGGCCCTCTGCCACATTTCATTATTTTCATTTTTTGAGACAAGGTCTCTCTCGTTGACCTTGTAACTTCCTATTTTGACTAGACTAGATAAACAGAAAACTTCCAGGACTCCAAACTTCCAGAGCAAGAGTTGCAGGCACATGCCTCCAAACCTGACATTTACGTGAATGCTGGGGATACAAATGTAGGTCCTGATGCCTTCACAGCAACCAGTTTACACATGGAGACATCTCCTTAACCTCCTTAAGCTTTATTGTTCATATGTATGTCAGGTTTAATTCACAGATGATGAGAGCAAGTAAATATAGACATGACTTTAAAACAAAGGAATTCTAACTTCTGCAAGACCTTTGTGCCTTCAAACACTTCATTTATGCAATGTTAAAATGAAGATCTAGTTTCTATTCTTTCTTCCTTCATCTGGAGATGCATTTCCACAGTGGAATGCAGATTCACTGAGTCCATCAAGCAGCAAGGACTGCTAAATCTATGAAGCAGGTCACCTAGAAACGTCACTGATGTGAGGAGCATGAAAGGCTTCTTGAGTAGATCAGTTAAGGATGGGATGAGGAAAAAGCAAAGACAAAGGAGAAAAGAAGCCACGGAGAGCTGAGAGATAAAGAGAGAAGACGCTTCCCAGAACTGGGTGAACGGAGTGATGGATTGCTCATTAAGAATGGTGTCTGCCAGAGGCCCCTTCTATCTCAGCTTCAGCTGAGCTCAACATGTGAATCATTGCAGGGTCCCAAGCACATGGGCCTCACAGAAACTGATGAGTGTCACAGCAAAGACAAGCATTAGAGAGGTCCAGAAAAGCTCCAGCTGTCTAAATGGCAGAATCAGGATAGGACTACTATATGGACTTGAGGAAGTCTTAGATTAGCAGTGAACTGGAAATAGGATTTGTCTCAGGGGATTTGAATATAACCTTGAGGTGAAGCTAAAACCTACCTTGCTCATAGAAGTGAAATTTCCTTATGTAGAATTCCAGTACTGGCAACTTTGAAAACTTCAAAACTTCAGAAATATGTATATGTATATGTGTATGTATATGTATGCATGTATATATATATATATATATATATATATATATATATACATATACATATCTCTCTCTCTCTCTCTGTATGTATGTGTGTGTATGCATATTAGCACTTCTGGATGCTTTTTATACCTCTTTTGGGACAAATAAAAAAAGAAAATTTAAAATGTGCAAATCAGAAATTTAAGTAAAGCAAATGGCAGAGAGCATAAAAAAACACACACACATTCTATCAGAAAGTTTCAGCCAGTTGAGGGATGCTGAATTAACATAGAACATTTATCAGCACTTCTAGGATGTTTTCAGAGATAGGTAAACTACTGTCTATGTGATTTGGAGAGGACCCTTGAGAAATAAAACATATCCAAATGTCTGAATGTTCTCTACTCATCTGAAGATTTTCTCACTGCTCAGAGACATGGACGTTCACCAGTGGGACAAGTCCTCTCAGACTCTAAAATGTCAGCAAATGAACAAGAATCATTTCAGGAAGCAGAATCCTCACAGGCCCTTCAACCCATGACGGCTCACCTTCGCATTTATATTTACCTTCCCTGGACTCTGTTCACCCGGAGTTCTTTATATCCTTCCTGATCCAAATCAGCACGGTACAGAATCTTAAAGTTTGCTAGGAGCCAAAGAATTAAGAGTTTCTAAAGAATTAGAAAGCCCTACATGATTTTTTTTTTTACTATCTACCTCCTCCTCCTCCTCCTCCTCCTCCTCCTCCTCCTCCTCCTCCTCCTCCCCCTCCCCCTCCTCCTCCTCCTCCTCATTGCTTGCCATGCTTGGACCACATTCCCTTTCTTTCCTTTCATCAAAAGTGCTGCTGTTCTTCGTGGCCTTGGTAGTCATTGCTTTTGCATGTAACACTCTGCATTTTCAGTTCTCCATATCACCAGCTGCTTTCCTTTATCTTAAACTCAAGAGACAACTTTCAAAGAAACCTCTGCAGACTATCATGTGGAAAACAGCATACCTTCAGCCTCTAACTGCTTTCTGCATTGCTATTAGAATTATTTTCTTCCTAGTAGTTACCAAATTATACAGTGTGTTGAAAAAAAATTCTTTGCTCCACCCACTGAAATGTAAGCTGCATGCTAGGCTCTGTTCTGTCATAATGATGGCTGCCCCTCCAGAGCATGGCACAATGCCTAATTAGTCATAAATGTTCAGAAAATATTTTTGAATATGCAAGTGAAAATAATGGGGACCTTCCTGTTCTACCTCACGGTACACCTTATATATTGACATATATCAGTGTAAAGGAATTTTAATCCAGCAACATGGCTACTCTGACAAAGGATCACATCCAAAAACTTTCTAGGTCTGTGTGATCTGAATGGAATACAGACACACCCTTAATCACACATCTTTAGTTCCCCCAAAATGAAAGCAAACTTAGTTTGTAAAATTAAGAAGCCATGTGTGAAAGTGACATCTAATTGAGGGGCTAACAAAATGACAAATCAGAGAAAGATTTAACAGAATGAGTCAGAGCTAGGATACAGACAACTCTCAGGAGAGTAGAGAAGAAAGAAAGGATACTGAAGGTCAGGACAGAGCGAATCAGGGAGAGGGCAGTTCAGGTGAGTGCAATTTTTAGTTGAGTGGAGGTCAGTTGAGTTCAGTTCTGTTTAGTACGTATAGTTCCATTCAGTTCCCTTCAGTTCATGCAGTCAGTGCTGACAGTGAAGTTCTCTTCAGGAAATTCATAGGCAGTTTTTCCAAGCAGAGCAATTCAGTGAGAAGCTGAGAGAAGCCAGTTTGTATCAGTCAGTTTGGGGAGGAGTTTTGAACCAGAACAGCTGACTTGAACTAGCCAGCCAGGGTTCAGAAAGAACTAGAAAGAACTAGAACTTATCCAGCAGCAGGCTGCCAAGGTGACAATCCATCTGGCAAATAAAAGTCACTTTCACATATCTTAACGACCCTGAGGTCAAGAGGCTAGGGGAGCAGGGGAGGACATCTAGCAGTCCATTTATCAAAACTTGCCCATGCATGTTCTGTCTGTATAACTGGTGGTGGTGGTTAATCCAAGGACTTGTATTAGCTACTTTTCTCATTGCTGAAGTTAAATACCAACACAAAGCAATTTAAGAATGAGTGGGAGTATACAAGCTTACACTTTAGAGGGCACATTGTGTCCACAGACAGGAAGCAGAGATGAATGTTGGTAAGTCAGATCACATTCCTCTTTTACTCAACCCTGAACTCCAGCTCATCGAAGAGAGACACCCAAATTTAGGTGTCCACATGAGTTGACTCTGTCTAAAACCCAGCTCACAGATATAACTAGGGCTTTGTCTCCTAGATGATTTTAGATCCTGTTAAATGGGTGATCCATGTCAACCACCACAAGTGGGAGAACCTGGAGGAGAAGCAACCATGACTGTGCCTTAGAGATGAACAAACACATGAGGCAGTACAGTGAGGCAGGAAGTCACAAAACAAATGTGATCACTGCAACCTGACTGCGTCTGAGATAACGCAAGGAGGAGAGTCACTTACTGGGTTCTTGTTCTTGCTCAGGGTAGCAGCGGAGGCTCTTGAGACATAGAGAAGGATAAAGTAAGTAGATCTGTAGGAGCTAATGGAAGATCAAGTTCAGTATCCCTCATTCATATTGTTAAATGAGAGCAGAGACTTTGGATGTGGTAACTGGGAACCTGGCTTCAGGGGTGTGTGTGTGTGTGTGTGTGTGTGTGTGTGTGTATGAGTGTGTGTGTATATGTGAATGTGTGTGGCATGTGTGTGTATGAGTGTATGTATGTGTGTGGTGTGTATGTGAGTGTGGTATGTGTGTGTATGTAAGTGTGTCTGTATGTGTGCATGTACATGCATGTGTGTGTGTGTGTGCGTGTATATGTGTGTTTTCCTGGATAAATCTAGAGAAGCACAGTGTTCTGGTTAACATACTAGGCACTGAAGCTGTTAAATGTTGATTCTTTTATATACTTAGCTGTCTAGCTCACTATATCAATTTCTTCACAAGTAAAATGAGATCAGAAAGATTTGTTCTGGGGATTTAAAAATCCAAAGCAGACTCACGTGTGTGAAATATTAAGGGGTGTACCTGACAGATACTAAATCTTCAGCAAGTATTAGTTCTCATGATAGGTCTCATCTTGACTAGGAGGATTCTCTAGTCCAATCTCAAAAGCAATGAGAAGTGGCATGTGCTTGGGGTGTCAGTTCGTAGTGTCTGAAGGGTGTCCACAGTAACCTAAGTGGAACAAGTATATCATTTCTATTAATAAGTAGTCCCACAAAATTCATCTTCAAAATTTTATGTTAATAATTCAGAAGTTGCAGGGACTTCAAATATTCTTCCAAAGGTTCTTTCACATGGCCCACAGGGAAATAGAAGTTATTTTGCCTTTTCTCTTCTGGTTTGCTAATGCCTACTAGAGTCAGGTATAGCACTTTACCTGAAGTCATTAGCTTCCTCTTAATCTAGGAACATTGCATAATGCTGTTCCAGAGATCAATAATGTAATTATAAAACAAAATCCTCTGTGAATATCAATTAAAGAGAATTGCTTCTGATGAAATATAGATATATGTACACCTTGAAGCAGCAACTGGTGAACTCAAAGAACAGAAGATTTAAGTCCAATGAAGGATGATAAGTTAGATACCAGTTATATAAAACTATTATTAATTTGTGTAAAGGATTTTTTTTTTTGCTTTTCTGGGTAAAAATATATTTTCATTTGAATTAGAATGACTCCTCTGTCTTCTAATCAGAGTTTTATTTTAAAGATTTATTTATTGTTATATGTAAGTACACTCTAGCTATCTTTAGACATACCAGAAGAGGGTGACAGATCTCATTACGGATGGTTGTGAGCCACCATGTGGTTGCTGGGATTTGAACTCAGGACCTTCAGAAGAGGAATCAGCGCTCTTAACCACTAAGCTATCTCTCCAGCCCTAATCCAAGAGTTTTTTTGTATGCATTTACGGATTAGGGTTACCATATTTTCAGCGGCCAAACTTAAGCCCCCTTTCGTAACTGATAAATGTAAATGTGAAACAGAAGCCATGATGAGAACACAGGGAATGAGGCAGAGCTTCTCACCCAGAATCCATCGGAAGCCTCTTACCAGCATAGAGCCAAGAATTCCAGCACAACTAACAACCACTTATGGCATTATGCCCCTTCATCTATACACCTGAAAAGTTTTAGAAATCTCACTGGAAATCCCATTTGCAGAGAAAGGACATGAACAACCCCCTGGCCCACCCGCCCACCCACCCATGTAAGTCTTGTGTCTTTCTTTCCTTTTTTTTTTTTTTATCAGATTATAATTCCATCCAAAGCATCTGCAGAACCACCCTTGGGTTCCATCAACAGAAAAGAGTAAAAGAAAAAAATACATTTTTTTTGTAGGAACTATTTTAGGACTCTCTAGAGTAATGGAATGTATAGAGTAAATCTCTGTCTCTCTGTGTCTGTCTCTATCATCTATCTATCTATCTATCTCTCCATCTCTCTATCTCTCTATCTATAATGGATTTGTTTGAAAGGTGGGAGCAAGAAGACAGAGAGAGCAAAAACTTGCTCTTCTAACGTCCCTAAATAGTCTTGAAGCAGAAGATGTGGCCCAGGTAAGAGGTGGGTGGTCTTCCCATCTCAGAAAATCGGGGATTAAAGGTATGTCTTCCTACCTCAAAGATCCAGATTAGAAGGGGATTCTCCTACTTTATATTAAACAAAAGTCCCTCACAAGTGTCACCTGTTTTTTTTTTTGTTGTTGTTGTTGTTATTATTTTAGTTAATTCCTGATGTAGGTAAGTTGACAACCAAGAATAGCCACCACAGCAACCTTTATGAGCTATCCACATACAAAATGGTGTATGTGGATAATATAATTTGATCACTAGTGACTCTCCTTTGAGGAGTCCATACTCACTCTTCGATATTTCCTACTTTTTTCCTATTTTCCCTTGTGATGCTCACTTGAATGTGTCCTGGTTTCTGTATGCATACCTCTCCATCTCCAAACCATCACTTAAAGCCGACATGAAAGTACCCTTAATCAAACCTCCAACTTTGCATCCAACCGACTATGTCTGTAATTCTTTTCTGCATCAATGCCATGAATCCTGGTTGGGTTTGAGTCCAAGTCCCAAAGGGCTTAGAGACTTTTTCAGGCTGCCAAAGATGACAGTATAGAGCTGGCTCTCTGTCTCTTACTACTGACAAACCAGCATGACTTATTTATTGTTCTATTGTTGTTAAAGAGAAAGGCTGGAAAAAGGCAACTATTTATAAAAGAAAACATTTAACTGGGGATTGCATATAATTTCAGAGGCTTAGTCCATGATGGTCGTGGGTCATAGTTGGAAGCGACAGGTATGGTTCTAGAGCAATAGCTGAGAACTTTGTATCCTGATCCTCAGGCAGCAGGCAGAGGTGGGGGGACACAGAGACAGAGATAGAGAGGGAGGGAGAGGAGGGAGAAGAGGGAGAGGGGAGAGAGACAAAGAGAGACAGAGACACTGGGCATAACATGGGCTTTGAAATCTCAGAGCTCAGACTGGAGAGATGGCTCAGTGGTTAAGAGCACTGACTGCTCTTCCAGAGGTCCTGAGTTCAAATCCCAGCAACCACATGGTAGCTCACAACTATCTGTAATGGGATCCGATGCCCTCTTCTGGTGTGTCTGAAGAGAGCAGGAGTGTACTCACATATATAAAATAAGTAAATCTTTAAGAAAAAAAATCTCAGAGCCCAGAGCCCATCCCCCAGTGATACACCTCCTCACACAAGGACACACCTACTTCTACAAGGACACACCATTTATCGACTGGGGACTAAGCATGAAAACATAGGAGCCTGCCCACCCTGGGCCATTTTCATTCCAACCACGTTACAACAAAAACAAACAACCATGTGCTCATTAATCTGAGGGGGACACACTAAATGAAAACAGAAGGTCAGATGAAGGAAAAGAACCAAAATAGTCATGGAGTCAGAGAGAGCAAGACCAAAGGTAATTAGTGACCCATGAGTGAGTGCAATTATCAAAAACCAAAGTGCCTTATGTTTGAAGGAGTAGAAATGAATGTTAATTTACTCAAGGAATTAAGCATATCTTAAGAGGAATAGAGTAGAAAATCTTAACTAAAAACAGAAAGGAAATGTTAATATAAATATATATCATATTTATCCTAATAAAGAGCTGACAACAGACTTGGGATTCCCTTTAATGTCACAGGAATACATTTCTAGTCTGCAATACAAAAGTTCTCAGCTCAGAAAACACAAAAGTCTATGTTACTTGACTTGCAATTTGTATATAATACATATTTTAAAATGCCAGCCTACAATTTGACTCTTGCTTCTTTGTAAAATTTACAATTATGCAAACAGTAAGTACATATAATTCTATATAATTACAGTACGTAAAATACTTTCATAGAATTTTTTGATATAGAACACATAAAACAAACATATTTATTACTTTTGATTTAAAACATGGGACAGTGGTTGTGCAATAAAAATATCAGGTTCCAATTTTAAGTTATTCTGTTGTCTGGAAACAAGTAAAACTGTCCAATTTAATGAGATGTCGGACATCCAAGTTTTAATATTCTTCAAGCCTCAAAGCATTACATTTCTACCATACCAAAGTATTATGATCGATTCTGAACAAGAAAGAACATGAGGATTAAAAGCTGAATAGTCTCCATCCCCAGGTTTCCCTGACTGGTGAGCAAGGCCTTTAGAGACTGACAAATTTAAGAAAACTACATTTTTCTATCTCTTTTCATCAAAGGAATGCTGTGCACTGCTTTCTGTCGTTAGACATTCTTTTGATAAGGGATTTATTTTCTATCATGTCATTAGCATATATACAAACTTCCACTGTCTTTAAGTAACTGCAGGCTCATTCCCTCTCTGGTTGTTTGCTGGGTGTTGTACAAGGAACTTAGGATGCATTTCATCGCCGTCTAATTACTTGGCTGCAAATTAAAGAGTGGATTTGGTTGTCTCGCTTGGACTTTCTATCCTTTGTCTATCAAGAAAGAATTCATTAGTTTTCCTCTTTGCACGTAGAATCGGGTTGTTTGCAGCAGGGGTGATTATTTTCATGTGTTCTGTTTTCTAGGAAAACACAAGCGTGGGTCCAGTTTAATCCATCGTATCGTCCTGACTGCTAAGCTAAGGTGCATCCGAGTGATTCTCCTTGATAAAATTAGTAGGAAGGAGTCAAACCCACACCGTGATACTAGAGGAGACCCTTTCAGTTTCCATCTCTATGACCTTTGCAAATAGAGGTTTAAAGGTTTGAGGTGGTTGTTTTCCTTGCAAGATGAGACGGACTCATGTTGCTACCACCTGCTTGGAATGAAGAGTCAGCACAGAAACAGGTTGGAGTGGATATGGGTTTTTAAAAGGTCAGCCTTCTTTAGGCAGCATTTTCAAAATCTGTTTGCTTCTTGCTTTAATTTCGTATGACTCATATTTGTATACATATGCTTGCATTACATATTTATATGTGTGTATGGGCATGTGTGCATGCATGTGTGTGTGTGTGTGCATGTGTGTGTGTGTGCGTGCATGCATGCGTGTGCGTGTGCGTGTGCGTGCGTGCGTGCGTGCGTGCGTGCGTGCGTGTGTGTGTGTGTGTGTGTGTGTGTGTGTGTGTGTGTGACTAGAGGATGTACTGTGGTCTGAGTAGTTCAACAATAGTTATCTCATACTGCTAAGTCCGAGAATCGACTAGTTGTTCAGTCCACAAGGCTGGATGTCGGAGCAGTCCCAGGCTGGCCCTGAAGTCCAGGAGAGCTGCTGAAATTCAGTCTAGGTTGGAATCCTAAGGAAGCTTGTTCTAATATCAGTGAAGGAATGGCTAAGCATCCCCCTCAGGAATGATGACCTTGCCAGCCAGCCTGAGGGCAAGCAGGCAAAAAGCAAAACCTCCTTCTTTCAGATCCTCTTATCTGCAAAGTATGGCCCAGATTTAGGGTGCTTGCTTTAAATAATCCGATTAAAGAAATCCCCCCTAGGAGCACCCCGTAGCTTGGGCATTAGTTGATTCCCTATGTAGTCAAGTTGACCGCCAATATTAGCCATGGCGATTTGTATTCATAAGGAAACAAAAGAGCAATTTCATACCAATTTAGTGACACCTATCGCACCTGAGTCATTTGCTTGACTTTGCTAAACTGTAGTTTCCTGATCTAAAAAAAATGGACACAATTCTACCATTGAATTATTCGGGAGAATCGGGAGAATAAAATAATTAGAGGGGCTTAGCAAGGGCCTGATCTAATGCAAGCTCCAGCAGTGACGGAATCCTTGGGATATTTTGTGTTCTAATCGTAACTGTGAGCTTTCAGTAGGACCCTGTATCACTTGTGCTGTTTCTCAGAGGGAGTGCAACTGTCCTGGCAGAACAGCCTATATTTTGAACTTTTGAGACAAGACTGTAGAAACCATGAACTCCATAGCTCAAGTCTGCATCCCGCCACAGGAGTAGCTTACCTTCTAGGAGAGAATCCACACAGCTCTGTTAATTTGCATAACGATGGATGGGACCACTCCTTCCCTTCACCAGGAAGACTTCTTTCTTCTTCTTCTTCTTCTTCTTCTTCTTCTTCTTCTTCTTCTTCTTCTTCTTCTTCTTCTTCTTCTTCTTCTGTATAAGCTTAAGTCATTTAGACAAAGATGGACTTAGGGTGGTCAATGATCCTAACCACGGTCACATTGAATGGCTGTCCTTTCTCTCCTTTTCACTATCATTTGTCTCTTTCATTGACATGTTGGGGATGGGTAGCTAACCTCAGCTTGTTAAGGCTGCCAAAACCTAGAATTTGCCCCTAAATGTCTGGTGACATTTTTTATCTTTTATCTCGTCACGCTGGATTGTGTTTTATGGTAGTAACTTAATAACTCTTCAAAAACAAAAAGCCCACCCCCTTTTTGTATACAATGTCATAAGTATAGGTCACAATAAAAGTGAAACCAATACATTTAAAAACAAGTTTTAAAAAGTGTATCAAGGTTTTTCTTAGGGTTGTAAGTTGGTTCTGCAGTTAAAAGTGTTTGATTTGTTTTTTGTTTGTTTGTTTTGTTTTTTTGTTTTTGGTCTCCTTGAAGAACCTAATTTGTCTGTATCTACTCTCCACATCAGGTGGCCTACAATGGCCTGCAACTCTAGTTCCAGTGGATTCCACATCTTCTCTGGGCCTCCTGACCACTTGCCCACACATATAAGCACAGTTAGTACGCATGATAAAAATAAATCTTGGGAAAAAAAATCTCAATGTGAAACTGTCTCACCTCAAAGAACAAAAAATATTAACAAAACAGAATGTGACATGGCCATTCTGATGCTGGCAATACAGAGAAAATCAAAATGCTAGTCTCCATGATTTTTGTTTTGGTGTTTTGGGGGTGGGGTAGGATGGGGTGGGGGGTCATTTTGTTTTGTCCTTTTTCTATTGCAAGTCTCCTCTATAGCCTTCTGCTCTAGATTGGCTCAGGTCAGCTTTGAGATACCGGTGTGGACTAAAAGGAACTTTATGTAGTATGTCTGACCTGTAGGTAAAGGCGTATTCCTTTTTCTTCGCAGATTGAGTTGTTTTATATTCTAAGACGTGACAGATAAAAAACAAACAGAAAAACCAAACAAACAAACAAAAAAAAACAAACAAAACCTGGAACAAGGGGCTAAAAGATGGCTCGGTGGTTTGTGGATGTTCAGATTTTGCTCCTGGTACCCATGTCAGAAGACCCACAGCTGCCCTTAACTCTAGCTCTAGGGAATCTGACATCCAGTGTCCTGGGGCAGTCATACACATGTATGCATACTTACAGGCACACATATTCACATGAGTAAGGATACCAAGACAGACCTTTTAAAGAAGCATAATGTGACAAATGAATAAAATTAACAATAGGACTCATGATAGCAGCAAAATGAATTTGGAGAAACAGGGTCAAGGACTTTTATTTTAGCTATGCAGCAAAAGAAAGATTATTCTGTCTTCATAGTAACGGGCCAGATGGCTTTAATTATGAATTTTGAATCACCTTCTAGACCAGTCCAACCTTTGATTTACGAGCTAAATTGTACAAAAATAAGTTTGACCATATCAAATATGACTTAATGAGATTTCTTCATATAAAAAGATATTATTGGCTATTATTAGTCTCATTCTTCTCAGCGTGTAAGCACTATTTTCAAATGTGATCAGTACATCCACTTTTTTTGTTTGTTTATGAAAACGCCCTAATTTCTTTTTTTTTTTAAAAAGCCTTTTCATTTATAATTCACGGAGCAGCGGCCATGTATTCCGAGTCCTTTTTAAAATCATATGTACAACATCTCTTGTCTAAAAATTGTAAGGGAAAAATTGCAGTCAAACTGACATGTTATTCATGGACAAACACCCCAAACCAGTCATGTGCCTCCAAAGATGGCTGCTCTCCTGCCCCACAGGTGATGCAGCTGCCTTTCTCCCTGCATCTCGGCTTCTTTTCACGGTCTGCCGTGTTTTGCTTGTATCCCTTGCTGCTTTTTTGTTCCAGACTTTTCTTTCTTAAGATAAAGTTCCTGAATTGCTCCTATCAGCAGGGAGACAGGCTGTGTGCAGAACACTCAGAGGCAGACTGTTGGAAACCCCAGGCTTTTTAATTTAAAGGTTGACTAGGTTACCCTGCAGCATTGAGGTGAGTTGTTTGTCTGTTTTGTGGGGTTTGTTTCTTTCATTGATTTTTTTTTTAAACACAAGAAAGAAACATGCAAAATAGGTCTTGGAGTTTCTGAAAAGAAAGAACAAGGAGTTACAATACCCCCAAACCTTGGCCATAGAGCAGAAGATAAAAAAGCCACCTTGAGTATACTGGATGGACCCTGGGAACTAGGGCTTGGATATCTGTGCTTGATCTGGTGCGACTCTCTTTGCTGTGCTCTTAAGGTAGTGCAGGTATTTGCAGGTTGCCTGTAGCCCTCAGTGAAGGAGTGAGAGCTGAGTAGCTGGGGCTCCCGCCCCCTTCTCTGCTTCTTCACTGCTCAGCCTAGAGTCACCCTCTGCCAAGATTCATTTGTCAGCAGCAAGGGGACCGAGACACAGCTCTGAGTAGTCACATGGCGGCCTAAAGCATTTCTCCAAACTTTCAGGGACTCTATTCAGGCCTCACCAGGGTTCCTGACTTAGATTGGGGGAATAGGCACAGCTTGTGTGGCGAGGGCTGAATTGGAGCTAACACAGGCTTTAGCTTAAAGGTCAAGGAAAAGAGTCGTCAAACGAAGGAAGTAAGACAGGCCAGACAGCCAGAGAATGGGCTTCTCCAACAGACAGTTGGTACAGCCCCTCAAAGAAGAATCGGCAGTTAACTACTAGAGTTAATATACCATTATGGTGGGCTCTTGCGTTGCTTCGCAAAAGACGGATAAGGTGGGTTTCTTTGCTTGTTTCGTTTGTTTGTTTGTTTGTTTGTTGCTGCTGTTGTTGAAGTGAGTTGCCGTCTTTCCTGCCTTGTTCTTCAGCCTTCTACTCTTCACTTGAGTATTTCTCTCTCTGGTAGCCATAGCTGAGCTCCCTACAAAGTTAGAAGAGGTGTAGAGTTATAGAGAGGGAATGAAAACATTCCTTTTAATCATATTATAAAAGTAAACTTCAAACCAGCAAATGGTAACAGTTTTTTTTTTAATTTTTTTTTTAAATCTACTTTTTAATTAGACAGTCCCTGAACTGACTTTTGGTCAATTGATCTGGAACTGTGTTGGATAGAGAATGAAATAAATTGCGTGTGGGTTCTAAGAAACCCTTAACAGCTAATTTCTGAGAATCTTTCTCGTTAATCCTCAGCGAAAGCTGAAAACTCAACTCTGATTTGACTCAGGGAAAACGATTTTGAAAAGTACACGGTGATCGCCACGTGATAATAACTTCCGTCCATTTCCACCACGGGCTCAGTTTCTGAAGTGCAGTTCCTTTCCAGGGCCTGCGACAATCCACTCACAGCTGGGCTTCCGGCCTTTGCCTGGACCACTCGGTCCTTTAACCTTTGAATGAAGGTTAAAACAGTTTTGGAAATCGCAGGCCCAGACATTCACCGGGACACACCATGATGTCCTAGAGGCTCTCTGGACTGGCCAGACACATTCCAGTTGGAATTGCACCTGAGCCATATGCTTATTAAGTGTTTTAATTACCATCTCTGCATTATTAGCATCCAATTTTGTGTGAGGTCAAAAGGTTCTTATGCTATCCCCAAATCTATTCCAGGGCCAGTTAGGGGTGTGGTTCTCAAGGCAACAGCCCCAATCCAGAGCTGGAGAAAGTTACAGATTGGTTTACTTTTAACCCATTTTCTGCAAAACCAAAGTGACGATGACTTATTTGTGTTACTTATCTGTCTCAGGCAATGGATATATACACTCAGAGGTGGCTCCCATACATTCTTAATCATTAGTTAATGAAATTCTGGCTGTATTCCTGGCTTTGAGCACAGGCAAACTTATCTTGATTCTGAGCATCCTCAAGACTCATGATATGCAGCAGCAGCTTCTCTTGATGTTGCAGCTTGCCCAGATCTCTCAGGTAGTTTGCTTTTCTCTAGTCCCTCGCTTCTTGTGGTGTACAGACCAGCAGTATTGGAATTAGCGGAAACCTCCTTTGAAATGCGGACTTCATTCCCCCTGAGCAGAATCCACATTCTAACAAGTTCCCAAGGTAATTTGCATGCGTTTAAAGTTTGAGAAGCAATTCTTCAGTCCAGATTACTTTGATTTCCTCAGCAAGGTTGTGGTTGCCCCCAAGTCACAGAGGGAAGTTGGCGACACAACTTTGTGCAGAATGTCAAGGTCTCTGACTGTGAGTACAACTCTCTCCAAGTCAATCTATTTGTCAAATTGACTGAGGCCCTTCTTTCTGATGACTTTGCTTCTAGGGTGAAAACTTGTTCTTGAAATTCATTTTGAAACAAAGTGTATAGCTGGCTGGCTGTTAAGAGGACTTGGTACTCGTGAGACTCCTTTAGGGATAAAGGCCAGGAGTCACTAAAATGATGCACAGTGCCTCATCTACCTGTGCTTGCCAGAAATGTATACTTCCCAGGGATTCCCCAAGAGTTCTCTCCTGTTCCCCATTCCATCATCACTCATCTCACTGAAAAAATATTTACTCCCACTTTTTTTTTATTTTCTATATTCTTTGTTTACATTCCGAATGCTTTCCCCCCTTACCATATGTCGAATGCTTTCCCCCCTTACCATATGTCCCATAAGTCCTCTTCCCTCCGCCCATTCCCAAATCACCCCCCTCCCATTTCTCTATTCTGGCACTCCTCTACAATACTGGAGCAAGTCTTTTCAGAACCAGGGCCCTTTCCTCCCTTCTTCTTGGGAATCATATGATTAGCTAATTGTGTCTTGAGTATTCAGAGCTTCTGGGCTAATTAATATCCACTTATCAGTGATTGCATTTCATGTGTATTCTTTTGTGATTGAGATAGCTCACTTAGGATGATATTTCCAGTTCCAACCATTTGCCTACAAATTTCATGAATTTATTGTTTTGAATTGCTGAGTAGTATTCCATTGTATAAATATACCACATTTTCTTTATCCATTCCTCCATTGAGGGGCATCTGGGTTCTTTCCAGCTTCTGGCTATTATAAACATGGCTGCTATGAACATAGCGGAGCATGTGTCCTTGTTGCCTGCAGGGGAATCCTCTGGGTATATGCCCAGGAGTGGTACGGCAGGGTCCTCTGGAAGTGTCATGCCCAATTTTCTGAGGAGCCGCCAGATTGATTTCCAGAGTGGTTGTACCATCTTGCAATCCCACCAGCATTGGAGGAGTGTTCCTTTTTCTCCACATCCTCGCCAACACCTGCTGTCTCCTGAGTGTTTAATCTTAGCCATTCTGACTGGTGTGGGCCCACAGGGGGTTCAAGTACCAGCCAGTGACTACAGGACCAACTAACGCCAGAGATAACCAGATGGCAAAAGGCAAATGTAGGAACGTTACTAACAGAAATCAAGGCAATATGGCAGCATCCGAAACCAATTCTCCGACAGCAGTAAGTCCTGGATACCCCAACACACCAGAAAAACAAGATTTAGATCTAAAATCACTGGTCATGATGCTGTTAGAGGAATACAAGAAGGACATAAATAAATATCTTAAAGAAATACAAGAGAAAATGGATCAAAAGTTAGAAACCCTTACAGGGCAAACATAAAAATCAGTTAAAGAAATTCAGGAGAATATGGATCAAAAGATAGAAGCCAATAAGGAGGAAATGCAAAAATCACCTAAAGAAATACAGGAGAACGTGGGTCAACAGGCAGAAGTCATGAAAGAGGAAACACAAAAATCTCTTAAAGAATTACATGAAAACACAAACAAGCAAGCAAAAGATCTGAGCAAAACCATTCAGGATCTAAAAACAGAAGTAGAAACAACTAAGAAATCCCAAAGGGAGACAACTTTGGAGATAGAAAACCTTGGGAAGAAATCAGGGGCCATAGATGCAAATGTACTCCTACTTTAAAAGTCCATTGGATTAGTAAATATCAAGAAATTACAAATTGGAGAATCATGTAAGAAGTTCACTTGTGCCCATAGCCCCTGTTGGTCTTCTGCCTTAACTTCCTATTCCTGTGCAGGATTACATTTTTTGGTTTCTAGTGTTAACATAAGGAAGGTTTAAGACTTTCAAATAAATTACAGGGTACAAGATTAAATTTGTATTGATTAATTAATTTTTAATGAATCAATTTTAATTAATTTTTAATTAATTGATACAGATAACTAAATCTGTATTAAATATGAGGTAAAGAGCAAATGCTTTAGCACTGATATAGGAAGGTTTCATAAGTACTTTGTATGCATAAAACACATGAAATCTCCACAGGACATACTTATCCGGAAAACATTATTCTTGCTTATCTGAAGTTTAAATTTACTGGGTGTCATATGTTCATTTGCTATTTGCTTAAATGCTGCAAATGAATGAGAAGTCAGAAGACCATACCTGAATGTCAGTGGTTTTTTAGATCGCTAAGGCTCCAATCAGATCTCTCACCCATGCCAGGCAACTGCTCTACTACTGAATTATATTCCCAGCCTTTATATTTGTATTTAGACATAACACGCAGATATAATTCCTGAGGCCCCTAACATTACTTTCTCAGGGTGAGGTCAGCTAAGTTTATCCCTATCAAATTGATGAAGAAAGTAAGCGGAAAAACCATTGATTTTTGTGTTAGAAGCGCCTCCCTCTTAAAATGAACAGGCCCTTGATATAGCACATCAAACACCAGCTTGGGCCTCAAATCAGTTGCTGGGATGTAAGGAAACTAGGTACGCTACCGGGCAATTAGCTGTTAACAGCTGTTATCCTCAATAGCGATTGCAACAGGGATGTACTTTGAGATGCTGAATTCTGGGGGCTTTGCACAGCTGCCTAGAGAAGGATTACACTAGCACATTACATTACTCTAGTCAACTGTAGCAGATATACTTGTGGCTCTTCAGGCACAAGAAATAGGAAAATGCTTGTTAATTCTGCATCTAAACTGAACCAAATTAAATTTGACAGGGCTTCCAAAACTACATAATTTTTTTTTCAGGTCACTAGTTGCTTCAGCAGCTAAGATGATATGAAAAGCAGTACATTGGATGCTAATTAACTCCTTGGGAGAATTATTCCTGTGAATTTGGACTAGCTTGGGCTAGGAACTGCTCCTGGGTGGCTGTAAAGTGAGTTATATAGCACAGTAGTATTTTACGTTGGAAGGCTTTTAAAAAATAAATATGTGTAAAATTAAACGCTGCAAGCAAATTGTTATAGAGAATGACTAATTTCACTGTTTTAAAGTTCACAGGATCCAATGACGGGGAAATGTTGTCTGTAGAAGTTGATAGTTGTATTGGACAGAGGCATGTACCCTTCTGCCTGCAACTCCCCAAGAGTTCTTTCTTCTTCTTTATTTCTTCACTTGTTCCAGTGAAAAAAATTTACTCCTATTTTAAAAATCCCTTTGGTTTAATAAATATCAAGAATGTATAAATTGGAGAATCGTGTAAGAAATTCACTTGTAGCTGTAACCCCTGTCTGTTTTCTGTCTTAACTTCCTATTCCTGTGTGGGGTTACTTTGTAAAGACACTGGACGTGATGATATTTTGCCTCTATCTCAGAATGTATCTTAAAAGACAAAGGCTGCCATTGGATAGGATTGTAAAACTGGCAGTCCTGCTGAAAGCAAATTACAGATTCAATGCAATCCTGTCAAAATTCCAGTTACATTCTTCACCACGTGAATGATCTTAAAATACATATAGAAATGCAAAATCCTCTGAGATAGCCAAAGTAATCCTAAGCAGAAAGAGCAGTATCTACTCTTGAACAGAGCAGTATTTACTCTTGTACAGAGCCATACCAACAAAAACTGTAAGGTACTGGTACAAAATAAACATAGAGACCAATGGGATAGATTGATTTAGAAATAAACCCACTAAGTTAGAGCCACCTAATTCTTGACAAAAGTATCAAAAGTATATTTGAAAGAGTGCTAAAAAGGTGCTAAAAAATGATATTCACAAATAAAAGAAACTAGATAAATATCTCTTACCCTGCTCAAAAATCAATTCCAAATAGACTGAAGACCTTAATATAAGTCACCTAACTGTGAAATTCCTAGATGAAAACAGAGGCAAAACACACACACATACATATTATCTCACTGAATATGTGTTATACATATATACACATATGTATACTATATATCAAAGTATATATATATATATTCACACATATATACAAACACATACATACATGTGTATGTATATATATACACAAACATATATATATATATATATATATATATATATGTATATGTTTGGGCTTACTGAAAAAGATTGTAAAAGGACAGGAAATTATCCCCCAAATTGACAAATGTAATACTATTTGCAATGCAAAAGACACAACCACTAAAAAGAAGTAGTAGCTTACAGAGTAAGGAAGAGTATTTTTGCCAGAGATACAACAAATGGGGTGCTAATATCTACAATATACAAAACCCAGAAAAGTTAAATACTCAGGGCTGCAGAGATTTGATTCTCAGGACCCATAAGTGTCTACAACCAACTGTGACTCCAGGTTCAGGGGATCCAGTTCTAACCTTTGGCTTTTATGGGAACCAGGCATATACATAGTACACAGATGTACAGGCAGAGAAAACACCCAGACATAGACTAAATAAATAAATAAATATTTATGCAACTAAATATACTCTCCAGTCATATAATCAATAAATGAGATTTTCAAAAGAACTTCCAACAGCCATGGCATCTTTGAAAAACAAACAAACAAAAAAAGATTAGCAGTCTTAGCCCTCAGAGAAATGCAGATTAGAACTTCTTTGGGTCCAACTTGCCCCATTCAGAATGCCTATCATTGGGACAATAAGTGGGAGCAATTAGTGTGGTGGGAATGAAAGACGGTACAGCCAGCGAAGTGGTCAGTATAGGACGACTGCAAAACCCTAGAAGTAGAGCTAACACATCACTCATCGGCTCCACTCCTGGGCACATTCAAAGCACTTTAAGTTGACTTGCCCCAGAGACCCTTGTGTATGTTTATTATATACTGTTACACTGTTCATCATGGCCAAGAAGTGAAGCCACCCTAGAAGACAGAACAGATGAATGGATACGGAAAATATGATGTGGACTTTCCTTTTCATCTGTAAAGAATTAGGAAATCATGAGATTTTTCACAAACATGGATGAATTCGAAGACTGCTAAGTAAGCCAGGTTCAGAATGTCAAATGCCTCATATTGTCTCTGCATGGAGAATCTAGATTGAAATGTGTGTGTGTGTGTGTGTGTGTGTGTGTGTGTGTGTGTGTGTGCTCACAGTGAGAGAACCATGAGACCACAAGGAAAGGGAACAATCTTAGAAGGTAAAAATGGAGAAGAGAAAGTATAATGAAGCATGTGTCGAAATTGGGGGTGTTGCTCCTTGAGTTGGATGGGGGGCCTTCTTGCATTGAGAATAACATTAGCTAGGGTCTTGACTGATCATTGGCTACCAGTGCCATCCTGGTCACTCTCTTCCAGTACTTTGTCTCACGAACTCCAAGAATGACTTTCTCTGACTAATGGAGGAATAAGTTTCAGAAAGGGATTTCACTATAGCCTAGAGCTTAAGAGGACTGTAATAGGAAGAACTCTCATGTAGCAGGAGGGACCCCAAGACAGGAACATTGCTGAGGGCCCCTATCTAGGAGTCAAAAAGAATCACTGGGTTGAGGCACAGGGTAGCAGTGAGCTGGTCAGTCTAGGTGCCACACCCTCAGATTATTCATGTGCCTCCTCACCCAGGTGCCAGGACTGGAGTTTGAGGTACACTTTCTAGAGCCAATGAATTACCCATCCTCCCAGAGCGTCCATGAAGCCGTATGCAAAGAAGAGTGTCCTGCTTTGCTTTCCATAGCTGTAATAACCACCCAGAAGCAAATGTCAATTGTGGAAGAAGGATTTACATGTTTACACATGTTGCTTTCAGTCCATCACACCAGGATGTCAAAGGGCAAAATCTCGAGCAGAAACAAAGGCAGGAATCATGGTGGAATGCTGCTTATGGGTTTGTACCTGAAAGCTTGGTCAACTAGCTTTCTTCTACAACATTGGACAGCCTACAAGGGCTGAGATCAGTTACTGGCTTGTAATCCAATCTGACAGAAGTAGTCTCTCAGTGGAGGTTCTCTCTTCCCACGTGTTCTGGCTAGTTTCATGTCAATTTGACCTGACCTAGAGTCATTAGAGAGGAGGGAACCTCAGCTGAGAAATTGCCTTTATAAGATCTGGTTGTAAGGAAGTTTTTTTGTAACTGGTTATCAATGGGGAAGGTCCATCTTGTTATGGGTGGCACTTTCCCTGGGCTGGTACTCCTGCATTCTGTAAGAAACTTTGCAGAGCAAGTCAAGTACACAGCACCCCTCCATGGTCTGTCTCTACATCAGTTCCTGGCTCCAGGTTCCTGCCCTGAGTGAGTTCTTGCACTCACTGTTTTTAAAGCTAAATGGTTATACAGAACTGTGAGCAGAATCCTTTCTTCCCCAAAGTGCTTTTGATCTTGGCGTTTTTTATTACAGCATACAGTGCTAACGAGGACACCAGAGAGGAAAAATACACACAAGAAGACAAACCAAGGCACTTTACCATTTGGGAGTTTTTCTGGTCTCCATCTGGGCCAGACTGTAGACAGAAGCAAGGCTGGCTACTTCTTGGTTTTGGTCAAGACAGAGCGAGATCCAGAGCTGGTCCCTGCTCTAACTGGGTCACAGGTTTTTCTCCTGTCTTCATCTATGAAAGCAAGGGGCAGAAGTGCTTGGAAATTTAAGAGATCTGCAAGAGAGGTTCTGAAGAATGACGAGAGTCAGGAAAAGAATGATTAATGATCCAGGGAAGGAAAAGGCTATAATAACACTCATGACTCAGTGGACTAATCTGAAAAAAATCAGGGATGTTAAAATAGATCTTAGTATCATTTGACTATTAACCTTAATAGGTAACTTTAAACTTAAGTAATAAAACTTCATATGGAAGAAAACATAAGGGCTGCCCATTTTAAATGTAGCCACAAAGATCAGCATTACAAAGAAACAATAACTCTCTAATATCAAATATCTAAGACTCATACTTCTCTTTGGTTTTATAAAGATTGTGTTTTGACTGTTTGGTGATTTGAGTTGGTGTGTTTTTATACATATTTATGAGGTAAAGGGCATGTTCAAGTGGAAAAGTGACCCCCTTTTCTCTCCTAAAGTATGGTTGTCAGGGTCTCCCTTGTAGTTTCCCATGATCCTCTAGAAAAGCCCAAACAGTGGGAAAGGAGGCAGAAACCACAATGCAAATGATAGTATAACGAAGCTGAGGTCCTTTGAGGATATAGACCGTTCATTAGTACACACATGGGAGAACATTCCCTGGTGTCTTACTTTAAATATACACTGAGAACAGCCTATCTCCAGCCTGAAGGAGGCTTTGCGGAGAAGGGGGCATTTTGCCCACCTGGAGACACAGATACCAAGATACTAAGTTTCATGGTTGCCTCACATCTAACAAATATCTCGTTCCTTTTAAAGATTGCCCAAAGTCTCTGGTCATGAGTTAAAGAAGTGCTGTCTTGGAGTTAAGCCATGCTGTTACTTGTAAAATGGAATTTTTTATTTTTTTTATTTTTATTTTTATTTTGAAGGCGGGGGCCAAGGTTTTACAATAGATTGGCAGTCTGTAAAAAACAAGAAAACAGTCTATGAGCCGTCTGTAGGATTTGGTTCTCTAAATTCCATAGCTCAGGTCTGTCTTCCGCCTGTATGATAAGGCTCTTGTATGCCTGGTTCATTTGTTCATACCTTTGAGATTCACCCATATTGTTTATCCATGGTAACTGAATCTCTCTTCATTATTGTTTAGTATCTCATTGCATACATTTACTCAATATTGATTTTCTTTGTTGGTGGGATTTAGATTGTCACTATTTAGATTTGGAGTTCTTATGATTACTGCTGTGGCTTTGGGGTTAAAAGTGATACATTGTAATGAATAGTTTTACAGGCTAGTTTTACCAGTATACCTTCCCAACACCAGTGCTCTGACTTCCCTTCTTTGTATCAAGATTTAGCACTGTTAAGTTTTTAAAGCTGTAATTATCTGCAGGAAACTGGGATAGTTTCTTATGGTTTTAGTTTGTTCTCTTGATAAGTGAATGATGTTAAGCACAGTCTTCTCTATATGGCCATTGGCATAGCCTGTTTTGTAACCGTCTTTTTTAGTTAAAGTGATTGTAGTTCTTCAACTTGTTGTTTTAAAAGATATACTCCGACACAAATCTGTTCTTTTATTAAAAGACACTATTTTAAAGTCCATGTGTATTTGTATGTGTATGCATGTACTGTGAATGTGAGTGCAGTGCCTGAAGAGGCCAGAGAGACTGTTGTGCTGGAGTTACAGTTGGTCGTGGGCCACTTGACCTGGGGGCTAGGACTCGGTAAGAGCAGCAAGGACTCTTGAACGCTGAGCCACCTAAACAGCCCAAGGCTGCCTTTACATATTCTACGAATAAGTTCATTCCTGCATGTAAGTATTTGCACATGTTCTTCGGTGCAAATTATCTTAAACCAAGCATTTATTTAGAACTGTTAGAAATTTGAAAAGAAAGAGAAATACGATGATAATGCAAACAGTTCTTAAGCATCTCACACCCACTTTCCATTATTATTATTATTATTATTATTATTATTACTACTACTACTACTACTACTACTACTACTACTACCTATACTTGCATGGTGAATTCTTAAAATTGATGAACCATTGATGATATATTAATATTAATAAAGCCTTTGTTTTACTGATCTTTCCTAGTTTTTAACCTAATGTTCAATTTTCTGTTTTAGCTTTGTTTTATTTTTAAAAGATTTATTTATTTTATCTATATGAATACACTGTCCTTATCTTCAGGCACACCAGAAGAGGGCATCAGATCCCATTACAGATGGTTGTCTGCCACTGTGTGGTTTCTGGGAATTGAACTCAGGACCTCTGAGCCAACTGCTAGGCCATGTCTCTAGCCCCTGTCCCAGGATTTTACTGAAGTGATTACCTGCAGTTGCCATGACTTCTTAGTGAACGTGTGGCGGTGGCAGTTCATGTTTTGATGATTTGGAGAGCTGTGAGGAATATTGGTCCAATGTATTAGATAATGTCTCTCTGCTGGTACTTGATTGCTAGATGGAGGTTATGTGCTTCTAGAAGGTGAGCACAGAGGTGGCATGATGTCTTCATTGTATCATTTCTAGATGACACACTAATCTATGGCAATGCCACCCCAGACACATCCAGTCTCACCAAGAATACATGGTACTGGGCGGAGGATATGGCCCAGTGGTAGTGCATTTGCTACAGCAATTTTGAAGGGAGAACTTAATTCTCTCCTTTGAATAACTTAATATATCAAGTCGTCCCTTGCCTTATTTGTAGTTTCATTTTCTGGTTTTCTGTTACTCCAGTTGCATGTGGTCTGAAAAATAACAAATTTCAGGAATAACTGAGAGGCTTAAAGGCTGTCTACTGTTTTGAGTAGCACAGCGAGCTCTGAAGAATCTTATCTGGGGCACAAATAATCCTTTCACTCAGTGGCTCCACACTGCACTGCACATGCGCTGGCTCACAACAATTCCTGGTGCTTTCCGACAGCAGCTGAGGGTCTTGAAAACTACTCCACGAATAAGAGAGATCAGTATTGTGTGCCTCTTTGAGTTGAACCCTAGATTTTGTCTTCTGATATAATTTAACATTGCTTAAAGGAGAAAATGGGATCAAGTGCTATGTAATTTAAACACTAAGTGCTTTAGCGTGTGTGAAATCAAGAGATATGTTAATAATGATGCCTTTGTAGTTAACCTGCCTATAATGTCTTGGGAATGCTATTATACATGTCTAACTAAAGCACAGGATATGCTTTTATAGATGATTAATATTGGTGTGGTGCTTAACACGCTGTGAGTATTAAAATATTGTGTAATATGTTGGAGGAAATTAAATTAGACACAGTTTTATAACATCTCAGAGCATTAAATCTGGAGGGGGCAACGGTTTCTTAAGTATAGCTTTCTATGTATGGTTATGTGTAATTTAGCTAGAGGATATAACTCTAAAAAATTGTGTGGAAACTTATTTTTTTTGTGTGTAAAATGAATGTTGTGACACAGAGACAGATTCATGTTGTCTGTGTCACCATTAACTTTTGAACATATTCATTCAGCAAGCCTATATGTTTCCACAATGGCTTGTGTTAGAGTTTGCTGCATCTGAAAGATAGTTTTTTTTTTTTTTTTTTTTTTTTTTTTTAGTTTAATCCATTTTTTATTGATTTTTTTTTTCATGAAGACCTGGAAGTAATTGATTGAGGAACCCAGGAACTTTTAAATATTTTAGACACTATATTATTTTTTTCTTTTTTCTTTTCTTTTTTTATTGGATATATTCTATATTTACATTTCATTTCCCTTTTTCTGGTTCCCCACCCCGCAAAGGTCCCACATGCCCTTTTCCCTCCTCCTGCTCCCTCATCCACCCCTTCCTACTTCCCTGTTCTGGTATTCCCCTACACTGATGCTTTGATCCTTTCCAGCACCAGTGTCCACTCCTTTCTTCTTGTCGGACATAATTTGGTATGTGAATTGTGTCTTTGGTGTCCCACGATTCTAGGCTAATATCCACTTATCAGTGACTGCATGCCATGGGTATTCTTTTGAGACTGGGTTACCTCACTTAGTATGATGTTCTCCAGCTCCATCCATTTCTCTAAGAATTTCATGAATTCATTGTTTCTCATGGCTGAATAGTATTCCATTGTGTATATATACCACATTTTTGTATCCATTCCTCCGTTGAGAGACATCTGGGTTCTTTCCAGCTTCTGGCTATTATATATAAGGCTGCCATGAACATAGTGGAGCATGTATCCTTATTGCATGCTGAGGAATCTTCTGGGTATATTCCCAGGAGTGGTATGGCTGGGTCCTCTGGAAGTATCATGTCCAGTTTTCTGAGGAACCGCCAGACTGATTTCCAGAGTGGTTGTACCAGCTTGCAGTCCCACCAGCAGTGGAGGAGTGTTCCTCTTTCTCCACATCCTAGCCAACACCTGATGTCTTCTGAGTTTTTAATTTTAGCCATTCTGACTGGTGTGAGGTGAAATCTCAGGGTTGTTTTGATTTGCATTTCTCTAATGACTAATGAGGTTGAACATTTTTTAAGGTGTTTCTCAGCCATCTGAATTTCTTCAGGTAAAAAGTCTTTGTTTAGCTCTGTACCCCATTTTTGGATAGGGTTATTTGGTTCTTTGGGGTCTAACTTCTTGAGTTCTTTGTATATATTGGATATTAGCCCTCTGTTGGATGTGGGGTTGGTGAAGATCTTTAGTATATTTAACCAATTCTTTCTCTCTCCCTGAAAACACACACACACACACACATACACACACACACACACACACACACACACACATAGAGACACACATACACACACACACATATATATATATATATATATATGTGTGTGTGTGTGTGTGTGTGTGTGTGTGTGTATACATGTATATATATGCTTTGAAACTTTTGTTTTTACAAAAATAGATTGGCTACAGAGGACTTGAATTATTTTATAAAAATTACCATTTAGAAGTCAGAATAAAATGTTACTTGTGCTAACCAAGAGAACAGAAAAAACTGTCTTTGCTTTCAGAGTATTTGCCCTCACTGCCACAGTCCCTCTCTGTGACTGACAATCTGCTGCAGTTGGTCTCTTCTAGTTTCCCTCACTGCCTGCACTCTGGAAAAGATCCAGCTTCACACCTTCAGAAGAGCGATAGTCCAAGGCACAGAGAGCAACTCAATAACCAGCTCAGGGCCATTCGAGGGTTAATTAGAGAATATTCATAAAGCACTTCAGAGACGAAATAAAGTTCTACAAATGCCAAAGTTATTAAGATATTTGGCAGCATACACAGAAAATGGAGATTCTTATGCTGGCTTAGGTTTTGCTTAATCTTTAAAAATTGAAGTGTTAAAAACTCAACTTCTAATTTAATTCAATAAATGTTTACTAAGCACATACAGTCTTTGTTTTAGGGTTCTCTAGAGAAACAGAACTGATAGAATATATATGTTCTATCATATATAATGTGTGTGTGTGTGTGTGTGTGTGTGTGTGTGTATGTGCGCGTGCGTGCCTGTGTCTGTGTATCTGTGTGTCTGTGTTCCAGTTAGTCCAACATGGATGATATAAGAATCTAGTAGTTGTTCAGTCCATGAGATTGGAAGTTTCAGCTGGTCTTCAGTATATGCCAGAATTCCAAAAAAGTAATGCCAGTTACGGAAGTGAGAGCAAGCAGGCAAAGAACAAGCAAGCTCCCTTCTTCCATTTCCTTTATACAATCTGCCAGCAGAAGTTGTGTCCCAGATTAAAGGTGGGTCTTCCCATCTCTCAAGATTTGGATTAAAAGTTGGTCTTTCCACTTCAAATGATTTAGGAAAAAACTTTTTTTTCACAGATGTAGCCAGCCACTTGGGTTTTAGTTAATTCTAGGAGTAGTGAAGTTGACAACCAAGACTAGCCATCACAGCTTCAATGATAAGGTAAAGGTGAGACAAAATTTCATCTACTTAAGGGGTTTGCTTGTGGTGTAGGGTGACCCACAAAACTCAGAGGAAAACACCAAAGGTGCTTGGGCTGTGACCCCTTTGGGTTGTGAAATGACTGTTTCATAGGGGGTCACCTAAGACCACCTGAAAACACAGTTATTCATAATAGTAGCAAAATCAGAGTTATGAAGTAGCAACAAAAAGAACGTTTTGGTTGGGGGTGGTCACCACAACACAAGGAACTGTGTTAAATAATACAGCATTAGGAAGACTGAGAGCCATGCTCTAAGAGGTCCGATGCGTGCTGTAGGGAGTTACAGTGAGTGCATTAGGAAGACTGAGAGCCATGCTCTAAGAGGTCCGGATGCGCACTGTAGGGAGTTACGGTGAGTGACTATTAACAGTTGGTGTTACAGACTGAGGTTTGGAGTAGGAACTATTACATCTGAGCTTTGAGAGGAAGTATATCCTTGATAGAGAAGACAACAGGAAAAAGGGTGTCTTATTTCTATTGCTGTGATGAAACATTGTGGCCAAAACCAAGATGGAGGTGAAAGGGTTTATTCACCTTACACTCCCACATGGTAGTCCATCACCGAAGGAAGTCAGAACAGGAACTCAAACAGGGCAGGAACCTAGAGGCAGGCACCGGAGCAGAGGACATGAAGGGATTTTTCTTACCGAGTTGCTCAGCCTGCTCTCTTATAGAATTAAGGACCAGGATGACACCATCTACAATGTGCTAGGCCCTCGCACATCAATCACTAATCAAGAGAATACCCTTCGGGTTTGCCTATAGCCCGATCTTAGGGAGGCGTTTCTCCCAGCTGCGGCTCCCTCCTCTCTAATAACTTTAGCTTGTGTCAGGCTGACATAAAACTAGCCAGCACAAGCGTGCTAAGGGAAAATGAGAGCTGAGAGGCAGGAAAGACATTTCAGGGAAATAGCATTAGTGAAATATAGTGCATCAAAGGCAAAGACCAGGCTGAGAAGGAAGGGTGGGGTCAAACTGGAAAGACCTTATTCATCAAGGCAAAGGAGTGAGCAGACACTTAGTGGAGGCTTTTGGGAAAGGTCAAGGGGCTGGGGTAGGGATGTGTACTTAGGACACCGCTGGACGAAAAAGTGGGCACTAAGCAATTATTTGTGGAGTAACGAGTGCATTATGTATTTTCTTACATTTCAATGATGACACAGTTTCCTTAGATGCTCTCCTAATTTCTTTCATTCAAGGCCATGGGCCAAGTTTGTACTAAAATCCGAGCTCTGTTTTGGTGTATCTCTTGTCCGCCTTACAGAAATGTGTTCTTTTTGCTCTTCCCCTATGACATCATTCCACTTTGAATCTCTCTGGTCCCAGTCTCCTGCTATCCTCACTGGTCCCTTTTCACTCCAAGCCTGATTGGTAGAGGGATGCCCCGTCCCACCCTGTAGAGCTAGCTCCTCTGTTCACATCATCTTTCCTTTCTTTCAGATTTTAGCTTCTATTGGTCCTCCTGATAGAGAGCTGGATATGCTTATGAAGGTCTGTGACCCCTCTTCAGCAGTTACTGCCCAGAGGGACTCACTGCAGAGGGAAGTGAGGAATGCCAGTGAAAGAAACACAAAATCGTGTGTGTGTGTGTGTGTGTGTGTGTGTGTGTGTGTGTGAGAGAGAGAGAGAGAGAGAGAGAGAGAGAGAGAGGAGAGCTCCGAAATCTATACATTAGGCATTTCTGCCCTAGCATCTTCGTGTGTCAAGGAAAGATAAGACAATCAATTCTATGTTGATCAAATACAAAGAAGGTGAATTTTGATATTTCTGATAAGATATGTAGTGAGGGGATGGGTATATGACTTCTGCTGAATAAGATTAATATGAAAAATAAAGAAAAGCTGGCTAGGTCAGCACATGCCTTCAATCTCAGTACTCAGGAGGCAGAGGAAGGAGGAGGATCTGTGAATTTCAGCCCGGCCTGGTTTACATAATGAGCTGCAGGACAGCCATGCTACTTAGTGAGACACTGTTTCCAAAAAAGAAGGAGGAGGAGGAGGAGGAGGAGGAGGAGGAGGAGGAGGAGGAGGAGGAGGAAGAAGAAGAAGAAGAAGAAGAAGAAGAAGAAGAAGAAGAAGAAGAAGAAGAAGAAGAAGGGAAGAGAGGAAGAAAGAAAAGAAAGAAAGAAAGAAAGAAAGAAAGAAAGAGAAAAGAAAGTCACACTTGAAACAATTTTAACACACACACACATAAACACAGATACACAAACACACACACATATGACTATTTGGCAATAACTGGAGACATTTTTATTTTTCACAGAGAAGTGTTTGTTAGACTCTCACAAGTAGAGGGCAGGTATGTCACTAAGTGTGCTACAGAGGGCAGGATGGCCCCTCACAGCAGAGTCATCCAGCACCAAATGCAAGCAGCGCCAGGCTGAGACCCTTTCCCTTTTCCCTTGGGCTGAATGGTCAGTCCTATTAGTGTAGGAGAAAAGGAAGGAAAGGAAGTGGTGAAGACAGAGACAGGGAAGCTGAGCAACCCACTGAGCACCCTGGGGGAGCATTGTGGGCCAGAGCCTGTGGAAAAGGAAGCCGGTAATCCAGGAAGAAGGGCTGGCCATCGGAGACTGAAACAAACTTTGCGTATTTGCCAGAGTGATACAGGAAGGGAGAGAGCTTAGCGAATCACGGCTACAGGTGAGGGAGGGCGTGGTGACATGGGTTAGTTAGTGTCCACCCTAGATCAGCTCAGCATTTCTAGGCGCACTGCAAATGGTGTCCAGGTAACAATAAGATAAGATGAGGCAGGCCAGACTCTCCCCCCGCCTTACATGACATGTAAATGAATAAAACATTCTGACAATTAAAGGTAAAATTAAAATCTGTCGACGGTTTGACAGTGAAGCCAGAAATGTCTCTGACTGATTTAGATTAAATAATGTAGATGATTTTAAAATATGTCCAATAAGCTCTGGGTCTTTCTTTAGACGTTCCAGACCACTTATTTTTCCTGAGATTGGGTTTTATTAGTGGCTTATCTGAATTGGCTTCATTAAAACAGAAGTCACGGTGCTCAAACTCCGAGAATTGGCAGAATTTGCAAAACCTCTAAAGAACAAAGCAACAACCAACCAAACAACAATAACAACCAAAACCAAACGCCACATGGCTCCTGGCTTGCTGTATCTTGGATCGCTGCCTTATTTATGGCTTAAGAAGCTTCAGGAAAAAGAGTTGCAGCAAAGGCCCAGTTTTGCCCCCTTGAGGACATATTTCTGGCCTCCTTCAGGATTTCAGATTGGGGCATGGTAGCCTGTGAGTCATGAGACCCCAACGTCCTGCTAGGCCGCCTGTAGATCCCTAACACTCTGAGACTGAGTAATGCTAATTATAGAGCCAGCGGGTTTTGAGTAAATTTGGGAAACAACAATACATAGCTAATATAAACACATGATGTAAGTTGTTTATTAAAGGCTAGAACAGATATCCGATGTGAGGTTTGGAGATAGACTTTCCATGATGGAAATCTCAGTTGTGAAAGATAAGATTTCAACTCGGACTCATGTGATTTATCAGATGTTGGACTAGATGTTCAGGGATCGAACCCGAGCTCCTACTAACCCTTTGACCAGTTTGCTCAACTTCCCAAGCTTCTCTCTCCTCAGTTAAAAATTAAGGACAAGGAGCTTGCTTTAGCCTATTATACAAGCCCAGTTCTCCTGGTACTAAGACCCAAGGCAACTTTGACTATAACTTGACTATTATCTGGTGGATTCTTTTGTGACGTCTGGCATATACCCTAGTCTTGTGATGACCAGCAGCCTTTGCAAAGTTCTAAGGAGCTAAAAACTCCCCTTGTCTAATGGAAGTGAAGCCCTTCTCTTTCCTTACAGGGCTCCATCATGGCTGTCTGTGGCCTAATGATAATTTATTAATTCTCCCACTAGAATTCTCATCTGGATGACAAAAGAAATATCATAAAAATTAATGGTTGTAAGCTACTTGGACATTTGAAACATAGGTAAACATGAAATAAGCATTAGATACTATTTCTATTTCTGTGACCAGGTGACCTCCCACCCAGATGGTGACTTAAGTTTGCAAAATACCTTGTAACATGCTATAAGAGAACATGAAGCCTGTTTTACTATCAGCCTAGTGAGTGAGTTTCCAAATCAGGTTGCCCTCAGCCCAGAGCACTATGGGACTGGTCTTATGGCTGCATTACTTAGGGACAATTGCTTTAGGACCACAACAGAGAATGATGTTAACTATTATCAAGGAACAACCTCTAACACATTACTGTAATAGGCAAACTGGTAACACTATTCATGTCTTTGAGCGTTTAACTTTAAGTGAACACTATTTCCTCTGAATTCTCGAATACAAATATCTACCAATTTGGTGGTCAGAAGGAGAGTGAGCACTGTAGTCCCGTGCTTTTGAATGCTTGGACTCAGCTGGTGGAATTGTTTGGCAAGATTAGGAGGAGTGGCCTTGCTGGAGAAGGTGTGTCACTGGGGGGTGGCTTTGGGCTTTCATAGGACTTGTGTCATTCCTAGTTAGCGCCTCCTGTTTCTTTCTATTTGTGGCTCTGGTTGTGAGATCCCTCAGCTGCTGCTCAGGGGCCATGTTTATGTGCCTGCTGGCATGCTCCCTGCGGCGAGGTTCATGGCCTCCAACCCTCTGAACTGTAAACCTAATTAGACTTCTTGTTCCATAAGTTGACTTTATCATCCAGCATTATCACAGAAACAGGAACCCTAACAAAGACAGCCAGTTAGATTAGCTTCTCAAAATATTCTGGTCTAGGGATAGACAGAGAGTTTAGCAGCCAAGTGTCCATTCTGTTCTCGTAGAGGAATGGCCTTCAGTTCTCAACACCAGTGAGAGGCAGGTGGCTGTAACTCCAGCTCCAGGGACCCAGTGCCTTCTTCTAGCCTCTGCAGGTGGGGCTGCTCATCTGCATACACACAGCGCCAATTAAAAATAAAGATAATCTTTTCCTTTTAAAGTATTGTGGTTCAAGTTTGGTGTAGTGGTACATGCCTTTAATCCCAGCATTTGAGAAGCAGAGGCCAACTATCTCTGATCTCTGTGAGCTTGAGGCCAGCCTGGTCTACGCAAGTGAGTTCTAGGAGAGTCAGAGCTACATTGTGGGATCCTGTTTCACAAATAGATTAAAATAAAATCCAGTCCAAGTATCATCTAGATCCAGCCATAGTAGTATTTTGAAGCCACTGGTTTATGCTTTTGATATTTTTATATGCATTTTTAGATACCAGGTTGATTTCTGAAACTTGAAAGATTAAAAACACAGAATGAAATTTAGACTTCTCTGGGGAATGCCTTTTTGCTTAAGTGAGTAAGAACATTTAGTTCAGCTCCTGGCCTTTGCTGTCTATTACTAACCCCCATGAGCTTTCAGAATAAACCAGGGGTGGGGGTGGCTCATTAGTCAGGGTCACACCTAGGGCTAATCAAAGACCTTATAGTGTGAGAATAGGGCAGAGCAATTTACCTTGTTGGATTATTTTTCTAATATTTTCAACCTGACCTTGAGGTAGCAAAATGGAGATAAATATGAGAATACATATATATATATATATATATATATATATATATATGTGTGTGTGTGTGTGTGTGTGTGTGTGTATTTGCTAGAGTAATAAGATGTGAGAAAATCAAGAACACACTTTTCCTGCTAAGAGTACAAAAAAGACAGACTTTAGTCATATCTATTAAATGGAAGTAAGAAGAAAATCAAAAGATCTTGAACTAAATGATCTTTTTACATAGAGAAAAGATGAATGCTGTTCAAGAGACATGTGGATAAAAAAGAGACTACTTGGCGCCTTTTGTTTTGTGGAGAAAGAACTTTCCTTCATTAAGACTGACACTGTTTAGAAAATCACAATGTCACCTCTAATCAGGATTCATTTTATCTGAGGGCAATCTGTGCACTTCAAAGATGTCTGTAAAGTGAGTCTGAGCCTGTTTTGTCATTTGCATGGAGATAAAGCCTAGAGTGACTTTGTTTCAAATCCCTTCCTAATGTAAATTGTAGAAGCTATGAGCAGAAGAAACCACTTGGCAAAAAAAAAAAAAAAAAAAAAAAAAAAAATAGTGATTTTTTTAAAAGGAAAAAAAAAGATTTTGATAATGTTAAGGAAGCTTCGGTTCCAAATAAAGTAACAGTTTGGGGAGAAAAAGACTCAGAAACAAATTACTATAGTTATGTTTTCCTCTAAATAGAAATAATGGCAGTTCCAACTTTATAGGCGTGTTATGAAGATGGATTATCATTTTAATTTAATATTAAGGAATACAGAACAGTGCTTTGCATGAAATTCATGTTACACAAGTGCCTGTTAAGCATATAAATATAATAATTTTTAGGATGCAGAACATTAGAGCTAGAATAAAGGGGAACAGGAATATGCAGAGAAGATTAGTGACTAGCAGAACCATAGGCTATGAAGGTGCCTGCCCACATCTGTGTGACTGGAGTTGTGCCAAGGTCATCCAGGCTGAGGGTGACAACTGACAGTTTTCCTGAGGATTGATGATGCCTTCATCTTTTCCTTTCTTATGATATCACCTCTACCTGCTTGGTTCCAGGTGATTATCTCAGACTTTTCTCTAATGCTCTGTTATTAAATCTCTTTTACCAGAATTTGTTGTAACTTAAAAAAAAAATCTTTACTTTAGGCTTTGATTTTATTATGGTGTTCACTGAACTACCACAGTACAGTTGCAACATAGTCCTTCCAAATACAATCTATACTCATGAACACACACACACACACACACATGCACACACACACACACATGCACACACATGCACACACACACACGCGCACACACACACACGCACACACACACACACAAACACACACGCAAGCACACACACACTCAATCATGCACACAAATGCCCCTTACGTGGTGCTAGACCAGTGTTTATAAATTTGTACTTCCTTGTTCACAAAATTCATTTATCCCCCATACTTACTGAATGAAATAATGATTGAAAAAACTGATGACTTCTGAATCTGGTTTAGATGTTCTGTGATAATCTTAAAAAAATCACATTTGCTTTAGGGTGTATACTTTACAAAATAGTGTCTAGAAGTTATCAAATTAGCATGGCTATCTTAGCGTGAATGTTATTTATCTTTCATTAATGATGCTACAAGCCAGGGACGGGTCATAGTTTCCTTGCTGTTGCTGTGATAAATATCGTGACAGAAAACCGCATGCAGAGGAAAGGGTTTATTTGTCTTATACTTCTATGACACAGTCCATCTTTGAAGGAAGTCAGGACAGGAACTCAGGAACCATGAAGGAAAGTTGCTTACTGACTTATTCAACTTGCTTTCTTACGCACCTCAGAATAGTGGTGGTGTAAGGATTGGCATTGCCCATAGTGGACAGGGACTTCCTATATCAATTACACTTTTAAAGTATGTCCCATAAGGTTACTTAAAGGTCAGTCATATGGAGACATTTTTTGCATTTGATTTTCTCTCTTCTCAGGTGGCTCCAGCTTGTCTAAAGTTGACAAAAGTTAATCACCACAGGAGAGAAGTTAGCCTTCCAGACGCTGGTCCACCTTCCTTCAAGTCCACGGGAAGGGCAGAGTTGTGAGATGCCAGATTTAAATTATTTTTAATTTTAATAATTTCAATTTTTTTTCTGTCACTCAAGATTCCATTACTAAAGTAAGGTTGAGTCAAAGAGAATGAAAGATAGGCTCGGTGGTTAAGAGCACTGACTGCTCTTCCAGAGGTCCTGAGTTCAAATCTCAGCAACCACATGGTGGCTCTCAACCATCCTTAATGAGATCGGATGCCCTCTTCTGGTGTGTCTGAAGACAGCTACAGTGTACTTACATATAATTAATAAATAAATCTTTAAAAAAGGAAAGATAATTATCTGTATTTTGTTTCTTTTTTTGGCATTGTTTTTTTTATTCCCTCTGTACTTGCTTAAATAACGGGTTTAAATATTATTTAATTATTATGAATCTTTTGAGTCTCTTCATTATGGGATTGGCAGAATGTTGAAGAGGTCTCCCTTCCCATCAAACTAGCCTGGTTGTTGCTGTCAGGATTTAATTAAGATCTCTAACTGGTTAACACTAAAGTGGTACAAATAACCTGTATTTTTTGGTTTGGCCCAGTGCAATCTCATTCGTCTCTAAATATCATGGAGAAAGTAACAAGAAGAACAGAGGAGGTAGAAATGTGATTAGTCAATGAGTTGTTACTGGCTTGAAGGTGGAGGAGGCTGAATAGACATCTGAAAAGTAATTCTGATAACCACAAGTGGGCGTGAGCCCTGGCTACCACTTGTAACCCTGGCGTATATTTTAGTTTCAGAGTCATGAGATCCTGAGCAAAAAGTCCTGTAAAGATTTTGCAGAGCTTTAGTTAGTAGGTCTGTTAGAAAAAGATAATTCTTAACATCTCAAAGTTATACCAACAGGGTGTATAGCAACAGAAAATGAACATAGAGCTGAATATTTAAAATCTAAAGTTCAAAGAGGGAATGTGAGATCTTCCAGTGCTCTTAGCATCACTCTTTCATCCCTTTTTCTGAACACCGAGATAAGAAAGTCTATTATATTCATTATTGTCAAAGATTAAGTACTTCCAGGGAAATTTAAATGGCGTGCTTCCTTTATGTTACCAGGAGACTTTACTACTCCCTGAGCATTACTGCGTTTGCAAGCAAAGAATAATCAACCATTTCAGAAGGTAATGATTTGATCCCATCCATAGTAATGATAATACCAACAAAATGTGTCTAAATGCCATTTCATCTGCCTGCACCTTGACCAGGACCACATATGTCTTTTCATGGGGCCTCCATGGTGTCAGAGTACAGGACACTTTTTCCATTTATGTGATTCTACCAGTCTCAGCTTGGAGGAAGAGATGTTTGGGTGAAGAGTGAAAGAATGACTTGAAGTCAATTGTGGGTAGAAGCTCTGTCTTCTTCTGGAGCTGGCTCTCCAGAAAGATATTTAGATAGCTCAGCTCTTGCAGCCCAAAGCCTAGTCTTTAATTTACACATCAATTCAACCATTACCTCAGGTTTCCTTTTGTTTATCCCATGAAGCAGTATTTTATGACCTTAGCCCCTTGATTCTTAGAAAAAAGACAGCAAGTACATTTTGTAGCATAGCAAATGAACTCAGAAATCTGCCTGCCTTTGCAAGCACAAACAATAAGTTTAACTGGGGGGAGGGGAATCCTGTCCTAAGATTACTATCCCCACCATGCCTGGACCTAAACTCACTCTGTCCCTGTTCAAGGCTAACCTTGAACTCAGGAATCTTCCTGCCTTTGTAAGCACAGACAGTAAGCTAGCTGGGTGGGATCTGGCCCTGAAATCACCATTCTCACCATGCATGTGGACCTAAACTCATTCTGTCCCAGACTGATCTTAACCTCAGAAATCTGTCTGCCTTTGTATCTTTCTGACAAGCTGGCTCATGAGTGCAGCTGCCTATCTTCTTTTAGTTTTGTCAAGCCCCTCACACAATTCATCCTTACATTTTGCATAGTTGAAAAATTATACATTTCTGCACTCATGTTTTCTGAATTCTTTCCCACAGCTTTAAGGGCTTTCCTGAAGATCACAGAGTTTTGCTGAGGACCATACTCTCACCTCCAGGATCTATGCTATTTTTGATTATCATGAAGTCATTAACCCTAACAGGGAGAGCATCCTCAGAAGGAGAAACATAAAAATATGTAAATTATTATACAAAAAAGCCTTATGCATAATAACCTTCAACACTTGTGGAGACCCACGTCCTGTCCTGCTGGTTCTGTTCCAGGGGTGGAGCCATATCACCCTGTCCCCTCACTGACCATGCAGGACTTGGCACCTAAAGTTCCTCCTTCTTTCATGAAATTAGGAAAAAAATTATAGTCACTTCTTAAGGGATGTCTATTGAGTAATTTTCTAGAGTGACACTTCTAAACCTAGATGCTGTAAGTTGAAACACGCTTCCCCGAAACTCCTAAGTGGTGATCCTTTTATCCATTTTTTTATTCCTGTTGTGGTCGTATTTTGCACAACTGGGGTTAATGTCATAACGATGTCAGGAATACTGTCAATACATATGTTAGTTAATTAGTTAAAAATCAGCTAATGCTGGAAAGGAGTAGATCCCCTACTCCAAATTGACTGGTGTTTTTTTTAGAACTTTGGGGTACCTCCACACAAGAACATTACCTAATGAAGAAGGCAGAGACCAGGTCATTGCAAAAACAAAAGAAAATACTTAAAGACTACCATCAAACTGCAGTACCTGGGAGAGGGGCCTGGAAAAAGATCTTTTCCTCATTGGTCACAGAGGAACCAACACTGTTCAACCTTTATCTTCAACATTCAGGCTCCAGAAATGTGAGACGATGCATTTGCACTGTTATAGCCATCCTGTTTCAGGTACTCTGGAATAGTTAATACAGTATGTGAGGTTGAAAACTTACCCATCTGTCTCTCATCATAGCTAAGAATAATAGATAAACTGCAGTACAATCTCTTATAAGGACTGAGATGTTGACCTTTGCAGCAAAACTTTTTGACATTACCAAGCTGTTCTGAAATCTGTCATTTTTGGACTTTTTCCAGACCAAGTCTACCTATAGAATTATATAGTCATCATATACCCAGAAGTGCCATAATGGAGGAACAGCAAATGGCCTGTCCTAGCATAAGAATATGACTCACTTATGTGAGATGGGCCAAATGTCTGAGAAATGCTTTATTGCTGTCATAAAAACAATTAAGTAAGACCTCATGAAATATTTTCAAAGAATCACCAGAATTTTATGAGCAAGGACAGAAATGGGTTTTTTGAAGTTAACAAAAACTCACTATTCCATTATGTCAGCACAAAAGTTTAGAATAGGAAAAATACTCGAGATTGTACTTTTTCCTATTTCTAATACCACTCATGCATCCAATGTTCAAAAGATAAAAGTATGTTCAACACATGTGTCTGTCAAATAGAGCATTATTTCAGTGAACAAAATATGACTCCTCTCAGCCATACTTTAACCAACCTTTAGTAGCAGTGCCTAACCACAGAGAAGACATAAAAATCCAAAGTTTAGGGACATGAGTTTCATGCCCAATGTCTTGATCTTCTGAGTGATTTCTCTGCCTGGCTTCATTATCCATGAAGGCAGATGATGAATCCCATTACACTCGTTTCTTTACATGTTTATGATATAATATGATGTAAACTCTTTGAACAATTTGTTCAATATTATTTTCCCAAGAAAATATAAAGCTATTTCTGTGAGAGGGTAAAGATACTTAAACTCACCTGTCAACATGGCATCTGAGACATGGGCTTATTGATATCATTTGAAATCAGGATGCAGATGAGCAGAGGAGACAGGAAGGGTTTGAAGGTCAGAGAGGACAAGAAGGGTAATTACCTGGGCTAGATGGAGGTACCGAGGCCAGAGGAGATAGGAAGGGGGACTTGCCAATTATACGAACCTTTATTAGGTTCTATTTACTTATACTGATACATGATTTTTGTAAGTACTGAAGCTAGAGTAATCATATATGTGCATATGTTTATGACTGTTAATTTATATTTTATACATAGGTATAGTTATCTAAAGACAGAAACTTAAAGCTTAAAGAGGCCAAGCATAACAACTAATTTTGTAAAGATTGGAGCAATATGGGAAGTATGCACATAAGATTTTCCAGCCTTGAAAGATTTATCTAGCAGTATTCACCTTCACATTGACTAAATTGTATTCATAGAATCATAGCCTTAAGAAACTCCTAAAATTTAGAGTTGTGACAAGAAATCCAAATAGGATACAAGAGTGGGGGGAGATTGGTCTAAAACTCATTATAAAGTCTTACTCATTCTTTAAGGCTCCATTATTTCTCCTTTGAAGTGTTTCTCACCTTCCAACTTCCCCTATCCAACATCCTCTTATTCATCACATCAGAATAGAACTTACCCTATTGCTTTCCCATACTTGCACGAATCTTTTGAAGTTTGCCCTGACACCACAGCAAGGAGTGACTAGGGCAAACACTTGGCAGCTGATGATCTCCCTTCAGCTCCAAGCAGACAGCCTGGAACTCAGAGGTACTTAGTGAACACCATCGATCCCACTGAATTCCGTGTGTGTGCTTGGGCAATGTCATCTTGTCTTTAATCTCTATCAAGTCCCACATCTGCCTCCAGTCACTTGCCATGACTTCATATCCTCAACTTCATGTTTTTATGAATTGAACTATTCTCAAGATACCTTGCATCAGGCCTGACCAGAGCTAGTGTCAATTACTGTTGACAGATTGAGTGAATGAATACCTACAGATTGTGCTACTGTATCAGGGTCTGTAGTCAGAGTTTGAATTTTAATGCCACTCTGAACAATGCTCAGATTTCTGGTTAAGTCTCTAAGTCTCTTTAAGTATAAATTTAATATAGAAATATGGACACATACACCTTAGGTTGATTGAAGAGAAAATGAGATAATGCAGGTGATATACACTTATTCTTGGGATTTTATTATTATCTGGTTTTTATTGCTGCAATTAGAGCAAGCACTATTTTTGTTTATGTCTTCAGAGTTGAGCGCAATGTACTCCTATTTCACAATGGGTGATTTCCCGTTAAGTAACTGGCAGTTTCATAGCTGAGTGTTATAATGGTTTTTCTTGCCCATCCATATTCATTCTGCTCATGAAAATTTCCAAACCTTACCTAAATAGTTTTTAAGAAAGGTATACAAAGCCTCACAGCAGGCATTATAGAATCTAGTTACAGATTGGAGAACATCTCCTCTCGCCATTTTCGGCTGGACAATATTTGAGGGACTGTATCACCAGAAGAACTAGGAAAACAAACTACAGGCTGAAGTGTCAGGAACACGTTCAGGTCAGTATTGCAGAACCAGATTAGACAAGATTGGCTTATTGTTGTGTTGAGCCTCCATTGCTACTGACCGTGGTGAACTACCACTGTGGACATTACCCTCAAACTACACTACTGCTTCCATCTGTACTCACATAGTAGATGCCCCAAACCTCACATTCCCATTTTACTAGCTTTTAAATATACTTTTGAGTTTATATGTCTGTCTGTCTGTCTGTCTGTCTGTCTGTCTGTCTGTCTGTCTCTCTCTCTCTCTCTGTGTGTGTGTGTGTGTGTGTGTGTGTGTGTGTGTGTGGTGTGGTGTGTATGCATATATGTACCATGTGTAAGTACCTGAAAAAGCCAGAAGATATCATGTTCTCTGGATCTGGTTGGTTGTCAGTCACATGCCGTGGGTGCTGGGAACTGAACTAATGTCCTCAAATGGGCCCTCTAGAAGAGTGGTAAATGTTTTAAATCATGGCTTTGTTAACTCTTTCTTAACTGGCATTTAAAGAAAGCCTCACACAGGGATGTTGCTGCAGAATACATCAACTTTTCCACCATTGTGGTATACTTAAAATTTTGGATTACATATTGAATAGGAAGCATGCCTGTTTATGAAGCTGAAGGTAAGTTAGTGTGCTGGGGTAGAGGAAGGGAGAGAAAGAGGCACCCATGGAGTGTGACAATTCTAGCTTATTAAGGGGACATGGCTGTATGGAACATATTGAGATGACCATTAAACCTCCAAAATAACTTCCTAAACTCATATTCTCAAAATTAACTCTGGAAGGTGTTGACCCTTGGAGATTTAGGAACTTATCCGGGCACAGTTTATCCCTCCTGATTGTTATAGAGTCTATAAGGAGAGCCCAGAGAGGGTCTATGTGCCTTTTGCCACGTGAGTGACAAAATGAATGTCTTTCTATGGCGTAATTTTGAGATATGGCATGGTCAGGGACAGTTTACCTAAAATTTAAGTTTAAATATTAATAAAATTATTTGATGAATACCATTATCATAAACACGATGTTTTTTGAAAAGCAGATTGCTTAGTCAAATGATGAATACATTTTGAAGGCATTTGGTATATAGTTGAAAAGATGTTCTAAAGGACACCTGGTTCTTATCATCTACAATGAAAATTTATTAATTAAATTCTATCGGCTAAATATATCCTGTATTTGTCAATGAAGTTTTAATGAAACGCAGCCATGTTTATTTGTATATGCATTCTTTGGTTCTACAGCAGCAGAATTTACTGGGTACATTAGAGACTGTATACCCATGATGCTAGAAATATTTGCTACTTGGTCTTTTCTCATACTTAATTCTGTATTATAAAATCATAAATTTCCCTTCTTCCTGCCAGTCTTGGAAATTAATAGATAAATGACTAAATTAATTGATCAATGAACAGATACATAGATACTCATAAATATGGCAGACCAAACTAATATTTTGATATTGAAAAATATTTGTGTTTGCTGGCCATTTCTTTGCTATTGCTTATCCCATTTTTGAGTGTGTAACACTTTATTTAATATTTTGCTTGCTGGGATCTTAAGAATTTGAATATATTTATGTATAACTGATATGTATTCTCCTTTTTAATGTCTTTTATATTGCATATGATTCCTTTAATATTAATTATTTTGTGATGAAGTCTGTGAATTTTATTTATTTTTAAAATTGAGGGAATTTGTTGGAGAATTATGTACACACATATAATGTGTTTTGACAAAAACTAAATCTGAAATACCTTCCCCTCCAGTTCCTCCTTTATCCTTCTCCACCTTTTTTTTCTCTTACATGTGTTCTTTTAAAAATCTCACGAAACCCAGTTGGTGCTGCTTGTGTGATGGGGGGTGTAAGATCATGTCCCGAAGCCTGGGAAGCTTCCCAACTGCCAAACCCCTGAGGTAAACTGACTTTGCACTCCATCATCATCAGTTTTTAGTGGCTCCTCAGTGACCAGCGAGACTTCAAGAGCCTCTCCATCATTCACACCAAGACATGAACAGACTGACCTCAAACTTGGAAGTATCTTCTTGCCTTTGTCTTCAGAGTAGTAAGATTACAAGTGTGTACACCTACGTCTGATCAGACTTTATTTATTTATTTATTTATTTATTTATTCATTCATTCATTCATTCATTCATTCATTTATTTATTATTGCTAACTCGTTAATTCATCTAACTTATATTTTAGATGAGAGTATGAACACACAGCCAAATAATCACTTAAGCAATATTAGTGAGAAGATCTTTTGCTACAGATTTGCAACTCTATTGTTATGTGCTAAATTCTGACTTATATTCGTATGTTCCTGTGATAGTTTATTTATATTTGTGTTTTTCTATGATAGTTTATCTATTTATTTTAAAGATTTATTTTTTATAAAGATCTATTTATTTATTTTATGTATATGAGTACACTGTAGCTGTACAGATGGTTGTGAGCCTTCATGTGGTTTCTGGGAATTGAACTTAGGACCTCTGATCGCTCTGGTCAACCCCACTCGCTCTGGTCCAAAGATTTATTTATTAATATTTATTATTATTTATTATTCTAAATAAGTACACCATTTGAACTCAGGACCTTCCTAAGAGCAGTCAGTGCTCTTAACCACTGAGCCATCTCTCCATCCCAGTAGTTTATTATTGTTCTCACACTACTAAACCTCCTCACTTTTAATTGATGAAAATCATATTATTTTATCTAAAAATGTTTACCTTCTCTGGCCCATTTAATTGTTAAACTGAATAAACCTTCAAATCACTCTATGAAATTAATGAAGATTTAAATTGATACTCTTGATGCTCATTACCGAACATTAGGCCGAGAATGTCAGAACAAATATTTTTTGCTATCACCCAAAAATTACATGAATGGTGAGAATGCAACTCTAGGAGATGATTTGCCCCGATCAGATCAAAGCAAGCACACAGGGGCAGGAAGTTCATCTACCTTTTATCCTAACACAAGTAGTGACTTTCTTTCCCTACTGTCTGGAGTCTGACCTCACTGTTTCTAGGAACTAGTTTTAAAAGAGTAAGCATAAAGGAAATGAGGGAGAGAGAGAAGATGTCTGCCATTCCAGGGCATCAGGTTCGGGAAGTGCAGTAGGGTCATTCGTATTAATGAGGTTTTACGGTTACGTCTCAAATCCTGGCACAAACGACTGAGGTGCTTACTTAATATATCATCGCGGACCTGGCCACCATGTTCTCCCAGCATCCCTCAGTCCCTACCTGTTAGAGTGTATGGCTGGCTTACCCTTGAACTCTCCAGCAGTGGCTGGGCTGCCCTCTTCCCTATATAATCCAGCCATTTTGGTTATCTGGCATTTGGTCTACCCTTCACCTTCCTGGCCTCTTGTTCAGCCTCTCCCCTCTTGCCCCCCCTCTCTCACATAGCCTGGCACAGGGAGGTCATGTTCACCCTGGACTCTGCCAGCTGTCCCTTTTATTTATAACAAACTTTCTCCTCCTAGGACCTGTCATGCCATTTCTGTTTTTTTTTTCATTCATTTATTAAGTAGGAGAGACTTATGGAATAATGGCTCCTGCTAAGCTAGCTGCTGTGCTGTTAAAAAAGTTGGGGGGGGGGAAGGAATTATGGGACGTATGGTGGGGGGGAACTGGGAAAGGGGAGAGCCTTTGGAATGTAAACATAGAATATAGAAAATAAAAATTAAAAAAAAGAAAAGATTTCACAACAATAATTGAAAAATATTTGCATATAAAATCTTCTCAGGTAGTCATTTTTTTAAAAAAAAATTATTTTTATGTTTTGTGGCCACTAATTACTTTCCTACTTTTAACTTCTGGGAGATTAACTTCCTTCTATTCAATATGTAAGATCATGAGGAACTTATTTTTATGGGCCTGGTTTATTTCATATTAAAAAAAAAAAAGCTTCATTTTAATCTCTGTTTTTTTTTTCCAATGATAGGATTTGTGTGTGTGTGTGTGTGTGTGTGTGTGTGTGTATGCTCTTCTACTTTGTCTGCATACCGCATCTTTTTTCTTATTCTTTCAAGATGTTGGAAACATAGTATTTCCATTTCTTGGCTGTTGTGGAGAGTGTTGCACTTACTATAGAATAATAGGTGTCTCTTTGATCCACTGATTTCTCATTTAATATATCCCCAGTAGTCAGACTGTTGGATGCTGTGCTAGTTCAGTGTTTGAGTACTACTACTACTACTACTATTACTACTACTACTACTACTACTACTACTACTACTACCACTACCTCTTCTTCTTCTTCTTCTTCTTCTTCTTCTTCTTCTTCTTCTTCTTCTTCTTCTTCTTCTTCCTCTTCTTATTCTTATTCTTATTCTTATTCTTATTCTTATTATTTTACTACTATTACTATTAATACTATTATTTTTTCAAAACAAGTGCACTAATCTGCATCCTACTCATCATGTTCAAACCTTCCCTTTCCTAACACTCTCTCTGGCCTTTGACACCCTTTACCTTCCTGACAACCGCTCATCTTTCTGACTTGACCTTGTTTCCCATTCTCATGTTCTTACATTTTTATGGAGATGAGTGGTGTTGAATTTTTAAAAATCTGTTTTCCACTTGATTTTCTTCTTTTAAAAAAAGAAAGAAATCTGTGGGACTGGAGAGATGGCTCAGCAAAGGCCTGAGTTTGGTTTCTAGCTCATGGCTGCCTGTAATCCCAGCTCCAAATGGATCCAGTGAGTGATTTCTGAGGTCACCAAAAAACCCACATGCATATACTTACATATAGACATAAATACTCAGAGAATTAAAAATCATAAAAATAAATTTAAACCATGTAATTAGGATCTGATTATTATTATTATTATTATTATTATTATTATTTTATTTCCTCAGTATCTGTTGTTATGTCTCCCTTTTCATTTCTGATTTTGCTGATTTGGATACTGGCTCTATGTTCTCTGGTTAGTTTTGCTAAGGGTTTATGTATCTTGTTGGTTTTTTTCAAAGAACCAGCTCCTGGTTTGGTTGATTCTTTGTATAGTTCTTTTTGTTTCTACTTGTTTGATTTTAGCCCTGAGATTGATTATTTCCTGTTGTCTACTCCTCTTGGGTGTATTTGCTTCTTTTTGTTCTAGAGCCTTCAGCCGTTCTGTTAAGCTGTTAGTGTGTGCTCTTTCCAGTTTCTTTTTGGAGGCACTCGGAGCTATGAGTTTTCCTCTTAGCACTGCTTTCATTGTGTCCCATACGTTTTGGTATGTTATGCCTTTGTTTTAATTAAATTCTAAAAAGTCTTTAATTTCTTTCTTTATTTCTTCCTTGACCAAGTTATTGTTGAGTAGGTCATTGTTCAGCTTCCATGTGTATGTGGGCTTTCTGTTGTTTTTGTTGTTATTGAAGACCAGCCTTACTCTGTGGTGATCTAATGAGGTGCATGGAATTATTTCAGTCTTCTTATATCTACTAAGGTCTGTTTTGTCACCCAGTATATGGTCAGTTTTGGAGAAGGTACCATGAGTTGCTGAGAAGAAGGTATATTCTTTTGTTTTAGGATAAAATGTTCTACATATATCTGTTAAATCCTTTTGGTTCATAACTTCTGGTAGTTTCACTGCTTCTCTGTTTATTTTGTGTTTCTGTGATGATGATGATGATGATGATGATGATGATGATGATAAGAATGAAGTGTTGAAGTCTCCCACTATTATTGTGTGGGGTGCAATGTATGCTTTTAGTTTTAGTAAAGTTTCTTTTATGAATGTGGGTGCCCTTGTATTTGGAGCATATATGTTAAGAATTGAGAGTTCATCTTGGTAGATTTTTTTCCTTTGATGAGTATGAAATGTTCTTCCTTATCTTTTTTGATTACTTTAGTTTGAAAGTCAATTTTATTAAATATTAGGATGGCTACACCAGCTTGTTTCTTGGGACCATTTTCTTGGAAAATTGTTTTCCAGCCTTTTACTCTGAGGTAATGTCTGTCTTTGTGCCTGAGGTGGGTTTCCTGTATGCAGCCAAATGCTGGATCCTGCTTATATCTCCAGTCTATTTATACTACAAAAGCCTATATTCAAAAAAGGGGAAAATCTAGATGAAATGGACAATTTTCTAGACAGATACCAAATAACAAAGTTAAATCAGGATCAGATAAATGATCTAAACAATCCCATAAACCCTAAAGAAATAGAATCAGTCATTAATAGTCTCCCAACCAAAAAATCCCAGAACCAGATGGGTTCAATTCAGAGTTCTATCAGACCTTCAAAGAAGACTTAATACCAATACTCGTCAAATTATTCCACAAAATAGAAACAGATGGAACACTACCCAATTCGTTTTATGAAGCCACAATTACTCTGATACCTAAACCACACAAAGATCCAACAAAGAAAGAGAACTATAGAGCAATTTCCCTTATGAATATGAATGCAAAAATACTCAGTAAAGTTCTTACTAACCGAATCCAAGAACACATCAAAATGATCACCCACCATGATCAAGTAGGCTTCATCCCAGGGATGCAGAGGTGGTTCAATATATGAAAATCCATCAATGTAATCTGCTATATAAGCAAACTCAAGAAAAAAAAACGACTTGATCATTTCATTAAATGCTGAGAAAATACTTGACAAAATCCAACATCTCTTCATGGCAAAAGTCTTGGAAAGATCAGGAATTCAAGGTCCATACCTAAAGATAGAAAAAGCAGTATGCAGCAAACCAGTAACCAACATCAAAATAAATGGAGAAACACTTGAAGCCATCCCACTGAAATCAGGCACTAGACAAGATTGTCCACTCTCTCCCTACCTGTTCAATATAGTACTCAAGGTTCTAGCCAGGGAATTAGACAACAAAAGGAGGTCAAAAGGATTCAAATTGAAAAGGAAGAAGTCAAAGTATCACTATTTGCAGATGATATGATAGTATACTTATTTGACCCCAAAAATTCCACAAAAGAACTCCTACAGCTGATAAACAACTTCAGCAAAGTGGCTGGATATAAAATTAACTCAAGCAAATCAGTAGCCTTCCTATACTCAAAGGATAAACAGGCTGAGAAAGAAATTGAGGAAATGACACCCTTCACAATAGTCACAAGAAATATAAAGTACTTTGGTGTGACTCTAACCAAGCAAATGAAAGATCTGTATGACAAGAACTTCAAGTCTCTGAAGAAAGAAATTGAAGAAGATCTCAGAAGATGGAGAGATCTCCCATGATCATGGAATGGCAGGGTTAATATAATAAAAATGGCCATCTTGCCTAAAGCAATCTATAGATTCAATACAATCCCCATCAAAATTCCAACTCAATTCTTCATAGAGTTAGAAAGAGCAATTTCCAAATTTATGTGAAATAACAAAAAACCCAGGATAGCAAAAACTATTCTCAACAATAAAAGAACTTTTCATAGAATCACCATCCCTGACCTCAAGTTCTACTAGAGAGCAATAGTGATAAAATTTGTATGGTGCTGGTACAGAGACAGGCAGCAAGATCAATGGAATAGAATTGAATACCCAGAAATGAACCCAAACACCTATGGTCACTTGATCTTTGACAAAGGAGCTAAAATCATGCAGTGAAAAAAAGACAGCATTTTCAACAAATTGTGCTGAGTCAACTGGCAGTCAACATGTAGAAGGATGCAAATTGATCCATTCTTATCTTCCTGTACAAAGGCCAAGTCCAAGTGGATCAAGGACCTCCACATAAATCCAGATACACTGAATCTAATAGAAGAGAAATTGGGAAAGAACCTGGAGTACATGGGCACAGGGGAAACTTTTTTGAACAGAACACCAATAGCTTATGCTCTAAGATAAAGAATTGACAAATGGGACCTCATAAAATTGCAAAGCTTCTGTAAGGCAAAGGACGGTGTCAATAGGACAAAAGGGCAACCAGCAGATTGGGAAAAGATCTTTACCAATCCTATATCTGATAGAGGGCTAATATCCAAAATATACAAAGAACTCAAGAAGTTAGACTCCAGAGAACCAAATAACCCTTATTAAAAATGGGGTACAAAGATAAACAAAGAATTTTCAACTGAGGAGTACCGGATGGCTGAGAAACACCTAAAGAAATGTTCAATTTCCTTAATCATCAAGGAAATGCAAATCAAAACAACCCTGAGATTCCACCTCACACCAGTTAGAATGGGCAAGATTAAAAACTCAGGGGACAGCAAATGCTGTATAGGATGTGGAGAAAGAGGAACACTCCTCCACTGCTGGTGGGAATGCAAGCTGGTAAAACCACTCTGGAAATCAGTTTGGCAGTTTCTCAGAAAATTGGGCATAGCACTACCTGAGGACCCAGATATACCACTCCTGGGCATATACCCAGAAGATGCTCCAACATGTAATAAGGACACATGCTTCACTATGTTCATAGCAGCCTTATTTATAATAGCCAGAAGCTGGGAAGAACCCAGATGTCCCTCAACAGAGGAATGACTACAGAAAATGTGGTACATTTGCACAGTGGAGTACTACTCAGCTATTAAAAACAATGAATTCATGAAATTCTTAGGCAAATGGTTGGAGCTAGAAAATATCATTCTGAGTCAGGTAACCCAATTACAAAAGAACACACATGATATGCACTTGCTGATAAGTGGATATTAGCTGAAAAGCTCTGAATACCCACGATAAAACTCAGACCACATGAAGCTCAAGAAGAAGGAAGACCGAATTGTGGATACTTTGATCCTTATTGGAAAGTGGATCAAAATACCCATGTTTCACAGTCAACCAATAGAATGAGCATAGGGTCTCCAGTGGAGCAGCTAGAGAAAGGACCCAAGGAGCTGAAGAGGTTTGCAGCCCTGCAGGAGGAACAATAATATGAACCAACCAGTAGCCCCAGAGCTCCCAGGGACTAAACCACCAACCAAAGAGTACACATGAAAGGACCCAAGGCTCCAGCTATATAAGAAGATGACAGTTTCAGACATCAATGAGAGGAGAAGACATTGGACCTGTGAAGGCTTGATTCCTCAGAAAAGGGGAATGTAAGTCAAGAAATTGGAGGTGGGGGGAATGGGATAGGGGGATTTCAGAGGGTAATGCAGAAAGGGGATACTATTTGAAATGTAAATAAAACAGATATCTAATAAAAAAAACTTAATCAGGTCTTTCCTACTTCTATTCACTTGTCCCATTTAACCTTAGCTGCCCTGGAATGTGCTGTGGAGACTAGCCTGGCTTTAACCTCACAGAGCTTGACCTGTCTTTGCTTCTTAAGTGTTGGTACTGCAGTTCTACACCACATTGTCCAGCCTATTGTCTATTTTTAATTGGAATTCATTCATTCATTCTTCATTTTGCTTTTGAACGTGTGGGTATTCTTGGACGTCCTTCATATTCATTAACTCCTTTCTCAGGGTGGAGTCTGCAATTCATCTCTTGTTCATAGATTTTTCTCTTCTTCACACTGATGATGGATTCCTGAAGCTTTTGAGTTTGATGGAATTCCACTTGCCCGTCTTTGCTTTTGTTTGCTGGGCATTGGACCTGCATTCCAAGGTCCTGGGTGTTGCTGTTTTCATCTCATAGTTTCTTAATTTCATTGTTTCTTCTTGATAATTGGCAATGTTTGTGGATTGGTTTTCTCTAGTTACTGAATTTGCATGATATTTTCCCTTTCTCTAGCATTTCTTCAACATCCTCTCCTCAATAGTCCCTGTCTTCTGATAATTCTGGAAACCTCTGCTTCACCCATTTCAGGGAAAATATTCGCTTTCTACTGAATGGTAAAAATCATTGGCTGTAATTAGGGAAAAGACTGGAAGATTTTGACCTTAAATAGGCTTATAATCAAGTTTTTTTTCAATGTTGTCTTCAGACCACTCTGAATATGACTGGATGGAATACAGTACAAATACCATCACTAAAGTCTTCTAGAATACTAAGAATTACTGAGCCAATAGCAGTAACATGAAAAGTCTTTACAAAGTTTGTATCCCAAGATACACTTTAAGAATATGCCTACTGAAGTATTCAATTGAATATAATTTACTATAGTAAATTTTGAAAACTGATGAAAAAGATGCCAGTTTTAAAGAACAATAGACCAGGCCGTCTTCCAGTGGAGGGAGGGGGCATCAACCTATACACAAAACCTTTCACCCAAAATTTGTACTATCTACAAGAAGTGCAAGGATAAAGACTGAGCAGAGACTGAGGGAATGGCCAACCAGTGACTGGCCCAACTGGAGATCATGCCATGGGCAGGCACCAATCCCTCACACTATTCATGGTACTCTGTTACACTTGAAGACAGGAGTCTAGCCTAACTGTCCTCTGAGAGGCCCTGCCCGGCAACTGACCAAAACAGATGCAGCAACACACAAAATTAGACAGAACTTGTGAAGTGTTGTGTAAGAGTTGGGGGAAGAATTGAGAAGCTCTAAGTGGATAGGGAATCCATAAGAAGACCCACAGAGTCAATTAACCTGGACCCTTGGGGGCTCACAGACTGAACCTCCAGCTAAAAAGCATACAAGAACTGGACCTATGTCCCCCCCCCCTTCCGCACATATGTAGCAGCTTGGTCATCATGCAGGTTCCTCCAACAATTGGAGTGGGGGGGCCTCTGTTGCCTGCCTATGGATCCTGTTCTCTTAACGGGGCTGCTTTGTCTGGCCTCTGTGGGACATGGTGTGTCTAGTCCTGCAGTGACTTGAGTGCCAGGCTGTGTTGGTAACCAGAGGTGAAGAGGAGGGGGAGATGCAGAAGGGGCCATGGGAGAAGGGGCCTGGGAGGAGAGGGGCTGTGCTGGGATATAAAGAAAGTAATTAACGAATAAAGAAATAAATTAACGGGGAAAATGTCACATGAAAACTAGACACAAACCTTCACATCAAGGCTGGGTAAGGCAACCCAGTAGGAGGAAGAGGGTCCCAAGAACAGGCGAAAGAGTCAGAGAAGCTCGGACTCACACTGTTTAGAGTTTCACAAAAGCACCAACATAAACAACCATAATGTATTCATAGAAGACCTAGGATAGACTGAACTCAGATGCATGCAGGCTTGTGTTGGCTGGTCAGTCTCTGTGAGCCCCTACGAGTCCTGCTTTATTGACTCTGTTGGCCTGCTCTCTTGGTGTTCTTACTCCTCATCCTTCCTCCTCTTCTGCAGGTTTCCCCAGGCTTCAAGGAGAGGGTCCTCATAGAGCTCTCCAGTTTGGGTTCTCTTTCCACCTAACGTTGGACTGTCAGTCTCTATCCGCCATTGGCTGCTGGAGGAAGCCTGTCTGATGATGACTGGGCTAGACACTAATCTGTAAGTACAGCAGGTTATAATTAGGAATCATATTCTTGATTTTTCCCCCCTCCTAGGTCTCAGGGCTATCCAGCCTCCAGTTTCTAGTCATTGATGTAGTGTTGGGCATGGGCTCCCTCTCTTGGTGTGGGCCTCAAGTTAGACCAGTCCTTGGTTGGCCATTCCTACCAGTTCTTTGCCTTCACTGCCCAGTACATCATGCAGACAGAATAGATTGTGTTGTTGGCACTAGGCCTCCCTACACATTTGTAGCGGATGTGAAGCTTGGTCTTCATGTGGTTCCCTTAACAATTAGAGTGGGGGCTGGCACTGACTCCGTTGCCTGCCTTTCCATCTCCTTCTTCTAGCTGAGATGCCATGTTTGGCCTCAGTGGGAGAGGATGTGCTTAGTCTTGCCGGGACCTGATGGGCCATGGAGGGGCTTCCCTTTCTGTGAGGAGAAGGGAAAGGAGTAGTAAGGGTGGGGGAGGTGTGAGTGTGGGACTGGGAGAAGAGGAGGGAAGGACAGCTTTGATCAGGACCAGGACGTAGAGTGAATAAACAATTAAAAAATCAAAAACTAACAAAGCAAAACAAGAAACACCAGACTTAGCACTTTGGGGCCTTAAAATGAATCAGGTTCTAGAGAGATGCCACGACCATCAAGAGAATTTCCTGTTTTTCTACAGGACCTGATGGTGGTTCTCACCACCCACAACTGCTCTTGCAATTCTAGATCCAGGACATGCAACACTATCTTCTAATTCAACAGATACCCATGTGTGTGAACACACACACACACACACACACACACCGCACAACACTCATACACACACACACACACACACACACACACACACACACTTTATTTCAGCATTCAGGAGGCAGAGGCTGTAGATCTTTGTGAGTTCAAAGCCATCCTGATCTACACAGTGAATTATAGGCCAACCAGGGTTATACAGAGAAACCCTTTCATAAACCAACAAATAACAGCAGTGAAACAATAAAAGTAGCCTCTAGAAAGGACAGTAATAAGTCTGAAGACATATTTAGAAGCAGTTTCCATTCATCTTATGTTTTTCTTTAGACTCCAGACATGGTTAAGTTTTGTGTTTGTTGTTGTACGGCTGACCCTCCGGCCTTTACCATCATGTCTATGTAGCTCCTTCATCTACAAAATTTAGGTTCCGGCTCTTTGCTGTTAATCCATTCTACTATAATTAGGCTCCCAAGAATCTGATTGTCACCTGCGAATGCCAACTCGCTCGTACACCATGTTTCACATTTTCCCTGTGAATGCAGTGCATCCAGGAAACGACCACTTTCAGAATGTGCAAATTCTCACCACCAAACTGCTGAGAAATTCTTTAGCTCTAAGTTAGTAACTGTCAGAGTTATATTTGCTCTCTCTCACTGACATGTAATAGGAGTTCAAACAGCCACTTCTTCTTCAAGCAGTTGTTATAAATGTTGTTGGGAGATATCCGCCAGAGAAGAATACTCAGACATGGGCTCAAGTCAGTAGAATGTCTTCATTAGCTGGGTGTTCTGGACCAGAGTACAGGCCTGGACCTTTCCAAGGGCAACTTTTTAAACACAAAAAGCACATCATAGTTTGACACACCTCAGTTAGCAAGAACATTTGGGCATAAACAGAACTACCAAAGACACAAGTCAAGGTTCCTATATTTAGGGACTTTTCCAGTGCAGTGGACTTTGATGGATCAGGTGTTTGTTTTTGTTTTGGCAGGTGTTGCTGGCTATAGGCTGGGTTCCAAGGCCTGAATGGTACCTCCATCATGGCGCCCGTTGTGTTAAGGTCTGGGGATCTGTTACAATGTGACTACAAATAGAAGTACAATGTGGGGTCTTTGACCCCCTGATGAAGAAAGTGACGCATGCCTGACATCCAGGACATGGTTGGTTAGCACGGATATTCCACCTGGCTTTTCCTGGACTGTTTTAGACATCCAGACAACGAAGACGGTTAGATTATTCCTCGAGGAAGAAATCAAGTAAGGAAATGAGTTCTTTGAGGTTGGAAGACTAAGCGGCCGACATGCCTGTCCTAGGTAATTTCATTAAGACAGGCCACTTTTTTTTTTTCCGGGACACTTTTAATTCAGTCACATTCTCTGAGATATTTCTTCTGGCTTTGACATTTCCTGAGAGTAATTTGAAAGAGTGGAGGCATAATCAAGGAAATGAAATATTTCAACTTCTCTACTAACTATAGAACCGTGGAAGGATAAATGCCAAGGCTGAAAACCTTGCGGGAAGGCTCACTGTTCCCAGTGGAGAAAGAGCCACTGTGTGATGACAGGGAGAGCGAGGATGAAGCAGATGTCAGCCAATCATAGCCCGATCACAAAACTGAGCACAAGGTTAGGAACATGGTGAGCCCTGGTGCTTAACTTCAGGGCTGAGTTTAGATTTATTCCTTGTCATGTAATGCAACAAGAATTTCATCTAGGATCCGGGCGGAATGCGTCTGGAGGCAGCGGGATCCTGTAAAATGACTCCTTTTAATTCGATGATTCTTTGTATGTTGACAGCTTGTGTCAAAAAATAACCAGTCTGGAGTATGAGAGATGGCGGGGAAAAGAGGAAGTTCAGCAAAGCTGAAAAGGACAAGAAAAAGCCAGGCTTGTCTCTGAGATCAGGGGGGATTTTTTTTTAAAGCCATTGTGTTGAATTCAGAACTGCTAGATTATATTTTAAAGGATGCGCTCCCTCTCTCTGCTATCGGCTTCACTCCCTAGAGCCTTCCCTTGCTCCTTCTGGTTTTTTCCTCTCCTTCTCCCTTTTTGTCTTCCCTTCCTTCCTTCCTTCCTTCCTTCCTTCCTTCCTTCCTTCCTTCCTTCCTTTCTTCTTTTCTTCCTTCCCCATCGCAAGAGCCATGGTTTATACCTCGTCAGAGCTCAGCAGTGACCTGTAGGACTGATCTGGGGTGCGTTTTGCTTGGGGTCACACTGCTTTTGTGTGATGAATGATGTAGACATGTGTTTCCAGTCCCCTTCTCTCTGTTCTCTCCTCTTCCAAATGCAGGCAGGCATCTTCCTCTAAGAGTGTCCTTGGCAATGGTACTGTGGTCCAAATCAATCACTCATGAGCAGTGTTTTCAAACTCTAGCTCCTGGCCAATTCAGGACTAGAATCAGTTTAATGGATTGCAACTGGAATTTAAGAATGGGATAGAAGAGAATACATGATATTAGAGTGCACTGCACAGTGGAACTATTACTTGCTTAACAGCATTGCTTCAGTTAAACATGTGTATACACACTTGGATAAGGATGACTGAAACCTTTTATTGAGGGCTAGTGGGGATGCATTGGCCAGTTCCCTGAGAGTTGGGGTTGTGGCCGTAGGCTACACAATTGAATGAGCCCAAGTGTGATTTCAGATGTTCTGATTTTTATTCACCTTTCAATTGGACTCCTTTCCATTTAGAAAGCCTTGTCCTTTGGGCAGTTTTGTAAGCTCCTGAGATACTTCCTATAAATTCTTTTGTTGCCTATGAGTCTCACAGTTGAAACATTGGGATCTCTAAGCTATGCTGAGACACAATTGTTAAGCCCCGAATACCAATACTGGGAGAGATCTGAAATGGGGAAGGGTAATCAAACGCTGGTGTTTTAGGGTTTTACTGCTGCTAAGAGACACCATAACCAAGGCAGCTCTTATAAAGAAAGAAATTAAATAATTGGTGCTGGTTTACAGTTTTAGAAATTTAGTCTATTATCATCATGGTGGGAAGCATGGCAGCATCCAAGCAATCATGGTGTTGGAGGACTCAAAACATCTTGTTTGAAAGGCAGCCAGGAGAAGGACTTCCAGGCGGCTAGGAGAGGGTCTCACAGCCCACCCCCACAGTGTCACACTTCCTCCAACAAGGCCACACCCACTCCAACAAGACCACACCTCTTAATATTGCCACTCCCTGGGGGCAAGCATATTCAAGCCATCACAAAGGGTGATACAAAACACAATTTAATATGATTTACACCATTGGCCCCCATCCCTGAAAAGATAAAAAAAGCAAGGGGAATTCACTAATTAAGGTCAAAGATCTCCTCAAATGAGGGCAATATTCTGATTACTGGTAATACCACTTCTTATTTAATGAAACTCAATATGGCATACCATCTGTAATCAATGTTCAGAAAGATCCTACTATTACACCTGGTGATTAGAGCTAGATTTTATGGAGTAAAATGAACAGATAAGATGGTTTCAAGCATGAAAATGTGCCTCTTTGCTGTTTTAACCAGTTTATTAAATAATTATGTGGTTTAGAATCCAATCAAGGCCCTGAACAATGACCTGTTTCTTTATAAAAATACAGATCTGAAACAAGCTAATGTTCTTCATAAGGAGTATTAACAACTAAATATATATCTATACAAGCGACCATGACTAGACATCTTGGACTTGAAAGGAGACTCAACAACAGAATATAGATTCATAGAAGAGACCCCTACGCAGTGAGAAGCTCTTCCTGATATACTGAGGTGAGACCATCTCTAAGGTAAGACCATGTAGACAAAGCAAGCCTTATAATGTGCCTCTCGTGGTTAATAGAAAGATCATGTATTTGTTTACTTACATTTAAAAACATCTGGTGTGACACGCGGGAAACGGATGCCTTTGGCAAAGGAAAACACCTGGGGCCGCCAATATCTGCTTCTCCTGCGACTTCCAGACAGTTTGAATTTTTCCAGAAGTCTATTCTTAAATAGAAAAATTGCCTTATTTTAGTGTAAGCGAAAAAATTACATTTGCTTTATTCAGTCTATACGATAAGAAAATTGCTTCTTGCAATGGCAAGCTTTAGCTCCTATTTCTTTCCTTTTCTCTTTCCTTCCTCCCTCTGCCTCCCTGCTTCTCTATTGCTATGTATGTATGCATATGTGTATGCAAATACACACACACACACACACACACACACACACACACACACACACAATGTTTTACTTCTCTCATTTATCCCAAGCATTAACGCATTAAGAATGAAAGTCTCTCAGCACTCTCCCTTGGAAGAGTGTGGCAACAGTGTTAAGCAGTCAGCCTTGATGATTACTAACATATAGGAGACCCGGAGCTGCCAATTTCTCAAGGTGAGTTTTGATCCTTGTTATTTAGACTAAACGTGTTTCGGCGCATTGCCAGTGGCTGGCAGCCTCTGCTTTATTGTTTTACATACAATGCGGTCACTTGTGTTTCTACAGTGTTCCATGTTTCAAACAACAAACCATGCACCAGAAAAATAAAAATGAAAACCGCCAGTGACTCGGTGTCTGTCTAATCATCGCTGCACCTGAGACTGATTGCGCCATGCTGCCCAGGAGATCTGTGTGACCACATCTCTGCTCCTGTCACCCTCTCATCAAGGCTATTGTTGTGAATGTCTATGGTGCATGTTATATTTATGAAAGACATGAAAAAGTCTGCTGCAGTGTACTGATTTTTCAAAGCACTGTGGTAAAAACACTTGGGCTGTCATCTGTTAGAAACCCCCAAGAGAAAAGAAAACAGATTCACAACTTTCAACCAATTGATTAATATATACACATATTAAATATTGCTAATCTTTAATTGTGTAATATTAATAGTAATATTTAATTACATTAATATTAATAATATTGAATAATTTAAATATATATGCCTCCTATCATTTCTATTTTTCTCATTTTCTTTGTAGTTTTCTGTACCCAGAATAAGAAGTAACTCTGGCATAGCTTTCTATTTTGATTTTGAAAGTCTTTTTAGAGTGTTGTGTTCGTGTATTTGTTCAAGAATAATAAACACTGTCATATTCGTTCATAGTGTGTTTCCAGAGAGTGTATTTAATGGACTCAGTGGGTGCACTAGTGATAGTTTATATGTGCAGAGTTTTACTACAGGATGTCTGATTGTGGGTTAAAATCAGTATAAGCCATCAGGCTCAACACTATGCTATCTAATTCATTTTATGACTCTTCAAGAAGTGTCAGTTATCACCCGATCGATTTGCAAGCCATCTGCCTGATGAAGAGACAGTTGAGAGCCTGCCAGGTAGCAGCCGTGGTAATTGTTGTAACGGAATGTTGGCACCCAGTATCCCCTCGTTCTCTTCGCTGCCCACCCATGGGTTCACCCACAGTGAAGGTCCCTGTGTGACCCACCCACAGTGAAGGCCCCTGTGTGACCGTGGATATGCAGTTCAACCCCCCAGAGTCCTCCCCACCCTCCCATCGCCAGTCCTTCTCCTTTAGAGAAAATAACCGTGGTATCTGTTCCAATACGACCTATGAATTAGGGAATATAAAATGGATCGCTATGGCGCGAGGTTCCAGTAAAGAACAGTAAAAAGTCACTGTTACTGGGAATGAGGGAAACTTTGGGCTGAAGGAACTGGAGGCTTGCAATAACGAGGGTGGACGGGGGAGGGAGGGGGCCATTTCAGAGTAGCAGATGTCTAAACACTAAAATAGAGCCTGGATTTGGCAAGAATTCATAAAACGCTTCAGACATAACCTCTCCTATCTAAGTTTACATTATCCTCTCTTGTTTAGCAGTCAGTTAACTTTGGTCAGCTTCAGGAAAAATCTAGTTCTTTGAGCCAATGATCTGGCAAGGAAGCTGACTTAACTCAGAACATAGGCATTAACTTTTAGGCAGGAATATCCTTAGGCTTTAATTTAGCTAAAAGATTATTTTAAATAATTCAAGCAAACGAAAATTTCAAGTTGGAAATCGCTGGTAGTTTTTTTAAAATATAATTTCCATTTCTTGATAATAATGCACATTCAACTGTGTTTGTGCAAGTGGAGAATGCTTTAGCTGTTTCTTCTTGGTTGGCCTCTGGCTTCCTGGAAAGTGGCTATATAGAATATAGAAATAACTCAAGCAGAAATGCATTTATAGAGCTTTGTTTGTCCATCTCCCCTAGCAAACTTCTAACCTGAACAAGATTAGATTATCTCACTGGCCACTCTTCTAAGGATGTTTCCTGAATCAGTTAGGCACAGTGACTTCAGAGATCCCACCCGTGACAGAGAATCCCACTGTCATGAAATAGAACTTCCTTCAATTTCGTCTTGGCCGGTGACGTACTTTCTTGCTGTGGTACAGCATGTGCATGCGCAGTGACCAAGTTACAATGGCCTAAGTTATAACATTTGGTCTTTAAGATGCTCTGCAAGCAAAATGAATGCAGCAACGCCACACTTCCGGTTCTAGAGTGTGACATTTTCTTGGCCAGTGGGATGTAAGGCGGTAGAACTAGCTGGCAGCAAGACAAGGAGCTGTATCTCCAGGGGTTCTTCCGTCCACCACCAGGGTGCACCATGATGTCTTGGTGCTTTCTTTTGCTACAGTGTCATTAGTAGATTGAGTTTGATAAGTGCAATTTTGGCTTTCTTTCTTCCTTTCTTTCTTTCTTTCTTTCTTTCTTTCTTTCTTTCTTTCTTCCTTCCTTCCTTCCTTCCTTCCTTCCTTCTTTTCTTCCTTCTTTCTTTCCTTCCTTCCTCCATCCCTCCCTTTCTCTCTCTCTCTCTCTCTCTCTCTCTCTCTCTCTCTCTCTCTCTCTCTCTCTTTCTTTCAGTTTACAGTGGGTTCATCTGAACATATCCCCATCCTAAATGGAGGAGGAGCAGTATAGAGGTACACAGCAGACAAAGCAGAATCATTGGAGTGAAAGGAGGGGTTGTGTTCATATCTCATTAGACGAACTGCTTAATCTTTCCAGTAGTCAGTTTATACCCATCTATAGGGAAAACAATGAGATCTACATCAAAGGTAGAATCACATGAATTGTGAGTAATTTGTGCTTTCTTCTTTGGACAACTCATCTGCCTAGATAGTGCTGCATCTTAGCATCTTGGTACTTTAGTTCCTGATTTTCAACTGTGCTCTTTATAGAATGTTAATAACTCCTTATATTTGTTAGAAAAATGGCTCCCAGTTCATGGTCTTGTGTTTATGTTTGTTATGTATTTTTTAAAATGATTTTTCTGTATGTGTGCATGTGTGCATGTGTGCTCACGTGTGTGACATATACCCATGTCTGCATGCTTGTGGACACCTGAAGTTGGTATCTGGTATCGTTCTTGGTTGCTCTCCACCTCATATATCCAGGCAAGGATTTTCCCTAAACTGCGAATTCGCTCTTTTGTTCGTCCAACTAGGCAGCTTGCTACAGGGACACTCTGCTCCTGCTTCCTCTGTGCTGGGTTGTCCTCAGGCCACCGGGACGCTCTGCTTTTTGTTGTTGAGAGTTTCATACCCAAGCACAGCATTTCCACAATTTCAACCCCCGTCTCTCCTCCTTCCAATTCCTCTCATGTGTCTTCCCAGTCACCCCCAAATCCTCAACCTCTTCTTTTAAAGCATAGGTTCTGTGGATCTGTGCTCTGGCAGACGCTCTACTTTTCCCAGCCATTTCCCAGCCCCTGCTGATTATGTCTGAAAGTGCAGTCTACCCTCCCCGATTGTTTCCTCAAGTGTGCTCTGATAGGGAGCTTTGGCTGGTCCTCCAAAGTATTTCTTGACATTTTTCCTCCTGCCTCAACTTCACTCTTTGCTATTTAACTTGCAGGATAGTCTGCCTGTGATATTAGATGACATCTCAAATGTGTGCTCTTCCAAACAGTCTGTTTTATGCAGGCACATTAATTAGATAGCTCTCCTATTTTTGACAAGATTTCACTGCTGCATGCTATGTTCTTAGTTTCTCAAAATTAGCTTTTAAGTCATTTTTTCTCTCTACATTGATCTCTCCCACTTCTGTCAGCTCGGGGTGTGTGTGTGTGTGTGTGTGTGTGTGTGTGTGTGTGTGTATCCAGGTGGATGACAGAGGGCAATGTCAAGTTGTCTTTACTAGTTATCTCTATACCTGATTCTTTGAGGGAGCATCTCTCACAGAAGTTGGAGCTCTCTGCTTCAGCTACACTGGCTGGCTCCCTGTTCCAGGATTGAGGGATTGCAGGTGCAGGGGCACACTGCAGAACGTAACGATTTCTACAGTGCTGAGGACTGAACTTGTGTGTCCTCATGTTTGAGCAATAAACCGCTTTGCTGATTGAACTATCTCTCCCATCTCTGTCAATTCTTTACTGTTTAATATTTTTTCCTTGTATTTATAGCTGCCCTTACTATCTGAAGGGACTAGTCCTTCATTAGACAGATTCAAAATTTTGAGAGATTTTTTCCCCTCTTCTTTATAGCCGTACTTTAAAAATTATGTGATGTTTTGAGTAACTTTACCAGCAAGCTTTGAAAAATTAGTATATGACAAATGTACAAAGAATATAGCAGGAAATTATTGTCCCTCCTAAACTTGATATCTGGATTCCTGCTTCAAAGGCAAAGGACTTCATGTTTCAAATTACAAGGTCTGGAGACAGCTTCATTGTGTCTGAATTATAGTTTATAATCATGAACCATGTGAATGTAGGTAAATTGTTTAATTTTTCCATGCCAAAGATTTCTTAGTCTTTACCTGGATATAATAACTGTTACAAACACTATTGTTTAGGTGAGTAGTTCTCAACTCTTGGGTTGTGACCCCCTTTGGGGGCTAATTGACCTTTTCACAGGGGTCACGTTAGACATCAGAAAACACAGATACTTAAATTACAATTTGTAACAGTAGCAGCATTACAGTTATGAAGTAGCAAAGAAAATAATTTTATGGTTGGAGGTCATCACAGACTGAAGAACTCTATTAAAAGTTCTCATCATTAGGAACGTTGGGAACCACTGTTTTAGGTGTATGTGTGTCTGTGTATGTGTATATTTAGGGTAATGCCTACTTTGTTTTAAGTTGCATGTAAAATTAGGCTACTATCACCACCAGCAGATTGTCTTGTGAAGCCATTTGTGGATAGCACCTACTGACAGTAGCTGAAGATGTTAAGTGTAAGATGCACTTACACAAAGGATTGTAGTGCACCATGGTTCCATGACTATTTTAAAGGTTAATAATGACTATACAGAGATTATTCTTTATCAGTGTATAATGGCCTTAATCTTTCCATGTAATTCATGATACACCCATAATTATATATATGTATATATACACACACATATATATATATGCGTGTGTGTGTGTGTGTGTGTGTGTGTGTGTGTGTGTGTATGAATGCATATATGTATGTACTGGCTGGTTTTGTATGTCAACTTGACACAGACTGGAGTTATCACAGAGAAAGGAGTCTCAGCTGAAAAAAATGCCTCCGTGAGATCGAGCTGTATGGCATTTTCTCAATTAGTGAAGAAGACAGGAGGGCCCATTGTGGATAGTGCCAACCCTGGGCTGGTAGTCTTGGGATCTATAAGAGAGCAAGCTGAGTAAGCCAGGGGAAGCAAGTCAGTAAGAAATATTCCTCCATGGCCTCTGCAACAGTTCTTGCTTCCTGTTTGAGTTTGAGTCCTGACTTCCTTTGGTGATCAACATCAATGTGGAAAGTGTAAGCTGAATAAACTCTCTCTTCCCAAACTTGCTTCTTGATCATGGTGTTTGTGCAGGAATAGAAGCCCTGACTAAGACAATGTATGTCTGCATATATGTATGAATATGAGTATATATGTATATACATATATTCTGGGAAATGGCTGGGGGTTATATAACTATATACATAATTATTTACTAAACTTTCTATTACTAAAGAGGAACAGAGCCAAAGACTTTAGGAAAAAGTAAAAGTCCACCTTTCAGGTGTTTTATCTCTGTATCAAAAATAGTTGCACGCACAATTTATGTTATCATTAGGGACGATGAAAGAACAGCGCAGCACTTCTCTCTACTTACCTAAGAAATGACCTCTTCGGTGCCTAGTCCTATGGTGCTCTTGACAATGCATGTGGAGAGTATTGCTTGCTGCACTGAGGGGAATATTAGAAGAAAAAATGTGGAACACTTGAATGTTTTTTTCTGCATTATTGAACAAGTATATCAAAGATAGATGCAAACTATTTATTCAAAAATCACACCTGGCTTCTTGTTTCTACTCTGCTATTCCTGCTGTGAGCTTGAAGCATTTTTTTCTTCCTTAGTCCACGAAATCTCTCCTCTTAGAATTGCTTCATGGAGCTTTATTTGTGATTATGTTTCTGCATATTTTTGGCTATGATATTTCATAAAAATGACAGTTAACTTAATGAAAGTTAAACCTATTAAAGAAATAATCTTCGGAGATTTGAAAAATCGTGAGTTCCGAGCTCATTTTCCCTGGTAGTATCTTAGACTGTGGAATGGTCTTTCTTATGTTCTTTTTATAAGATAATTAATGAGTTTCTAATTTGAATATTTGCATTCCTTCCAGGATTTTGCTTGTACAATAAGTATTGGGAATAACATAATTATACATGAAGATTCTCCACACTCAATGGCTAATTTTGAGAGCAAAAGATCAAAAGTGAAATTTTGGATTGAAGACTAGGCATATTTTATAGTCTTTGATAGCAGCTCATAGGGTGTTTAATACCAACAATGGACAAGCATTTCATTTCCTATGCCCCTCATTAACATTGACTGTTAAATTTTAATGTCTCTACCAACTTCTGGATGAAATACATAACTCCATTGGGGGTTCAATTTACATTTACTTCTTAGTAGCATGACTAAAATGTTTTTAGTTGATATTTTTATTTTTTTAAATGACATTTTAATTTTAGACTCCATTCAACATTTATGAATGTTCAGTATATAATGAGGATTTTAATCTTTTAGTTATCATGTAATATACTGAATGTTAATTAAGACAAAAGTGCCCTGCATCTTGAGTATAGGAATGTATATATTCATATGCCATATGTTTAAATTTATATACATACAAAGCACATGAGGATATGTCTATCATGATATATGTAATGAATATGATTAATATAACAGTGTATGTATATCATACTTACACTTGATATTTAAATATGTATGTTTATATGCATGGCTCATTTACTGTAAGATGGTTACCTATGTATTATTTTATTTTAGTTTTTTAGATAGGAATGTAGCCAAAAAAGCACATTAACTTACTGTGAGTTTTTAGAACTGTGTTTAGAATAGTACCATTGCAAATATATTTGTTAAAAATTTAAGACTTACAATTTATGTATTTCATGAATATGTATAAGTTCCTACATGCATGTATGTGCACTGTGTGCCTGCCTTATGCCCACAAAGGCCAGAAGAGAGTGTTAATTTCCCTGGAACTGGATCTGCAGACGGTTGCGAGCCATCTACTGTGGGCGCAGGAGCAACAGTTGCAGGAGCATCTCTCTAGCTCTGTTTATTGGATTTTTGTGTCAGCCTTGGATTCTCTCCCTGTGAGCTTGCATGAGTGCTAGTAACTGTGATTCTCCAATGTTGCTTCACATGCTCTTTTTAATGAATAGAAAGTGTCTTAAAGAAAACTATTTTTATTTAAAAAATCTTTATTCTTGAGAATTTAATACATGTAGGCATTGAAACAATATCTATCTACCCCCATTTCTCCCTCTAACTTCCCCTAAACCTTCTAACATGGTTCCTTCCCAATCCCATGCTTTCTTCTTCTTCTTCTTCTTCTTCTTCTTCTTCTTCTTCTTCTTCTTCTTCTTCTTCTTCTTCCTCCTCCTCCTCCTCCTCCTCCTCCTCCTCCTCCTCCTCCTCTTCCTCCTCCTCCTCCTCCTCCTGCTTCTTCAAAATCTACCAAGTCCAATTAGTGCGGACACTATGTCTATGCGGTGTAAAGCCATTGCCAGTCACTTGAACATAGGAAATCTACCCATAGAATACATTTGAAGCAATGATTCTCCTTTTCCCGTGTGTGTGTGTGTGTGTGTGTGTGTGTGTGTGTGTGTGTGTGTATGCAAGAGTATTACACACACACACACACACACACACACACACACACAGGACTGGTCTCATGTAGGTTTTGTGTAGCTAACTGCAGCAGGTATTAGTTCTGGTCTTATATTTTTTACCTCCTCTTCCAAAATGTTCTTCATCTTGGTAATGATGAGCGTGTTGAGGAGGATGTCCCATTGAGAGCCGAAGACTCATACTTTCAAGATGAAAATTCTGCTGCTTTGTGGATGATTGTTTGTATTTATATCCAACTTTGAGGCTGAAAGGTCCCTCCAAAGACAAGTCTTCATGCTATCTTGCAAATAAAATGTCCTCTAAAATGAGCACTGGTTGAAGCTTACACATCTCATCTATTTATACACTCCATGAAATAAACCTTATTGATCAATTGTAGATCAACTTTCTGTGTTCATTTTGGTGCTTGTCTTGTGATTCTAAAGGCCAGTATTTTGGTTGCTTTTCATGTCAATTTCCCACAAATTAGTGTCATAGTAGGAATTTTTACCTGAAGAGCGATGCTAGCCTGATTGTCTTGTTTGAAGTGGGAAAGACACACTCCCCATAACATTATGTTATGAAGTGGGCGATGGTGCTTACTGGTAACAATCCAGGCTTTAAAAATCACATGGCATGTTATCAACAATATGGCCTTACCTATAAATTCTGTGAGGCAGCCCAGCCTTTAACAGGCAACAGCATATACTGTTTTGAGAATCTTTAGAATTCCTCTGACCAGCAACTCAAGAGGAGGTTTCTCATGCATGGTACTGAGCTCTCTGTTAGTCTGTGACTTTTGGAAGAGTATTATCACCAAGTGATATGATATATGTATATATGTATATATATATATATATATATATAATTTTAGGTAAATATAAGTTAATATGAATCCCTATATCCTTAGTGTTTTTCTCTTTTCCTTCCCTCTTCATCTGTATAATTTATTTCCTCCCTCCCCAGTTAAAGCCCTCTCATTTTCCCCATTCTAGAACTTATGTCCTGTCATTCCCCACTATAGATTTCCTCCAGATGTAGTTAGTCCATTTTCACTTTGTAGTTTTATCTATCTACCTATTTATTTATTTATTTATTTACTTTTTTAAAATTTTTTTTATTTTTATTTTTATTTTCTATATTCTATGTTTACATTCCAAAGGCTTTCCCCTTTCCCAGTTCCCACCCACCATAGTTCCCATAGTTCCTCTCCCCCTCCAACTGTTCCCCAATCATTCCCCCTCCCCCCTCGGTTTCTTTACTAAACTGGTATATTTATTTATTTACTTACTTGCTTTGTATCCTAATCCTTGTCTCCCCTACCTGCCCAGTCCCCCTTCACATAGTCCCTGCCCCATACCATCTCCCTTCTACTCGGAGAGGGTAGAGGCCCTTCTGGATATACCCCCACCTTGGCACACCAAGTCCCTGCAGGACTAGGTACATCTTCTTGAACTGAGGCATGATAAGGCAGCTCAGTTATGAGATCATATTCCACAGACAGGCAACAGTTTTAGGGATAGCCACACTCTAGTTGTTGGTATACCCACATGAAGACCAACCTGCACATCTGCTACATATATGCAGGGGGGCCTAGGTCCAGCCTGTGCATGTTCTTTGGTTGGTGATTCAGTCTCAAGGGTCCAGATTATTTGACTCTGTTATTCCTGTGGAATTCCTTTCTCCTTTGGGGCCCACAATCCCCCAGCTCTCCCATAAGAGGCTTTGAGCTCCACCCAATGTTTGGCTGTGCGTCTTAGCATCTGTTTCAGTCTGATGCTGGGTGGAACCTCTAAAAGTAAAAAACCCAAAAAACAAAAAACAGTTATGCTAAGCTCCTTTCTGCAAATATAATGGAGAATCATTAATAGTGTCATAGATTGGCACTTGCCCATGGAATGGGTCGCAGGTTAGCCCAGTTATTAGTTAGCCATTCCATCAGTCTCTGCTTGATCCCTTGTCTTTAAATTTCTTGTAGATAGGATAAATTTAGGGTTAAAAGCTTTGTAGATGGGTTGGTGTCTCTATCACTTCACTGGGGTTCCTACCTGGCTACAGGAGGTGGCCTCTTCAGGTTCCAATTCTTCACTGCTCTGAGTCTCAGCTAAGGTCAGCCCCACTGATTCTTAGGAAACTCCCCTATCCTAGGTCTCTGGCACATCCTCGAGATGCCTCCAACCTCCTCATCAGTTGCAGATTTCCATTCATTCTCATGGTCTTCTGGCCATCTCCCCTGTCTCTCCGTTCACCTGATCCTGAACCCCCCACTCCTTCCCATCACCTCTCCCACCCAGACCCCTCCCTCTGTTCACTTCCTATTAAGCATTCTTGCTTAGGCCTTTCCTCTTGTTTAGCTTCTCTGGGTTTGTGGAGTGTACCACACGGTACCTGTATTTTATGGCTAATATCCTCTTATAAGCGAGTACATACAATGCATGTCTTTTTGGGTCTGGGTTACCTCACTCAGGATGATATTCTCAAGGGTCCACCCATTTGCCTGCAAAATGCATGATGTCTTTGTTTTTAATAGCTGAGTAGTATTCCATTGTGTAGATATACTACATGATTTTTTTGTCCATCCTTTAGTTGATGTGAGGGACATCTGTGTTGTTTCCAGTTTCTGGCTATTATGAATAAAGCTGCTATGAACATAGTTGATTAAGTGCCCCTGTGGTATAATGGGGCGTCTTCTGGGTATATGACCAGGAGTGGTATAGCTGGTTCTTGAAGTCCCAGGTTTTGGGAAACCACCAAATTGGTTTCGAAAGTGCTTGTACATGTTTGTACTCCCACCGGCAATGGAGGAATGTTCCCCTTGCTCCACATTCTTGCCAGCACGTGCTATCACTTGACTTTTTTATCTTAGCCATTCTGGTAGATGTAAGATGGAATCTCAGGGTTGGTTTGATTTGCATTTCCCTGATGTTTAAGAACTTTGAACATTTTCTTAAGTGCTTCTAGGCCATTTGAGATTCCTTCTTTTTGTTAATTTAGTTTATATAGTCATATCAAAACACTAGGAGCTAAGAAACGTAAGTAGATAACGTGGCGTTTTGTCTCTCTGGGTTTGCATTACCTCACTCAATATAATGTGTTCTAGTTCATCCATTCATCTGCATATCTCATGATTTGATTTTTCCTTAAGGTGAACAGAATTCCCTTGTGTATATGTGCCTCATTACTATTATCTATTCGTCAATGAAAGGACATTAGGTTATTTGCACTTCCTAACTGTTGTGACTAGAAAGGCAATAAACATGGCTGAGCAGGTGTCTTTGGAGTAGAATGTTGAGTCCTTAGACATACACAAAGCAGTGGCAAATTTGGGTCACACTGTAGATTTGCTTTTTCCTTTTTGAGATTTTTTTACTGAGTTAGAGATTGGTTGGTTCAGATTGCATTCCCACCAATACTGAATGGTAACTACTCTTTTCCTGAATCCTTATCAGCATTTGCTTTTGGTTGTCTTCTTCGTCTTAGCCATTCTGAATGGGGTCAGATAAAATCTCAAAGTAGTTTTAATGTGCATTTCACTAATTGCTAAGGATGTCAAAAACTTTTTTTGAGTTCTTTCTTGGCCACTTTATTTCTTTGATTGAGAACTCTGTTTAGATTCATGTCTGTTCATGTTTAGTGTCCTATCACTGTGACAAAATCTCAAGGCCAAAAGCAACTTAGAGAGGAAATTTTATCTCATAGCTTTAGCCCATCATTGAGAGAAGTCATGGAAATTATTCAAGGAAGGGAAGCAGAGACCTTGGAGGAGTACTGCTTACTGTCTTGCTCTCTGTGCTCTGCTCAGCCTGATTTCTTGTACAACCCAGATCCATCTGTCCAGAGATGACACTGTCAACAGTAGGCCTGGTCCTCCCACAAGTTATCAGTTGAGAAAATATTTCACAGACTTGCTAACCAACAATCTGGTAGAGACATTTTTCTCAATTGAGGTTCCTTCTTGCTAGAAGACTCCAGCTTGTGTCAAGTTGACACAAAGCTAACCAACGCACTCGCTAATTTTAAAAATTGGATCACTTGCATTCTTGACTCCTTCATTTTTGACTCATTATATATTTTGGACATTCATCCTTGGTTAAATGTATAGCTGGCAAAGATTCTTCCCCACTCTGCGGGCTCCCTCTTCACTTGATTATTTGCTTCTTTTGCTATACAGAAGCTTTTGAGTTATTTGAGGACCTACTTGTTTAGGCTTAATTCCTGGGCAAATAGAATGTAGTTCAGAATGTCTTTCTGTATGCCTATATCCTGCAGGACACTGACCATGTTTCCCTAGATCATTTTAAGCATTTCACATTTCACATTAAGGATTTTTGTTTATTCATTTTTTTCATATTTTTGGCATTGGTTTTTCTGCAAGGGTGATAAATATAATTTCATTTTTAAAAACATGGATAGCCTGTTATCTCAGCACTATCTATTGAAGATGCTGTCTTTTTGCCAATGCGTGTTTTTGACATGTTTGTCAAATATCTGATGGTGGTAGTTATGAAGATATGATGAATTTGGGATATAGGACTTGGCAGGATTAAGCTGCAATTGACCTGAAAATTTCCTGTCTGAGGAGTGGCTCTCATGGTAAGCAGAAGGCATTATGCAAATTGCCAGAGAGGAGCGACTGGTAATTCTATCCAGTTGTAAAGTCTATGGATCACAATGGTTGGACTGGAAAGATAACCCCAATGGTGAAACTGTGACACTTTTAACTGAGAGATTACCAACACTGTTTGATTGGACTTGAGACCTGGTCAACTGGAGTAAATCATTCCTGTTACTGTAAACCTATCCAGTTGCCCATGGCTAGAGAGGTCATACACTTGAAAAGAAAACCAACTACTGCCACTTTCCTAAACCAATATAATACCTCTTTTAAAAATATTTCTATTCACAGAGAAGTTTAGTTTTCATCTCTCATCAAAGATGCTTAATTTTACAATATATGGAGACAAAGATCTACAACTTAATATAATGGAGAACAAGGGACTATGAGCTGCTAAATCCTAAATAATACACCTGCAATGCAATCATTAAACCTAAGGCACACGAGTAATCAGGGAAGAAGAAACAAAATGATTATAAGACACAGAGGCCCAGGAGACCTGTAGGTAGATTGAATCCCCTAGACACAGCATGGAAAGTGCGCTCATGAACTATCAAAAGCTTACCAGAACAAGATCAGCATAATGACAATACCAGTTGACATTCCAATTCTGACAGGTGAAATGCCATGAGGTAGTACTCTCAGATGAGGAGTTACCGGAGACCAGCAATTCCTGGGAATCAGTTTCCTCCAGGGACAATTTTCTAATTATTACATATGGACTTACAGATATATATCCAGGACTGACCTCTTGGGATGGAATGACTTATGTGGGTGTTCATCCCTGGAGAAGCCTGAAATATACATAGATTTATACACATATAACAATAATCATTTTTAAAAAGTGATTATGAATTTGTGAGGGGAGGGGGGTGAGTTAGCTGCTGAGGTCAGGTATTAGATTCTTTTTAAAAAGTTGAATATTAGAAGACCAAACACCCTTTGATGCGGCAGAAGAAAAGAACTCTTGTCTTTCTGCTCACTTGGCCTTCCCACTGCTGTGGAGTTGATCTACTTTATTGCTGCTACTAATGATGATTTTTCCATGGATCTCAAGACCAATGTTTCCAGACTTCTATATGGAGGAAGTTCTAATTGCTCTCTGAAAACCATTCAGGGCCGGTTTTGGGACAGCTGAGGTACCCATACTTAGGGACTGAGGCTCTCATTTTCTCAGATGTGGTTCAGTTATTGTTTTTTATTTTAACATAAATTCACAAATTATACATATTATACTATACATAAATACATATGTATATATATGTATGTATACCATTCCTCTAGAGAACCTTGTCTAATACAATCATTTTTCCAATGCAAAAGACATCATCAGTATTAATATCAGGTATATGTTGTATAGCCACACAGCGCCAGGTACTGTTACAAGTTCTTTCAGTACACTGTCACATTGTCATTTAATTCTCAGAAACTTCTATAAAACAAGTTAATTTTTTTTGTGCCCATTTTAAAGATAATGTAACTTAAGGCCAGATAAGACAGGCTTATTCCACTAGATAAACCACAATGCCCCAACCAAATGAGAAATTCTATTTTTTAAGAAAAATTTACATGTTTGTTACTTTTGTTAACTAGTTCAAATTTTAACTGTGTATGATAATGAGCTAACAATATGGAAGTCAAAGATAAAGTAGTTTGTGGGAAAATCAGTCCAGGGCTTCCAATTGTGACTTTGCACATCTAATGAGTACTACTCATTTACGTTACCCCAGTGCAGGGGCTTTGATCGCTACTGCTGTTTTCTCTGGATCTTTCTTTGGATCACATGTCATATGTAGTATGTATGTTATTAAATTGAACTTGTTCACCAATTTCTCCTTATATTATAGAAATAATTAATAAGAAAAAGTAGGTTCACCTGCCACCTCTCTGCCGACCTTGATCAGATCTGCAAATTCTGGACCATGCAGGCTATCTTCCCTCCCCACCCCCACCCATCTTCCTTGTTCTCTTAGTCCTCTGGAGCACTCCTCGCTGCTCTCGACAGTCTGCTGTTCCCAGTGAACCCCCATTCTTCTGCCACCTCTTCAGCCACCATCATTAGACCTGTGAATCCTGAACCATACAGACCTTCTGATCTGGAACCACACTGTAAAAAGATACCCATCAGAGAGGCCTGCCACACTAGGACCATTCAACTTAACCCAACTCCCTACGCGTACTACAAAATGAACATTCAGGCAACAAAACCATCCAGATGACTCAAGGCTCTAGAAAAAACACAATAAACAAAACCCAGGTAATATGACACCTTCAGAGCACAACTACCCTACTACAGCAAGCCCTAGACATCCTAACACAACCAAAGCACAAGAAAGTGACCTTAAATCTAATCTTATAAGGAATGGTAGAGGCCTATAAAAAGGAAATGAATAAATCTCTTAAAAAATACAGCAAAATACAATCAAACAGGTAGAGATCTTTAAAAAGGAAACAAATCCCTTAAAGACATACAGGAAAATACAATTAAACAGGTGAAGGAAATAAAACTGTTCAAGGCATGAAAATGGAAATAAAAGCAATAAAGAAAACACAAACTAAGGGAATCCTGGAGATTGAAAATCTAGGGAAAAAGAATAGCAACAACAGATGTAATTAACACCAACAAAATACAGGACATGGAAGAAAGAATCTCAGGTGTTGAAAATACAATAGAAGAAATTGATACATCAGTCAAAAAATGTTAAATCTAAAAATCTTCCTGATACAAAATATCCAGGAAGTCTGGCATACCATGAAAAGACCTAACCTAAGAAGAGAAGGTGAAGAATCCCACTCCAAGGCCCAGAAAATATTTTCAACAAAATCATAGAAGAAAACTTTGCCAACCTAGAGAGAGATGCGTATAGACATAAAAGAAGCTTATAGATATGGACCAAAAAAAGAAAATCCTCCCACCACATAATAATCAAAACAAAAAAAAACCTACAGAACAAAAAAGGATATTAAAACTGACATAGGAAAAGGGCCAGATAACATACAAAGGAAGACCTAACAGAATTACAACTAAAATTAATTAAAAGAGATAGTATTTTATATTCATCAAAGGAAAAATCTACTAATGATATGGTATGATGATATTACGTTTCTGAACATCTATACCCCAAGCACAAGGGCATACACATTTGTTAAAGAAAACATTGCTAAGGCCTGGTATTGGTACAGGAAAAGTCAGGTTGATCAATGGAATTGAATTGATGCCCCTGAAATAAGCCACACTCCTATGGATGCTTGATTTTTGATAAAGAAACCAAAACCATACAATGGAATACATGTTCAACATTTGTTCAACAAATGGTGCTGCTCTAACTGGATGTCTGCATGTAGAAAAATGCAAATAGATCCATATCTATCACCCTAAGTCCAAGTGGATCAACATAAAACTTGGATACACTAAATCTAATAAAAAAGAAAGTGGGGAATAGCCTTGAACTCATTGGTACAGGAGACAACTTTCTGAACAGAACACCAATGGCTCAGGCTCTAAGATCAACAAATGATAAATGGGACAATATGAAACTGAAAAGCTTCTGTAAGTCAAAGGACACCGTTACTAAGACAAAACAGCAGGCAGTCTACAGTTTGGCAAATGATCCTTACATCCTTACATCTTACAGAGGGCTAATTTATACAGAACTCAAGAGCTTTGACACCAACAACCCAAAAAAACCCTATTAAAAATGGGTTACAGAACTAAACAGAGAATTCTCCACAGAGAAATCTTGAATGTCTGAGAAGCTCTTAAAGAAATGTTTGAAGTCCTTCCTCATTAGTAAAATGTAAATCAAAACAACTGTGAGATTCCATCTTACACTGGTCAGAATGGCTAGGATAAAAAAACCTCAAGTGATAGCACATGCTGGTGAGGATGTAGAGCAAGGAGAACACTCTTCCATTGCTGGTGGAAGTGCAAACGTGTACAACCACTTTGAAAATCAATTTGGTGGTTTCTCAGAAAACTGGGAATAGTTATACCTTAAGACCCAGTGAAAGCACTCCTGAACATATACCCAAAAGATGCTCCACCATCCTACAAAGACACTCTGGGCATAGCAGCTTCATTTGTAATAGCCAGAAACTGGAAACTACCTTGATGTCCCTTTGCTGAAGAATGGATAAACAAAAGTATGGTACATCTACACAATGGAATAGTATTCAGGTATTCAAAACAAAGACATCGTGAATTTTACAGTCAAATGGATGGAACTTGAGAATATCCTGAGTAAGGTAACCCTGACCCTAAAGGACATGAATGGTATGTCCTGACTTACAAGTGGATATTAGTCAGAAAATACAGGATACCCACACTATACTCCACAGAGCCAAGGAAGCTAAATAAGAAGGAAGGCTCAAGCAAATATGCTTGAATATCACTTAGAATGGAAAATAAAATAGTCATGGGAGACAGATGGAGGGAGGGAACTGGTTGGGAGAAGGGAAGTGGAGGGAAATGGGGTGGCAGTTCAGGATCAGATGTGGGGAGGGACAGGGAAGATGACCAGAAGGCCATGAGAATGAATGGAAATCTGTAACTGATGGGGATGAGGAGGCACCCAAGAGTCGACGGGGTTGACCTTAGCTCTGACTCACAGCATTGGGGATATTGAATCTGAAAAGTCTACCTCCTGTAGCCAGGCAGAAACCCAGTGGAGTGGTAGGGACACCAACCTACCCACCAAACTTTTGACCCAAAATTTATCCTGTCTACAAGAAATTCAGAACAGGGGATGGAAAAGACACCGAGAGAATGACCAACCAATAACTGCCCCAACTTGAGACCCATTCCATGGGCAAGTACCAATTCCTGACATTGTTACGCTTGAAGACAGGAGTCTAGCATGGCTGTCCTCCGAGGGGACAGCATGACTCAGAGGGATGCAGAGAGCGACAGCCAAACAGTGCATGGAGCTTGGGGCCTCTTATGGCAGAGTTGGGCCTGGGGATGGTTGAGGGTCCTGACGGAGACATGAACCTGCAGTAAAACTAACAGACTCTTGGGGCTCTGAGAGACTGATCCACCAACCAAAGAGTATATGCGGGCCTGACATACCCTCCCTCCACCCCTGCACACTGTGTAGCAGTTGTGCAGCTTGGTCTTCATGAATGACGGAAGCAGGGGATTAACCCAAAAGCTGGTGCCTGTATGTGGGATATGTTCTACTAGCTGGACTGCCTTGTCTGGCCTCAGTGGGAGAAGATCTACCTCACCCTGCAGAGACTTGATGTGCTAGGGTGGAAGGGATATACAGGGGGCTCCACCTACACAGAGGAGAAGGTGAAAGGGAGAAGGATTGTGGGAGGGGACGACCAGGAGGAGAGGCAATGAGTGGGATATAAAGTGAATAAATAAAAAAATGTAAGAAGGAAAGAAAGAGTGGCGTTATGGATGAAGTTGAAATATAACAAACTTGACAGGCTATTTAAGATGAAATTTAGGAAACAAATATTGTGCAGATAAGAATAAGGCAGCTGTCTGACAAGGCCATCTTCTGCTACATATGTGGCTGGAGCCATGGGTCCCTCCATGTGTACTCTTTGGTTGGTGGTTTAGTCCCTGGGAGCTCTGCAGGTACTGGATGGTTCATATTGTTGGTCCTCCTAAGGGGCTGCAAACCTCTTCAATTACTTGGGTCCTTTCTCTAGCTCCCTCATTGGGGACCCTGTGCTCAGTCCAGTGGTTGGCTGAGAGCATCTCCATCTGTATTTGACAGGCACTGGCAGAGCCTCTCCAGAGACCGTTATATCAGGCTCCTGTCAGCAAGCACTTCTTGGCATCCACATTAGCAGAAGTATTGGTGACTGTATATGGGATGGATCCCCAGGTGGGGCAGTCTCTGGATGGCCTTTCCTCCAGTCTCTGCTCCACACTTTGTATCTCTTTCCATGGGTATTTTGTTCCCCCTTCTAAGAAGGACTAAAGCACCCACACTTTGGTCTTCCTTCTTCTTGAACTTCATGTGGTCTGTGAATTATATCTTGGGTACTCCTAGCTTCTGGGCTAATATCCACTTATCAGTGAGTACATACGGTGTGTGTTCTTTTGTGATTGGGTTACCTCACTGTACTGCCTGGTTTTGTGTGTCAACTTGACACAAGCTAGAGTTATCAGCTGAGAAAAGGTCTCCATGAGATCCAGTTGTAAGGCATTTTCTCAAATGGTGATCAAGAGGGGAGGGCCCACGGTGGGTGGTACCATCTCTGGGCTTGGGTTCCAAGACAAGCAAGCCAAGCAAGCCAGGGGAAACAAGCCAGTAAGGAACATCCCTCCATGGCCTCTGCATCACCTCTGGCTTCCTGACCTGCTTGAGATCCAGTCCTGATTTCCTTTGAGGATGAACAGCAGTGTAGTAAGCTAAATAAACCCTTTTCTCCCCAACTTGCTTCTTTGTCATGATGTTTTGTGAAGGAATAGAAACCCTGACTAAGACACTCACTTAGGATGATATTTTCTAGTTCCATCCATTTGCCTGCAAATTTCATGAAGTTATTGTTTTTAATAGCTAAGTAGCAATCCACTGTGCAAATGTACTACGTTTTCTATATCCATTCCTCTGTTGAGGGACATTTGGGTTATTTCCAGTTTCTGGCTATTATAAATAAGGTTGCTATGAACATAGTAGAACATGTGTCCTTATTACACGTTGGAGCATCTTCAGGAGTGGTATAGCTGGGTCCTCAGGTAGCACTATCTCCAATTTTCTAAGGAACCACCACACAGATTTCCAGATTGTTTTTACCAGTTTGCAATCCCACCAGCAATGGAAGAGTGTTCCTCTTTCTCCACATCCTTGCCAGCATCTGCTGTCACCTGAGTTTTTGATCTTAGTCATTTCTGGCTGGTATGAGGTAGAATCTCAAGGCCTTTTTGGACATCCATGAGAAGAGAGGCCCTTGGTCCTGTGAAGGCTGGATGCCCCAGTATAGAGGAATGCAAGGATAGAGAAGTAGGAGTGGGTGAGTTGGTGAGCAGGGGGAGGGGGATGGGATAGGGGATTTTCAGAGAGGAAACCAGGAAAGGGAATAACATTTGAAATGTAAATAAAGGCAATATCTAATAAAAAAGAAAAGAACCTCCAAACAGTGCTTTAATGAGTTAACAGTTAGTGTGCAACAGTATGTTGCCAGTGTCCATTGACATGTGTATTTTCCTCTTTTCTCACTTCTACTGTGTTAGAAAGCTACAGATCAATGTAACAGCATAGTTGAAGGACTTCTCTGAAAGGGAACATTTTTATTTGATTCATATCTTTGGAGGTTCCAGTCAATGGAAAAAAAATCAGGCAGCTTTATAAAGATCATTTCTTACTTCCTCTCTAAATACTCTAGAGCATTTCTTTAGAGGTGGGCTTCATGTGGAGTCTGAGGATTTGTGATTTTTTTTTTTAATTTTGCGATCTTCCACCTCCTTAGAGTCTCAAAGCCTCCTTTGAACAGATTTGCTCATGCCCTTTCTTCTGAGACATTGGCCACACAGATGCCATTTCTCCTTCCCACATGCATACATCGTTAGTGCTACTGGGCTTTGCATTTCGACTGCACTTTAATTGGGATATTTCTCTTGACTCTTTAAGCTTGTCAGTGTTTCACTGTCTTGCTCATGACATCCCGCAGAGACATCGGTCCCCTCAGCTCCCTCCTCTCAAAGTTGACACGGCTGAAGTGCTCTACAGGCAAGAGGGGCTTTTATCCCAGAAATAGAGAGAAACTTCGTGGACTGGAGGGCTGGGGTGTGACCTGCCAAACGGAAAATGGGATTGACTAAACTGGGACATTGCTGCCTTCTCCTGATGCACTAAAATAGAACATATTCATCCGACCCCATTTGTAGTCTGGTGTTTGAGTGTTCCTGTGATGCCAGCTACATGACGGCACGGAATAAAATCTGAACGATGGCTAAGATTACATGGATTTCATATGTGTGTGTGTAAATCCTTTAAAGAGACAGTTACTGTCATGTGATTACCTCTTAAAGGGGGTCATTACTGATGATCTGTTTTATGCTTTAAAAGCTTTCCTCCCTCAATTTTTCATTGAGAGAAAAATGTCTTTCCACTCAGTGCTAAGCAACCATATAATAAACATCATGTGCTTTTGTGCTTTTAAACTTCCCATTGACCTTCCATCCTTCCTTCTCTCCGTCCTCCCTCTCTCCACCCCCTTCCCCTGTACAGATGTGTGCAGCTGCTCTTGCCCATTCAGTCACACGTGGAGGCCAGAGGTTGCTGTCTTCCTCAGTTGCCTCTTCATCTTACTTTTTTGCAAAATGGTCTTCCAGCTACTCACTGATTCAGCTAGGCTTCCTGGCCAGCCAGCCCTAGGGATTTGCCTGTGCGTGCTACAGATCCAAACTCAACCCTTCATGTTCGCACAGCAGGCACTTTCTCCACCGAGCCACCCCTCATCCGCTGATGTTTGTTTATTCTTAGGAAGGACATTGGTACAAAGAAAAAGAGCTGAGAATTCGGCAGACAGACTGCCGATATATCATCTATAGCAGGATTATCCATACAACCTAACTGCCTAAGAAATGGGCAAAAAAATAGGAAAGTCACAACCTACCCCTGTATGTGTGTGTGTGTGTGTGTGTGTGTGTGTGTGTGTGTATGTGTGTGTGTGTGTGTGTGTGTGTGTGTTTGGTGTATGCCAAAAGAACAAACGTAACAAGTCTTGACACATTACTCTCCATTGTAGTTTTTGAGGCAAGCTTTCCCCCTAAATCCGAAGCTTGCCATTTTGATTAGGCTGGTTAGCATGTGAGCTCTTGGAAACTTCCATTATATTTGCCAAACCACTGTTCACTTTTACATGGTTTCTGGAGATTTACTTGATGTTAATCTATACTCTATGGTACAAGGAAGCCAGAATGTCACAGACTGGAATGAATATCATAGCCATCGACATCCTCTACTTTGAAGTGTGGCTCATATGTTTATTTATAGTAGCGATTCTTATGAGACTAAAACAGTATAGAGCATAATAGACATTTTACTTTTGTATTTTTCCTTTGATATTTCACATAAAAAATCTGGCAAATTTTAGTCATATTTTAAACTCAGTTTTTATTATATTCCCTTGCCCTGCTAGATAGAACTCATTACTTACATTTTCTCTTCTGAAGCATTTTGTTCAGGCATAACACATATTACATTGTAATTTATACCACTGTGTCTTTGAAAAGAATAAGACTGTATTGAAGAATATGTGTTATATATCTATAGAAAAGGATCCTGGCCAGATGTGGTATCACATACCTGTAAACCTAGCTACTTGAGAGGTGAAGGCCTACTTGGGCTACTGACTAAATAAGTTCAAGGCCAGCTTGGGCCACTTAGAAGAAACCTTATTTTTAGAACTCTTCCCTCAAGAGAAGACAAACAAAATAGTACAAACCACAGCCACAGCATCTACAATACCACCACCATAATGGACTGATCCAACAGAGGCCACGAGGGAGTTATATTCTTATGGGAAGACAGAATGAGACTTAAAGTAAGGCAAGATGAAGAGGTATGAAAAAAGAAAACGGGGAAGAAAAGAGAAATAAACATAAACAATCTGCTCTGTAGACATTTCCAGCTTCCACTAGTATATTATGGTGATTTTTTTTGAAGTGGTATTTCTTGTTATTGGCCATCTTTGTGACTCCCCTTTAAACCTTAACTTTGGTCTTGAGCTACTTCTTGTGGTGTTTCTATTCACACACACACACACACACACACACACACACACCACTAACCTACAATATTATGAGAATTATAGGATTGAACCATTTCTATGAATACTAGACATCTTATTAAAAAATTTTCACACATAGTCTGAAGATAATGCAAGCTATTTAAGGCACTGAAAAGAAACCAGAGTTGGAATCAACAAAGAATCTAATGTTCCAGGTAGATTATTGCTGTTACCACTGATTCTCCTGGGTCAAGGATGGTGATAAACTATCACCTGTCCTTCCAATGAAGGTAATTGTTAAATCTAATGGTTACTTTGGAGAATAGGATAGCAATTCTTTGGTAAAAATTGATGCTTCTGTTCGGACACTGGTCTAGGACTAGGAATTTAGTGGGTGTGTGACAGCTTCTTTGCAGAGTGATCTATTTATTATCCCTAAATTAGAAGGTAGCTGAAGGAACTGGGGATTGTCTATGTCTCTATATATGTCTTTATCTAAGTATCTATCTATGTATCTATCCATGCATATATCTATGAATCTATGTATCTATATATCTATAAATCTATGTATCTATGCATCTATGGATGTATGTATCTATTATCTGTCTGTCTGTCTATCATCTTTCAGCCTGTCTATCCTATCTATTCTATCTATCTATCTATCTATCTATCTATCTATCTATCTATCATATATTTGCCTGTCTATTCTATCATTTATCTATTTATCTATCATCTATTTGTTTGGAGGGTAGAACAGTGCTGGGAAAGAGCACAGACAATTATTTCTATTTAATCAGAAAATAATATGATTTGGTCAACTATGGAGGAAACAAATGATAAAATGGTTAAGCCTGCAGTAAGAGGTAATTTATGTAAAAGAGGTGGGGTCTTATTTAAGCTGCCATCACCCTCAGAGCTGAACATCAGCATTTCCTACCTCCACGTTATTCTCCTCCTTATTGCGGGTAAAGTTCCCTCCCTCTGTCCTAGACTCTTATTCATAAATTTAAATATTGAAGTCTTAATGGCCAGCACTTTAGAATATGACATTATTTGCTAGTAATGTCTTTCCAAGTAATTAAATTAAGATCAAGTTGACAGAGCTGACACTAATCCATATGATTGTATTCTTATAAATAGGAGAAAAATTGAAATTGGGACAAAGACACAGGGGAGTACTGTGTAGGAGTGAGGCTGAGGTTAGGATGATTCTTCTTCATGCCAAGGAATGGCAAAGATGTCCAGTAACAAACTCAGGCCAGGCAAGAGGTATGGAGTAGGTTCTCTACCTAGCTTCTAGATGAACAAATCCAGCCAAATGTTGACTTCAGACATCTGGATTTCAGAAGTCTATGCAGACATATGTCTGTTGTTTAAGCCACCCAGTGTGTGTGTGTGTCTGTTTTTATGACAGCCATAGCAAATCCACATAGTCAGGAAGAAGCAGTGTTTTCCCACGTGATTGATAGGTGAGAAATACGTTACTCATTATGTCTGATTAATCAACAGTCCTTGTCAATGGGTAGAACAGTAAACATTTGATGGTAAGGGTAAAAGGTTGCTAGGAGACAGGAAATGCAATTGACCCAATAAAGCTCTGAACTGAGGGGCAGAAAGTACAGCAGAGAACAGAAATGAGACACCACCTTAAGTATGAAGAAAAGTTAGTGATAACTTGTGTACTCAGTTTCTAGCTATCTCCAGCCCCACCCAAATTCTTCCTGTCCACTGCTCCCAGAATAGCAGGCTCTTTGCACCTGTCATCTTCTAGAGAAGATGCTGTAGGACTGCTAGGTCTGTTCATCCCAATAGAAATTTACCTACACTTGCAATAGCTTAGGTTTTCCTAAGGAAAGACCAGTTATTCATCTGATTATGTGACAGTGAGGGTCACAGTGGATCCCGGATGAGCTGCCATAAACAGCTCTGTAATAGTGTACTCTTCTTGTCTAAAGATGACCATAGCTGATAGCCCTTGTTTTGAACTCAACTTGACTTTAATTTAACATTGACATTTTAGTTTCTAATAGAATTATAGAATAATAGAATCAGGATATTCTGAGCACAATTTCCCCTCCTTCTCATCTTTCCAGGTCTTTCGCAACCAGTCAACGCCATGCTTTTTTCCTGGCATAACTTTAGAATGCCAACAGTCTACATACGTATGTAATACACAGACATACATGTACACACAAACCCATAAAAACACAAAATTGGAAATCATAACAGATAAGCAAGAGACAAGTAAAGTTAAAAAAAATCAGTACAAAGCACTATAAGACAAAACATCTCCAAAAAACTGTTGAGTTCCCCTGATGCTAGCCATCTAGTGATGGGCATGGGGCCTCTTTTAAGTATGGTTTGTTTACTCAGTAAGAGTCGATTGGAGAAAACAAAGTCTTCCTGTGTGAGCAGTTGTCAATTGGAGATAGCTTCCAGGTTAGAGTCAGGGGCTCATATCCACTTATGCCTTCAGTGCTGGGACCCCATCTGGCATGGAGATGTGCAGACCCTGTGCCTGCCGCACAGTCTCAGTTTTCTGAATCTTGGGAGAAGGGATTTGGTGAAGTCATCCCATTTAGGACTGAGTGTTCCAAGGTCTTTCACTTTCAGCACATTGCCCAGTTGTGGGTCTCTGTATTAGTTCCCATCTACTGAAAGAAGAGCATTAGGACCTAAGTTCAAATCCCCGTGGCCCATGTAAAAAGCTGGTGGCAACAGCAAGAACTGAAATCTCAGTGCTGGGGAACTGGACATAAGAGAGTCCACGGGGCCACCTGGCAGGCTCCAGGCTCAGTGAGAGACTCAATTTCAAGAAAATATGGTGAAAAGTAATTGAGAAGAAACCAGACATCGTGTGTGTGTGTGTGTGTGTGTGTGTGTGTGCCTGTGTACATACACCCACAAACTAAATGCATTCTAATTTATTTTACTTATAGTCTTATAATTTTAGAGTGCATAAATAGGTAACATTTGTGGTAAATTGGCATAGTTTTACATGTTTACCCCAGAGAGCTTATATTAGAGATTTTTATAACTCTCTAATGACTTAAATGCTCTAACGTTCCCCAAGGCTCGTAGGTTTGAGGTTCAGTTGCCAGCAGGTGGCGGTATTGGGAGGGGATTAAGCCAACCAGATGAGGTCCTCATTTGAGAAAGTCAGGTAACTGGGAGTATGGCCTTGAAGTAGGTCTTGGAATTGTAGGCTTTCCTCTTTTAATTTTCTTGGGCATTTTGTCACCGTCATGGGAAGCTGGTTACCACAGTGCCTTCACCTGACACATGCTCCCGGGACAGAGACTTAGCAATTCATGAGGATACTATTTTTTTCACTCAGAACATTGTTATTACACAATCTTCCTGAGATAGCTAAAGGTCAATGTCCAGGACTTCTTTTTTGCATTGATAGATGTTATTTTGGGTCTCCCCTTGAAGAGAAATATAAATGTCAGAATGAGGCCGAGCCATTATGCACTTAATCTAGAAGAAAAAGTGTCAGAATCATTCAGATTATAGTGACATACCTATGAAACAGGGGTGACCCTCTCACTCTTGAGGGGAATAAGACCAGTAATGGGGACACTTCCACATCTAATGAATGCAATTTTTCACTATACAATATTTGTGACATTTTTAATTCACAAAGTTCTTCATCTTTAGATTTTCCCAAATTCAGTGATAGCTGCTTCTATCTCCTGACTTTTCAGTGTTGTGTCAGGAACTGACCTTCAGCACTGTGGACAACACGATATTGAAAAAGAGATGTGATGGCCTTCAGATGATCTACAGTTGTGGAAACGGTTACTCACCTCTATGTCTGCCTTGACTACGCATCCTTTTCTCTACATCATCTTTTTGATAATAATTTTTAATTTCTGAAAATAGCATTCCCCACACACTATTAAAATACAAAATTACTATTAAAAGTAAAGTTTTTAAAAGAATCACTAAAGAAAAATCTAATTATGTATGAAGACACGAGGAACAGAGGATGAAGGGCAGAGGGAACTAAGGAGTGGGTTAACTCAAATAACGGATGTTCGAGGAAGCCTTATGAAACCCACCAGCTTGTAATACATCTTGTTAAAATACACATTGTTTTCAAAAAGGAGTTCAAACCGAGGCACCCCATGTGGAGAATAATATTCCTGCCAGAAGGCATGGGCTATTCAATGAAGATCTCAGTGACAGCATGGGTTACCACTGTGCAAGCTACTGGTCAGGAAGGCATCAGAGACATCCAGATATTATAAGCTACTGCCATTCTTCCTGGTTGCTCACCAGATCGATAGGGTAGAAACCGATTGCTGAAGATGCCATAGGTTTTGGTTATAGAGAGATCAGTCTTGAGCTGACTAGGAAACGCTCTCTGTTGGCTCATCTTCACAGGTGTCTTAGTCAGGGTTTCTATTCCTGCACAAACATCATGACCAAGAAGCAAGTTGGGGAGGAAAGGGTTTATTGAGCTTACACTTCCAGCTGTTCATTACCAAAGGAAGTCAGGACTGGAACTCAAGCAGGTCAGAAGCAGGAGCTGATGCAGAGGCCATGGAGGGATGTTCCTTACTGGCTTGCTTCCCCTGACTTGCTCAGCCTGCTCTCTTATAGAATACCAGCCCAGAGATGGCACCACCCACAAGGGGCCCTCCTTCACTTGATCACTAATTGAGAAAATGCCCACAGCTGGATCTCATAGAGGCACTTCCCAAGTGAAGCTCCTTTTCCTATGATAACTCCAGCCTGTGTCAAGTTGACACAAACTAGCCAGTACAATTGACCCCTTGTCAACTTGACACACCAACATATCACTATTAAGCCTCAACCCTTACTTTCTTATTCATCCCCAAGATCTCAATAATGTAAAAAGTCCCACAGTCTTTACATATTAAAAGTTCAATCCTTTTAAAATGTCCAATATCTTAAAATTCAAAGTCTTTTAAAAATTCAATGTCTCTTAACTGTGGGCTCCACTAAAATACCTTCTTTCAAGAGGGAAAAATATCAGGGCACAGTCACAATCCAAAGCAAAACTCAAACTCCAATGGCTCAGTGTCTGGGATCCAACTCACGATCTTCTGGGCTCCTCCAAGGGCTTGAGTCACTTCTCCAGCTCTGCCCTTTGTAGCACACAACTTGTCTTCTAGGCTCCAGCTGCCTGTACTCCGCTGCTGCTGCTGTCCTTGGTGGTCATCGCATAGTACTGGCATCTCCAAGCCTCAACTCTTTTGCATGACCCCTTCAGTCCTGGGTCATCAATTACAACTGAGGGTACACTTTCACCAATGGCCTTCCGTGGCCTCTCAGCGTACCAAGCCTCAGCTGTTCTTCATGATGCCTTCATGCCTTCAAAAGCAGTACCACCTGGGTGACTCTTACACAGTACCAAGTCCTGCTACAGCACGAGGCACAACCTTGGCTATCTGGAACACATCCTCTGTGCTCTCAGAAAACACTTCCCAGAAGATTTCACCTCAGTGATGCTGGTCTCTTCTTACTCACCGCTAATTTCTTAGCTCCAGCTAACCAGCATCAATAGTCCCAGTAACACAACGACTCACTTTAGTGGTTCTGGTATCTTGTTACTCACAGCTGATTCTTCAGCCCCAGCTAACCAGAACCACAGAGTCTTCATGGCCCTGATAAGAGTCTTTAATTTTCCCTCTGAAATTTCACAAGCCAGGCCTCCATCTTCTGCACTGTTCTCAACATAATCTTCCAAGCTCCTCCACAACATCTCAGAGAGGTCTCATCACTGAATGGACCATCTAGCCCAAAGTTCCAAAGTCCTTCCACAGTCCTCCCCAAAACATGGTCAGGTTGTCACAGGAATACCCCACTACGCTGGTACCAATTTGTCTTAGTCAGGGTTTCTATTCCTGCACAAACATCATGACCAAGAAGCAAGTTGGGGAGGAAAGGGTTTATTGAGCTTACACTTCCAGCTGTTCATTACCAAAGGAAGTCAGGACTGGAACTCAAGCAGGTCAGAAGCAGGAGCTGATGCAGAGGCCATGGAGGGATGTTCCTTACTGGCTTGCTTCCCCTGACTTGCTCAGCCTGCTCTCTTATAGAATACCAGCCCAGAGATGGCACCACCCACAAGGGGCCCTCCTTCACTTGATCACTAATTGAGAAAATGCCCACAGCTGGATCTCATAGAGGCACTTCCCAAGTGAAGCTCCTTTTCCTATGATAACTCCAGCCTGTGTCAAGTTGACACAAACTAGCCAGTACAACAGGGCTCGAAGGCATTGTGCAGGGTGCTGGGAGACGTCATCCCTGGTGTTTCCCATTCTGGTCCCTGTGTGCTACAATACTAACTGGCTTGGCAAAATGTGTCCATTATTGTAATAGGGGCAAGACTGTCTGTCAGAGTGACCAATTGTTCTCTTGATTGAATCTGAGGCCTGCTCCATAGGATATGTATATGCATATGTATCTGTATCATGTATCTGTATTATCCCTAGCCCTAACCTCTAGCTAGGGAGCTACTGGCAGTTAATAGCTATAGAGAAATGGAGAGTTACATTTCTTTGGGACAGATGGCCACTGGTAGGCTGTCCATGACTCGGTGGATGACACCCACATCTAATGGCAATGAGCAGTATTATTTAGACTCAGTAGATTAAAAATAATAATTTAAAAAGAAGATATTATGTATCTGTATCTGTATCATCTATCTATCTATCTGTATATGTATATGATGTATATGAATGATACTGTAAACAGAATCAAACTTGTATCTAGAAGACCTGTGGATGGGGAGAACTGATGCTAAAAGAATCATAGTGTCAAACTTCCCTCTAAATACTTGTTAATCTCCATAGATTTGTGCTTGTCTCAACATTGGTCAGAGAAGCTTATTGTTGCAGGTAGTAGCAAATGCAGACATTAAGGTCTCAGCCATAGTTAGGAAACCTACATGACCCCTCCTTCAAGATCAGGGAAGATAGTGGATGAAGGGATAGAAAGAATGTAAAAGAAGGAGGATGAGGTGGAAGAGAGATTTCAGATGTCTTCTAAGCATGCCATGGTGATAATATTCATACATTTGCAGTAGCTGTGCTTATCTGCGCAAGATCAAGTCGGTGGAAATTCTTACTTGGATGGGGACTACTTAGCCCTGACCTCCAGCTAGGGAGCTACTGTCAGTTAACAGCTATAGAGAAATGGAGAGTTACATTTCTTTGGGACAGATGGCCACTGGTAGGCTGTCCATGACTCAGTGGATGACACCCACATCTAATGGCAATGGGCAGTATTATTTAGACTCAGTAGATTAAAAATAATAACAATTTAAAAAGAAGATATGAAAGGCAGATGTGTTTCTGGGTCCTGGGGGGTAACTGGAAGGAGTTATGGGGGTGTGTGCAAGAAGTATTGTATACATAAAAGAAATTTAAACAAATTCGCTAAAACTATTTTTTTTTTAAGATTCATGTAAAGTATAATTCAGGAATGCAAATTCACAAGATCTCACTTAAGAGCACTCTGCTTAACTACTTTTCGTTGGTATGGAAGCAACCTCAGATAGATTCCCAGGCATCTTGTTCTAGGGCTCTGAGACTGGAGGCTGAATTAATTTCTACGGATGCTTCATCTGAATGCTATAACCTGTCCTAACAAACCTCCCTTACTTTTAGAGAAAAATCTCTTTTAAATCATAATATCAAGCTCATTTTTCTTTTCATACAGTAACCACCTCACAGAAAAATTTGGATATAACTCTTTCATGAAAGTTTTGTATTTTGATAAAAGTAGTTTTCACCCTGATATCTTCATTTCTGGAATAAATAATTTCAGTAGTTTAATTCTTTCTTGTAGGCTTTATAATCATCCTACCCACTGTTGCACTCTGCTTTTTCCAGCAAACAAAAAAAATTTCTCACATTTCTTCTAAAATATGTAAACTGGGATTATGTCTATAGAAGAAGGGACCCATTGCCTAATCTCATTTGATTAATTCCTTTAGAAAAGAGTTTTTAAGGGACACTAGTACTGATATATAGTACACTCATGGTCTTTTATTATCTCCCACTTCAATAAAAAGCTATTCTCATGTTCAGTCAGAAATTTCCATAGCTCATATTATGTTTGGTTTAGGACTCAAAAATTCAGAAATACCCAGTAGAATTGTCCAGTCCTTTTTTTCCGGGTTTACAATGAAGGTTATATTTTGAACTTTGTTGGAGAATTCTACAGTCATTATTATATTTAAGTAAAGATGGTCTCGATAAAATGCATTTTATTTATAAAGAAGACAGATACTTTTTAGGCTCATGTGGCCTTACATTACAGAGATAGTTTTGTGTAAGTTAGAATTAAACAGTTGTTAAATATAAGTAAGGTTTCCAGCCTAACATCCTTTTCAAATTCTGTTCATTTCATGTACAGTGTTTTTTTGGGTGAGTTTAGGATACTAACATATATATGTAATATATATGTTAATTATGTAGTATTATATATACTACACAATATGAATATGGAGTATGTTGTATACTCCAGAGAATGGAATAGAATTTTCTGGATTCCCATTAGTTTGTCACATTGTACCATGTCACAAATAGAATGGGCATATGAATCTATTAAATTTGGTTACATGCATTTAAGATACAAAGAAAGAAGATGTGATATTTGCTTTTTCTGTTTAGGCTTTTTTTTTCATATTTTTCTTATTAAGTGAACCCAGTAAGCCATGCAGAACATTGTCAGACACATGAATCTAAATGTGTGGTATCTCATTTCTTTCCAAACTCACTTTTTTTCTAAAACAAGCTTGCATTTAAGAAAGTTTTTTAATGAAGGAGGAATGATAGCTTAACAGATGGCAGACGGTCGCCTGTTCTGGGCTTTCGAAATAGCATACACTGTCCTGTAATGCATCCATAGAAGGAGAGAGGCAGAGGGAAGATGAGTATTTCTTATTAGCATGTTAGAACAGGCAGGCAGGAAATTGATGGAGATGATGTAGCTACACCAGCTCCAGAGAGTGACACTGGCACCCAAGCTGATTGACAATGTAGCACAGCATCACAAACTTTCAAAGAGGAAAATAAGTTATTTTGCAGCAATGGATACTAACTAATTATTTTATTCGTGCAGCCAGAAAATATAGAAAAGACAGAAAAAGGAGGGGGCTTAGCATATGGCGAGCGTTCAACACAACGGAAAGCCTGCCAGCGGACCTCTCTAACTTCTCATTAATCTTCCCACCTAGGAGCAGGCTTCTGATTCAAGTGCAGTGAGAAGATGCAAGCTTAACAGAAGTAGGTCCTACAGGTTTACAAAGGCAAGCAGAGCAATAACACTTGTGATCCTGTGAGTTTCTATTTAGCTGGAGAAGGATTAGCCAAATACAAGCAAACAAAGATGTGTGCTGTGGGTTATGCAAGAGGCTATGAAGGGAAAATAGAGGGCAGGTTGGCTGCTATGGAAACATAGGAAGACAGAATGATGACATCACCAGCTTCTTTCAGGAGACGATACTTGTAATAAGTCATGGAGTCTCAGAAGCTGTTGCTCAGAGAGCGTTCCAGTCAGAAGGAAGACTCTTAGGATTTGAAGGAAAGAATGGCCTGAGTGCTTTGTAAAGTTAAGGAAGGCCCTAGAGACCACAAAACAGGCTCAAATAGACAAGTCGTTGTTACACAAGGTCCTTGTAGACTGAATTTGGATGTTTTTATTTCATCCCTTGCAAAGTAGAAAATAAGTGGAGTATTTTTAGTAGTAGTAGGGTGTCAGAGATTTGTAATTTACAAGATCATTTTAGCTATTGTATCGAAAATGGATAGGGCAAAGGAGACAGGATCGTAAGTAGAACAATTGTTTAGAAAAGGATGAGACTAGGTTTTATTATAGCAATGGAAGTTGTGATGCAGAGAAGATAATAGAATCAAGATAAGCTTGGAGTTGAATTGACAAGATGGGGGGATGGATCTGATGAATGTTGAAGAAGAAGACAGAATAAAAGGCAGTTCTGGTTTGAGACCGGCTAAATGGTGATGCCATCCATGGCAATGAGGAAGGTAAACGAGATAAAGGTTGTTCTGTAGTGCCAGGCAAGTGTTAGTGATCCTCCCAAAGACCAGACAGGAGCTGATCTGATGCAACTCACAGCAGGGTCTTTATTCTATTCAAGCTAGTTTGGGCCCCTCCAATTCACTGTCATTACAAGATGGTTTTGGTTGTTGAGGAGTCCTGTATAGCCTAGAAACTGGAGCTAGGCTCAGGTTTTGTTGGTAAGCAAATTGGAAACTAATGCTAGATCTCAGCCTGTTATTTTTACCCAAGTTCAAACTTGGACAGGTTGGACAGGTTTTCTAAAGTGGAGGCTGAACGTAAAAGATTTGGCCTATCAGTTCATATGGTCCTGAGGAAAGCAGACAATGACCTCAGCAAGTGGGCTAGAGAACTCAGCAAAGATGAGTAGCAACTCTGGTCATAAGTATACAGAATCTGCACCAGGACCAGATCTCAGGCTGGCTCTTGAATAGACAAAAGGCTGTAAAGGATGCAAAATATAACTAAGTTCTGGACAATGAGCAACATGAAGACCTGGAATGATTGGAAAATTTTAGAGCCTGTAGAGGTCTTGCTGGAACCTTCATGTCTCTCCATGTTTGTTTACTACTGCTGAGTAAAACATGAACAAAAGCAACTTGGGGACATGTTCCAGCTCACAATTCATCACTGATAGAAATCAGGGTAAGGAGTCAATCAGAACAAGAACACAGAGGAACATTGCTTACTGGCTTTCTTTCCTGACTTGCTCAGTTTGCTTTCCAGAAGCATTTGCTCACAGCGGCCAGAGCCCTCCCACATCAATCATCAGTCAAAACATTGACCCACAAACTTGTTCATAGGCCAATCTAATGGAGGCAATTCCTTGACGGAGGCCCCCTCTTCCCAGATAACTTCAAATTGTGTCCCACTCCTTCCACTGGAAGTCTTGCTTGACTATAGGAGATAGCCAGTTCAGGATCTGTATTCCCCATTGTTACATTCTTAGCTAGGGTCACCCCTGTAGATTCCTGGGAGTTTTCAATGCACTGTGTGTTTAGTTCATTCCCAAGATGCATCCCTACCCCAATTCCAATTATTCTCTTTCTTCATCGTCCCTCAACTTGGTCCCTCCTGTTTCCATCTGCACACCCCCATCAAGATCCCTCCTGCTGTTCACCCATGATGCCTATTCTAATTCCTCTTCCCAAGGAGATTCTCCATCTTCCTGTTGAGTCCTACTTGTGACTGCAGTTCTCTGGGTCTGTGGATTATAGCATGATTATCCTTTACTTAAGCTAATCTTCACTTATAAGTGAATAGTCACCATGTATCTTTTTCTGTTTCTGGGTCCCCTCATTCAGGAAGAAGAGAAGAAGAACATGTAAAGTTGATAGCATTGTGACCACTGTCATTGATGTCATACTTTCACAAGAATTGTTGGCTTGGTGAGAAATGTAAGTTTGTGAATACAATGTTTTATTTATGAAGAGAGTGACAAAGAATAAATTCATGGTCTTAGAATAGTTCACTTCAGTTATTTAAAGGCCAAGAGCCTGGATCCTAAATAGCGTTACTACTGAACTATACAACTATTGAGGTGTATGGCCATAGTGATTACTATGATCTATGTGTCACACACATACACACACACACACACACACACACACACACACATACAAACACACATACACACACATACACACACATATGCATACACACAAGACTTGTAATACAATTCATTTTATTTCAAGCATGTTAAGAAAATCTGTATTGATTGGAACGAAAATACAGTAAGCTTTTCTATATGACAGACCATCATTACATTTGTTTGTTAGAAATTCAGGCAACTCAAGTGGCAAGAAAGGCTTTCCTTGCTCTGGGCTCTCTTTGTAAATGTTGTATACATTACAAACTTTGTAAACCCTCAAGGCAGGACAGTGGCCAGGGCCCAAACCGAGGGACTCCAGCAGCGAGGCCCTTACCCAAGACAGTCCTAACTATCATAATTGTCACAAAACTCATCTCCAGCCCCTCAACAGAACCCTCCCCAGATTATGCTAATTTTAGGTGAAAAGTCTGAACAAAAGCCACCAATCCCTGAATTTGAAACATACTAATCTCTGAACATGAAACCTCACCAATCCCCCAAGCTCAGGACTTGAAATCCCACCAGTCCTCACCCTAGAAATCTCCATCCCCAAGAACCCCTATATAAGCACTGTGCTTTTCCCATTTCCCTGGTGCTGTCTGCTCTCTCCTGGAAGCATAGGCAGCCACTGCTGGATTCATCCATCTATACCTTGTATCCTCCAACAAATCTCTTTCATAAGATGTGCTGCCTGGTGTCTTTCTCATTAGAAGAAGTCAAGAAGCAATGAAGAGAAGAAGGGAAGAGAAGGAGGAGGCTGAGCTCTCAGCTCATCTGGGGATACCATTCCCTTGGGAGCTGTACTGCCTCTGCTGAGCTGTGTGGTTCCTGGGCTCCTGTGTCTCAGGATGCCCTTCCATTGGGACACTGTCCCACCTTAGAGCTGTGTTGTCCCTGGGCTTCTGAGTATGAGGATACCCAGGACACCTTCCCATCTGAGCAGAAAGGTCTTCATAGCATTCACTCCTGTACTTAACTGCAGTGTGAAACCCTCCTCCAAGGAGCTGTGGGCACTTAGTCCTTTTAGCTTTTCACAGGAGGGTCACTAGCAGACCTGTGTTCTTTCCTTTGTTTGCAATTACTGCTCCTTGCTTCCCTAGTTCCTGCCTACTGCTTAAAAATGCCCCATGTGTTTATTTCTCATTGGATTTAGATTGAATCAATGTTTTTGGAGATTTAATGAATATGAACCCATACATTTTAAGATATGCAAATCTGTTTGCTCTTTTACACTTATTTTCCCTTCTTCTTCTTCTTCTTCTTCTTCTTCTTCTTCTTCTTCTTCTCTCTGTCTCTCTCTCTCTCTCATTATTTCTTTCTTCTGTAGGCAACTATATACTTATTATGTTTGGGAAGCAAAGAGAGGGAGAAACCCCTACAGAAAGGAAATTGGGTAAAGCCTAGGGTTACTGGTGACGAGCAGGAAGTTCTCTACTGTTTACATCACAGAATAGGAGAGGGGGCTCAATAGATCATTTCATTTGATTCTCTACAGGCCTTCTTGAGCTTCTTAAAGATCTTTAAAATGATGTCATGAAACACAGCATAAGCATTATGGGTCTCCATGATGATCATCTGATATCCTAGTACACTCTACCTCATTCAGATTTTGCACCAGTAGGCAATAGTCAACCACATGGGGGTACTTGGATGCTTTGGTCATTGAATCATACCTCTTTGAGAAGTAATCAAGGATTTAAGTATGGAAGCTGTTGAGGTTTGGTCTGTTGCTATCTATCATAATATGAAATTCTGGCCCCCAAGGTCTGGTTGTTCCCACGGATGAGGAGATCCTCACATATACCAAATGATGTTATATGACCTTGCTCCTTGATTTAAAGGTATTGATTGAATAAAGATGCCTACAGTTTATAGCTGGCTATAGAGGTAGAAGAGAGGTAGGCGGAGCGTCAGTTGCCGGGCTTATGGTCTGAGCAGAGATCATGAGAGGAGAGGGAGAATAAAGAGAGAGGAGAAGACACCACAGGGTAGGTGAATCGTGAGAAGAGGCCATGAGGGCTGGAGTAAGAGCAGTCCATGCAGAACATGGCAAGTCTTATCTTGGATTATTGACAGGGAAGTAGATAAAATAGCTTAGAGGGTGGATATCTGCACAGCTTTCATGTTGCTAAGGCTTATTATGAATATAAAGGTTTAGTGTCTTTAATCTGGGAAATAGACTACCTAAGGTGGAATACAAACCCCACATTTGCTCAAACACATTCTCCTGGACAGCCACTCCAAAGTGATTCTCCTCCTCTATTGGAGGTGTCTGTAGCTGTGACCAGATTAAGATGCTCAATGACATCATTGCTCTCAGGCTTTAGGCACTGCAGGAGGACCACAATCTCCTTGCTGCAGTCCACTGGGCCACAGGAAGGATCTTTGTCTTTACCTTTACCTTCCTTTGTATCATCCTTCTTTCTTTTTCTGATGTTTCTTTCACACACACATACTCCACCCCTTTGTGTTTCTCCTTGGCAGCATCAGGTACTATGATTGATGCCCAATACAGCCTTTAGAAGGCAGCATCTAATAAGGTTCTTTCTACACAGGTCTTTAAGAATCACCTCCACCTTAGCTTAGGCATCAGGCTAGACCCTGAGTGTGGCCTTGGCCAGCGCAGAAAGCTGAGTGTCACATGAGGAGCCTGGAATGGGCAGCAGGAAAGAACACAGAAATAAACAATTCTTTACTTGCAAGTCAAAACAGGAGAAACACATACACACATCACATCACATCACTTCACATAATATCATATCACATCACATCACGTCATATCACATACACATACACACAGACATACTCAGACACATGCCCCACAACTGTTAGCAAAATAACAGGAATCAAGAAACACTGCTCATTGCTCTTTCTCAGCTTAATTCCCCTAATAAAAGCGAATGACTGAAATGATACAAAAACCAGGATCCAATCTGATTCTGCACCCATGAACACATAGTAACAACAAGGATATATGTCAGGTTAAGGACAAAGGAGAGGAAATGATATTCCCAACAAATAAACCTACAAACCAAGCTAGTATAGTCATTTTACTATCTGAATAAATAGACTTTGAACCAAAAATAATCAAAAGATAGAGGAAAGGACATTTGGTACTCATCAAAAGAAAAAAATCCCCCAAGATGAAATTTCAATTCTTAACACTTATACCCCACACAAAAGCACACCCAAGTTCACAAAAACAAATAAACCCCCCAAAGCAAAAATCACTTCTATAGCTTAAGCTACATATTGACCCTCATATAGTGATAGTGTGAGACTTCAATACCCAACTTTCACCAACAGCTCATCCAATGTTGGTGAAAACTAAACAGAGAAATACTGGAGCCTACATAAACTACATGGGCCTATTCAATATTCACAGAACATTTCACTCAACATTTTACCCTGATACCTAAGACATATAAACCCAACAAAGAAAGAGAGTTATAGACCAATTTCCATTATGATCACAGATGTAAAATTACTCAGTAAAATACTTGAAAGCCAAATCAAAAAGATCATTCACCCCAATCAAGTAGCTTCATTCCAGAGATGGAGAGATGGTTCAATATACAAAAATCAGTAAATGTAATCCACCATGTAAACAAACTGAAAAGAAGAAAAAACCACATGACCATCTCATTAGATGGAGGAAAGGCCTTTTTACAAAGTCTAACATCCTTTCATAATAAAGTGCTGGAGAGATTAGGGATACTGGGAACATACCTAAACATAATAAAGTCAGTGTACAGCAAGCCAATAGCCAGAATAGAATTAAATGGAGAGATACTCAAGGTAATTCCACTAAAATCAGGAACAAGATAAGGGTGTCCATTCTCTGCATACCTATTCAATATAGATACTTGAAGTCTTAGCCAGAGCAATAATAAAACTAAAGGAGACCAAAGGGATACAGATTGAAAAGGAAGAAGTCAAAAGTATCTTTATTTGCATATGAGATGATACTATCATAAGTGGTGCTAAACTTCCACTCTTACAGCTGACAAGCACTTTCAGAAAAAAAGCTGAATACAAGGTTAACTCATGAAATCAGTAAGCGTCTCACAGCACAACTGAAAAACAGAAAGAAATCAGGCAACAACACCTTTCTAAATAGCCTAAAATAAAAGAAAGTATCTTGGGGTAACTCTAACAAAGCAAGTGAAAGATTGTATGATACAGACTTTAAAAAATGAAGTAAGAAGCTGAAGAAGATATCAGAATGCAGAAAGATCTCCCCTGCTTATGGATTGGAAGAATTGACATGGAATGACCAACCTAATAAAAGTAATCTACCGATTCAGTGTAGTCCCTATCAAAATTTCAACACAGTTCTTCACAGATCTTAAAAGGACAATTCTCAGCTTCATATGGAAACACACATGGACACACACACATACACACACACACACACACAGAGAGAGAGAGAAAGAGAGAGAGAGAGAGAGAGAGAGAGAGAGAGAGAGAGAGAGAGAGACAGGATAGCTAAGACAATCCTGAACAGTAAAAGACCTGCTCAAAGTCTCACCGTTTCCCTTTTCAAGTTGAACTACAAAGTTAAAGTAATAAAAGCATCATGGTATTGGCACAAAAAAACAGACACATTGATCAAAATAAAATTGAAGACATGGACATAAATCCACACATGTATGGACATCTTATTTTTGATAAAGAAGCCAGAAATACACACTGAAAAAAACACAGCATCTTCAAGAAGTGGTACTGTTCAGACTGGAAGGCTGCATGTACAAGAGTCCAAAATGATCCATATATATGGCCCTGCATAAAATTCAAGTCCAAGTGGATCAAAGACCTCAATATAAAACCAAGCACACTGAACCTGGAAGAAGAGGAAGTGGGGAATATCCTTGAACTCATTGGCACAGGAAAAGATTTTTCTGAAAGAAGACCAAGGGCCCAGGTCCTCCAACCAACAATAATAATTAATAAATGGGACTTCATGAAATGAAAAATCTTCTGCACAGCAAAGGTCGCTGTCATTCAGACATAGCAGCAGCCTACAGAATGGGGAAAAGTTTTCCAAAACTCCTACAGCTGACAAACACTTTCAGCAAAGTGTTTGTCACTCAATAGCCAATAAATGGTTAATATACAAAACATTCAAAAAAACCCCAGAGAGTTAGATATCAAGAAAATGAATAACCCTGTTAATAAATGAAGTACAGTTCTAAACAGAGAATTCTCAAAGGGCAAATCTCAAATGGCTAGGACACACTCAAAGAAATGGTCAACATCCCTAATCACAAGGGAAATTCAAACCTAAACTACTTTGAGATTCTATCTTACACCTGTCAACATAGCTAAGATCAATAACACAGTGACAGCTTGTGCTGGTAGTGCAAGAAGGGGGACACTCCTTGTTTTGCTGGTAGGAATGTAAGATTGTACAGCCAATATGGAGATCAGTATGGTGGCTCATTGGGAAGATCAGAATCAATCTAACTCAAAATCCACCTATATCATTCTAGGGCATATAATACAAAGACCCTTTATCCTAAGAAGACACATGCTCAAACATGTTCATTGCTATTCTATTCAAAATAGCCAGAAATTTGAAACAGCTAGTTATCTCTCAACAGAAGAATATATAAGGAAAATATGGTACATTTACACAATGAAGTCTTACTTAGCTGCTAAAAAAAATGACATGAAATTTTCAGGCAAATGGATGAAACTAGAAAAAAAAAGCATCCTGAGTGACATATCCCAGACTCATAAAGACAAACATGGTATGTATTGACTTAATTCAGTGACAAACTACAAAATGTAGAGCCACACATATTGGGTAAACAATATGTGTAAAGTAAAGGACAACAACAGACAGAGCTCATTAGGAAAGAGAAATAGAATAGATAGTTATAGATGGATGACTGAGTCAAAACTGGGCCTCAAGAGGGAAGAAGAGAGGGGTTTGATTGAGGAAATTCAGTGACAGGTAAAAATAAGCGCCAGTGGAGGGGTAGTATAGAAACCTAATACAGTAGAAGATATTATATATATATATATATATATATATATATATATACACACACACACGCTATATATTATACATATATATGTATATATATGAATATATATGTGTGTGTGTGTGTGTGTGTGTGTGTGTGTGTGTGTGTATGGTAACTCACAAAATCAGTAAGCGTCTACAACACAACTGAAAAACAGAAAGAAATCAGGCAACAACACCTTTCTGAATGGCCTCAAATAATAGAAAGTATCTTGGGTAACTCTAACAAAGCAAGTGAAAGATCATATGATGCAAACTTTAAAACAATGAAGAAAGAAGCTGAAGAAGATATCAGAATGCAGAAAGAACTCCCAAGCTCATGGATCGGTAGAATTGACACAGAATCACCATCGTAATAGAAGTAATCTATAGATTCAGGGAAACCTCTATCAAAAGTTCAACACGGTTCTTCACAGATCTTAAAAGGACAGTTCTCAGCTTCATATGGAAACACAGACACACACAGAGAGAGTGAGAGTGAGAGGGAGAGGGAGAGGAGAGGAGAGGAGAGGAGAGGAGAGGGAGAGGGAGAGGGAGGGGGAGAGGGAGGGGGAGGGGGAGGGGGAGGGGGAGGGAGAGGGAGAGGGAGAGGGAGAGGGAGAGGGAGAGGGAGAGGGAGAGGGAGAGGGAGAGGGAGAGGGAGAGGGAGAGGGAGAGGGAGGAGAGGGAGAGGGAGAGGGAGAGGGAGAGGGAGAGGGAGAGGGAGAGGGAGAGGGAGAGGGAGAGGGAGGAGAGGGAGAGGGAGAGGAGAAACCCAGGTTAGCCCACATATACATATACATACACATACACATATACGAAGGCAATCTAAATTAAATCATCAAATGACAGAGACAGAGCCCTCTCTTGCCACTAAGTGAAACGTTCAGCCCTAAGATTGTACTGCATCTAATCGAGTATGGTAACTCACAAAATCAGTAAGCGTCTACTGCATCGACCACACAAGCGTTGACCACACAGGGTTTCCATGGGAATCCCTAAACATCCTAGGCCACTGTGAAGAGTATAGGTCACTCTCCCCAAACAGACAGCATGTCCCCATCGCTGAGGACGACACCTACACAATTCATTGAATGTGGAGAAGTTGAGCTCGTGTCACATAGAGCCTTCATCCCTACATTCTAGCATCTTTGGTACTGGAAAGTACTCTGCAGGCCACCAAGAAACACCAACACCAACCCAGCCGCAAACCCTAATGACATTCTGCTATGCTCATAGATCAGTTTCTTGCTCAGCAGTTATTAAAGAGGTTTCCTCTGCCGCAGATGGACGCAAATACATAGAACCACAGCCAGACATCATACAGAGAATGAGAGACCTTGGAGCATGCAGCCCTAAATGGGTGGCACTGTGAAAATGTTGGGTGTAGTTGGTTCAGTTCCTTTCCAGTCCTAAAGATTAGTTCTCTTTCATATTTTTCTGCCTAAGAGTATAAAGATGGTGTTTTCTTTCATACTTTTCTGCATACAAGTACACAGTTTTCCCAGGCAATGGTGGCATGCACCTTTAATCTCAGCACTTGGGAGGCAGACACAGTCAGATTTCTGAATTTAAGGTCAGCCTGGTCTACAGAGGGAGTTCCAGGACAGCCAGGGCTACACAGAGAAACCCTGTCTTGAACACCCCTCCCCCGCAAAAAGCATAAAGTTTTAAAACTTTACAATGTTTACAATTCATTTCTAACTATATAAAACAATGCTTTAAATATGATATCTAACACGATTATACTGTTATACATAATTTTGGAAATATTTTCACGTGTTAAAAATTCATATTTTAAAGCAATCACACCATGGGCATAGTATGCTGGTACACAGTATAGATAATTTGGATCCTTTTGCTCTTATATGCACTTGTATGCATTATTTGTCATTAGTTTTGTAATCTCTGACCCATCATTTTACTTCTGAGTTTCATTTTCTTCATTTGCAAGACGAAGCTAATAATGGTTTCCACTTCGTCAGGTTATCATGACACAGTCAGTATGATTCCTGACGAGGAGTGACACAGTAATAGACGGCTGTGAAAATTCTTTTTCTTTTTAAGATTTTAGTCAGGTCTTATTTTCACAAAGGAAGCCTCCAGAGGTCAAGGACCACATTTATATGGGTGTTTCAGGAAAATGTTCCACATTATACAATGTGCCGAAGGAAGGCGCTGATCAATGCTATTCAAATGTGTCATCCTGAGCCTTTCCGCATTCGCAGGCAAGTTGAGTTGGTAGAACACGAAGTAGCAATAAACTCAGAGATCCCACAGAAGAACTTAGCAGCCTTTCAGTGGTCTGACACCTGTTTTCTGGAAATGATTGTCCTGCCTTAATCAAACTTACCCATTGTTATTTAGTTGGAAAAGTGGATTTCTGTGATTACCAGCATGTTATTGATTAGCACCCAAAGGACCACTCTGTTTGGGAGGAGGAGATTTCTGATGACGTAACAGGAAGGGGCCCTCTCCTTTAGGTAGGCAGCATGGAGACATTATTGAGCCTGGAAAGTTATCTGCAGCTCTTTAGATGTTTGAATCCCTATCTCTCCCTAGAACAAGAACCCTTCTGCAGATATAGACACACCTTTGGATTCCTACATATACAAGAAGCGAGAATCATTGGATAGGCACATGTAAACCAGCACAATCCTTTGCTGTTTCTGAGTCCTAAGATGGTCAGTTATCTTCACGATCCAGTTTTTCTAAAACTGTATGCCTGTTACACAACTTAAATTCCCAATAAAATATACCTTAAAAAAAGATCTCGTAGACATTTGAAATTATTGTGGTTCATTGTAGACATAGCTCAAAGAACATATCTACAGCTATAATCTTAAAAATTAGACATATACATAAATCTTGGTTATGTATCAAATCCATACAAAAGCAATTTACACATTACCCATCACCTGTATTTGTCTGTGTTTCACACACAGAAGATCAGAGATTAGATCCTAATTGTCATCATCTGCTTTGTTTCTAAGATTCTCATAATCTCCTGGGCATCCTGGAAAGGGATGAAGAGAGCACACACGTGGAGATCCCTAGGCCTCTGTGTGTTCCTCTTTCTTTTCTTTCTTTCTTTTTTTCAATATTTATTCTTTTAATAGATATGCTCTTTATTTACATTTTAAATGTTATCCCCTTTTTTGTTTCCCCTCCGAAAACCCCCTATCCCATTCCCCCTCCCCCTGCTCACCAACCCACCCAGTTCTGCTTCCCTGTACTGGCATTCCCCTACACTGGGGCAACTAGCCAAACCCAGACACTATTGTGGATACCAACAAGTGCTTGCTGACGGGAGCCTGATATAGCTGTCTCCTGAGAGGCCCTGCCAGTGCCTGACAAATACAGAGGTGGGCGTGCTTGCAGCCAACCCCTGGACTGAACACAGGGTCCCTAATGGAGACGCTAGAGAAAGGTCTCAAGGACCTGAAGGGGTTTGCAGACCCACAGGAGGAACAACAGTATGTACCAGCCAGTACCCCCCCAGAGCTCCTAGGGACTAAACCACCAACCAAAGAGTGCACATGGAGGGACCAATGGCTCCAGCCACATATGTAGCAGAGGATGGCCTTGTTGGACATCAATAAGAGGAGAGGTCCTTGTCCTATGTTTCTCTTTTCAATCGACTGGTCTCTGCAACTGACTTTTGGAATGTAGAATGTGATCTTGCAATGTTTGTAGTTGACTGAGGCTTTTCTTCTTCCTCTTATGGGTCAGAATAATCTTTAGTTTCCATGATCTTTTTATCTGCATCTTTTATTTTATCCTCATTTTTTTCTCTTCTGCTCTTTTGCTGCTATTATCATAATTATGGCATTCTTATGAAACTTCAAATATTGGAAGCTAGTTAATATTGTATTATGTTATATATTATATTATATTATATTATATTATATTATATTATTAAATTATATTTTTTATATTATGAGTATTGGACGACCTTGTGGTTACCAATTTGTCCTAGTGTTTCTATGATAAAAAGCAACTTGGGGAGGACAGAGCTTATTTTAGTTTTCAGGTTATAATCCATCACTGGGGGAAGTCAGGGCAGAAACTCAGGACAGAAACCTGGAGGCGGGAATTGAAGCAGAGGCCATAGGGGAGGGATGCTTCTAGTCTGCTTGAGGTTTGGTCAGCCTGATTTCTCATACAATCTAGGACCCTCAAGGGTATTATTGCCCACAGTGATCTGGGTCCTCTACCACAGCCTTCATTAATCGGTACAACAACCCACAGACTTGTCTATAGGCCAATCTTACAGGGGCATTTTCTCAGTTAAGGTTTTCTCTTCCCCCCACCCCCGCCCCGATACATCCAGGCTGATGTAATTTTGGGAAAAAGAAAGAGTAGCTTACCTCTGGGTAAAAACTTGAATTCCCAGTCTGCTGCTGAGAAGTTTAGAGCAAGCCAGGAGGCTTTCCTCGAGCCTCAGCTTCAAGCCAAAAGTTTCAGCTGTGCACTCTCTACTGCTGCTTTCAATATTCCTGCAGGGAAGGATGAGCTTTGAGGTGCCCCAAGGAAGAAGCCTATATCCCCCAGTGCAGCTGGGACATTGATAGGTATGCAATTACCATACCTAACTGAGACCAATTTTAAGTATGAAAAATAAAGCTTATATTGCCGAGGTCATATGTTTTAATTGTCAGTGGGGTACAGCCAGATAAACACCAAAATAGTACTTCATATTTAAAATACTTATAGTGACTACAGTGCTCTTGTATGCATTAATACATATTTAAAAGTAGAAATGCATTAAAACTAAATAGAAGCCAATTATGATTCTATTGCCAAGGTTTGCACATGGTTAAAAACACACACTTTGTTATTAATTTCCAGAATTTAATCTAGTTTCTATGACAATATGATCAACTTTTATATGCTTCTTTTATTTTTTTGTATGCCCCCTTTGAAACTTAAAATTATAGCATGGATATATGTATTGCCAAATATTCTTTCAAAGGCTCATTTTTGTTTGTTATTTTGCTATTGTTACTTTTGTTCTGAAACAGAATCTCATATACTGTAGGCTGGACACACTAACTGATAATATGGCCAGGGATAACTTGGGCAACTCCTGATTTTCTGGCTTCTCCTTCCTTCCACTACACTGTTAAGACAGGTGTGCGCCTCCGTGCATGGTTCCAGATAGATATTTTTCTATACACATGTTTGCTTATCATATCAATTAACAGAAATTTATCTACTTAAGTATCTGTCATTGAGTATTCAAATTATTATTGAGTACTTACATCACTAATTTTTAAACTGCTATTAATGTACATCTGTGATTATTTCTCTTTCTAGAAGTGCCATTATAAACCACCATTTAAAAATGTCATAAGCATTCCTAAATTCTTGGTCTGTTTTCCGAAATTGCCAAATATCATAAAAGACAGTCTTTCTCCTTCTCCCTCCTCCCTCCTCTCTCCTCTCTCCTCTCTCCTCTCTCCTCTCTCCTCTCTCCTCTCTCCTCTCTCTCTCTCTCTCTCTCTCTCTCTCTCTCTCTCTCTCTCTCTCCCTCCCTCCAGGATGTTAACATTTAAAAATCTTCTTTTAATGTTGATATGAGTGAAATCATACCTTTCACTAACAAAATTACCCATTTTTGTTAATTTACAAAGCCCTTAAAGAGTTAAGGCAACAATATTTAAATTTTTTCTCCTCTCGTTTTAAACCCAAAACAGTTACGCCCTCTACTGAGTGCTTCATTGTTGTTTCCTTTTTTATTTTCTTTTTTCCACTTTTTTTATTGGATATATTCTATATTTACATTTTATATCCTTTTTTCTGGTTCCCTGCCCCCCAAAGGTCCCACATGCCCTTTTCCCTCCCCGTGTTCCCCCATTCACCCCTTACTACTTCCCTGTTCTGGTATTCCCCTACACTGATGCTTTGAGCCTTTCCAGAACCAGGGTCCACTCTTTCCTTCTTCTCAGACTTCATTTGGTATGTGGATTTTGTCTTTGGTGTCCCAAGATTCTAGGTTAATATCCACTTATCAGTGAGTGAATACCATAGGTATTCTTTTGAGACTGGGTTACCTCACTTAGTATGATGTTCTCCAGCTCCATCCATTTCTCTAAGAATTTAATGAATTCATTGTTTCTAATGGCTGAATAGTATTCCATTGTGTATATACACCACAGTTTTTGTATCTATTCCTCCGTTGAAGGACATCTGGGTTCTTTCCAGCTTCTGGCTATTATAAATAAGGCTGCTATGAACATAGTGGAGCATGTATCCTTATTGCATGCTGGGGAATCTTCTGGGTATATGCCCAGGAGTGGTATGGCTGGGTCCTCCGGAAGTATCGTGTCCAGTTTTCTGAGGAACTGCCAGACTGATTTCCAGAGTGGTTGTACCAGCTTGCAGTCCCACCAGCAGTAGAGGAGTGTTCCTCTTTCTCCACATCCTCGCCAACACCTGCTGTTTCCAAACATCCAGTGGAAAAAAGATAGCCTTTTCAACAAATGATGCTGGCTCAACTGGAGGTCAACATGCAGAAGAATGAGAATTGATCCACTCTTATCTCCTTGCACTAAGATCAACTCCAAGTGGATCAAGGACCTCCACATAAAACCAGACAAACTAAAATTAATAGAAAAGAACCTGGGGAAGACCCTTGAGGACATTGGCTCAGGGGAAAAGTTCCTGAACAGAACACCAATAGCTTATGCTCTACGATCAAGAATAGACAAATGGGACCTCATAAAATTACAAAGTTTCTGTAAGGCAAAAGACACTGTCAAAAGGACAAATCGGCAACCAACAAATTGGGAAAAGATCTTCACCAACCCTACATCTGACAGAGGGCTAATATCCAATGTATACAAAGAACTCAAGAAGTTAGACCTCAGAAAACCAAATAACCCTATCCAAAAATGGGGTACAGAGCTAAACAGAGACTTTTCACCTGAAGAAATTCGGATGGCTGAGAAACACCTTAAAAAACTTTCAACATCTTTAGTCATTAGAGAAATGCAAATCAAAACAACCCTGAGATTTCACCTCACACCAGTCAGAATGGCTAAGATTAAAAACTCATTGTTGTTTCTTAATGGTTGGCATTGTTCTGTTCAGTATTTAGGAAAAGGAGTAGCTGAACTTGGGTTTTAGCAGGAAAGAAGCAGAGGCATTCTGTGTTAGATGAGATTTTGTAGTCACTCTTTGGAAAGGTCAGTAACGTTGGAAGTCAGTATGGTCTCTAGAGAAGACTGTGGGTATCCACTTACCATGAAGAAAAAAGAAAGTATCGTTAACTTAAGCAACTCATCTTTGCTAAGTGGTACCCATGTATGGACCCTGATTCCTTCTCGTGGCCCCTGTTCTGTACCCACTTGTGTTACAGTAGGTACTGAGTATTCCTCTACCAAGTTTTATTCCAAACCCATCCCAGACCGACAACAGTGCCTCATCAGGGCTTGGAAACACAGCAACGTCATTGGATGGGTGGGTTTCACAATTTTACTACCTAGTTTTAATTTCATAAACCTAAGGAAATGAAGAGCGAGTGGGTCTAATGTGTATGAACATGGAGACTATAGTTCAAAATATTAAGAAAGGAAGCACGCATGCACTCTGAGAGTGTATTTGAGCAGCTGTTTGTATTGGGCACACTCTGTGAGCTGTACCAGATGGTAAAACCAGGGTCTTCTCCTCAGCTCAGGTCTGAGCAGGACTGCCAGGTAGATTCACAGTTATCTGTGTGCAAATTTTACCTTGGTAGCAAAGGGACAGAAACCAGCTGCCTTTTCTGCCACAGACTGACTACAGTAAAAAACTGGCATCTGGAGATTGTTTCCCCTCTTATCAATAAGTCTTCTATGGACAGTCATGTGCAAAATATATAAGAAAATTAGAAACAGAAAGTCTTAAGCGGTTTAAAATATTTTCTATTACATGGGATATTTAAGCACATTTGTCAAAAATATGAGAGTACCAGCATTTAATAAGCTCATACCAAAGTAATAACTGTCACAGAAAAATAAAAGATTCATCATCTAATCCAGATATTGGGGTTCAAGTCTATAATCCTAGCACCCAGGTAGGAGTGTCAAGCCTGAGTTTAAGGGTGAGCTGGGTTCTGAAGTCAGACCTCGAGAAAATCACAATCGGAGCTGGAGAGGTGGCGGAGCAATGAAGAGCACTCTGGTGCTCTTGCAAAGTCCCTGAGTTAAGTTCCCAGCACCCATGCAGGGCAGCTTACAACTGTCTTTAGCTCCAGTTCCAGGAGGGTGGGGGCCCCTCTCTGGCATCCACAAGCACCTGCACTCACATGTGCACCCACCACACACAGAGGCCTGCACAGACACATCATTTGAAAAGTAAACCTTAGGAAACCCACAAATTAAAAGAATGCTAACAGAAACTAAATCTAGAAAATATTGATTGCAAAGTAAAATATAAAATAAAGAGTTAAAAAGGACGCGTATGTTGGGGCTGGAGAGATGGCTCGGCAGTTAAGAGCACTGACTGTTCTCCCAGAGGTCCCAAGTTCCCCGTTCCAGTAACTCACATGTTAGCACATAACCATCCATAATGGAATCTGATACCCTCTTCTGGTGTGTCTAAAGAGAGAGTGTATTCACATACACAAAATAAACAAATAAATAAATACATATATACATAAGTACATAAAAATAAATATATCTTTTTAGAAATTAAGAAAAAGAAAGGGTAGATAGAAACCCCTCCTCACCGGTTGTTTTAATTAAAAAAAAGGACATATTTTATCATACTGCATTTAGTATATTTGAGCAATAGTAATAAATAAAATTATTACAATAATTATGCTGAAAGTAGTTTTAATTTAAAATTTATAATATATTTTATAATATAGCTATAAATATGAATATTTTATACCTATAAATACCTATAAAAATATAGGTATATTTGTAATAACCTATAAAACTTATAACATATTTTGCATGTTCACATATTCATATATAATAAGTAATATGCACATATTGGTATGAAATAACAGAACATTACATATATTATATGTATATATGACATATGAGAGAACATTACAACAAAGGCTTGGAAACTTGATCCACTGGAGAACTGGAAATCAGTATGAGAGACTATTCTCTGACATAGATAACTGAGGGCCAGAGACATGTGGGATGGCTTGTTTAGATGAGAAAGATTGCATAGTGCTTCTCTGTCTCCTGACTATTGGAATCCATTACACGATGGAGCCTCTGGGAGCACAGAAGGTAGAACCTATACAGGAAGCCAAGGGGTGGGGAGAGATACAAAAAGCTCCCTGTCTCACGGAGTCCTCAGTTTCCATTCTAACGCTGCCATTCCTAAGTTGTCTATTCTATGCTCACACCCCATAGAAATAATGCCCATTTTTGCCATTAACTTGGAGGATTTCTGATCTTATGTGTGTGAGCTGCCCACCTCCGTACCTGCACGCGGTGAGCACTAACCAATGCCAGTTTGCTTTGGTTTTTGGTTTTCTCATGGTGTCTTAGTCAGGGTTTCTATTCCTGCACAAACAATCATGACCAAGAAACAAGTTGGGGAGGAAAGCGTTTATTTAGCTTACATTTGAACATTGCTGTTCATCACCAAAGGAAGTCAGGACTGGAACTCAAGCAGGTCAGGAAGCAGGAGCTGATGCAGAGGCCATGGAGGGATGTTTCTTACTGGCTTGCTTCCCTTGGCTTGCTCAGCCTGTTCTCTTATAGAACCCAAGACCACCAGCCCAGGGATGGCATCACCCACAAGAGCCCTCACCCTTGATCACTAATTGAGAAAATGCTCCACAGCTGGTTCTCATGGAAGCACTTCCCTAACTGAAGCTCCTTTCTCTGTAATAACTCCAGTCTGTGTCAAGTTGACACACAGAACCAGCCGGGACACATGGCAATTACTTGGTGTTAACAGGTCCAAAAGAGACAAATGGGGCCAATCTAGGTGACTGGTGCCTGTTAGCATACCAAAGCACATGCTGGTCTTCAGGCTCACTCAGTCCCTGGTGCTCCTCTCAGAAATTCTCTCCTAGCCCCTACTCTATACTTCCCCAGTTCACTGGCTTCTCTTCCCACAGCTTCTCATTCCTATATAACCCTGACATTTTAATCATGCACTCTCTCTCTTCTCTCTCTCTCTCTCTCTCTCTCTCTCTCTCTCTCTCTCTCTCTCTCTCTCCTCAGCCTATTGGCCCACTATCTCTATCTCCTCTCTCTGCTCTGGACTCTTTCAAATGCCCCTGGCTGTATTCTCCCTCATCTCTACAATAAGAATCCTCCCTTTAACCGTACTTTGGAGGGGTCATGTCCTTACTTTATACAATTGTGAAGCTATATTTCCTGGTAACCATTAGAGGAAATTTAATTTCATTGCACATAGGAATAACTCTCCCAGCTCCTTTGTTTTATTTTCATTCCAAGGTGATGCAAGCTGGTATTTATTCTGATTCCTATGGAATAAATGGTGGGTATATTTCTATTTGGTAGTCGGAGTTACAAAGGATTTATATCCGTGAAGGGCTCCACAATCCTTGATGATTTATTTTATCCGTGATTTTAGTTCATCTTGCATCTTAAATCCCTTTACTGGACACCATATCCCATTTGTTCTTTCTTTGCTATTTATTAACTTATCTTGCTTTATCAGAACGGCCCTTCTCTTTCATCTTGCCTCTGCATCTCTGCACCCAACCCTATTGTGTGCAAGACACTGTTTTTAGAGCATCTGTTCTTCAGACAGAGCCCTGCTGGCACACAGCGCTGCCCACATACCAAGAGACCTTGAAAACATCTCATATAGACTTCTCCAGCTTACCTGCAGGTGCTAAGAAATTCATATTTTTTCTCAGCCCCAAGGATCCAAATGCAATTCGGGGAGGCAAGCCTTTAACCAAGCTTCCGGCTTAATTACGGCTGCCAGTCATCTGTCCGCAGACTTGGTGCACCGCCTTTGGCTTCTCACATACCAACCCCAGTCTAAATGGAGACACGGTAGCAGACGAGAAGGCAGGGGTGGTAGCAAGCTGATCAGTTTAGCTCCATTGTGAAATTCTTGGATGTCCTGTTCCCACCCGAGCCTCAGCCGTTTCCTGGAAGCATTCTCTCCTGGAGACACTGATAACATCCTGTGAAACCTTTCTGTCTGCTTCTTGTGCAGGTCGGGGGCCTATTCTAACCTGAAGATCTCTATTTCTTTTCCTGGAATCAAACAGTGTCCTTTTAATATATATATATTGAACCTATTTAAAAACAAATCCAAAGACTAAAAAAATGCCATGGTTGGAATCTCAGTTCCATGATCCAGCGGGCACGAGGGCAGGACAGAGAAGTGTCTGCTACAACCCATCTGTTTCCTCAGCTGGGAGAACTCAAATTCCATTTCCAAGGCATATTTCAACGGACTGGCCTTGCTTGCTTATTTGAGGGGTGGGGGAAGGGAGAGATCTAGGTAACAGCTTGCATTGTTAGATCTAAGGTCAGAGCTCCCAAGCCTGTCTGCACTGCAGAGACATTTGAAGGAGGTGTTTCAGACGTTTATTGAGAGCCAAAGTCACAGGGAGTTTGCTGGGTGATCGTGTCTTCTAGAAATGTCCGGTGCTAAGCCCATACAGCTTCGCCACCACGGCGGGCGGCCTCATCGGGAGATGAACAAGGACGACAAGAACAGGCTTGCCAACCCGAACAAGGACAAAGAACTGCAGACAACTAAGGAATGCCCAGAGTGGGCACAACAGCCTTCCCCGGGGACATGCGCACCAACTGGCTATCCGCCCAGTCGTCAGCCTTGAAAATATATACACAAGGACGTTATACAGACAGAGCGGGGTTGTGGGTATTTATATATTTAGGAATCCCCTCGACACACAATTATTAAACCCCCCAAAAGCCATGAATTTGAAAGAGAGCAAAGTGGTACATAGGAGAGTTTGGAGGGAAGAAAGGGAGGGGAGGAAAAATATAATCTCAAAAACCAAAAGAAACCAAAACAAAAAACCCAAAACACCAAACCAAACCAAACCAACAACAAAAACAATAAACAAAAAACAACAAATGAACAAACTAAAACCAAAACAACCCAATTATTTAAAACAGGATTTCCCCCCCTCCCAGAAAGCTGGACATAACTTCACAAAAATGTGTAAAGGGGTGGGAGGGAGGTATTTGAGAATCGTGTCCAAGTATTTCAGCGGCGGCACCGTTAGCAAGTGCTTCTGAACGCCTGGGTTTCCTCCACCTCCGGAGTGAGTCCAGGCCCGTTTGTTCCTCCTGGCCCACTTGTGTAGCTTTCTTTGAGAGTGACCTCCTTCCCTCTTCCACACAGTAGATAGAAAGCAACGCCAAGGTTGAATTACAAGAAGAAACATGACTAGCAGTGGGCTTCCTTGTGGACACTAAGGCAGACATCTTCTCTGAAAGACATCTTCTTAGGCCATTTGGTGCAGGTGACTTAAGAAGATGCCTTTGCTTCTTCTCTGACATGGCGTCTAGATCCTGTTTGAGCCTTGTTTGGCCCTGTGACTCTGCTCTATTTTACTCAAGGATCTCAGAGTCATTAATAAGAAGACGAAATACTACCTCCCATTGAGGAAGATTCCTGAGTAGTTCTGAGAAAAGAGTTCCTTGAGCTTTGAGCCTACTGCCCGGTGTGCAGGTTCTAAACCCATGATGCATTCTTAGAGCTTCTATTCCCAGTTTCTGCACTCCAAGTTACAAAACTGCATGTTTGCATAAACCTTTGTGTTTATTTCTTCCTCTGAATGAGGTCAGTTCCGAACATAGATGGTTACCCAGTTTGTTGATCGGGATGGTGATGCAAGGGGACCATCCAGGATGTCAAATGCTATTGTTACCTTTTAAAAGGCTGGGTCCTGTGTGTTCAGGCTTGACTTCAATTGGCAGAGTAGTTGAGTGTGTTCTCGAACTCCTGATACGCTTGACTCTACCTCCCATGTGCTGGCTTAACAGTTGTGAAGGAGCACAGAGTTTGGGGGTTTTATCGTTTTTTGTTTTTTTGCTTAGTTTATTTATTTATTTATACCCCTAATGTTACCCTCTCCCAATTCCTCCCTCTCAGAAATCCTTCCCCACTTTGCCTCTGAGAGGGCAGTCCCCAACCCCTCCGATCCCTCCATCCTGGTGTATCAAGTCTCTGCAGGATTAGGCACATCCTTTCCCACTGAGGCCAGACAAGGTAGCCCTCTGCTAAATATGTGGGGGTAGGGTGGGGTGGGGTGGGGTGGAGGGGCTTGACCAGCCCCTGTATACTCTTTGATTGATGGCTCAGTCTCTGGGAGCTCCCGGGAGTAGCTCCCAACAGAGTCAACTAAGCACAGAGATTTTTGAAAACCGTTTTTGTTTGTTTAACATGAAATGGTGCACATTCGAAGCTCCATCTACCTGACTCTGTAACAGGGAGAGACGGGTGGCTTGCTTTTTGCAGTCTTTTGCCAAGTTGCTGATGAGTGTCACATTCTGGCTTTATGCTTATTGTTGTTAACTTTGTGGGTTGCAAAAAGATTTTGTTTGTTATTTTGTTTCCTCAACGTAATCAGTGAAGAGAGGACTTGTGATCAAGGGAAGAACATTTGCTTTGGGAAAGCATTCAACTGGGCAGAGAAGGCCCAGAGGAAGGCAGGGAGGGAAATTGATTTATTTATTTATTGCATTTATTTAGAATGTCTGAATAGACATTCTAAAATACCCAGGTGCAGATGGGTAAATATTTAAAGAACCCATGACACCTAAGAACTATTTTAAAATAAGAGGCATGCACTTATCTTTGCTAGTATCTTCAGAGATGTGTGGTGTTTAAAGTCAAAAAGAAAGGAAGAAAGAAAGAATTATAGAAAGAAAGAAAGAAAGAAAGAAAGAAAGGAAGAAAGAAAGGAAGAAAGAAAGAAAAAGAAAGAAGGTAGGAAGGAAGGAAGGAAGGAAAGAAAAAGAAAGAAAGAAAGAAAGAAAGAAAGAAAGAAAGAAAGAAAGAAAATGGCTTCTTCTGGCCATGACTTTCTTCCTGGTAGGCAGAGCTGGTGTTTTCGAAAGCACAAGGCAGGAGGCAAAGGAAGGAATAACTGTTCTAGATCCTACAGGCAGACTTCACTTCATAGCATATCCTTTTCCAAGAAAGAACAAGTCTTCCACTAAGAACTTCAGAAAACTCATAGCAACTGATAAAATAAGAGAGAGAGAGAGAGGATGACTTGAACAAAATATTCAGAAACAGTGGGAGAATAAGGTTTGGGGGAACATGGATGGGAACTATTTGACTGAAATAAACAAAACCGTCTTGTGAGCCACTCTGTTCCTGAGCCATCTGACAAGTTTCTGTTGCAGCATGATCTCACTATGCTCTACAGATAGGCGACTGTCTGCCTCCCCGGGGGGGTGGTGGGGGAAGGCTGTCCTCGCAGCCACCTCAGATTATAAGCACAAAGAATTGGGAGCAACCTTCACACGCTCCAAGGAACAAACATCAGTTCCCATATGCCTCTAACTCAATTTTCTCTTCAGCCATGCCTGGCACTTGTCTCTAGGTAGACTTTTGGCTGACACTGAAATCAATTCATTTGTAACGCTGCTCCTGGAGCCCCGCCGTAAGCTAATGGAAGTAGACAGACTACACATCACTATTTAAAAGCTGCAGGCTGGGCTTATACAAATAGACTTATACCTTGTAGATAAATAACTTGTGCAGCTCCACAGGGGACATGCTGTTGCCTGGATGTTGGTGTGGGAAGTGTTTGGACTCTGACATTCAAGTTCTTGACAAGCCAGCACATTTACGTTTGCTCCGTAGGACAAGTGTAAACAGTATCTCGTTAGCTTTTTCTTTGTTGCTTTAAATATACCTGCCTAATATCCTGTTAAGAGAAGAGTTGACTATGTAGTTTCCAGGCCCATGAAGCATATCATAAATAACAAAGGAATAAATTGAATGTGAAATTACATATAGAGCTTGTGGCTCTCTAATTTCATGCTGAGAATCCTAACACCCAGTCAGATAGTATTAAGAGATGATGAAGACTAGGGGATAGAGCTGGTTGGTAGTGGGCTTGCTTAGCTTGTGGGAAGCCCTGGTTGAGAGTCATAGTACTCCAGGAGGGTTGGAGGTGCAAGGTTCATCCTTGCCTACCGTAGTAAGTTCAGGGCCATCTTGAGATACATGAGACCCAAGGAGGTAGGGTGATTTAGTTATAAGAGATCCACCCATAAGAATGGGTTACAATTCTATTTAAAAAAATAAATAAATAGAACAATGAAAAGTCGGCATTGTCTTGTGTCATTCCCATTTCCAGGGTCTGAGGATACAGCCTGCTTCCTCTCTGTAAGGTGTCACAGGATTGTCTCATCTTCAAAGCGGAGGAGAGCCCTCAGCAGAAATCAAACATCATGTCAACGTGGCTGTAGGCCTAAGAGTCACCACTGGGGTGGGGTGTGGGGTGGGGATTTGCACTGTTGGTCCGGTCTGTGATGCTTCATCATAAATGAAAAATCAAATTAAGACAGAGAGCAGGTCATTTTGCTCAATGCTCTGCACATGTGGGAGCGTGCGTTGCCTTGTGATGGCTTTCTGGGGCGACATAACCTTTGCCTAAACGCCTGACACATAGAGTTTTAGAATGACTTCTTATTTAAATACCTGGGCCAGATCTTTCTTTTGAAGATTTGTACATTATGATTCAAGCACGGGAAGATGCCTTTGAGTGTAAAACGTTTAAACCTGAGAGCTCATATGTGTGTTTAGCTTGCTTTGGCCCAACTTCACTCAAAGAAGTTTATCGGCTATTTTGTGGTATGAATATATTAGAAGTATAGTTAAAATGTAAGAAATTCCTGATTCTTCAAAAGTACGTATTTTAGTGGTTGCAAAGGACTGGATCACATGACTCAAGAATATAGGGCAATAAATAGGCCAACATCAGTTAGTCATGTACCTGTCCGATTAGGTAGCAGACAAGCGAAATGCACCAGGCTGGTGGAAATCTTGAACTGCTTTGAAGATTTAGTAAAATGTGGCCAAGCAGAGGAGGAGAGAGTGGGTAGTGCCACATGGACTAGGTCTGAGGGAAAGCAATGTGGGGGCAGGGCAAGTGAGCATAGTCCCATGTGGCAAGTCATCAAGAGAGTGGCTTGTCCGGAAGAAACGGTAATGGGAAGTCTGTCGCTTAAGATTAAATGCAGGTGATAGAACAATCTCAATTAAGAGAGACTGATTTAATGTGGAGTGCATTTCTCATGGAGGAACCCCGAGCTACCGTGGTGCAAGAATGGCAAAGAACGAACCCTTTCCTGTTTTTGTGGTGTGTGTGTGTGTGTGGTGGGGTGTGTGTGTGTGATTTCTGTACACGTTAATTAGCCCATCTTTCTTTGAGGCGTATTGATTCAGCTTGGTCAATAAACAGGCATCGAAAGAAGTGTGCTCAGGATTAAACACTGACACTATAAATACAGAGCTCCAAGCTCAAGAGAAGGTAAGAGATCATTTATGCTGGCAGCAAATATGAATGGCCATACCTGGGAATTCAAATTTAGATCGTGTCAGACTCCGTATTCCAAAGCGGTAATGGCTTCGCAAAGGTGTTACTGTGGCAAAACAAGGGGAGTCACAACTCATCATGCTCTCTAAGCACATGAATGGGAACATTGGGTGGGTAGGCTCCATCAAAGCAGAATCTCTCCCATAGGCTTCGGATGCTCTCTTAGGACATTCATACATTTTGGGTTGGTGGAGACTGGGAGTCGATGTGGTCTATTAGTCTGGTATGTCAGGGACAGAGGTGGGCAGGGAATATCCTACTAAGGCTGCTAACATAGGCTGAAAGAGTTGGGCTCTGGATCGGCAGCATTTGAAGCTCTTCCCAGGCACTGATGTTTTAATCTATCATTCTGCCTTTGAAGAAACGTCAGTGTGGAATGTGGCTTCTTCAGGGGGAAATTTTTACCTCATAGTATCAGATGTGAATAGTGGGGGAGAGAGAAGAAAGGGCTTGAGAAACAGGAAGGAAGAGGAAGGGGGGATCAAAGACAGACACATCCAAACCATTTTGGAGAGGGAGTGGGGAAGGGAAGGGAGGGGAAAGAGAAAGAGAGACAGAGAGACAGAGAGACAGAGAAGGGGAAAGGGAGAGGGAGGGAGAGAGGGAGGGAGAGAGAGAGAGAGAGAGGGAGAGGGAGAGGGAGAGGGAGAGGGAGAGGGAGAGGGAGAGGGAGAGGGAGAGGGAGAGGGAGAGGGAGAGGGAGAGGGAGAGGGAGAGGGAGAGGGAGAGGGAGAAAGAATATCAAAGACAGACATATACAAGTCATCTTGCTAGGTGAAAACCAAGATAGGTAGATAGGTCATTAAGACACCGCTGCAGCTTTTCATTCTTGGTTCACCAACACCAGTCTACTTGTCGTGGGGTCAAAATATCACCAGGCAGGAGACTGGATTTGCTAATTAATGTCTGACTCGCGTGTGCTACCTAAAAGACTTGCTTTCAAGCACATCTGACAGGCAGTGCGTGTCTGCCATGTTTATAAAGGCCCTTAGAAATGTGCTGAAGCCTTGTGTCTAACCTTGGGAAGGATGGCAGCAGACATCGGCTGTAACTTCAGGACAAGGACATGGCTTGTTCATGCCTTAACGCTTCGGCTCTTACACATTTATTCTAGTTTCACAGAGTGGAAGGTTTGGATTTCTGACCTGGCTTGTCCAACTTTCATTTGTCATATAGGATACAACCAGGTGTGAGGTTATCTACGTGCAAGATGCCTTCGCCAGTTTCTAACTACTATTCTGTCCAGGAATAGGATACTGGTAGTGGGACGAAAGAGCATGATTCCCTTCTTTAAGGAGGCCTCCTGGGAGTTAGGTACTTACATCTACTCATATCTCATTGATCATATTGGCCATAAAACAATTCAAAGGCAAATGAGAAATACAGTCTTCAATCCAGACTCCCTGTACTTCAGTAGAAAACATGGTGTGTTTATTACTACAGAACACGAGAAATAATAATCACCAATGCCACAGAAAAGACAAGGAATACAGAGGAGCTCTTTGAGTAGGTCTAGATCAGAGGTCAGTAAATGTCTGACTTGACAGCAAATGTTAAGTTTTGCGAGCCATATTGTCTCTGGTGTAATTACAAAGGTATGTCACTGTAGGGAAAAAGCAGCCACAGCAAGCAAATAATAACAGCTGTGTTCCAATGAAACTTTGTTTATGAAACGCAGATACAGAATAAAATTTGATCTTTTGCCTGTATTATAAATTTAATGTGATCAGTGGGAGGCATTAGGATTTCATAGTCAAGCTACAGGAAGGGAGAGCAGGTCAGGGTAGGATTGCTGAGCCATTGTTGAGGATGGAGTCAGACCTAGCCTGTCCCAAATTAGACTTGCAAATCTGTGAAAGTTGTTTTGCCTCACAGGCTAAGAGTCTCCTAATTTTACTAATGAGGGGATGGAGCAGAAACTCAAGTTATTTTCAATTTAAAAGACTTGGGGAGTACCAGAAATGAAAAGTCTAATTGGAAACCTTTCAAGGATCCTGGGGTGAAGTACTGGGGAAAAAAATGCAAAGATGGTGATGCCAGGCACATTTTAAGAGAGAAATGAGCAGAAGTCAAAGATAGGGCTGGAGATGAGAAGATGCTTGCCAGGTCTTGATTGGGGTGTAGGAAGGGGATTGTAGAACTTGGTGGACTCCTAGAGTATTGTAGGCACTGAAAGAGTGGTAGTCTTGTATCAGTGACAGAAATACAGGGAGAATCTGTGTTGTGTTTTATAAAAATAAAGAGAGACGGAATATGCTTGGTGGAGGTACAGTAAGGCTTTGAGGAAGGGGGTGCCTCTGGGGGCCCATGCTGAGACATCCCTTCCCCTGAGGGACCAGCCACAGGCTGGGATAGTATAGAATAGAGTTTATTCAGGGAATGGGGAGGGGAGTTAAGAGGGTGGTAGAGACAGAGAAAGAGAGTAGAGAGGTAGAGGCAGGGCGTTGAGCATGTGGAGAGAGAGAGGGGAGGGGAATGGGGAGAGAGGAGGAGCAGGAGAGAGGGCAGAACAAGAGGGGAGGGGCTAAACATGCCACTTTATAGTGAGTCAGGCACACCTGGCTATTGCCAGGTAACTATGTCAGGTAACTATGCCAGGTAACTATGGGGTGGAGTCTAGACAAAATGATAGCAATCTACCCAATGAAGGTCTTGAAGGAGAGTGACATTTCCTTAAGTCCATTCTTCCCATTACATAAAAGGCTGACAAACTTGCACTACAAAAGCTTAGACATTAAATAGTCTACACTTCTGGCCATGCGGGCATGGGCACAACTCCCCTCTTCTGCCATTGGTGTTTTTTTTTTTTTTTTTTTTTTTTTTTTTTTTTAAGTAGAGACAAGAGGTAAAGCAGTGGGCATGGCTTGTTTCAATCAAATATTATTTATTGACTCTGGGATTTCAGTGTATGCAATGCTGATGTGTCATAAAATACTCATTTTTTCCCTACCCAAACTTCAAAAGACATAGACAAATTACTCTTAACATATGGGCTGTACAAACTCATGTCAGGCCATTTTTAGTACTAGGGACAGTGACTCGTTGGCGCCTGCAGGATGCTGGGGTCTGCGCATTGCCTTTGGGAATCTGGAGTGTGTGCTGCTTGACTCCTCCAGCCTCCTCCCTCTGAGGAGCTAGGAGCAGACTGCATCCTTTCCCTTCAGAGAAGGGTCTTGACAGTTGGAGAATCAGGGCGAAAAGCAGTCTGGAAGCCAAACAGTATCTGCTTGTTGATCTTCAGTATTCAAAATTAGCTATACTTGCTGACATACATAAACTACGCATCCCAATACAAATCTATTTGAATCATGTTTTAGCCTGTGGGATATTGAATTTCTTTGGTTCAGAAATTGGACAGGGGAAGAGAGCTATTTGTCATATGGTAAGGGTTGTTTGTCTTTCTGTTTTATACAATAGCGTATAAATTGCTCTAGGTTAGGGGCTTATGTGTCCCCAACTTCTAGAATAGTCTCAGGTGATTTATTGAAAAAAAATAGAAGCAGTTATCTTTATATTGTTAAATAAGTTTAAAGATACTATTAACATGCATACTTAAGATGACCCACCAACATCTTATTCTAAAAATAATCCAGGAAAAGTCAGCAGGAAATAATGCACATTGTGCCTTGACTTGAACCATTGGTGGCAAGTATTTTAATATCTCTAACAATCATTATCACATCTCACATATACTGGGTGCTTCTAATGTTCAGGGCATGGAGGCAAGATTTATTACATTAGCTTCTAACAACAAAGGAGTAAGTCACTTAAGACATTTTTCACGGGAAAGAATTGAAGTCCGAGGTCATCAATTACCCACTGCCTCTCACCTGGTGCATCTTATCTGAGTCTTGTGGTGGCGGTAGCCATATACCTAATATGAAAATCAAGACTGAAAATCAGGGGTCCCCAGCACAGCGGTGAATCAGAAAAATGATTCACCTAGATTTCACGCTTCAAATCCAGACCCAAGATCCAGGTTTAAGATAATTCCCTGAGGTTCTTTTCCCCTCATGTCCCGAGGCTTTGGTATTTAGTGAATTTGACCTCTAATGAGAATTGTACATTCCAGAGTAAAGAAAGCCTGTGAAACTGGGACACACTTGTTCAATTCACGGTAGACACAGCAATCTGAAAACAAACAAACAAACAAACAAACAAACATGTTCCTTTTTGTTACTGAACTTGGAAATCAAAGCAGCTAAGAAGAGCATTCGAAATTCTTCATTGGGAATATTTGGCTTTCTCACTTTGATTCAATGAGTGTGTTAGTGAAGCCGGTGTGGCAAGAAATCAAATGTAGACTCTTTAACCGCCAGCGGAAAGCAGGCCTCAGTCTGAGAGCCGGGGATGCCGTGCTTGCACGAATGAGAAGGTGGACTCTTTCCCAGGTGACCCGAGCTGATTCCCATTTGCCAACACTTGGATCTTCTACAAGAGTAAGCGAGGAGGGGGCACAGGCACCTGGCTTCCTGCACCTGGTTTCCTGACGCGTTCACATCACAAAATACTAAATTCTGTTGTTTTAAGATGCTGAGTTTTGTGTCTAATTGGTTACATAATGATGGGTAACGAATACACTCCGGTGACTGACTGGCATAGATCTCCTTCACGACATCTTTGAGAAAGAAAAATATGTTTCTACTTTGAAAATAAAACTCTTCCAAACCAGGGAAGTGACAAAGGAACTCAGACCACAATGTCTCCTTGTATGGTCGGTCTTCCTTTTTCTTTTCTTTTCTTTTCTTTTCTTTTCTTTTCTTTTCTTTTCTTTTCTTTTCTTTTCCTTTCCTTTCCTTTCCTTTCCTTTCCTTTCCTTTCCTTTCCTTTCCTTTCCTTTCCTTTCCTTCCTTTCCTTTCCTTTCCTTTTCTTTTCTTTTCTTTTCTTTTCTCTTATTTTCTTTTTTATTGCAATCATTCATTAGTATTAAAAGTATATAAAACAGCAAGTTTGCAAGAATTGGCTAATAGTATGAATTATTTCAATAGCACACATGGCCAGGGTTCTTTAGGTGCCAAATTTTAGTAAATTTCTTCCCAATAGTGTTATTGGTTTGTTGTTGTTCTGTACTAACTGATAGTACTTTGTTTTTGACTTTAATATCATTATGTATTTTACCAATAAATCAATGTGAACAATTGGCTGTTAACAAAACAATAAATATAAGAACAAAAATGGAGGTTTGAGTCCAGGTTGCAGAAGCTGGTGATCTTCCTTGGATACCTGTGTGTGTGTGTGTGTGTGTGTGTGTGTGTGTGTTTGCATGTGTATGTACTTGCCTATGTGGAGTGTTCAAAGCCACAAAAAGCTATATTTTAATGAAGATTTCAGTGTAATTGCCCATAGAAATTCTTTGTCTCATTTCATACTGGAAGCAATTAAATGAATTCCCCACCTTCATTAGAGGGTTTTAGTCTGGTGATGTTACAATGGTATTTGTCTAAAATTCTAATTATTCATTATTTTTCATAGATCTTCCATCTCACAAATCAAAGTCTGAGTTCGCCAATTAGCTTTTCCATGGTTTCCTTTGTTATGATGACAGATAGCTTCCGGGGTGACAAGCTGCGTAGGGAAGAGGAATAGCAAAAATAATTTAATTTCGCTTTGAATTATTTTTTGTATTGAAAAGCATCTAACTCCTTAGAAGGACATAGCTTAGAAGGACGTCTACTAAAATGGTATTTGCTAAATTATGATGCATTTATGTAACAAAATCCCCTATAAGCATTTAAACCATACTGTAGAATACGCTTTATGAGTTAGTAATGAGCTTTCGCCTTATATGGACTTTTAATAAATGTAGATATTCATGGTTGGAAACATCCATCCTGTGCCGCTGGTACCTGACTGATACTGTTTAACAGCCCTCCTCTGTGAGTTAGATGTTTCCTTCCAGATAACAGCTCTGAGTGAGTTATTAAGAAAGCCTCACAGGAAAAATCAGGAAGAGTGATTGCTTTTCCAGGATGACACAGTGCTTAATAAGGCGATGGTTTTTCCTTACAGAACTCATTGTTTCGGAGCTCAGCGTAATGAGGGTACACAGGTTGAGAGAGGTCCTGGACATCAGTCATTTCAGACTGGGAAGGGCGGGGCAATCTCTCCTCAGTATCCAGTGAACTGACAATGTAAGTAAACCTGCTGTATCAGGATGACTTATGACCTTTGTTTTGTTTTTTTGCCAATGTAATGTATGCAGAAAAGCATAAATTCACGTGGATCTTGGGCTATGGTCTGAATGTGCAGCAGAGACATACATGTGGAAGACACTAATAAGCTTCAAGTTACCTGTGGTTATAGTGTAAGTCTCTTTTCATTTAGCTCTCCAAAGAAATCTTAATATTCATTCTTAAGACTATATAATTTATGACTTAGTAAGGCCTTAATTTGGGACATATAGAGAATTGAAAGCCTATATAGATGCAAATTAAAAAAATACTAATAATTTCACAATGCAGTGATGGAAAAATGATCTCTGTGGGCTCAGGATCCCCAAGACCAAGTTCTTAGCACAGAGGACATTTATTTTCCTCAAAGAGACAGAGGGTAGGGAATAAGGGACAAAGACAGGAGATAGACAACAAAGGAGAGGAGGAAGGAAAGAAAGGAGGGAGGGAGGTATTTGTCTCAAAGGAGTGGGGGAGGGGGGCACAGAACTGCCTGTAGATAGAGAGGAGACACAAAGGACCCATAGAAAAATGGCAGTTTACAACGTGATAAAAGGGGAAACCCTATGTTAGGACGAGGTGTTTCATTTTAATTGGGCATTTTAATTAGGTGAACCAAAGGGGGCTTTTGATTGCTGGTCTTCAATACTTGATAGCTGGACCTTGATAGTCGCCTCGGGAGGAGGAAGTGGCCAAGTAAGGGGATAGACCTGGGTGGTGAGCTCTAGGAATATAATCTGATGGTTGTTAGCCAGGTAGAAGGAATCTGGAAAAGGGCAAGGCCTGTCGGAGCCGTGTTTGCATGCTCAGGCTGGCCAGAGTACCTATAATGATACCTGTTATGTTATTTTTTGGACTAAATCTGTGAGTGCATATATATATATATATATATATATATATATATATATATATGTGTGTGTGTGTGTGTGTGTGTGTCTGTGTGTGTGTGTCTGTGTGTCTGTGTGTGTCTGTGTGTGTCTGTGTTTGTGTGTCTGTGTGTGTGTATGTGTGTGTGTGTGTGTGTGTGTGTGTGTGTGTGTTTGTGTTGTATGGCATATCCATCCAACTCGCAGTGTTCTCTTCAGATTGAAGCATTCTCCCAGAAAGGAGGGAAGCCTGGCAAGTTTCAGGATGTAAACATAAAGGCCTCTAGTCTGGGGAGAACAGAAGCTTTGAAGATTCTTGAGCACCCCTGCTGACCACAGTACAGAATGGCGTGAACAGTTCCCGCGAGAGCAGAGATTCTACCAGCCAAATGGCACAAAGAAAGAGGTCAGGTGCTGTGGGGCCTGCAAACAGACCTGCTGCAAACAGACCTGCAGGGTATGATCACTAAAGTTGGGGCGGATTTTCTGGTGATGCGGGTGCTTTTGAGACACGCCTGCTCCTTGTGAATAATTCCCTACATTCATGTACCAATTAAATTAATTACCTCAATTAAAAATTCCTCATTCCATCAAATTGAATATTGAGACAATTGTTACTTTGGTCTGTTCTGGGCTCTCTTTGTGACATGAGTAGATTTGAGTGTGTCTTCCTATGAAAATTGTCACATTACAATGTGTGTGTGTGTGTGTGTGTGTGTGTGTGTGTGTATGTGAAGGTACTCTAGCCAGTCTAAACATGGCAAGTGTGGCTGTGGCCCGCCATGCCTTCTTTCCCTCTCTCTTGTTAAAGCCATTAGATCACATTTCTAGAGCCAGTCACCAAGGTCTGCTACCTTACTTGGCCACTTCTTCCTTTTGAGACTGACTACCAATGTCCAACTCTCAAAGAACTGACGTCCAGCCATCAAAAGTCCCCGTTGGCTCACCTAATTAAACTGCTCAATTAAAACCAAACACCCCATTCTAACACAGGGTTTCCCCTTTTGTCTTTATAAGCTACCATTTTCCTATGGGCCATGTCTGTCTCTTCTCTATTCAGAGGCAGTCCTGTGGCCCCCTCCACTGCCCAGCCCAGGGCAAATACCCTTCCCCTTCTATCTACTGTCTTTGCCTATTATTCTCTGTCCTTTGTCCCTCTGGGGAAAGTAAATATTCTTTGTGCTGAGAACTTGGTCTTGGGCATCCTGAGCAGATACTGTATCCATACAGTTTGTATATATTCCTATCCCCAAATCTGTATCAGGCAATTTACTGAATCTACTGTGTCTTGGTTTCTTAATCTCTAAAATGATAATAAGAACATTTTGTCCTATGATGGCTTTAAAAAAACACTATATACATAAGAGCCAGGAATATAAGTAAAAAGCTATTATTCTTATTATGTATACATGACTTGATGATAATCGAGACTACATTAAATGTAGTTTTTGTTTACATTAACAGTATATTGGAAAATTATATCTAGTTCTTCATGAAGTTGTAGTCTAGTGTCATTTAAGGATCTAAAGGCTACTTTGTTACATAGCTGCCCTATCATTTATTGAATGTTTATATAGGTTTGCCATTATAACTAGTGCTGACACAAGGACCATGGTAAGACTTAAATGTGATCTCAGTTCTCAGGAGGTGAAGACAAGAGGCTCAGGAGTTGGAGACTAACCTGGGCTGTATAGTGAGTCTGTCTCTCAATTAATTGAATAACAAATTAACCTTTATAAACCTCATTAGCTTTATTTCTTAACCTCAAATTTTACTCCAGAACTGACTTCTTTCAAGTAAAAACCTATGTATGGGGACATCTTGGATTCATTGTATTTACAACTTAAAGGCTTTCATGGTAAGTGTTCTCATATTATTCACTTATAACTTCACAGTGAATCTCTGAGGTACTTTTTTCTGAACCCAAAGAAATACAGTCTCTCAGTGAATCATCCAATCAATCAGTCAATCAAAGAACCACTCAGCCTATCTTCTTCTTGCACCATTCAGCTGAAAACTAAAAAGAGCAGCAAAGCCAGTAGCCTGTGATGACGTCACAAGGGATGAACATATTTTTAACTTTTAAAGTGCTTAGTAACATTTGACCTTTTTTGCTTGGCCAAGGTGGTCCTTTTTTGAGATCTTTATTTAGTTGCCTTGGTATACTCATTTCTAGAGAATGACATTTAAGAAAATAAATAGGATTTTTTCAGCTGTTCCTTGGAGAAGATTGGTTCTCCTTCTCCTTCCCTCAACAACCATTATTATTATTATTATTATTATTATTATTATTATCAGTAATAGTAGTAGTAGTAGTAGTAGTAGTAGTAGTAGTAGTAGTAGCTATAGTAATAGTATTTTTGTGGCTGCTTGTGTGGTTAGTATTTTACCAACATGAAATAAACTAGAGTCATTTGGAAAGAGGAAATGTTAATTGAGAGGTCCCTTACCCCAGACCGCCTATGGAAAAGTTTGTGGTGGTATTTTCTTGATGAACGTATGGTATGGGAGGGTATGTCTGAGTTAAGGGTTCTATTCTTGCGATGAAACACCATGACCAAAAAAGCAAGTTGGGGAGTAAATGGTTTATTTGGCTTACACTTTCCCTTGATGCTCTTCATCATTAAAGGACGTCGGACAGAAACTCAAACAGGTACAACCTGGAGGCAGGAGCTGATGTGGAGGCCATGGAGGGGTGCTGCTCACTGCTTTGCTCCTCACATCCTGTTCAGTCTGCGTTTTTAATAGGAACCAGGACCACTATCCCAGAAAGGGCCCTGTCCACAATGGGTTGGGCCCTCACCTATCAATAACTGTTTAAGAAAATGGCCTGCCTATGCCTTTATCGAATAGAGGAATTTCCTTAATCCATGTTTCTTCCTCTTCTATGACTTTAATTTGTGTCAATTTGTGCCCATCCCATTGGAGGCAATGGCAGCTCTGGGCAGGTGGGTCTTGGTGACATAAGAAAGCAAAATGAGAAAATCCTGGAGAGCAGGGCAGAATTCGTGTTCCTCTATGACTTCTGCTTCAGGTTTCTACCTCTAGGTTCCTATACTGAGTTACTGCTCTGACTTGCCCTCATGATTGACTATATTGAATTTCTTCCCTGACTTGTTCTCAGGATCAGCCCCTTTCTTCTCCGAGTTGATTTTTGGTCAGAATGTGTTACATAGTAACAGAAAACAAAGTAAGGAACTCTTCATTTAGGGATGGGACATTGTGAGATTTCCACCCATCGGTGTTGGCCTATTAGCTAGTGGTATCACCGTGCAGTTTAGGGGATCATGCTGTTGAGTTTTCATGTGTGCAGTTTCTCTGTCATGTATAGATGTGTACATCTCACAACAGTTGTACTGGTCCTCTGACTCCTACAAGTTTTTGACCACCCTTCCGTGATGCTTCCTGAGTCTTAGGTGTAGGAGATGTTCTGTAGATGTATCAACTAGGATTGGGAATCCCCACAGTAACTTGCTCTCTGTATTGTGTCCAGTTATGTCTTCCTGCATTGATCTCAGTCTGCTTTAAAAATAACCTTGATAAGGGTAAGAGCCACATTTATTTGTGGGTAAATATTTAGAATAGAGTTAGACATACTGTTTCAGCAAAATGGCACCAGTAGCTTCTCCTATAATGTCTATGACCTCATCAGCAATGGGTGGTTGTTCAGGTTTACAATATCAGGCATGAATTTCCACCTATTTATAATGTCTTGAGTCCAATTGGACAGCTATTGCTTGCCTCCAAATTACAAGTGACACTGTTGTCTTCACGGAGGTATCTCGTCAGAATGATCATTGTTATGGTACATTGGCTTTACAGTTGGGGAGGCCTACTGATCGCTTTTCTGCTTAGAAGCTTGCATATCACCCCTAGATCCTCAAGGAGGAGGATTCCAACTCATTTCCAATTTTATTCCTCCAAAACCTGTGTCCAATAGTGTCTTTACCAGTAGGTCATTTATTACCATTAAGTTCTGGGAGGCAATACCAATGATATGTAATATTTTGGGAATCTCTTCAATTTCCCAGACAAATCTCAGAAGGAAGGTTCCCATGCCTAGCAACTGACACTGTCATGTTTGTTATTTTGTGACTCTTAGGGAGAGCACTATCACCTCCAATGTCATGGCTTCTTTCAGCATAAGATATACATGTGTTAGATATGTGTAAAGTAATACTCCCCTCTCCTTTCTTGAATATCCCCATTTTTACATTTTTGTGGGGAAGCAAAAATACTTGAGATACAGAATAAAATTCATGATGGATATCTCTATTTAAGAAGACCTTGAAATGCAGTTGTTTCTGTTATTGACTGGGTGGTAAGGAAATCTGAGAAATAGAGAATAATGCAAAAACAGATACTTCAGGGCAATAGGCTCATTTTAAATGGATGGAATTCTGAGGATCTGCTGCGTCTTTGTTGAAGGTCACAGGGCCCAAATGTCCTTATGTGCAGTGTAATGCAGATGGGCATTAGAAATGAGTAGTCTTATTTAATTTTAATTTACTTTACATTTTATTGCAATATCTGCCATGGAAGTCATTCTAAAGGTGATTTTGAAAATAGGACCAAACCAAAAATAGAGACCATTATTATAAAGGCTAGCACATTTTCAAGGAGGTCAAAAGCTCTTTCGAAGAATTAATTAAAATTTGTGGCTCTCTGGAGAAGTAAATAAACGTTATTTCTCTTATGGAATAGTAATCTTGGCCCACTAAAGTATTATGTTGGTGTGAACTTTAGCTAAGAGGCAAATGGTAGGCCATTATGGTGAATGCTTAGAAAACTCAAGATTCTCCCTCATGTTCTCTAGGAGAGCTCCCATATTTCTACATTTCTGAGTGTTAATGAGTGAACAAACAATAAAAATCAAATAAAGAAAGAAAACCAGAACAAAGCAATTAAAAAAAAAAGAAATGAAGTTTAGAGCTATGGGTTTAATCTTTATCTATTTGTGTGTGTGTGTGTGTGTGTGTGTGTGTGTGTGTGGTGTTTGTGTGTGCATTTCCCTGTAGGAGCTCACAGAGGTCAGAAGCCAGAACTGGCTAGCAGACCCCCGACGGCTAGAGTTAAAGTCCTCTGTGATCTTATTGACATGCATGCAAGAAAATGAACTCAGGTCCTTTGCAAGAGCACTGTTGAGCCTCTGGCCTGACTTTAATCTTTAAAATAAAGCATTTACTTGACCTTGAGGGTTTGGCCTATTTTAGCCCCATTCTCTATTGTATTCTTGATTTTTATTTCTTTGATGTTTGTTAATTATGGCTAAGTATCTATAGACACTTGCAGTTTACTGCTTGACACATAAAATATATCTAACTGTGAGGACAAACTCTTGATATATGGAGTTCATTTCCAAGGGAGTGAGTAATATATCCACGCATGTAAATGAATTGCTCATTAAAAGCATGCATATAGTTACATTCACTGTAAAATGAAAAACATCTCAATGAGGAAATTTAACAATATACATAAACATGTGAAAAAATGGTCTTTTAGAGCATTTTAAAGTGTAAATCACCATATTTCAGGGCAGGAGGGTAATTTTTTCAGATTCTATAATGTATGCTTCATAATCATTTCATTATGTTGCAACTCAGAAAGATATATAATAAATCTATTGAAAATTGTAGTGTTTTCAATAAAACAAGGGCTATACATCAATGACATGTTTCAATGGTGATGCATCTAATTAATGAGGGTATCCTAAATTTCGTGGACTAGATGAATTGATTATTAATATAATAAATATTAAATCTTTGGGCTTTGTTTATAGACTTTATACAGGAATTCATTTTTATTAAAAATACATTGCTATTGCTCCAACTAATTTATAAATTGCCTATAAAACCGAAGAGTAGGTCCAAAGAAAAATCTCCATTTTGGAGTGTAATTTAACGAACTTTTTTTTCCCTTAGAAATCAATTTAATGGGTTATTGCTGGCTCACATTTATCTTCTCCTGAGACTATTATAGAGAAAGAAATCCTATGTGTAGTGGGTTCTTATGGCAATGTGTTTAATTAATATAAGACAGCATTAATTCAATGGTCGGACAATGGAGTTGGCGGCATCCCAGCATCTGAGTCTTCCCCTACCTTGTTAAAATCCTCACCCTGTAAAGTACACTGTGTCAGCTGCTTCTGAATTGGGGGAATTTCCTGTCAAGCTTTCTTGAAGAACGTTTAATTTCCTTCTTACTTCTTTTAATGCCATTTGCCCATTTATTTAAGATGATTACCTCTAAACCTTTTCGGAACTCTAAAAGCCCATGGCCACCACCTTAACCCACAGTACTGATGTTACTCGTCACTGACTGTGATGAACATTTATGATTTTTATAGTACTCAGGAACTTCTCACTTCTGACCTGAAATCTCCATTCTTATTTTCAATTGTACACAGAAAGTGCACTGGTCACTCCAGTGAGAAAAATTAATATATCTTTCAACTCACATGTTTTGTCAGTGGCAGGAGAAGGTTGAGTCCACTTTCTTAGTGCTTTGCAAGCACCTGACTTGGTGTTCAGTCTCTGGTTTTCAACCTCTTCTTCCTTGGCGGATTGACTGAATGTCTTCCACCCTTAACTTTTAGGAATTGGCAGACAAACCAATTCATGGTGAGTGAGAAACTGTTTTTTGGGCCAACTAGGTCGCTTTCCTCTGACACTTTTTCCATAGCACATGTGCTGGCTAGGTCTATGACTACTCCTTTTTTTCTTTTCCTTTTTTATTAGATATTTTATTTATTTACAATTCAAATGTTATCTACTTTCCTGGTCCCCTCCTAACCTCCATCCCCTCCCCCTCCCCCTGCTTCTATGAGGATGTTCCCCGACTTACACCCCTACTCCTGCCTCCCCACCCTGCCATTCCCCAACAGTGGGGCATTGACCCTTCACAGGACAAAGGGCCTCTCCTTCCATTGATGTTGGACAAGCCATTCTATGATACATATGTGGCTGGAGACATGGGTCCATCCATGTGTACTCCCCGCTTGGTAGTTTAGTCCTTGAGAACTCTGGGGGGGGGGTCTGGTTGGTTGATATTGTTGTTCTTCCTATGGGGTTGCAACCCCTTCAGCTCCTTCAGTTCTTTCTCTAACTCCTCCATTGGGGACCCCGTGCTCAGTCCAATAGTTGGCTGCAAGCATCTACCTCTGTATTTGTCAGGCTCTGGCAGAGCCTCTCAGGAGACAGCTATATCAGGCTCCTGTCAGCAAGCACTTCTTGCCATCCACAATAGTGTCTGGATTTGGTGACTGCATATGGGATGGATCCTCAGGTGGGGCAGTCTCTGGATGGCCTTTCCTTCAGTCTCTGCTCCACACTTCTGTCTCTGTATTTGCTCCCTTGAGTATTTTGTTTCCTCTTCTAGGAAGGGCGGAAGCTCTTACTCTTAACTAGAGCACATCTTCAGTTCGAACTGCTCATCAGCTTTCAGTTGCACAAACCTATTAACAGAATGTAGGCTTAAAAAGAGAATGTGGTATAAATACACAATGGAGTATTATTCAGCCATTAGAAATAACGAATTCATGAAATTTTTAGAGAAATGGATGGAGCTGGAGAACATCCTACTAAGTGAGGTAACCCAGACTCAAAAGAATACCCATGGCATGCACTCACTGATAAGTGGATATTACCTTAGAATCTTGGGACACCAAAGACACAATCCATATACCAAATGATGTCTGACAAGAAGGAAGGAGTAGACCCTGGTTCTGGAAAGGCTCAAAGGATCAGTGTAGGGGAATACCAGAACAGGGAAGTGGGAAGAGGTGGATGGGAGAACACAGGAGGTAAAAGAGCATGTGGAACCTTTGCGGGGGGGGGGGAGCAGGGAACCAGGAAAAGGGAAATGAAATGTAAATATAGTATATATCCAATAACAAATATTAAAAAAAATCAAAAAAAAAAAGAGGAGAATGTCTCTGATGGACAAGCGGCACATCGAGCGCAGGCAAGCATTTACAGATGAATACAGTTACGTCGCGTGATGTCTTCTCCTGGTGCGGGTGTGTGGTCATTGACACCCCCATTTGACGAGCTCCTGGGGGAGAAAGCAAGCCTGTGCCTCCATACTTGGTGGTCTGGCAGCCCCTGCTTTTCTGCTGTTTACAACATCACCAGTGCCACGTCATGAGCGTCAGAGAAAATGCCTAGAGATATTTCAAGCTCATGTCAATATGACATATCTTAAAACTTTATTAAAGAACGAGTGAAGTATTGCTGAAATGTGGAATTTGTTTGGGTGCCATGCCTTCTCCCCTTTATGTTTGCAGTTGATGTGTTTAAACGTGTCTTAAAGGACATAAAATAAAAACTTAAATATTGTAATATGACAGATAACCTAATAATTGTATCTACATTAAAATGACAAACATGATGTTGCTGCTTGTCAAATTAAGAAGTAAATAATTAAAATTTTTTAAAAAAAGAGAGAGAAATGTCAACCAGCACACTGTGAATTTGCTGCCCGTTGATCCATATGGGGCATTCGAACCGCCCACTGTGATCGGTTAACCCAGACAGGACCACCTTCACCCATAGGCTGAGCCGGAATTCACAAAATGCAAGCTCTAGATTTCTAAAGAAGTGCACGTTCAGTACTTTGGAATGTCATGTAGGAGACCATTCACATGTGGGCCTTGAAGCAGACAGGCAGCCTTTCTGTAGCAACAAATAGTCTTTACGTATCTGCTTATATTTATCATCTGTTGGCAGTTGTGGTTCTCCCTCACGTATCTTCTTTGACCAGGACTCAGGCTAAGAAAGTGGTTGATGTTTACAGTGCCAATGACTTTAATTGCAAATGATAAAAAGCAAGAGGAATTCAAGAAAACCATATACTTCTTTTTTGCCCCCCCAGCACCTAAAATATTATTTTCTTATTATGTCTTTATCTGTTTTCATTAACAATAAATCAGCATCATTCTTATCTCTTGATTTTATGAACTAGTTTAAGAAGCATCGGAGTCTGACACTGCTTAAGGTTCATCTCCCAATGTAAATTCTTGTTACTCAAAAGTTTGATCTGATGCCCAGCTCCTTCAAAAGTACATTGGAACTTGTGAGAAATACAGCATCTAAGGCCTCAACTGAGACCTGTCAAACACAAATCTTCTTTTTAACAGTACCTTGAAGTAATTTTGAAGTGCATTAAAGTTTGAGCAATAACAATATACAACACATTTTCTCAAAGTCACTCAATTAAAACTCTTGAAGTGACAAAAAGCAGGTCAGGAAAATATCCACCCACAGGAAGCTATATCCATCACATGGAAACGGGTAAAGATAAATAATACTCTCAGGAAGGGAGCAAGAAGTAGGCCCCATGCTGTAATTTATAATCCTGCAGCTTCTGTTCCTGCCACAAAGGTAATTATTTCCATTGTTAGATACACTTACTGATCTAGTTTTTCTGAGTAATTCCACTTCAGTGAGGAAACATCTACCCTCTATCGCATATAACTCCTGTTCAGTCATATAAATATACAACCCACACTCTTCGAAACTCTAAGATTGAGGTAAATTTGCCACCTGTGCTCTACTTTGCCACTCAAGACCTGGTGTTTTCCTAGTTAGACATTCTTGTCAGCGTGTCCCTTGGGGTTGTCTACTCCAGGATATCTTAAACTTTACTCACTCATTGCCATTTTACCCAAGAGACCTTAACATGACCCCAGGTACACAAAACAGGTATATAAGTCAAACATATACCAATAATAAATCATATAGAAGTTTAAGCTAATACTTTGATACATTTACCACTTATTAAGGAGAAAAATTACATACAAATGTGTTGTGCGTGCTTATTTACTTTTACAAAAAGATTTAAGTCTTGGAAGTCTACTTGATTCTACAGAGTGTACAGAAACCATCATCAATGTTTTATTTTCCAGCCCAGTGTTTTATTTCTGGTTATATTTTTTGCCAAGATCCCATGGACCTTTGAAGGTGCTGGGCATAAGACCAAATTTTGAGTAAAAAGGATTTAGAGGTAAGCCTTAAGACTTACCTCTGACTCCAGAGTTTCTCAAACTAGTCTGTAAAATCAAAAATGAAGAGTGTTACCAATTTACTTTAAATGAAGCTCAGTAGAGATAAAATAAGAAAATAAGTGTAGCAGCTAGGGAAAAAAAAACATTAACCAGCATTCCAGTATTTTTTATTTTGTAATCAACACTTCAATCAGAATACCAAATAAAGACACACTAAATAAACAATAAATAAATAAACAATCAGAATACAAAATAAACACACACTAAAAACATGGCAAACAATATGTTTCAAGCCATTTAAGATATAGCAGGGCAGGTTGTACTAATTCCAAGCCAAAAGTCATTCAACATTTTAAAAATTAAAACTCAAGTTAGCAGCTCAAATGGCAGTTTCTAAAGTGATACATTTAACACAACACTGTCCCAAAGCATGGAATTTGATGCTTACCCATTGAAGGACAGAAGGAAAATATTAATGGTTTGTTTCCATAATTAAATCATTATAATACTATAAAGCAAAGTTTTGTAGGCACACACAGGAATCATCTGAAATCTAATAGAGGCATTTCTGACAGTGTGTGTTGGCTTGACATAATGCAATACATACATGTGTGTTCAGAACCAAGGGGCACTGACGTCAGAACTCATCCCAGGCAACACTGACATCAGGATGCATCAGAGGCAACTTTGAAGGATGAAACACAAGCCAATGCCATTATGATTTTCTCAGTTTCATTGAAGCACCCACACTTTGGTCTTCTTCTTCTGATTCATGTGATCTGTGAACTGTATCTTGGGTATTCCAAGTTTTGGGGCTAATATCCACTTATCAGTGAGTGCATACCGTGTGTCATCTTTTGTGTCTAGGTTACCTCACTCAGGATGATATTTCTAAGATCATCAATAGACAAGTGGGACCTCATAAAATTCTTCAAGGCAAAGGATACTGTCAAGAGGACAAAACAGCAACCAACAGATTGGGAAAAGATCTTTACCAATCCTATATCCAACAGAGGGGTAATATCCAATGTATACAAAGAACTCAAGAAGTTAGACTCCAGAGAATCAAATAACCCTATTAAAAATGGGGTACAGAGCTAAACAAAGAACTTTCAACCGAGGAATATCTAATGGCTGAGAAGCACCTAAAGAAATGTTCAACATCCTTAGTCATCAGGGAAATGAAATCAAAACAACCCCGGGATTCTACCTCACACTGGCCAGAATGGTTAAGGTCAAAACTCAGGTGACGGCAGATGCTGATAAGGATATGGAGAAAGAGGAACACTCCTCCATTGCTGGTGGGATCGGAAACTGTTACAACCACTCTGGAAATCAGTCTGTTGTTTTCTCAGAAAATTGGAGATAGTATCACCTGAAGACCCAGCTATACCAGTCCTTAATCATTCTTGATGAGGACATGCCACACTCTCTGTAATCTAGATCTGTAAGTGCTTTACAGCAGCTGTGTCTCACTGTAGGCTTCTAGCATGTCTGAGTCCCCATTCCAGGGCTTCAGTTTCTTCATTTTGGGGTTTGCTTTGTTTTGTTTAGTTTTTCCAGTTCTTGGATCTAATGCATGCACACTACTTCTGTGTGTCCTAGCCTTTTTTCCCCTCTTAATGTTACTTAGATTTTTTTTAGTTAAATTTTTTTCTTGATAATCTCATATCTGTTATATTATATTCATTATATAAATTCCATTTTATCCTTTCTTTATTACATTCTCTACCCTCTCCACTCTTTTATCTAGTCTTCTACCCTTATCAAACACCCCTTTCCTCCTAAGAAGTCTTTTCCACATTCATATATTTTTGCTTTATTTTATGACTCACTGTGTTTAACTAAGGCCAACCATGTTCCTATAGCTCTGAAACTATCCATTGTCTGTAGTCTCACTACTAAATGTAATGATTGCTCTGCTCCAAGAATCCATCAGTAAGTAACATTTCAGTAGGGGAGTGTAGAAACCTTCAGTCATTCCTTTCATCTGTGACAGGGCCAGACTTGTCCTCACCCACTTAAGACAACCATAGTCATTATGGATTTGTAATTGCAATAGGTATGTCATGCCCAGAAACTAACATTTTGCTAATTTTCTCCCTGTCCTTTGGCTTGTATTCTTCCTGCCCCCTTGTCTGAAATGTGCCCTGACTCTAAGAGGGGTTTTGTATAAATGTATTATGAGGGAATGCTCACACACCGTCACTTACTCTCAGTGCTTTGAGCAACTATGACTCTCTAGATTCACCACCATTCACTGCTAAGAAAAGTTTTTCTGATTTTGGCCTAGAGTAAGTAATAGCATCTCTCTATATTTATAAGCATAGATGTTTAGTAGTCAGTTTGACATCATGTCAACTTAACAAGAGCAGTAAGAAAGCCCCTGGGGTCTATGATCTCCCCAGCCATATGTTGTTCACTAGGTTTACTGGGAATTCATTCCCTCTTATGGGCTTCAAGTCCAGTAAAAAAGCAGTTTGCTACCGTTATAGCCAGGTCACAAGTATGACACAAGGGAGCATATTTTGCTTAGCAGGATTTGTAGTCTATAGTATTCATAGCTGAGTCAGTTCATAAATTCCTCTCCCTGACTCCATACCTTGCTTGATCCTGTCTGGCATCATGAAAGTCAACCAAGAGGAAGGAAGCTTCTCTCTCAGTTCCAACCTTATTAGGGGTTCTTAGTGGAGATGTCATTAAATTCCCATCCTGAGTCCAAGCAATTGGTTATTTGAAGTTGATATTGAGAATGGATACTAATTCTTATAATTAATACAAATAGGTTGAGATACACATTCTTTTAGAAACTGGAGATATTTTTTTAAATTCTTGATTCCATTAACTATAAATTCAATATCTATTCCAACTTCAATTTATGTATACTTTATACAATGAAACTCATCCTTTGCCAAAAATCCATCATTCTAATACCATAATTTAAATAAGAACATACTTATATTCCTTTTAGTACATTTTAATATTACTCTCTATTTGGATCAATGATAGATAAAGAGATAGACAGACAGACAGATAGATGTTATTGGTACTATAGTCATACTGACAGGTTGTAGAATTTTCCAGGAGGCAAGCCTCCGGGAATTTCTATAAGTGATTGCCTAGATTAGGATAGTAGAAGGTGCATGCTGACTGTGGGCAGTAACATTCCGTGGGTAGGATTCCTGGACTGAATAAACAGAAGAAAGGGAGCTGAATTTGAACATTTAACACTTTCTGCTTTGGGCTTGGACACAATGTGACTGGCCACCTCCTGTTTTTGCGGCCACACCCTCCTAGTGTGGTATCTACACCACCTGGACTTGAAGGTCAAATAAACCTTTTCTTTCTTAACAGTCTTCTTGTTAGGTGTCTTGGTGCTTCAGTAAGTTACTATATAGCATATCAAAGAGTTATGTTAAAAAACAAATGGCTTATATGATGACGGTAACTGTTGGAAAGGTTAACAGGTGGGGACCCAGGGAAGAGCTTATGTGTCACCCATGGTTGAAGGAGGACTCTTCAAAGAATCCCTTCTTTCTCAGAAAAGAACATTCAAAGAATCCCTTCTTTCTCAGAAAAGAACAATCTTCCTTCCACCAAAAGCTGCAAATTATTAGTAAAGGCACATTAAGGAGGTCAATCTGCCCCCCACCTAAATATGCAATTGGTATAGTAATCTCATAGTGGAAATAACTTTCTCATAGAAACATCCAGAATAATATTGGACTAAACAAACCAGCAAGTTGATGTAAAATAACTGCTTCGTTACTTCTCTGACCTGTATGTGGAAGGAGCCATGGGTCTTCAGGTCTAAGTTGCTATTCAGGGCTCTGAGTCTTGATGGTTACCTTCTACAGTGCTTTCCAAACTGGTTTGTTGAAAATATCACAGAGAGTTTGGCAAAACTCACAAAGCCTATGTCTTGGTCCATTTTCAGATACAAGATATGATGTTGTTACCCAAATGAACCGAAATTTGGATACAGAGTTCTGAAAGGAGATGATATGGATGAATTAAAATCTGGGTTTCGTGAGTCTCGACAAAGAATTTGACATTTTGACAATTCGAACTGTCATATCCCTTCCAGAGAGCAGGAGGAAGCCTTTTAATGGCTTTTTAAAACAGGTGGTCGGGTCATTAAGAAGTTATTAACGACAACATTGTCATTGAGACCTGAGGTATGTGTCATAATGTGAAAAATCCTTTGTCAATCTTGTTTCTTAGAGGTTGAAGTGTCCGTGTAAAAAGTTCACCAAAGTAGGTAAAAAGATCTGTAAGAATAGTCTTTAAAAGAATAGTTGCAAACATCAAAAAGCAGGGATGGGAAACTCCCATGGATGGCCTGGAAACTCTTCCTTTCAGAATTTTCATTGTGGGTATCCTGGTACTAAGATGCAGATTTTGTAGAAGTCTTTATGCAAAATTATTATACACTCTTGAAACTAACCCCAAGTACAAACAAAATGCAAAGGTTAAGACCCAGAATAAATGATGTCCCCTTTCTGATTGGCAAAGGTTGACCCTTGCTGGCATGTCACAGGAAGGTGGGCACGCTTTGCCTGGTTATAGCATTCTAAAGAAATCTTTGTGATGTTATATAGGAGAAAGAAGCCTGAGCCGGCTCTGCAGAAATGCTAGACTGAGTGACAAAGGCCAAATCAGTTACCTTCGGTAGGGTGTGTTTTGCTGTGCTGTGCACCACAGGGAAAACAGATGCCGTTGATTAAATAAATAGCCTTTCTGGGTATAATCTCCAGTATAATAATATCTCAACACCTCCCCCTATAAGTTTACATTGACTCTATTTGCTTTAGTCAGTGTTCTATTGCAGTGAAGAGACACTGTGACCACAGCAATTATTTTTTTTCCAGAAAATTTATTTTTTTTAATATTAATTTTATTTTTTTATTATTTTCTATATTCTTTGCTTACATTCCAAATGCTTTCCCCTTTCCTGGTTCCCCACTCACCATATGTCCCATAAGTCCTCTTCCCTCCACCCATCCCCCAACCACCCCCTCCCATTTCTCTGTTCTGGAACTCCCCTACAATACTGGATCAAGTCTTTTCAGGACCAGGGTCCTCTCCTTCCTTCTTCTTGGGAATCATATGATTTGATAATTGTGTCTTGAGTATTCAGAGCAATTGTTATAAAGGAAAGAATTTAATTAGGGCTGGCTTACAGTTTCAGAGGTTTAGTCCATTATCATTATGGTAGAAAGCATGGCAGCATGCAGGCAGACATGGTGTTGAAGAAGTAGCTGGCTTGGGTTTTAGAAACTCCAAAGGCCATCTCCACTTACTTTCTCTAAAAAGGCCATGCCTCCCTAATCCCATTCAAGGAGTGCCACTCCCTGATGACTAAGCTTTCAAACCTATGAGCTTATTGGGCTTTTCCATTCAAACCATCAAACTGTCTTAAAATAGATTTTACTTTTCAGAGTAGTTTTCAAGGTAGTTCTTAGAGTGGTTTTAGGTGGCAAAAGGTGAACAGGAAGTACAGAAGGCTCCTTTGATTCTGCACCCGTGCAGTTTCCCTGCTCTCAGCCATTTCTAAAATGTAAAATTGTCACTAAGGATAGTATAAAAATAGTGCTTGCGAGGCAGTGGGGGGGCCTCAGACACTGTCATCACCCACGTCTTCCCCCCCACTAGGTAAATTTTCTGTTGATTCCAAAACTGCTCAGATATGTCTTCTTAGACCTTTGAGAGGCATTGGAGTTCCTGGGAAAAGGAAACACCTGAACTTCACTGTGATTAGCCTTCCCCACATCTGTGTGGTGACAACTAGGGGCTAAGGTGCTACTTATGCAGCACTAGGGTTACTTTGCTCCTCCCCAAACAACGGCCCAAGATGTCCTAATTATCCCCCCTGTAAGAGTCGGCAGCCATCATGGCTCCACCCTTTTCCCCACAGAAATGAGAATTTGCCTTCTATTTTGACTTAATTTTGGTGTCATGATCGACCGTTTTCTTCTGCTCGTCACTTTATTCTCTAACATTTTTGCATTGCCTTTGACTCCCATGTGTTAATCAGTACCGTGTTTTCAGGCCTTCCTTCCTCTAAGCAGGAGGGCCTGGGTTGGTTTGTTTGTTTTGATTTATTTGTTCTGGGATGCCCGAGACTGTTGACAACATGATCAATGCGGCCTTCATCAGCAGGCATGGCCCTCATCCACAGGACCATGGTTGACAGTCTCATCACCTGGCAGCATCACGTGTTGTGGATCGTGCAAGCATTGATGATGTGTTTACTGTTACTAATCACTGTCATGCTTCACACATATTTGGTGTGATACTGTTTACTAGGTGTTTATTCTGGGCAGACACTGTACAAATCACCCAGGATATGTCACCCCATTTAACTTCTTTGATCAACTCTGATTTGCAGGTATTATATCTATTTTTTATGAAGTAGCTGATAACAGAAATTTAGCAAAAGCCAATTCTCTGAGTAATATTACATGACAATTTACAATAGGAACAAATGCAAAACCTCACTTCATAGCCTACTTTTTTTTTGCTGAGTAGACAGTGTCTTTGGTCACTTGTCATACATTATTTTAAATGGGACTACAGTGACATACATATGCCACAAAAGGAACATCAGTTTTTCTGAATTGATATTCACTTGTTTCAGTTAACCCCTGGGGAACCATATCCCAAGACAGATTTCAGAGCTCTATGGTGGCTCTTTATAATAGTGGATTCAGTGTCAAATACTTCTCTGTTGAACAGCCAAAAACCCACTTTCTTTCTATCGAAGGGGCCGGTTTGCATTCAGACAGAACTCTGAGAGCTCTTGTTGTTTTAAAATGGTTAAAATAGAGTTGAATTTAAAGTTTCTCCTCTGCTCCTGGTTTAGCCTTCACAGCTGCTCGTGGGGTTTCACTTGTCTCTGCTGCACTAGTTAGTGTACAGACTCTCAGGCTGGGTTTGACTATCTTCTCACTTACTCATTACCTTTCAGATTTGGGCAGTCTCTTCAAGGCCTGTCAGTCTTAGTTTGTTCCTGTGGAAAATGATAATCACAGTGGAACTTACCTCATGGTGAGCAAATGCTTTAATTCCATTAAGGTCATCATATAGGTAAGCATTTATGTCCCAGAGCTCATCCAAGCTAGCCAGCGATTTGAACAGATATGTCTGACCCTGCTTTACACATCTATGTGAACGATTTAGTAAGTATTCATATAACCCAAGAGAGGAGGAAAAGATGATTTGTGCAAGATAAATTACATAAGACATGCCTAAAACTGAGTACTACTATTGTTATTTTTACTACAAAGCCTTCTCTCGTATATCCACCTATCAGAAATGGCTTCTGCAGACATGTAGAATATATGCTTTATTTAAGCAAATAAAAATGTGTATTTCAGCTGTTCTTTTCAGCTGTTCAGCAATTTTTTTTTCCTTTTTATGGGTCTTTTAATGAGAGGTCAAGTCAACATTGCCCTCTACAAAATCTTCCCTACCTGTATCTCTATTTAAACACTATTTGCCTATGTATGATTGTGGGGCTTATATGCTATGTAAGTATGACTGCTTAGGGAGACTTAGTCTCCTTCATCCATTCAGCATCCGCATTGAGAGCCCACTGTAGACCACTACTGCCTTGAGGTATGGGGCCATCAGAGGAAACAAGGCACGTAGGCTCGTGCACTTGACTCTGCCACGTTGAGGTTGAGAAATGTGCTAGGACAAGGACATGGTAGACATGGAGAAATGTTGGCACTGAGTTGGTCAGTTCGATCATTGGGAGGTCAGGATGTTAATTGTTTTAGAAGGAGGCCTCGGGTGTTCTTCCTTTGGTCATGTTCCCTCGGGAAGCCTGGGTTTTTACTTTTCTGTCTCATCACTGCAATCTGACCTTGTCCTGCCCATCTCCTCTGTCTACCCATCATGTCTGTGGCATCTATTAGAACTGTATTTCGGATGTTTGCTTAAACTGTGCCTCTTCTTTAATATTTATCTCATGTTTTCATGGGAAAACTGTGAAAAACAAGTTTAGTTCTTCTTAAGATTAATGATGATTGATTAGTGGCAATCTATTAAAGATAAGTCTTTTCTAAGGAAATCCAGTTTATATTTATATGATAATTGTCTGTGTAGTTCATAAAGGCTAATTATCCCCCACAGCACCAGAAAATATACACCAGTACCTGTAGATCATTTATATTCTCTGAGCACTGCTTGGCAGGAATGGGTGTGAAGAGGAGAGATTGCTAAGTAATAAGAGCTCCGTCCAAAAGCAGATACATAAGCTGCTGGCGAGTCAGGGATTAAAGAAGGCTTTAGGGCTGGTCGCAGTCCTAAGAAGGCAGGATCAGCGAAAATCCTGCAGAGAGATGCTCTGTTCTTCCCTCGAAGCATTTTGGAGTAGACATGTTCTGAGACTATGGTTTTAATGTATTCTGATGTATTATAGTATCCTCTGATTTTATCCTGTTCCTTATTGCATCTATCAGCTCCTGTGTCTCTAGCTATTTTTCATGTATTTCTTTTTATCTTCAGACGCTGGGATTGTATTCAAAGGCCCATTTAACATACTTGGGGGAAGTTTATTGCATCAAACACCATCTGTACTGGGAACTCTGGGATGGTTAATGATAGAAGCAAAGAGACTGGGTCAACTTCAGCTTCCTGTTCAGCTCTAGTCATCCCTGAACTTCCTTCTGACATGTTAAACAAGGCCTTTCTGCCAAGGACTGTCCAAGGCTTGGAGAGGAGTTTGGGTGTCTTCTCTCCTGAGAGAAGGGGTGTCTGGGAGTGGCTAACCAAAGAACTCAAGGTCAAATTGTGGGTCAAAGCCGCTGGGCTATGTTCTGCTCAAGTCGGCTTTCCAGGCTGCTCTTTCTCTGTGTTCTCTCACAAGACAGCTTTTTCTTGCTATTCCAAAAGCTCTCTGGCTTGCTCATCTCTTGCAGACCAAAAGCCCAGTCTTTTATTTTTACATATCAATTCAGTCTTTACTCCAGGGTCCCTTTTGATTGCTACAATTTCAAGTACTATATTGAATAGATAGATAGATAGATAGATAGATAGATAGATAGATAGATAGATAGATGAGAGAGAGAGAGAGAGAGAGAGAGAGAGAGAGAGAGAGAGAGAGAGAGAGAGAGAGAGAGAGCAGCCTTGCCTAGTTCCTGATTTTAGTGTGATTGTTTCAAGTTTATCTCCATTAAGTTTGATGTTGGCTTACTGTATATTGCTTTTACTATGTTTAGGTATGGGCCTTGACTTCTTGGTCTTTCCAAGATTTTTAACATGAAAGGATGCTGAATTTTGTCAAATGCTTTTTCAGCATCTAATGAAATGATCATGTGGTCTTTTTCTTTGAGTTTGTTTATGTAGTGGACTACATTGATGTATTTCCATATATTGAACCATCCCTCTCTCCCTGGGATGAGGCCTACTTGATGGTGATAAATGATAATTTTGATGTTTCGTTTGTAAGAATTTTGTTGAGTATTTTTGCATTGATATTCATAAGAGAAATTAGTCTGAGGTTCTTTTTCTTTGTTGGGTCTTTGTGGTTTTGGTATAACTGTGGTTTAGTGTAACTGTGGCTTCATAGAATAAATTGGGTAGTATTCCTTCTGTTCTTAATTTGTGGAATAGTTTGAAGAGTATTGGTGCTAGGTCTTCTTTGAAGGTCTGATAGAATTCTGCACTAAACCCATCTATCTGATCCTGGCATCTTTTTTTTTTTTTTGGTTGGGAGACTTTTAATGATGGCTTCTATTTGTTTAGGGTTTATGGAACTGTTTAGTTTTTAGGAAGGCTTTCAGGTATGCTGTCAAGCTGGTAGTGTATGCTCTCTCCAGTTTCTTTTTGGAGGTACTCAAGATCTATGAGTTTTCCTCTACCACTGCCTCATTGTATCCTATAAGTTTTGGCATGATATGTTTTCATTTTCATTAAATTCTAAAGAGTCTTTAATTTCTTTATTTCTTTCTTGACGAAGTTATCATTGAATAGAGCATGGTCAGATTCCATATGTATGTAAGCTTTCTGTTGTTTTTGTTGCTATTGAAGACCAGCCTTAATCCGTAGTGATCTGATAGGATGCATAGTATTATTTCAATCTTATAGTATTTGTTAAGGACTGTTTATTTACTTGGTCAATTTTGGAGAAGGTACCATGAGGTGCTGAGAAAAAGGTATATTCTTTTGTTTTAGGTTGAAATGTTCTATAGATATTTGTTAAATCCATTTGGTCCATAACTTCTGTTAGTTTCACTGTGTCTCTGTTTAGTTTATGTTTCCATTATCTGTCCATTGATGAGAGTGGGGTTTTGAAGTCCCCCAATATTATTGTGAGGTGCAATGTGTGCTTTGAGTTTTAGTAAAGTTTATTTTATGAATGTGGATGCCCTTGCATTTGGGGTATAGATGTTCAGAATTAAGAGTACTTCTTGTTTGATTTTTCCTTTGATGAATTTGAAGTGTCCTTCCTTATCCTTTTTTATAACTTTTGGTTGAAAAATGATTTTATTTGATATTAGAATGGCTACTCCAGCTTGTTTCTTCATACCATTTACTTGGAAAATGTCTATCTTTGATACTGAGGAGCATTTCCTATATGCAGCAAAATGCTGGGTCCTGTTCATGTATCCGGTCTATTAGTCCATGTCTTTTCAGTGGGGAATTGGGTCCATTGATGTTAAGAGATATTAAATGATTGCGGCTTCCTGTTATTTTTGATTTTTTTTACATTTGTGGGGCTATCTTCTTTTGGTTTTGTTGAAAGAAGATTACTGTACTGCTTTCTCTAGGGTGTAGTTTCTCTCTTTGTGTTGGCATGTTCTAACTATTATCCTTTGTAGAGTTGGATTGGTGGAAAGATGTGTAAATTTGGTTTTGTCATGAAATATCTTGGTCTCTCCATCTATGTTAATTGAAGAGTTTTGCTGGGTATAGTAGCCTGGAGTGGCATTTGTGCTCTCTTAAGGTCTGTATGACATCTGCCCAGGATCTTTTAGCTTTCATAGTCTTTGGTGAGAAGCTTGGTATAATTGCCTTTAAATATTACTTGACTTTTTCCCCTTACTGTTTTTATATTTTTTCTTTGTTTTGTGCATTTGGTGTTTTGACTTTTACATGACAGGAGAAATTTCCAGTCCAATCTATTTGGAATTCTGTAGGCTTCTTGTATGTTTATGGGCATCTCTTTAGGTTAGGAATGTTTCTTCTATAATTTTGTTGAAGATATTTACTGGCCCTTTAGACTGGGAATCTTTATTCTCTCCTATACCTATTATCCTTAGGTTTAGTCTTCTCATTGTGTCCTGGATTTCCTGGATGTTTTCGGTTAGGAGCTTTTTGCATTTTGAATTTTCTTTGACTGTTGTGTCAATGTTTTCTATGGTATCTTGTACCTCTGAGATTGTCTCTTCTATCTCTTGTATTCTGTTGGTGATGCTTGTATCTGTGACTCCTGATTTCTTTCCTAGGTTTTCTATCTTCAGGGTTGTCTCGCTTTGTGATTTCTTTATTGTTTCTTTTTTCCATTTTTAGATCCTGTATGGTTCTGTTCAATTCCTTCACCTGTTTGGTTGTGTTTTCCTGTACTTCTTTAAGGAACTTTTGTGTTTCCTTTTTAAGGGCTTCTAGCTGTTTCCCTGTGTTCTCCTGTATTTCTTTAAGGGAGTAATTATGCCCTTCTTTTTTTTTTCTTTATTTTTATTTTCTATATTTTTTGTTTACATTCCAAAGGCTTTCCCCTTTCCCAGTTCCCCCCTCACCATATGTCCCATAAGTCCTCTTCCCCCTGCCCATTCCCCAATCATCCCTCAACCCTTTCTCTGTTCTGGTACTCTCCTGTAAAACTGGAACCAGTCTTTTTGGGACCAGTGTCCTCTTCTTCCTTTTCCTTGGGAATCTTTTGATTTGCTAATTGTGCCTTGAGTATTCAGAGCTTCTAGGCTCTTTAGTCCTCTATCATTATCATGAGATGTGATTTTAAATGAGAGTCTTGCTCTTCTGGTGTGTTGGGGTATCCAGGGCTTGCTGTGATGGGAGAACTGGGTTCTGATGTTGCCAAGTAGCCTTGGTTTCAGTTTCTTAGTCCTTGCCCTTGCCTCTTGACATCTGGCTATCTCTGGTGTTAGCTGGTCTTGCTGCCTCTAACTGTGACTTGTCTCTCCTGTTCACCTATGTGTCAGTACTCCTGGGAAACCAGTTCTTTCAGGGAGGAATTGGGGTATAAAGAGCTCTGGCACAGGGTCAGCTCCTGGGTGCAGACAGAAAATGTAAGGCTCCTATCCTAAGCTGTTCCTTGGTTCCTGTGTCATGATGGCTCTGGGCAGGTCCCTCTTGGACTAGGAATTTAAGCAGAAGTGGTGGTCTTATCTGTGCTCACCAGTGTGTTGGCACTCCTGGGAGACTAACTCTCTCTTGGCAGTATTTGGGTGTGGAGAGCTTTGGCAGTGTCTGTTCCAGGCACAGATGGAAATTGGAAGGATCCTGTCTTAGGATACACCTCAGTTCCTGTGTCCTGAGTGTTCTAGTCGGGTCCCTATGAGCAGAAGTGGTGGTCTTACCTGTGCTCACAGGCTTGTCAGCACTCCTGGGAGACCAGCTCTCTTCTAGTGGTATTTGGGTATGGAGTATTGTGTCCAAAATTTATTTTTAATATTAAAACACAGACATTTTAAAAGTAAAAATTGAGAGCACATTCCAAGTTATCTATAGGGCATTACCGTGCCTGCAGTGTGACCCCTTCTGGTAGTCATGATGCTCAGTTTAACACACACAGGACCTCAAAACTCTGTGAAGTCTTGAAACTGTCAAACTAGGAAGCAGAGACTGTGGGTCAGAGGACATACTCCAAAGCCAATTCATGCATTTCAAGTCTACTCTTAGCCTAGAGCATTATCTTGTGAATTTGTCAAAAATTCAACTTTCCACATTTCATTTTCCTTAATTTTAAAATAAGGAAATAATGTCAATGTCAAAGATTATAATAATTAAATGAGATGTATCAGGGATTCTTAATTACTTTTTTGTATTATCAAATCTGTTGACATAATTAAAACTAAGATCTAGGTTAATAAAGATAATCAATTATCTTGAATACAATTATCAATATAGTAAATGTCGTAAGTACAAAATGTGAGAAAAAGAATTTGTGGTTTTTTTATTGGAGTTCTTATTGAATGAAATGGTGGGTTGGGACTAAAATTAAAGACTACCTTATGTTTTTCAATTTTATTTTATTGTTTTATATGCCAAGTGTTTTCCTGTATATATGTCTATGCACTGTGTGTTTGCCTGATCCCCAGGAATCCTGGAAGAAAAGACAGTTGTGACCTACCCTGTGGGTACTGGGAAACAAACCTATGGAAGAGCCCTGTAGAAGAACATCCAGTGCTCTTGACCTCTGAGTCATCTTTCCATCATCACACAACTTTTCTTGCTTTGACCAAATATCTGGGTACTCATGAAAGGAGTGTTTGTGGCTCATGGTAAGGGAAATAGCCCATCCCCACGGAGAGTACATGTTTAAAGGTTTATGAAGTAGCAGGTCATATTGCTTCTGTAGTCAGGAAGCAGAAAGTGGGCCAGAAGTGTGTCTGATGTAATAAAAATCAGCAAATCACTTCCTTCAGCAACACTGTAGTTCTAAAACTTCTACAACATTCCCAAACAATTCCAACAGGTGGAGACCAGGTATTCAAATGCATTACACACATGCAAGGCCCTATGTTTGATCACAGGTACCAGAGAGGGGTAAAAGTTAAATTTTAGTAAAAGATATGTTGAACTAAAATATTAATAGATGTTTGACTTTTATTGTGTTCTGAACTAAGAATCATCATTTTAGGAAATAAAAGAGTATGCTTGTAATTATTAACTTAGTGATAACTTTTTAGTCTTCTCATAAGATGGGCCAGGGAAGGCCCTTGCACCCACACCTGATAACCCGAGGTCTAGACCTGGAAACCATATTTGGAAGGAGAGAACTGACTCCTGAAAATTGTCCTCTGACCTCACATGCACACCCATGGGTGTTTCATCTCTCTTCCCATGCAAAAGAAATAAAAAACATTTTAAAAGATATTTAACATATTAAGAATCCAAAATTTTAATAATAATAATAATAATAATAATAATAATAATAACAACAACAACAATGAGTGACCATGTGCTAGTGATCTCTTGTGGCAATTAGTAATTTATATAACAATACACATGTTTTAACATTTGGTAGTTCTAACTGGTAGAGAGTCACTTCAACATAGGCTCTTCGTGTGGTAGTCTCAGAAAACATCTTTGAAGGGCAGTGACTGGTTGTTCTTAGAGTCTTTGTTAGTGTCCTTAGGTGTTCATAGAGTCACAGAAGCAAGCCTTATTCTTGATGTTTTTAAGCCCAAAGAAACTCTCAAAAAGACGGAGGTTTCTCTTTAATCAAAATGTTGCACAAGGTGTCTTGTTCAAACCAAATAGAACTTTGCATCTGTTTTATGTTTCCTTGTCTATCTTCATCCTACTCAGCTTTTTCTCCTCTCTGCAGTTTGTCACTCTGATTTGTTCCTTTCTTCAGATATGTCTTCAGAATTAGCTGGGAAAATATTCTGTGGCTCAACAGCAAGTTTGAAAGCTTCCTGAAAGCTCTTCTCACTCATTTAAAATGCGAAGGTCCTTTTATGGACAGTGCTCCAACATGTGAGCCTTGCTATTCTCTAAACTCCCCATTGTGTGCTGCAGTGTGTATCTCAATGGATTTCATAAGCTGACTTTACTACCATCTAAATAAAAGATCAAGAGACTGTTCTTAGTCCCTCTTCTATTCTCCCACATTACTACCTGCTCTTAGCAAGAGTTACATGCCCTGGACTCATAGATGATGCCTGTAAGTTATATCTCCACTGGGTTGGAGACATGTCTTAGTCAGGAAAGTGCTGCACAAGCCCAAGGACTTGGGTTTAGACCCGCTGTAATCATGGACTAGCTAAGCATGTTGTCTTGATGAGTACATGATCTAACTCCTGGGAAAGAGATGGATGGAAAGAGAGAGGATGGTCCCTAGAGCTCACTGGCCAATTGGCTTGGCCAAGTTGGTGAGCTCCAGGTTCAATGAGATACCCTGTCCTACCCCCCTCCCCAAATGTGATGAGATTGAGCAAAATACCTGATGCCAATTTATGGCCTCGACATGCATGTGCATGCATACAAAGGGCATGCACACCTGCAAGCACCACTTGCACAAATGTTGTCTATACCCACACAACCATGAATACTTACTGTTTACATGCATGGAGAGAAGGGGGAGAGAGGAAAGAGGATATAGAGAGATTGAGTAAGAGAAAAAGAAACAAAGATAGATAGATGGATAGATAGATAGATAGATAGATAGATAGATAGATAGATAGATAGATGGGTGGGTATGTGTGTGTATGTATGTATGTATGTATGTATGTATGTATGGACAGACAGGTACTGATAAATGTAGCTGAAGCTCTTCGGGTCTTATTATTTGAATATGAATAGACTAATGATGACAGGTCACCCTAAGACTAGAGTATTAGGAGTCCTCATTCTCTAGCTGTTCTGCACTTAGCCTCTAGCAATTCATCAAAACTCCATTTACACCAGTCTGCCAGTTGGCAGCTCCCACGGCTTTCCTTCCCGTAAGCTCATATCCTCGGATAGTCCCTGTGCTCATCTTTCCGGATTTCATGGTGATAACATGCACTGTGATGTTAATTCTTTGATGAATTCACAACAATAACTTACTTTCCACTTGGTCGTGTAAATACCTGGTGACTACTTTCAGTTAGGTTCTTTACATGTGAGAGCTGAAACTGGAAACAGAACATCTTATTTTTAATGAATAAAATATATGGAACTCTGGAGTCTCTTCCCCATTTTGGACAATGTACTACTTACCGTGTTTCAGTCAGGGAGATTTTAAAGCAAATAAAACTAAATATACTTAGAGCTGATGTAGCTGATCTTAAATGATTTAAGACTGGTTTGCATATAATACATCTGTACCTGTGATTTCTCTTACCCAAAAGCTCTCCTCTTTGAAACAACTGTACTTGCTCAAAGACCATCCACACTGATTAGGAATGGAGGACAATATTCAAGATAGCCTTTTTTTTTCTATAGGAAATACCCTTGGGTAAGCTGTGAAGGACAAAGTTGAAGCCAACAGAAAAATGAACTGTTGGGACTGGGGCAATGAGTGATCAGGGTAGAGGCAACCACAGACCTCCACTTTTATGCCTAACTGAGCAGGCTCCAACGAAAATGGGAACAGAAAGACTAAGGTGGGTGCTATTACGGAAAAGGCCTTGTGGAGTGTGAGATCTATTCTCTTCATTTGTGAAACATTCTTTTCATTCCAAGGGCCCTGCAGAGTTTTCAAAGCATTTACATGATATTCATCATCAGAGAAGGCTGTTTCTATTCAAGATTTGGCAGTCTTCTAAAGATCTACTTCTGTGACAATTTGTTTCCACTAAGGAACAGTTATATATTAGTGTCTGGGATGTTAACTGTCATTATAGCATCAGGTTCTTTATTATTTTCCTTGCAAATTGCCAGGTGATATCCTTGGAGCTTATGTTCTTTCTGAAAAAAAAAAAAGCACAGTGCAGTGTAACTTAGAAAGCAAATAAAATGCTTCCACAAACATTAATGCTTAATTGCCAAATCAGAGCTCTACCACTTAAGTTCCACAAAAGTATTCACATTTTTTCCTTAAAATTGCCTATATAATAGTTGTCTGCTATTGCTTTGAAAACACTCCAAAAATTCAGTGGCTGAGATGGACAAGTTGTATTATCTTTCTTGGTTTCTATAAGTCAAAGGTTTGAAAAGGGCTCAGCCAGGCTGGTCTCTCTTGAGGTTTGCTTGTGCTGTTGCCATGATACACATTGGACTGTAGTCATTGTGAAGTTCACTTGAGGATACAAGATCTATTGTAAGGTATATGTATTAGTCAGGGTTATCTAGAATAACAAAAGTTATACAATGAATCTCTCTCCATAAATATATTACATATGTATATATAATACATATATAAACATATTTATACATAGTATATATACATGAATATATACTTATATAATACATATTATACATATAGTATATATACGTGAATACACATATACATATATACATATATGTATGAAGTATACATATGAGAAGGGAGATTTATTACAGGGAGTCACAGGCTACAGTCTAAATAATCCAACAATGGTTGGCTGTGAACAGAAAGGCCAAGGATCCAATAGTTGCTTAGTCCATGAGGCTCAGAGTCTTCAATATATGTTGGAATCCCAAAGAAGTGGACTCTAATGCTAGTGAAGGAATGAATTTGCTACCAAGGTGAAGGCAAGCAGGCCAAGGACGCAAAAGCTCCCTTCTTCCATGGCCTTATACAGCCTTCATGCAGAAGGCATGTCCCAGATGAGATCTGGATTAAAATTTTGGATTAAAGCTGTGTCTTCCCCCTTCAAGATCTCAAGTAGAAGTGGATCTCCATACTTCCAATTCCCTCCTGGGTGTGGCCTAGGTGGGCTTTAGTTCCAGATATAGTCACATTGACACCCAAGCGTAGCCATCACAGTGCAGCATTTGTGTAACTGGCAATCTGGTGCCAGCTGTTTCTCAGAGACCTAAGCTTCCTACACCTGGGTTTTCTCCATTGAGTAGAACTGGTATCTTCAAGGCACAGTGACTGCTTTTCCCTAGACTTGAGAAACCTAAGAATCCTTGAGTGTCCAGACAGAAGCTTCAGGTGTCCTGCATAGCCCAGCACTGAATTTCACACTGTTGCCCTGACTACATCTCAACTGTGAGGGCCTGTTTAAGCACAACAGAGTTCTGGAAAGGAGATAACTAGCAAGATATATGGATCATTTTGGGCCATTTCTGGTGGTTGTGTTGTGGTTAATGGCTAAAATTTCTCCAAGGACTTGGTTGGCAGCTGATGGGATTTGGGAGAGTTACTAGGTCAAAATAAGACTCTGATATAATCAATGGACCAATTCAAAAACTGATAGCATTATTAGCAAGTAGAATGCTAGAAACTAGGGGATAGGGCTAAGTGGGATTAAGGTAAGTGGGGCTGTCCCTTGCAGCTGTGTATAGGTGTGTGTATGTGTTGTGTTGTGTGTTATATGTTTGAGTTTTATACATTGTGTGTGTTGTGTATGTCTCTGTATGTGCTTATTTCTTTATAACTGAAGAAAATTGTTAAGTTTGCTTCATTAAAGAGAAGAGAGCCCCAAATACAAATAATGGTTAGTTACAAGGCTGGTCTAGTAAGTATTGTTCCAAGATGCTTTTGTCTGTCTTTCCATCTTGTGAAAATAGTTGCTGGTAGTCCTGGGCTCTTTCCTATTTATGCATTCCCCTGATCCTGGCTGCCATGACACAGGCAGCTGTTCTCTAACATGTGCCAACCTTTGTGATGTTCTGTCTCACCCTATTCTAAAAGCAATGGAGCCACAGCCTGAAATATCTGAACCTGTTGTGTGATACTATTTTGGTGAGCAGATGGGAACAAATATATACTCATCCCAGATAGGGAATTGATGATAGACCAAAGTAGTGATGTTACCAAAGTACGACATGGTGAGCCAATGTGTTTATATGTGTTGCATATGAGAGCATAGGTGATGCAAATGTAGCCATGTTATTGAAAACCTACTCTAGTCATTGTGACAGGTTACAAAAACTGGAAACCAGCAATTCTCTTCAAGGCTTGTATACACTTCAACATATTTAGCAGTCCTTTCTTCTTATATAACCTTGAAAAAGGAGGGGTCTTGTGAATCTTGTAAATTTCAAGGACCTATTGAGATGTATCATTTGCTTACTTCCTGAGAATTTGTTTACACATATTTGTGGGGGCATGTGTCAAGTGTATGTGGTTGTCCCTGATGGTTAGAAAACATGTTGGATTGCCTGGAGCTGAAGTTACAGACTGTTATGAACTGCCTGATTTACTGTAACTTTTCATTTTGGCCTCTTTATTGTGTTCTTATATCTACCACCCATTTCTACCCTAATCCCTTTCAAACCCCTAAGAAGAAGACAAGAAAGAAGGTTAGAGGGAAAAAGAATATAGATATCTTTAGACAACTTCCTGCTGATTAGGGGTGCCAAGATCCCTGGGGCAAGTCTAATCTTCATTATCAGGATATCTCCAACCAGCAACTAGAAACAGCAACCAGCAAATGGCAAGACAAAAAACCAGAAATCCAGAATAACGCTGCTATCTGCAGCATGTGGTAGCATCAAGTAAAGTTCAAAGGGCACCCACATAGTCTAATTCCCAGAAGAAACCTTGTGAGCATGGTTTCCTGTTAAGAAGTCTGTGGAGTTGGTCTTTAGGAGCAACCTGTAAATGTTTAGAGGTTTAAGTGACTCAAACCCTAGAAGCTACAAGCAGAGACTGATAGGTAGTTCCCATGAGAACTTAGAAGACCCACTTCCTAATAGGAATGTATGCTATGTAGGAATGTCTCCTAATAGGAGACATGCTCACAAGGTTTCTGCTAGGAATTGGAATAAAATCCATGTGTACTACAGTCTAAAAAAAAATCTCAGAAATGTGGGTGCCTGTTAAGGAATGCTTCATGCAATAAATGGAGACAGCCTAAGGGAGATGATGTGCAGGTTACAATGGATAATGTCATAGGAGAGGAGCTGCCCAAGCCCTTTGTACTTTACTTGACAGGTGCTAGCTACCACATGCTACAGATGCCAGCAGCAGCAGAGATAATTATTTAGTTATTTGCCCTTTTATGTTTTGATTTTGCTCTGATTTCCTCCATCCTTACTGTGTTTCCATCCCTCCCTTTTGGAATAATAATATCTATTTTGTTATCAAGAGGAGGTGATATGAATAAATACTTTGCACTCATATATGCACCTAAAAAAAATCAAATTGCTACTCTGTTATGCTACCTTAATGAGCATGGTAGCTGAGAAATTCTAAGACTGTTTTGAAGTAAATTATGTTCAAGTTGTATTTAAATGAGCTGATTTCTGCCCACTTGTTAAAGCCCCTAACCCTTATCTTAGAAGGCAAACATTTGCCGGAAAGTGCCTGAAGGAGTAGTTACCACAACTGTCTGGACACAGTTCATACTGGATGATCTGCTAAAAAAGAAATTCTTTTTATTGCTACTTGCAAATATTTGTGTACTTTTATTGCAACCTGCAAAGCATCTGCCTGCAGAGTGTTCATTCCTGTGGTCTCTGTTTCTGTAAAAATGTCTGACCGGGATAGGAATTCTTTTGGTGGGCATGGTACTTAAAACCCACCTGTTAGCAGGCCTATAGAAGCTATAAGGAATTGGAGGTGTGGAGGTGGCTGCTGGACTCTCCAAAGCATTATCAGGAGTTTCTTTTTGTGCACGAATAAAGAGGATGTCTCTTCAACCGCATGCTCCATTCTTGATGGGTGGAATTTTCCACAGCAGTAGAAGTATGCAATGTGCTCTTTGGTTTGCACAGAGGTGCCCAGAGCTATGGTTTATCTTGTGTCTCAGAGGAATCTTGGGGCTTCAATTCTTCAGCAACACTGAAAGAGTTAAGATAGGTTATGGGATCTCTTAGAGATTGGCTGAATGCACTTTTCATTTTGGATTCAACATGACCCTTTGGGAGTCACAGTGGAGTATTATGACTTGGATATGTGGCTTCCCTTCCCTCCCCTCCACCCTCAACTCACCAAAGCCTTATTATTGAAGGTTTGGTCCAGAGTTAGTAATGCTGAGGGGTGCTAAGAGCATAGTCATAAACAAACATGCTATTTCGAGGTGGGGGTCTTGAGGAAATGGATAACCAGGAGCTCCTTGAAAACGAGAGGACGATCATCGGTGCACTAGCATCTGTGCACTCACTCACTCTCAGTGTCCTTGGGTGTGGGCACAGTGTTACTCACTGCTCAGGTCCTTGCCACTTGACTTCCCCGCGAGGATGGACCACAGCCTGTCATTGTGAGCAAAATCAACTCTCTTCCTTAAACTGCGCTACTCAGAATTGTTTATCACAGCAAGAGAAACCATTAAACAGTACCAAAAAAAAAAAAAAGGCGCTATCATCTTACTCTATAAAAACAGTAACAAAATTATACCATTCTTGCTGGCCAAATGAATGCTTGAAAGAATTTCAAGTTAGGTATTGTAACTAATGGTAGTCTGGAACATGGAAAAGGGGAAATTATGAAACTATTCGGTTGAGTACAAACCTGTTTTCAAGGAAAGCACCACAACTCTTTGGAAATGGTCTAGCAGCAGAATGGCTCTGTGACCAGTCCCAGCAGTGATGGATTTCACCCCCAGAGGACTAGGGTGTGGTTTCAGAAGAAAGGAAACAGAAGGGAGGTTCACATCCAAGATACTCTTGGATCCTAGAATTACTGAACTAACTGTCACAGACAAATGAGATAGATAAAAAACAAAAGCACCCCCCCCACACACACACCAAATGCAGGGAACTCATTTTCATTATATATGCTTTCAGACCTTGCAATTTGAAGCAGAATGAACATCATCTTATGAATGGAAATGTAAAGCTATGGGAATCAGTCTGTGGCTGTGTGTATGGAGTTTAATATAGCTGGTCATTGCAAATATATTTCTCACATGCCCTGTTGTAAGCATGAAATCTGCTTTCACTAGGGAGGGATTTTGAAATTTTGTCAGATTTTCAAAGGAAAACTTTATTACTTATTTCTAAAGTTAACAGCTACATGAATGCTTATGTTTCTAAAGGGCAGCCTATATATATAGCATCCTATCTCTGAAGTTCCCATAAGACACAAACATTACACTGTTTCAATTATTATGTATAATTACTAAATAGCTATGTATATGGAATAATCTATTTTATTTGTTATAGGACAGTAATTTGGAAACTTTGTTCCTTGTATACATTTTTTTTGTAGATGTTATACCTGGAGTCTAATTTTTTTTCTCCCTTTAACAGGTATCCATTAAAAACAGTAAAGTAAAATGTGACCTATTGCTTATAAACTCTATATGCTAATTTATTGATTTTTGCGATTCAGTGGTGGCTTTCCCCTTTTCTGTAATCCACGCAGAGTACATTATGGTTACTTCCCAGAGCCATTTTTCTCCACTAAGTCACACTCATTACCTCAGTCTTTTGCATATCTTACAGATTGACTGACAAAGTATCGTTCTGTCCCTCTTCTTTTTGACCTTCCTCTATTACAGACGCTAGCCTTATATGTCATCACTCCCTTACAGCTGGGCTTCTTCAAGTGTTTAAATACCTCTCAGCAACGGTCGCTTGGGAACTTGGAGGTGGACATGAGCAATGACCGGAATATCTCAAGGAGAAGAAACTCATCCCACAAGTCCTTGTACCTGGCAAGCCTCAAGGTGACTTTAAAGGAGTTACATCAGCTGTCTTAAATCTTAACAGGGTATCTTATTTAGAAGAGATTATAACGTGACAGAACATATCAACAGAGCAGTTCAAAAGGGGGTGGAGATTCCAGCTGGACATTAGGCGTGGAGATGGTAAGTACAGTCAGGTCCTGGATACATTTTTGAGCTGACCCAACTAGTTTCCTGAGTTGAATATCAATGACAAGAGGCAACTCACCCATTGGGAAAAGAATGTTGCCAAATTTATCATGATGTGCTTACCCATGTCAGATGCTGCCCATGGTTCAAGGCAGAAGAGAATGGAGAAATGATAATTGCCTGGGTGGATGTGGTTTGTGACCTAGTTAAAGTAGTTATTATTATAAAGTTGAGGGTAAAAGACAGAGGGGTGGGCTTAAGAGAGCTAGTAAGGGATAATTTATGACTGGTCTTAGTCAAAAGCCTGAGAAGTTATTAGGAGACTGATTCAGAATGTAGGTAATGTTTTGAAGGCATTTTTTTTCTCTCTAGGAAAATGAGATATTATGTATTTATGCATTACAAATTATGTGCTGGTCTTCATTTCTCCTTTCTGACACAGAGGCCCTAATCCCACCAGAATTTCCTGCGTAATAGGAGCCTCTTTTATTTTTGTGAAGTGACATTTGTCAGGATTCCAAATGGCATTTTTGTATCAGAGAGAACAAAACATGATTAGAAGTTCAGAATTTTCATCCTTCCTGCAATCTTCCAGGAAGAGAAGAGAATCTGGAGTCTGAATTATGAAATCATAGTTCCTATAGGATGAAGTTTTCATAAAAGTCCTTATCAGGTTCAGAGAGCTTCCAGGTTGCTGAGCTAGCAGAAGTCTGTAGAGATCGTAGCCTAGGTAGGGCTGTGAAGGCTTGGTGATCTTTCCTCATTCCTTGTCCTATGGGGCTATTTTCCAACCTGATGTTCCTGGGTAATATCCTTTTATAACAAACTGGTAATCTAGTGGAACTCTACTGCTTGTATCTTGTGTCTGAAATAGAAGGTGGTCTTGTAGTGATGATCCCTTAACATGTGGAAACTAATATGGTCTCCATGTAGATGATGACTTAAGCAAGTGGCTTAAGTCATATGACATACAATGGATTTGGGTGGAAGAACCAAATTGGAGAGAGAGAGAGACAGAGAGAGAGAGAGAGAGAGAGAGAGAGAGAGAGAGAGAGAGAGAGAGAGAGACAGAGAGAGAGACAGAGAGACAGAGAGACAGAGAGACTGTGTGTGTGTGTGTGTGTGTGTGTGTGTGTGTGTGTGTAAACCAAAACCCTTGTGTCTGGTGTCAGATCAGTGAAATGGAAAGTGTTGGTATAGCAGCAACATTTATTTGTTTTCAGTACAGAAATCAATCCAATAGAGAGCTAAATATTGGTAGACAGGAAAGGAAAGAAAAGTTTTAACAAGTATGCAAGAAATAGGCATTCATTTTCATGTACTTAATTAGTGGATAAACTGGATGATGAGGTAGGATAGAGTTCAGAGAACTATTTGAATGATGTCCTTAACTAAAACAGAAGGCTTGGACTCTAATGCTCACGTAGATGGGTGGGTTTAAATGGGCTCAGGGGAATTGATCTTTAGTAGCAAGCCAGGAAGCAGAAGGTAAACATGAATGTACATGGAAGGGTCTAAAAGCTTCATTCTAATTAATTTTGTCAGTAGGACCAACAATCGAAAATTAATTTGAGATAATTAGTGGATTAATTAATGAATAACAGGTAAGTGTTAATGTTACAGCGTTCCAAGATTAATTAAGGCCCAATTAGGGCTCCATTCAGTGCCTAGACGTGATTAAATAGAAAGTAGGGGAGGTTGGTAGAGATAATGGAGTCTATATTTTATTTTGAGGAGGACATTAGTAAACACTAGGCGAGACATCAGAACCTTTAATGGTATAATTGTGAATGCAACATAACCTAGAGTCACTGGAGAAGAGAATCTCAGTGGAATTCCATTGCTATCTTTTTGGCCTGTGGCCATAGGTTTGGGAGATTGTCTTGACTACTTCAGTTGATATGGGAAGACCAAGTCAATTTCAGGTGCTATGGTTCCCTGGTTTGGAGCCCTGAACTAAAAGGAATGGAAATGTCTAGCTGAGTACTGAGCAGGTGTGTACTCATTCTCTTTTCTTTTGACTAAGAAGGTGATTGGCCAACTAGATACCCCAAAGTGATAGGTTGTGACCTCACCTTGTGAGCTAAAGCAAGCTTTTTCTCCTCTAAGTTACTTTCTGCCATGATATTGTACCACAGCCACAGACATGAACCTAGGAGAGAGGCTGACAAAGCACCGGGATCTGGAGACAGGGACTGGTTATAGTTGCGAACAGAACCAGAAAACCGAATCAAAGCGACAGAGAAGCAATAGAAACAGAGAAGGACATCTCTGCTTGGTCTGCGTGGGATTCAGAGAACCTGTTGGAAGTACAATGAGATCTCAGCAGAGACAAGGCATGGATCCTACTTCTGATACTCTGCTCTGGCAGTGGGAGGGGTAGACTGTGGCTGGTGTTTGGGATGCTGGGGTAAACTACAAAGTATGAAATTCAGCTTTCTTCTATGTACATAATGCCAAATTATGGAATGACATCTATTATACAAGCATTTTGTACATATAAGCAAGTAATTTTAAGCAAAGAGTTGAATATTAGGCTTTTCCCAACATGGTATCTGACTTTTCAAACTAAGGATGTAATTTAAATAAGAGAAATAAAATCCCCAAATGTCATGATAATATACTCCTTTCAAACAATTTGAATGTTTATATATATGATAATATGTTCTTCTGTAAGATAGATAGCATTATATTGTATAAGAAAACTGTGAAGGAGACACGGAATAGCCATGAGCACAAAGTAGTGAGAGGCAAATTCATTCCCCAGTTTTGATTTGGAGTCTATGAACAGATTAAGTTGCGATGTCTGAGACAGTCTAGGGAGTTTTTATTTTTGTTTCTTTATTTAAAGTCTCACATATTTTCTTTAAAAAAAGAAAGCTATTAGTTCAGTTAGTTAAGCCTTTAAAACAAATCCTAAAGACTGGATGGCTTATAAGCCAACAGAAATGAATTTTCACAGAGGGAGAGCCTAGGCATCTAAGATCAGGGTGCGGGCCTCACGGTGTTCTAGAGAAAGCTCTCTTCCAGGTTGTGCAGCACAAAAGTCTTGCATCCTTACATGACGGTAAAAGGTCTCAAGGACTCTCTGGGTCTTCACTATAATAGCAGTACTCTCACATATGAATGCCAAGCTGCATGGCATGACTTAATTACCTCTCTTAGGCTGTCTCATCTCCTTGGGGATGAGACATATATAATTTCAGCATATAAAATTTCAGCATATAAAACTGAGGGATAGGAAAGGTGAGACAACCATTCTCTTGCAAAGGCCATCCTGTGAATTTTTTCCAACCTCTAAGGAAATATTTTTCTTTAACTCTGTGTTGCAAAGTAATGCCCACATCTTGAAGTCCTAGATACTCTTCCATCCACTTTACTAATAACTAAGTGACTTGATTCGGCGAGTTTCCATTTCTGCTTGGGAATTCTACTACTTTAGCCCACTTCATTTTGTTTAAAACAGCATCTTTGGAGAGTCTTTTATGCAAAGAAGACTATTTTCATCTTGATTGTCAACAAAGAAAATTGTTGATGCTGGTTTAGCAAGGCAATTTGTAATGGAGCAACCGTGCCCTACCATTTCTCCAGTGAATAGTCTATTTCTGACTGCAGACAAGCGTGTGCATAATGCCAGTGTAAGAGGAAGGAAGAGACCTTGTCTCTTTTGCAGGTGCATTCGTCTCGTAGGCAGGTGTTTGAGGCTGCTTTACATGAGTGTTCGGATAATATGGCGTGCATTTTCATCGCTGCCGGTGCAAGCAATCAGACTCCAGAAAGAGTTCTGTGCTTAAAGAAACTTTGTCAATAAGTCGACAGAGTTGATCTCATAAAGAGCAAATGGGGTTCACTGTTTAAGTGCTTGCTTGGGAGACCATTAGGAAGACAGACCTTCTAACAATGGCAGTGGTAGTGCAGGCAAAAAGCTTCAATTGTTTACTATCCCAGTATTTTAAGATCAATAATCCTTTAATTTATTCAGTTTGGCATCAAGCTACAACTTACATCCCAGTATTTCACTGTGCTAGCTGGAGGAGGCTGTTTATAAAGAGCATGCATCACAGGTTGTAAAGTTCATCATAATGTGTGAGATCTGACAGAAGTGACGATAAAACACATTGACTGCCTTTGTTAGGATACATGGAGCCAGGAATTGGTGGCCTTGTGCTATATCACCCAAGTCCTCTGATTCCCCTTTTTCTTTCTTTGTCGCATTTCTGAAACCTGAATAGAGTTGTGCAGGTACTGGCGGGCAGAATTACTCTAATAAAAACCTTGAGCAGAGAAAACCTCAAAGGAATTTTTAGAAACTCTTATTTCAAAGCCAATTTTCTGTTCAAAAACCTACACAAACTAGAATTGAATAGCCTATTGGTTTCAGTGCTAAAAAGATAGATTTTAATGTTTGGGGGGAAAAAGCCAAGAACTTCTATCTCATTCCTTTGCTTTTATGAAGCTTCTATAATAATTTTGTTGTGAATGAATAATACTTTAACATGTTTAGCAATAGAATAATGTTTCAAGGTCTGAGTCGAATTTTGTCCTGCACACACGAAGAACACAGCTCTCATATCAAGTTTATTCTGGAGACAAATATGAATGAGTAGTCAGGGCATGCCAAATTCCATGTACCAACATGCTAACAGTTTCATGAAATTTGTTTGTTTTAAAATATGAGAACATAATATAAATACATAATTCCTTCTTCCCTCCTTATGAAGATTTTTACAGTAGTAGAACAAAGTAAGTCATAAATTAAGGAATCTTTCAGTTTGATGAGATCATAAGGTAGGTGGGTTAAGGCCGAGTGTAGCTAGCATCACTGCTATTGGCCTGAGATGCTATATCAGGACATTCAGTCTTTCTAGTGGAAGTTAGTGATTTGTCAAATTAGTACATTTCAAAAAGTTTAACTATTAATCACAAAGATGACCATTTCTTCATCTGTCCCCTTATGCTATTTTGAATTTTATGTTTTATAATAAATTTTATCTTGGAATCTGACCATAGAGACATTCAACATTAGTGTGCAGGTAGTTTTCTCTTTTCTTTTCTTTTCTTTTCTTTTCTTTTCTTTTCTTTTCTTTTCTTTTCTTTTCTTTTCTTTCTTTTCTTTTCTTCTTTTACTTCTTCTTCTTTTTTGCTTTCACAACTTTGCCATGCTCTTTTGTGTAGTTGTGGCATTATTTGTCCTGATATAACATATCAAGGTTGTTTCTAGTACTTCCTCATAAATGCCATGCATCCTACAATGAACACGTGTTTGTTGTCATTTTATGTAGTGAAAGGACATCTGTGAAGTTACTTTCCCAGAAATGTCATCCTTTCAAATTCACTACTTCTAATCAGGCCATAGGGAAACCAGAATTCTAAACAAACAAACAAACAAAAAACCCAAAAGAAACATGTTTGCATATGTGTACTATTTTAGAGTGCATGTCACACATGTGCAAATGCCCATGGACACCAGAAGAGCTTCCTAGAACTGAACAGGTATGAGCTGCTTTATGTGGATGCTGGGCACAAAACCTGACTCCTCTACAAAGTTGTAAAGAGCAGTTAGCGAGCCTGGCATTGGTGGCGCACGCCTTTAATCCCAGAACTTGGGAGGCAGAGGCAGAGGCAGGTGTATTTCTAAGTTTGAGGCCAGCCTGGTCTACAGAGAGATTCCCAGGACAGCCAGGGCTACACAGAGAAACCCTGTCTCGGAAAAAAAAAAAAAAAAAAAAAGATCAGTTAGCAGCCGAGTCAGTCCTCCAGGTCATCAAATTATATGGGAAAACATTTGTAAGCAGAGTGTCTTAGGTCAACATGGAAGCACGAAGATCATATGTACATGCACTCTCCTCACCTCAGGAATACAGTATGGGAAATTTAAAAGAGGGAAAAGTCTCATTGGTTGCTCCCCACAGACTGAGGGGAAGGTACCATAGCTTAAGACAAGACTTATAAAACTCACTGAGCATGGAAAAGTCAAGCTGGTGCCTACATAGAGTTGTCACCACTGATACTGACTGAGAGCTACTCTGCATGCAACCAATGGAAAAATGTGAACAGCAACCCAGCCTTTGATATAGCTCAATGATGTCCTGCCTGCAAAATATGCTTTTGCTTAAAGAACGTAAGAGTAACCAATCAATATTTCATTTGACTTACAGCTTACTCCATGAGATGGAACACATTCTCAATACTGCTTGGGTTACCAAGAACCTGAGATTAGCTAGCTCAGGAACATAGGGTAAAACCAAATATTACTGTTTTAAAGAAAGTATAGCATTAAATGGCTCTTAATAACATTCTGCTATACTCATAGAGCAATGCCTTGCTCAGCCTCCATCAGAGAATCTTCCCCCTGCTCCACATGGGAACAAATACAGAGACCCACAGCCAGATATTGTGTAGAGAGTGAGAGATCTTGGAACATTCAGGAAAAACAGGATGTCTCTGTCAAATCCCTCATCTTGGGCTCAGAGAAACTCACAGAAGAGGAGGTGGAAAGCCAGAGGGGCTAGAGGACACCCTGAAAACAAAGACCTCTTCATCAACATGATCAACACACATATGAGCTCACACAGACTGAAGCAGCATGCACAGGGTCTACACCAGTTGGGGGTCCTAGAGCTGAAAGGAGAAGAGGACACATGTCCTCATTCCTAACCCAGAAGCAAATTCCAATTAGTAACCAACAGCAAATAAAAATTGAGCTTCCTCTAAAGGAGTCTCATTGGGGAAGCAAACTACTCTTAACTGTAGGCTACATGTCCAGCAGCAGAGGGGCAACAGAAAATGAACTCAATGGCATCTTTGAAGGTTCTTTGTCACACAGGGTGAGGTCAGAGAACTTCCTTTTTCTTAACTTTTATCTTGAATGTGTTTTCTTTTCTCTTTTTGACCCTACAGGTCCTTTGTGTATATATTACAGCTTCCAGCATAGTGTTTTTATGGGATTCCTGAGTATTCAAACAAGTGGGTCTCTGATTCTTCTGCCTTCTCTGAATCTCTGATTCTCTTTACCTTCTATTTGATGATTTTGCCTATTTCCAATGTGTTAGCTTATATGTTATGTTAATGCAATTATATGATATGATATGATGTAATATGATATGATATGATATTTATTATCATTCTGTAGAAGCCTGTTGTTTTCTAACAAGAGACAGAAAGGGAATGGATCCTGATGAGAGCGGAGGTGCAGTGGGGCAGGAAGGAGTAGAGGAAGGGGAAACCTTAATCAGAATAGATTATGTGAGGGAAAAAATCTATCTTCAATAAAAGGAAAAAGTGTATTAGTATCAGCTAGGAAAGAGGAAAATGTATTGGGAGTAAGCTGGATGTTTCTGAGGTATAGAATAGAGCAGGACAGGTTAAGGAAAACAGACCGCAGTGAAATACATATTTAAAAACAGGCTTCTGGGGCACATCTGAGCTCATAATAAGACTTACTGGGCCTTTCTGTTTCCATCTGCACCCAGAATTGACCCTGTGCCACAGCTCTCCTTACCCGATTCCTGTTGGGAAAGAGCTGGTCTCCCAAGAGTGTTGATACACCTGAGAGCACAGGTGAGACCATCACTTCTGCTCAAATTCCTGGCCCAGGAGGGACCCACCCAGAGCCCTCAGGCAACAGCCTGGGATAGGATCCTTCCAGTTTCCACCTGTGCCCCTGAGCTGACCCTGTGCCACAGCTCCCCATACTCAAAGCCCTCCCAGAGAGAACTGGTCTCCCAGGAGTACTGATACACAGACTTACAGGAGGGACAAGCCACAGTCAGAGACAGCAAGACCAGCGAATATCCAAAAATATCCAGATGGCAAGAGGCAAGGGCAAGAGCATAAACAACAGAAACCAAGACTACTTGGCATCATCAGAACCCAGTTCACCCACCACAGCAAGCCCTGGAAACCCCAAAACTCTGGAAAAGCAAGAGTCTCATTTAAAATCGCATCTCATGATGATGATAAAGGACTTTAAGAAGGACATAAATAACTCCCTTAAAGAAATACAGGAGAACACAGGGAAACAGCTAGAAGCCCTTAAAGAGGAAACACAAAAGTTCCTTAAAGAAGTACAGGAAAATACAACCAAACAGGTGAAGGAATTGAACAAAACCATCCAGGATCTAAAAATGGAAATAGAAACAATAATGAAATCACAAAGGGAGACAACCCTGGAGATAGAAAATGTGGTACATTTACACAATGGAGCACTACTCAGCTATTAAAAACAACGACTTCATGAAATTCACAGCAAATGGATGATGGATATAGAAAATATCACTCTGAGTGAGGTAACTCGGTCACAAAAGAACACACATGCTGATGTACTTACTGATAAGTGGATATTAGGCAAAGAGCATGGAATACCCATGATACAACTCACAGATCACATAAAGCTCAAGAGGAAGGAAAACCAAAGAGTGGACGCTTCAGTCCACTACTTAGAAGGGGAAACAATCTAATCAAGGGAAGTAGAAGGTGGGAGGGACTTGGGTGGAAGAGAGGAGGAGGAGGGGAAAAAGAGGGGCAGAATCAAGTATGGGAGGAGATGGAGGAGATGTACAGAGGGTCAGGAAATTGAACAGAGGTGTATAGCAATGGGGGATGGGAACCTGGATGTAGCAACCAGAAAGTCCCAGATGCCAGGAAAGCAAGAGCCTCCCACAACCCCAGTGTATGACATTAACTGAAATACTACAGAAAGAGAAGGGAGAACCTGTTGAAACCATATACAGAGATTAGGCATGCCCCCCCCCATTGAGGGATGGGCCCACCCACCCATCTACATAATTTTAACCAAGAATTGCTCCCTAAAGAAAATACAGGGACAAAGAGTGGAGCAGAGACTGAAGGAAAGGCCATCCAGAGACTGACTATACTGGCTGGTTTTGTGTTTCAATTTGACACAAGCTGGAGTTATCACAGAGAAAGGAGCTTCGGTTGAGGAAATTCGTCCATGAGTTCCAGCTGTAAGGAATTTTCTCAATTAGTGATCATGGGAGGGCGGGAATTGTGGGTGGTGCCATTCCTGGGCTGTTGGTCTTGGGTTCTATAAGAAAGCAAGCTGAGCAAGCCAGGGGAAGCAAGCTAGTAAGTAACATCCCTCCATGGCCTCTCATCAGTTACTGCTTCCTGACCTGCTTCAGTTCCAGTCCTGACTTCCTTTGGAGACGGTCAGCAATGTGGAAATGTAAGCTGAGTAAACCCTTTCCTCCCCAGCTTGCTTCTTGGTCATGATGTTTGTGCAGGACCTGCACATACAAACTCTGACTAGGACATTGCCCCACCTGGGGATCTATCCCACGTGCAGATACCAAATCCAGACACTTTTGCTGATGCCAAGACATGCTTGCTGACTGGAAGGAGCCTGACACAGCTGTGTCCTCAGAGGCTCTGCCTGATCCTGACCAATATAGAAGAGGATGCTTGTAGCCAACCATCAGACTGAGCAAAGGGAGGAGGAGTTAGGGGAAGGAACTGAAGGGGCCTTATCTGGCATCAGTGGGATGGGAGGCCCTTGGTCCTGTGAAGCCTGATGCCCCAGTGTAGAGGAATGCCAGGTCAGTGAGGCTGGGTAGGCATGTGGGGGGGCACCCTCAGAGAAGCAAGGTAAAGGGGATGGGATGGGGAGTTTTCAAAGGGGAAATGGAGAAAGGGGACAACATTTGAAATGTAAATAAATAAAATATCCAATTAAAAAATTAAAAAAAATATTCAGGAAAAAAGAATTACTGGAAGCAGAGAAGACTGTGTAAAGGCCACAACTCTACTTTGTACGATTTCAAAAAACACAGAGCTGTGACTGAGTCATTTCCTATTTAAAATTCTTCCCTAGTCTCATTTGTCCTTTAAACAATGTAAGATCTTTAAGGCAGGCAGCCACCTGCTTTGGTCACTGTGTCTTGGTCACTGGCCCCATTTCCTTATCATGTTCCAGTCACATGCGCTTTCCTCAGTGGACACTCGCTCTTCAGCTCTTCATTTTCACCCTGCGGCTTCAGTATGACATTCCTAGGGAAATGTCTTCCTGACCGGAGACCTGCACACTGAAATGTTTTTTTGTTCTCCATAGCTTTCTTACCCTTGTTAAACTCATCACATTAGATCATTTATTTACTTCCCACCTGCCTCTCCAAAACTGAAACTCAATGGTGCCATGGAAGGACTGAGGGACAAAGGAAACTCTGCTGTCAGAGAAGGTGGAGGATCCCTTGATCTGGAACTCCTGCTGGCTGAGAAGGTGTGATCCCAGCTCAGTTGACATTTACTATAAAAAGATGCCAATTTCATGTTAAATAGTAGCAGCGGAGGTTGAGAGCCGGAATTGAATATGATCTTGGTCCTTTCACCAGATGATGACTGAGCATCTCAAGCAAAACTTAAGCCAAATACTGAAGGGCAAAATCAAGTGTCTCGAGCCATGGAGGAAACAATGTGTCTCTTGACAAACCCTTGTTTGCTACCGCAGGATAGACATTTTCTAGCCAGCAGCAACCGACTCACAGTGTTTTATCTGCTTACTTCTCTTGATCTTATTACACAAAGAATAATATTATAATTAGACATGGAGAAATGTGGCCTACCACGAACAGAACTTAATTATCAATTAACTTAATTTATTGAGTAAACAGAACCATTTATTAAGTAGAGGATACATAGTATCCAAAATTAAATTAAATTAAACCAATCATAATTGAAACTTGGTATGGAAGATACAAAAATCTTCCATGCTCGTGGGTTGGCAGGATTAATATAGTTAAAATGGCAATCTTGCCAAAAGCAATATACAGATTCAACGCAATCCCCATCAAAATCCCAACTCAGTTCTTTATAGAGTTAGAAAGAGCAATTCTCAAATTCATCTGGAATAACAAAAAACCCAGGATAGCTAAAACTATCATCAACAGTAAAAGAACTTCTGGGGGAATCAATATCCTGGACCTCAAGCAATACTACAGAGCAATAGTGTTAAAAACTGCATGGTATTGGTACAGTGACAGGGAGGCAGATCAATGGAATAGGATCGAAGACCCAGAATTGAACCCACACATCTATGGCCAATTGATCTTCGACAAAGGAGCTGAAAACATCCAGTGGAAAAAAGATAGCCTTTTCAACAAATGGTGCTGGCTCAACTGGAGGTCAACATGCAGAAGAATGAGAATTGATCCACTCTTATCTCTTTGCACTAAGATCAACTCCAAGTGGATCAAGGACCTCCACATAAAACCAGACACACTAAAACTAATAGAAAAGAAACTGGGGAAGACCCTTGAAGACATTGGCTCAGGGGAAAAGTTCCTGAACAGAACACCAATTGCTTATGCTCTAAGATCAAGAATAGACAAATGGGACCTCATAAAATTACAAAGTTTCTGTAAGGCAAAAGACACTGTCAAAAGGACAAATCGGAAGATACACTCTAAAGGCTGAGGCAGGAGGATTGAAAATCTGAACTCAGTTTGGGCTACACAGTAAGATCTTGTCTCAAAATAATATGTTTTATTTAAATGTATTGGGTTTTGACTTTTAAAAATAAAACGATCTAGATTTTTTGAGTTAAATTTAACAAAACTTTCAACATGGTAAGAAAATAATTAAAAGTGTTTATCTTCTAGTCTTACTGCAAGGTGATATGCCAAAGCTGGTTGATATCCACAGAAGGCCTCCCCTTTTCTGAGGAGAATCAGAGGAGGGGTGGCTGGGGCGGGTAAGAGGGAGGGATTAGGAGGAGAGGAGGGAGAGGCAGCTGAAATAAGCATGTAAATTAAATAAATAACTTAATCGATAAAAATATATCCTTGGAAAACAAGCAAAAGACAAACATATTTATCTCCCATTTACATGTGAGCATCAACAAGCAATTCTTTTAAACTTTCTGGAAGGCTATGTTGAAGGATAACTAGGGCAAAGTTGACTCATGACCAGTTAGCTGAATATGTAGCACCTGGCAGAAAGACTCCATTTTCCTTGTTTCCTTGAGGAGAGAAGTAGTCCTGTGGTTTCAACAGGGTGGGAGAATACCAGGAAGAGCCAGACACTTGGGGGAGCTCCAAATTTTGTGCACAAACCTCTCAACATCTTGTCAAGCTTGCAGAGCAAGAAAAGGATCTATGATTGCTCCTGTGAGTATTTTGTTCCCTTTCTTAGAGGAACCAAAGCACCCTCACTTAAGTCCTCCTTCTTCTTGAGCTTCCTGTGCTGGGTGAATTGTATCTTGTTTATTTTGAGTTTTTGGGCTAACATTAGTGAGTGCATACCATGTGTGATCTTTTGTGATTGGGTTGCCTCACTCAGGATGACACTTTCTAGTTCCATCCATTTGCCTAAGAATTTCATGAATTCATTGTTTTTAATAGCTGAATAGTACTCCATTGTGTATATATACCACAGTTTCTGTATCCATTCCTCGGCTGGGGGACATCTGGGTGTTTTCCATCTTCTGGCTATTATAAATAAGGCAGCTATGAACATAGTGGAGCATGTGCCCTTATTACATGTAGGAGCATCTTCTGGGTATATGCCCAGGAGTGGTATAGCTGGGTCCACAGGTAGTACTATGTCTAATTTTCTGAGGAATTGCCAAACTGATTTCCAAAGTGGTTTTACCAGCTCACAATCCCATCAACAATGGAGAAGTGTTCCTTTTTCCCACATCCTCTCCAGCATTTGCTGTCCCCTGAGTTTTTCATCTTAGCCATTCTGACTGGTATAAGGTGGAATCTCAGTGTTGTTTTGATTTGCATTTCCCTGATAAGGATGCTGAACATTTCTTTAGGTGCTTTAGAGCTATTTGAGTTTCCTCAGTTGAGAATTCCCTGTTTAGCTCTGTACCCCATTTTTTAATAGGGTCATTTGACTCTCTGAAGACTCACTTCTTGAGTTCTTTGTATACATTGGATATTAGCCCTCTATCGGATGTAGTTCTTTTCCCAATCTGTTTAGCTGTTTTGTCCTATTGACTGTGTCCTTTGCCTTACAGAAGCTTTACAGTTTTATGAGGCCACATTTGTCTATTCTTGTTCTTAGAGAGACAATGTGTGGAGCAGAGACTGAAGTAAAGGCCACCCAGAGACTGCCCTACCTGGGGATTCAGCCTATAAACAGTCAACAAACCCCGGCACTACTATGGACGACAATAAGTGTATACCAAAAGGAGCATGCCATGGTTGTCTCCGGAGGGGCCCTGCCAGAGCCTTACAAATACAGAGGGAGATGCTAGCAACCAACTATTCGACTGGACATGGGGTCCCCAGTGGTGGGTGGTCTGGAGGAGCTGAAGGTATTTATAGCCCCATGGGAAGAATAATCATTTTGGCTACCCAGATGCCCCAAGACTCCCAGGGACTGAACCATCAACCAAGGGGCACACATGGTTCCAGCCAAAAATGTGGTAGAGGAAGGCCTTGTTGGACATCAGTGGAGAAGTGGTCCTTGGTCAGGTAAAGGCTCAACAGAGGCCCCAACAAAGGGAAACCGAGGTGGGGGGAGGTGGGAGTGTGTCTAGTCGAGGGGCATATACATTGAGGCAGGAGGAGGGAGGAGGGGTTGGGGGGGTCTTAGGGGAGGGGGGAAATCGGGAAAGGTTTTACCATTGGCAATGTAAATGAAGACAATATTCAATAAAAAAGTAAAAAAATAAAAAAAGAAAGAAGGAAAGAAAGGAAGGAAGGAAGGAAGGAAGGAAGAAAGGAAGGAAGGAAGGAAGGAAGGAAGGACGGAAGGAAGGAAGGAAGGAAGAAAGAGAAAGAAAGGAAAAGATCTCTGAGATGCAGGGAGGATGGGGGCGAAGACTGCCAACAGAAGCTGCCTGGAAACTTCTAGCAGTTGCCTGATCATTGGGAATGCAGCTACCGGCTTGGTCCCTCGCAGGGTAATGAATTGTATTTGGAAAACATCTCAGTATTTCTACAAAACCTTGATGATGGTGTCTTAGGGGAAAGAGGTAACTTGCAAAAGTAAAAGGGCCACGTTTCAGCGTAGTCCGGAAGCCCCCAACCTCTGCGTTGCCGTGATGCTCCTCTACTAAACTAATTGCAGATGAAACACAACTCAAACTCAGTGCTTTGTTTTTTGTCTCTCCCCTCTCTGTTCCCCCCTCCACCTCCTAGGAAATGGTAGCAGAGGGTCCCACTACCCTCGTCCAGGCTAACAGAACGGAGATCTACAGAATGGAAACGTTCAGATACAAAGGCAAATAATCATAGGTGACGCCAGGCTTAGTTACAGTTAAAAGGAAAACAAATATTTCAAAATCTTAATGGCTTAAAGGTTCTAAAACGAACCAGCTATTATGCTTAGTATAAAGATACTGTTTCCGTTGGTCCTCCCTCTTCTGGCCCTTACCATCTATCGACTCCTTCAGCAATGGTCCCTGGGCTGTGGGGAGAGGGGCTGTGATAGAAATGTTGGCGTTTATGGTTAGTTTATGGTTAAGCACAGATACTTTTCTTTGTACTTTAACCAGTTCTGAGATTTTGACTTAATCGAAGTGCGCAAAGCAAATTCTATGATGAGGATTTGAACTCTGATCCTCCTGCTCACAGAGATGGTTCTTACCCACTGAGCCATCCACGGGGTCCCATGCCTGTTTCCTTGTGTGTAATATAGGGATCCAAGCTCACTTGGGTCTCTGTGCTCATTCAGAAAGCTAAACCATCTCCCAACCCCAAATTTTCACCTTTATATGTATGTGGTATGTAAGCACTGTCACATATGTGTAGGCACATACATGTGCATATGTGAGGAGACCAGCCCTGAGACACCTCTTCCCCTTATGTTTTGAGGAAGTCTCATTTGAACCAAGGGTTTGCTGGTTGGGCCAGTGTAACTAACTTGTAAATGGAGAACATCAGAGAGTGCAGTAGAATCCCTTGTCCCTGCCCGCAGAGCACTCTGAGTATGGGTGCTGTGTCCTATCCATAATGCTATTTACATATGTCCTGGGGATTTGAACTTGGATCCTCGGTCTTGCACAAGTGCTTAACCAGTACCCCGGGCCCTGTCTTCACTTCTTGATACAATCTCTTTAGGTTAAGATTTCAATATATGAACATGTGGGTGGAGGTGGTAAGGAGTTCTAGCCACATTGTGACCACAGCAATGCTCAAAATCAAGTTAAAATTTCCTTATATAATGAGAAATTACAATTTAATGCAGGTCTATACATTCCTTCCATGATTTTGGCTAATATGTTAAGTGACTGTAAATAGGAATTTCAAACACTGCTTAAAAGATATTTTTTCAAGGTAATATTACACACACTGACAGATGTGCATGCTCACATAGAATAAATCTAGGTAAGCTTATTATAATATAATATTATTTAATATGATAAGAGCTATTGAGGTGCTAGAGCTACAAGTCATGTTTTAATATTTTTTTTACCTGGGTTTGTAATAAAACTAAAAAGAAAGTCAGTGACATTTTTCCATAGACCTTTTAAGTCCCCGCAGTGTTCTCCTTGACTCTGTGTTTGCTTTTTGAGTAAACGATCTGTCGGATAATGAAGAGTTGCTGTTGTGTTTTGAGAAGCACTCCAGTTGAGCTGTTCTCTGGCTAAATGGGTTTCTGTGGGCTGGTCTGTCCATGATTCTTAACACGGAGTGTAGGAGAAAATGTATTTGGGGTTCCAAATAGCATTCCTAGGAATAAAAACTGCACTAGGATGGGGACTTCATGTTCTGTTCTAGTCACTCTGTCCCTTTGGCAGTCATTTACTCTTTCAGGCCATTGTGGGACACTGAACAAACAGGAGACAATCTGTGTTGGTACTTTCGAGTGGCAAGTTTAATTTAGACAAATCTGCAAATCTGAGAACAAGATTCCATTGGCTCCCACTGAGCTCTTTCGCCCCCTCAAATACACCATAGCTCCTCCAGTGTTGCCACCATGGTCATGGCTGGACTTAGTGTGTGTACACAGCGCTGTGTGAACAATTCAGTGCTGGGATCCACCAGAGCGCGGAGTCAATTGTGGAAACCCCAGAGAGTGCCTTTGAAAATTGCATCTCTGGTTTCCTGGGTGATGTACACATCTGCAGTCATGTGAGAACAATAGGCAACTTTGTTCCTCAAAGTGTGGGCTACTTGAGTTTGGTACAGGAAGGAAGAAAATGAGAAGCTGTCTGGCATTTAGATTAAGCTTCCTGCAGGCGAGGGGAACATGGGGGCTATGCTATTTTGCACAGTGTTAGAACTGAAACCACATAGGGGCACCATACTCAAGTCCCCATGTATGAATAATTCTTTTACTTCTCTTCAGGATGAAAACAAACCTCTAGTGGATAACCACAGGCCCTTGGAGCTAACAGTGTTTTTAAACTTCAAATGATCATTACAGGTAGTCCTTGCATTGCACAATAATGCAGGAACAGAACATGTTTGCTTGCCCTGAAATCATGCAAAGCCATCATAATAACAAATGGAGAATCTGTTTTGATTCTGTGGCCATTAGAAAAAATCAACACATTAAAATCTCTTATTGTTGGTTTTTGCTGTAGAAAGAAAATAAAAAGTACTACGATGCGCATTTAGAACATTTTTTGGTATAAACATTAGGATCCATAATAACAGCATGGCTTGTAACAGCTTGATTTTATCTGTGATTCTATCTGTAGCTATGGGTTGAACAATGTATCATACTATAGCAACAAAACACGGTTTGACATGAATGTAGATCCAAATGGATACTCAGAGAGGCTGATTGACACTTATTTTTCTTGAGAGAAAGGAAGAGATTTCAGGGAACACAGAAAACTGATTTCATCTGAAGAAATGTGGCTATGTGTTGATTTCAGCAGGCCAAGAACTACAAGATGTATAGAGGGGCAGGAAATTGAACAGAGGTGTGTAGCAATGTGGATGGGGAACTGGGGGTAGCAACCAGAAAGTCTCAGATGCCAGGAAAGCAAGAGCCTCCCAGGACCCCATGGGGATGACATTAGCTGAAATATCCCACAAAGGGGAGGAAGAACCTGTTGAGACTACATCCAGAGATTAGGCATGCCCCCCTCCCCCAGTTGAGGGATGGGGCTACCCACCCATCTCCAAAATTTTAACCAAAAATTTCTCCTGTCTAAAGGAAATACAGGGACAAAGAGTGGAGTAGAGACTGAAGGAAAGGCCATCCCGAGACTGCTCCTCCGGGGAATCCATCCCATATGCAGACACCAACCCCAGACACTATTGCTGATGCCAAGAAGTGCTTGCTGACGGGAGCCTGATGCAGCTGTCTCCTGAGAGGCTCTGCCAGATCTTGACCAATAAAGATGCGATGCTCACAGACAACCATCAGACTGAACACAGGGACACCAAGTAGAGGAGTTAGGGGTAGGACTGAAGGAGCTGAAGGAGCCTTATCTGGCATCAATGGGAGGGGAGGCCCTTGGTTATGTGAAGGCCTGATGCCCCAGTGTAGAGGAATGCTAGGACAATGAGGCTAGAGTGGGAAGGTGGGTGGGGGAGCACTCTCATAGAAGCTGGGTAAAGGGGATAGGATAGGGGATTTTCAGAGAGGAAACTGGGAAAGGGGATAACATTTAAAATGTAATTTTAAAAAAAACTAAAAAAAGTGGCTAAATGAAAACTTCCTTCCATCTCTTATGCATCCTTTGGGGCACAGTGAATTGCCTTACCATAGTCTAGATATCATAGTCTATATATCATTCCTTTTCTATTTTAGATTAGTGACCCTCCTAGGTTCACGTGCTGAAAGCTTGGTTTATGGCACACGATGCTGATGTGACATAGTGAAAACTTGAGAGATGGGGCTGAGGTAACATTTTAAGTTATTCCCTAATAATAATTGCAAATGGATTTTTTTTAATATTTAGAAATTAATACTTGTATTTTGATTGTCTTCATGCCAGATCCTGCAGTTATCTCCTCTCAGAGCCTTCCCCACACCTCAGACCACCTGCCATCACTTCCTACCTCCCTATTCTCCCCAGTTTTGTGTCCCCTTCCATTTTTTAACTGAAGAAGTCACTGTTTTCCACATACTTACAGTGTGGTGTCATCCACTGGCCTGTGGTTATCCAAACAAAGGTCACACCATGAAATAAACTGACTCTCCTTCGTCCAGAAGAATCGGGTTCATGAATCACTTCAGGATCCTTGCTGGAATGCTGACTGGCTTGATCCTCTGCAGGTCTTCTGCAGGCAACCACTGGTGCTTATTAGTTTGTAAACACAACAGTCCTGCTGGGTCTAGAAGGCATTGTTTTGCTTTGGTTGTCCCTGACCTCTGACTAATACAATCTTTCAGATCACTTTTCCAAGATGGCATCCGAATCCGGGGATAAAAATGTCCCATTTGTGACTGAGTACTCCCACGATAACTGAGTCTCTGTGCTTTGACCAGTAGTGGGTTTCTGTACTGACCACTATGCACTGTGTACAAAGTAGCTTTTCTACTGAGTTGGAGAACTGTGGTAATTCTGGTTCACCAAGTGTGGTCCAAGATTGGTTCGTTGCCCCCTCAAAGGGTATTGTGGGAGCCATTTCTTCCTCTGTTTCACTACACAGCTGACAAGCAAGCAGCCTGTTCCAACACAACCCCTACCAGGAAATGCTTGCTATCTTAACAAAGGCCCAAGGCAATGGGACCACCTAACTATTGACTAAAACCTTCGAAACAGTGAGCAAAGGAAAGACTTTCTTTAATTTTATTATCTGAAATATTTTGCTACAATATTAGAAAACTAACATACTGCTAAAAAAATGAAATGGAGTTTTAAAAAATGAACTCATCATTCTGATGGCTAGCATAAAATTTGAAAGAAGGAAGTTTTATAAGTAGAATCAAGATTGTCTCCTAAGTGTGATTTTTTTTAAAGTAATGGTTTGTGCTCATTAAGTCAATTGGTAGAAACAAGTTTTTAAAAATAATTTTAGAGCATAAAATAATTTGTCAAAATAGCTTTTAGGAAAATAACAAGTATGCGTAAAAATAGTAAAATAAAGTGGAGAGATCAGGCCTGTGTTTTAACACATTTTATAAATCAATTTTGCTAATTTTTTAAAGATAAGAATTCCACATAACATACAACCATTTTGTAGAACCACAGATCATAAGTAAATGTGTGAATTTATTGTAGGAGAGAAAACTATATAAATGTCTTTACGGAGAGAAAGAGTAAGTCATTATATTAAAAGAAGGATTAAGAGTAATTGTATTTTGACCCTTTCCTGTTCCTGCCTGAATGAAGCAGACTCATGGACCAGTGACTCCCAGAAATTAAGCCCTAAATACTCAAGACACAAATAGCAAGTCAAATGATTCCCAAGAAGAAGAAAGGAGAGGACCCTGGGCCTGTAAAGATTGCATCCAGTTTAGTAAAGAAACCGAGGGGGCAGGGGGAATGATTGGGGAACAGTTGGGGGGGGGAGAGGAACTATGGGAACTATGGTGGGTGGGAACTGGGAAAGGGGAAAGCCTTTGGAATGTAAACATAGAATATAGAAAATAAAAAAAAGATATTTAAAAAAAAAGAGTGTTTTGGAATCCGGGAGGTTGAGGATGGCTGCTCTGAGGCTGTCATCATGCCACAGAATGAATATGTTGAATTGTACTGCAAACAATATAGATATCATTTGGACTACCATGAGAAAAAGAGAAAGAAAGGTCAGGAGGCCCATGAACATTCAAAGAAGACAAAAATTGATTGGCTTGAAGGCTAAGCTCTACCATAAACAGGGGCATGCCAAGAAAATACAGATGAAAAAGACTACTAAGATGCATGAAAAGAGAAACACCAAGCAGAGGATGACAAGAAGATGCCACAGGGATCAGTCCCTGCCTACTTGCTGGACAGAGAGGGGAAGTCGAGAGCAAAACACAATTAAGCAAAAATGGGAAGAAAAGGCAGGAAAATGGGAGGTCCCTCTACCCAAAGTTTGTGCCTGAGGAGAAACTCAAGTATTGAAAGTTATTGTAATAGGAAAAAGAAGAAAGCAGGTATGGAAGAGAATGGTCACTAAAGTCTGCTTTATTGGTGATGGCTTTACAAGAAAACCATTTATATATGAAAGGTTCATTAGTCCAATGAGTCTGTTTCAAAAAAGCCCATGTCAAGAATCCTGAGCCGAAAGCTCCCTTTTGCCTGCCTATACTCGGCATGAACAAGAATCCATCATCTCTGCTATACACAACCCTGGGTGTGATCACCAAAGGTACAGTGACTGAAGTGAACATGAGCTTGTTGGGCCTCGTGACACAAGGAGGCAAGGTGATTGGGGGAAAGTCTGCCTACATTACCAACAATCCTGAAAACAATGGGCACATAAATGCAGTTTCACTGGTTGGACAGTGACATCATACAAGTCATGTCACTCAATACCGAAGACCACACAGTCAGGAAAACACCATCGCTGGGATCTTTCCGAACTACCAAGCAGCCCTACCCCATGTCCAGTCATCAAGAAGGATTTATTCAATTGCAAAGGAAATAAATCACTGGCCATTTTTTCTTTTTAAAAAAAAAGAAAAATTGTATTTTATCTTCAGTGTTTACTCTTTGTCAATAGTACCCCATTCATGAGCAACCAGGAAGTGGCTCTGTGGCTCAAGTTTGCCAGGAGAATGGATAGACTAGCTTTAGGAATTGGACTGATTTCCCAAAGTGAGCTGAGCATGCTTGAGGGAGAGCATTTGGGAATACAGCAATGCAGCTGACAAACCAAATTCTGAGACTATAAATGTGTGTCAGTCCAGTTGGAAGAAGGAAGTAGCTTGTAGGGAGCCTCGGCAAATTGCCGTTAGATATGATGGTCATTAGCATATTCATTAGGCATCTGGATTAGAAGTAAACACCAAATTAATGGAACAGTTGAAAAATGAGCTGGGCACATCAGCGTATAGCAACGTGGCCAGTGGAACACATGTGAGTAGAAACTGAAGAACTGTTTTAATAAAAAAAAAGACACCAAACAGAGAAAAGAAAGAAACGTTTAATCTGAAACTTGGTCATGCCATATTCTGAGCTTGTATATTAGTTAAGGGTGCCTGCAAAGTCAATAAACTTGGGCATTATAGGCTGTCAGGGCCTTGCCATTGCAGAGAATGATTATGCCTGCCTCCACATAGATCTCATTTTTTTAATGCATGAAATTACTGAAGCAGAATGCTTGGATTGAGGTCCCTGTTTCTAGAATATCATACATTATGTCATGCATACGTACAAATTCTCAATAATGAAAGCAACAAAATTCTTGTGAATTATCAGGGGCACTGGATTCTCTTTTGCTGATCACATTGTACTTCGTTGCTGTTCATCCTAAGTATAGGAGGTGGGTATGAGCGTTTTCAGGTGACGCCCTGAAGGAATTTACTGTGATGAACTGATGGCTTCTATGGTGAAAACAGAAAGGCTAAGAGAATTCACTCAGAATTCTCTGTTAGTTTCTGTGCCCTAAGTCTAGGTGCCCAAATTACTCATATGATGGTGGTCACTTTTCAATTAGAACCTCTCCCTTAAATCTCTAGTGTCCTCTGATAAATTATGAGCCAACATTTCAGTGATACGGATTCCAATGGGAGGGATTTCTTGTCTATGAGACTGAGCAAAAATCCATCATCACTAGTCGTTATTTAAATTAAAATCTAAAAGCCAAGGAATTTACTAGAAATGCTCATCTATAACCAAACAGCTACCTTCATTTGGGATATAAAATGGACATACATGTTTTAATTAGACAGGAAAACTAATATCAGAACCTGCGATTTCATTAAAGAAGGTTCTCCTAGGGCCACAGTGGGAAGGTAGCCCTGTTAGCAAATAAAATAGAAACAGAAAAGAATATTTTTCTTACTTAGTCTTCATGGGAACATAGCTCCTTCAAATTTTATAATTTTATTTTTACACTCTGAAATTGTTCAAAATTACAGTTAAAAGAACAATTACATCAACTTTGTCCTGATAGCCAAGACAATCAAATCCATTTAAATCCAGCTTTAACATGAGACTTGTTCTTTTCTCACCACAGAACAGCAGTCCTCAGCACGCAGACACATTCTGTTGTTTCATTATTGCCTCAAAACAAAGGACATCTTCCTTTGTCTTAAATAAAAATTAGCATCTTAGTAAAATGGTTTCAAGCAAAAATCTTCCAGTGCTTTGAGAGCCTTTTGTTAACACTTGCACTGGAACTAAAACCTCTACTGAAATTTGAAAGGAAAACAACATAAAACACAACAAGATCCAGAACTAAATATTAAAGTAAGCACTGTAGAACATCAAGATTTGTAAGCACTGGCTTTCATATCGTGTGTGTGTGTGTGTGTGTGTGTGTGTGTACCCAAGGTTGATGTGTAGGGTCTCTTTCAATCTCTTGTCACCAGGGCAAGGTCTGTCATTTGAAACCAGAACTCATTGATTTGGCTTTCTTGGCCAGCCATCTTTCTCTAGGGGGGAATCATGGATGCTGTCCCCTCATGTGCTGGGAGTACAGGCAGGCTGTGCCAACTGTTCAGGTTTTATCTGGGTGCTGGGGATTCTAACTCCAGTTTTATCCTTTCATAGCAAAGGCTTTACCCACTGAGTCATGTTCTTATCCCCAAGAAGAAGGCTTTCAAGATCATCAACTCAGAAAGCTGTATCCCATGCAGCTAGTTCCCTTGTGCCCTATTTTTGGTAACCCCAATAGTCAAGAGCTCTTAAAACGTTCTTCACTTGTTTAAAGACTAGAGAAGCAATGTAATAAAATTCTGTCTGAATGTAATGCACTTGAACCTTGGTGACACCAATCATATCCCACCAATTTACTGCCTTGTGAAGCATGAAGTTCCTTTGACGTTGGACCGTCTGGTTGCGTTTGTGTCTCCCCCATCGTTGGATGAGTGGTTCTACTATGCTTCCCCTGCTGCAGACATGCAGATGGCTAGTAATCAGCTTAGTGTGCCGATTTATATTAAAATATGACTAGCAAAAATGTTTCCTGCCTTCTGCTGGAATATAGCTAATTGATTACCACCAGGATTGTACCGGTCTTCAAAGTCCATTTCCTGTGCAAACTGAACTAACTTCCCTAAAGAATCCACCTCTGTCTTCTACAGCCTGAACACTCTTTTGCCTTGGTGACTAGAACAATGCTTTTCCAGAGATAAAAATGTGGCCAAGAGTCTAAATTAACTTGAGTTACCTTTCTCCAATTCTGAAGAGCTTTGGCAAATAAAATGCCCCAACTTTCTAGCTGCCTATTAGACAGATCAATTCTTGTCTTAGTTACTGTTCTATTGCGGAGCGAAGACACCAAGACCAAAGCAAATTTTTAGAGAGCCATCATGGCAAGAAACACAGTAGCAGACCAAGCATGGTAGGCATAATGCTGGAGTAGTAGCTGAAAGCCTATGAGAGCCATTCTTATTCAAACTATCGAAGTACTTATGAAAAAAATGAAAGAAAAATTAGAAGAGATGAGGGTTTGTAAGCCTTCTCTTTCACAAAAATAAAATTCTGCTTCTTAACTCATTAGCATGTGAGTAGCAAAGAGAAAATGATTGTTCAGCTATTTTGCCTCTTTTTCTGTATTTTGAGAAGTAGGATGCCTTATGTACATGTATGAAGAAGTCAGAGATCAACACTGTCTTCTGAAAAATCATTTCTCCATATTATTTTTGAGATACTTTCTCTTATGGAACATAGAGCTCATTAATTTGGCCAGACTTACTGACAAGAAAACCTATAGAGATCCTCTGATCTCTTCTTTTCCAGCTCCAGGATTATATACGAACCACCATCCTCAGCTTTATACAAGAGGACTGGGGATCCAAACTCAGATTCTTATGTTTGTGGGTTCTGCAAATTCTTCCTTCTTAGACTATCTACCTTAATCCATGTTTAAAATCTTTTAAAAGCCACTTGCTATCAGCCTTTATTATATATGACCTAATATTTGCCTGACTTCTAGGTAAAACTGATGGACTATATTGCAGAACCTTGCAAAACTTAAGCCTCCACCAATCCTGAAGCTAAGATGTGGTAACATCTGAATCGCACAGAAGAGATCTGTCCTAACTAGACAAAGACATCATCTAAATCCTACAGAAATGACTTGTCTGCCTCACTAAGTCCCCATAACGGATGACTTTACTTGTGCTTTCTAAAAACAATGATCTTTGGAGACCATTGAAGGTTGGAGGTTATAGAAGGTCTTGTAACATTCTCTATGTTGGAACATGCCATTCAGAAGAACTCAACGCCTTACTTTTGAGCCAGGGTCAATCCTATCTGTCTCAGAACATACTCCTTTTATCTCCCTTAAAGCTACATGGCTATTTTAACTTGACACCCATATAAAGTGGCATCAACCATGCATAGAGCATCTTGGCATAGTCCTTCTCCTGATTACAACCAAGGGGAGGGAATTATGCAGTGTGTGAACGTTGGGGGTGGGACCTCAGAGGAATCTTAGACTTTCACTGGACAAGCTTTTCCTCCTATATCTTAATAGGATGGGGCAATACTGATTGCTTCTTGTGTATCTTAACCATGTTAAGCCTCCCACAGCCTTGTGAACCTAAACATCAGGAATGGTTTGCCTTTTTGTGTTATGAGAAACAGGTTATTGCAAAGAACCACCCCTTTTCCACTGGACAGGTTCAAGGACACTTCCATCATTTACTTCTGAGAAGCCAAAGGCCCCCAAAGTCCCTATTCTTTGTCTCACATGAATCAGCTAAATTGCTTCATTCTGAACCATCCCCTGGAGAATAGAGTCCATTAATCAGACTTGACTGTGCTTTAGTTAAACTTTTTCCTTATCTAAGCTATGAACTTTGGTCCACTCCAGTCTGAGCCAACATACACTTCCTCCTGAGAGAGTCCTCCTAAGTAAAGGGTGACTGATCTCAGAGCAAAACAGTCTTTGACCAATTGCTTTACCCTGCCTTCTCCAACCCTCATTCCTTCACTGGCTTTCCTGCCTGAGGGTTCGTGTAGCCGTGTCTACTCTTCCTGTAAAAGACAACTCTGCTGCTCACGATGCCCGAGCCCCCCACTTTCTTCTGAGCACCTCTCTCCTTTAATCCTCTCGCTTAAAATCAATATTAAAATGCTTTTTAAAATAATAATAAAGAAACTCTGCTTCAAAACAAAGGAAAAGAACATCCATTCTGCCTAATGAGCTGCCCCAGGTATGCTATTTAGTGACATCGTCCTATAGTAACAGCACTTCCCCAACCTCTAACAGCATGAACAGTTTCCAGTATAAACCCTTTCTTTACCTAAGTCCAAATTAGTTCTCTGTTTGACACATCTATGCCCTTTAAGGCAGCATTCTCATCAGCTACCATGAATAATTTCTTAAATCGTTGCTCTGAGCGCAGGAAAATTATTCCTGTGTCCCTGGCTGCTATGCGACAAGACAATGACTTAAGTGAGTCATGTAGACATCTCTGCACAGCCGTAGTCCCTTTCCTTGGAATAACTAATTAAAATTATTTCTCTCAGACTCCAGTGAATTCATTCTGGTTAGTTGAAATTAATACCAGGCTAAAAACTAGGGTAAGTTAAAATTTCTTCCATTCTATTTATTTGGTGGTAGTTTTATTTCTTTGGTATGGAGACTGAACCGAGGGCCTCACACACTCTAGCTCTCTTAGGGTTAGTATTGTTGTGTTGAAACACCATGACCAAAAGCAATTTGGGGAGGAAAGTAAGTTCCTGAATCATAGTCCATCGAGGGAAGCTAAGATAGCAAATTAAACTAGGAACCTGGAGGCAGGAGCTGATACAGAAGCAATGGGGGGGGGTACTTACTGGCTTGCTCTCCATGGCTCTCTCAGCCTGCTTTCTTAAAGAATCCAGAACCACTAGCCCAGGGATGGCACTACCTAGAAAGGTCAGTGCCCTCTTTATCAATCACTAATTAAGATGATGCCTTACAGGTTTGCCTACAACCTGATCTTATGGAGACATTTTTGTTATTGAGGTTCCCTCCTTACAAATGACTTTAATGTGTGTCATGTTGACATGAAACAAGCCAGCAACCTGCTAAAATAAGCTAGGGTTTTCAGAGAAATAACTATTTCAACTTACTAAATCTTTATAGATAGACAATAGAATACAATTATTATTTAATTTAAAATTTTTTATTTTACTTGTGTATGAGTGTGTGTGTGTGTGTGTGTGTGTGTGTGTGTGTGTTCTCACGCTCATATATGCACATGTGAGTGCCCCTGGAGGCCAGAAGAGGGATTCAGATCCATTGGAGCTGGAGTTAATGGTCATTGAGGGCCACCAGAAACAGATAGTAGGGACCAAATTCCAGTCCTCTGCACGACCAGTGAGTGCTTCGTACTACTATTTAGATACTAGGTCAAGATGAAAGATGTGCTTTGGATGTGTACCAGGTCTCAGCTGAATAAAGCCAAACCCACAATTCCATGATTTTTATGTGAAGCCTTGGGAGCTTGTTTAGGAAATGCTAATTATGCTCTGGCTTCATTTGGGATATTTTTAGATTTTTAATGAAAATAGATTTGAAATTATAGCTATGGTGTTTTGTACATTTTTCATAAACCTAAGCATTTTCTTTCCTCTAGTATAAAGGCTCTCTGTCTGGCTGTTATTATGTTATTTAATGATCAAATAAAACAAAACATAAGAAAAGCAAAACACAATAAAACAAAACACCGTGTCTACTTTTTTGAGGTATTATTGGCATAGAAAGACACGTATATATATGCTTACTGTACATTTTTTTGAGCTTGGCAGTAAGTATCTGTATTGTATATCTCATGTTCTTTAATTTTTTCCAGGATAATTGCTTATTAATAATCTTCTAACATAAACTCCTATTTCGATATCTAGAGAGATTTTACTTTAGGTTTTCATTCAAGAGTTTATATGTGCCTATGTGTTTATTAGTTCCTTAAAAACTCTGGCTCTATTTGTCAGTTGCCCATCACTCAAACTCTACAGATCATGAACTTACCAGGGCTCTGAGAATGGAAAACAATGAGTCCCTGAAATCCCAAAACTGCTCTGCTGCTCATGTGTAGACTTCATAAGATGGTGTGGGAGGGGTAGGTATCTGTATTATAGAAGCTGCTCTGCTGCATGAATATAGGTCAGGACAAACTCAGAGAATACCAGCCTGTGACAAGAATACTTTGGACTTGATTGGATACAGTATCTCATTTACCCAGAATATCAATGTAGTATTCAAAGTCCACGTGGTCAGTCTTTGATATCCATATCTAGAATACACACACACATACACACAAAAAAATATGTAATGACAATATATTTCTCTGATAGTTCTAATTTTGTTTCTAAGCTAGGGATGTCACTCATTATGTTTCTTGCAGTGTATAAAAATGCCCCTACCTAATAAGCAAGTAGAATGAAGCCAGTAATCAGAAGAGCAGAATTAGACATGGCAGCATTGTCTGGAGTTGTTCACTGGGATCAATGATTTTGTGTGAGTATCAGGCTTCACATATCTTTCACCTTGTTGGAATTCAGCTCTTCAGCCCTTGCTTAGATTCTGAAAAATCCATTTCCTTGTTTGCTGATCCATATTCATATTCTTCTGTCTGCCTTATTCTGGTATTTTCAGGCCAGATTACAAAACCAAATAACAGTAGCAACCATAAACCCATCTGGCCTTGACAACCAACTATGGGTCTGGCACATATCTTCTTGAGTTTATTGTTGATGATGACAGCATTGTGTATTGAATACAGGTCATTGGTACATGCTAGTCCAGAACTATACCACCGGGCAACATCCCTACATTCCATAAATAGGTAATTTTGCATCATACACATCTACATATCTACACTACATCTTTCTTTGACCTACCAACCTGTTTTAATCTGGAAAGATACTATTAATGAAAGAGTCTTTCTTGATGAGATACATGATCTCAAAGGAAGAGGCTAGGATGTATATAATGGGCAATGAGCATCATATACATTGCACTATGCATTTTCCCTCCTCTTGAAAAGGAAAAGAAGATGCTAATATTGAGCCCAATAGATGATGCTCAGATTTTAATTTTTTATTTTTACACTCAAGGTGCACACACATATACATTTAGTATTTATTGTCACAGCTCCACAATTTGCAGAGACAATAAACTGGAGTCTCATCAAACAGAATGAGTGGCACTGACATATTTTATTTTGTTACTAGAATTGTCCTCCCATCTGGAAAGAGATCCTTGGTGTTAGTTCAATAAATGATTGGACCCAGGGAGAGGGATAAGCCACATCTTCATGTTTAGTCATAAGCTACTTCTCTTTCTCATGACAAAGCATCTTGTAGTTTCAGGAAATTAGCTATAGGAAAGTCTCATGGTTTCTGCCAAAGGAGAAAGGAGGTAGATTAGAGGAAAGGCATGCACATTAGTTGAAGTTAAAATGGCCGCAGTTAACTGAGTGCTATAATGAGAAAGCAATGACGAAGTAAATGAATGTAGATTCTTTCGATGATATAGCCACATGCAGTGTTTCCCGAAGCAAGAGCCTATGATTGTGATCATACATTTTATTTTACTTACTCTTCTAGGACTGTGACCAAATACTGGGCAAGGGGTAAGTTAATGGAGATAACATTGATTCTGGCTTAAGGACAGGTAGGATCATTCTAAGGCAACAGGCAGGGGAGGCACAGTGGTGAGAGGAGAAGGTTGGCTGGCCACATTGCACCCCTACCAAAAAAGCAGAGAACGATGATTTCTTGTGCTCAGATCACTTCCTACTTTTTAATCAGCCTGTGCATGAATCCCAGAGAATGATGCCCTGTACTTTGAAGGTGGATCTTACCACATCGGTTAATCTAATCAAGATGATGCCTTACAGGCTTTGCCAGCCATCTTCTAGATGATTCTAGATTCTGACAAATCAATAATCAGTGTAGCCACCGCATACCTGAGGACCCATTCTGCAGAGATAGTGAAGTCAACTGACGGCTTTCAGTAGGTGAGCGGCACAGCCATCTTTCTTATTGTTACATGAGAGACTGATGCTAGAACAAATAACTCCATCAATCATGTCAGCATCATGTCAGCCCATGTGCCTGACCGTCGCTCTAGCCTTTCTTTTTATATCCTGTACCCTCACTCTGCTTATGTGAAGATGCTCTACTGGGGACTTCTGTCCTTAAACAGCTATTTTTGTTCCTCTCTTCCTAGCAAGATCCTTGAGCTCCTGGAAAAGCAAGCTGACTCTGGGGATACAAAAGAGACTGGATTTTAGCTTCTCAAGCACACAGGTATCTCTAGACAAAAACTGTCAGTGGGGAAAGCTTGGTATTTTGACAGTGTCCTTGTTCCATATCCTACAAACAAAAAGATGTTCTCTCTGAAAAAAAAAAACAACTAACCAGTTCTTCTTGCTTTATCACCTTCAAACACTATTAAAAGACATATTTGAATGCCTTGTCCTTGGAGGCCTGTAAGCTGAGAGTGACTTGTGTGTGGGCTCCTTCTAGAACACCTTCAGGGCAATTGAACAATACTGTGAATTTCCCTAAGCTACAACTTATGAGTGGAGCAAGATGGTGTGATTTATAAAGTCCTTCTTGTTTCTAATCTCCATGATACAATGTGTAATGCTTCATAAATGACATTTTTACTAGCCTGTGTAAAACAATACACACACATTTTGCTTGACAAGTGCTTGTGTGGTAGGTAAATGTTTCTGAATATATTTTTATTATTTATCATTATTTAACCTTGGTTGAGCTCTGGTAGTATTGCCATTAAATAAGACATAGTCTCTGTGCTTTAGGAAACAGATACTATATGATTCAAAGAACTCATATATTCATATATCCATATAGACAATTTGGGGGCAGGCAGAAAGTAAGGAAAACATGGATAAGTTTGCAATTAGTAAGTCTTTGGCATATCTCTATCTCTATATGTGATATCTATCTATCTATCTATCTATCTATCTATCTATCTATCTCTATCTTTCTATCTATCCTTGTTCAAGCTTATTTCTGGCCACTTTTCGCTACAAAGTCATATGCCTTCCCACTGGATTTCAGAAAGTTACAAACATAATTTGGACATCTATATTTTCTGTATTGCCTATTGAAGCCCCAATAACTTGCATAACTCATGACACAATGATTTTCTGTTGGATAAACCAAGTGTCTGTAAATATCAGTGGGTCAGTAAGTAGAGGATGCTTGCCATGCTGAGTCAAAGAAATGATATAGTATGGTCTGTGCTTCAGAAACTATTGCTTTTCTTTTCTATGGTCAAGTGTAAATTCATATATCTTCTTTGCAATAGATAATATAGGCATCTCTGATTCAATTACAACACCTCTAATAGTACCTATAAAACATCATCCTTAATCATGTTTTAGCTTACTTACTTGGAATGGAAAAAACTGTCTTTAAACATCTCCTATTAAAATTGGCTATCGATATTTCCAAGGGCTGAGATTAACACCTAAGGGGAACTGAGACAGGGGAATGAGGTTTTCTTTTTCTAGTTTGCTCTACAGCAACATCTTCATATGGTGTTAGTAAGCACTTGAGAAACAGTAATTTTGAAAAGAGAACTTCCCAATTAATCAACACAAAGCACATTCAAGTGTATAGAACTTGAAAAATAGCAGCTGTAGGCATTATTCTTTTCATGAATCCCCAGCTGTTTTGAGAGAGATAACAACCGCAGATCAGGAGGAGGGTAGGAATTCGTTATTTCAAATTAAGATAATCTGTTATCAGCTTCTTGGAAAAAAAACCCAATTGGAGTTTTGTGCGATTAGTTTGTTACAGCTACCTTTGGTGAAAACTTTGGGTGGTGAACATGAGATCTTGACAGATGAGAGCAGGGTCTGCTCTGTCTTCACAAATGTTCTTGTATCTTGAGTATATGAGCTTGTAATAGTAGCTCTGGTAATCAGAAGACTGGGATGCAGTTCTGCTTACAGCCATAGTAGTGAGAACTAGAAAAATGTAATGACGAACATCAGATGTCTCCTTACTGAAGCACAGTCCCAAATTTATAACCAAATGCCTTAATTAGCAAAGTTCTGTTGTGATGTGGACATGCCTCTTACCCAACAGTACAAAGTCAACTAGTTTAATAGACATTGTTGATTCAAGAGAAATATTAAAGTGTAAATGAAGTGCTCAACTAAGAGGTTACAAAGACATTAAAAACTACCATGCAGGTTTTTAATGGGTTTAAAAATTGTGTGTGTGTGTGTGTGTGTGTGTGTGTGTGTGTGTTTGCTATGTTGGATGCACTTTCTATGCATGTGAGCAGGACAGAAATAGTTCATATCTTCAGTCACTCACTAACTTTGTGTTTGTTTGTTTGTCTTTTAAGACAAGCTCTCCCATGTACATACTATTTTTTCGGCTAGATTGCCTGGCCAGCCAGGCACAGGGATTGTCCTGTCTCTCCCCTCCAGTACTGGAGTTGCAAACAAGTGTCACTGTCCCCTGCTGTTCAGATGCTTGTCGAGAATCCAAACTCAATCTTTCATGCTTGTGCAGCAAGCAAGCTTTGGAGCCTTGGGATTGTTAAAGACCAAACAGAATGTTGTAAGACTGTTTCCAGTGTCGTCATGTAGATGTTCTGGTGTTCCCGTTAACCCTGCCATAGTTCATGAGCACACATGTTCACCTCGCGTGACATGGAAAGAGAACATAGTGGAGCATGTGTCCTTGTTATATGCTGGAGAATCTTTTGGATATCGCTGGGTACTCAGGTAATACTATGTCCAGTTTTCTGAGGAACCACCAGACTCATCTCCAGAGTGGTTGTACCAGTTACCAATCCCACCAGCAATGGAGGAGAGTTTCTCTTTCTCCACATCGCCAGCATCTGCTGTCACCTGAGTTTTTGACCTTAGCCATTGTGACTGGTGTGAGGTGGAATCTCAGGGTTGTTTTGATTTGCATTCCCCTGATGACTAAGGATGCTGAACATTTTTAGGTGCTTCTCAGTCCTTCAAGGTTCCTCAGTTGAGAATTCTCTGTTTAGCTCTGTTCTCCATTTTTTAATAGGGTTATTTGATTCTCTGGAGTCTAACTTCTAGAGCTCTTTGTATGTAATGGATATTAGCCATTTATCGGATATGAGTTTGGTAAAGATCTTTTTCCAATCTGTTGGTTGCCATTTTGTCCTATTAACAGTGTCATTTGTCTTACAGAATCTTTTGTCCCATTTGTTTATAGTTGATTTTATAGCATAAGCCATTGGTTGGTATTCTGTTCAGGAAATTTTCTCCTGTGCCTGTATATTCAAGGCTCTTCCCTACTTTCTTTTCTATTAGATTCAGTGTATCTGGTTTTATGTGGATGTCCTTGATCCACTTAGACTTGATCTTTGAACAGGAAGATAAAAATGGATTAATTTGCATTCTTTTACATGCTGACCGCCAGTTGAACCAGCACCATTTGTTGAAAATGCTGTCTTTTTCCACTGGGTGTATATGCTCCACTATGTTCATAGCAGCCTTATTTATAATAGACAAAATCTGGAAAGAACCTAGATGTCCCTCAACAGAGGAATGAATACAGAAAATGTGATGCATTTACACAGCGGAGTACTGCTCAGCTATAAAATAACAATGAATTCATTAGGCAAATGGATAGAAGTAGAAAATATCATCCTGAGTGAGGCAACCCAATCACAAAAGAGCACACATGATATGCACATACTGGCAAGTGGATATTAGCCCAGAAGATCAGAATACCCAAGATACAATTCACAGTCCACATGAAGCTCAAGAAGTAGGAAGACCAAAGTGTGGGTGCTTCCTTCTTGGAAAGGGGAACAAAATACTCACAGGAACAATATGAAGACAAAGTACAGAACAGAGACTGAAGAAAAGGTCAGCCAGAGACTGTCCCACCTGGGGATTCATCCCAGATACAATTATCAAACTCTGACACTATTGTGGATGCTAAGAAAGATTTACTGAAAGGAGCCTGATATAGCTGTATCCTGAGAAGCCATGCCAGAGCCTAACAAATACAGAGGAAGATGGTAGAAGCCAACCATTGGTCTGAGCATGGGGTCCTCAATGGAGGAGTTAGAGAAGGGACTGAAGAAGCTGAAGGGGTTTGCCACCCCATAGGAAGAACAATATGAACCAACCAGACTCCCCAGAGCTCCCAGGGACTAAGCCACCAACCAAGGAGTACACATGTTTCTGGCTGCATATATAGCAGAGGACAGCCTTGTAAGGCACCAATGGTAGGAGAGGTCCTTGGTCCTATGAAGGTTCAATAGATGCCCCCATGTAGGGGAATTGAGGGCAGGGAGGCAGGAATGGGTGGGTGGGAAACCTTCATAGAAGCAGGGAGATCGGGAATGGGATGGGAGGTCCTGGGACTGGAAGGAACCGGGTATGTGGGTAACACTTGAAATGTAAAAAATCTTTTAAAAAAGGAAAGACCTGATGCCCGACTAGACAAAAGAATGTCAACCCCAAGGTAACCCCTTTCATTCATAGCGACACATTTTGGCTCTCTTAGAAGACAATGGAATTGTAGTTTTCAGGATGTAATGTTCCTTGGACAAGTTGCCCACTATAGTAAATCAAACCTTAGATCTGTCTACTGACACAAGATAAAAGATAAGGCAACATGGTCGATGACAATAGGAAATATAAAACAAAACACCTTTCCTTTGGAGTTTAGGGACCATTTATCAACATCAGATTTCAATGTCCTCAAGGTACCAGGACAAAGAGCGTAGCTCTCAGTTTTACTTAATTCAGTCATGTATTCACGCTTCAGTGCTCCTCAGTCTGTGTTCTTTTATTTGAGTTACCAAGTCATGAAGAGAGAGGATACCAAAGATAAGCAGAGGCCAAGCCTACTTGATTTGCTATTCTAAACCAAAGATAAAATTTAACTCCCGATGATAGGCACTGAAGTGAAATTCTCTGCTTTAGGGGAAAAAAATCCTCTGTCACACTTTTACCCATTCTGGACTTCTTTGGAATATGCAGCAAATGTTCTTCAACAACACAGTAATACATTCTCAGAAACAAATAAATCAGTAGAGCTGGAGAGAAATGATTTCCAGCAATCTTTTCTGTATTGTATTTCCTTTTCAGTTGAATTTCTTTATCTTTCTTTCCTGGAAATTAGCAAAGAGAGATATAAAACTAGGACCTGCAAAAAACAGTACTTGAATAAATGATTAAATACAAGATCTGTAAAGCTGCACATTAATGACTGAGGTTACAGAATGTGCACTGGAGCCAAGTCCTCGTCACTTTATAAACATCTTCTCCACGGTAGTACCAGTAAGGGAAGGTCTCAGCTCCAAACAAGCTTTTCCTTTGCAGGGTACTAGCTCATATCTTTATTGAAAAATAAGGCATGTTTGCTTCAGTCTTGATTTTTATTAATCATCTGTTGTTACCTGGAGGTAGAATCTCTCCTTTTTTTAAAATTGTTTTGTCTTGTACCTATTCCCCAAAAGACTGTCAATTAATGACAATTATCTTGTCTCTTAACAGCAGGCATACATAAAACATCCCAGTGGTTCATTTCCAGTTCACGTCCTCCACTGGAACGATCCATGATCCTGGCAAAAGCTTACCTTTCGGGCTTTTCTTGAGGAACTTTCCTGATGAGAACATTGCCTTGGGTTCATTCAGGTTGACTCACCAGACAGCTTCTTCCCTGTGACATTTACACGTGACATACATTTCTGTTCATATTCCACGCTGCCCCTTTCAACATGTCCTATGTAAGATCACTGACATGTAGTAAGCCACATGTGTTCACTAAACTTTGATATATATGTGCAAGAGGGTGAGACCGACCAAAGTGAAAGCGTATATACATTAGCCCCAAATTGCTTGTCGATCTCCAGGCTGATTTTCACCAGGGTACTAGATCATTCCTGAAAAAGAATTGCCAGAGAAGACAGAACTCAGTTTTCTCCATATTCTTCATTCTAGTCTGTTCTAGGGGCGTCCTCGCAACGTACACAAGAAAATTTATTGTTGCAGTTGAAAATCATTTTGTGACTTCTCTACAATGCTGCTAAGAATTGATTTTGTTTCTTGTGCCAGAAACTGCTATCTACCAATATCCATTCCTTTACTCTTCCTTTAGTAACACATCCCTGTAGTTTTTGCTGTGTGGAAATACACTCTTCCTACTGACAACCTAATTTCCCAGTTTCCTTTGCAGTTCGGTGTGATAAGGCTCCACCCAATAGGGTGTGAGCAGAAGTCCTAGTACAACAGCCTGCAGTTGAAGGAAGGGAGAGTGGATGCTTGTCCTTTTAGCTTCTGAATGGCTGCAATGGAGTTCTGATGGCCATGTGAGACCATGAGAGTGAGAGAGACTGAGTATGGCAGGGGGGTGAGACAAAACTGAGAACGGATTTCTGAAAGTCTTAATGGAAGTGTCCAAACCTATCAGCATTACTAAAGACATCGAGACTTCTGGCATTTTGTCATTGAATCCCAAACTATAATCTTATTCTATTTTCTCATCATCATTTACCTATTCCTTGTACTCTATTTCTTGTAATTGGAACGCTTGTCCTGTGGCCTGAATAGTTGTGCCCACCTGCTAATTCAGATGATGAAATCTAACCTCCAGGGTAGTAGTATTACGAAATGGGGTTTGGGGAAGTGATGGGGTCATAAGGTCTCCCTTCCTGGCTGGAATAAGTATCCTGGGAGGGAAGACTTAGAATATTGACCATTTCCTTGGCCATGTGAGTAGACTTTAACCACGCATAGACTCAGTCTAAAGGGAGTAAGCCCTTGTCACAGTCATGGGATCTGCCATCTTAAGTTTGGAATCCTTAGACTTTCCAATGATAAGAAATATACTTTTGTTGTTTATAAGCTATCCAATTTATGGAACTTTAAAAAATAGGAGCCAAATGGCTTAAGACCAGTTCTGTTTCATAGAATATAAATAGAATATAGTTTTGGATTCAATAGGGAAAACTGGATAAGAGAGTAAAACCTGGCTTTGGGTCACTTCACTATAATGATCATGTGCTTCTCCTACAGAAAAAAAAAAGACAAAGAAAAAGAAATAGAATAAGAAAAAAGAAAAATCCAAGAATGAAGGATGGACTATTTGAAGTCAGTTCTAATGCTTGTCATGGAAGTGTGGCCATTTCTTTAGAAGAACTGCTTAGGTGAGATTGGAACTGGGAAATAGATGACTTTGATGCTACGTTTCTGTTCTTAAGAGTTACTCTTTGACATGCACTATCAGAGCCTCCCAGGTGACAGCTTTATCTGGCTCTGGTCAGAGAGGGGAGATGGCTTATGGGATTTTCAGGTGTGTGTGTGGGGGACCAGGAAAGGGGACAACATTTGAAATGTAAATAAAGAATATATCTAATTAAACAAAAGAGTTACTCTTTGAATAGAACTTGGCTGGATACCCCTTTCTCATTATTAGATCCACAATATGAAGGACTGAAGGAGCTAAAGGGTATTGGAACTGCGTAGGAAGAACAAAAGCATCAACCCACTCAGAGCTCCCAAGGACTAAACCACCAACCAAAGTGTTTACACGGGTGGATCCTTGGCTCCTGCTACATACGTTGCAGAGTACTGCCTTATCAGAGGACTGGCATCAGTGGGAGGGGAGGTGCTTGGTTCTGTGGAGACTTGATGACACAGCCAAAGGGGGATGATTGAGGGGCAAGGCGGGGAGTGAGCGGGTGGGTGGGGGAGTATCCTCTTAGAGACAAAGGGGAGAGAGGATGGGAAGGGAGAATTGGAAGGGGGACAACATTTGAAATGTAAATAAATGGAATAATCAATAATAAAAAAAATAATCTTAACTCCTGGAAGTCATTACTAGTTTACCTTCATGTCAATGTCAGAAACTTTTAAAAATGGTAACAAGACTTCATTTGGTTTTATCAAGGAAATAGCCTGGCACAATCCTTTTACAGGCTATGTTATGAAGAACAGAGTGTTAAATATGTCATCGTTCCATACTTCCTCATATTCAGAAAGCCTCATTTGACGTTATCTTGTTTCCACAGCTGCAATGATTTTCCCTGCTAGCCTCACGCCCCTAAACATTTGAACTCCTTTATTATACTGGTAGATATTATGTAATGAAAGTAGTTTCAAATGACCGAAACATAACAAGACGTTTACTGCTGCTGAATTGAAACACCAGGCTCAGCAGATGAACAGGTTGCCTAGCAACTGATACTGCAAGCTCCAGCGACTGCTCATGCCCACTGAGACTGACAAGGGATCCATCACTGGAGGGCGGTACCTTGCTATTTAAGCCATTCTGACAGTGAGACCAAAGCTCCTAAAAGGAGATGTGTGTGATTAAACATGAAACTTTATCACTCATCTTTTATATCTGGCATCCAGATTGCCTTTAGATATGTAGTTAGGAATACAGTCAGAAAGTTTTCTCCTTGCATTTCTTGGACTTAAAGGGGATGAAAGGGCCATAGAGAATAGAGCAAGTCGAAAAACTAATATATGAACAGAATAAAATACAAAATGGACTTACCGTAGTTTTGACTTCCTGTTTTGTGTCAGGGGTACAATTTAGTTTGGCTGTGAATCATAGCTCATACATGCGTGACTAGGCATGTCCAAAAAATTTTACCTTAGAATATAATGACCGTGAAATGATTCCTGAATATCTACACAGGTGAGGCCCCACACTCTGCTCACTGCTATGCATGCGAGCGTGTGTCACGCTCCAATTCCCAAGCCTAACAGCACTCAGATTTAGAGCCACAGCTTTCTTGTCACTGGGAATGAGATCCTTTAAATGGTCTAAGTAATTAACTCTTATGAAACAATCATTCTCCATGTTATTCCTTATTCACCAGAGCTTTCAAAACATGCGAACATGAAACACTATTCAGAATGTATCTCCTTCAAGTGCTTTTAAGCTCGAATCATTTTGGGGCCAATTTTGGGAACTATGAACACAGTATCTTTTGTTTTGGGGAAAATGAAATGATTCTTCAGGTCCTTTGTATTTCAGAAGCAAATTATTAATTATAACTAGTACTCTATTTCAGATAATATTAAATTAATACTTTGGTATATATTTCATCTGGAAATTAATATTTTTATCTTCATAAATATAAAGTACATGATACAGTTAACATATTCTAAAGCTACAAGTACCATTTGATCCAACAATTACACTAATAGAAATTTATCTTCAAATAGGTTCCCCATTCCCAGAAACAGAATTTTAGGATATTCAATAAATATTAATTATGAGAGCAGAAACCTGGTAACCTAAATTTTGATTAATAGGGTACTATACCATATATTTTTTGACACCCATGTGTCAGTGAATTTTTCATCATTGTAGCAATACCTTAAAGAAACAATTTGAAAGAAAGAAAGAAATATTGTTTAGTTTAAGGGTTCAGTTCACAACTGCTTGGACACTGTGCTCGTCTTTGGGGTTTTCATGGATGTTTAGTGGGGGACAGGAAGCAGAGAGGAGGACCTTGAGACAATGTGTAACCGACAATGAGACACTCAGAGGCATCCATTTCTTCTAGATGTGCTTACTTCTAGATGCTGTCTCCCAAAATGATGCTACCAACTAGGGCCAGGCACGCCACACACAAAGAGTTTGAAGGGGAACATCTTCTACCCAAATCACAAGGGGCTATAAAATAGAATACAAAATGCCTACAACATAGTATAGTGATACAGATATATATATATACATATACATATATATATATATATGTGTGTGTATATATGTATACATATAACTTTGTATGCACAAAAAAGATATATAGGTAAAAGCTTAATGAGATAATATAAACAAAACTGCTGCTTTTGTTAGTAAAAGTACTAAGTGCATACATATTTGCAGGTGAAACCACGTTTCCATAGCAGTTGCTTTTAGAAAAAAAGTACTTAATGTGAATGGGATAAAGAGTGAGGTCTTTTGTTACTATCTCTAAAAACCTTTTTCCTTCAAAAAAAAACAAAAACTAAACTAAACAAACATGTGGTTGGAGAGACGGTTGAGCAGTAACGAGTACTAGCTGCTCTTGCAGAGGACCTGAGTTCAGTTGCTAGCACCCACATGGTGTCTGTAATTCTAGTTCCAGGAGACCTTAGGCCCTCTTCTGGTTTCTATGACAATGCATGTTCATGGTGGATGCACATCCAACTTACATATACAACAAAGTAATGTGTTTTTTAACACTTCTGTCATTAACATTGTTCCTTTTTATTAGATATTTTCTTTATTTACATTTCAAATGTTATCCCCTTTCCTCATTTCCCCTCAGAAACCCTCCTATCCCATTCCCCTCCCCCTGCTCACTAACCCACCCACTCCCACTTCCCTGTCCTGGCATTCCCCTACACTGGGGCAATGTGCCTTCACAGGTTCACGGCCTCTCCTCTCATTGATGTCCAACCTGTCCATCCTCTACTACCCATTCAGCAGAAGCCATGAGTCCCTCCATGTGTACTCTTTGGTTAGTGGTTTAGTTCCTGGGAGCTCTGGGGTACTGTTTGGTTCATATTGTTGTTCCTTCTGTGGGCGTGCAAACCCTTTCAACTCCTTGGGTCCTTTCTCTAGCTCCTCCATAGGGACCCTGTGCTCAGTTCGCTGGTTGGCTGAAAGCACCCCTCTCTGTATTTGTCAGGCACTGACAGGGACTCTCAGGAAACAGCTATATCAGGCTCCTGTCAGCTAGCACTTGTTGGCATCCATAATAGTGTCTGGGTTTAGTAACTGTATATGGGATTGGGGCAGAAATGGATGGAACTAGAATATCCTGAGTGAGGTAACCCAATCACAAAAGAGCACACATGGTATGCACTCACTGATAAGTGGATATTAGCCCAGAAACTCAGAGTACCCAAAATATAATTCACATACCACATGATGCTCGAGAAGAAGGAAGACCAAAGTGTGGATACTTTGGTCTTTCTTAGAAAGGGTACAAAATACCCATGGGAGGAAATACAGAGATAAAGTGTGGAGCAGAAACTGAAGGAAAGACCATCCAGAGACTGCCCCACCTGGGGATCCATCCCATATACAACAAAATAATTAAAAACCCAAACACATATACATGTTTACAGGAATGCTAAAACAGACTCAGTAAGTCAGAATTTTGTTGATGGGTTGATATATAACCATGAACTTAATTTTTTCTTTCATATGCAAAGCATCTTCAATATCATTGAATCTCTACCAATCCTATTAGGAAAAAGATTACAGTTTGCATCCCTAGATCTTCCTCTGGTCTTATGTGTGTTTCTGGGGTCTTAATCAAATTAACTCATGAACTTTCAGAATTACAAGCAATTATCCTTTTGAAAAGTCCCGAAAAGAGTAAGGGATGAAGAACAAGCAAATGTAATACCAATCTCTCTCTCTCTCCTCTTTTTTTTTAATGCCCAAAGCCCCAGTAATGTAATTAGCTCCTATTAAGTTTATTTTAGTCTTCAATAACGTAATGGAAGAAGTGTCAGGGAAATGGAGTTATTGGCCTGCATTACCTCCTATGCAGAGGACACCTATACAAGAACATGTTGACTAAGCATATTGTGGGGTGTATGGCACACACGTCTGCTTTGATTGGTAGTTTCCACCTGACAGCCCTTTCCTCAGGGACATAGCACTCACATGCTTATTACATTCAAGACCAATCTAGGAAGTTAACAGAGAGACAGACTAGATTAACTGTGTGGTAGTTTCCTAATTCTGCTCCCAAATGAGGCAATGCAAAGAATTAGTTTTGATTTCTAAGAGTAGCAAGAAGGGTTGGGTTTGGGTCATCACTGATGACCTAAAAGGGGTCCCCTAAAGTTGATGTGGTAGAGAGTACACAGAAGGCAGAGCGTGTGAGTTACTAGGAATGTGTACAGTGTCCCTAGCGAGCGAATACATTGTCTTTGAGAGAGGAAGTCTACTCGGCCTCCTAGTTTCTTGCTCTAATAATGTGAGGTTTGGTGGTGGTGTAGATGGGTTTGGGAGACCCTCGGGGGTGTCCCCATTACCCCTTTGGGGTCTTTCTGCTATATGACTGCAGAGATTGTGTCCAGTGCCTTGGCTGGGCACCTCTGCCACAGGAAGCTTACTCTTTCGTGAGCACTAACATATTTGTTCACAATTCTAAATGTTATTTGTCCTTCATTATTTTGAGTTGAAAGCTGCTTCTCTGCCCCAATCTTCATTCCTAATTTTTGCTTACTATAGCAATACTGAAGGAATTCAATTCCTCCTAAGTATTTGGCTTTTTTAAAAAAATTCTTCACGTTTATTATTTTTTAGTTTAGCTCACAAAAGGCACCTTCATACATATATGTCCCGTTATATTTTGTTCTTCGGTGTTCCCCTCCCCCACCACACCACCACACACCCCTTCTCTCTTCCATCTGGTTGGATGAAGAAAGCCCAGATACTTTACATTGACTTTCTACTTGTTTGTAAAGCATAGACTATCCCTGTAAATCATTGTCTATCTTTCTGTCTTTTCATCACATTTCTGTTTTCCAAGAGCTGTATGTTCTTTATTGCCTTCTGAGTACCATGTATGGTTTTCTAAGAATATATCTCTACCCCTTGATGTTGTCCAGTTAGAGTGATCAGCCATGAAACAATATACACACAAACAACAAAAACATAATTAGCGGGTTGTATTTATTTATTTGTATATATATGTATATATATTGCATATATATGTATATATGTATATGTGGTGTGTATGTGTGTGTGTGTGTGTGTGTCTGTGTGTGTGTTTAACATCAATAATCAAAGATAAAGAGCCTATCAACTCGAGCATCATGGAGTATGAACAGTATTGGAGGGAGGGGGGAAATGATGTAATGTTATTTCAATTAAAATTTATTTTTATTTTTTATTTATTTAAAAAAATTTAATACTCCAGATTTTATTCCCCTCATGGTCCAGCCTCAGACTGCTCCACATCCAAAAACTCCTCCCAGACCCCTGACTCCACAAGGATGTCCCCACCCCAGTCCCCACTCTACCAGAACTCCAAAGTCCCCGGGCCCCCAGTCTCTTGAGAGTTAGGTGCATCTTCTCTGATTGAACCCAGACCCAGAAGTCCTCTGCTGTATATGTGTTGGGGGCCTTGCCTCATATCAGCTGGTGTATGCTGCCTGGTTGGTGTTCCAGTATCTGAGAGATTTCAGGGGTCCAGGTTAATTGAGACTGCTGGTCCTCCTACAGGGTCACCCTCCTCCTCAGCTTCTTCCAGCTTTTCCCTAATTCAACCACAGGGATCAGCAGCTTCTGTCCACTGGTTGGGTGCAAATATCTGCATCTGACTCTTTCAGCAGCTTGTTGGGTCTTTCGGAAGGCAGACATGATAGGTCCCTTTTTTGTGAGCACTCCATAACCTCAGTGATGGTGTCAGACCCTGGAACCTCCCCTTGAGCTGGATCCCACTTCATGCCCCTTGATGGACCTTCTTTTCCTCAGGCTGCCTTCCATTTCCATCCCTGTAGTTCTTTCTGACAGGAACAATTATGGGTCAGAGTTTTGGCTGTGGGATGGCAACCCCATCCTTCACTCAATACCATGTCTTTCTGCTGGAAGTGGGCTCTACATGTTCCCACTCCCTACTATTGGGCATTTTATCTAAGGTCCTCAAAGTTTCTCACCTCCCAGGTCTCTGGTACATTCTGGAGGGTCCCTTCAACCTCCTACCTCCTGAGCTTCCCTGTTTCCATTCTTTCTGCTGGCCCCCAGGGCTTGAAATATGGCTCTAGTATCTCATATAGTGAATAATTACAACTGAAAATTTTCTCCTTTAACCCATACTCTATATGTCCATTAATATAGCCCAGTGTGACTTTTGCTCTTTAAGATGCATATCACAGGCTTATATTTTTATTCGATATACTCTTTATTTACATTTCAAATGAATTCCCCTTTCCTGGGTACCCCCTCCCCAAAAGTCCCATAAGCCCTCTTTCATCCCCCTGTTCTCCCATTCACCCCTTCCCACTTCCCTGTTCTGGTATTCCCCTACCCTGCTGCATTGAGCCTTTCCTGAACTAGGGGCCACTCCTTCCTTCTTCTTGGACATCATTTGATATGTATCTTGGGTATTCCAAGCTTCTAGGCTAATATCTGCTTATCAGTGAGTGCATACCAGGAGTGTTCCTTTGAGACTTAGGATGATGTTCTTCAGCTCCATCCATTTGTCTTATAATTTCATGAATTCATTGTTTCTAATGGTTAAATAGTACTCCATTGTGCATATATACCACATTTTTGTATCTGTTCCCCCATTGAGGGACATCTGGGATCTTTCCAGCTTCTGGCTATTATAAATAGGGCTGCTATGAACTTAACAGAACATGTATCCTTATTACATGCTGGGGAATCCTCCCCTCTCTCCATATCTTTTCAATATAGTACTTGAGGTACTAGCTAGAGCAATTAGCTAACATAAAGAGGTCAAAGGGATACAAATTGGAAAGGAAGAAGTCAAATTATCACTATTTGCAGATGATATGATAGTATACTTAAATTACCCAAAAACTCCACCAGAGAACTCCTACAGCTGATAAACAACTTCAGCAAAGTGGCTGGTTATATAATACACTCAAGCAAATCAGTAGCCTTCCTATACTCAAAAGATAAGCAGGCTGAGAAAGAAATTAGGGAAATGACACTCTTCACAATAACCACAAACCATCTAAAGTATCTTGGTGTGACTCTAGCCAAACAAGTGAAAGATCTGTATGACAAGAACTTCAGGTCTCTGAAGAAAGAAATGGAAGAAGACCTCAGAAAATGGAAAAATCTTCCATGCTTGTGGATTGGCAGGATTAATATAGTTAAAATGGCAATATTGTCAAAAGCAATATACAGATTCAATGCAATTCCCATCAAAATTCCAACTCAGTTCTTCATAGAGTTAGAAAGAGCAATTCTCAAATTCATCTGGAATAACAAAAAACCCAGGATAGCTAAAACTATTCTCAACAGTAAAAGAAGTTCTGGGGGAATCAGTATCCCGGACCTCAAGCATACTACAGAGTGTTACAAACTGCATGGTATTGGTACAGTGAGAGGCAGGTTGATCGATGGAATAGGATTGAAGACCCAGAAATGAACCCACACACCTATGGCCACTTGATCTTTGACAAAGGAGCTGAAAATATCCAGTGAAAAAAAAAGATAGTCTTTTCAACAAATGGTGCTGGTTCAATTGGAGGTTAGCATGCAGAAGAATGCGAATTGATCCATTCTTTTCTCCTTGTACTAAACTCAACTCCAAGTGGATCAAGGACCTCCACATAAAACCAGACACACTGAAACTAATAGAAAAGAAACTGGGGAAGACCCTTGAGGACATGGGCACAGGAGGAAAGTTCCTGAACAGAACACCAATAGCTTATGCTTTAAGATCAAGAATTGACAAATGGGACCTCATAAAATTACAAAGTTTCTGTAAGGCAAAGGACACAGTCAAAAGGACAAATCAGCAACCAACAAATTGGGAAAAGATCTTCACCAACCCTACATCTGACAGAGGGCTAATGTCCAATATATACAAAGAACTCAAGAAATTAGACCCCAGAAAACCAAATAACCCTGTTAAAAATGGGGTACAGAGCTGAACAAAGAATTTTTGCCTGAAGAACTTCAGATGGCTGAGAATCACCTTAAGAAATGTTCAACATCATTAGTCATTAGGGAAATGCAAATCAAAACAACCCTGAGATTTCACCTCACACCAGTCAGAATGGCTAAGATTAAAAGCTCAGGAGAGAGCAGGTGTTGATGAGGATGTGGAGAAAGAGGAACACTCCTCAACTGCTGGTGGGACTGCAAACTGGTACAATCACTCTGGAAATCAGTCTGGCAGTTCCTCAGAAAACTGGGCGTGACACTTTCGTAGGACCCTGTTTACCACTCACAGGCTTATATTAATGAGTCTTGTTTAATAAGTATGTGACCTCAGAGTCAAATATTAGAGCTTTCATTACTGTCTATGTTACCAAAGGCTACAGAGTATGCCTCGGTTTCATAATTTGTAAAATGAGAATGCTAATAGTACTAACAGGAGCATTTACATAACAGTTCATGTAAATGATTTAGCATCATTTTAGTGGATATTAACTGTTGAATGTGAGTCAACTCAATTTACACAAGTTGTTTTTAAGCAGCTTCCATTGTTCCCATATTGCCTATCCTAGTATAGTTTCTTCTAAATCTTCAAATTATTTCGAGTATTCCATTGCATGTCTTTTCTGTTGCTATCAAAGCCACAAATTAACTAGTACACATGGTAAATACAAGCTAAGCACCAAGCCAGTGGAAATGCTTTTCCCCCTTGTCTGTACTATTACTTGCCCTCTCGATGATATTTCTGGAATGTTCTGCCTAGCTAGCAACACTATAATCAAATGTCCTTGTCTTATTCTTATATTTTTTCCTTGAATCCATTTGAACAGTATTTGTATTTTACAGGTATAAAATGAAGTAATAATTAAGACACCACTGCACCTGGGCAGTGGTCGCACACACCTTTAATCCCAGCACTTGGAATGCAGAGGCATGCAGATGTGTGGGTTTCGGGTTAGCCTGTTTTACAAAGCAAGTTCCAGGACAGTCAGGGCTACCCAAAGAAACCTTGCTTTGCAAGAAGCAAAACCAAAACAACAACAACAACAACAACAACAACAACAACAACATATACCATTGCAGTCTTGTTATGAAAGCAAAAAAGCAACAATTATTAATTTTTAATAATTATTAATTAGGAATTAGAGAAGACATCCCAAACATGGTAGAATTTGAGCTAAGACTGACATGCAGTAGCATGTGTCAGTAGCTGGTGTCAGTGGTACTTATAAAGGCATAATTCTACATTTAGAGAAAAGGCTCTGTGTTAAGGCTTCATTATCGTATCATCATGACCATCATCATCATCATTTTACTTAGAAGGTTTAGTGATTAGTAAATAGGTTGTGTGTGTGTGTGTGTGTGTGTGTGTGTGTGTGTGTGTGTGTGTGTTTCTATGAAGGTATGGACGGAGAAAGAGCCAGAGAAGGGGAGAAAGATGAGGCTGGTCAAAGCAGAACTCAATTCTAAAGGGATTTGAAAGCTTTATTAGAGAGAGACTGGCAGTGTGGAACTATAGAAGTCTTCTTAAAGTATGGCTGTGAAACACTTAGCTTTCTGTTTTAGAAAGATAACTCCAGACGTTCACAGAAAGAAGACTGAACTAGGGCATCGGCCCAGGCAATGAAGGTAATGAAACTGATTGATGGGAACTTTCGAGGTGGGAGAAGTGGTTCTCATGGTTGATTGGAATAACAGGAGGGAAACAGACAGATAGTGGGCAACTTCCAAGTGTCCAGCTTGATTAGAAAGAATGGATGGAGATGATGGCACCATTGACTAAGGCAGATAAAGATGATGCTTGGGATGATGACGTCTTCTATCCTGCTTCTATCCATGAGTTTGTGAGAGCCCTATGGAACAGTCAGGTAGAAATGCTATTGCAGATTGAGACTAGTGAACGGCCCATCTCTCTGTGGTGTCACGGTCAGCAAAGGGGGGTGGAAGGGGGCATGGCTGCCAGCATCTGGAGGAAATAGTATTTGCCTGGTTTATCTCTTCTGGGAAGTGGCATTTGAACTGCATATAAGGAGAGGTCTGCTTTCTCAGAGTAACCCCAGTCATAACAACTACCAGGGGGTTTCCCTTGGGTGTGTAAGAGGATAATAGAAGAATGATTTGAAATAGCTACCCATCCTAGGCAACAAGGGATAATCCAATTGATTCAACCTAATCAGGGGGGAAGTCTCTATAAACTGATCTCAAATGTTCACCAACTTATAAATGTACATTTTTAGATTCTGAAGCTGGTGAGATTCTTCAATCAAACGTGATAATAATTTCTTTACTTACAGCTTTTACTGTTCCTATTCCAGAAGGTACTATTCATAAATTCATCCATAATTGATCAAATTTCAGTTTTAGCATAGAGCCATTAAGCCTGGCATTCAGAGACCTTTATTCTAAATGTATTATACGTAATGTGTGTTTTTAGCAGTTACTTAATGATTCTTTCCCGTATGATTGGTCTTTCTTCCTCTCCTCTATAATTTAACCCCCAACTGTGTGCACTGAATTGAGTTCAAGGGATGGAAGAAAGAAAAGCTGAGGAACATGAGTTGAGAACTGAAAAATATTTCCTCCCCTCCTCATAGGGAGATTAACTTCCTAACGGTGTCCAATTGGAAAAGGTTCCTCCTACAGGCTTGTAGTGTACATACTAGAATGCTCCCAGGATAATTCCATTAAAATATTTTACTATCACACGTGATTTGCCGTTTTGTTTTGTTGGTTATCCTCGACTGATTACACTTGAACTATGTATAGGATATTCAAGTGAGGAAAATGTACAGTCAGCAGAGGGAGGCAATGGAAAATTGGTAAGGTATAATACCCAGAGAAGACAGAAAACGATAGGAAGATAAAACAGCATTCCACTTTGGCACAACATCAAGTCACTGCCTTAAAAGATCCCATCCCCCCCCACTAAAATTCTCATAAGCCATCCATTTACTAAATCTAGTCTAGAATTCTCCTCAAAATGGATGTTAACTTGCTGTTCTATGGTTTTTATAATTCCTGGGACATTTGCCCATCTCATACCTGGATCATTTCCCAGGCTCTGTGGTCTTCAGTGACTACACAGAAACTCAAAATCCTCGTCTGCAGTCTCTTGGTGTCTTTAAGCACTTGCTTTCCTGGGTTTGTGAGCCTCTAAAGGGATTTGATGATCTGTCCCTCAATATCTTCTGATTTTTTTTTCTAAATTTTGGAATACTCTTCCTAGTACTAGAAACTCTTTAGTTCTGTACTGTGAAATAGGTTATTTAGAAAAAAAAAAGGAGATATGGTTAAATTTTATGAAAATCAGAAAAGTGTAAATAATACAAAAATTATTTGGCATACTCGCATTGAACTTAATACTTAAAGTTTGTTATTTTTTTCCAAAAGTGGGGTGTTTTTAATACCATTTCCTTAGAAGTATTTTAGAACGTTACCCATTGATTCCCATTACACAGCCTCATCCATAAAATTTCAGTGGTCTTTACTTCTGCTATAATTCCTCTTGGAGTATTATATGCTAGGTTGAAGATAAAGATGTGTATGGTAAGAACCTATCAAAGCAATGGATTAATCTAGCTAGCATTGTCCTCACAAGTGACTAGACTCCACTGGCAGGCAAGCTCCCTGGTGGTATCTCAAATGTACCAGGGAATGCTGAAGTTTCTCTCCTGCTTTCTCTTTAAGTATAATAATTAGCTTCATAGATCTTGGTGGCTCCTCCAGTGGCACATGGAAAGTGCAGCCAGCAGGAATGAGAAAGATGAAAGAAAGCCACTTTTATATATACGGAGACTTCCCAGAAGTTCCTGCGTTATTTAGGATTTCTAGTTGTACCACATTGCTCTATGTAGCTGTAACAGACGTCAGAACACCCAGTTATTTGACCAGGTATCACTGTAAATAGTTGCAAGCCTTGGCTTTATTTGAGAAAGAAAGAAGAATGGGTTTCCAGGAGGAGAAAAGTTATCTCTGACTTTCCTTTGTTCTGGAATTCACAACATACTTATCAGTGAGGTTATTTATTTATAATTGATTTTAAACAGACTTGAGCCATTGAACTTGAGTGCATCTTTTTTTTACAGTCTTATATTTTACAATACATAATTCATGATTCTGAGCTCACCACAGAATGTTTCTTTAAGTACGTCAGTACCAACTTTTGTCAGTTCAGCTCCTCTGAGTTTCATAGAAGTCAAGGATATTGAAGGTGGCTGAGTACTTCTTGCTCTCGGTTTTGCTATTTATGACTTACTGTCTCTGATAGGTATCACATTCCCACTGGATTTAATTAAGCCTTGAGAATAAATCATTAAAGAAGAGCAACTTTACAAATCTCGTGGCAGATTCTACTGTTTATCACCAGACCAATCCCAGGAATCCTTGCTGAGTGTCTTCTCTTTCCGAAGAAGCTGCCCCGCAGGACGGTGCTTCTGGAGCCCTATTGTGCTCATTCTCCTTCTACTCTTGGCTGGTTGATTTATGAATGAATCTGGTGCCCTTCCTTGACTTCCTTATGGTATGTTAGAAGTCACAGTTCCTCCATTATTTGGAACTCTACTCTGTAGATGGCATCTCTCATTCGGGTTCAGTGACATGTGCTCTCCAAAGCAAGACTTCCTGGGATACACATACTCGTTAATATCTTCTGTTGAATACATTCTTTTTTTTTCTTGTTTTTATTCGATATATTCTTTATTTACATCTCAAATGATTTCCCCTTTCCTAGCTCCCCACTCCCCGGAAGTCCCGTAAGCCCTTTTCCCTCCCCCTGTTCTCCCATCCATCCCTTCCTACTTCCCTGTTCTGGTATTCCCCTACACTGATGCACTGAGCCTTTCCAGAACCAGGGTCCACTCCTTCCTTCTTCTTGGACATCATTTGATATGTGGATTGTGTCTTGGGTATTCCAAGATTCTAGGCTAATATCCACTTATCAGTGAGTGCATACCATGAGTGTTCTTTTGAGACTGGGTTACCTCACTTAGTGTGATGTTCTCCAACTCCATCCATTTGTCTAAGAATTTCATGGATTCATTGTTTCTAATGGCTGAATAGTACTCCATTGTGTATATATACCACATTTTTTTTGTATCCATTCCTCCGTTGAGGGACATCTGGGATCTTTACAGTTTCTGGCTAGTATAAATAGGGCTGCTATGAACACAGTGGAGCATGTATCCTTATTACGAGCTGGGGAATACTCTGGGTATATGCCTAGGAGTAGTATAGCAGGGTCCTCTGGAAGTGTCATGCCCAGTTTTCTGAGGAACCGCCAGACTGATTTCCAGAGTCGTTTTACCGGCTTGCAATCTCACAAGCAGTGGAGGAGTGTTCCTCTTTCTCCAAATCCTTGCCAACATCTCCTGTCTCCTGAGTTTTTAATCTTAGTCATAGTAACTGGTGTGAGGTGAAATCTCAGGGTTGTTTTGATTTGCATTTCCCTAATGACTAATGATGTTGAACATTTCTTAAGGTGCTTCTCAGACATCCATAGTTCTTCTCCCTTTGTAGTAAGCTCAACTCCAAGTGAATTAAGGACCTCCACTTAAAGCCAGACACACTGACACTAATAGAAAAGAAACTGGGGAAGACCCTTGAGGACTTGGGCAAAGGGGGAAAGTTCCTGAACAGAACACCAATAGCTTATGCTCTAAGATCAAGAATTGACAAATAGGACCTCATAAAATTGCAAAGTTTCTGTAAGTCAAAAGACAAGTCAAAAGGACAAATCAGCAACCAACAAATTGGAAAAAAATCTTCACCAACCCTACATCTGACAGAAGGCTAATATCCAATATATGCAAAGAACTCAAGAAGTTAGACCCCAGAAAACCAAATAACCCTATCAAAAAATGGGGTACAGAGCTAAACAAAGAATTTTCACCTGAAGAACTGTTGAATACATTCTTATTCATTTCCTTGTTTACATATTCCTCTAAACATCTATCAAAACCCTGATTAAATTAATGTTCTGCCATTCCGCAGCCTGCCTTTTAACTTAGCCCTTAAAGTGTTTTCTGTACAATGGCTACTGCTGTCATCCTTGTGATCACCAAATTTAGACAATGCAGCCATGTTTCACAGCTTCTTTTTCCATAAGGAACCATTAAGCCAACCAACCATAAATTCAGGTAATTTGGCTGTTTACACGATTTAATCTGAGCACATCTTTCTACATGTACCATATTTTCTACAGAGACAGTCAACTCTTAGTTACTAATAGACCTTAACTTGTCTTTTCCATCTACTCTTACCTAGTCTATTCTTCTCATGTCTAAAAATATAATGGGGTTAAAAGGTACACCCGATCTTCCCTGCTTAAATATTTCAAAGCTTATCCATTGTTTCCTGAAGTAAACACACCATTTTACAACGTGGACTACAGTTACAGTACTTCATTCAGTGTGGGCACACCCTCAACCTCACCAGCAACTCTCATGTGTCCTTCAGTACATGGTCCTGTTCGGACAAGTCATTCCTCTTTCTTACGCATGCTCTAGTTCTCAGTAAAGCTCTTAGCACACAGAGGTATTCAATGGCCATTTATATGGAATGGATGGATGCATTCAGGATGGGAATGACTATTTTAGGACTGATGCTCGTTTATAACTGTGCGTATGGGCTCGGGTGCACGTTGTTGGTACCCTTGAACAAGATATCTGTCTTGCCTTGTCCATAGGAAACTGCTGCTACAGAATTGATTGTAAGCCTCATTCCTATGGATTGTCTGCATTTTCTCTTTCCCTTGGCTACATCTGTTGCAGTTCCCTTTTGTTTTCTCCCCTGAACACTTTCCTTTCTGTTTCAACAGGGAAGAAGTGACAGCAAGTATGTGTGGAGTCTTGACTTCCTGTGCATTTCCTCTTTTTGATACTTCACCTTTTCTTTTCTTAGATTCTGCCTCCTAATAAAACAGGTATGACTTTGATACTGGTTATTTTCACATTGCCTTGCCTTTCTTTGTTTGTTTCTTTGTTTGTTTGTTTGTTTGTTTCTTTGCTTGTTTCTTTGTTTCTTTGTTCCTTCCTTCCTTCCTTCCTTCCTTCCTTCCTTCCTTCCTTCCTTCCTTCCTTCCTTTCTTTCTTTCTTTCTTTCTTTCTTTCTTTCTTTCTTTCTTTCTTTCTTTCAGCTTTGGTTGCCAAAGAGAACTTTCATCTTTATGGACTGGAATGAGCTGCTTGCAGCTCATTCTCAAGGTGAAGTATTGATTTCATTGGGATGGGGAGTGGGTTCTGCCCCCCAGTCTTGCCCATGTAGCTCCCAAATAAAAGATACAGTAATCTGGTATTTTGATTAATAAGCCTAGATTGAGCAGTTTCTGGTTAATCTAACCTACAATCCAGCTACAGGCCCTATATTCCTGGTTGTTTGAGTCTGTCCTGGCTTGCTCTGTTCCACGTGTGTCCTCAGGGTGAGCTTCTCTTGGCCACCTGCTCAAGCTGCCTCATGGTGACCTTTCCTCATCTGCCTCCTTTCATCCTCTGTCTGGTCTCTACCTGAGACCCCAAGTCAGTATCAAGTCTTGTCTTCCTCTCTCTCCTGCCCAGTCACAGGCTCTAGCCTTTTGTTATCCCATCAGAGATTAGTGGGGAACATTCTTTATATCACATTGGTTAATACAGTGCCCATGTCCAGACTGCAACATGATCTTGGGGCATAGAACTCAGCATCTGGATACATAGTACACAAGACCATGCCAACATCAAGGCAAGTGAATGGTTGTAAGGACAAGCTGATTTGCCATTTGTCATATTCTCGAGGATCGGCCTATGAAGATGGCTGTAAAGCGTTTTCCTATACAGAGTTACATGGCTGAGCATAGTCACGTGATTGCTTTGTTTTGCAAAGTTCTGGCTCCTGTGTGGATAAATACCTTCATTCATAAAAATCTTATTTCCAAGCACCCACAAAATCACCAATGGGTAGAAAGTTGCTGTTATGCAAGATGACTAAGTTCTAGTGATCATCTGTAGGGGGTAATGCCTAACCATAACTTATTTTGCATTTAAATATTTAACACAAATGGATTTCATTGGTCTTTCTGACCTTCACAATAAAAAGAGGCATAGAAACAAAACTCTTGGAGGTGATACATCTGTTTATTTTCTTGATCATAGTGAATTTTTTACATATATGCATGTGCCCAGACTCAACAAATATATATATATATGTGTATGTATATATATGTATGTATATATATACACACACACACAAATTTATATATATATACATATATACAAATTTATTATAAATATATTATATATTTTATATAATAAATTTGTAATTTTTAGTCTACATCCTAGCAGCCCCCTAAGCTTACCTCTCTCCTGGGCACCAGCTCTGCCAAGATCTTCAGCTCCAGGTAGCACCACCAAATCTTCCCAATTTATCTGGCTTCTTCCCAGGCTCTGAGATGCCAACTATGTTTACCTTTGATGTAAACAGTGGTGCCACCTCTGTAAAGGAGGATGTTAAACCAGAGGACGAACTCTCTGGTCTACTCTAATAGGGGAGTGTAAGATCGCCAAGCAGCCGCTGTCCTGCAAGGTACCTGGATTCACTTCAAATGGTGCGGAAGCCCATGTGGTTTCCACGTCCTCCTTTGGATCACCATCTCCAACAGGCTTTCTGATTACATCTCCTCCTATCCAGACACCCATCTTTCACCCTGTATCCTGCTCCTCACCTGAGGGCCAGTATACAGCTGCAGAAGTCTCATGCCATGCCAGTACCACAGGCCAGGCCTCTGGGGCAACCACAGGTGGCAGGGATCCCAAGAACCTTAGGATTTTGGGGTTCAGGTAGGATGAGGCACGATTACTCTCTCCTGGCAGTGCCCCACGCCCTGCTATCAATGATTCTGGGCCCCGAGGATGAGGAATTGTCATTGTCTGTGGTGGCAGAACTGGGACTGGACTGAGCTAATCAGCTTCCTGAGCTTTAGATGGGGCAGAATGAGTTTGATTTCACAGCAGGTTTTCCCTTTGGCTACTGACGCCAATGCATCTAAAGACTGAGAAACAAAGAAACCAAGTCTGTTGTAAATAAATGATACTTTCGAAAAGAAAAAGGAGACACATATATTTTATATGTGTATCAATATGCCTAAATTTTAAAATAGTCATAAGAGCTAGAGTCATGCCAGTACACCCCTTCCTGTCCCCTTGTGGGGTTTCTGGTCAGGATGCTCCCAGCTTGATCGTTTACCTCTTGACCCATTTTCAATGCCTTTCCTCAGTTTGTTTTGTTTCTTTCTCAGTTCCTGTCCTTCCTTGCTTTCTCTCAATCTTTCTCTTCCCTCTCCCAGATTTATATTTTCTACTGGTTTTGAAAATTCAATTTCTCATTTCTTTTTAATAATTATTTTCCTTGTTCTTGTTAAGATGATCCATGCACAAGATAAAGCTCAGTTCTCCAGGGTTTCTCATGAGAAAGAACATAGCTCTTAGCTCTTTTCTGTCATTATTTTCTGTTGTGCATTTGATCTCATGTCCCAAAAGTATTTTCTGCGCATCCAGTACTCGACAAACACCATTCTAGTTGTGTGGGGTGCATCGATAATAAAGTAGATTGAAATACCCCTGCATTTATGGGTTGTCTATTCTGTCAGAGAGGTCAAGAACAGGAAGTACAGAGATATGTACCAAATAAGAAGACATATAGTCTGATGGTGGTGGCAGCAATGGAGAACAAATGAAGAAGAAGGCTGATAACTCTGAGTGTAGGAAAGAGGTTCAGACTAGTGCTCAGATGGGCCTTGCTGAGGAAGGCCTAAGAGAACGGCACACTAGCTGTGTGTGGTCCAGGCTGACCTGATAACACGGAGGAAGCATCCAGTGATGCCCGCTGTGTTCGTGGAAACCAGATGCTAGAGCAGCATCTGATAAAGTCAACACGGGAGATGAACAGAGGCACGGCTCACAGAGAACAATGAAAGCCAAGTCCCATCTTCACTCCTATCGAGTTTCTCTGGGAATTTACCATACCTTCTGGACAAATGATGTTTTTATTAGTTTTAGATTTGAGGTAGCTTCTTTTTGTGAAACTTACTTTTATCAAAATTTTCTATGTATGTGCTGTATTTTGATTATCTCTTGGCCCCCTGGCTCTTAGTCAAGAAGTGTTTTTCCTCCCCCGCCCCATCACCTCTCCTGTGCCCTCCCCTGCCCGTTCCCTTTCAACTTCATGGTATTGTTACACACATACATGAACAAATATATAAATAGAGCTCGCTGAGTCCACTAAGTGTTGCTCACATGCTTGTAGGGTTGGCCACTTGGTATTTGATGAACAGTTAGTGTGCTTACACCTGGGGAAGGAAAATTCTTCCTCCCTCTGCCTGCATCTCCACATGCAGGGATGAGGCCCTATGAGGATTCCCCTTCCGCACTGGCATGCCAGTTTGTTTTATAATTGTGAAAGTCTTGTTCAGGTCACTACACTGTTGGGATATCATGTAGAGAAGACACAACCGCACAGTAGCCTTCTAGGTCCTCTGTCCTTCCAGGCTTTCTGCCTCTCTCTTCTGTAATGTGTCCTAAGCCTTAGGTGTAGAGGTTATGCTGTAGAGTTATCAGTGAGGTCTGGGCAGCCTAGGATCAGTTCTTCTCTGTATTGTGACCAGCTGAAGATTTATGGAATGATTTCTACCTGCTGTAAAGACCACCCTTTCCTTCCTTCCTTCCTTCCTTCCTTCCTTCCTTCCTTCCTTCCTTTCCTCCCCCTCCTTTCCTCCCCCTCCTCCTCCTCCCCCTCCTCCTCCTTCTCCTCCTTCTCCTCCCCCTCCTCCTCCACCTCTTCCTCCCCTCCTCCTCCTCCTTCTTTTTCTCTCTCTCTCTCTCTCTTCTCTCTCTCTCTCTCTCTCAATGGATTTGTGGGTATGAGCATTTAGAACACAGTTAAAAGTGGCAGTGGATTAGGATTAGGACAGTGTCAGCAGTAGGCTCTCCTATTCGATCCTTTACTTTGCTAGGTGCCCTAATTGGCTAGGCTTATAGGACCAGTTGTGGCTTCCATTTTGCTGAGCTGGTCTTAAGTCTCATTAATTTCTTCTCACTTAAGGAGAGTTTAGTTTGTAAAACGACATCATGCATTTAGTCTTTTCCCATTTTCCAAATAGTTATATTTTAATTTCATTTACTTAAATTACCATTGCCTTATTAAGATACCCCAGTATCTTAATAAGGCAAATGATAAAAACAATTGTTCTCTACTGTATATTTGCTCTTTATTATCTGATAAAGAATGACTTTCTTTTTAAACAGCTTAGTTGTTCTCAGTTTGTGGTACCTGAACCCCTGGTGTTTCCCAGATCCTGGTTTATGCTCAAAGTTAACATGACTTCATTAAAGTGTTTGTATTCTCTGCTCTGTTGGTATTTGTCCACTAATCATATAAGAGCCTCAGTGGTAAAATTTACTGTGTGTGAGACTGCTAGGCAATCTTAGGGGGTGTGTGGGGAAGTCAAAGAAAATGACGACACAACACAAAGCTAAGTTCACATATAAATCACATTAGTGAATCTGCAAAACTGATCACTTGTATTAAATAGTCCACTCTTAAATACGTGTCCCTCTCAATTCACACACAATGGAAGAGGCAGCACACAGGCTTCCTCTGCTTGTTAAAACACGGTGGTAGTGTCTGGATAACTCACGCTCCTTTTAGCACAATGAGAAGGAGAGTGTCTAGATTTTAATAAAGTCTGGTATGCGGCAGCACTCTGGGTGAGCCCAGCCAGGAGTATGGAAAGTGCCAGTTTGAGAATAGCCCTGGGTACAAAGCAAGACCTTGTCATAAAACAACAGAGACAACATAGCATACATAGCTGCTGTGTGGGTAGAAGCCAGGCAGCCCAACAAACACAGCTTTCGGTGTCCTGTGGGGCTCCACTTCCTGTGGCTCAAGCTTCCAGTGCTGTCCCTATAGTTGAACTGGAATGAAAGTTTAAATCAGTTTGCTAGAAACTTTTTTAAAAATACCTTTAATTATTCTTTTACTGTTTTCTTAAATATCTTCCTGTCTGGGGTACATGATAATTCAGAAGCAATTTTCCTGTCAGCATGTTTTCTTTCTTGCTTTATTTTAATTTTTCAAGGACTTGAGTGATCACCAGGGGAGGTAGTACATGTGCTGTGGAAAGTTTTGTTCTAGAATTAGTTGTGCAGCTCCCATTTTGAACTTCACATGAAAACGTTTATTTTTTTTCCTCTCTCTCTAAACTGGAGAATTAAATGCAGGGCTATGCTGATCATTGAACACAGTGGTAAAACAGTTTCCACAAGCTCTGATTTCAGACAGTCGATGCAAAGCCATCTGAGAACCCAGTTCTGAGATGAACACATCTTCCTTAGTGCTTGTCTCTGGGGTGCTTGAATCATCACCTCCTGACCCACCTGGTGTGGCGGATGGTGACTGGAAAGTCAGAATGCCCTGCTGTGCTTTAATAGTTCAAATAATTCTTCATCTGTGGCCTGAGCATAAGTTAGGAGGAAGAAGAAGGAGAAAGAGAAGGAGAAGGAGGAAGAAGAGGAAGAGGAAGAAAGGGAAGAAAGAAAAAAAGAAAGAAAGAAAGAAAGAAAGAAAGAAAGAAAGAAAGAAAGGAAGGAAGGAAGGAAGGAAGGAAGAAAGGAAGGAAGTCTACTATCTGAAATCTCCAAGTGTCCCAAGACGTGTAAGAGTACAGAAAACCCGCTATGCCTTTTCCCTTTTCAACGTTTACTACTGAGAGATATTGAAGCAATTTCAATGAACTTTATTATCACGTAGTTAGGGAACTTTCTCAAATTTAAGTATGGCTTTCACTGCGGGACCAACAGTAAGTATCTAAAAGGGAATTCTCTGTGTTGCTTTAATAGTTCAAGGTACAACATACCCACCCACAGGGGGCTTTTCAAATAAACCCAGGCAAGTGATTCTTTTTGTTCCTTTCTTTCTATAAAGAACAGAGGCCCTAGGCTTCTTTTGGTAACACTAGATCAAACTCTGTAGCTAAAAAAGCAGACACAATTGTAACAAGAGCTGCAACTGTTCTCCTGTGTGAGGGGAACTTAGGTGCTGTCACTGCTAGAAACTGTTCTAGAATGTTCCCGAAGTTGTCTGGCAGGCAAATGATGTGAAGCACAATACAAGCTCAGCAGTTGTCACTGCTTCCTTCAGGCAGAAATTAATAAATTATCGATGCATGGTTAACTTATATTGGATGCTTTTGACTCATATTAGAAAGCTGATTTGGCCTGGAACCCAAGGAAGTAAAACTCTCTTATGAATAAGGCAATGATAGCATCTCAGTAGGGTTGTCATCTCACTACCAACTAATGGAAGCAACAAGGACTTGAAGTTCCTGTCATACAGATCTTTCACTTGTTTGGTTAGAGTCACACCAAGATACTTTAGATTGTTTGTGGCTATTGTGAAGGGTGTTATTTCCCTAATTTCTTTCTCAGCCTGCTTGTCCTTTGAGTATAAGAAGGCTACTGATTTGCTTGAGTTGATTTTATAACCAGCCACTTTGCTGAAGTTGTTTATCAGCTGTAGGAGTTCTCTGGTGGAGTTTTTTTGGGTCACTTACGTATACTATCATATCATCTGCAAATAGTGATAGTTTGACTTCTTCCTTTCCAATTCGTATCCCTTTAACTTCCTTATGTTGTCTAATTGCTCTCGCTAGGACTTCAAGTACTATATTGAAAAGATATGGAAAGAGAGGGCAGCCTTGTCTAGTCCCTGATTTTAGTGGGATTGCTTCAAGTTTCTCTCCATTTATTTTGATGCTGGCTACTGGTTTGCTGTATATTGCTTTTACTATATTTAGGTATGGGCCTTGAATTCCTGTTCTTTCCAGGACTTTTCTCATGAAAGGATGCTGAATTTTATCAAATGCTTTTTCAGCATCTAACGAGATGACCATGTGGTTTTTTCTTTTAGTTTGTTTATATAGTGGATTACATTGATGGATTTTTGTATATTGAGCCATCCCTGCATCCCTGGGATGAAGCCAACTTGATCATGGTGAATGATCATTTTGATGTGTTCTTGGATTCGGTTGGCAAGAATTTTATTGAGTATTTTTGCATCAATGTTCATAAGGGAGATTGGTCTGAAGTTCTCTTTCTTAGTTGGGTCTTTGTGTGGTTTTGCTATCCGCGTAATTGTGGCTTCATAGAATGAGTTGGGTAGTGTTCCTTCTGTTTCTATTTTGTGGAATAGTTTGAAGAGTATTAGTATTAGGTCTTCTTTGAAGGTCTGATAGAATTCTGCACTAAAACCATCTGGTCCTGTCCTTTTTTTGGTTGGAAGACTTTCTATGACCTCTTGTATTTCCTTGGGGGTTATGGGAAGCAACAGGTTGCTTGCTTGTTTCTCAAATGTTTTCCCACACTAACACTCTGGTCTGCTCCTTTAGTCTTTCTGGTTACATCAGGAAAAGTCTCTGATGGCTGAAAATGTATCTAAGGAACTGGTTCCCAATTGCTTTTGCTATCTTAATCAGAAAAGAAGTGAAGATTGCTTTGTTTGATTGTTTCTTTCTTCAGAAAAAGGAATGTGTTGCTGCTGCTGGGGTATGGTGAGACCTCTCTTGTTTTTAATACTGTCTATTCTTCCAGGAGAAGCCTAGAATGTCAGCCATCTTTGATGAGATTATGTGACCAGGGCTAGATGCCAAGCTGGCTTCTGTGATATAGTGCTTTGCAATGATTACCATACAAAATACTTTTATCTCCAGTTGAGAGAATTTTGAAGCATTCTGAAAGATTAGAACCAAACCAAAACCAAATAAACAAGCAAAAAGCACCCTATCATTCAAAGATTACACTTAACTATGTGAAGGAAAAATATTTTTGCCCAAGAAAAACATGAGGTTCGCATCATCATGAACACCTTCACTTGGGAAGGGAGCATAGCATTGTGCACATTCCTTCTAAGCAGGGCTGGCATTACTGCAGCATCCTGTAAGACTTAGTAACTTTTACTGTGGTACTACAGTCCCGCTCCTTCATTGATAAACATTCCCTTTATATTACCTTCTAATATAATGAATAGTGGTATATAAAAACTTCAGGAATCAAATTCTTCATCAGATTTGTAGACTCTATAGACTCTTGGGAGACCACAGAGTCCACATCTTGTCTCTCATTCATGTGATCTGCTGCCTTACCTCCTATAGCTCTAGAGCAGGAACATTCCCCTTTGGTTCTTTACTTTCTCTTTCCTTTTCTTCTCTGTCTCATATTTCCCTGCCCAACAGATTCTTTTAATCCCTTGTAGGTAACTAATCAGAACAGCTGTTCTTCGAACCCACTGGAAATAAAGTGCTTGTTTTTACAAGGAGCCAAGGATCGAGCAGGAAAAATCATGTGCTTAATATTGATTGCAACTTTAGCAAAATAAACAAATGGACCTCAAGAAGATTGAAAAATGGCTTGATTTTCCCCAGACACTCATACCATTTCTATGGCACCATAATGATTTTGCAATTATGTTATACTATGTACTAGAGAACCAGTTTTCTCTAGAGATAGAGATGCAAATTCTGTGTTAGAAAGAGAGGAGGCTTCATTCACTTCTCACAATAACATCTGGCACACAGCTGGAGCAGCCCTGATGCTAGCCTTTGAAAGAACCCCTGGTTGACCATCCCTGCTGGTGATTCATCTCCATCCTTTCTTCCCCGTCAAAGTTTCCCCATGCCTTGCCATTCTGCTGCTTTATAGTACCTCCTGAGCTTCTTTTCTCCCAGTGTTTTTCCACAGTGTGAGTGCTTTGTGGTCCCCAGGACTCTTACCTGCTTTTGACTAGGAGAGAAGCAAACAGTTGTGTTGTCTCCAAATTGCTTTCTCTATACTCTTTTGTGTTTCTTTCAATTCAGCTGACAATTCTTTCTCACTCCTATTCTCTTTTCTGTCCTTCACCCCTTCTTTCTCTCTTTCTTTCTTTGTCTAGTCTCTTATCCATTGGTCCCTAAAAATATTGATCACACTTATTGCATGTGTTGCTGGAAATAAAAACAAAACCAGCAATTATCAAGCAGATTGGTAAATTGATTTTATTAGGATATAATTTACATTTTGAAACCATCTTTCATTATGTTTTAAAACAAAATTATTAGCATAAAGACTCCTAACATGTAAAATTTTGAAATGCTGATGATTACATAAGTATAACTTGGGACTTAGAAGAGTACCCATTTCCTGAGAGGCGGGCCTTTACTTGAATCTGTGGCCACAAACAAGAAATAGAGTATATTGTTCAACTATCTTCACTCTCAGCCCATCAATTAGTTCTAGACTACGCATTGCTTGACCAGGGAGTATGTAAGAATATAGAATTTTGCAGGAATATTTTATGCAGCGAGATAGGTGCCTGCGGATGCCTATGGGTTTTCTTTGGATGCACAAATAAAGCAACAGAACTTCTCCCGGTGATGAAATAATGTTCAGAGATTTTTCTGACTGTCAAAAAAATTCTGGAAACTCTACGATGCTAGGGCTGTAAAATAGGAAGTTAATGATACTAATTAAAACAGGGCCAGGAAGGTCCCTGCACAGCTGTGCTGAAGCAAAGCTTTTGGAGTTGTAAGCGAGGACTAGCATCCTGCTCACAAACACATGGCTGTCCTACTGGGGCTCTCAACAGAAAGATGTGCAATCTCAGCTCTGTGATGTCCCAGAAACATGTTGCATAGACAGTGAGGGTCTCTGCTTGAGTTCCTGACAAAATGTGTGTGCCCTGTGCTTACAGAGAATGGTAATATTTACTTCAGTGGGTTATCTTCTAAATGGAGCTATATGAAATGATCTCTAGGACCCAAGGCTGTAGGAAGAGCAATACAAAAGGCTACTCACTACTTAATATTCATATGTCTTCATTAATAAATATTCTGCAACTCCATGAAAACAAACCGTGCTAATAACCATTGCCTGGTCCCTCTTGAAGAGGACCAGAATGGATTTCTGTGAAGTGCTCTCTGGTTCTCTGCCAAGCTTGGCAGGGGAAGAGGTTTGTTTTGGCTTCCTCCCGCTTCATGCTTCTCTGCAGTGTGAGGGAAGCACTTGTCCTGTCCTGAGCCTGGTGCTCCATCACAAGCACCTCTCATGTGAACGGCCAGAACAATTTCATATACACCTCCTGCTCTTCCTCTTTAAGGCAGCTGACTCAATGAGTTTCCTGGCAATTGAGTGCGCAAGTGAGTAAAGCTGAGAGCCCGCAATAGTGTTTGAGAGTCTCAACCCAAAGCATGACCAATGGCCGGCTTGATACTCGCACTACTCCGTGGAGAAAAGTGGCCATCTGATGGCAGTGCAAAGATGAAGCTATGTTAAGAGATGCACTATTTCAGCACCTCTCATCAGGTGGGCGTCTGACATGGCATGTCTCTCTAGAGACTGGCTCTTCAGAACTTTGAAAACAGAGGAAAATGAACAGTTGCCTAAATGTTTACCACACTCCAAGATCCTAAAACAAAAGTATAGTTCTGGGCAAAATGGCCTCATAGTGGAAGCTGATGAGGATCCCTGAGAGTATTCCCATATAGTATGGGAGCAGGATCTCTCTGCTGAGTAATGAGATGAGTAGATGCTAATGACAGATATGGCTCTGTGTTTCTTCTTCTTCTTCTTCTTCTTCTTCTTCTTCTTCTTCTTCTTCTTCTTCTTCTTCTTCTTCTTCTTCTTCTTCTTCTTCTTCTTCTATTATTATTATTGAGACCATGGGTTATTGAGAGGATGGAATTGCTAGGGAAGATTCTGTCAGCTCCCTTGGGTGCTCAGTTTCCCCGTGTTCCACTGAAGGAGAAAATGAGCTAGGGCAGCCTGGGAAAATCCTTGTTAGACTCTAGCACAGAACTCACTGGGCAAAAGTCTTAGCTGTTATAATTAAAGACAGCGGCAGTCAGGGTTTGTATAGAAATAGATCAAAACTCATTTACCTTCCCCGTTTATAAAGCTCGAAGAATGGCAACCGTGGAGCGTGATTTTGTAGAAGATACAAAACTTTATCTGCCAATACACCTAGAATTGTATCTATCTTTTTGTATCTCCAGAATTGCTTCCCTGGGCGAATGCTAAAGAAAGTTATTGATGCAGATTTTCTTTCGGGGAATGTCACTTAATAAAGAATTAGAGTTAGTAGTTGCTAAGCATTGCATTAAAAAAGGTGTGGCAGGTGTGGCAGGGGCAGCTCAGTGGTGGAACACTTGACCAAGGCCTGGTTTCAATCCCTGGAACATCATCATCATCATCATCATCATCATCATCATCATCATCATCAAACAACAACAACAACAACAACAACAAAAGAACCACAACTGGGTTTAGACCATTATTTGATAGGAACGCTGCTGAGCTGTGGGCACAAAGCTCATCTCTTTCTTTGATTGCTTTTACATTGTCTAACCTCCCCCCCCCCCGCCGAAAACACATTAAAAGCAATTCTTCAAGGAGAAACAAACCCCCAAATAAATAAAAACATCCCCCAGGACAATATGTACCTTTTATTTATGATTATTTGTCTCCCATATAAGTTGTCTTAATTATGCCTCAAGAGTTGAAGTTTTTGATAATTTTCCAAGGAAATACCAGATAGTTCACCGTGGAACAAAACCAAACTCTCAGAGTATCTCTCCATATTAATCATTTATTGCAATTTCTTGATGGATGGACTGTGTCATATCCCTCTCAGTTTACAGACCAGACAGGTGTGAGTCACCGCCTGCTCCATTCTTCTCTCTTTATGACATGATTTTATGGCTATGAAGGAAAACGAGTAGAACAGATCTCGAGTCCACTGACAGAATCACCATCACAAACGTAACATTAAACTCCTGATTTTCACGCCCTACTTGCTTAATTGAGTGATTAATGCTAATTACCCTGGATTGCATTTTGAAGGCAGTTTAACCTGTATATATCAGTACAGAATTGCATCACTTAAAAGTCATATGCTGGACTCGGAATGTGACTCTGTTATAGACTGCTTGCCTAACATGCTCAAGGTTATAGCTTCCATCCTCAGCAATGCCTGCCCACATAAAATGTGAAATGCATCTTGAATACTGACACTCCCAAAAGACTTTTGAATACATGATAATACTATAAATAAACATCAGCCTTTTCATATTCAATATAGAACTGTGGGATTTCTGTCCTTTGTATTCCTACTATGAATCAAACTCAGACTTGTGTCTTGAGGACCTTCTTGGTCAATTGTTCACCATCTTCTGCAGGATTCTTCAGTCTACTCTTCATTTACTTAGAGCTCACAGGAACCAAGTCAACCTTTCATTCCTCCTAAACGTTTGCCAGTCAGATCAACTTTCAATACTTAGCTGACTGAAAATTACACAGTTTTTTTTTTTAACATAGGCTGGCTATTGGTGACTTGTCTCAATTGATGAAGAGGCTTTACTGTACCTCCCATCACCTGTTCAATATTGAAGAGGTTCATCTGCTCAGTTCTATCGTTGCAAAATAAAGGTAACCAGAGAAGGTGTTATTAGGTTAATTTTTATTATTAAGTGAATATTTGTGCCCGAGTCATAATCACTTGAGCTTAATCACTGCTGGTAGCTTGAATCTGAGCCTCCCATGAGCATTTGTGAATTCCCGGCTTGGAATAGATAGAGGTATTCTTCTATTTTTGCTTGTTGTGTTTTCTATCCAGACTATTGAAGACTGTTCTTAAGGCATGATTGATTTGACTGAAAATGTTTCCAAATGCATTTAATTGTACAAATGAAGTTTCTCCAGTGGAAGGAGAAAATCTGTACACATGGAAAGGGAGAGATTCCATACGTACACTTTTAAGAACCGAGTCAAGTGAGTATAGGAGGTGGCAAAGCAAGTATCTGCCAAGCAATGTAATGGCAGGAAACTCAAGAAAGAGCTGGTGTCACAGCGTCAGACTGAAGACAGATGAAGAATCTCCTGTTTCTAAGGGGAAAGTAGTCTTTTCCTTTTAGGGTCTTTAACTGGTTTGAGGAGGTCCACCCACACTATGGAGAATAACCTGCTTTACTCGAAGTCCAGCAGTTTAAATGTTAATCTCACCTCCAAACATTTCACGAAAGTGATGTCTAGGTTGATTAAGTGAACACTGAGTTTATGATGTATTTGTGTTGGTGTGTGAGTTATAGACCACCTTGCCCTATAAGAAACAACATAATGGTACCTCTGTAAAACTCTGGGAAAATACAATGCTGCTGGTTCTCTGGAATGAACATAAGAGTTCTTAGGAGGCTCTTCTGGTTGTCTCACAGAGGAGATGCTGGCGTCGATCTTGGAGACACGGTGAACTGCACAGCTAATTGCAGTTTCTATATTTGCACTGGTTGCTTGGAGCTCAGAGGCATCACATGGCACAGCCCCAAGACAGAGTCTAGGACCTCAAGGCAGACACTTTAGGGCTGGTGTAGCTGTCACCTTGGTTCTCCTTCTTGCTAATTTTTATTTATATGTACCTGGATGTTTTCCAATGTTCTCATCCTCCTTCTGATGCAGCTATATTATGATATTAAAATTCTATTAGCCTATGTGCTCACAATGATGCTAAGTCCCATAGAAATGGGGGCTGTGTCTTGTTCGTGGTTGAATCACTGACTTTTAAGGATGTGGATTGCCTGTCACAGGTTTGAAGTAAATGTGCTGAAAAAAATTAATGGATATATCTTTATAAGCCACCTACCTCTCCAGTTTAGAACAGAGCAGAAGTTTATTATTATTATTTGGGGTAACATTTTATTCCAGTACATATCTAAAGTGTCTCATGACCTTCAAAGCATAAGTCTAGATATCCGTGGGGTGGGAGACAACAGATACCCGTTCAGACACCTGGTTTGTTTTTTATTTGTTTGTTTTCTAAAATGTGGTGACCCTTGATTGTCAACTGTATACCTTTCCTTTTGTGGAAGGTCATTTCAGAATAGAGGTCTGTGCTTCTCCTGGGGATGGGCAGTTCGGAGGCAGATTGACTCAACAATGACTGGCGGTGGGTGTTGTCTATGAGGACTGTTTTGACACAGCAATGTCTGTTCTCTATGGAAGGAGAAGGCTTGCAGATGTTCTGGCTGCTTTAAGGTGACTGTTTTGTACCACTGAGTTTGTGACAGGCTCCTTTTCTGGCGCTGTTCTGCCAGTCGACTTGTACCAAGAGTGTCTTAATGTTCTCCCCAACTTAACTAAACTTTAGACAAGTCTTTTCTGCATGACTGTTCTGATCTGACTATTCCCCTAGCCTTTACTTTGGAAAACTTGTAAATTCTTCATCTGCCTCTCTGGGAAATGAAATTTTTAAAACAGATTCCTGCCAGTTTTACCTGCCAGAGGCTTTTTCTCAAGGATGTTGGAGCCATCCCTTTGAAATGAATTATTCAAGGAAGAATGTGCTGCGTGACTACCTTGCAATTCCACGGGAGGCAGTAGCCTCATCCTGTAGAAGTTTTGCTGCAACTTTAAGCTTTGTATGTCCAGACATAAAAATAGAAGGGAATTTTTTTGCTACTCAAGAGATTAACAGACAAATTCATAGCTACCTTTTTGTTCTTAAAAACATCCCAGTCCTTTGTATCAACTCAGATTGATTTGTAACCCCTTCTCTTAAAGCAGTTGCTCCCAGGGGGTACTTTTGGGTTTGTCCTGGATGTAAGTTCTCATTGACATTTTAAAGACTGTCTTATAAACCAGGGTTGCATCTTTTCAATATGCCTGCAACAGCCTTCCAATGCCATGGAAACAGTCAGGACCCTAAGTAAAGGGGTGATTGGTAGGCTCAGATTATCAGCGTGCATTGGTGCTGATGAAATGGATCAGTGCTTAAAAGCATTGGCTGATCTTCAATAGGACCAGGCTTGAATTCCCAGCATGCACATGCTGTCTCACAACCTCACACAGTGTTTTACAATTGTCTGTTACTTTGGTTCCAAGAAATCTGTGCCTTCTTCTTGCCTTCAAGAACCCCCAAATACATATAATGTACTAACATAAATGGAGGCAAAATACCCATACACATAAAATAAAAGTCAGCACATCTTTACAAACAAAAGCAGGTGCTGTCCTTTTGCTTGGAGTATTCACCACCATCACTTTGGAATTAGTTTTGCTAAAGGGCCATGCCTCATTTTTTTCTAACCTAAGACAATGCTTTCTCTTGATCACTGTTGGCCGAACACTGGTAATTTTGAAAATATTCCTTTCATTTAAGTGGGCTTAATTTCTATCCCTATAATAAATTTCCACTTTATATGAGCCTATGTACATAGATTCAACTTGGCATTATGACATCCATTGTAAGGCGTAACTGCACTGATGGTCTGCAGGTAACCTGAACTGGGTTTTCCCTCTTAGATCAATAGAAGATTAGAAATACACAAAACATTTAGAAAGGTAAGATTTTTTTTTAATCTGTGCAAAAGTACCATGAGTGACTTTGGTATTAGTGCAAGAGAAAAAGCAGATTCATTTTGGCTGGCAATAAATCACTTTTGTCCTGACCAGTCTCCCCCTCTCTTCTTTTGATTCCAATCCTCCTGAACTTTCTGACATCCAGGGTCATGCTTCTGAAAGTCCCTCAAAAATTTGTACTCCTTGTAATCACAGATCCAGCTGCCTCTCTTCAGTCGCATAGTGTCCCAGATTTCATATATCTGGGCCAGATTGTTCTAGAATTCTATGCATTTGGAAAATGACATGTGTCAGGAAATTGCCAAATCATTTGTATTCTAGAAATGACTTATTACAAAGATCTCCCCCTGGACACATTTCTTAGATGATCCTGTGGGTGAATCCTTGTTTACAGGTTCTGTGACGAGGTCAGACACAGACCTGCCCATTCCTACTCTCAGAAATTGAACTGTTAGTCCCTACTACAAAAGATGAGACAAACTTAAACTTTAGTGAGATAGCCTGCTTTGATCTTTGAGTTATCCTTGAATTTAAACAAATTTTGAAAAGTTTAATCAAGTCCTGAGAGGTAGAAAAATCCCCCCTTCTCAGAGAGAGGACTCCTCATTGAGAGAGAATGGGGGGGGCGAGAGAGGGAGAAGAAGAGGGAGAGGGAGAGGGAGAGGGAGGGAGGGAGGGAGAGAGAGAGAGAGAGAGAGAGAGAGAGAGAGAGAGAGAGAGAGAGAGAGAGACAGAATTTCCATGACTTCTTTAACTCACTCCCATACCTGGCCTTTTATTCTGCTTTTCATGATGATCATAAAGAATAGTGCTTTTTGTCTGACCTTGGCAGTGCTTGTCCTGTTCACCTTCCAATAACGCCCTTGCTCCCATTGTGAGATTTCCAAATGAATCTCTTTCTCTAACTCTCTGCTTATTTGACATGTGAAAGTGATTGTCACGCTCATCGATTTTCAGACCCCCCTTTTTCTGTCCACCCCTACATTCTAATTTTCTTGGTCTTGAAATCTATTTACTGATGCACTTATCATAGCTACAAATCTAACTCTAGAAGGATCTCAGGGACAAGATGGTTTTGTCACCATGGAAACCTTTGTGGAGACTGAAACACCAGAGACACATTGGTTTCATAACTTTCATGGACTATGAGGAATTTGTAGGATTTCATTAGTTGATGCTGACAGAAATTGCAGAGAACTAGAGACTGACAATTTTTTTTTTGAGAAATTAGATTTAAAATCTGAAGTTCAAACTTTCTGAAGCATGGGTTTAATAAGTGACTCTTTAATTTTGACTGCTTGATTTTTCAGATAGGCTGAAGATAATCCAAATGTTGTTGGTTTGTATCACACCAGCCTCCAATTGCACCTGAATTGGTGATAGCAGAACCAGTGTAATATTATCTGTACCTAGGTCAAGTACAAGCAAAACCACACCTGTGTTGACAGTAGATCTTAGGATTGGCTGCCACTCTGGATAGGCTACCCATTTCTGATGTAGCAGCTCATGTCTTCTTACCCCACGACAGCTGGCAGGATTCCATTTTAAAGCTTCTGTTTCTCCTCTGAAAATATTTCAACGGAACATCTACAGTTACGTTTGGGAATTCATAATCTGAAGGGGCCACGTGAAAAACCCTGTAGTATCAGGGCAATGGCTAGAGCCTGGGAGCCAGGAGACCTCAGCTCTCATACTGGGATGTCATTTATTTATGGTGAGCTTCAGAGAGGAAGGCTCTTACTATCTCCATTTCTTTGTGATAATCAATGCATATATGGATGTAATGTGTGTGTGGGGTGTGTGTGTGTGTGTGTAGAACCCAAGAAGGGCAAAGGCATCAGGTCTCCTGAGAGATAGTTATAGGTAGTTGTGAGCCACCTAATATGGGTGCTGAGAACTGAACTTGGGTCCTCTGAAAGAGCAGTAAGGTACCCCTAATGGCTGAGCCATATCGCTGGTCCCATAGAATAATTATTTGTTGACTCACATGTTATTACTAAGAACAAAGAGGTAATGCATGGTAATAAGGCATTATTAATGCTTAGATAAGATTGCTTAGCTTGCACGAGTGTCTGATATTTCTCATCACTTCTCTGCTACCTAAAACATACAGCCTATGGAATACTAAGTGGAATGCCTGTGGATGATAGCAAATCCACCATCACTGCTCATTACTTATAAAGGTGTGCTTTGCTGTGCACAGCTGTAAGAAATACTAAAATAAAAGCCACAGATATTTTTTACAAACATTTATTGTGTGAAAATCATTGTGCTATGTCCCTTAAGAAGTAGAAAATGGATCTGACATAAATTCTGCCCTCTAGGTACAGAGATGTCAGAAATAAGTAACAAGAGAGAAGGTTTGAGAGGTCCTAAGAGAACTACACAATGTCCAAAGAGTTCAAGAAATTAATTTTATCTCAGAAAATCATGGAAAATGTCATGAGGATGAAATTTACGTTTTACTCGAACATAAGTAAAATGTAGACATGTGGACAGGGTTAAATGCCTAATGTAAGGGTCCAAAGGCCCCAGAAGGTTACAAGAACAGTAGTCTTGGAACTGTCCAAGACTGGGTAATCCCCCCCATCTAAGGAGACAGCTACAATCACCCTTGAAGACGTGTTTGTGTGCGCACATAGGACTGTCAAAGAGTGGGACAACTTGAAAAGAAAGGGATTGGAAAAGGTCTTCTCCACTTAGGATTCCTAAGTACTTTCAAATTGCATTTTAACAAACAACAGGATTGAAAGAAAGAGAGAGGGGAGGGAACGAGAGAGAGAGAGAGAGAGAGAGAGAGAGAGAGAGAGAGAGAGGAGAAAGAAAGAAAGAAAGAAAGAAAGAAAGAAAGAAAGAAAGAAAGAAAGAAAGAAAAGTGAACCATACCAATGTTCAGGACATCCTCGTAAACCCAAAGTTCTAGTCCCAAATATTTTGATAAGCAATTTCTGCTTAACTGCCATGTAATATTGACATTGTAGAACTAAAAAATATTCAGACTAAGACTATGTAAGGGTTTATTTTAGAACAGCACATTTTTAGAAGAAATATTAATTAAAAATTAAAATAATTTTTAGAAGAAAAATTAATGTATTGAATTTATATATTTTTAAGCTTGCTGAATTTAATTATTTTCAAAACTCTGACTAATGCACTTTTTCAAAAACATCAAGATTTTACGAATTGAAGAGTGGCTTTTTACAGTCTTCATTCATAGCTATAGATTTCCGAGATGGAGGCACAACTATGGACACACACGAAGAGATATGTGTGTACACGTGCACATACATGTGTTAGACAGGGATGTGGGTGTGTAAAAAAAAAGAAGAGAAAGTCAGAGAAGGGGGAGAATGATTTATCAAGTATTCCTTCTCACCAAAAAAAAATCTCATAAATTCAAGACTATATAATTATATCATAATTAGCATTTCATTTATTGAAAAATCTTTATGTTATTTTCCCTTTTGCATAACGATATCATTTTTTTTCTTTAAGATCTGATGAAAAATATACTTTAAACACCTTGACACTGAGCACAGTTTTGGCATGGGACAGGGGTTCTGCCTGAGCTGTGTGTTTAAGGCTCCAGCTCAGGGGTGCACTTGAACATTGAAGCACCATGGTGTGGTCTCTTCCTTTCAGTCTGCATGCCAGAGTCCCCCAAGGTCACCAGGAGAAGGAACTGAACTACATGAGTTCCAAACACGGGCCACATAGCTCAGGCTAATCCATTTAAGCACCTGGGACACTTGAGGACACACCTCCAATCTTCTTTCCATTACCTTCAATCTGCAAGATACACTCTCCAGACACCCCGAAGCCCTGGCAGTTGCCGATTTCCCTCTTTGGCCTTCCTTGACCATATATGTGAGCAACCCCAGAGACCCCGCGCTATAAGAGAGGCGGGCACTGGGAACTGCTTGTGCAGTTAGCTCATCTTGGGTTCTTTACTTTCACACGAGAGACAACCATGTCGATTTTCCTTTTCCTTCTGCTGGGGAGTGAGCAGATCAGATATTTAAGGTCCCAGATAAGATCGTTGATGCTTATGTCATGAAGAACTCCAATAGAACTCATTTTCTGGGAGGCACGCAGCAAAACGAATCACCTAAACCATTCTGCTCCGTCAGCTTCTGTTGAGTAGCCTAGTGCTTTCTGCCACTTGTCATTTTGACTCAAGACAGAAGGGAAGATGATGATATGACAAAGATGATAGTTGCAGACTTTTGACAAAACCCATTTACATGGTACATTGTTCCGAAGGGCGTTTAAGTAGGAAATACAGAAGCACTATCCAAACCTATTATTACACTGAGAAATCATTAGGCTCGAAGGAGCAATAATGGTATGCTGTTAAACCTCTGAATACATTTTCAATGTCAGTATTGAAAAAGAAAACTTTATAAATATGTAAATTTCTGTTCAACAAATTCAAAATAAAATGCACTAAAAAAAACTGATATGTAGACAAAAGTTTATTTACACCATACAACATTTTAAATATTTTATACACAGCTGCAGCAGAGAAAGCTACTCAGAGCCTTCTAGAGAAAACTGCAATAATAAAGATGTGAAATATATTATTCATATAAAAGTGAGATTATTACTTTATTGCATTTAAAGCAATGAAGAATGTAGCTTCAACAAACATTCATTTAATGACAAAAACTTTGCTTTTATATTATAAAGTAAAAAGTGTAGTAATGGCCAAACAGACTGTTATAAACTTTAAAAACTGCATAAATATATACATTGTGCTTCATGGTGAAGTTTTCTGAAAACTAAACCACATGAAGCTGTTACAACATGAATCGTTGCTTGAGGTTTATCTATAAAGATTACCTTACAAATCCATTCCACGGGTACTTACAACACGGGGTGGTGAGAACTGTACACTTGGCCGTCTCTCCACTAGCATGACCAGTGAGAAATTACCATAAGAAAACACTGATGTTGGCACAGGAAGGGTCCCGACAGAGGAAAGTCACACTGTCCAGGTGGAAATGTCAGTCTTCCCACGTCTCAGTGTCAGTGTCTTCAACTGTGTCTCTACCTTTGATTGTGTTACACTTCTGTTTGAAAGTCACCCTCTTGCACATCCAGAGGCAAATTCAGACACTTCTCCCATTCGGCGGGCCTCAGCTCCAGTGCGTCCTTTGCCTCCGTGTCTAAGACATTGATTGTAGTATAATGTTGGTATTCACTGGGGGGTTTGAAAGTGTCCCATGGATTCTTGTTTGGTGCTGGGTTTTCCTGTTGAGGAGAAAAACAGAATTGTTTCTTTCTTATGATTAGTATTACTACTTCCTGGCACTCCCAGGAAGGGAGTGTGCAGTTGATAGGATGATTTAAAATTAAGGGCAGTTACAAAGGGTAATTCCAATTTAACTTTTCTTTCCCTGCATAAAGTGAAGTATACAGTCTCTAAGTTATTGTATAGATTTCAGGAATTGAAGTGTGTGGCCAGTACCATGGAGGTGAAAGCAGACAATATATTCAAATGTCATTTTGGCTATTTGTCCCAACAAAGATGTAGAACTAAATCACTGATAAGATTAAATGTGGAAAATCTAAAGATTATGGCAGAAATGTTAATGAAGTAAACAAATCTGAAAGTAGTTCTCAGGACATGCTATTTAATACTAAATAGTCTCTCAACCTAGTAGCATTTCACTGAAAAAAAAAAACCTAAAATTATTTCCCCCCTCAACAAATTAGCAGATTTGAATATTCATAGCTGTTACATTTTCGTGCTTTGAATTTTTGGATGCTTACTTTTCATGTGGTTGTGTGGCAGATCCATCATCCTTCCTCTTCAAGATCACCCTTGTATGGAAAATGTATCCAGCAACACAGGGGGACATTTTTAAGATGTGTATCTCCACTGTTCCTTGTAAGCATTAGTGTGCATGCCTCCTATCATCTAAGATTCTGGGTTCTCCTAGTGATGCCTGACACCACAGCGGCCATCTTGTAGAGCTCACTAAGTACACAACCAACTCCCACAGCAGTGCTTTCATCCGGTAGTCTGCTATGACTTATTAGCTATGACTGACTATTTGACTGATTTTAAAATCAATGTCATCTACCAAGATCTTCATAAGTGGGAGGATTTGAATGGCACAGGATAAGTTGAGTATTAGCAAAGAACAAAATGGGAATCCTGACTGAAACCCTTTATGCAGACAGTGAAACCCAAGTGCTGAAACAATCGGTGGTTAGTCTGATAGAGGCCAAATTAAATAGAGTATTGATTAAAGCTGAATTTATTTATTGTTGCAAGAGGAAATGTCAAGTGAGGGTTGTCACTTTTACACTAGTCCATGTTTTAATTTGATATAGAACCTCATGAAAATTTATCATTAGTCACGAGAGATAGTTGAACACAGCTTCAACGAAATAATTTCCATACTCTTAGTTCCTTTGCCTAGCTCTTTTAAATTTTGATTAGCCCTCAAATTCATTCTCCAGGATTGCTGAGATTGCTTGAAAATTTGTTCTCGCCCTTTGTTTAAAGGAGACTCTGATTAATAAAGATACTCTAGCTGTCACAAATGCCTCATCCTACGCTCCAACTCTGGTCTTCAATTCATTATAACCAATTTCTAAGTGGAACACAAAATCGTTACTTGTTTTTTTTTTAATATTGATTTCACTCAGTACTTCAAGGCTCATCTCAGGTCATATATGAGAGAGATGGTTTACAGAAATACTTCTATCTACAAAATAAACCCTAAAATCCTGAGTACATTAGATGTTTTCAGGAATTAGTCTTATTATGAAGAAATCAAAGTAGCTAATGATAGAATACAGTGCAAAGTAAACTTTGAGGACAGATGTGGGGTTTACCTAGTTTTATATGTTGAAAGATTCATGCCTCAGTGCAAAGTAAACTTTGAGGACAGATGTGGGGTTTACCTAGTTTTATATGTTGAAAGATTCATGCCTCGTTCCTCCTTTCTTCCTGCCCTGCTTTCCCTCAATGGAGATTCTTTACCAGCTGCTTTTTACTGACTATTATATTAGGTTCAGGGGAGGAGATAATAAATCCCATCTGGAAAAGCATAACGTTAATCTTCTCTTAGCTGCCTTCAGAATGAAATGTAGACCTCTCACCTCCTCCAGCCTCATGCCTGCCTGGATGCTGCCATGCTCTCGCCTTGATAATGATGGACTGACCTGCAGGGTCTCATGTAGCCTAGGCTCTGGCCTCAAGATCACTGTGTACCTGAGGGTGACCTGCAATTAGCACCTTCCAAGTACTGAGATAACAGATCAAGATGTAGAACTCTGGGTTCCTTCTCCAGCACCATGTCTGCCTGCATGCTGCCATGCTTCCCATCATGATGATAATGGACTGAACCTCTAAAACTGTTGTTAAGAGGGTGAAAGGCAGCTGGTCAGCTGGTGAAGCACAGAAGCTGGAGAGCAGAAACCATTTGCTGAACCATCACTGCACTAAGCAACTATGCCACAGTAGATATTAATCCTGTTCAATGCTGCAGTTCTGGACACCCAAGATTAAGGTTCAATAAACTATTCTTGCATTAAAGAGAAAGAAAGAAAGAAAGAAAGAAAGAAAGAAAGAAAGAAAGAAAGAAAGAAAGAAGGAAGGAAGGAAGGAAGGAAGGAAAGAAAGAAAGAAAGAAAGAAAGAAAGGAGGGAGGGAAGGAGGGAGGGAAGGAAGGAAGGAAGGAAGGAAGGAAGGAAGGAAGGAAGGAAGGAAGGAAGGAAGGAAGGAAGAAAAGCAGAACGGTCCACTCGGGAAACTTAGACTAAAAGTATGATATGCATAGGTCCACATACCAGTTCCTTCATGCAATTTGAATGTAACCTTGAGCAATGTATTTGTTCTAGATCAACCCCCAATTTGAATACTTGTATAACAGACATAAGCTTGGCTTTCTGTGACAAAGAAGTTGATGCCCCCTGTCAATCAGTGCTTTCTTTTGTACTTGAAAAGAGTTTTTCAGTGTCAATGAGGAACTGAACACATGCTTATTATTTTGTAAGCATATTTATTATGGAAAGTATGTCTAACCAATGAAACCATAAAGGTTATATGAGTTTACATATATTAATTGTAGGAAGGCATGGTTCTATTAAGAGAGTAATATACGTTGATTGTACTTGCTCTTTCTATTATTTTCTTGTTTTCTCCTTCCTCCTTGTCTATTTCAAATCTGCGTTCAGAAAAAAAAGTAATATGATAGATCAAATGAGAGTATGGGGATGGCTTCTGTTTGTGAGAAACACATAGTCTTTTCTTAGAAAAGTGGCTTTTAGAATGTCATGAAAAGGTAGGGTTGGCTACAAACACATATGTGCTGTTGACCATAGGTGGCTGTACACCCATACCAGGCTATAAAAATTCACCAATGCAACAGTCATTCAGTCATTCCAGCTGGCATGAAAAAGAAATAGTAAAAAAAAAAAAAACCCAAAAAAACCCAAAAAACAAAAACAAAAAAAAAACCAAACCAGGCAGATGATGAAAAGAAGCTATAGTATGAAGGTCTTGGCTTGCCTGGGTTTGGAATTTATTTTGTAAATAGAAGCAAATAAGCAAGACCCCGGAGGGTCTGTGGGTCATCTGAACTGCCAACCACCAACGGAAAGGAAGGTCCACTGCTATGGACCAAGCTGCAGCAAGCCCAGCACTAACCCAGCTACTTCAGACGAGCGCTTGACAGGATTTTTGGAGACTCTTTAGTGTGACCAAAAATCTACTTAGTCCAACTCTGATAGGACTGCTGGTATTCAAAACGCTAGTTCATTTGCTGTTGTCTTTGGCACAGGTGGGATCCCCTTTCCTCTTTAAAAAAGTATGTTAATGATCGAACACATAACCTAAAATCACTAAGTTTAAGCATTGGCACAATATCTAGGTAGTAACAGTATTACATTTTAAATTGGCTTTCTTAATCGTTTCTGTTATTACCCTAAGGCATTCCAAGCTTAACCCTGTCTTCATCTCCACTCGCAAATACGTGATGTGACTTGGAGAAATTCCCCAGTTTCTGCTGTGGCCGTTGTCTTCTGAGCTCAAGTACAGGAGGAGGAGGAGACAATTAAATTGAAGTGTATATGTTAAAAAGCCTAGTGATTACAGAGCCAGTGTAATCCAATGCACAAGGAGCTTGTGAACATGCTAATTTCAGGGCATGTCAGCAGTAGCTTTGTTAGGTAAATATGAGAATTCAGAACCATCTGAAGCATGGCAGGCTGCTTGGACATTCCCAAAAGCTGATGTAGCCAGGAATGGCCTAAAGGCCTAGACTACTCCTCCTCTTCTTCTTCCTCCTCCTCCTCCTCCTCCTCCTCCTCCTCCTCCTCCTCCTCCTCCTCTTCCTCCTCCTCCTCTTCCTTCTCCTCCTCTTCCTACTCTCTCTCTCTCTCTCTAGCTCTCTCTCTCTCTCTCTCTCTCTCTCTCTCTCTCTCTCTCTCCCTCTCCCTCTCCCTCTCCCTCTCCCTCTCCCTCTCCCTCTCCCTCTCTCTCTCTCTCTCCTGTTTTGTTCTTTCCTCCTCCTCCTCTTCCTCCTCCTCCTCCTCCTCCTCCTCCTCCTCCTCCTCCTCCTCCTCCTCCTCCTCCTCCTCTCTTTGTTTCCTTCATTCTCCCAACCTGAATTCCTGGAAGCTGTTTGGAGGAAAGAGATCTTGAGTAAACCGTGAAACCACTCAGGATCAAAGATTTCATCTCTGGGGAATCATCTAAAAAGCATTCATTGCTTTGCTGGGTGTCGTATATATACCTTCCTGCCTAGAATTAAGCGAATAAGACTAGGTGATATTTCGGTCTCCTTTTGAGTTTCCCGGATGTATTGTTCTGCCTAATGAGCATCATTAGCAGTGTTGGGCAGGTGGTGTAGAGTAACAGCCCTCCCCCAAACAAACAAACAAAACACCAGATTTCCTTACAAAAATGTCTGTCTCTTCCCAATTATGCAATTTTTCATTAGCAATGTATCCCTACAAATGATGTGACTGAATTAAGGATAATGAACTCATTCGCATGTTTGTTATTAATCAGGGCTGGATAATGGGACTCTTTTTTTTCCATTCTCAGATGTTTAGGACAATAGTCAGGCAGCAGTAATGACTGAATCTTCTCCATTCCCCAAGCTCCCAAATGATAAATATTTACAAATCTCTTTTTGAAAAGGTACAGTCCTGCAAAGATGTGGGGTAATTAGTAGACTGTTTTGGTTGTTAGGATGCTGAGATATAGGCATTTGTGTCATTAATGATTTAATACCCAGACCCGTTGTAATTCACACAAGGGGAGATGGCACTCATATTAGAGCAGTCACTCAGCTGGAGCAGTTGCATGAGTCGTTCAGACTTGTAAACACAACCTCTATTTAAAAACAAAAGAACTCGAACACACACAAAAAATGAGGTTTCGATGTTCCTCCGATTAATTTTCGTGTTAGCTTTTAACATTCCAAAATGAGTAGTAGCTAATGTTTTTAGGTCAAATCTCAGCAATGTCATTCCCATTTGCTGCTACCTGAAAGTTGATGATCTAATACTTGGAGGAGTAGATGAGAATAGATCACTCACAAACCATGAAGTATCAGTGTCTTCGATGTCCAGCCTCATATTAGAGATTTTTTAAAACAATTCTTCTTGCTTTGCTGGGGAAACTAGTTTTATATATACTATTTAGATTCCAATTAAGAGTTAAAGTGTATACCATTTGAAAAACCTTCATTAAAATAAAACACCAACTCAGCTATTGTTGCTGTGAAATAAACCCATAGCTACCATTTATCAGTAGCTTACCATGTCCAGGGATGAAGGAAAACTACAAGGACATATGTATGCATCATTCTTTAGCTTTTCAGTCATGAATTTCATTAATCAGCTAGTTGACTAGGACTAAGATTAGTAAGATACATATGGAAGAATCACTAGAAGATGATCAAACACCATGTTACTCATTTATATGGAGATATGAAACATTATGGGTATAAGTAATATATCTTTTGTCTATCTATACACCTTTATCACTTTATCTATATTTATTAGCTTTATCAGTCTATCATCGATCTATGGATTTATCTATCACCTATTAATTGATCTAATCTATCATATCTACATCTGTCTATCATCTGTCTATCTATCTATCTATCTATCTATCTATCTATCATCTATTATACCTATAATCTGTTATAGGTATATAATCATTTATCCATGTATGTATATATGTCTGTATGTATTATCTATCTATCTATCTATCTATGTATCTATCTATCTATCTATCTATCTATCTATCATTATACCTATCATCTGATTATCTATCATCTATGTGTGCATTACGTATGTATGTATGTATCATCTATCATCTATCTATCTATCTATCTATCTATCTATCTATCTATCTATCTATCATTATACCTATCATCTGATTATCTATCATCTATGTGTGCATTACGTATGTATGTATGTATCATCTATCATCTATCTATCTATCTATCTATCTATCTATCTATCCATCCATCTATCCACTTATTCACTGATCATTCATCAATTACAGTCTGGTAAAGAACCACCCCTCGGGCTACATTGCCTGGGCAAGAAAGGCCACCTGTGAGCTGAAGAGCTGGTGGGAAGCGGCAGACCAAGCCTACCTCAGAGTCCTCACCTTTGCTTTTGTAATGTTACCAGGACTGAATCAAGTACACACACCATCCATTGCTGCTCTCTGGGTTCCACGTAAGGAGAGGAAGTTGAGTTTTAGCAGCAAAGAGCTGCAAGACTTGCCCAAGCTCAGCCTGTTTTCACATAGTTCAAACTCCTAGAGTCCTAGCCCAGTCTACTCACCAGTCATCGTGAGGCCTTCGCTGGAGCTGTGATTGTGCCGTGCACTGAGTTAATTTCATGGAGTCCTATACTAAGATGATAGTGGTATGAATGAATGAAGAGGAAATGGTCCACAACCAAGAACCCAAGTTCCTGATATTGGCATACATCCAAAACTCTCATCACTAAACAAATGAATCTTCTGGAGATAAAATGATGTCATCCGGATTTGAGTTAAGCTTCATATTGATAACCAGCATTGTATTTGGTGGTCTTAAAATGGCAGGCATTAAGATAACAATGAGAAAATTTAGCAGACTGTTCACAGATTTGCATTATCTGAATTTTTAACTGGAGGGTGGGACAAATGGCCATATGAAGCCAACCTGTTTGGATACATAACTAATCCTATCTAAAGCTTATCAGGGGGAGGGGGGCATCTGAAATTAGAATGAAACACTTCAAGGTTCGGTCCTTCCTAGGAAGTCCTCTGGTCACCTTTCTGGAGCGGTTGTTTTTGGGGGTGGGTTTGTTCATGTTCCTGTGCACACTAGTTTTTGTTATTGTTGGTCTATAGGTCTCCTGGAGGCCCAGGGGCACAGCTGGCCTGAGATGTGACCCAGCCTGGTGTGGGGCATCGTGGATGCAGAATATACTCACCATACTGCTTGTGTTTGGTATGTCCCGAAATCTGTCCAAAGTTTGAAACTTCTGATTTAGTTCCTGAAACAATTCCATGTGCCTCTTCCTTGTGTGCATGACCTTCTGCAAGAGAGAAGAGGGCGGCTCTCATTCCTAATTTAACTCAGATCTTCTTAAAAACTGTTTTAACACTGAGGGAAGCTAAGCCTGGGAGGAGCCTGTAATCCCCAAAGACATCACATATGCAAATGACATGTCCCCAGTCTTTTTTTTCCTAGTTCTTTCTGAAAAAAGAATGGGCTCTTTCTTTCCACTCATGAGATTACAAAAAAAAAAAGTAAGCTTTTTCCTTCTTTTTCTTCTTGTGGGGGCATTAAAAACATAGCCATCATTCTTGTGCAAGATTTTTCAGCCCTTAAAGGTTGAGTCTGCTCTGCAAAAATTGTTACAGTAATTTAAAAATGTTAAAAAATTTGGGCTTTGTAAAGCACTTGGGTCCTTGATGTTTGTCATGGGATACATTGCTTCTTTATGTCTTACTTCTATAAACAGTACAATGTAGCTCACTGCACTAAAGCGGGCACATATGCCCAGGCCCTGCCTTTAATGCTGATTCAGAGCTCTAAAGTGCCTGAAAGATGTGTGCAAGCTAAAACCTTGCATTCTCCCTGAGAATAATGGCTGAGCTTTGCAGAAGGGAAATCTGGCCCATAGGTTTCATATACTTGTTTACTGGATGATGCAAAACATTAGCAGTCACAGTTTGGAGCATGTGTCATGTGGCTGATGAGCTATTAAACTCACAGGTACAAGTATATTAATCCCCCTCTTCCCTAGTTACAACCCTTACTAGCAACTGCAGTATAACCCAACAAATGGGCTTGTAAGTAAAAAAAAAATGGTCTTGGGCATTTGGGGCTGAATTTTTTTCTATTACAAAGCATTTAAAGGACCTTAGTAGAAAAAGAGCCAGAGAAAAAACTCTCTGTATCTGCAAGTGCTAGTCTGTAATGCTGACTTTCAAAAGTTATGAATCAGCATTTTGGTGATTCTCCAGAACTCTGCCTAAGAACTCACAGTATTTGGAACCTACACATCTGAACGCCATTTGTTCTTGTGATTTGCATGAAGCTGTTAGATCTAGGTCTGGGCTCTGATTTGAACTTTCTTTAAGCAATCGCTGTCTTCGTTAGCACATATTTTCAGATGTAAGGATTTGTTGGGAAAAACCAAATGTCTTTGGGGAAAGATTGGCAATTCGGTAGTTTTCTTCTATAGACTTACAGGGAGGACAAAACAGTGGAAAGGACAAACGGAAAGTTAAACTGAATCCTATAATGTGTCACAAGAGCCCGTCCCCTTCTCTGCAGACTTTAATTTTCCTAACTTAGTGAATAGTATTTAGGCGATTCGCGGGTGTACTAGTGTGTCTTCTGGTTTTCCGCAGCCTAGATCCCTGTGAGAGAGTCCTGCCATTTTAAGTCAGTCAGTAACCAATTTCCATCTCCCTGCTGGAGCCCGAGGACTTGGCTGTTGAAGAATCGGGTGGTTGAGGATGAGAACGGGGCAGCATGACGCATGATAGGACATGAAGCACAGCAAGCCATTCACTTCCCATCAGTGTCGACGAGAGTTCGTGAAGCAGGTTCGCGGGAGTTAGAGAGAAACACCAGGAAAACGGAATTTGACTCGGGATGGCTGATGGAGATTCATGAATGTGAGGATTTGTATAACTCAGTGGAGGGATTTTGAGGACCAGGTAGCTGGCAAAGCAACTCAGTACATCCCGTGCTTTCGGAGACATGTAGTTCTATGCAGTACCAGGTCCCAGGACTCTCATTAAATTCTGGACACACGACACACGCAACACTTAAAAAAACCAAACTGACCACGTTTTCATATTAACAAACATTGCTGCACAGCCGTTTCCTTTTCTGTCAGAATGATGTCAAGCCAGCATCATCTCACTATGCACATTTCATGGCATTATTCAGTGCACACACATGAACACTGCACTAAATGCTAGAGTAACAACGGAGGAAAAAAACGCATGGCTGGATTACAGCCTCTGAGTCATTCCAGGTCTAATGGAGAACACCAGAATTAATTGCATTGTGATTCGAATAAATGGAAATTTATAGCCATGCTGAAAACCACGAGGATGCTAAGAGGAGATGCAAATAAACTAAGAGAAATGCAAATAAGACAACCTCCAAATGTTTAGGTCAAAAATTGTTAATTATGGTTCTAATTATCTACAGTGTCTCTTGCTTCTCTCTCTACTATCCCTTTTCTCTCTCCTTTCTCTTTCTCTCTTTCTCTGAGGATTCTGATTTTAGCTCTTGCATCTCTTCATAATGAAACCATCCCTCTTCAAAGACAAGACATGAATTCTCTCGAAGCTTCTTGATACCAAAGGCACAACACCTCTGTTTTGCTATAGGCATTTGGCGATTTGGTTCTCAGGCTGTTTCATTTATCCTTTACCTTGTGAGCTGATTTTTCACTGTGCTTTGAATGAGCCCTCTTGTTCCCGGATGATGGGCGTGTCAATCAAATTTGCTACTGTTCCCTGGTCAAGAGATAAATTAGTTCATGTCTTTCCAACAGGAATCTTTTGTGTGTGTGCATGTATGTGTGTTTTTGTGTCTTACTCAATTTTTTTTTCTGATTCTTGCATCCTTTGTCATAAAAAGAATGTTTGAAAAGCAAAGCCTGTGTCAAATGAATCATTGGGAAACTTGATACATTAACTGATTAGAAGTTTTATGGCTACAGTCTGTTTGAAAGAGCACTTTGATCCCGAATTTGATTGGTTCGACATATTAAAAATATACAATGGATAATATGAAGTTATGGTGACTGCCAATGTTATATAACCGAGATCATTTGGAAATATTTCATAGTTCTGTGAAAGGTATTCTAATAATAATGCTAAAATACCCTGCGATAAATATGGAGGGAAATGGGAATTTGGGAGCTGAAATATGGAGCCCTTCCTACTTGCAAACATTAGTTGCAAATATATTCTCTTGCCAGATAATCATTTTGAATTGAAATGGCCACTGTGGCACTGCCAGAAATCACCGTAGCGATAACAGCCTGCTTTCTGGAAGGGGTATCAATTACAGCTGAAGTAAACAGCTCGCATCTCTGATGCGATGCGAGCTGTTTGGTTTTCCCCTTATCATTCCTTCTTCTTCATAGATAGTCTCAAGTACATCTTCCTACGAGAATCTGAGGACTGTTCTTGGGTGTTTATTAACTTAAAGATTTGCTGACTCTCTTTCTTCTGTGATCTGAATATCTAGTTTCCCAAAGAAATCAAAGGTTACAAAAACTCAATTTATACCTCAGTGTTCTAAAATCTAATAATGATTAAAACTCTAACATGTATTTTCTGTGTAAAAAAAAAACAAAGTTATAGTCTCTTTGGCAATATGTACATAATTCAGTTTCTTTCATCATATTTCATTGTAAATACTGTAGGGATGTTTTGTAATAGTAAATCAGTACATAGAAATCTTCCTCTCCCCTCAGATTGGTATTATTAAACATTATTTTGAAGGATGAATGAGCCTCTGTCCTGAGATGACCACCAGGCTGACCACATGGATTTAGGCTCTCCAAAGCAGCTTAGTTTCTTTATTTCTTCTTCATTTTTATTGAGAACAGTAGCAGCAGCAATAACAATGACACAGCAACCAAGCCGCTTTAAATTCTTTTCTTTCAATGTATAACTTTTATAATAAAAAAGATGGCGTCTTTCGAGGCCATTCATCATTGATATTACAGAAATAGTGATATGTTAAAATGCATTCGTTATACTTTGAATGTTTTTTTTTTAATGAAACTAAAATGGAGCCTGATGTCTTAAGCACCTACTGCTTCCCAAGATGTCTTCACAGCCCTTTGAATTCTTGGAGCATGCCAAGTCTGATAGCTCTGCATATAGAGACATTCTATACATTCAGTTTCAACTCTGCTCTCCCTGTGGCTACGGCTGCAGCACCGAGGATAACCTCATAGGGTTATCACGAGGATTTCACAAGGGACGTAAAGCACTTACATCTGGATCACACAGACAGGTGCAGCTTAAGAGGAGGCAGCCGTAGCTGTTGTGCTGATGCCTCGCGGTAACCCTGGAAACAGCCATTTCCGCCACTTCCTTGACCAGGACCCTGAAGCGGAAGGAGGCAGTTTGCTCTTGTGTGTGGTAAGTGAGCTGAGTCCCTACATCAGCTCAGCATGCTATTATCTTGGATGTATCTGAGAGATTCAGGAAGTGTCCTGGTATAGACAGCTCAGGGTTTTAAATTATGCTCTGTGCAGATGGGAGAAAAGTCGAAACTACGGGGTGGTTAAACATCATTTGTAGTAGCCCCTAACTCTGGACAGTGAGTTCCTACAACTATGCAGTACTGCAATGATCTTTCCAATGCTGGTGTTCATGTTTTGTCTCAGGATACCTCGTAGAGTGGGATCTCTTCATCTGTGAGTCCTTGGCAGACAGCTAGCATGCTCTCCAGTAAGTAGCGCTTACTGAACGCTAACAATAAAACAAATGAATGGGATGGCACAGGCATGTCTTCTCCTTCCATTAAGAACATTTCTCCATTGGAAAGGACCATTTACTGTAAAAAATTTTAAATTATTTTTAAGTTGTGTGTTTATATGTGTGACCGTGTAAGGATGTATGCATATGAGTCTAGGTATCTACCTAGGCCAAAGGCATTGGATACATGCTGGACCTGGAGTTACAGGATGGTTGTGAGCCTGAGTACTGAGCCATCCCTTCAGCCCCAAGGAGCATCTGTACTAATGACTCTAGCCAGAAGCCCTGCTTTCTTTTTTTCTCATCCTGCTATGCATTCCTACCCGCTCCAGAAGTAGTTCTGAGGAACAGAGAGAGAGAGAGAGAAAGAGAGAGAGAGAGAGAGAGAGAGAGAGAGAGAGAGAGAGAGAGAGAGGAGAGAAGATTTGCAGTAATCTGGTGATTTTTCCACCTTCAAATTTAGAAGTGTGAATCACAGAGTTGTATCTGAACTATAGAGAAAAAGTCTGAATCCTAAAGAGAAGACGTACTAGTGTGAATGGATTCTTTGAACTGACAGAAATTGTTAGGGAATGTCAGAAACTCGTTCTTATTCAACTTAAGGACTGGGAGAAACCGGGCTCACATGGGTCAGAACAAGTTAGGTGAATCGCCATCTCCAGCCTTAGAGTTTTATATACCAGGACTGGCATTGTCCACATCTCCTTGGATAAGCCTACTGATGTTTTTTTTTTTCATTACTGGTATGCTCATTCATTCTTCTCTCCACAGCAGCCTTTTGAGAAGTGACCTTTCTATCATATTGATAAAAAGAGAAGATCAACACGGAAGGAGTTAAGCCTAATTCTGAAAGCCATATGGTAAGGGGCTGGTGATTTATGAATCATTAGGTCCAGAGCATCAATAACCCAAGTCCCCCCCCAGAATGATGACTGTGACCACAGAATCTGTGTCTCAAATGTACCTTGGTTTGCAAATAGTGTGCAGAGGTGTAAGAAAACCAAATGAGTGATAATTTCATCAGTGCCAATCCAGAGTAGATTTTGTCATAAATACATGATTTTCAGTTTAAATTTAATAATATAGAAAAAGTGGATTAAATTGTTTAAATTGCTTGCCTTCCAAAACATGCCCTGTAAATATCCCGTGATTGCTTAATGATTTGTACCTACTGTAGAGGGTCAGGACCAAAGCAGGAAGGACCCGGTTTCGAATAAGACATTTCTTTAAAATAGTGTGTCAGCATAGAAATGAATACAAACCACATGTTTTAGCTTAGCTTTGTTTCTAGGGATATCCAATTATTTTGTTTTCTTCTCTTACATAACCACGTGTTCCTAAGTCTTCCAATAAAAGGCGAGCTTTGTGAAGAGAGACTATTATCTACCATCCGTGTCTGTGTCTTTGCTCTACACCATTGAGGAAACTCAGCAAACATGGATTTGTGGCTATTTGGGAAACAGCCTAAGAAATTTTAAAGAATGCATGATTGCAGTTGAAAAAGGAGACAAGGTTCATGCCTGCTCTTGGAAGAAAAGATTTTTTAAAAAGTTCTCTCTATATGTATATATTTTAACATGGAAAGATATTATTATGTATGGCCGTTTCATAATGGTTATTTGGAATTGTGTTTCCAGGAATTCCTTGAGCGTTTTGTCTCTACTAACAGAAATAGTTCTAGTTGCCTGATTCTTAGAATCACATTAGGCACCTTCATGCCAGCAGCACACTGGAAATCATCCTAGCCAGATGTCCATTTACCTCCTTGTTTCTGTTTTCTGTATATATATAAATTCAAGTCTATAATATAGTCATCTATGTCCTTCTTTCTCACATTCAACTAAAGACCGGGGGTTACCTGTAATGGCCAGGTCGTCACTGCCTTCCTGGTTTAGCCATTTTAACTGATATTACAACTTCTTCTTCTTTTTTTTTGTTTTTTTTTTGTTTGTTTTGTTTTTTTGAGACAGGGTTTCTCTGTGTAGTCCTGGCTGTCCTGGAACTCACTCTGTAGACCAGGCTGGCCTCGAACTCAGAAATCTGCCTGCCTCTGCCTCCCAAGTGCTGGGATTACAGATGTGCACCACCACGTCCAGCTACTTCTTATTTTACCCTGTCAGTCTACCCTGAATATTACTATAACACTGCCATCTTTAGATTATTTATCATATAATAACAAATTATTTCCCACTAGAAACAAATAAAAAAGGCTAAACAAAGTACAGTCAAACAGGATTAGTTTCTTTAGCAGCACATTAGGTGAAATCTTCTCTTGTGGGGGTAAGATTTTTATGTTACCCTGTATTTCTTTTTTGCTAAGCCTTGTTTAAGGGAATTTTGACTTCTTGCTTTGTGGGCATGCCACATGAAACAAACCTTCACTTCTTTCCTTCCCTCTGGACTTTTAACTGCCCTTTATGTCCCTGGGTTATGCTTGGTGTGTTTATGTTCGGTGGGCTTGTCTTTGGCGCCTAGAGTGGGTCCCTTTGAATTGCTTCATCCATACCTGTTTGCTTTCAATACTAAGCTATGCCTTAACTCAAGTATTCTTCAAAAGCTTTTGGTTAGAGTAAACTCTGTCAAAAAGCTGTTCAGTTTTTAATCATTTATTCATTCTTAAGAAAACCTAATGCGTGTTCACTGTATATCAGGATCTCTGCTAGAAGCTGGCATACACACTAAGGAAGACATCTTGTCACATAACTGAGAAATAGCATTACCATATTTTCTGTATACTTTCCAGAGAGTAAGGATTAGCATTTTTCCACTTGACAGCTAGTCTACCTTTTGCTTTATTTGGCCAGGAATACAGGGCTATCCTGAACGCTGTCAGTCTGAAAGGACTTTTCTCCAGCTGTAGTATCAAACTATTTTTTTTAATTATTATTTTATCTTCATATGATAATTAGGTCTCAATATGAGTTTTCAACCAAAAATTTATTGATTTATGTATTTATTTATTTATTTTGAAATCTTCATCTTTTAAGGCAAAAGAATTAATGAAATATTAGAATTGGAGAGGAGCCTCCTGTAGTGTGTAAAGCTGAAAGTTTGACAAAACGATGCTTTCAGAAGTTCCCAGGGCAGCCTCGTAAGGGTAAACTATCTAAGGTGATCATTCTATATGGAAAGCCCTCTCAGTGAGAAGGGTAGCATGGATCTTGACATAAATTCAACCAGTTGAGTTTGCACTTAGAAAGGGGGTGGGGAATTAGTTTGCTCTTCCTTGACAGTCCAAAATTACAAATACATCTGTTAGTGTGGTAGCATCATGAAAATTTAAAAAAAAATTCATTTTTTAATTTTTTTATTTTTGGAAACGGGATTTTGCCAATCCTGTAACTGTACATGTGCTGAAAAGGGGAGTAACTGGAAGTGGTCAGTAGGGGAAAAGTAATGTTTCCGTGTTTCTCCCAGAAAACTTCAACTTCTACAGCATTCAAGTGATGGCTACGGCCGTTGAAGAGGTAAGGAAATTACCCAGCTCTGATGCTGCATCTATTCCTCACCAGCAGATATCGTTAACACTGCTTCTATGTGTGGAATGTGAGGTCTAGCATCTGCTCGGGGAAGCTGCTAGCAGTTGCCATAGAGAATAACTGGGAAAAGGAACACACTTCTTCCAACGCTCTCAGTGACACAGTAGTGCGATTTGATTTCTTCCCAGTGTTTGTTCTTACCGTGGAACTCTGGCTGGTTGAAAATCTGAAAATCGCTGTTGTGGTCCAGGCTGGCCTTAAACTTACAAAGATCCAGGTGCTAGCGTTTCTTCTCAGGGTTTATTTTTGCTATCAATAACTTGCTTGTAGTGAGGCTTAGTTTTAGATCTAGGTTTTTACTGTATTTCCTCACTGAAGCCTAGTGGGTTAATTTGTATGTTCATTCTTTTGTGATAGAAGATCATTGCTTTCAGGGCTATGCACATGAACACACACACACACACAAATACACACACACAAACACACATACAACACACACACACACACACACACACACACACAACTTAATTTAGGTGGTCACAAGGAAGTCCATGTTGTACATAACACATACAAAGAGATACAGTTTGATCCTTTATTCTTTCGATTCTTAAGGGATTAAAACACTATTTGTTCCTTAAAGGACATCAGCAATGCCAATGTGAACATTGCTAAATAGTTTTAATTTTTTTAACGGATTTAACGGATCATTATTTTGTGGCATAGAGCCTGAGTTTCTACTAAACAAACCCATTTTCCTTGGACGCTTAGCATGAAACCATCCTTCCCCCTCATATTGGATAAAATCACCAATATGCTTTGTACATTGTAGTACTGTACATTCACTTCACAAATGGAGTGATTTCATCAGAAGTTTCCATGTACCAAGAGGCCTGTATAATTTCAGGAATATCTGTTAAGACTATTGAGCTCTATATATGTATCACAAGGGTACCGATATGGTGGAGAAATCTATCCTATATTATACCCAACTATGTCAGCAGGCTATGAATCACATCCAATTATGAAGCCACATAAGTGCATTTATGTGATACAGAAAGATCATTAATTTTTCGCTTAAGCACAAGCTGTTTAGACAGGATCGTTTTCATGACTTCCAGCACCAATACCAGCATCAATATAAATTCAATGCAAATTGGAAAATGAAAATCTTCATCTTGTTTATATCTGTGAAAAGACATCTATTGAACACAGGCACGCACTGCGTCGACACTAGCTATCGGGAACAAAATGACGCTGAATGTACCCCAGAGAACCTAAGGGCAGGAATCGCAGTAGAATACAAGCAAGACTCAGACACTGCCTGACCGACTAGCCAAAGCATTCCCTTGGGATTCCTACAGGTCACCACTGTAGCAAAAGTGGGGGAAAATGACTTAGGTTAAAAAAAAAACAAAATCCGGAAATTGGCATTCCTACCTCCACTGACTTGAATGGAGCTATTCAATTCCACTATAAGGTGTCTACTGCTAACAATTCTAAAGTAGGTTTTCACTTGACTAGAAAATGTCCGTTGAACACTTCCTTGGAGAAGTCATGAGAACTCTAAACCATTTTCTTTCCAGACATGGGACGAGTAAGTAAGGACCCTCATTTCAGAGCTCCATACAGTGCTGTGTTTGAGCAGTTAAAAATCGATCTTGAATGTAACAATTAAACTTATAAAGTAATTTGTAGAAACTCACCTCAAAGTCAAGGTCAGAATACCGTGATTTTCTTCTCTGTTTGTTTTTAGAAGAAGGAGAAAAACAAAAAGTTATGTTTAGTCACTTAAACCAATGGACATCAATACATTCAATGAAAATAATCCCATTATTAATAATAACAATCATGTATATGATACATTAAGATCATTTTTCTGACTTCAAAATATTTAAAGGTGGAGGATACTCTCTCTCTCTCTCTCTCTCTCTCTCTCTCTATATATATATATATATATATATATATATATTTACCTTGAGTATTAATGCTAGTTTTCAGTGAAATCCATTAGCATGCAATCCTGAAAAAGGTTCTAGTTTTTTTTGCAGGGGGGGTGTTGGGGGGTGTTTGAGGGGTTTCTTTGTGTAATCCTGGCTGTCTTGGAACTCACTCTGTAGACCAGGCTGCCAGGCTGGCCTCGAACTCAGAAATCCACCTGCCCTTGCCTCCCAAGTGCTGGGATTAAAGGAGTGCACCACCTCTGCCCGGCTAAAGGTTCTAGTTTTAACAATAACCAATTTGCAGGCATGGAGGATTAAAAGTGATATTGGAAAAAATAATCTAAGTGCTTTGAGACTTCCCACCAACAGACATCCAGATTATTTTTAAAGGTGTTCTTGCTTTGTAGATCAGGCTGTTCCCAGAATTTAGGGTCTTCTTGTTTCAGTTTCCAGTGTGCTAAAACCACACTTGATGTCAAACCAACCCTGCCTGCCTGTCTGTTTATATGCTCTGATGTTTATATATCAGTCTTGTACAAATTTCTCAAAATTAGGTCATCTCCTGCCAAAGTGCGTCTTGTTACTAGTTCTTAGGAACTGCACATGTTTTGTTTATTTGTTTTTGTTTTTAATTCCTATTTCGTCAGCCAGTTCTCCTCCCCAACACAGTGTCTCCGTGTTTCTCTATGATGTACTCTAAATCTGTTAAACAACACTCAAATCTAGTTATAGGTGCACACACGTCGATGAAATAAAGTAATTAGCTATGATTAAAACGAAGTGGATGCAAGCTCATGTGATAATGGGCCTTTCATGATATCAGTATGGAGATGGTATTTTTAGCATCTGCTCCAGGAAGCCACCGATTCTTAAAATGGATGAGGTGTAGAGGAAGATGCCTCTATAAACTTATAAAAAATATCTCCACATTTGTAGAGAACAAAGAAAATTTCTGCCGTGCTTTTTCTTTAAGTAGACTCCCCCTTCCTCCTGGAGGGAGTTGGGGAAGAAACATAAGGGAAGTGTACAGTCTTTTTGGCCAGCTTGTGTTTTGTTACCCCCCCTACCCCCACCCCCAACTCCCAGCTCAATATCCACCACCTTAACATCACTAGCTTCTCAGGGTTCCGACAGTGCAGATTTACGGCAGATCTAGTCGCTATTATGACTGTTATGAGCTTTATTAAAAAAATATGACTTTCCTGCAGCTAGAGCTAAAATTGTCATTATAAAACCAGAACCTCCTGTGCAGCCTAATCTCGGAACATGTTTTCAGCAGGCAGAAGGACTAAAGGAAGAGACCGGGGACTGTTCTGACAGAATCTCATTGTGGCGAAACTGCTGAGGATGGGGAATCGGGGCTTGATGGAACAGCGAGGAGAGAGAGGAAAGGGGAAACGCCTTATTGAACTAAACATGATGCTCTCTTGTGTCCTCCTTGTCTCCAACAGTGTGCTGCCTTTGTCTTGGTTTGCATCTTGGAAGAGGCAGGAGGGAAAGAACTCGTCCAAACAAATCTGGCTCCGCAGCGCACTTTGCAGCATTCTGCTAGACTAAACGTCAGGGCTCTCCGCCCCACCCCGCTCCTCTCTCCCATGGATACCCCCAGCCTTCTTGGCACTGCGGTTCAGCAAAGCTTTTCCTTTTTCTTTTTTCTTTAATAAATACGTGTTAAGCCAAATCTAAGCAAGGACACATTTAGTTAAAAAGCAATTATTATAAAACATTAGCCATGAGCGTTGTATCTTCATCTGAATCTTAACTGATGGAATCTTGCAAAAATGGTTCAGTCAGCTAGAAGACAGAGAGAGCCTTCTGCTGCGTGCACCCAGGGGCTCTCTGTTGCCAAAGGTGAACGTGACCATATGTTGCTGCGTTTGTTTTGGATCACAAGGCAGTGCTGCCTAGGAACCAAAGATTTGGATGAATACTGGGTCAAAAAAAAAAAAAAAACCGCTTTATGTTACAGGAGCAAGAAGAAAATATGGGAACCCAAAGAGCCCCAGCAACAGATTCCAACTCAGAATACTGTTGCGACCTATGTCGATGTGCAACATTTTCCTTCCTCTCCTATGCAATTTTGTTAAAATTAAATGCTATCAAAGGGCATAGCAGGTCTGGCAGGCTACGAGGATTAGATGAAGGGATGAGCACATTTTAATCAAAACCTGGTGCTGGGGTGTGGGGGGGATGGTCAGAAAATAAGCCATGGAGGTTTAAAGATCAGATAGTGTGGGAAATGTGTCAAGCATTCAAATCAAAAGTGTGCGTGTGTTGGGGGAGGGGGAGGTGTGTGTATGGCTACTTCCCCACAACACTGGGTAATCCAACCCTGTGCGCACCTAATAGAGTGATTTCACATTTGAACATGCTAACCAGTGTTTGGAGCGGTTGGGAAAATGGTGTCATTCTATGAATGAATGTAACTGAGAGCCAGTGGAGTTAAAACAATTTGACCAAGCTCCCCCGGGGACATAAGCAAGTGAACTGTGATAAAAACTCAGGTCTGGTTCCGAGTCCAGCATTTTCTACATGAGATCTCACTAGCTCTGACAGGTAGGATAGTATTTTACAAACACCGATGTCTGTTGCATGCTGTTCTGGAACTCAGCATGATAATACTAGATGGCCCCGGTTGTCTGCATTTCACTGTAGTGGCACTGAAATACTTTAGAAGCATAAAGCAAGGTCAAATGGATGAACTATTTCAGGCTAATTATATTTTGAGGAAGAAGAAGAAAAAAGCCGATTGGATGGCGCTTATTTCTCAGAAAATCTGCGTTTGGTAAAAAACGATAAAACAAAACAAAATGTTTATGCGAATCGATTATGACGCAGTGCTTCAGGAAGAAACAGACGTGACACCTGTTATCGAGAAGCTCAGATTATCTTACGTGTCAGAGGCTAGTAGTACGCAGTGGGAGAGCAGAAAATTCCCCAAAGCATTCTGGTTCTGACTGTGTCTACCCTATGTGCATATCCATGCAATGTGCTGGAAAATCTTTTGAGGCTGCAGTTTGCTGAGACTGTGACCCACTTATGTGTTTATTCAAAATGTCCTTCTGGGCCTTGGAGAATGCCACTGCAAGGCATAAAAAGTGCTTAGAAATAAAGACGGCGTCTGCTTGTTTTGTATTTGTGTGCACAAGTGTGTACACATGTTTATGGGTGTGAATGCATGTATGCAGAGGGTAGAGGGCTCCAGGTGTCCCTCAGGTACTGTATATCTTTTGGTTTGTTTGTTTGTTGTTTGTTTGGAGGGGAACAGGGTCTCTCCATGGTCTGTATTTTACCCATTATGGTCCTCTGCTTGGGAAGTGAGCTCCAGGGACCTGTCTGTTTCTTCCCAGTATTGGGGTTATACACATGTGTCACTATGCCTGACTTTGTGCGTTCAAAGGGCTGAAATGAAGGCCTCATGCCTGAAAGGCAAGCTCTTCCCGGACTGAGCCATGCCCTCAGCTCTGATCACATATTTAAACAACGAGAATCAACTATGCTATTTGATTTTTTTCACAAGTAATTGGATACTTTTTTTTAAAAAAAGAAATGTTACACGTAGAGTTAGAACAAGCCAATGGATGTTAAAATGTTTTGTGAAGTATAAACTGTTCTGTCTGTATAGCCTTTGATTCCAGGTAAGTTGAAACACATCTTCCTTTTCTGTGCAGTAACTTGAAATACATCTTTCTTTCCTATGCAGTTTCATTTTTTTTTTTTTTTTTTTTTTTTTTTTTGCAATACGCCACTGAGTACTCCTCCCGGCTGCATTATGCTCTTAATACTCCATTAAAATTCTTGTCAAAGGCCTCTAATGAGCTCCATTTGGACAAACAGCAAGGTCAATTTTCTACCCTCCTCTGGCTGGACTCGCGCGGAAGCTGAAGAAAGTTAATCACTTCCTCATTAAAGCTCTGGCTTTTTCCTCGCCCCTCCTCTCCCTCCTGTCTTTCACTGCGGCTCCTTTTGAAACCTCTTTCCTATGTCCCTTCTTTCTAAATGTGGAGCTGCTGAGGGCTGCTCAGTCCTATATGGTTCCCTGGATTACAGGGCTTATTCCTTAGGCTTCAATGCCGCCTTTCAATATGCAAATATCCCTTTTTACGTGGTCTTTCTCTCTCATCACTGACAGTTAATAACCCGTCAGCCAAGACAGAGGCTTAGAATTGTCCCTCCATTGTGTGATTTCCTCGTCTGCCATATTAAATCCACTCATGGGTTGCCTATTTAATCTCTAAAAGGTCTCTCTGTCTGTCCCCTCTTGGTCAGCCACACCCCCACATTTCTAGTTGCTTCTTGGCTGCAGAGCCCTAGTGTTTGGCAGAGGACCTGTCACAGTAGTTTGCCGTCACCCAAAAATTATCGGTGACTGTTTGAAGGAGTGTAAATTGACAGCCCCAGAATTCAAACCAATGTGACTTTTGTGTTATTGTTACTGCTTTAAAGAAGAGCCTGGGAGAATTTGAATAGCCAACCGACCTAAAGTTATAAAGAAAACCACTCGAAGTAGGCAGGCTGGCAGCTAAGAGAATTAAAACAGTTTATGAGGAAGCCATTCTACTGGTAGAAGGGAGAGACATTCTTTAGGATGATTTAATAGTGAGGAAATGTGTCATGGTCTCAGGCAATTGAAAGGGACCACTTAGGGCATATGTGTCCAGAGGGGCTTCCACACACACAACTCTTGTAAAAATAATGAATAATTTCTCAGAGGGAATATGTCATTATTTGTGTCACTGAAAATTAAACTGGACAAGACACTAGAAGAATCGCAGCAAGAAATGAATCCCACTGACTAATGAATGACAATATGAATGCCATTAAAAGTTTCTATTACAGCACGAGCAATGGACTCACAGGGAGGAAGGCTTTGATAACAAATCCATTAGAAATAGCCGTGGCAACGGAGCCTGGGAATAATTAATTATCCGAAATGGCTTTTATTCCAGCTAATTTTGTTTGTATGTCTGCATAAAAGATAAAATTCTCTAATCCAGGAACAAGAACCAAAGCAATAAAGATGGGAAAGTTTTCTTTTTACCAGGGCGACATGAGAAAATATATATTATATGTAAAAAATGAAATGTGATTTCTGCATGGGGGTCAGTTTTAGATGTTTTTTGTTTGTGACTGTGCCTCCCGGTTCCTTAGGAAGACCATAACATTCTGTGTACATTCTTGACTATCGATTTAGCAGTATGTAAGCTTCTTCAGAGACATTCAGAGTGTGATACTAATGATATAATCATAATACAGCCTTACATTTGAAGTACTCCTTACGATCTTCAAATGCTTTTCATGTGATTTGATCTTCATGCCAGCCACCAGGGAGGCACCTACACACTGCCATCATCACTAAAATATTTTACTTTTGGGAACCATTATGCGGGATGTTCTGTATTCTGTATCCAGCGGAAATACTTATAAAGGTATCTCTCCACCCACTCACCAATGCAGTGAGACTTATCTGCAGTCCTATTCAGATAGGGAGATGCCTTTACGCATGTAAGCCCTCAGAGGCACTGGAGTAACACAACTTTCTGTATGAAATAAAATAATGTTGTGCTGTACTATGTAAAGTTTTGTCCATTTTGAAAATGTTTGGCTAATGAGCGGCGCTCAGCCAAGACTTAGCAAGACCACAACAGAAGTCACTCCGGCTTATATTATATCAGGACAACACGTTCCTTAAGAACTCCAGTGATAGGCAAGTTGAGAAGCCACACAGGGAACCATTAGATGACCAATGGATTAACAGAAGAAGCCAAGGGACCTCTAAAATGGTTGGACAAAGGATGATGACAATGGGACTTTGTCTCAGGAGCAGGGCATCTGGCAGAAGCAGGAAGTGCATGGAGCTGAGGCACAAACCGATGCCAAGAGCAGAAATAAAGACTGGAGCTCTCCGCAGTTTCTGTGTCTCTGCCAAACCCAGACTTTGGCCAGTGCTTCCTGCTGGCTGAATCCAGCCAGCAATCAGACATGCAACCCGTGCTAACCCTCAGTGATCAGGGAAAAGGGGTAAAGGATGGGTCCTGACCAACAGATGTAAAACATGTACAGTCACAAGCTGTTCAATAGATATCAGTGCTTCAGACTCAGGGAAAATGCTGGTCAACATAGACTGACAATAACGCACACGTACATTTTCAGAAAAATAAACCAACAGGAAGCTCTACAATCCTGAAGTCATGCTGACCTGCTCTTGAAAAATATGTAACATTTCAATTATTCTCTGAGAAATTTATAAAATATATTCATCAAATTCACTGTCCACTTCTCTCTCTCACTCCTCCCAGGTCTTCAAACTTCACTCCTTCTCTACTTCATATCCTCTTCTTTCTTTAGTAGCCCCTGAGACTAATTTATCCTACCCATCACCTCATGAGGGTGCTACCAGCCAGTGGACCAGGGTCAACTGACATGTTGACAATTCTTTAAGGTACCTTAAAGAAAACTGACTCTCCATCCTCTAGAAGCCGAAGACTTTCAATAGCTCCTCAGCTATAGCTCAGGACTTATGAGCGCTTCCATGTTCAAATGCTGACTGGCTTGTTCTTATGTAGGTCTTATGTAAGCAACCTCAGGTGCTGCAAATTCATGAGGGTAGCAACCCTGGCATGTTGAGAAATGACTTGCCTTTTCATAAGCAATCATGAACTTATAAAGTCTTAGACAGTAAATCAGAAGAACTGCATTCTAAAGTTGAAACCTAGGATCATGATACACCCTGAAACACCCTGGTCATTGTTTATCCTTCTTTCTTCTTCCATAGGCATGTATACATCATGAACCCCACGTATTTTGTTATATGAAGGCGATTACTTAAAGTGCTGAAGGTGTTGTAAAGTAGTTACAGGACATTTTGGTCTGGCTCACTTAATGAAAACTCAAATTCTAAAAATTTTTAGAATTGCTTAACCAGTTCATTCTGGGAAAGAACACAGGGCGACACACCGTGTAACAGAAAGACAGAGCGTAATAAAGGGCATGGGGGAAAAATCTGGATACTCTTTTGTGCCAAGGAACTCCGTGAATGTCTTAAACATTTACACCCAATAATTGGGGGTTAGCAGAGCACGCTCCCATGGAGGCTGGAGTCTTTTCTGCTGGCACTGCTACGGCAGTAGGAGCCTCCTCCTCTCTTTGTTGCTTCTTGCTTACTTGAATAAAAGCTTCCACCCACTCACCCACCCAGGTCTCTTTGGCTTTCTTCTATTTTGTACCTCAACTTGTGTCTTGCCTGCAGTTTTCTCACGGCTGCTGGATTCAGTGCTATCAGTTACAGCATTTACTACCTCCCGCTTCTGCTTGCCATCTCTTTTGGAGAAAAACTCCTGAGTTTATGGTCCGTCTTCACATTCTAGCCATGAATAGACCATGCAACAGCTTGTCATCTTCTGCTGTGCCAGTCTTCCAGGAAACATGTTCCTACTTAGTTAACCTCTCGTTTCATTCAAACGGGTCAAAGACTTAGATGGATTTATTACTTAGATACTGGCTCCTTGAACAGATGCTTTTACTGGAAGATTATAACAACTTATCTAAGTGTTGGGAAGATTAATTAATTCATGCTTTGAAGGTGATTTGAGAATCTGCTAATGAAAAATTCTATAAAAATGCTAATTTTTATTATCTACTCTATCATGTATGTATGTATTCTCTATCAGTTGTTTCCCAAAGGGTCACCTAAACAGTTACTATTAAACTTTTTTTTAAAGAATAAATGGGGAACTAAATTTTATTCTGAATTCTGAATTTCCTTTTCAAAATATGTGATCTCTATGTTATTGAAATGCAGATCTTTTGTCTGGTACAAACATATATGATTTTATGGTTAAAATAACATATAAATTGTGTTGGTGATTAAAAATAAGGATATATAGATTTGAAAAAAATTTCAAGGTGAACCAATTGATCCTCGGAAACTATATATTCTGTTGTACAAACACACAAAACATGATTAATAGCTCCTTCAGTTGTTTTCTGGTTGCTAAAAATAAAACATTTTCACAACACACAAATTATTTTAGTGTAATTCTGTTTGGATTTCTATAGTAACTTTAAAATAGTCATTACGCAGAAAAAGCTCCCACATTTTCATTATTACATTTGACATTATATTCATATATATATACACACACATATATATGCAATCCTCTTAAAACCCTTGGCAATTTTATATGAACATGTTGTAGCTTATGGTTATTTGGTCATTATTATAATAGACAAATTAATATCTCTCTATTAGGATTGAGGTAGCAGTAGCAATTTTATTAGTTAAGAGTAATGGATTCTTTGATCCAGAAAGGATGCCTGCTACTCTAGTAGAATTTGATCTGTAATCCTATTACAGTAGTAATGAGGATGATAATTGTTAGTAATTCTCTACTTCATTGAAATGAACAAAGATGAGAGTAGTTTACATTGTTTACTGCTAATGATCTTATGAAGATCAAAGGCTGTTGTCTGGTTCTTAGTCCTAGTCTTAGTATATTTAGAATATATACTTTGAGTTCTTAATAGTTAAAGACCAATACTTTTAATGGTCACCACTCTGTAGTATTAAGAACAAATCATTCATTCTGAATAATATTGATGTAACATAATACTAATTAGTTTATAATCAATGTAGTAGTACAACCCACAGAAACATTTCAACTTCATATTTAACAGATGGTTTTACAAAAGATTTAGATCTCTCCTTGAAACTGTAACACAATCCAGTTATTATTTTATGATCTACAATGCCCTGTCATGTCAGTGAAACCTCAAGAGGATCTGCCCCATTTTCTTTATGAATTTTCCACATGAGTCCCATTGTGAGAGAACCAGGATTGATTGCTATCACTTTAAATACACTGGTATCATTTAACTGACATCTTGAACCAGCAGACTCAAATGTACTACTAGAAAAATTTTCTGTACAGAATCTTAATACGTTACACCTGGAACTGCCAAAACCAGCACGGATCTTCTCTAAGACCAATGTCATATGACTCAGCCTGCACCTTCTTTATCTATCAGGGAACTAGTTAACTTCTGCTCACTCACCTCTAGAGAACTCATTGATATCGTTGATCCAGTTTCACTTCTTGACAGTCCCACATTATCATCCAACTCAGAGGCCATGAAATTCTTCACAGCTGTGCGAGGCTCAAAGGGTAAATTCTGCATGTGTTCCTGGGGGGCAAGGTGCTGATCTAAGTTCATATTAAACTGGTCCATTACGGGGGGATTCATACTGAATTCAGGATTTACTTTGTAGTGTAATAGCCTTTCATGCGGCAAGGTTTCCATGCCAATATTCATTTTGCTTTCCTCTTTCATCGATGGCTGGGTGCTTACAGAACTTCTAGGCATCACAATATAGTCACTTTCCATCATTCGTTCCTGAGGGTGGACGATGTCCATCTCGGCCCCTCTCAGATTGTCATCCGTGCACAAGTACACAGTTCTCCGCAGTTCAGTGTTCTCTTTTTTCAGACAGGGATTGCTAAGCTCATTCATACTCATGGGCATGTGCAGGCCTGTGGGCTGTTGGATGATGACTTTGGAAATGACATTTCCAGGCAATGTTGAGTAGCTTAGCCCTTCGGGGTTCGTTCCCTTTTCTTCCTCATCATCATTTAGAGAGATCCTGGAAAGTGTCCCTGTGATCGTTGCTGCTCGGCAAGGACCAATGTCCTTATGAAGCACTGCAAATTAGAGCGTGGTGGTTAATAATGGCAAAGCATTTTTATCATTATTTGATATTATTGATCTTCCTACTAAACACTCTCCTAATAAAGTAAAAGAAAAGTAACCTTTTAACAATTTATTTATACTTTGTTTGTTCACGGTCCAGAGTACTGAATTGTTATTGATGTTCTAATGGGACCAGAGATCATGAGTAGACTGGAGCATATCTGAAATCTGATTAACTGGCTTTCTAAAAATTTCAATGTCCTGGCCTGAAAAAAGGTTCTGCACTAATTTTCAGGAAAAAGGTAGATTACCAGAGAAGATTTCTCCATTGGTCGACTTCAAAGCATTTCCATAAATATATAGATATTGTTCATACAATGTTGCTACTTTTATATAGGCCTTTCTTCTGAGATTTTCTAGAAGTTTTGTTCATTAAAAGAGCTCCTCAAGAGAGAGCTGGGTGTGGTGGCACATGCATCTGGGAGGCACAGACAGATCTCTGTGAGTTCAAGACAAACTTGCTCTACATAGTGAGTTTCCGGATAGCCAACCCAATATAGTAAGATTCTGTCTCAAAATAAAAGTGGGTCAGGCTGGCCACTTCGATTTGCCCACAAATCAAAGCAACTAATGCAGAAAATTTTACCATGTGGCAAATTAGAAAATATTTGCTTTTGGACACATAAAAACTTTTCAGACAGCCTGAATTTTGCATACTGTTGTTTAAATTTTGAAAATTTCATAATTGTAAATTAGCACAGAAGTTGAAAACAGCAAATTATGAATATATTTTGCTACAATGAAGAAATGAAGCTTTTAAAATATTCCAAAGCATGAACCACTCATATAATACCCACTATCTTTAGAGATGCTGCTACCTATTATACTATTGCCTCTGTTTCCTTTACCATACATCATGCTAAATATTCATAGAGATATATATTTATGATCCAAAGTTAATAGCACTAAAACTTAAAGACATTTTGAATTATATTATGAATGGTCAGACATTTTCAAACCTTTATTAATAGATTGCAAACTACAAAGGAAGCCTTGGTAGTGAGTATTGGTTTCATAATCCAGATGCAATGTGGCTGTACATTATTATATTTTATATTATTGTGTGGTAAAAAATAATAAAAGGTTATGCTTTAATATGTCATTTCAAGATCTGGCATGGTGGTAGTATGTAATCTGAGCACTTGGGAGACTGTAGTAGTCTTGGCTACCTATACTTTGTAAAAGCGAAACCAACAACAAAATAAAACCTAACCCTCTTAAGCTAATAAGAGAGTAGTAATACATCACAATTCTTAGAAATGATTATAAATGAAATATTAAAGGGTGAAGTTTTTAACCAGCTTAATAATAGTTAAAATGAAAACAGTGTTTAAAGCATTTCCAATTTCTCAGAATAATTTTAGGTCCTAGCTTTACACAAAATTGATCCAAAGTTAATAGCACTAAAACTTTAAGACATTTTGAATTATATTATGGATGGCCAGACATTTTCAAACCTTTATTAATAGACTGCAAACTACAAAGGAAGCCTTGGTAGTGAGTATTGGTTTCATAATCCAGATGCAAGGTACATTCATCTTTTTACAATTCAATATTTGAGAAATATTTTTACAATTTAGATTATTTTTATGAAGCATTGTCCACAGCATGTGAGAGACAATCCTGCTTCTTAGATTTGCCTACATTGTAAACAAGCCTTGAATGTGAACCCTGGACACATGGCAGCCATGTTGACTCAGTACCTTTGAGAGAAATTGATCAAGTTGTGAAAGGCAAAACAAAATCTAAAAATCAAGTCACACAGACAGCAACCTGGATAGCTAGCATAAGCAGATGTACACTCCAGCATCTCCTGAAGCAGTTTCAAAGTTCAGAGCAGACTGCGCATAGCCCGTGAACTGAGACTTTAAAGTTTAGTACATTTCACGTATGCAGGAAACTATTAGAAAAGAAACTTGGGAAGACCCTGGAGGACTTGGGCACAGGGGAAAAGTTCCTGAACAGAACACCAATAGCTTATGCTCTAAGATCAAGAATCGACAAATGGGACCTCATAAAATTAGAAAGTTTCTGCAAAGCAAAGGACACTGTCAGAAGGACAAAACGGCAACCAACAAAGTGGGAAAAGATCTTCACCAACTCCACATCTGACAGAGGGCTAATATCCAATATATACAAAGAACTCAAGAAGTTAGACCGCAAAGAACCAAATAACCCTATCAAAAAATGGGGCACAGAGCTAAACAAAGAATTTTCACCAGAAGAAATTCGGATGGCCGAGAAACACCTTAAAAGATGTTCAACATCATTAGTCATCAGGGAAATGCAAATCAAAACAACCCTGAGATTCCACCTCACACCAGTCAGAATGGCTAAGATTAAAAACTCAAGAGACAACAAGTGCTGGCGAGGATGTGGAGAAAGAGGAACACTCCTCCACTGTTGGTGGGATTGCAAAATGGTAAAACCACTCTGGAAATCAGTTTGGCTGTTCCTCAGAAAATTGGGCATGTCACTTCCAGAGGACCCTGGCATACCACTCCTGGGCATATACCCAGAGGATTCCCCTGCATGCAATAAGGACACATGCTCCACTATGTTTATAGCAGCCTTGTTTATAATAGCCAGAAATTGGAAGGAGCCCAAATATCCCTCAAAGGAGGAATGGATACAGAAAATGTGGTATATTTATACAATGGAATACTACTCAGCAATTAAAAATAATGGATTCATGCAATTTGTAGGTAAATGGTTAGACCTGGAAAATATCATCCTGAGTGAATTAACCCAATCACAAAAGAATGCACATGAAATGCAATCACTGATAAGTGGATATTAATGAGCCCAGAAGCCCTAAATACTCAAGACACAAATAGCAAGTCAAATGATTCCCAAGAAGAAGAAAGGAGAGGACCCTGGGCCTGTAAAGATTGCATCCAGTTTAGTAAAGAAACCGAGGGGGGAGGGGGAATGATTGGGGAACAGTTGGGTGGGGAGAGGAACTATGGGAACTCTGGTGGGTTGGAACTGGGAAAGGGGAAAGCCTTTGGAATGTAAACATAGAATATAGAAAATAAAAATAAAAATAAAAAAAAAAGAAAGAAATCTCTTGGAAGAACCCTGAAGCAAGCTAGAAAGAACCCAGATGTCCCTCAGTGGAGGAATGGATACAGAAAATGTGGTTTATTTATACAATGGAATACTACTCAGCAATTAAAAACAATGAATTAATGAAATTTGTAGGCAAATGGTTGGAAGTGGAAAATATCATCCTAAGTGAGGTAACCCAATCACACACACACACACAAAAAAAAAAAACCACCACCACCACCACCACCACCAACAACAACAACAAAAAAATAAAAACCAAAAAATGCAATCACTGATAAGTGGAGAGGTTCTTGGTCCTGAAAAGGCTTGATCCAGTATTGTAGGAGAGTACCAGAACAGAGAAATGGGAGGGGGTGAGTGGAGAATGGGCAGAGGAAAGAGGACTTATGGGACATATGGTGAGGGGGGAACCGGGAAAGGGGAAAGCATTTGGAATGTAAACAAAGAATAAAGAAAATTTTTAAAAAGTTAAAAAAAAAAGAGCATTGGCCAAAACAAAAACAGAAAAATAAAAATAGTATAAACTGTTTCTGAAGGATGCATTGGTGCTGGTCTATGTTTATAAAGTTAACCCCCAGACTCCAGTGCAGACTGGGAAAACCAGATCATGCTGACGGTCTGGGAAGAGCAGCTCTGAGAAGAAGGTCTGACATGAGGATTTACAGGTCTCGCTATGCATCAGAGTAATTTGAATGGCTCCTAACAACCCTGGTTTCTGTGTTCCAGTACCACAGTTTCTGGCCTAGAAGATCTAGGCAGGTCTCAAAAAAACTGCATCTCTAGGACATTTCCAGGTGAAGCCCACAGTGCTTGTTGGGTACCACACTTTGAGATGCATGGGTTTGCTATGAATGGCTGTTAAGGAAAAGGCAAAAGCACTCTCATTCTCCCCAGCCAAGAACTCTAAGGCGCACATGAAGAGAGGCACGGAAGCTAAGCTGAGGATAGACAATCAGGAATTAAACAGATACCTAATTATTAAAATAAGGTCACGCCTCCCGCCACAGCCAAATTATATTCTATAAATGGGGAAACTTGCACCACGGGTTGTAAATTTTAGAAATCACGGTGGATGGATAAGCCGAGGGAAACTATTTTGCCAGCTACCTGCTGAACTGGCAGGTTCATGAAATTAACCCAAGAAAGACTATGTCTTGGCAACATTTAGGTTTTTTTTTCCCTACAGGAAAAGATAATTCCTGCTCCTCTCACAAGCCCACTAAGGGTCGCCGAATCATAGCCGCTAGCTTCCAACGGCTGTGGCCATGCCGCGCCCAGAGTGTTTTGATTGAATTCAAGAATACAAGATTAGTCTCCCATGTGCTGGTGATTATGGCAAGAAATATGATTTGACATTTGCACAGATTTTAATGGCTCTGAGTTGAATCTGAATGCGACACATAGGGGAGTCTGGGAGGTAGGAGGTGGGTGCCTTCATCAACCCAGCAGGTTCTGTAATGGTCTTGCTGGCATTTAACTCCTTTATAGGCAGTTTCGATAGAGACAGGAGGTTCCCTCTCAAATGTTCATGGCCATACAATCTCAAATGGATGTTATCCTGAAATAATTTAAGGGGACAGCTAATGGAGATAAACGTAGAGGTTTATTTATTTTTTTCACCAAGAAAAACATACCAGAAGCATAACTTTTACATAATCTTAGGAGAATCCTTGACAGCACCTATAAAACATCTGAGGGGTCTTAGATGACAAGTTGATGTTTGCACTGAAATATAATTCAGATGTGACTCTAGACCTCAGCAACACAAGTAGCGAGCCAGCAGTGACGGAAACTGGAGGGGTATCAGATAATGTGTGCACTGTAATTTAAGCTCATTGACAAATTAGGGGCTGTTTTCAGCACTAGGCTTAGAAGATGCTATTAGAAATGAATGATGATACAAGGCTGTTAAATCTAGAGGCAAAACTAAAGAAATAACCTCCTGGAAAGCAAAACCAAAACAACAAAAACCAAACCAAAACCAAAACCAAACAAATAAAAAAAAAACAAAAACCCACTCAGATTTACATTTGATTTTAAATATTTGAATACTCAGATTTAATATATATATATATATATATATATATATATATATATATATATTCACTTTTGTGTGAATGAAGACAGCGTGGAGAACAGATAAAAGGTAAAATGTGCTACACTTTGCTGCACTTTAGAAGACTATTTCCCAACAAGAGAAAAACACCACAAATAGAAAATGTGATTTTCTTTTAAACTTACAAACCCTCTTCTCTTGTGAAAAATTAGCTAGAGGCTATAGGACAGTGACCATTAAACACACACACACACACACACACACACACACACACACACTCATTTCTAGTCCATCAGTCTAGTGACTCATAGTTTATATATGATAAACAGGGAGGCTACAGTGACTTGCTCACAACTGCTCTTATTCATACAGATGGAAGTTTAAGCCGTGTCTCATGCTTTCTGCTGCTATGGTACTCCCAGTAGTCCATCCTTTATTTCTTCTTATCTCTCATCCCTTCTCTATCCCCTCTGTATATAGATAGATACCTGACGTTAGAGTGGTTCTCACTGGAAGATGCCACTAATCACCAACATGGGTGGGATGCTCAAATTACAGTATTTTTTATTAAAAAAAATCAAAACTCACAAAATAAGTTTGCATCCCTACAAATTATATCTTAAAGATCAAAGTATTCTTACCTGATCGGCAAGCAATGTCTACATCCTTTTCAAAGTCTGTCTGTAACAAGAAATAATAAGGCATAGAATCACCATCTAATGAAGATTGCAAATGGTTTTAATATTCAAATTATCTGAAGTTATAGATTTATGGCTGGTCCCATTTACTGTTTTGTGCAAAAGAATATTCTCAGGGAATGATAAGAATTCTCTAGAGACAAAATGGTCTATAAAACCCATGGAAAATGACATTGTTTTGATATGGTAACACAGTTCCCCATGTGAAATGATAGACTTTTAGCTGGGACTGGTGGTTCCAGTGGTAAATCTTGATACTTAGAAAGATGAAGCAAGATTACATATCCGAGTCCTATCTGAGCCTGAGAATGACACTGAAGTCCCTGAGACCAGACTTTCAACCTCAAAAGTTTAAAGGTGGTGGGAGATTGGCTAGCAAGCCCAATGCTCTGAGTTCAATCCCCAGTATTGAATAAACATGGCAGTGGTGATATACATTCGTAGTCTAGCATTTGGGCTGGTGAAAGAAGAAGAATCATAAGTTCAAGGTCATCCTTGGTTGTATAGTGAGGCTAGCCTAAGCTACATGAGGCCTTGTATCAAGAAAAAAAAAGTGAGGGATGTAACTCATGTAAACTCAGTGGCTAAGTTTGCATAAGCTGCCCGGCATCTTGGTTTAAGCTGCAGTCCTACTTCAAAAACAAAACAAAACAGGACCAGAATTTTAAAGCAATAGATGAACTTTAATAAAGCAACCAGAAGGTACACTATTAGAAAGATCCTTAAATAAATGTCTTTGAGTTTTGTATCTTCTGCGTCCAGGTTCAGGGTGTTACCCGTGATACAACATTCTATGGTGCAGCTCTGCTGATATCACAATTCTACAGTCATATTCCCGAGACTGTGACCAAAAGCTCTCAGGTGCAGATATTAAAACTGGTGGATGAACAACTGTTCATGTGGCCTAGAATCTTCTGAATGCCAGTTTCAACATCGCACAAGTTCATAATTTCAGCAAATCATCTTATTTTTTTATGTTAAAATCAAGTTAAACTGTTGTAAGCAACGTCTGTCAATCAGATGCCTGTCCTTATTAATATTAATTTTAGATTGGGTTATTGTTGCTGCTGCTGCTGCTGCTGCTGCTGTTGTTGTTGTTGTTGTTGTTGTTGTTGTTATGTACAGACACACATGCTGCAGCACACATGTGGGGGTCAGAGGAAAATTCTGTGGGGTTGGATCTCTTTTTCTAAGTTAAAAATGGGTGCTAGGGCGCAAATCCACTTCACCAAGTTTGCACAGCAAATGCATTTACTTGATGCATCCTCTGGTCAGCCCACCATCAATATCTTAAACAGAGATTTTTTAGGGCTGTTTTTTCATTCTTTAGCTGCTAACATATTGTTTAGCCATATTTTTATGTTTACTAGTCAAAAAAAAGTTAATATTAAGTCAGTTACTCTACAGAAAACTCATTCCTATCTGGTCTTGGTTCTGGTGGTGTTGTTTGGTTGGCTGATATTCTGTTTCGCTTTGAGATGGGTTCATGCTATGAGTTCAGAGTGTGCTCCTGGAGCTGGGTTCCTCTTGTCTCAGCCCCAGAGTGCTGGCATTCCAGCCATGCGCAGCAACTCCCAACGTCCATGTCTGTTTTGATGATGGTAGTTTTATCTCATTTGTAAAGTTTGACAGTGTACTTATGCCTACAGCAGCTGGGACCCCAGTGGTACTCTGGGCTCATGTACAATCTGGACCTGACACTGGAAAGGTGCCTTTTCTTCATGTTTTAGTTCCCTGGTGCTTTCTTTTGGCTATATGGGGGAATCACCATTACCTGGGATCACCTGTACATATTCGTATTTAACTAAGCTTTGTTGCAGCTCCTCTGCTGACTTTAATATTCAAGTGAGTCAGAGATAGGGACCATGATCAAAACCTGTTTTATGAAACTCTTAAAAATTAATGAAGAGAGAGAGAAAGGGAAAAATACAACATAACACACATGCACACACACAAAGAAGAAAACAAAAAAACACTAGATGTGAAAGTCTATAATGCGTCTGTGTAAACATCAATATCTTGAATTCTAGACTAGGTGAAAATACTCTTCACTGTTATATGAGACACCATTCTAAACACTCAAGGTTACCAACAGTAGACCCTTGATTCAAAGGTAGTCCAGGAAGAACATTTATTGGTCATCAAAGTACCAAGTCTTTACTGAATTCAAAGGTTTGTTTTATTAAGTAGTGTGTGTGTGTGTGTGTGTGTGTGTGTGTGTGTGTGTGTGTCCAGGCATGGAGGAACACAAGGAGGCCAGAAGTGGTCATCAAATCCTTTGGAGCAAGAGTTATAAGCAATCACGAGCTGTGGATATGGGTGCTAGAAACTGAACTTCGGTCCTTTGAAAAGGCAACAAGGACTTTTAAGCACTAAGTCATCTCTCCAGCTCCCAAAGTATTAGTCATAATGACCTAAAGAGAACTTATGACTTTATACTATTTTATTGACAAGGAGTTTATTATATGTATTCTTGAGAAACCATGACTTAATTTATCAACCAGAAGGAAAATAAAAGCTCACCATGATTTGAGCATGTCCATTAGGAAAAGAACTTGAAGAATCAGCATTGATTGGATCCTGACAGTTTCTCAACCGGCATCTAAATGCATCTTGAACCTGGAGGGAGGAAAAGAAAACATTAATTTTCTTTTTTTTCTTGATAATATTTAGACACTGTCCTTACTGGTCATCAATTATGAGAGAATGTTACCTTTGCTGCTTCAGTAGATGACTCACTTTGTTACCTATATTGGTTTACCTGTTTGCTTTTTGAGATAGGCCTCACTATCTATCCCTCATTATCTAGCCTGCAATTGATAATATAGATCAGATTGGTCTCATGTTTACAGAGATCCACTTGCACATCTGCCTCCCTGAGTTTTGGGATTAAGGCCTTCCCCACCATGCCTGACATTGTTTATTTCTTAATATAAACACAGGTGCACATGGCTTGGCTCTCCGGCCAGGGCATTTTTCTCTTGCCATCATCTACCAGGGTAGTGCTTAAACTCTTCAGAGTACAAGATAGCCATTTCTGGCATGGTCCTTTGTCATTCTTATCAGAGGGTGTTTCTTCTCCTGTTGTTATAAACCATGTGTATGATATTCATGGAGATTAACTATTGTGGGAGACTCATAACGGATTTTAACATTGCGGAAAACAGATTCACCAAATGATCTTCCCAGTACAATTGATTTAAGATTTTTCCTTCTCTGACTCAGATAAGACACTTTGGAGAGGACTATTCCTCTCTCTTCCTTCAAGTCGAGATCCGAAGAACAGGAAGCAACAGGACAGAAAGAAAGCACATTTCTTCCTTTCTAGATGATTGACTTGGGAAAGATCAAGTCTCTTTCGATAAGTCACACTTCCTTAACATTCTATGAGGTTCTGGATGCAGCATGAACATAGCGTAAGAGATTTCTAAGTACTCTACTTTAATTGTAGTACTACAAAATCTCAATAGACGCAAAGACCAATGATTGTTTTCTTATCCCATGACACTTCAGCATCAGGACACCCACCTCTTCAGCAACCCACCTCTGGTGGTCTCTTAGGCCTCCCATAAGTTCTTGATAAATTTGTTCATAGGTGGCTACTTATCCAAAATCAATGATCAGGTCATTTTTTTCCAATTTTTCATCTGACTTCATGTGTTTGATAGTCTCCTCATCAACTACAATCTGCTCTATTGTTATTTAAGACATAGCTGATGTTGTGGTTTCCCTATCTGAAAGCATTATTATAGAGACAACAGGGTAAGCACATGTGGATCTTTTCTTTTGAAAAGCACAGCTCTACAACCTCCTGTCTCAGTTTGGATGTGAGATGCGTACAGCATATATGTTGGCCATGAAACAAACAAATGTAAACAAGACAGAGAAGAACAGATCAAGACCTAAGTCCATTACCTTGTTTTTTGTCTCACTCCTACCCAGTTTTGAGTCATCAATACGCTCCCCAAATTGCAATTAAGATCATGGATATGAACCTGAGTAGTCGCTCCCACAGACTACCCTGCCAGCCCAATAATGAGATCTGCCCTCATACCGTCTCCCCACCTAAGGTTCTCTGTCTTGTGCAGCCAATATCAGCGAAGCGGGACCGAGAGCAGGTGTCTTCTGATCGCTTCTATTCTACCATGCTAATACTGCTAATCTCAGACTCTTCCAAAAGAATGATCAGTTCCTTGGCTCGCCACGATGAGAGTCCAGCTGCACTGAGTCTATTCTGATTCCTTTTGCGAAGACCCAGATAAACAGGAGGACTGAATCACCCAGTTCCTCTCAGTGAGGCAGACAGGCCCCGGGAGAGAGCAAATGACTCTTTCAGCCTAAATATCTTTGGGAAACTCCTTTTTAGATCAAGAAGTCATTGTGGGTTATCAAGCGACACAATAACAATATAAAACTGATAATGAATTCAGTGTTTGTCACATTCTCATTTGTTTCACTTATTCATAAGTCTGAAGTTGGGAAATAAATTGTTTTTCTTTTTCTAAAAAAACTCCTATAATCCATTGTCAGAAAAGCAGGTCTGTGCTACAAATCTCTTTTTACAAGGTAACAAAGAAAAATTTATAAAGGAAAATAAATAGTATATTAGGAACATTGTCTTTTGGAAGTTTGTCACGTGATGATTTCCTTCAAAGCTATTTCTAAATACCAGCATATATAACATATATAAACATCATATACCAATATATACAACACTTCAGTGGGAATGAAGGTCCCCATGTATCAGGGGCTCCCCTGTTTCATTATCACTGTCTTCTTGATGTTTCTAGTTAGGAGGCGCTGCGATTTATGACTATCTTTATTCTATTATGATAAGAACATCATCAAGGTGCATGCTGGAACATGGGATTTTGGCTGACGTAAATATGTGTTCCTGGTCCCTGGTCAGATATATTTGGCTCTAGAATAAACTATTTTTCATCTCCTTCAAAAAGGAGAAACTGTGTGTCTGCACTGACAGTAGCACTATCCAGCATCAATTTCACTGGCCCTTGCTAAGTGTTCTTTACTTTGAAGCCGTTGCCAAATAGTTTTCTAGGATTTTGTGGCTGACATTAAAATACAGAAAAGCAAATTCTGTAAATTTTTCTTCCAAATCATTGTCTGGTGGATTGAAAGAGATATGAAAGAAATCCCCTCCCCCCCCCCTTTTTTTTTTTTTTTTTTACAAAACATACACTTAGGTACACACAAAAAAATCAATACTTTAACTGAAAAACTTCCAAACACGACAGTGGGGTCAGGGCATGTGTACTCTAGAGAGCGGGAACAGCTTAGTCAGTCAATGTAGCTTGAAGGAAGCAGAAGAAAGAAGCCCACACATTTTCTGCTGTGTTTAAGGTCATTTTTAAGGTTTTAAAGAATTAGATTCTAAGACATTTTTAGTAGAGAACTCTCATTCATAAGGATTTCCAGGGGAAATTTCATTTGATTCAAAATGCTTTATTTGCTGTTTTTTTTTTTTTTTAAATCTGAAAACACACCGAGGCTATCTAAATGAATTGGCATTAAATATTTGCTCAGCACTGTGGGAGGAAACGATGAGACAAGAAGCATGTTGCTCATCTCCTTACCACAGAGGGGCTTAAGGGAAGATCGTATCCGGACGAGGTTCCAGTCACGTGCAAACATTTTGATAATTGAATTTTCTAGCAGGTAAACAAAGGCTTTTTATCCTTGGTGAATTAATGTGAATTTTACCCATGAAAAACAGGAATTGTCTGAAATTCAAGTTCTAGAGAAACATAAAAACGAATAGCAAAAAGAAACCTATAGGTCATTTTATGCCATACTAAAATTAAAGTCTCCCAAATATCCTATGTCAATGTTATATTTACAAGGCTAAACACTAAATGCCCTTGGTTTACTGTTTATGAAGAACTAATTTCTTATTAACAGTTTTATTTACGTTTTTTTATTAGATATGATCATTACAAATCTGAGCTCCTGTGAAATTAACATTTCAAAACCTCTTTGGAAGCTAGTAAACCCAATTTTTAAATGAATCCGTGGGGGAACAATGAAATATTTAACATTAATTATGTCACACTTCTTATCCAGATTACAAAATGTCTTCTCTTTGAAATATTCTGAAATAGGTCTGTCATTCTAAGTGATGATCAGCTGGGCCTAAAAATAAGAGAGAGTAGCAAGGAACAGATATATAACTAACTTTAAAATATTTAGGGGACTTTAAGCGAGTCTCCTGGTTGGTCTGTAGTGAAATCTGGAAAAGGAGACAGAGACATCTTTAAGAAACAGTAATCTCTGTCAAGCGTTTGCGTGTATTTAAGTTTCAAACCGCAGCTAGTGTCTGCTCCTTTTGTAGTGGTGTTAGTGACCGGAGACTCAAAGTTGAGAAAGGATGTGGAGGTCTCCATGGACAGGCCCTAGCCTCGCCTCCACAGGGACACAGGGTCACAGGGTCACAGAGAGGGACAGACTGGAAAGGAAACGATCGAAGATGCTGTGATAAAGTCATGATAAAGATGCTAAAGTCTAGCTCTCCACAATCAAGGGTTTCAGGTGGGGATAAAGATGGGGAAGGACTCCAGTTTCCTCGAAGGGGCTGGCTACTGGGAGTTTGACCACGCTCAAGTGAGTATATGGGAAACACAAAATGCATGTGTGTGTGTGCTTGCGTGAGAGTGTGTGTGGATGGAGGGTGGGGAGGGTCAACAAGAGTGGGGGATGGACTTGGGAGGACCAGGCAGTGAGTGTACATGATGTGAATTTTCAAAATAATCAATAAAAATATTACGTTGGGAAAAAAATGTGCCTAGAAAGGAATTAGTCTTTCTCCTGGATGAGATCTGTGTTCGTAGCAGTTTGCAGGGGAATGTCTCCGCCCTAGCTCTCCCTCAGGGGGAGGTCGCAGCATTCGGGATTTCTCATCAGCAGCACGCTGAGTGCTTCTTTCTCAATTGGTCTTCACTCCAGAGACAGCTGGCAGAGAGTCACCGTGCAAAGTCCACGCCAGATTTAGAAGTCGCAGGGGAGGAGCACCCAGCACCACTGGCCGTGTTACAAATCCCAGACGCCTCTCAGGGAAGGCTTGCCCGGTTTGAATCGGGCTCCAAATTTAGCTGCTCAACTCCTCAGACCAAATCTTCATCTCTTAAAAGACAAGGCAGTGTTCCCCTCAAGCTATTCTTCATGAATTCTTATGGACTCCCAAGATCATTTTAAGTCAGGAATACACAAATTTTAACCTTGTACTCTTTTGTTATTATTTCTGAGGGAGGGTTTTTCTTTTAATGCTATGTGTTTTAAGTTTTATATCTACAGTCACATCTGTTGTTTTATTCTGGAACAAATGGCACAGATGTTTTCAACATAATATTCTATTTCATATTTCATCATTAATGAATCAATAAGCCTCAGTTTTATAAATACTATATGATTGACATAAGTAACCCAAATGATTTGACATATAAAAACATTACTGGACTCTCTCCTAGTCCCTCAACAGAGAAATGGATGCAGAAAATATGGTACATTTACACAATAAAGTACTTCTGAGTTATTAAAAACAATGAATTCATGAATTCTTAGGCAAATGGATGGAAGTAGAAAATATCATCCTGAGTGAAGTAACCATATCACAAAAGAACACACATGGTAAGCACTCACTGATAAGTGGATATTAGCCCAAAAGCTAAGAATAACCAAGATACAATTCACAGACCACATGAAGTTCAAGAAGAAGGAAGACCAAAGTGTAGATACCTTGGTCCTTCTTAGAAGGGGGATCAAAATACCCATGGCTCACAGTCAACCAATGGACTGAGCATAGGGTCCCCAATGGAGGAGCTAGAGAAAGGACCCAAGGAGCTGAAGAGGTTTGCTGCCCCATAGGAGGAAGAATAAAATGTACCAACCAGTACCCCCAGAGCTCCCAGGGACTAAACCACCAACCAAAGAGTACATAAGGAGGGACCCATGGCTCCAGCTACACATGTAGCAGAGGATGGCCTTGTCAGACATCAATGAGAGGAGAGGCCGTTGGTCCTGTGAAGGCTGGATGCCCCAGTGTAGGGGAATGCCAGGTCAGGAAAGTGGGAGGGGGGTTAGGGGGATTGGATAGGTGGTTTTTGGAGGGGTAATGAGGAAAGGGGATAACATTTGAAATGTAAATAAAGAAAATGTAAAAAAAGAAAAGAAAAAAATTACTGGAGTTTCTCCTAGTGAAATAAAACAAACAAACAAACAAACAACCCAACCAAACAAAAAGGAAGGTTTGTTGTTTGCTATACATGAAAGGTTCAGAGTACATTCTCAGATTCCAGCCCTGATGGACCTTTACTGGGTTTCCCTAACGCTGGAGGATCTGCCAACTGCTATCTGGAATATTCTATGCTTTTGCCCTTCAAGTTAGTTTTTTATGTCCCTCTTTGGGACACATGGGAAACTTCCTTCTTTAGATGATCTTTCAAACACACTGTCTCTAAAACTGTCGCGGCGGTGTTCCTTTCGTGTGCAAATGTGAGGGGGGTGGGAAATGAGAGGAATCATTCGCTAGACACCACGCCTCACGCCTTCTTCACGGGAGGCTCTCATTCCAGCCGGGCGCCTTAGCCTTTGAGGCAGACAGGCTCGCGGCAGTGCAAGGAAGAGCCAAGCTCACGCTTAGCTACTAGAAGCTCGCCCAACAACAGACAGAACCTGAAGCTAGAACCATGTTTCTTGCCGTGAAAGTCCTCCTCGTTCCTGGACACCACTCTGCTTCTCTCTTTTCAAATCTGCTGAACAAAGATTGAACTCGTTCAAGCCAAAGAATGAACCGAAACAAACACACACACAAAGACAGACATCTAAAAATAGAAATAACTAGATACGTTTTTATCTTATCCCTTAAGTCAAGACACATTGGCTCCCTGTATATAACAGAGCAGGGAAGATCTTGAGAGCTTAAGGAAAGGGAAGTTGGGGCTGCCTGTCAAGCGGCCAGAGTCCAGAGACCTCTGCTCACTGGACACAGCGGCCTGATGTTAATCCACAGAGTCCGGGGCAGCTGGAAGAAAAATGTGACTGGAGGAATTTAGAGGAACCTTAAATCACGGTTGTATGCTCCTGGCAGGCATGACAGTGTATCAAGTTGTGTTTTAGGCTCCCGGTGTCTGAACTTATTCACGGAAGCTTCCTCTCTCCCCAGATTTCACAGCGTCGTTAACCTCTCGTGCGTCTGGACAGACGTATGGATGAAGACTGGGAAGGATGCGGATGTTCCGTGTGTGATTGGGATTGTGACAACCTGGGAAAGCCTAACCTCGAAGCTGCAAGATCTACACACGCTTGCTTAAGACGCTGGACGCGGAGTGGGGTGAGATGGTGGCGCCTAAGGAAATACTGTACGACCAATAGCATGTTGTCCCAGGCTGTGTCAAGTCCCTGCTTCCCGCCAAGGCTTATTTTGTTGCTTCTTGTCATTCTCCTACTTAAAGGCACATGCTTTGTTTTACTAAAAACAAAACAAAACAATGAAATCTTTAAATGATTTTTTTTTTTTTTTTTGGCGCTTTCCATTCTGCCTGAGAAGCAGGCAGGTGTTAGAGCATGACCCAATTGTCTCCTAATCTATGCGCTAAGTGTCTGCCTGCCAAGGGTTCCAATCAAGTCCCGACCCTCTCCACATCTGCCTACTTACTAATGCTATAAAATACATCAACCGTTTTTCCAGATACAATTTGGAGCAAGTAACCAAGGCCACCAAATTCTCTAACTAAAACTCTGAGAGGAGGGAAGGAGAGAAAAGGGAGGATGGGCGGGAGTGAGAGCACAGGATTCATGTTCATTTTAAAGACTTTTTTTTTTCTGCAAAATTGCTTCACAGGGAAGAATGAATATTTGAGGCCCCATTTGGTACAGCCTGGCCTTCGGGCCAGAGCTTGGAAGAGAGAGAGAGGGGGGAGCACCCAGGCTCTGACACTAACATCGTGGAACAGCTACAGGATGTAGACACAGGCGTGACAGGGCTGTCCACAGAGGGCTCACATTTCCAGCATCTTTTCCCCTTCTGTTTAGCGGCAGGGTTTCAGTGTAGTTTATTTTGTAGCACAATCTTGTTATTTTCCCCATCTGACATCAAGCTGTAAGATTGTCTTGGAGTCTGGCACAGCCAGAGACAGAGATGAGAAGAATATGCAGGGACCAAGAAAGTGGTTTCCTAGCAACGGGAACTATTTCAAAGGTTCCATAACTCTTGTGTAGTTTCATTTCCATAGCAATGAGGAGAATAGTAAATAGTATGTGTTCTTATCTGTTCAATCCAAATGAATTCTAATCAGCAAAAAGCAGGAAATATCTATTTGTTCTACTAGATTCGATTTGATTAGTTAGAACACATTAGTGTCTGAGCTGTACATAATGTTTTGGGATCAATCAGATCGGATGCCTAAATATTTTAAGATGTTTTAAATCTTTCATATCTTTTTTTGTTTTCTCCTGTTTTCCTTAGAAACATTTGCTCATACAAATCAAAAAGTCAAAGGTATTTTAGAAGAAGTAACTATAGTATTAAGCAAAAAAATGGTATTCAGTACCAAGTTTGTCAGGTCTAAAGATCAAGGACAGGTATTTAGATAGCCAGTTTTCTTTCCATGAAAATAAATAGACGGCTCCGTGGGTGACTGTTTGCCTTGTAAGCATGAGAAACTGAGTTTGAATTCGTAGAGCCTATGTAAAAGAACCGGTACAGCTCTAAACCTGTAATCCCCCTCTTGGGTTAGAGGAGGGGGCAGAGGCAGGAGGTTTTCCTAAAGCACATTTGCCAGTCTACCTAACTGAAAGGGGATCTCCTGCCTTAGTGAGGGAGTCTTTCTCAAGGCATTAAGGCAGAGGATGACAGAGGACTGAAGTCCTGCTTCGGTCTCCACATCTGAGCACATGGACAGAGCCCTGGCACATCAGCACGTACCACACCCACACATGCAAACCCATAGAAGTTGAGCTGTGAGCACCAGTGCAACTATCTCCCTTCTTCTCAGATTAGAAATTAATTTTCTTTTTAACGTTGAGCCCATTAAAAGCAAAATCACACCCAAAACAGTCTTCTGCTTATTATGTTCTAAATGTCATGATTATAGACTTTCTTTCCCCCTTAAAGTACAAGGCTATTTTTCATTCTCTTCCACAAAGATGTTCCAACTCAATATGAGGAAGAGTCGCCATAACTAAAACAAAACAAAGCAAAGGACAAAACAGACAAAGAACAAACCCAAATTATGTTAGCATGTAAAAAATAGATAGGGATAAGAATAGGTAATGTACCTGGCCCATACATAAAATGTATTTTTCTAACATTGGTGGCATAATTTCAAGAAAGAAAAATTCCATGCAGATTATATGAAATTATTATGAAGAAAATGGCAGAGAAGCAAACAGGTGAGACAAGCAATAAAGACAAATTGTATTCCTAGGTCTCCTGGGGATTGTTAGGGATAAATTGTAAATAAAGAATTTAAAAGCTGCACATTGCAACTCAGTATTTCATAAACACCGTGACACTTGCATTGGTGCGTTTTATGTCGAAAGTATTGACAGGAGGCACAGAGGACCAGGAAGGGTGTCTCTTTTCTCTTACACTCCATTCAGTTAGGGCAACAAGGTCACAATATGAGCCGGACCCCTGCCAATGTCTGTAAATACACAAGTAGATTCAAAAGAGGCTTTGCTCTCAAGGAATTGTGCTATGATGTATTCCATGTAATGTATAAAATACTTTAAATAATAATTTATGTTTTTTTTCAAAATCTTCAGCCTTTTAATAACAAAATTTCTCTTAGGAATTCTGAAGATTTCTGAAGATCACCTATCTGAAATTTATGTACTTTTAGCAATTCTACAGACTATTTGTATGGTTCAATGACCAAGAGGAAAAAAAAACTGCAAGAAATACATTTATTGTAGTATTAGAAAGATGCTATAACAATTTACTGTGAATTTATCTGTAATATAGTCACTCAGTTTTAATTTTCCACTGAACAGTATCAGAGAAAATGACCACGCTTTTGTTCCTACTAATAGAAAAAAAAAGTGGATTTACAGATATCTTATTTAGTAGAAGCATTTATTTTATGATTTGACTTAATTGAACTTAAATCGTGGTTTTGACAGTTTAATAGTCTGATTAGAAAGCACTGAAAAGTTCTGATGGGTATCAAGGATTTTCCTGCCAAATATTTTTCTCCCAGCAAGTAGCAAAAGTTTGACAATGAGCCATCATGATATCTGCCACTTAGGATCCTATTTATTTTTGAGCATAGCCTAACACCGCCTAAAGGAGAGAGATGGGCTGGGGATGTGGCTCCAGGGGAAGAATGCTTTCTTCCAGGCACAAAGCCCTGGGTTCAGTCTCTAGCGCTACAATAGACTTGCATACTAAGTTGGAAGTCAGCATAGGCTACATGAGCCTATGCCTTTAAGAAAAGAGAGAATTGATGTAAAGTACTTTTCTATTCCTTAATAACTAGGGTATTAATTTCTTCTGAAAATTGCATGCACATATTTCTTGCACCTTGCTTAAAGCCAGCAATACCCCATCCTTAATTGTCAATTGAAATGGTTCTGTGCCTATTAATTTAAAAGAATTCTGTTGAAATTATTAGAGGATGGTTGATCCACAAGATAGCCGTAATTGGAAAAGAATATAATCTAAATTATCATTCAAGTTCTTTTTAACCTCTATTACCTTTCTATATAAAGAACTTGATATTTGGGAGATTTTAGGAGTGATATTTTAGGTTTTAAACAAAGAGGCGATTACGGCTTTACAGTTGTAAGCAACTTTAGATTTTGAAGCGATGAAATATCTTCCCCTTGCAAGATGAAGTCACACTTCATCTGTTTTCATGGGCTCCCGTCCTAGAATATTCTTAGAATACACCTGTGAGTTTATTGATGACATCTGTGCCTTCCTGAAATAAGGCAGAAATACAGTTCTTCCTACCTAATAAATCAGGTTACAGCCTCTTGTTACCTTCGACACATCCTTGTAAAACAACGGGGTGTGTGCTCAGATGCACACACATTTTGTGATTTGTGCAGCATGATACGCTACTCAGACAAGCTAGCTGATGCGAACCGACCGTCGACTCTTCTCAAGAATCACTCCTCTGGCGTGGTGTCAGCATGTTCTTTGGTTCCTCACTCACTCCAGAGTAAACACGGAAGTGACTCAGAACCCTGTAAACACTGTGTCAGTGCTTGCAAGCACTCAGAATCATTTTCGCCCTGGTTGGAAAACAGTATTTTATACCTTGGCAACACTTATCTACTGTAGTCTTGCATTGTCTTACTTGAGTGTCTGGGGAGCTGAGGAATCTTCCTCTTCCTTTGACTGGAAATAAACTCAAACTGGGACCCAGAGGTGCTCTGAGACTATAGGTATATGGTAGTTGCGCACCGCTCCTGCCTGTAGTGTCTTACCAGAGGCAGGAACTGTAATTGTTGTCGTAAACATCGAAATCAAAATGGTTTCTCTTCAGTAGCTTTAAGATGTGATGTATTTGCGTAAAAATTAAGACCAGTAAATGATAGGGCTGAGGCGCTGTCATGCTCAGCCACATCAATAAGGAGATGGTTAGTCATACCATGGGGCGCTTATGGCCAGTGCCATTTAAGGGATGCCTACCTTTCCCTTGTCTCCCTCTAGCTTCTCCAGCATCCCTGCCCCACTCCATCTGTCTTGAATCTGGTCTTTCTGACCCCCGGCACCTCTGTATGTGGTTTTCCTTGTACAAACTTATGTATTTCAATCTAGCGCTGGACTGAGTGTCGAAGCCTCGCGAATTTTGCCTTAATGCTCCTTTTTCTGCTTCAAATCTTAAGCCATTGTCAGTGGAGAAGATGAACTTAGTCTGAAGACTAAGATTACAATTGAAGAGCATGCTGGTTAATTAAGGTACACCTCCCCTCTTTTCCTTCTCTTGTTTGACAAAGGAAATCTGTGTCTCACCTCTCTCCGAAGAATGCAATGGACCATGACTATCACAAAGCCCTGCAAAGAATCAAACACGGCAAAAAGTATCTGAAACAAGATGGAGCGTTTATCCGTCATGGCCAAAACTGCAGACATCCACGTTAGAGCTAGAAGCGGTAGCACCACACAGGAGCTCCAAAGAGAGGCCCTGTTGAAAGGGAAAAGAAAGGAACATGATGTAGTCGCATGTCACGCTCCAGGCCATAACCGACCCCCCCCACTCACTCTCCCACAAAGCATTCTTCTGTGTGGTCCCAAGACCATTAACTTGGGAACCACAAATCGGATAACCCTTGAGAATTTTACTTATCATTTATAGACCAGCCCACAATCATTATAAAGGTAGTTCTCAATTAAAAATACTCAAATATTAGCAAACTCGATATTTTTTTTTCATTATAGCATTTTCTCACATGCACGGTAAAGATTTGTAACAAGAAGACGTAAATGGTTGGGACTAACATGGCGTTACTGGCGGTGGTGGCTGACAAAGCTGTTGTAGAAACTACTCCACACTTGGCACATTTGAGCGTCAAACCGCTATGAGGCTCACTCATCTGACTGCAAACAAACAGAACACCCACAGAAAGAACAAAAATATTGAATGGTCACCAAAAAAAGTTGCAGCTGCAAGTTAGATTTAAAATACGATTTCATGCAGAAAGAGTATATTTATCAGGGATGAACATTCTAGATCATTTTATAGATGCAATTACACCGAGTATCATCTCTGCACCATTCACCTTTTACCAGTGTGGGCCGTGGGAGCATGCAAAGTGTGTTCCCATCAGGTATATTGAAGGTTCCCCTGCATCCACCAACTACAACTGACTAACACATTGGGTTAAACATATGTGTGTGCTTGGATAGATATATAATTATAACCCTTTATTCAGACCCATGGAAAATAAACTTATGTGGACTCCTAGTTTAAAAGAGTGTCATTGTCTTCTGAAGAAGTTGTACATGTCAGGAAGGCCTCCAGAAATATTAACACTTATGGCAAGAAGTCTAAGAAAGTAAGGTATATGATATATATATATATATATATATATATATATATATTCATATATATATGTTCAAATGGGAGAGATGTATCGCTACAGATTCTTATTTTGAAATTTTTACAGCATCAGCATATGCTCAAATTATAAGGAGATCTGAATATAGGGGCTGATGGAACTTAATGAAAGAATATCTCATAATAAAGAGCACTTGTTTTCTGTGGTAATAAAACATATTTATTGTACTAATTAAGTTCAAAGTGAGAAGCTGAAACCGTGCAACAACTAACAGCCTATGTTCCCCTAAGACATTTTTTGCAGGTGAATTCAGATTCAAATAATATAGATCTTATCTACTGTTTGATGGGAGCAAAATGAGGCTACATAGAGGGACTTTCCATAGATTTCCCTTCCAAAATTGTTCCCTGAAACATTATGTGTTTATGAATATATAAACCGTGTAATGAAATTACTTGAATCAAACTTCAAAACCCCTTGACATAATTTTCTGTGGCACTTCCATACTCAGTTCCCACATAGTACTTGTGTCTGGAACATGTTTGCCCTGGACATTTTTCAGCTAATGTTACAGTGGAGCTGTGTTATTATATAATAAGTGGTAGAGGAGGGAATGCTTGAGTTCTTTGAAATGGGTGCATTCATTGGTAAGTAGTTCTTAGGTGCGCTAATAATCCTGAAATATATCGTACGTTGATCAGTAGATCTCGGAAAAAAAAACAATCAAGGTTTTGCAGTTAGGTTGTAAATGGCTCACTTCACTGATACAAAGGAACCCAGGATTTGGGTCACAAACACACATGAACACAAGTTTGGAATAGCATGTGTAGTTTGCTCTGTGAATGGTTCTATTGGCTTGTCAAGTCTTGTTCTTAGAGTAGGGCCTGGTCCACTTTTCTCATGGCTACATGGGTTTACCTTTGTTCATCTCCAAATAGAGGAACCCAGAAACCTGCCCCTTTTAAAGCTTCACAGATGGATCTGACAATAAGCAGGACTGTCCACAGCTGCTGTAAACCTACACCTGAATCTTTTTCTTGTTAAGGTTAAACACATCATTATTATAAAGGCATGTAGTCATTACTTATTATTTTGTTTACCACAGGAGAAAGGTGTGCCTTGAGCGTGGATGTAGCTATTTCATAATGTAAGGGTACTTTTGCTTTGGGTTCTGAAACAAAATTGAATAACCAAAGACTACTAAAAATATTTTTTGTAAGTACCCAGGATAACAAGTATCTTAATCCCCAAAGCATGACGGAAGTAGAGTTTTCTGATAAATTTAAACCGAGGTTCCAAATTCTTATTTATCTTTATTTGAGATCTGTAGTGAGCTAAAAGGCCTATGCATACTTACTTTACAATAAGCCAGTTGGGCAACTATAACACACCATGGATAGGAATGGCATAGAGTGAAATATCCAGAAAAATCATTTTTTCTTGAGTTTATGTGACCTGTACATAAATTAATGAAATGTGGAAAACATATACTCTAGACCCTCAATTGAATTCTTGCAATGTAAAATAAAAGGGTTCTTTGTCATCAAGGAAATTATAGATTCATCTAATTACGTCTACGTAATGATGCATCTTGAAGTTGAACTGCCCTAGCCTCTAATAAATGCTTCTGCATCACGTCGTCATCGTCCTGTTATTACCACAAGACGTGAAGTCTGCTGCTCTGTCTCCCTTCTTAATTCTTTCTGCTCTTGTTTAGAAAAGTTACTTGACTGTTTTATTGTTATTATCGAACAGATCCCTTGAGAAGAAAATATTCTCTCCTCTGAGAAAGTTCATGCAATGTATAAATGGCTGTGCTAAGTTCCTTGATTTCAAGTAGATATGACAGAGTAGTTTAATACAGAACACAAGAAAACCCTATTATACAAAAAAGAAAAGAAAATATAACTTTTTAAAAGATGTTCTAAAGTTTTCTTTTAAGATGTTTTTGTCTTAAGATGTACATTGTAATTTATCTTGTTTTTAGTTTTGTCCACTTAGCATTTTATATAACATTTACTATTATTTTCAATAAATTATACTTGGTAAACATACCTTATGTATTAGAAAACTTTTAATATAGTTTAGATGTTACACAAGTTGTCAAGCTTTTATATTATTTATTAAACATTTATTCATACATTCCTTTATAAATATTTATTGAGCACAAACGATATGCTTGGATACCTCTAATAAGGGATTATAAAGTATAAAAAAATCAATAAATTTAGAAATAGAAAAAAAATGAAAGAATGAGTACCATGGCCCTATATTCTACTACAAATAATGTCATCTAGTTTCAGGAAATAAGCTTTCTTTTCTATATATGCTTATAGAGATATATCTATATGTATATATTCATCCAGCCTGAAATAGTCAACTTTACAATTAGTGAAATCAATTACTAAGCCAGTCAGCATCATCTACGCTCTGTGCTTTCTCGGTGCATCTGATTAAGCTTCTCAGTGACATCTTTATTACTCTCCTTGCTGCTTCTCTGAGGACTAAAATTAACTTCACACATCCATAGTACTTTTTCAAGTTTTCTTTACTCACACTTCAGATTAGAGAACAAATTCAACTCTATATACTTAGTTTACCTTAGAGTTTCTATTTGACAGATGCTGCTTAAACCTAGTTGTTAACTCGATAGCTCTCCTCTGCTCAGGATCAGAATTCTACTTGTAGAAAGACGTGAGTTTCTTTGCAAAGGTCCCCCATTGGAATGGGAAAGACACGGACTACGGTTTGCTTGACAGTGAAATCCATGTGACTTCTAAGAATGCTTTTAGAATTAGAGGTTCTCAATTATACCTATCATTGCCAAGATCAGTCATTTAAACTCACCCTGGCAATGCCATCATTAAGTCTCTGCTTATCACTTATAAAGAGCAACTCGAATTCAAACTTGACACAATGCACAAAATAATAAAGTGTGAAAAGAACCACGGCCACAAGGCCGGGGGCTCCTCAACATTTTAGTGAGCTCATCTCCTTTTCTGACCTCACTGTCTTGGACGATGGGATCAGAGGACCTTTATGGACTCTGTTACTTCATTCATCATCGGATCCACTCTTTGCTGAGTAGGGCGTGCCATTTGCTAATGCTTTGGTGAAATCATTATGTGCATTACTTCATATATTTAATGAGGCAAGAGCAATTTTCCTATTTAATGGACGAGGAGACTGGGTTTCCGAAAGAGGAGGAAGTATGCCTGGAGACCATGCGCGCAGCCGGTGCACTGCTGAGTTTTGGGTTCGAATACCTCCTTTAGCAAATGTTCATGCCAGTCCTAGCAGAGCCTGTTCTCTCTACCCAGCACTTAGTCTGCTCAATGACAAAATGGTTACTCTATTCCAGCCACATGCGGCAAACTCCATGGAAAGCTCATATCGCATGGCATAGAAACTCAGTCTTGACAGTAAGTTCAGGATGGTTTCGAAACTAATCTGTAATGCTAAACAGCATGTAGTTTAAAAAGTGAAGCTGTGTAAGGAAAAAACATCCACTGATGTTTTGATTTACCTTTGTACTTCTCAGGTTTTATGTGAACACTATTGTTTTTTTTTTTTAATGAAAAGCTATTAAATTTATTTTTTACTAGGGAAAAGAATTACCTGAGTTACCTCACTTTATAATCATCACATAAATTATAAAAACAGGGAGATCTTTAATTCATCACCAGTAAGGGATTCACATACTATAACCTTTAAAAAATATATCATAAAATGCTTTTTTAAAGAGAACAATTATATGAATATACTTTGAATAATGATAAATTTTTTTCCAAGCTAGGAGAAAGTTGTAATTTTTAGTAAGAAAAGACCTAAGAGGAAATCAAGGGAATTAATATCTCACTCAAATTTCTAGAAATACTTAGGAGGGGGTATTGCTGTAACCTAAATGCTTCTACAAATCTACATATGAAGTGCTGGTTGATACAGCTAGAACAGTGAACATAAGGTGGCTGTTTTTATACATTTTGTAGATGGCTAAGATGGAAAAATACACATTTATTTATGCTAAATTATATTTTAAATGTAAAGTGAATGCAAATATTTGATAACAATAATGTTTGATATAAATTTAAAGTGATTAAGTAAATTTTTTTCTGGTCTATACAACTAGTCAAAGAGATCCCCCCTTAAAAAAAATCACTATTTTACTCTATTTAGTTTTACCTGATCCGATTTAGTCTTGTCCCAGACTGACATTTGGTTTAACCTAACTTCTATCTTCGTGAGCAAAAGTTTTGGAGTTTGAAATCTCTTCTTACCTTAGGATGACTATTTTGAGTCTAGATAAGGTTCGATCTTAACGGATAGACAAGCAATGTTCACAGCTATATCTTTTTATGTAACATATACTGTTATTTTCAATACATCACCCTTGGCAAACATATTTTCATGTGTTAGATTTATTACTTCTATTATGTAATCAGAGGAACTCTAAATGACAGACTCTATCAGACATACTAGTACATCAAGAGCAAAGTTCAGGGAATGATTGAAAGTGAGTCACGAGCCGGACCTGGACTATGGGATTTACTCATAAAAAACCTTCAAAATCCACCAACGGCAGCTTACCCGGCTCTGTGTTTGAGCTTTTTATCTAGGATCCCATCTCTGGAAACAAGTTTATTAAATACCAAAATGCCAATCACCATGTTGACCTGTCAAATAGAAACAAAGTTGACCTTTCGATGATACTGAAGGGGATCAGGCCCCCCTTTTCTCCAGAAAGCAAGCCTTAAACCCCCAAGGAGGTGTGTGATTCTGAGGAAAGATGTGAATCACTTCTCAAAGGCGCAGTGAGCAGTTCAACAGCTCTGCGTGCCTCTAACATTTAAAGTCCATTAAACACACTCAGCTTCCACGGTTTACAGTTTAACGCGGTGAAATTAACCTTCAATTGCCTAACATTTAAATGGTACCAGACTCCATCTATCCGGGCATTATTCTTTCCAAGGAAACTTTGACTAAAACAATGGGCTAAATGAGTTTCATCTATGTTTAAAAGCCAAAGTTCTTTAAATCTCTCAGCAAGGGGCTGGGCTGAGCCTAGGCAGACAAAGGTACCAGGATTTGTCACTGTCCTTAGCAGGGAGGACAGAGTCCAAGTCATGAGAGCTGCTGTGTGGCTATGCTCTGTGGCAGGGGTGGATGGAGGTGCGGTGGCGGTGGGGTGTGGGGTGGAGGTTGCTTTCTGATGCTTCCTTTTATAAGAAGGGAAAGCCTATTCAATCTCCAGATTCCTTCAGGAGACCGGATACCGACACCAGTGCTTAAAATCCGCTCTCCTGAGCACTTCTCAGCAATTTCTAAGACATCCTTCCTCATAGTTACCTGGCTTTTTGCATAATATCAGCTGAAGTGATATCACTAAGAAAATGTTCTTTTTCAAGTGGAATTTTTAAGGCACCTCAAAGAAATAGTTATTGGTAGAAGGTGATGATGATGAATACCCAACCCAATCAGAAAAATCAAGAAATCCGAAGAGCCTTATCTTTTCTCCTTCTTTAGCCCTGTACCCTCTATCAGTGAACTACAGGCACATGCCATTGTCCCTCCTTTGCTGATAGAAGATGGAAATCTGTCCAGTTGCCAACATGTGAGAGATCCAAAGTGCATCTGTTACGTAGTGATTTAGAGTATGTCACTCTTAGTGGCTCAGTAAAATGTCACTCCTTCAGGAGCAGGACTATTGTACTTCACTATATTTGAACTAAAAGAAAACCTAAGTCCTATGGATTCTATTAATTCACAACTTGAATAGGAGAATGTATGACTAAGAAAGAGCCATTGTATTGGTATTTTAATTATGCATGTACTATATAGTATTATATTTATATTAAAAAGCAGCTTATGAAAATGATTCAATTGATATTTTCCTATGCTATTCTGTAATACTCAGGTCATCAGTAGTCTTTCTTTCACCTATCTATCTATCTATCTATCTATCTATCTATCTACCTATCTATCTATCTATCTATCTATCATTTCTTTCTTCCTATGTTTTATATATTTATCAATCAATTATCTATCTATCATCATCTTTGTTTCTCTCCTTTATTTCATCTATCAATCAATAATCATCTTTCTTTGTTTCTTTGTTGCTTTCTTTTTTCCATCTATGTATCTATGTATGAATGTATCTATTTACCTACCTATCTATCATCTATCTATCATCACCTTTCTTGAGTTTCTCTTCCTTCCTTCCTTCCTCCCTCCCTCCCTCCCTTCCTTCCTTTCCTTCCTTCCTTCCTTCCTTCCTTCCTTCCTTCCTTCCTTCTTTCTTTCTTTCTTTCTTTCTTTCTTTCTTTCTTTCTTTCTTTCATTTCATCATCAATTTCTGTTCCCCCATACAGCTTAAAAGAAAGAACAGTCTTTAAAGGAAGAAAGACTTAGAGTTATTAAGAAACACATTTCTAGCTTCCAAGTTATTGAACGAATCATTCAAAAACACTGAAGGCTAATTATCTAACCGTTAGTCTAACTGAACAGTGATATAAATTTTTGTATTTAATTTATGTATTTCTTCACTCCTTTATTCTTTCCTATTGTTAAGTCAGAACAATGTGCATGAGAAAGAGGTGGGTAGGCAGAAACGAGGGAGGGGGAGAGATGGTAGAAAACTGGTAGAAAATTTTGCCTGTTGTAGTTTTAAATTAGGGAAACATTTTGTTATTCTTAAAGGAAAATAATTAAAATCTTTATATGTAACAACTATTGGTGGCTTTTAACTTAGAATAATATTGACCCACAGGGAACATCAAAACATCTAGAGATGTGTTAGGCAGAGGGAGGGTTGATACTGAACATACTAGAATATACAATTTTGATTATGGAATAGTGAAATACCTATTCTAAAGTGCTTGCATCATTGCATCAACTTGTATGTATGTATGTATGTATGTATGTATGTATGCATGTATATAACTATACAGATGAATAAATGGTAGATAGGTAAAGGTATTTAGAGTGGCAGTCTTGAATAAATCTCCCTATTCATGCATAAATACATTATTCAAAATTAATATAGAGATGTGATGATAATAAACGGTTAGATTTCTATATATCATAGAGGAGTGTATTAAAGTTAACTTGAGCTCTGTCACATATCTAAGATTACTCTAAGAGGAATTCCACTTTCTCAAGTTTAATATTCTTTAGTACTTAAATATGGATATTTTAGAGTAATTTAAGATTGAAGCAACTGGTATTAAAATTAGAGTAATAAGTAATTGAACTTTGAACTTTCTGCCCACCACTTTATTGAAATTGTCACTGTAAGTGAACTTCTGTAATCTTTCTTTAGATTTGCTAAGCAATCAAGTAAGTGAATTCAGAGTTTACCAGGACAACAGCAGCTGCAGGTCCAACGAAGGCATAGAGCAGTCCTCCTTCAAGAGACAGCCAGCAGCTAAAAATAGCATTAGATAAAACTAACAAAAATCAGTGATAAGCATCAGGCCACTGAATCGTGGTGCCAACAGCACAGGCCAGAATTTAACCCTGCACTGTTGGCACATTTCAAAGGTTTATAACTTAAACCCTGGAAGCCATAAAAAACCTAGAGTTAGAGCATTTCATGAATAAGAAACCATAAATATGTATCTCCCCGGATAGAAACTGGACCACTGGGCTTTATCCTGAGATAGTTAAAATATTTTAGACAAATGATTTGTATTTTGCAATATCTACCTCTATTCTCATTGCAAAGAGGTTATCACTTAATAAACTCTGCTTTATTGCCTGGCAGATTCTTTCAGTGTATTTAGAAAGTCTTGCAAATGGACTTTACCTGCTTTTCCTTGAGAGCCATTGAGATACTGGGAGAAGCTGGTTTCAAACAAACCAAGGCAGGAAGTGGACACCCTTGTTTGTGACTTCTCCTCCCCCTTTAATGCAACCGTTTCCCTGACTACCAAGAACATTCACCGCAAGAAGATTGTGAATTAAAATGAGTGCAGCTGTGTTTGTCCCGTGGACTAACCTCACCAAGAGATGCAGGTTGCCGCTAATGGAGCTAGGGAACTCTTTTGGATAAAAATGCTCATTCTTCGAATCAAAAGGAAATGAAGAGGCCAGAGGGTGTAGCGTGGGCTGTCTGCAGACTGGAGCATCCTATGCCCATGGTCCAGGAGAGTGATGGGAGAAGTGTGAGGGACTGTATCGTACTGCTCCCGGGCAGCCATGATATTACCTCATGCAACTGCTTCCTGGCATTTTACAGTCCATGCAGCCAGTGAGTGCCTTCGAAAGTTGAGATATGGACAGTGACTCTTTGGCGTGTCTCCTAACACCAGCCACTAGCCTGCTCTATAATTATTGAGGGGGTGGCTCCGTAATGGAGCATATAAAATCAAGAACTCCAAAGATAGGAATTCTTCTCACTCTAGGAAGGTGCCATTGGAATGGGCAGGTGAAGCAATGTCATTTTATATATTTTTAATTAACTGAGTGCAACATGTGGCCTCATTATCGATAATTCCTAATTTATACCTGAAAATAATTACAGACCATCATGTTGTTAAGTATTTGTCAAAACTCACAGAAAACCATATGTTTAAGAGCATAAATGCACCTCACTAAGTTATACCTTAAAGTTTTAATCTAGTAGTTTTATACACACACAGGAACACTAGTATACACAGCTACAAATTCATTTGAAGATCAACTTGAGACTTGGTATGCTTTTGACATTTACAAACTCAAAAGCAGGAACTGTAATATCTGTAATACCAATAACGTGTTTTACAAATACTGGTTATACATCAAAATAGTTACCTTAATAGGAAAAGTAATAACTTAAGGTAACCATGCTATAGTAAATAGCATCCTTAAATAGATGCTTAACATTTCTTTCATTGGTCTTGACTGCATATAAAATCAAGAACTCCAAAGATAGGAATTCTTCTCACTCTAAGAAGGTGCCATTGGAATGGGCAGGTGAAGCAATGTTATTTTATATATTTTTAATTAACTGAGTGCAACATGTGGCCTCATTATTGATAATTCCTAATTTATACCTGAAAATAATTAAAGACCATCATGTTGTTAAGTATACGTAATCTGATACATACTCTTCAAACTCATTTATATCTTCAATATGAAAATGGCTTCATTAAATGATGAAAGTATAATTCCTTAAATTAGCAATATTAAAGTTAATCTTTATTATGAATTGCCTCATAGACTTTGTGAGTATCCTAGGCATAAGATAGCCCATCATACCTGTCTCAAGTTTCTTACACAGTCTAGGCAACTTCTAATAGGGACTCTGTCTCCTGACCAATCAATTGTAGTGTGATATCACCATAAAACAGAACCTGAAATAATAACTAATGATAGGAGGTATCAATGATATTTGAAACTGATGGGAGAGTTACACCCTAAATCATAACAGAAAAATACTACCAGTTCTAGCGAAGAGTATTTAAGTTTTGATGTGTACCATGCATACCAGTGTATCTTTAAATGAAGATACGCCAGTCTTAGGAAGAACTGGAAATGAGGATTCTGAACAAAGCTGCCTTGCTTTCTTAACTTTTGTGCATATAAGCCACCTCACATCATTCTACAAGCTTCTGTTATTGTTAATGACTCAGTAACAACGAGAATAACATCAACAGTCAAACAAAATAAAACCTGTTTGGAAGCTTTTTTTAATTATCAACAGGAGTAGCATTAGAGATGGACTTACTAGTGATCCGTGCCATATCCTTTCGTCCTGGTGAAGCCTACGGACGTGGCCACTACTAAAGCTGGCAGCCCTGCAAGAAAAGCAAGGTGACACTTCATATGCAGCGATGGCCACCATGGACAGTTGCCCAGGACAAGCCTGGACAAGCTCCAGATACTCAGATCACAGCAGCTATGGTTGGAAGGGACACCTCACAAAGTCTATATATTGAAAAGTTTCTATTAAGTGGAAATGATGAGAGATAGGCGGAATTTACTTATTTATTCTCTTTACATTCTGATTGCAACCCTCCTTCTTCTAGTCCCACCGCCCACAGATCCTCCCCATCCCCTTCTCCTACTCTGAGAAGGGGAAGGCACCCCCTGGGTACACTGGCACATCAGATCACTGTGGTACAGGTGGATTTTTTTAACTTAGTGAACTGCCCTGATGTTGCTAGGTTACCACTGCATTTGACACAATTTTAAAGAGAAGTAATAACAGAGATTTAGTATATCTTTTAAGATATTTTTTTTCCTGTAGGGGTTTTGCACTGTTATAAAGGAAATTTATAGTTGTAAAGCCAGAAAGGCAGAAAACTGGATACCCTGGTGGGATGGACTGTGGTAGGAGTGGTCACATTCAGGTGGTCACATCTTGATCAACACCAAGTTCAACATATAATAAGACCCTCAAAATACATTTTATCGCTTAACATTGTCTTTTCAATTTACTCATACCAACAAGGATGTACGAAGAGCCAGGTACCTGCAAATCTAAACGGATTCTGACCTTAGGACTTATTTCACCACATACATAAATATATCTGAATATTCGGCCTTTCTAAGAAGGTCATGTTTGTGTGTTCTTATCGTCTCTGATGGGGAGTAGCCGTGTTCTAAAATTGGTACCGAGAACTATACATATATAAATTATACTTGTGATACTCTGTCTACTCTCCCTCCTCATCCTGCATGCTATTGTTTACTGAATATTTCGATTGAATGGATTGAGTTCAATAGAAAGAAAAGTTTACATCCCAAATAATAGTGAAGAAAATCAGGAATCTTTATTTCACACAAATTGGACTTCTGTTTTCTAAATTCATGATGGTGTGCTTCTTCTCTCTGGCCATCTTCTATATAACTCTTTGCTACTGAGAGAATGTTGATATTATCTGTAACTTTGGAGATGAGTTGCAAACCCTTTCCTTGAGGTCTTTAGTCACAATATTAAATAAGGTAGTCATTGGTTCCTGGTAAGGAAATCACTCTAAGAAATAACTTCCTGTGCCAGCCCTAGCTATTCCTTAGATCTATGGTCCTAATTCAGGACAAAAATGTTCCTTGGTTCGATACTACCTTGATTTTGAGAAGATCTTTGTCATGGGATCTAGACAAATATCTGATGAAACTAAATAGAAGATATTCTTCAACTTACCATTTGCTTTTTCAAAGAGTCCTAATGCATCAGCTAAATATGCATACACCCCTGCTGAATGCTGGCAGATCATCTTTAAGTGGTTTTGATGCTGCTTTTCAGGATGAATTGCTCTGGTCTTGTAGTAAATTCACTAGCCTATAAGTTCTCAGGTTCCTCTTAGCATGCTAGCCTACTCATTTGATGTGGTAGCAGTATTATGTATGCAAATGTGCCCATGTGGATATGTCTACATGTGTCTTTTATGTATACTCATGTAAAGTTTTTGTAGTTTAGGACTTTCAAAACTCAGACCAACATGAACAGAATTTTGCAAAACTAGCTTTAAAAGAAATAGCTGTGCTTTCTTTTCCACTGGCTCAAGGAAATCACCGATCTTTGAGACAGCTGTGCCATGAAGCAATTGGAAACTTTCTCCAATAACAATGGGCAGTGAATTAATTAATCCTCACTTTGGTAGTAATTGTTTGTTTCTACCTTTGAGGAACCCCGTAACTATATGTGAAGTTTAATTGCCTCACTAATGACTCCCCTTTTCCCTGTAATGTGAACAGCTCTATTCTTTAACAGTTCAGAGATTTCTTGGAATAGAACACTTCAAGGTTTCCTAGGGTTTTGCTACATGTCCAGTAAATATCATGATGTGGGGCCCGAGCAATTCGAAGCATTTGCATTTTCAAAGAATACCAGCAGGAAACATATTGTCTTTTTAATCTTTAGTTAACTCAGGTCTCAAGGTACACCATGTAGGTATTTTAACGGCTAGCTTGCTAACTAAAACATTTTGTAATTACTCCCACATAAAGTTCCAAATGACCCCATGGTTGTCTGGAAAATGGCCCTTCTTGTGTATTTCCACTTCATATTTCAAGTTAGACACAAGTGTCCTGGGAACAGTCACTTTTTTATTATTCGATGGCATTATTGTTCAACATTATTTCAGCAAAGGGCAAAAAGCCTATTAATATGCTTACCCCATCCAAGGCACAAAAAGCGTTTTCTTATAAGCCGGGTCCTGATTTTTCCTGTCACAGCCATGTAGGACTGCCACGCCTCTGTCAAGACCCAACAGAATGAAGCCAGGAAGAAAAAATGCAAGAACGCTGTGGTGGTCGTGCAGATGCTCTGTGGAGACAGAAGGAGGAAGTCCATGCTGAACCTGGGCGGGGACCTAAGAATCAGAGGACTGGACTGCTCTCCTCCTAGCCTCTGGCCCTTACCTCTCCCTTGATCTCAGATGAGAAACGGTCCTACGATGTGGTCCACACAGCCTTGAACTTGCCATCCTCCTGCCTCAGCCCCCCTGAGTTCTGTGATTACAGGGATCTGTTACTGCTTTCCACTTGAAACCGGTAAGTTCTGACTGGCTTTTATTTCACATAGAAATTACAGGGAAGTACCACAGAAACTGTTTATGGGATGTAGAAACTTATCTCCTCTATACTTTATACAATCTGTACAACACAGAAATACATGCCCTGGTTCCATTTGAGTTTTCACTGTCTTTAATGAGGAGAAGGCACACTATAAATTTAAACTCAAGGAAAATTAAAATTGCTGCCTTGTTTTTTTTTTAATAAAATTATGGAAACGGTCCTTTCTCTAGTTTAAGTTGCAGACATCATGTATAATTGTTTTGGCTACATTCTTTATCTTTCTTACTTAACCAAGAATTTCTACTTTTTGATTTGTCTGTGTTGATGCTAAGATTATACTGGCAAGCTCAACAGCTTTTCAAAGAAAGGAAAAAAAAAACAACTTTGCTTTTAATATGTGTGTGATACCCAGGTTATAACAGCAAAATTCAACATAAGGTTTGGCTAACAGCCTAGAACAAAAGCAACGTGCATTGTAAAATATTTAGTAGTTGCATCCGATGCTACTACATTGCTGTACATGTTTTAATCAAGTAATTTTGGAAAGCTAATTTTGAGTCACCAGCAGTACGTGGCTATGATTTCATAGATTTTTTTTCTTCCTGCAATCTAATCATCCTGAATGTGTGGACCATTAGCTGTGCCTGGTCTGCAAATGGCCAGCAGCTTCGTCCTATACAGGCTTCTCCTTATTTCCCTGTTGGTATGACTTTTTTATGTACATCTTGTTGTAATACAACTCCTCATAAACCAGAACCAGCAACAGAATCAATTTCTCTCTTCGTCAGGCAGCCTTGTTCCCAGAAATTGAAAATAGACAAACAAAGATGTTAGGCTGCTAATTAGAGATTAGCAGGCTTAAAGGCATTGGGGCTAGACTCCTTCAGAATCCCTGAAGGATAAAACCAGAGTCTGGAAATGCAGGATTCTAGCACTAATCAGAAGATGACAATCTGGCCCATATTTCTAGTCCAGGGAGGGGGTCTGATGTCTTCAGCTGCCTAGTTGATAACTGGTTCCAAGTAGTTCTGATCAGATAAGATAATTATCTAGCAGGAAGTTTTCTGATAAAGAACCAAGACAAACTATTGCCCCCTCTCTTAAGAGTCAATACAAATGGGCAAATAATCACTGGAAAGGAAAACGCCCTTTAGGAAAGTTACCTGCTCCTCATCTTTTAAGCATAGTGTAAAAAACAAACACTGGTGTTTTTGTTTGGTTTTGTGATTGTTAACGTGTTATATTTGCCAAGTTGTAATAGTATAACGACTACATGACAACATTCATAAATACCAAATTTTAAGTGACTGCCATTTTTTCCATAAATGTTATCAGTTTCCCAGGCATCTTTATTCTGGGGTGTGAGGCTTAGGTCCTCTTGCTTTCTTTTCCCATACACCCCATACTTTACACCAGCAACTCCTAAAGATCAAGTATTCTCTAAGTCTCCTCAGTACTGGGGCTTTCCCCACTGAGAAGGATCAAGCTCTATCTCAGGGATGTATCTTGATATCTTTTCAGTTATTGCTACCACCTGACCCAGCACAACGACTTCATGCCACAAAGCCCCTTCTTTGCATCTTTCAGTCTGCTCTTAATCTCATGATAGTCATGCCCTGATATATCACAATTCCAAATATCAGATGCACTGGCACCTCAAGTTCATCATTAAAATTTATTTAACCTACCTTGCCACAGGCAGCTCTGTTCTTGAACTCTCACAGCTGATGTGTGCTATCATATTGCAAAAGTCAACACAAATGTAATTTAGTAAATTGAACACTGTTTGTACTGCTAAGTTGCGTGCTGTAGGCTTTAGCCCCAATTCTCAGGAACAGTAAAAAAAAAAATATCTTCCGAAGGCAACTGAAGAAAATGAACTATTTCTCACGAGTCAGAAGCTACAAGTAGTCCGAGAAAACCTTCAAAAGTAGATGAAAGTAGATTGAAGATTAATCCCTCAGTCCTGAGCTCAGTGTTTGGAGTAAAGACAACACAGGAAGGAGGAAAATATGACAATATGTAAGTGTCACAGAAGATCCAAGATTTGTTCAATAGGACTTCTTGAACAAATGAATAAAGAAACTGAAAAATAAGATAGCGTCTAAAGAAATATTATGGAAGAATTCTTCAGAACACAATACAGTTTTGGCTGCTGGGTATATCAGGGAGGAAACGCACAGAAACACTTATTGTGAAACTTGTTAACATCTAGAATAAGAATGAGATTTTAAAATGGTCAAAATTAATAGAATGGCCTCTTCCAAAGAATAAGAATCAAAATGATATTAAAATTTTTGTGAAACACTCAGGATCCAAGAAGGGGGAAAATATCCATATTCTAATGAAAGAGAACTTTGAAGTTAGAATTCTACACCCAGCCAAACTATTATCCAAGTGATAGGTAGAAGTACATTTTTAGAATTGAAAGGGACTTTGAAGTTTATTACTTTAAGGTTCTCTCTGAAAGATTTCTAGACAATATAAAAACACCAATAAAAACCTTATGTGGACAGAATGGAATAAATGAGAGATATGGCAAATAAAAGCAATAAAATATATTGAGTCTAAATAAAATTTCATTTAATATATTTCACATCATCTTAAAAATGTAGCCACCTAGAAAATCAAAATAAAACTAGTGAGGGTCAAAAGATTAGAGAAGGGAGGGTTTCGAGGAATCAGAGGAAAAAAAAAAGCTTCTATTTTTCCATTGTGGCATATTAGAGAGATTGAGTAATGTATGGCAGATATAGTTATTTGAACATTTATGATAACCTTGCTAAATTAAGGTAACCATTATGAAGTAGAAATGATTATTTTTAAGTTAGCAAAGGAAAAGGAAAAGTAAGAGACATCATTAAGTTCAATTAAGAAGAGGGAATAAACAGAAATTATGATAATAATAAGAAAATGTTTCTAAAAGTACCAGAAATCACAATAGCTTTAAACTCAAAGGCAAGATGTCAAAACGAGCAAACAAGCCAACAAACAAACAAAGAAAAACTTTCACACTTGATGTTACAAATATATTTCTGCAGTGGTTATGAGAGAAAAGTCCCCAAAACCAGTGGCACAGGAAGATGGGGGTTGAAGAGCTTGGAAGAGCTATATTAAGCAAATGCTAATGCCAGATATCAGATGTGACAGTTATCCTCTCAGAAACACCATTAAAGGAGACGAAGACAGACCCTTTATGCTGATCTAAGTAGCAAGCCATGAAAAAGCTTCACAAGCACACGGCTTAGGAAACCAGTAATGACTGTCCCCAATACCACTGAGGTTGCCAGAAGGAAAGCCTCTTACCAGTTGTACCAGTTTTCAGGCACAGAAAAAGGGCAGGGGAGAGCAAGGGCAGGCGAGTGTGGAACCTTATCAGCAGGGGGTCCTCATGATCACTACTCTTCTTGATGTCCAATATTGCTTTTTATTGTCTTGTGGTGTGGACTCACTTCCTCTGCGATGGATGAAGGACAGACTGCCTGTTTTACCATCTCCAAACTCCCAATACCTCCATCTGAGGCATCTCCCTAACCAAACCAAAACAAGGCCTTCCATTTTTCATCACACAGTGCAATGGAGTAGGCTCTCTCCTGGGTACACACACTGCCTGTTTCATTTACTGACATTTCTGGGCTGCCTTTTTCCTAGCTGAAAATTGAGGATTAAAAAAAAAAAGTTTTCCTCTTAAAATGTCCATGACAGTGAAACAACATCATATAAGCTGGGTGTAATGGTGGATACTTTTAATCTCAGTGCTTGGGTGGCAGAAGCAGGCTGGTTTCTGAATTTGAAGCCAGCCTGGTCTGTAGAGCACTTCCCAGAACTACACAGAGAAACCCTGCCTCAAAATAAACACGCATTAAATAAACAAACACTCCCAACATCACACATATAGAAAATTTGATACATAGCAACTATTCTTTTGGGGGGAAGGGAGAATTTTTAATTGTTATATCATGAAATGTGGTAAAGTTTAATACATCTTAAGAGTATGTACTTATTGACATCAGCCTGACAGATTATAAATGAGTTCATCTCCATAACTACAAACACATCAAAATATATAACATTACCTGTTCGCCAGTCATTATTGTTATTCTAAGAATAAGTTCTACTCTGTATTTTATCAACAGAAATAGTAATTATGCCTAATTATATATTGGTCATCTTTACACTCTCCAGCTAGTTTATGGGTATAACATCTCAGCCTAGAAATAATTGCGTTGAAATACCTCTCTGTAGTCAACCAAAAGCTCCTTTTTATTACTGTTTTTTCTGTTTACAGTTGTGGTCAAATTTCTTGAAAGGTTAAGCTACACATCAAGTTCCTTACAAGCTGGTCTTATCTATTCCTGATGCCTAGAGTCTCCTTGAATTCTACTTCTACAGAAATTCTGATTTCCAAAGCTTCTAAATGGAGCCTTTAAAACCTTCAACTTCTATACTCTACTTAAAACTACAAGTTGTAAAAATATGGTCATTAAATGCTTCTGTATCTTGAAAGTTCTAAAATATTATAAATTGTCAAATTAAAGGTCTCCACAGGCGATTCATCTGTTCTTGAGTTAGTTTTTTTCAGTTTTTTTTTAATTTTTATTTTCTATATTCTAAGTTTACATTCCAAAGGCTTTCCCCTTTCCCAGTCCCCCCCCACCATACGTCCCATAATTTCTCTCCCCCCCAACTATTCCCCAATCATTCCCCCTCCCCCCACGGTTTCTCTACAAAACTGGATCCAATCTTTACAAGCCCAGGGTCCTCTCCTCTCTTCTTCTTGGGAATCATTTGACTTGCTAATTGTGCCTTGAGTATTTAGGGCTTCTGGGCTGATTAATATCCACTTATCAGTGATTGCATTTCATGTGTATTCTTTTGTGATTGGGTTAACTCACTCAGGATGATATTTTCCAGGTCTAACCATTTACCTACAAATTGCACGAATTCATTATTTTTAATTGCTGAGTAGTATTCCATTGTATAAATATACTACATTTTCTGTATCCATTCCTCCTTTGAGGGATATTTGGGCTCCTTCCAATTTCTGGCTATTATAAACAAGGCTGCTATAAACATAGTGGAGCATTGTGTTTATAGATGGAGTTATCCATGTCACCTATATTTCAATGTATTAGAATATGATTTTATATAATATTTTCTTACAACTTAAACCAATTCATTTCTAGTGTTGCTTACCCATGATTTTTCTTATTTATTTATTTATTTATTTATTTATTTATTTATTCACTTATCAAAACAGAATCTCACTTAACTCGTTTATCTTTTGGGTACTGGAAGCACAGGGTAGGCTAGCTTTTTATTTATTAGATTTATTACAGAAGTCTATTTTACCAATGTTTTTCATACTTTAATTATTTAGTTTTAGTTTTATTTTGAAAAAACATTATACAGTTCCAAGGGTGAGTTCTTTAGCATGAAATGTAATTTTTATTGCTTTTTATTTGGCATGGTTTTCAAGAATTTAATAAAGATGCAGACTACCATGTTTTCCCCTTTTCGAATGCTTCAATGGGAATGACATGTTTATTAAAAATTAAGCAGTGCTATACATATAGCTTGTAAATATTTTAAAAATAAAAAATGAGCCTTTTAAAGAGTGACACAAAATGTAAAAATTCATTGAAGTAGAGAATGTAAAGAAGTTTCATTTTGTTAAAATTTAAAGAAAAAACAGAATACTGAGATGAAGTATAATATTTGAAACTCTTAAAAAGTGGCAGTATCTATAGACTGCACCTACAGGACATATTGTATTATATAATATTTTAACACATGAATCAAATTGTTGAGGAACTTTTCTGGTTTCATGGAGTTTAACCCATGAATCATTATTTAGATATTTATCTGGTTTCATGGATTAACTTACTATTTTTCTGTTGTTGTTACAAAAACAAAATGACACCTATCCTGGAATTCATGCAGGCGAGACATGGACACTGTAATCTTGTACTACAGGCAAGCACTTGCAAGCTTGAGGAGACATCCTTACTAATCATTGCAATGAGTTTGCAGGTAGTGGTTTTACATGTTTCAGAAGATGGTAGTTCTTATCATCTAAAAATTGAATTACAGTGAGGATGAATAAGATAATGGATAAAAGGGACTTTAAACAAAGGTAATATATAGTCAATAAATGCTAATAATTATATCAGGAGCTTAGTCAACCATATGGACTGAGTGTTCTTTGGTAAAACAAACAGGCCTAAGGATATTTGACTACTTATGAAAGGATGAGTGGAAAGCTAACTTATCAGACCCCTATTTCACTGTAAACACTGCTTTTTTTCTAGCAGTAATGATGGAAATCCCTTACCCAGGAGGCAGTAGAGCTCTGTGAAATGAAATCATTAAAGACACATAGTTTAAGTGAAGAGTGACATGCTTTCTTTGCTATAGTGCATTATTCTCTACACCAAAGAGCTCAGGCTAGGCTAACATTGACACAGCTAGGTCATTCCTTCTGAAGTTACTCCAAAATGTTTTCACATACAGTGACTACACCTGGTGAACCTGTATCTATGTAGACGTGACTATCTTCAAGTCAGTGTTAACTAAAACAGACACATGTACCATTTCCAGGTGTACTTTGTGGTTCTGTAGATGGCACCAACATTGTCCATTGCAGTCACCTAGATAGAGCATCTAATCACAATGACACAATTCATTGTGTCCAGTGTGAACAAAAGGTCCACCATTTCGGGAAATTAAATGTAAACTATTATTGAATGAAGACTCCAAATAAAAATGGCGTATTAGTGTCATGTTATCCAATTTCTCTTATTCTATAATTGCTGTAACATGTAACACACTGACCATAATATTATTTTTATGTATTTGACAATTTATCTCCTTGACCTAAAGAATTATTCTGGGCCTTGTATTTCCTCTTTGCAGTAATGGGAGGCATTTACAGAAGAGATTTTATGACCTCTTCTTTCTTGTAAACTCTTGGCTCACCATTAAGCACAAGTTCTTAGGGTAAAGGTAATAGGTTCTTGAGTTCATTATTAGCCAGGCTACCTTGTAGATTTTGTCTAAAAACAAAACAGAAAATAGAGGAAAACAAAAACCAAACAAAAAAGAGCAATGGCTCAGAGCTAAAAAGGAAGAAACTTCATAATGTCTCCCATCATGTTCTTTGTGAAATTTGAAGGACATTGTTCCCTGTGTAATCAAGATCTCTGCCAAGAGACAGGCTCTAAGTGTACAAAATTGCAAAGATAGTTAATAATAACCCAAAATAATTGGGTGGATGAATGGAAGAAGTAGTGTTAATTATTAGCATCTTGAATACTTCTTTGCTAGTTCTTATAATTTAATATTAAAAAAGACAGTGCTACTAAAAAAAAAAAAACAGATGCCAGATAGGTGTGAACAGAGATAAAAATTTGTTCTATAAATGTCAAAAGTAAGTGTCTCAAAACATATACTCATAATTTGAAGACCTTGGAAAAATTATCACACAAAACAGAAAAATCTAACTTTTTGAATATGCCGTTGGGGAGTCCAGACATTTATGTATCAAATACATCAGATGTCACGTTATAGCCTATTGTTTCCAGGTTTGGGAAAATATCAGACTTATTTAAGATGAAGTGAAGTGAAGGTTGCTTTCTAAATAAGACCACAGTTTAACTAAAAATTAAATAGTAATTGAAAATCTTCAAAAATGTCTTATAGGGCCTAAGATATGCTTAGGGGTTGATTTACCCTGAATTTTGTGTCTGTAGAGGAAATCATTTGTTGGCGGGTACATAGACTTGCTCAGAGACTCCCTCAGTGATTGTAAACATTATGCGTGATCACTTACAACCAGGGGTAATAACAATGCAAATAAAGTTGTTTTCTCATGAGCTGAACAAGAATGATAGTGACAAACATGCCAAACTAGATGCCGGAAAACCACCAGACCTCAACCTTACACAAAGAAGAAAAAACATCTAGATGAAGAACAACAGCCAACTGAGCAAAGCTGGGAGTGTGACAGGCGCTCTTCCCCAGGGAATGACACACCCATTGCCAGTGCTAAATGACCAGCCCTGAAAACATACATGTAATAACAATGAAGAAAAGAGGGCGTGAATTCAAAGGAGAGCAGGGAGTGGTATATGGGAAAGTTTGGAGAAGAAAAGTAATTAAGTTATAATCTCAAAAGTAAACAGAAAAAAAAGTTGCTTCCTGAACCAAATACTATTGCTCTGCTAAAGGAATATAGCAATATAGTGACACCTAATGATATTGTTATACCCGTAAATCAGTGCCTCACCCAGCCACCCTCAGAGGCTTCTTCTTGTAGTAGACCGGAACTAACACAGAGACCCACATCTGGACAACATACAGAAAGTGAAGAGACTTTAGTGCATTCAGTCCTAATGGGATGTCTTCATTATCCCCTCCTTTAGAGCTCAGGGATATATGCAGAAGAGGAGGCTGACATCCTATAAGATTTATGGGGTGATAGATGACTCTGAGGAAGCAGTCTCTTTCACACACGACAAGACAGACACACATCTGAATTTACGGTGACTGTGGCAGTACACACAGGCCTCCACAGGTTCAAGCCAGAAAGGGTCCAGGTACTGAGAGAGGAAGTGAACCTGGGATCCCATCTCTGACCAAGAAGCTATCTGCAATTAATACCTGCTTGCAAAGGAAACATTAGTTTTCTCCAATGGAGTCTTGCTGGGTATATTACCCACACTTAAGGACAGATCTCATGCCCTGGAGTAATAAGCCAATGCAAAGCAAACTCAATGGTTTTCTTGTAGACTAAGTTTCATATTGCTTTGTTTGTGCACCATTTGTCTTGTAGGTCTTTTGCTTGCACTATTTTATTTCTCTCTGTGTGTGCATGTACACACATGCATGTACACACAGTTTTGTTGTTTGCTTTTTAAGAGAGAGAAAGAAAGGACATTGAGTTAGGTAGGTTGGAGATGGAGAGTATCTGGGAACAGTTAGTTGGTGGAGGGCAAATGCATGATCAGAATTATATAGTTTTTTTTTTCCAAAATAAGTTGCTTTCTGGGCCAGTGAGATGGTGCAGGGGCTAACGGCTCTTCCTGACGAGAGTGAGACCCTGAGTTCTATTCTGGTAACCCACAAGGTGGAAGAAGAGACCTCACTTCCACGGATTGCCATCTCACCTTCACATATGTGCCCTGATACACACACAACAAATAAATGCTTTCAACTTGTAGTGACACAGCAAACAAAGTGATCATATAGTTGCTGGAACATCTAGGCTTTGAAAATGTTTCTCAGATGACTTGTAAAGGAGAAGAATATTGTTCTTTTCAAGAAGACATTATAATGTTTATGATTTTTTTCTTGCTGAAACATGGAATGAAACTATGGTTTGGGTTTTATGTTTGTTTGGGGGAGAAATGATAAAAGATCCCATGTTGTAGTAGCGAACTAATATTTTGGCTGAATACTGTTATTATGGGGGGATCTTTAAAATGATGAGTGTATGTATGAGTGTCTTTGCCCAGTTTGTAGGCTGCTGCTATCTGAATGGGGTTCCACCTAAGCAGCAGAATTTCTAAGTGACACCCCTCCACCATGATCCTCATGGTATCCAGGGTTCAGAATCAGCAGTTCAGTTATAAACTGGCTCTGGGCAACCAAAACTGCCAAGTGTCTGGTCTTCCACTAGGAATCAAGGGTCTCACAACCTCTTCCATTTATCTGTACAATGGGAATGAAAATATCAACTCTGGATAGTGACTGTAATTATCACCACAAGCTTCAAAATGGTTGGCAGAATCTCAATAATATTAATAAAAGGTATCCTGTATATTCTTAGTTCTCTTGTAGTACCTTGACTGGACTCAATTTTCAAAGTTACTCCAGAATGAGAAACAGAAATGAGGCTTTTGTTTTGACTTCACACTTTCATTTAGAATGCCATTTGAATGGACAGACTTGCTTGCAGAACGTGCTATCAAAGCTTAAGTGAATGAGTAATATTCAGAGGAATTTTAGAACAATGAAAAGTATGGAAAAGAAGCCAAATTATAGTAATCTTGTCCTCAGTGGTATGCAGGAATAAAAGCATCCTATCTGCTGACTCTGCTTTGGCACTCTCAAAACACGTGGGAGGAAATTCCTCTTGCTAACTAGCCGACCAACTGAATGATGCTGCATGTGCAGTCTGGAGTCTTAAGCGTGGGGATTAGTGAAGAGAAACTGTGTCCAAAGAAACAATTGAACTCTGAGATTGTTTTCTTCAGTTTGTGACTATCTTCTACACAACTACATCTGAGCTCCCCAAAATCAGATATTTCAAGCCCAACCTATCTGAAAAGGAACTCCTTGCCCTTCCTCTTGATCCAGTTCCTCCTCCTGTTATCATTAGCAATGAAAGTTCCTGATTCCCACCAACAAGATGTCATCCTTGTAATATGTCCACATTTAATGAATTATCAGTTCCTATTCTGTTACTTAATCCATCACATCCATGGTCTCTTCATTCCCACAACCCTAACTGATGCTATCTCTCAGTCCCCAAGGAAAACTAATGAAACAGAAAGATCTTTGCAAAGAACCTCCCTCTACACCCCCTCCCTGGCAACCATGATTCAATCTCTATCAGCAGAAGTAATATGGAAACTTCTAAATCAGTAATGTCTTGGTGGGATCTCTTGCATCCTGCTTTCAACATATTCATGGAACAATGGCCATAGAATATATCTGGCATATACTAAGTACTTAATTATATATTTATAATTAATGGGAGGGGAATTGGGCATGGGATTTCTACAATGGAAAAGAAGTATTAAATGTGTTTTAGTATTAAGTGAAGAATTAGAGAGGAGCTTGTAAATCAGGAGAGAGGAGCAGTAGCAACAAGTTCTGTGAAAATCTCACAGCACAGAAATAGAATCTGGTGCACAGAAGGATCAGTTTCTGATAAAGGAGAGATTGAGACAGATAAAAAGGCTGGGTGTGAACGAATATAGATTAGGATCCTTTGTGGTTGAAGAATGAGATAACCTCAATTTGTGACAGCTTACATATTTGTTCTTCAAGTAGAACTGAAGTTGGATGTGAAAGCTGAGGGTGAGAAACCAAGAGGTTTGAACTCAAGTGAAGAGGTTTGAAATTCATTTGTAGAGAATTGGTGAGAGGGGGAAGAGAGAGGCAGACAGAGAGATAGAGAGAAGGGGGAGGGTAGAGAGACAGAGATGGGAATGGAGGAAATAGAGAAGAAGGAGAGATAGAGGGAAGAGAGAGGAAAGGAGAGGAGAGGAGAGAAGAAGAGAGGAGTGGAGAGGAGAGGGGAGGGGAGAGAGAGAAAGAGGAGTGGGAGGGGAGAGAGAGAAAGAGGAGTGGTGGGGAAAGGGGAGGGAGAGGGGAAGCAGAGGGGAAAAAGAAGAAAAAGAAGAAGAGAGAGAGAAAGAGAGAGAGAGAGAGAGAGAGAGAGAGAGAGAGAGAGAGAGAGAGAGAAGCTCAGTGAACCTTTGTACCAGCTCCTTACTACTATTGGATGAATGATTGTTAGCATAAAAACACAGGTTCCATTCCTTTCAGCACAGGCTGAGAAATGTTGATGTGTTATCCTGTTTGTGAGTTCCTTCCTTGTTTAGTTGTTCATTTTCAGGTTTTGAGACAGGGCGTCACTCTGCAGCCTGGGCTGTCCTGAAATTTACTATGTAGACCAGGCTGGTCTCAATCTGACAAAGATCTGCAAGCTTCTGCTTTCTGGGTGAGGGGATTAAAGACCTATGCTACTGTGTCTGGTGATTTTTTCTCCTTTCAATGAGCTACCCCAGTAGGCAATCCATCTTTTACTCTCATTGACGTCTAATGTACCACCAATGATATAAGCCAGCTCTATGATGTCCTTCAGAGCATCAACAAAATCAAAGATGCATTTCTGCCCACTGCTAAGGAAAATCCCAAAACTCAGCTGCAGAAAGTCCTTCATTCTGATACTTAACTAATATTTCAAGCTGTTTTTTTATCTCTTAATAAATAATTATGTACACGAGTTTGTTGCTCTACTAGTCTAGGTTCTTAATTTCCCAGCACATGGGGAAAATGGTTATGATCAGTGCTGGGATCAAAAGGCAAGTACAATGTCTGGCGTTGCAGCATTGCTTTTAAAAGTGAGTGCTGTATATTTGTAAAACATGGGGAAGAACAGTTCATGCCAGAAAAATCCTAGATATTCTTAGGATGTCTTAAGAGGGTTTTGTTGTTGGGAAATTCAGGGTCAAGATATGTATTGCATACCCAATCTCAGAAAGTCTTAAATTAAATAGGTTATAGTGTTTGACTCTAGAATATAAATGCATAAAAGTATGTAAATATAAAAACACCTATCAGCAATTATAACAGCTCAGATAGGAGAGCTCAGGAAAAGGGAGACACTTGAAACTTTGGGTTTATATGACTGGAAAGAGGATACACAAAATAGTTTCACATTACCAATTTTTTAAACAATACAGAACACACCAAAATTGTATCAGTACAACATACTTCTTAATCAAGAGCCTAAGGGGATTAATAAAAAGTTGATGGAAACAAGAAACAAACTAAACATTTATGTTATTTTTCAGAACATGAGAAATGAATAGGTTACCATCCACTAACTTCTCATTTTTAAGGGATTGTCACAGCTGGACCACATTTGTGGCTTGAAACAAAGCTTTCTTGTTGAGGCCCCCTTGGCCCCGTGATGATGTGCTATGCATTAAACCATCTACTCTGATCACTTTTTAAATTGATTTGAAGCCAGAGCAGGAAGAAGTGTCAATAAGAAAAAGAGAAGCCAACCACAAAAGAACATTTGGTCAAAAATAGGTCTTAGAAAATATTTTTAAGTATAGCCCTTTATTTTTATATCACAGCTTTAAATTATACTGTTTAAAGCTGTGTGGATGAGTTGAGAAACTCCCTCCATTTTTACTCTCAAGCATTAAAAGTAGTGTGGAGAGAAGAAAGCTTTCTGAGCCCTGGTTGAAGGGAAGAGGGTGGAGAGGGGTGGAGAGAGAGGGAAAATGTGTTCCCGGTCTTCTCTGGAGAGCTGTAATTTCATTCTCTTCATTTTAAGTGGGTGAAAACTGTGCCTCTCACCCCACCTCCAACTTTGCCTGATTCTATTCTTTTCCATACACACTCTTCTGCCTTCAGAGGAGAGGCGTGGTCAGAGCATGCCGTAGAGCGGGGAAGACAGAAGAGGAACTGTCCTCCTACCTTGGCCAAGGGCTTCAACTCCTGAATCCCCCAGGAAAGAGAACCTTGTTACAGTGTCTACCTATCCCAACAAAGCCAAAACTATATAAATAACTGATTCCATTCAAAGCAAGCTAATGCTATATAAAGAATATATGTCCCCCTATCTATCTTAACCCATTCAACTTCAATGCACTGTGTATATTTCTATGAGAAACTAAATTATGATCCATATCTGGCTCTCAATTACAACCTCCCAATTCTTGAAACCTCCCCTTGTTTGTGAATGAAATACTTTACTTTCAGAGAAGATACATTTTCCCAGGTTCTTTGGGCAATGTTGGATGCATGACTATAGCAAATCCCGACTGTACCTCAGAATCCCACAATTTTTGCTTTCACTTCTCACACAGATATAAAATTATTTTCCTTTATGTCATCTCATTTTGGAAATACTTATTTTTATTATTACTCCATTGATTACAGCTTCTAAGGAGAAAGGATGTCTCTTTTCCTTTTTATGTCCAATGTCATATCTGGCACGTGGGTAATATACAGGAAATCAACTCTGCAGCTATCAGTAACATCAAAGAGGATTCTGGTCTGAATAGATGTGTTACTGCCTACTGGTGATTGAGAAGTGTTCTCTAATCTTGGTTGAAGAGAGGATTGTTTCCCGGCCCCCAGTATTTCCTCTCTTTGTTCTCATGATAGAATCTTAAAAGCACATGGGTCCCTGTAATGATAACTGAATTTCCCATCCTGTATTTAGGTTAAGGTCATAGGATTAGAGTCCTGATAGGGATGATAAACAGGGGTGTATGGGAGACTGCACAGGCTGTCAGTCTCTTTCCATTTTCCACTGTGTTGTCAGATAGGATGTACACAGGACGGCTGGAACCGGAGCAGTTCTGGATCCAGAATACAGGTCAGAAGGAATTCATTTACTCCTGGTTACCACAAAGTTTACTGGTGCTTTAGGTGAGAGAAAAACAAAGTGGCTATTTTTTTTAAAAATGCCACCCCTGTCCTAGTTTTCCTATAACTCGAGATTAAATCTAAATGGTATACTTGGCACCAATAAATACAAGGCAAACATTTATTATCTTGTCCTCAGTTAATAAAATACTGCATATGATGCTTTAGTAAATGTAATCTATGAATCAACTAAAAGATAGTGGAATCATTTGTGACACTATGAAATTAAGACAAATATTGATACTTCATTTAATGAACTCAGAGCCATACCTTCCTCATTTCTACAAAATTCCCCTTCGATTCCCCAACCAATTGATGCTATTTGTGAACCAGATTTTCAATCTCATTTGATTCCTATGTTCGATAGGAAAGCACAGTATAATTCCTATGACTAGTTTTATAGCTGAATAAAATAGTTTTGACTAAAACTGAGGAACTTTTTAAAAGTCACAGTACAGCATCGGAGCCAGGACTTAGACGGGTGACTGTTGTTTTGTCTCAGATCTCACTTGCTTTCCTGTTCATGTGTGGTCACAGTGGGTATCTGTGAGCTAGGCACTACCTTATTATCTAATACGATTTGGCAAGAGCAGATCCCAGACATCTAAAGCTTCACACTAATAAAGATTTCTATCTTGATCTGCCCTGCTTCCCTGACATATGCATTTCAAAGCAAATGTATGGATTTGAAAAAAAATATTATACTTTGTGAGGTAGCCCGGACCCAGAACAACAAAGACCTCATGGTGTCCAGGCTCCAAATTCTTAGATTTGAATATATTATATAAAGGAACTGCACAAGTAGAAAAGAACTATGGGGGAAAGGGGCAGGAAGGAGCTCTAGACATAGGGTAAGTAGTATGCAGATATAAAGGAAAGAGAAAAACAAAGATTAAACAGGAACAGGGGAGGGAAAGCAACATAGAAGGAGACAAAACAGATTCAAATCATGTAGGATCATGCAAAAATCATAGTGAAACTATTTTATAAGCTTAATTAAACATATAGTATATATGTGTTTATCTACATATATTTATGTAATTTAAATGGCATAACGTTACACTGGGTGATAACACTTTCCCCAGAAGTCACAGGCGATCTAAAAAATATCTCAAGATCAAGCCAGGGAAAATGATTTCCTAGTAGCTGGACAGAGGAGTTCAAGAGATGCAGAAAGCAGAATAGGCTACTACCATTTCCCATTCTTGTCCACCCCTCACCCTACTCCTTAGAACTTGAATGGAATAACCTATTGCTGAAGACACAATTCACCTAAGACATAGGGCTTCGAGGAATTCAGCGGATACTGACCTGGAAGCCTCTTTTCTGAGGATTTGTCTCGGAGTATTGAAAGGTACCATGCAGGGAGCGAAGGGAGAAAAGTAACCAGTAGTCCTACTTAGCTGAAAAGCCCATGGACCATAATAACAACTTGTCTGGAACAATATCCCTAGTTGGTAAAATAGCACCTACATATTGGAGATTAACCAATAGCTGCCTACTCACACTTAAGGCCCCCTACACAGGAGGGAACTTTGGCCTGGAATTGTCAACCTGGTCAACTACCCATATTTGGAGAGATAGATCCTGGAAGACTGTTACATTGACATTTTCTTAAACCACTATTGCTTCTAACTGTATTATTATAACTTCCCTTATATCCACAGATAACTGTAGCTACCACTCCTCATCCAAGAAGTGTCTTTTTGCAGTATATGAAGCTACTGCAAAAGACCCCTACAGTGCAGTTCCTATACCTAAGGTAACAACGACAATAACGATAACAAAACAAGAAACAAACAAGCAAAGTCCAAAAAGTATTGCCGAAGAGGTGGAAATTTTGTCAAAGCCAGAGGATCAGGATTCCTCCTATGAGATAATGCCTTTCAGACATAACAGGGATGCTGTGCCTATGAGATCTGAATTATATGGCTCCTAAACAAAACCTGATTAATGACTACACAAGCTGACAGGCCAATGGGGACAGGGCCTTGCCACAAAGTCTCACCACAGATGAAGAACTCTAGGTAGTTAATGGCTGCTGAGAGGAGAAGTAATTAATTTTTCACAGAATCAATTCCACTGACAGGTTATCCAACCCCAAGTAGGAAGCTCTAGACATACATACATGTAAGAAAAACTAAGTGGATTCAGCAGTGTGTGCGTATGTGGGTGTGTGTGTTTGTGTAACGAGTACATAAAGCTTAGGAATCATGGAGAGAGTTGGGAAAAGAGAGGAGAGTTTGAGGTGGGAGAGAGAAGGGCATACATTCTGTAACTACAGTATATGTATGTATAAAATTCTCAAAAAGCTAAAATATTTAAAAATTTAAAAATGAGGTTGATCTCAGCATTCTGCAGTTGACCACAATACTTTGTGTAGGCTTAAGGCTTCCTGGGATTTCCATACCCAAGTAGACATATCTGCTCTTATTGTCAGTACTTAGATAGTGTTAGGCAGCCATGGTGGTGAGACATTATGGCTGTTTGGAAAGCATACTTAGAAGTCACATTGCCATTTGCACCAGGGATCCAGGAGACTCCAGAGCCTTCTGTGCACACCCCACCAGGAGAGAAAGATCTCCCAGCAGTGCTTTCACTTTTGAGCTCAGAGGAGTAAGGACACAGGCTTACAGGCCCACGGGAGAAATAAACTCCAGCCAAAGACAACAATACCAACTAGAACCAGAGATAACAAAATGGCAAAAGGCAAGCACAAGAACCCTACCAACAGAAAGCAACATGGCAACATCAGAACCCAGTTCTCCACCATAGCAAGTCCCAGATACCCCAACACACCGGAATAGCAAGAGTTGGATTTAAAATCGTATCTCATGATGCTGATACAGGGCTTCAAGAAAGACTTAAATAACTCCCTTAAAGAAATACAGGAGAACGTTGGTCAACAGGTAAAAAGCTCTTAAAGAGGAAACACAAAAATCCCTTAAAGAAATACAGGAGATCATGGGTCAACTGGCAGAAGCCCTTAAAGAAACACAAAAATCTCTTAAAGAATTGCAGGAAAACACAAACAATCAAGTGAAGGAACAGAACAAAACCATCCAGGATCTAAGTGAGACATTTCTGGAGATAAAAAAACCTTGGAAAGAATTCAGGAGTTATAGATGCAAGCATCAACAACAGAATACAAAATATAGAAGAAAGAACCTCAGGTGCTGAAGATACCATAGAAAACATTGACTCAACAGTTAAACAAAATGCAAAATGCATAAAGCTGGTAACCCAAAACATCCAGGAACTCCAGGACACAATGAGAAGACCAAACCTAAGGATTATAGGTTTAGACAAGTGCAAGGATTTACATCTTAAAGGCCCAGTAAATATCTTCAACAAAATTGTAAAAGAAAACTTCCCTAACCTAGAGAAAGAGATGCCCATGAACATACAAGAAGCCTTCAGAACTCCAAACAGACTGGCCCAGAACAGAAAGTCCTCCTAGCACATAATAATCAAAACACCAAATTCACTAAACAAAGAAAGAATATTAAAAGCAGTAAGGGAAAAAGGGCAAGTAACTTATAAAGGCAGACCTATCAGAACCCCAGACTTCTCACCAGAGATGATGAAAGCTAGAAGATCCTAGGCAGATCTCATACAGACCCTAAGAGAACAGAAATGCCAGCCCAGGCTACTATACCCAGCAAAACTCTCAAGCATCATTGATGGAGAAACCAAGATATTCCATGATAAAACCAAATTTACACAATATCTGTCCACAAATCCAGCCCTACAAAGGATAATAGATGGAAAATGCCAACACAAGGAGGGAAACTATACCCTAGAAAAAGCAAGAAAGTAATCTTTCAACAAACCCAAAAGAAGATACCCACACAAACATAAAAATAACATCAAAAATAACAGGAAGGCACAATCACTATTCCTTAATATCTCTTAACAACAATGGACTCAACTCCCCAATAAAAAGACATAGACTAAGGAAATATATTTCTCATGTAAATCTTCAATTTTATCAGAAAATATTTATTAGAAAATATCTCCTTTTAATTAATTTAGTAATTTTTATGTCTACCATTTTATCTGCATTATTTTTCATGATAATCTTCAATTTTAATATGTCTTTCTGTATACTCCCTCTATTTTATCAGAAATGTTTCCAATGTAAATCTTTAGTATTATCACAAATGTTTCTAATTCCACCTCCAATTAATTTAGAAAGAATTTTTATATCTACCATGTTATGTGTAAAATTTTTCATGACATAGTCAATTTTTATGTATTTGTCTATATATTTCTTGAATTTTACCAGAAACATTTTCTATGCAAATCTTTAATTTTATCTGAAAATGTTTATAATTCCACCTTCAATCACCTTAGAATTATCTTTTTGCCTATCATTTTATCTATAAAATTTCCATGATAATCTTTAATTTTAACATGTTTTTCTATATATTTCTTTAATTTTATCAGAAATATTTTCTATGTAAATCTTCAAGTTTATCAGAAAATGTTTATAATTCCACTTTTGATCAACTTAGGAATACTTTTATGCCTACCATTATTATATCTATATAAAATTTTCCATTATAATCTTCAATTCTAACATGTTTTTCTATATTTTTTTAATTTTATCAGAAATATTTTCCACGTAAATCTTCAAATTTATCATAAAATGTTTCTATTCCATATTTCAATTAATTTAGCAATGCTTTACATGTCTACCACTTTACTCTTTAATTTTCCATGAAAATTGTCAACTTTAATGTGTTTATCTAAAATGTTTTCCATGTAAATCTTTTTTATCATAAAGTGTTTTACTTTTCAATAAATAAAAAAATAAATAATTTTTAATGAAGAAGTAACATTGCACAGACTGAATAAATTGTATATATGTATATGTATATATTCAGATATACACATATTATATCTATATAGCAAGAGTAAGTGAAAAAAAGAGGTCATGTATTTGAAAAAGAGAAAGTATATGTGAGGGTTTGAAGTGAGGAAAAAGGGGAAAATGATAATATTATTTCAAAACGTAAAAGGAATTTTTAGAAAAGATGTGTATTAATATCCTCCAACTTGATACACTCCATCTTAGAAGCTCTTTATGACTTCGGATATTCTAAAGGGAGGCTTCCTGAGAATCAGAAAGTAAACAACTCAAAAGCATCAATAGGTCCTTGAAAATCGACATATGCACTAGATTCTTCCATCCCCATGCTTATATAAGCAGAAGTAGCTACTGAAAGCCGCTCTCAGATAATACTGCTGGTCAGAAGAGGCAGAGATCTCCACACGTAGAACAGTCTGCAAGATGTGCAGTGTGCTCTGCGACTCCTGCTTTTGCTAGCTCTACCTGCAGTAGTGGGTGGGGTTAGCTCTCCCTGCAGTAGTGGGTGGGGCTAGCTCTCCCTGCTGTAGTGGGTGGGGCTAGCTCTCCCTGCAGTAGTGGGTGGGGCTAGCTCTCCCTGCAGTAGTGGGTGGGGCTAGCTCTCCCTGCAGTAGTGGGTGGGGCTAGCTCGACCTGCAGTAGTGGGTGGGGCTAGTTCGACCTGCAGTAGTGGGTGGGGTTTCTCAGGTGCAGCTTCCCTTCAGTCATTTTTGCTTCTGTGAGAACCAACCCTACTGCTGTAAGTGACCTCCAATAAGCTGATTCGTTCACCATGTTGGACTTTTGTAGTATCATCCCTTTGTTGATGATTTCCATTTTGGAGTGAGTAGATACTTGTTCATGTACTTCAAGGAAGAGTGCCATGCAGTACAAAAATTCTAAGCCCTCAGGTTATCCTTGGTACAATATTTCCACTAGAACTTCCTCTCCTATTGTAATATTGAATTCATACCTTAAGCAAACCCACGTACTATCTGAGATTGGGGAGCTGCTGCCCTAGAGGTAAGTGCAGTGCCAGTCATGTCCTCTGCGACCTCCCCTTAGCTTTCACACTGGATGCTCCGCCAGCCTAGGCGTCTTGCAACAGATTAAAGCAACTGCACCACAATCTTGTTATCTTCACACCCCCATGCAAAATACAGGACTGAGACACTCATTGGGGCGCAACAAAAGACTGCTGGTTGTGATAACCACAAAATCCAGAGAGGAGGCCAAAAGAGACGTTAGAGACAAATGCAAGGAGAAAGGTAAATCCAACAATCTTGATCAAGTGGGTATATCACAGCATCAGAGAATGGCAAAGAGGAGTCACGCAGAAGGAATGTTCACATCATAGCCTCCCCAACCTGTTCCTCAAAGAGTATGTTGCAGAACCTCTGAATGAGCCAATATTCGCATTACTACAAGCCAGGGATTATGATCCTTCTCTTTCTAAAGAAAGCTTGACTTATTTAAAGTAGAACACTCAAATTGGAAACCTCTTAGCTGCATTTAAGATGTAGTGCTTGGCATAAGTGTGATTTGGAAACCCATAAGAAATTAAATCATGATACATATTTTTGTCAGTTCAAATGGGTTTAGATCTTTACTATGACCATTTCATAGATGATAATAATATGATGATATATTTTTCAAATCAAACACAACACAGGATAAAAATGAGAGAAGCCAACAGTGGGGAGATAACAGACACCTCTAACTTCAAACTAGATGTGCTTGGCGGGGGTGGAGGTTTGGGGGGTGGGGGAGGATGGCAAGAAATCTGATGGGGCCAAAATTTGTTGTTTCTATAAATTGTATTTTCTACAATGTCTTGAACACAAAACACAGTAAACAAGAAGGAAAGGAAATATCAGGCCTGTGAGTTATAAGTTGCGGTGTAACATGGAGGTAGTACACAGTTCCAACCTCGAGGCACATTGAGACAAACTCAATAGAATTCTATGGGAAAATTTGGCCCTCAAATTCTGTGACACGCCCTCCCAGTACCCGCTGTACCTCACTGTTAGCACTATTAGCGCATTTCATGGCTTGTTATCACATTCCCATACATTCCCCACCACCTACGTGTGTAAGATGTAAGGATGCAAGACAGACCTTTCATTTGATGCATTTCATTTCATTTGATACTGTTCATCAGTGTAACCCCAGGGTAAAACATGGAGGCTGGCCTGTGTTAAAACAAACAGGTTTCATTGCAGAATGAGTGAATGACTATGTGGGAAAACTACAGGATGAATGGGAACTTTGGGGTGTTGCACTCAGTATGTATAGCTGCTGGAGGAGCTGGCTCATATCTTGGTGTTAGCTTTCTTCTTTGTATCCAATTTCTGTGCATGTGTGGCATGCACACATGCACACGCATGCATGCATTTATGTGTATGCATTCAGTGTTCACCTATGCATGGATACTTTTGTGTGTGTATGAGCACGTTATGTGCATGAGTACATGTGAATGTCTGGTTATGCATGTGGAGGGCTGAGTCTGATGTTAGCTTACCTACCTAATTCATTTAGGAAGGTGCCTGTAGCCAAACTACATAGTAGCTCATCAATATGGATAGATTTAACTTACTCTTGGGATCGCTGTCTGTCTCCCATGAGTGTCACTGAGGTCACCTAGCATATATATGGGTGTTAGAAATCTGAACACCAGTCCTCAAGCATATGCTACGCTTGCTTTAAGTGCTGAGCTGTATCTACAGTGCCCATATTGAAAGCTTCTTGAAGCTCAGAACCTAAGTCATTTCTCTCTGTATTGCTATGCCTGGTACTAAGGCTTTTAAGCTACTCATTGTAGAAGTGAGAAGGAACAGGTTATTTTGTGTGATAAACTCTAGGGACTAAAGACATACAAAATGATATAGTCACTGCTACTGATTTATAAAGGAGTTACATTTGGAATAGCAATTCATCTACACATGATTGAGTTTGCATAGGAAATGGTGGTACATAATTCCTTACCATATTTTGAATTTCTATTCCAAAAAAGGAAATCCATAGTAATTTACTACCTCTTACTTCAATACAATATTATTGAGCATCAATAATAGCTATTAGGGCTTGAAGACTAGAAATAAAGGTTGTGTTGACTACTCACAGGGCTAGACATGATCATCAGTTAAGCTGGAGTTACACAAAATTTACAAGGGTTTAAGTCCATTTCTTACATGCTCTATTTTTCCCCCAACTTTAATCATGAACTCTAACAGACTATCATATTTTGAATTTGTTATTCATCATTTATCCATATATTTTAGATAATTATCTTATGAGATAATTTATATACAACAAAAATCAGTGCTCAATTCAATTCAGTCCATTCAATCGGTTAATTCAATCAGTTAAGTGTCTCCATAATCAGGATAGACAACTTTGGCTAAATGCTTCCTTTATATTGCTTTACAATAAATCATTAGCCCCAGATCCAGACAATTAGTTTGTTTTCTATATAAATTCAACTTTTTAAAACACTTTATAGAAACAGCGTTGTATAGTAACTAGCCATTTTATTCAGGCTTCTTTTGTTTTTGTTTTCTCATAGCTTGTTATAGGTTTCAATATTTCCTCCTATTTTCTTCTCTGTACAGTATAAACCATATAAACATAGTGTACACACTCATCTATTGAAAAACTATGTCCAGTTCTTAGACATTATAGAAAGGTATGTTATGGACTGTGGTGATACGTTCTTCTATTTTTTCTATTGTTTCTGAACGTATCTATTGCTTTTGAAGTTCAAGACAGAACATTTACCAGACCTTGTGGCCCAGTAATAATATACTTTGAGATCACAGACGATCATGCATTTACCTACTGTTCTTCTATATACTCAGCCCATTTATGTTTAACCAGCATTAAAGGAAACAATGCAAACAGCTTACTATGCCCTGGATTTCCCATGCAATCAGTTTTCTAACCTTAAGGTAAACACATAGACTGAACCTTAAATTATATATTCTTCCATACTCCAGAGCCCAAATTGTGCATGCGTGCATGTGTGTGTGTGTGTGTGTGTGTGTGTGTGTGTATGTATGTGTGGGTGTGTCTGTGTCTGTGTGTGTGATGATGATCATTAGTTGTAAACCGTCAACAGGTTCACAGAAACCTTAAAAGCATAACCATTCCATAAATATAGGAAGTAGCCTGTGGAGAGTCGAGTGCTCTTCTGGGTCACTTGGGTCAGCAAAGTCACTTCTTCCCTTGTCGAAATCTATTCTAATTTTTTGTGAAGAATGTTTTCTTTCTTTCTTATACTGTGTTATCTTCACTGCTCAATAAATATAGGACAATGTGCCCTGTTATGGATAAGCACAGCCAATAGGCATCAAAGACAGACAGATCAGACACACAAGAGACTGGCAACATAGACCAGAAACTACAAACAAAAGGAAGACAGACAGAATAGTGAAACACTCAAATTAGGGCTCAGCCTTGGTTAAACCACACCGAGCAGAAGTTCTTATGTGTATAGTGACATGGATACAGTAGATATTTGTATAGAATCCTTTGTGTTATTTCTTTTGGATTCACATTTAAGAGTAAAATTACAGGAATGAATAGGTTAATCTTTAAAGTCGGCTTTAGAATAGCCATGGAAATGTATCTGCGAGGGTGTTTCCAGAAAGGTTTTCCTTCAGGAGGAAAGAATCACCATGAATACGGGCAATGTTGTCTCATGATCTGGGGTCCAAAACCGAGGAGTAAGGATCAAATGAGCTGGGTGGTTGCATTCAGCTCTCTGCTTCTGACTGTGGACTCCATGTTAGCGTAATCCTGACCCAATGGTCATCCCGCAGTGATGGACTGTGCCCTCAAACTGTAAGCCAAATAAGCCTTCCCCTTTCTTAGGTTGTTTGTGTCTTATATTTTTGTCAGCATAAGGAGAAGAGTGACTAGTCCAGCTTGGTCCCCTGCCGAGTGTATACATAACTCTTCAAGAAACTGGCAGCTTTGATAATTGACTGTAGTAGCATTTTATAATCCTATTACCTATGCATTTCAGAGGCTTCATATCTTAAACAACACAGGGTATAGGCAGTTCTGTTAATCTCAGACATTCAGTGGGTGGGGTATCCTTGCCTCCTTTATGTATTTGTATCAGTGGATGCGTTCCTGATTGTTAGTCATGCTGAGCATCTTTTAATTTTCTCATAAAGAATTCACATGTTTCTTCTGTGGGGCAGCACACTCATTGTAATTGATCCCAAAGCAACTGTGAAGGAGAAGGAAGATGTGCACAGAAAAGTATAAATCTAATCTTAGGTCTAGGAAAAGCACCTACAGTACTTTAAGAGCACGTTCTTTAGATAACAAATTTAGGTAACTTCTAACGAATGAAATAGGGATCTCATAATTCTGAGAGTGAAGTACCTTGTTCTGCCCACTGGCAATCTGTATTAACTAGAAAAGAGAGTCCTGTGAAAATAATAAGAATCGCTCTAACAATGTTTATGGTACTGTCACAATTTGAACACCACGTGACAAGGACAAGAAGTATTAAATGTTGGGGTGGTTTTTTTTTTCTTGTGATCAAGTATATGTAGGGTTAATATAATGTAGGCAATTTCAATAACTATCTTCCTTGAGAGTTTGTTGTTTTGTTGCGAGTGTGAGCTGCATGGCAGGCTCTGTCTTAAGAGTTTTATGTGCACGACCATATCCAGCCTCTGCAATAATTCTCCTAGAGAGTACTGCCATTGTCATATGAGGATGAGAGAAGAGAGTTACTTCACAACATCATCAAAGCTATGAGCCACGCTGATAGCCTCAGACTCAAGAAATTCCACACCCTCTCTTAAATACTTGAACATCACAGATTCGCACATTTCCCATAGAACACAGGAAGACCGTATATATGATTAGGTAGATTAGGTGGAACTTTCCATTTGGAAAGCATCTTAGGAAACAAGAATGCCAGCACACACTTTTAAAACACGAGGTTTACAGGAATAACTGCCCTTAATTAAGGGACAGAGTCAATGACAATATCAGGTCCCCATAGATACTACAAGTCAGACTGAGATCTAAGACTTTATTTCCAAGCTCTCTATGGTTAAGACCTGACTGCAACCAATATGGCAAAATTAATCAGTAGAAGAAACAGTTGTGCACAGACCTTTGACACACCAAGACTCACAAAAGCTAGTCCCAAAGAAATAGGTAACTGACGGCTACTTATGGGTAATGTAGGTAGAGTTGTAAATCACTGCAACTAAAACAGATAGTACAGCATCTGGGATAGCTGCCCACATACAGGAGTTCTATTTTTACTGTACTGTTACTATATGAAGACACTCTACGAAATCCATTCTACAGGGTTGGAAAGAACTTTCAAAGGTATTTTTTTCTGTCAGTTTTTAAATTCTAAGATTTGGGCACCTCATCTGCTTCCCTGCATGTGACATATATATTTTTTTGTTTAACAGCTGTACAAAGTTAACAGACTTTCCATATTAATTAATTAAGAATATTCAGAGGAAATTTACACCTATATTCAAAGTTTCTTTTCTTTTAAGTTTTTTTTAACTTTCCCATTACAATGACCTGTTACAAATGTTTAACTTAGAAACTAGTAAGTTATTTATAATTTCACTCTTTTCAAATGTCTGGTTTGGTCAAAGCTTTTCTTGGGAAGAGATTGTTAAAAATTAAAAAAAAAAAACCCAAAAGGTTGAGAGTAGATAGTTCAAGGTGTGGCCACATTAGTCATGAGAGCAATCAACTGAGTGGAGGCGTCCTAGAAAGCATTCTGAGGTCAGTGAGAACAAACATCTTTCAGGGTGAGCTATGATTCACAGGACAAGACTGCTATGGAGCTAATGGCAGCCCTGCTTTATGTCTACACAAAATCTCAGACTCTTAAGTAATACAAGGCACTTCCCCCCGCCCTTTCTGACACAGAAGGTTCTTTAGAGATTGGCCACTTGCATGCGAAACAGACAACGTCTGCTAATGTGTTGAGACATATTAAAATAGAGAGAACAAAAAAAAGGAAAGGAAATTTTGTAATTTGAGATGGAATCCAAAGAGATTGGGCAATCTACGGTCAGCTGAATAGATGCCCTGTGTGAGCTAGGAATATTAAGTAGCACCAACCAGACACAACAAAAGGGAAGGGTGACCTGAACGTTCGCTCCCCTTTCCACTGGACAGCCTTGCAATAGGTTTCTTCTGATTCCAGGGCACAGCTTCCCTTTACCTACAGGGTCTAGTTTTAGAAAATTTGCCCCTGTAAACTCTACATGTGCACCTTTGAGATGGAAACCTTCTACAGACATGTCCTTCCTCAAGGACCTGCAGGCTTTCACTTTGAAAGGTATTCTTCAATCTGCTGCCAAACGCTCCAGGTCGCTGCAGAGTGCTGGAGTCTCATAATTAGCAAATATAGATGGTCACTTGAGCTGACCTCTCTCATCATCAAGTGTTCCATTAGCTCTCTCTTCAGCCTTCAAAAATCCTCCAGGGTTTTTGTTTCCGAACAGTTGTGTCTAATCTCCCACCCCTAGTGCAAGTCTCTCCCTCCATCTACTGTAATAAGAAGTTTACCTTGTCATTTTTAAAAAGGGTACAGTGACTCCCACAGTAATTCCTGAAGAGTATGAGAACACATTCTCCCAGAAGACAAGTACAAAGGTAAGACACTCAGGAGGAAGCAGAAAAGGAATTCAACCTATGAGCTATCTCCTGTAAGACCAAGTTCTTTCAACTAATGCTATAGTAGGAGACAAACTAATGACAGAAATTGGTAGACAGAATAATGTCATTTGAGAACAAGCTATTTTGAATGTATATTTCTTGTTGAAAAATATACAAAGCAAATGAAACAACTTCCTTTTATGAATCAAAGGCCAGGCATACTTCACTATTGATTTATTTGGCTACTTCTTTCATTTCAGAAAGGCTCCATATTACCAATAATGATAGTTTGATTATAAAATGGCTCCCAAGTTTTATGTGCTAAATAGATGCTTGGCTACCCTGTGTGGACTTTGGGGAATGACTGGATCAACATGATGTTGATATCAATCAGTGGGCTAATCTGTTGACAGACTCATAACTTCATGGCATTATTGGAAGGTGGTGGAAACTAAGGTGTAGCTCAGAACGGACGGAAGTCGGTTATCTGAGGCAGTGCACAGCAGAAGGGACCAGGTTCCTGGATGTCTACCTTGAGAACATGTCTCCTGCCTGTCCCTTTGTTTCCTGACTACCATGCTCAGAGCAACTTTGTTCCCTCGTGTCCTTTCTGCCATGATGTTCTTGCTTGCCTCAGGTCAAAGCGAGGAAGTCAGTTGACCAGGGACTCATACTTCCAAAACCCCAAGGGAAAATAAATACTTTCTATTAGATGACGTATCACAGATATTTTGTCACAGAAAGGAAAGACTAACTACACTTAACAACTGAGAGCCTTCTTGGTTCAAGCTGCATGGTTCAAATCACCTTTTGGATTCTTACATTTTTATTTGTTGAGAGTATGTATATGTATATGTATATGTATATGTATATACACACATACATATACATACATAAGTATATACACACACTTATATATGTGTATACACACACACACACACATATATATACTTATACACACACACACACACACACACACACATATATATATATATATATATATATATATATATATATATATATACTTATACATACATATATGTATATGTATAACTGGCTAGCTCTACTGGAAATAAAAGTCAAGCCATCAACTTTTACCATACAGACAGAGCGCCTAGGATCTATAGTTGCTCACAAAACCCCACAGTTCAGTTATTAATATACTCCTCCATGAAGCATGCCACATTTGCTTCCAAAAAAAAGTGTGAAAAAAGATGAGGGTTTGTCCACACATGGCAGGAAACTCCAGCTGGAATGTCAGCTTTGATATTACCTTGTCAACATCCACTTTAAAATGTTCCATAAAAGGCAACAATAAATTTCCACACAGGACAATGCCAATAACCAAATCAACCCTCATTCTATTAAGAAGTCTGAGGCTCCAGGAGGTATCTTGAAGGTGATTCCAAGTACAGATGTTGGCTTGGACCTTCCTGATAGAAACTCCATAAAACCCCATTCTATAAGCTCAGTCTCACCCACAGGAATGGTTCGGTGACAATATGACACAATTCAAGTGAATATATTTTCCAATAAAAGTCTTTTAAGTGAGGAGAATTATTTTTATTACTAAGAAAGTGGCCATCTGTTTCTGAAGAATTCAAGTGAGAACACAAATATCTACTTTACATGGAGTAATTTTCAGATAATGTGTTTTTATCGCCTCATGTGCTGTAACACGACTCAAGCTGAACAGCACTCTGTCCCATAATTTTTTTGACACGTGGAGGGTTATAATTATTTCCAAGGAAGGAATAAATTCATATTAACATGGGAAGCATGTTGCTGTGTCTTAAAGCGAACATTCAAGAGATGAAGTTCAGTGAGATACAGAAGCAAAGGTGAAGTCAGGGCATAAGAGGTGAAATAGAAACTCCGCAGAGTGTCCTGTAGTGACACAGCGTAACTCGGAAATGCCCATCCTCGGGAGATATTCAGTCCCTTGGAGTACTCACTGAAGTCTCACTTGTGAGAGCTGTTAACAACAACCCTACGTTTCTTTAAATATCTAACATCTTGGCCAATCTGAGTTTTATAAGAAAGAGTTTCATGTTTGACATGGGTGACCAACAGCATAGTTGCTTAAGTAAGTACCAGTTCAAGCAAAAAACAAAAAACAAAACAACAACAAAAGGATAGCTGCACAGACAAACTGGAAAGAGATAACACACCATCCCGTAGAGGCAATCATGGTATTTCTAATTTATTGGCATACATATAATCTCTCCTCTTCCTCCAAAGTTAACAGGATTTACTGATTCACAGGCATATGCTGATTTTGTCTAAAAAAAAACACCTTAATAATGGAGATATCAACATTTAGATAGGAACAATCTATTGGAGACAAGGAAGGAAAATTGACAACTCTCAGTTGCACTGTGAGTTAGTTGCATTGTTTTCTTTTTCTTTTCTTGACAGCATCAGGTAATCCAAAGTAAAGTTGAATGGTTACATTTCATCAACCACACATGGGTGAGAGTCAAGAGAAACAATGCTCGCTCACTAGTGTTTGTGTGTGATGCTTCTCTTCCCAGGATACAGCTATGCTATCGGTGACACCTACAGTGGTCCTCAGTCTTCCTTCCCTCAGTTGGGTAGGTTCCAGGTATTATTGCTTCTAGGTAGTACGATCAATCCTTTGCTCAGCCATTGGAGGAGGCTGACTGCTTTCCTCTCCATTCCAATGGTCTGTCCTTCTATTGGAAAAACATTCTCTGTCTGCTCTTGCTATGTTACCCAGAAATTGTGAGAGGCAGTAACATACCCATTTCCTTAAAAAAAAAAAAAGATAGCCAAGTTCCACATTCTAGTGCTAGCAGCCATAATGCTGACCTTAGAAAGGCTTGGTCTGTTTTTCTAGCTTAGAAAATTTACGAAATACAGGGGAAAAGACAGTAATGCTTGGCCAAATGTAACCTTACTGTGTTGTTTCTCTTCTTGCATTATAACTTATTGATAAGATCTGGATTTCAAAGATCCTTGCATTTACTGACATGGATAATTGAAAGTTGGCTGCAGATTTTAGTAACATCAGGCGATGGAGTGCTTCCCCTTTCTTTCTCCTGCCAGATCGCGGCGGTCTGCTGCATCTGCCAGAGCAGACTTGCTGCAGTGGGAGAGTTACAGGCATACATAGCAACCCAAGCGGAAGAACAATGCCAAATAGATGCTTGATTTTTCTCTTAGCAACAACAGTTACCAGCGATGAATTAGAAAGGGTGATATCACATTATGTCATCAACATCGAGTTTAAGATTTTTATTACTGAAACCATGATCCTTCAAGCATGACATCTTATCTCTTAGCCGAAAATGGCAAGGCACAAAAGTCTGACGGACATCAAATTTCTCCGCCTTCTAGGAAAAAAGCAAACAAACAAATCTAACCTAGGAATTGAATCATTATATAACCCAGGCAGGATCTCTCCCTGAGAATTATCCAGAGACCAAATGTGAGTATTGCCAGCCCCGCTGCACAGGTTTTTGTCTTCATTATATAAGTACCATATGTGTAAGATTTATTTTAAGAGCTAGCAGTGCACTGCCCTGGTAGAGTGATATGTGAAAGAGATCCAATGTGGGAAGTGTTAGAGCGGATTGTAGAGGACCCAAGGCTGCAACTTGCCATCAAAAAGCTCTATATTGGGTAAGACACAGCATTGAGTTGAATCACCATCACTTTCTTGCCCCTCTGCCTGGATGGAATGTTGAAATATCCCACTTCTATTTTCCTCCATCTGTCCTATTTACCTTATAACTCCATATGCAGATTTAGGTACAGCCAAATATTCAATGCCTTTTGGAAAATGACTTCTGAAATGCACGTGTTAGGAAAGGAGTTAAATCATCCGAAAACATATTATTCTTCAGAATCTGTCTTTGTAACGGGATTTATTCTCTTTAGCTCAGATGAAAGTGACTGACTGGATAGAAAATGTTCTTGCGATCTATGTTTTATATCTTTAATCGATTTACATTAATTGGAGTATAGGCAGGGAAAGTAGAAATGTCTCTGGCTGTTTCAAAAAGAGAAGTTAATACAGGGAGTTCACTGAACAGGTTAGTGAAGAGCTGAAGAGGGGCAATAGGCAGTGACAGTTGCAGGAGACTAGCTAAATCAGAAATATACAACCACACCATGCTGCAGATCTTCAGAATCAGCGAGACTCTGAAACCAGAGTTCTGGATCAGAACTTTAGAAGCGCTCACTCTGCTCCTACCAGCTGTGTTGGTTCCCTGGATAAGAAAGTGGGTCAGGAGAGTATAAACACACAGATGCTACTATTCCTTTCCAGACCATGCTCCTGTCCCAACTTGAACGATGTAGTGCCATATTCCTGAACATGCCTTTTCCCTAGTCCCATCTTCTCCCTTCCCAGAGCAGCCCAAGACCACAGGGCCTTGAAATGGCTCAGAGAAATTATCTGTTTAGAGGGAGAAGAGAAGAGAGAGGTCAGGTGCCTGGTCTTTTGTGCCCAAGGATGGGGGAAAACATACTATATCCCATTCATGGACCTTTTCCAGTTCCTAGACAGTGGAGCTTTGGCAGGATGAGTAGTAGGGTAAGTAGCCACATCCCTCTCTCTGGTCTAATAATCAAGAGAAAGCTGTTATTTACTCTGTGGATTCCCAAGCAACCGATTTTTTTAAAAAAAAAACATATATAGCATTTTGAAGATATATTTATCAAAGCAGAAAATCCACTATGTTTTTGTCTTACAGTTTTTGAATATTGCACAGATGTATGTGAGTGTCTTTATGTTCTCTTACCCAGGGGTTTGCATGTGTCAGGACACGGGAGACTAAGCCCAGACGCTGGGCCTACCTAAAGGCAAATAAACTCATGGAGAGCTTCTAGTTAGGAAAGAAACAGTGGAGGAGGTCCAATAGGACGCAGAACTACAAAGGAGAGATTCAGTCTGCCCTAACTTCTCGTCATCTCCTCACACCATCCACTTTCCAAGATCACATTGGTGTTCCTACCCAGGAACAAGAAAAAACAGAATTTGACCAATGCAGTTTCCTATAATCTGGAGGGAGGCACAGAAGAGAGAGCAACAGATTAAAAACAATGAGATACTACTACATAGTTCATCATATAAATGCATTTTTCAGAGGGCTACTTGATCTGATTTATAAATGTTCTGAGGGAACACAAACACCTAATCAGTAAGAAAACAATCTAATTCTAAAATGGTCTGAATAGACATTTCTCCAAAGAAGACATACAAAAGCTCCCAAAATGAATATGAAGCCAAAACTGTTTAACATTCCCAAACCACCAAGGAAATGCCAATTAAAACCACAATGAGCTGTCACCTTGCACCTATTAAGATGGCTATTATCACAGAGTTGAAAGATAAATTTCGGCACCGATGTAGAAAAAGGTATAGCATTGAACACTGTTGATGAGAATGTAAATTAGTGTAGTTATTGTGGAAAGTTGTATGGAGCCCTCTTGAAAAACTAAGAATAGAACACCTGTATGATCCAGCAATCTCACTACAGGGCATATGTATTCAAAGACATAAAGTCTGTATGTCCAGACACCTTGTTTCCCAGGTTCAGACTCAACCTGTCTACATTGTTTGAATGAGTTTTCCCTAGATATGTGTTAGACTCTAATGCCCATTGCAACACTGATGAGAAGTGGGACAAGGTTAAAAGCAATTAGGTCAGGAAGGCAGAGTGAGTCTAGATCAAGCCCTGTGCCATATGGGTAAGGTGATCTGAGCTACCCTTTACTCACTCTCCGCCATTGCGAGTAAGAGGCTGGTGTCTTGATATCAGATGTCCTACTACGTATCATGAACCGAAACTTTTCCAACTATTATAAATTACTCAGAATTGGTACTATGTTGTAATATCACAAAATGAACTTAAGGTCCTGTCAGTCAATGGATGAATGAAGAAAGCAACTATGTAGCATTTATGTAATGGGGCACTTATTAGACCTTGATTAATAATGAATCCTGTGAAGGAACTTGGAGGACACTATGTTAAGTGAAAGAAGCCAGGCATAGAAAGAAAAACACTGCATGGTCTCATTATTTTTGGAGTATAAAAACATTATTGCATAAAAGTAAAGAGCAGGCTAGTGGTTATCAGAAGCTTGAGGCAAGGGTTTGGATAAAGAATGGAAACATTTCTGTTAGACAAGAAGAATGAGTTGACTGTATTCAATGTCATATTTTATTTTGAAAACTGTAAATAGTAGATTTTAAGTATTCTTAATACAAAAAATGATAGCACCAGAGGTAATTAATATTAATCAGCCTAACTGGATATGTTTGTGTGTGTATGTGTGTGCATATATGTGCATACATATATGTTTGTCTGTGTATGTGTGTGTACAAATATGTTTGTATATATATATGTACATATATATACATATATACATATATGAAAGCATCATGCTACCTGTTACAAATACTTACAAATTTTATCAATTAGGAATAAAAGAAAAGTTCTTGAGAAAGAAAATTATTTAATAGGCCTTTCTTTACCTTAAATATCAATCATTTCCAGAACAAAAGAAAGAGAATGTCCTAGTAAACAATTTATAGGGCCTCAGTAGATCTCATAATTGTAATTATTCATGTTACTATTTCTAGAAAACATTTGTCAATGAGAAGGAAATAATTTTTTTCTAGGACCATGGTTAAGGCTTCTAAAACAAAAGGTTGACTAAAGGGGAAATTATATGTTTATGTTAATATAAATGTCATATGACATGGAAACTCTCATGATAAAATATGATCCCTAAGAAATGCCTAAACTACAATTTTTATAGTAGGTTTGAGGCATGGGCATTTGTGGGGAAGGGACAGGGCACAGCTTGAAGCTCATGGTAGTAAGCTGCTACAGGAAACTCATTAGGCCTATTGTTCAGATTCCCAACTCTTAATCTGAAAAAAGAGAGGACACCCCTCATTAGTCTTGTGACTTCCTTCAGGGCAATCTGGAAGCCCTGACAGGTTACACATCGCACTTCAGGGAAGAAAGGGAGAGTGGAAGGCCAGATGGTTCTGCAATGCTTACTTCTCAAATTCCTCCAGTTTAAAATATTTAATATTATATAAAAGTGGTGTGTGTGTGTGTGTGTGTGTGTGTGTGTGTGTGTGTGTGTAGATGATGTGTCTGGTGGATGTGGTATATCTGGAACCTCATCATTTTCTAGGAGAATGGCTGCTCTATATGCTTTCCTCATTGAAGAAGCCATGATCTAAGCAAGATCTAAACCAGGCTTCTGGTCAATGAACAAATATTTTATGGATCTCTCGAGTTTAAACAGCAAAATAAATAGTTACTGAATGTGGATGGGATAAATGGAAGTTGGCATTCACACACACACACACACACACACACACACAAATTAAATTAACATGAGAGAAGGCATTTGGGGAGAAGAGCATAGCAGGTTTTACCTCACATCCAAGTCGTGTTGCTCACTAGGGGTCACTGTGTCTTCAGTGAGACCCTAAAACTTCTTTGTGTTGGTTCTCTCACTTTCAATTAGGGGTCGCAGAACAGTGTATTAGTTATAATCCATGCATGTGTTGTAACACAGGAGATGCTCAAGGGATGCTTAATCAAGATGAAGGCAAACACTCCACAGCAGGCATCGAGTAAGCATTTGTGAAATTCTATGACTCACTTGAATGAGGACACATGCTCATTCAAGTAGCCCTCACTGCTATTGCCTAGCCAAGCATAATGAAGACTATAAATGAAGATTTTGCATCTGATATCAAAGATGGTAGACTCATATAGTTATATAATCACTGCCTGTGGTTCGTGTAGACATTTACTATTAAGTTTACTTCCATATCAGCTTGACATAGTAATCCTTTTTCTTAGTGTTTAATGCCTGTCCGAGAATACTCTAGGTATGGACTTGTATGACTGGGCAGTATCACAAATTATGAATGTAAAGATGTTTAGTCATACATTGATAAACATAATTGAGGACCCAGAACATGACTTGGAGTGACAGGCAGCTTTAAGTTATCACAACAGTAGCAGACAAGCTTGATTTTCAATCATAAACAACCTATGTCCTCCCTATATCTAACCTCAGTCCATAAAGGGTGATCACTAACAGCTCTGCGATCAGACCCTATTACTAATTATTTTGAGCCACCAGTGAAGCTCAGTAAGATTAGTGCTTTCTGTTTCTGAAACTCCCTTCTGTAATTAACCTTGCTATTATTAGCTGCAAAGCATAGATCCCATTGCAAGCTGCTTCAGGATTCTATTTTATATTTCAAGGGCCAGTTACTGTCAAGAGTTTCTCCCAAGAAGGGGTCCATAATACCCAGTTATATTGATGAAAGATGACTCAATCCTTCCCTGCCCTCTCTTCTCCTTAACAAGCTGAACTGAAATTGTTTATTTGCGGCCAGACCTGGGGCAGTTCTGGTCTGGAGATTTATGTGCATCCATAGCCAATCAAAACTGGCGTTTCCTCTAAGAATTTCATTATCTGTAGGTTTTGAACAGACTTTGGACTGGCAGGTAAGAGGCTGCCTGTGAACTGCTCAGGAGTGATTCTCCAGTGCTGTGCCTGACACTGATTCAGAGCGTGGCCACCTGCTGATCCTGAGAGATATGTTTCACAGCAAAAATGAAGCACGGTGCAGTACAGCAAGTCTGTGGGGGGCATCACTGAAGCATCACTGCAGAAAGCCGTGGAAGAGACTGCTTTCCTGAGACAGGCTGCTTAGGTGACTGCCTATAGCAGAGGCGGGACTGTGTGACAAATGATGCTGATGGGAGCAGAAAAAGTACATATTCCTTTGTCAAAGACCAAACACCATGGATCTCATTTGTCATGTCCATGTAGACTGAGCCAAAGCTGTCTTTGGTGCCAGGGCCAGGCAGGTGTGTGGGTGAGGTACAAATGGAATTGTCAGAGAGGTGGAGATAAAATAGTTAAGGCTACCTCAAATGTGAGGGCCAAAACTGAAATGATAGAGGTAATAAGATGCACCCCCCCCACCACCAATATCAGAGCTCTATTAAATGTGAACTTTTGGGCTGTCTTTAAAATCCAGGACCATAACTCAGAGGGATAATGTGTAAGGAAAGCACAAATCTCTCATACCAAAATATTCTCAAAATACTCTTTAACCCACACTATGTGGTTCTAATGTCATTCTTTCATGTAGATGAGTTGACGCTGTCTCAGGAGGTAATGTCTGAAATGTCCTGAAAGCTTCTGGCGTTGCTCCCCAGTTACTGTTTATTACTGTGATGAGATGCCATGACCACAGCAACGCTTATGAAGGAAAACATTTAACTGAAGCTGGCTTACAGTTCAGAGGTTTAGTCCATTATCACCATGGCGGGGAAATATGGCAGCATGCAGGCAGACATGGTGCTGGAGAAGAAGCTGAGTGTTCTACATCTGGATTGGCAGGCAGCAGGAAGAGAATGCCACACTGGTTGTGGCTTGAGCATCTGAGATCCCCGAAGCCCGCCCCCCTGTGACATACTTCTTCCAACAATACCATGCCTACCACACCAAAGCCATACTTCCTAATAGTGCCACTCCATATGAGCTGGGGAGGGGTGGGGGGGGAAACTTTTTCTTTCAAACCACCATGGTTATATAATTTCATTTGCTGACTCTATTTTTATTTTGAATACAAATAACAGTACTGATATAAGACAGCAGTGGTTTACCGAGGGGGCTTCAGGCAGAGATGAAAAGTCATGCCAAAGGAAGCATGGAATATGATTGTCAAGTCTCTGGCTTTGAAATATTGACAACCAGCTTTGTTAATACCAATGATCTTGACATATAAAGAAAACTCACCATGGAATTTACAATTTGTCTTCTATCATCTTTTGCTTTCTTTTGACATGCATGTGTGTATGTACTTGTGAATGTGGGTACACCTGATTGGTTGAGTGGGATATATACCTTTGGAGGCCAGATATCCTCAAGTGATAGCCCGCAGGCACTTTGTTTGGAGATAGCATCCCTTATTAGATGGATATTTGCCAATTAGGCCAGACTGGCTATCTAGTGAATGCCACTTTCCCATATCTGTCCCCTCAATAACTGGCTTTGCCAGTGCACTCTGACACTCTCAGCTTTTATTGATGAGCTGAGGATGGATCACAGGTCCTCCAGTTTACACAGCCAGCACTTAACTAACTAAGCCATCTCCTCAAACTCTTACAATTTTATCACTTAAAAAATATTTATTATTAATAACTCTGTGTATGTATGATGCATATATGTGTGTACCATACCATATACACGTGCACACTCGTGTGTTTAAGTGGGTGCATTCATGCTAGGATACATATATGGAGGTCAGAGGAGGACAAGGAACACAAGGGTCTGTTCTCTCCTTTCCCTGTGGATTCCATGGATCAAAAGCAGGTTGTCAGGCTTTCAAGGCACGTGAGTTTCCTCACTGAGCCCTCTTACTGTTGTGCCTTTATACACAGGTATAATTATTAGCTACAAAAGCTTTGTATAATGCATCTGGTTAGGACTCCAGTCAAAGAAAAATGTTAGGTGGAGTAGCTTAAGCTGGTAATTCCATCAGTGGGAAGGGGAACAAAGGCTGATGGGAGTTTAAGTCCATTTGGGGCTACATAGGGAGTCAGAGGCTGACCTGGGCTACATGAGTCCCTGCCTTAAACAGACACACAAACAACTATACTGGGGGGACAATAAAACCAAACATCTGTCCCAAAGTGTAGCAGCGTTTATGTTAACAGCTCTTTTGGGGAGGCATAGGGGCAGGAATAGCCATTCGATTGTTGAAACCTAAAACATTTAACACATAACAATGCAGAAAGATCAGAGGGAGATTTCAGTTCAGATGCCAGACAGCAAAAAGCAATGAACTTGATGAAGAAGGAAGAAAAAAAACTGTTTGAAATGCAATATAAAAGGCACTGTCAGAAACCAAGTTTTATACTTCTGCAAATTTCAGCCACCTAAATAACAGAACGCAGTGAGAAGCCAAATCTGTACTCTTTCCAAGGGTATATATTTTAAAGTAACCTTTGATGAACAATGGAAAACGATGGAAAACTATGAATCCTGAGGATACCACCACATATTGACTAAACTTTCTCAGTTATAGAAGATTTAAGCTGAAACTCAGGCAGTCATCTAACACACTTTCATCTACAAGGTCTGACATTATTAGAGGAGACACCGAAGTGAATTCATTTTCAGAGGGCGCATGTAATTAAAAAGAGCATTAGCTGTGGCATCTGGGGGCACCTGCATTTAACTCTTGCCTCTACTGCTTGTGACACTGACCCTGGGGAGGGGGTGGGGGGTTCAGGTTCCCTGAAGCCAGTTGTACTGCCTGAAATACATGGCGAGATTTCAACAAATCAGCACTTGGCATGATACCTCACAGGGTGCCCACTAGAAAATAGATCTTTCTTTTTCTCACGGTGATGTTTAATTTGAGACAGGGTCTCATGTCATTCAGAGAGGCCTCACACTTGTGACATCCCTGAGGATGATCTGGAATGTCAGCTCCTCCTGCCTGCCTGCTTTGTTTTTGAGATCAAAGCATGCATGACCATTTCAGGTGATCTGGTGCTAGGGTTATATGCTAAGTGAATTATATACCTATCTTCCCGAAATAATTTCCTCCTTGATTGTAATATATTTTCATGATAAAAGTTCACATGTTAAAAGTCTTCCAAGCCCCAAATCCAATGTAGCAAATCTCAATGCATTTGGGGCCAGAAGGAATTTTACATCCTTTTCCTTCGTTCTCCACCCTATAGATAAGTGTTAAAGTGCTGGCAAAGAGGAGTCTCAGAAATTAACACAGGAGCTGCACAAGCGTGAAGAGGGATGGCTAACATGTCCACACGCATGGGATTCACACAGGCACAGAGTCAAAAACCTTCAGGCTTCAGACTTTGGGAGTAGTATTAATCATAGAATGGAAAGGGTACGTGAATACAGTATTCATAGAGATACAGACTTGGAAACTGCTGTTCCGATGAAAGGCTTCATTAGATGCTATAGGGCTTTGGGTATCAAAGACTTTGGCAAATAGTCATGAAAACTGGCAATGTGATAGTCATGCTTGCCTTAACCTCCTCAAAAAGGCAACCAGAGTGTCCACTGATGATACATATTTAACATAATTTAATTATTAATAAAATCTGAATCCAACAAATCAGCATTTTAGAGGAATTTTAATTAATTTTTTTAGCTACAATATTCTTTTTCTTTCCTTATAATAGGCTGTTCTTTACTGAAGAGTTAGATGAGTCTGTGATAGATTTAGATACAATGACTTTTAAGACACTTGATTTGTTTTTAAACTCAGGCTTCCATTTTTAAAGACTCCAACATCGTTTTGCCCCAGTTGGTCTGATATTTATGGTGGTAACGGCTGCATTCACCGCTTGGATCCAGAGACATATTTTGGCAGGTGTTCTGTTGGACCTGCACCGGATACATAGCTCGCTCAAGGCTGGGCTGCCAGGCCTGTCTCTGCACCTGAGATGTCTGGCGCACACTTCAAATATTGGTGACATGACAATTAAGAAAGGACAGGTGAATCGTGTCTCTTCTGAACAGTAGGGCTCCCCCTGCCCCCCACTGCTACCAGAAATAAGACACAGAAGGTGGAGAAGGAGTGTGGGAGGAAAAGCGTGGCATGTGGAAAAGAAGAATGTGGAAGCACGACACAAGAAAGGGGCAAGGGGCAAGACAGGAGAGCCAGCGATGACACAGACATTCAAGAGAGATGGAGATACATGGCGTTTATAAATGGGGGATGCATTTCTGAATGAGCACCGTGTATCTCCTCTACAACTAACTTAACAAAAGAACTTATTATGAATGAGGACTCTTAGGGAACGTTAACTTCCTTCCTTCCTTCCTTCCTTCCTTCCTTCCTTCCTTCCTTCCTTCCTTCCATCCTCTCCCTCTCTCTCCCTCCTTCCCTACCTGCCCTTTAAAAACTGTAATGAAGAAGAGTAGCCCATGGGAACAGAAAGGCCACCTTTGGAATGAGAACTGGGCAGATGCCTGTGTGAGTCTTTTGCTTCATTTCATCGAGGAAGCATTTACAGAAGGTACCTCTGGCTACACCCAGGCAAACCTAAGCCAGGCAAACTTGCCGGCAATGATGTTGGAGAGACCAGACTCACGTATGAGCTCTGCTGCAGGAATCCTGAGCTATAAAGCTAGATGGAGGGAGGGTATGGGGTGATCACACCAAAATCTCAAAATATGGACGGGAGGCTGCAAGTTGGCTTTGAGTGAGCGGTGGCTGTTACAACGAGAAGACTATTTCAAGACGCTTACTATAGGAAACAGGTGTAAGGAGGCTTGGCCCTAGAGCGTGCCTGTTTAACGAGCCAGGCTGGTGCAGACAGAGCTGAGGAGAGCAGACTACAAATGAATTGACCAAGGGGCAAGCTGGCAGGCTAGCTTCTGTTCACTTTCTAACGGCGCAGAACACGGCCTCTGTTTCCCACTGCGCAATTGCCCTTCTCAGCTTCTTGGTGAGGGAACTGGTATCACATATCAATCCTTATGGTTTATTTAAGCTTTTGTGCCTCTTGGGCAAACAAACTCAAAGTAAGAAACCATAAATCCTAAAGCTTTCTTGGAACATCTTATTATGCCCGAAAGGTGTTGTATGTTTTTAGTGGGAACTTTAATCATTTTTTTTTTCACTGTCAAAGAACAGCCATGTTCTTAAAGCTTTTTCTGTCTGGATTTTCTTGCCAAAGTTATGTTAAAAACTGAGTTTTACTTCCCAAGTATCTTATCAAATACTTTTTGTTGTCAAATTAAGTGTCAAAGTTCACATGAATCGACTCAAGCCTGGGCTACTTTTGAGGGCAAAATACCGCATAAATAGAAATGAAGACCGGCTTCAATTTGCATTTGCATTCCTGTGAGAAAAATTCAGGTAAACAGCCAGATGTTCAAAAGCAATTTCCAAGGCTCGTGTGCCATTTCATATAGTGCCCATCAGTCAGGTCTCTGGCAAGTGCTCTACCGGGCTTACCACTCACTCTGACTTTGCACCCCGTTTCTAGTTTGCTGCAGAAACCAGGATACTAGTTGACATGGTTGACAAAAGCATCAAGGCAGCTGTTATGATTCTATTTTCTGACCTTTACCAAGAACACAGCTGGGATCGATTCTTTTTCTTGCTCAATGGAGTCCACAGGAAGGTTGGACTACAAATGGGGCAGGGTGGGGGGGAGGGTGTTGCGTGTGCATGCTTGAGCACTGCTGTGTATTCAGTGGGGGCTGTGGTGTCAGAGAAAAGAGATAAACTTAGGATCAACACCAGCAAAATAAAGCTCAGAGCTTCCGGGCTAGGGCTTCCGGTCCAGGACTTCCGGTCCAGGGCTTCCGGTCCAGTCAACACTGCCAGCTAAGAGGAAGGTGGCAGAAGATGCCTCTGCCAAGCCTAAGAACATAAATCTGAAAGACAATGGGCACTGGGGTGTCTATATCACTTAAAAAGCTTAGGAACAAAAGCCAATTTGTGGTAAGGCAGGGGCATCTTTCTGGGGGGCTCCTTTTGAGAAAGAAGTGAGTAGCCTTTAGCCCTACCTGTTTTCTCTTTCCTTGGAAGAGTTGAGAGCATAGTAACTGCCTCCTGCTCCCCTGTTTTTGTGATGGGAAAAAAATGTATCCATAGCTCAGCCTTTCCCTTGTTGCCTCTATGCTTTGTTGGTGAAGTAATGTCACTGTTCAAAATGCTAAGGACTCACTGAGACTGCCCCTGAATTTTCCCTCGATCTACATGAGTGTGTACCCAGTGAAGCAAGGGTCCCCAAGCTTGCTTGCTCGCTCGCTCACAACATAGAAACAGAACAACAAAACCAAACCAAGACAACAACGGCCAAACAACTCATCAACACAAATGGTTCGTGACTCTGTTCCTACTCACAGCCACTGACAGACTGACACTTACCATGTGTCAACCAATGTGCCGCCTTCTCTCACAAGACAAAGATACAAAAAGGTCAGGTAGCTTTGCTGAAGTTCACCTAATCTGCACCTCAGCCCAAGTCCCACCCCTGGAACCAGAGCCATGTCCGGAGTCTTCTGCTGTCTGCAGAGGATGTGCTCTCAAAACAAGGCCACAGTCCTACCATCAGCTAGTTGGAGGAGGATGGTTCCTCTCAGCCCTGGAAGGGATGGAACAGTGAAACTGCCTCTCCCCACCCCATCCCCACACACCCTGGGGCCTGACTGCTCTCTGGGGGTAACCCTTGGCTTATCAGTCTTATTTGATTTTCATCCTGACCTAATAATTTCTTCCTGAAAAGCATTTTCTAATTGTGTCACCATCCTGTTACAAAACAGAAGAGAAAACAAATCTCTCTTAATATGTCTGTCTCCCAGCCCCCACGGCGGTTTCCTGGAGCACGAGTTTCCAATTATTCTCCAGGCTCCTCTGCTTTTATTCCACTTTGGACTTCCTGATCTTGAGGTAACAACTTGCTGGCAATCGCTCCTCTCTGACCCTGAGTCCCCCACCCCATTTTTTCTTTGCCCTGTGCCCAGTGTATCTCCCTGTCGGAGGGTCTCTATTATCTTCCACCGGATTCAGCTAAGTCACATCCTGAATCTTCTCCTGCACTCCGGTTTGTGCTTGAAACATGGAAATGCAATCTGAGCCTCACTCCTTAGACTGATAATGCTCTATCCTGGTTTTTAAAATCTTTTACTTGCTTTGCGTTTGCGTGTGTGCATGCAGGCGTACATGTGTGTACATGTGTGTGTCCAACTCTATCTTGAAATGATTTGAGTCGTATGATGACGGATTTTTTTTATATTTGAACTACTAAAGAGCAGGAATTCTCCTAGGTGTATGTTTTATATTTCTTAGATGTTCTTTAGTCTAGGGGTGGATAAAGATTGGCTGCAGTATCCTTACTTGTAGTATCCTGGCTATGGTCACACTTAGTAATATGCCAATCGTGGTCACTCAGTAAATACTAGTCCCATTAATAATCTTTGAACTTATTTTCTATCACTCTTTCCTGTACTCTATAAAACAGAATGAATTCTTTATTATTTTGATGTAAGCGCTATAAATACATTTTAAAGCTATAGTAAACACTTTAAAAATCAAATTCTGAAAATCACTGTGCTTATATGGCGTGGGCCAGGTACATACAATTCACTATAAAAGTAGTTCAGATCCTTCAATGCATCTATTAAATTCAATTATATCTCTCTCCCCTCCAAATTTATCAACCTTTGACTGTATTTTTGATGTAATTTTTTCGGCTATTTTTATTTTGTTGCCTGTTAATCTCACAAAGTCCATCTTATCATTTGGTTCTGGGAATAAACCTCAAGATTTTTTTTCCTTTTTTTTCCCCAACAGTGGGTGGGTTTCCATGTAAACAGCTTTTAAATTCAGATGCTAAAATCCTGATTCTTATTCCCTTTGCCAAATGTGTCTCATCTAGATACATTTCTCTAGAGAAACCTGGGTGGGAGCTCACCCTGGGGGACTGGGAGAGGGGGGGCTCTGTTTCTTGTCCTAGACTCAAGAACACAAGACAGCTCTGTGGTGAGAAAAGAGTGAGAATCTGCCCTTTCTCTGTGTGAATCCTGAGAGCGAGGCTCCGGCTGTGGGGAGCGGCCCCCTTCTGCTGTGGCTTGTACCCTTCCCATTACTATAGCCAAATCAGAATGACATGCTATTCTAAAGGGAGGTGGTTCCGCCTGGTTACTAAGGGGCTTAGTCTCTTCATTCAGAGATAAGCCATATGATGCTAAATTAAATGCATTTATCCCTCCTCACAACCATCCATTGTGTGGCTGCAACTGGCACCCAGCAATGAGGAAGGTCCGTCTAAAAGAGTGGATTCTCCTAAGATGAGTCACTTGCCACGCCACGGCCTCATTCTTTTCTAATCCTGGATCTTGGCAGGATGAGCTCCACTCACATCAGTGTGGCTTTGCCAGTACCACGGAAAAGTTCATACAGGGTGAACCTATAGAACAGCAGGGTGACACGCGGCAGGCGCAGAGGGGCTGAGAATCGAAGCCCTCCCACCCACGGGAGCCCGAAGGCTTGGGCTAGTACAAAGAGAGAGGCCATCTTGCTACACCGCCACGGCGATGCTCTCAGTGTTAGGATTCCATGGGCAGCAAAATATTCGTCTTTGGGTTCCAATTTGCTTCGGGTTCTGTCACACCACGAGGTTCTGTTGCCAATCTCCTAGAAAGTGAGCACATCTGCTCTTGTTCCGTGAGTGAGTGGGTATTTGCATATTAAGAAGGTTTCTGAATCCCTCCTGCCCGTGGATGGACAAGAACCCAGGAGCTCATCTCTGTTGTACCCACAGCGTGAGCGGCGTGTGCTGTGTGCTGATCTATTTCCAGACACACACGACAAGGCAAAAAGGGGCTTCTGCACAGGACCCGAGCTGGAAAGCTCACTCCAGTGCAAACGCATGCTCTAACTAAATTACCAAACATTGTTCCATGCTCTGTGGCTTAATTAAATGCTGTGAGGCTTACTGAATTGCTCAGTTCTCCAGGTACCATTGTCCTTTGGACTAAGCTTTCATACTAATTAATTGGCCTGCTGCTGTATTTCAGAAGGGGATTTTGAAAGATTGGTTACTAGGACATTTCCACTTGATAGAAAAGCAATCCCATGGAGATCCCGTTTCCTGTTACAGAGACAAACGGATTTGTTTTTCTTTTCTTTTCATGTTATGTGTGTGTGTGTGTGTGTGTGTGTATTTACAGGAATATATATATATATATATATATATATAATTTATTTATTTATTTATACCATTGAAGTCTGCCCTAGAGTATTTGTTCAGAGTCCTTGGAACTTTGAGAACTAGGCTCAGTACCCAAAGTATGTGCTAGGGCTCATTTCTTTGCTGGGGTTGAGCCAATCCATAGATGGATTGAAAACTGTTCCCGTCTTCCAAGAAATGAAGGCAGAGTTTTGGAAGATACTTGTTATGTACCAGCTATTCTATGGGTTGTTGTTGTCATTGTCGCTCTTGCGGCTGTTGTTTGAAGACAGGGTTTGTCTGTGTAACAGCCTTAGCTGTCCTAGACCTCGATCTGTGGACCAGGCTGACCTTGAACTCTCAGAGACCTGCCTGCCTCTGCCTCCTGAGTGCTGGGATTCGTGGTGTGTGTGCCACCATGCCTGGCCATCCTATGTGTTTTGTGATTGTTAATTTATTTAATCTGTACAACCTATGACAAGGTAGATTTAGGGGTAGCAGCATTCCACCTGTCTAGATAGGATCACTGAAGACAGGGAGACTGAAAATATGCCCAAGGTCACATGGATAAGAAGTGGTAGAGTCAGGATTCACAACTTGGACCTCATAGGGATCAGTTCTTGATTTTAACTGTGCTATCACATCTCTCAAGAATATAGACAAGATTTCACAATAAAGCTGGGGACTGCAAAGACAAATCAACTACCTATGATACCAGGAAGAACCTGTCAAGTCCATGGTCAATAGGGCTTGAGTGGCTTGTGGATTTGCCATGGGGACCACAGGCTACTTGGCTTCAGAAATCTATGATAATGAATTCTATTCTCTTGCATAGAGTAGGACTTGTAGCCAATACAAAACTCCAGGTATGTATTTGTAAAAAGTTCCCAGGCTTTGCCATCCCTCCATGCTCAGGCTGACATGCCTCCTTTGAGGAATTCATCTCCAGCAGGTCACCTGAGATCCTTGCCAAGAGTCAGCAGCACTGATACCTCACAGCCGTGGGAGGCTAGTGACTACAGCAGCTGAATGCGGGAGGAGGCTTTCTGTAATATGTCTTTTTCTCCTTGGAGGGTTACCCTGACACAAGACACAAAGAGGTAGCCTGACTACCTAGTGCAAAAAGGACAGAAGGTCTAGGCAGCTTCAGTGTAATACGACGGAGTAGGTCTTTCCTTAGACTTTCCTGTAGCTTCTGCTGCAATGTCCAGGCTGAGAAAAAAAAAAAACTTAGCACATTTTCTTAACAGAGCTGGTTTTCAGAGACAAGGAGATCAGGTATGACAGGCTCAAAGCTGTCCTCATTGAATTGAACCAGCCAAAACACAAGGTATTAATCTTGAAACTGGTAGTGGTAGAAATAAGTATATTTTTTGAAAACCTCAAACATAGTCACCTGTGCAATGGATGTGATAGATAATAAATATTTGATAGTCATGAATTAGGCGGTGTCCATTTTAAAATATAGTAAGACTTTGTTATTAAATAACTTTAGAAGAAAACAACAGTGACCAAAAAGAAAACAAAAGATTAGTGTGAACAAGCCTAAATATCTCTAAATGTGAATATTACTCTTGGTATAGAACAACATGATAAAAAAAGCACTTATAATAATAGTTAACATCGATTACCACATAGTTTACAATGAGCTAGATGACTTTAAAAGCAGCTCATAGAACCTAACCCCTTTATAGTATCATGCATGTTCTTACACCAACTAAGAAGGCTATGATGTCATTAGCTAACACAGTTGGATGGGATCTGTATTATGCATGTTATCTGGCATTGTTAGAAGCATTATATGATGTGGATAGCAGTATATCTATCTACATAGGCATATTTATACATAGGTGAGCATATATGCATGCAAGTACCACGTGAGGTACTGGGGAAGAAATAAAGCAAGAAGTGAATATTTGGAATATCATTCTTATTATTTCTCTGGGAATGCAATCGGTAAAAAGACGTGTAAACAAAGTTTCCATTTTTCTTTTCAAATATTCTCTGTTGCTCTTTTGAGATTATGTCAAAATGGAAGTATTAGTCCGGTAAAATACAGTCAGCAATTTCTTCTGGGCCAGGAACTGCTAGTTACCTCACATTCTTTATTATCTTTAACCTCTGGGTAATCTTCTAAAACAAAGATTTTACTACCATTTTAACAAAGGAGGCAACTACGCCATGTCAAATGGCACAGGAAATTGAAAGAACAGAAATGTGCACGTGGACCCACATTTTCCCCATGACAAAACTCTGGATCTTAAAGGTACGCTATGAATAGGTAGGTGCTCGGTGCTTGTTCAGTGAACCCCACTGTCACCTGGTAAGCCCAAGAGTGACAAATGCAGAGATGGCAACGTGAAATTTGTGGCAATGTGCTTATGAATGATGATCAAAGCTATTCATTAAAAGCAGATTGAATGAGAAGAAGAGAGGAACAAAATATCAAACAATGGCCGGGGGGGGGGGAAGGTGGGGATGAGTAATTTGTGAGTTAATGGGGAGTTCTAATATCTCAATTGTTACACTGAATTAAGTCAGCACCAACACGCCACTGCAATGTATTCTGTGAATTGATCAGAACTCAGTTAATTAAAACCTCTAATGTTTAACCTTCTTTTAATATTTTGATGAAATGAGGAAGGAGTCTCAGCAAAGGGTTGCTCGCCTCTTCAGAAAAGCCACTGATTGGAATGTAAGAGTGCCTTTATCATCAGAGCAGATGAAAATCACTCTTCTAGGATGATTTGTTGCATAGAAAATGCTAAGAACAATATGTCACAGGGTGTAGTGATATTAGAATTCTGAGAGTATAGTTCTGAATCTTGCATCTCAAACAAAACAAAACAAAACACCTCCATTCTTTATAGGAGCACATTTACCTTTTCCTTTATAAGGGAGTTAATAAGAAGACAGAATACTTTGGGTGACAGGTATAAATCATGAATCAGCACAAATGTCCCAATGACTGCATAGAACACACTCTCAGCGCATGACATGATTAAAAAAAAAAAAGCAGTAGGAACAAACATAGTTCACATCACTAATTCCTTATTAGCATGTTGGATAATTTTGTAAGCATGTCTCTTGTATTTTGTCATTGAATGCTTACAGTAAGACCAAGTAGTGAGTACCTATATCGTCAGTTTTGCTTTAAAGATTTTGAAACTGTAGCCAGAGTAACTGAGTAGCTTTCCAAGTCTCAGAATAAATTTTAGAGCCTGGTACCTATCCTCTTGAATCTGTCATCTTTAATTACATTTATTCTATTCCATAAAAAAATAACTGGGGGTGGGTGGCAGGCATGACTCTGTGGGTAAAGTGCTTGTTGCCCAAGTGTGAAGATCTGAGTTCAAATTCCCTGAACATAGGTAAAAGCCAGATGTGGTAATGTGCACATCTGTAATCCCAGTGCTCCCATGGATGAGATGGGAGACAGAGATAGGAGGGTCCTTGGAAGTTCAAGGGACAGCTTGCCTGTATACACAATCAACACTCAACAGGGGAGACCGTGTTTTAAACAAAGTGAGAAGCTGTAGGTGATACATCAAGTTGTCCTGTGACCTCCACATGTGCCCAGACACATGAGCACGCACACACAACACACACACACACATCACAGAAATAGACACAGAGAGACCAACACAGACACACAGACAGACACATGGATGCACAACCACACAGACACCAACATACACACACACACAGATACAGATATACACAACACACACAGTAGATACTGACACACACACAAAAGTTGGCACTGTCATACACATACCAGACACAGAAATATATGCACACAGACACCAACACAGACATATAAATAGATGCATAGATACACACACAAAGGCACACACAGTCACACAGACAAACACACAGGTACACACACAGGCACAAACACGGACATACAGATACACAATATGCACTGGCATACACACATACACACAATAGACACACCACAGAAATAGACACATAGACAAATGCATAGATACATACACACAAACATATGCACATACACACACACACACACACACACACACACACACACCTGGAGCTAGAGGGTCATTAAAGCCATGGGAATTGTTCTTAGGATTGCCTCTAAATCTGAGGCGTCCTGAAGGCTGGCGCTGTGGTAGTTTACGAGCTGACTGCAGCAGAAGCCTGTGAGGGTCTATGGAAGTGCTGACTCTTCAGATCTGTGGCACGTCCCCGAGCCGAGCCAACCATGAAGACTGCTCAAGCTGGTATCCTGTGTTACCAGTGTGTCAGATTGCGGTTGACACTGGATTTCTATGAAGTACACTGTCACAGGGCAGGATGCACGTGAGAGAGATGTTGGTAACCAGTCCAGGACAGCATTTAAGAACGTGAATGAAATTAGAATGGAGACACTGGTCACAGTTTTGTGATCTCAAAGTACCTTTTCCAAAAAGGAAGAAGGCTCCACTGGGTCAGAAGATCCTGAGGCTGATGAGCTACTGGGGTTAGACAGCAAGGTGAGGTAGTTTCATAGCATCTGTATCCTGTTCATTTATTCACTCAGAACTGCCCCTCCCCAAATCCTCCAGAAGTCACTTATGGAACAGTCTCAGAGCGCGTTTTCTTGGGGCCTGGATAAAGAAGGGTTTGAGCTAGAAATTTTCCCTGTAATCATGTATACTATATGTATGTTATATATACTTACATGTATGTGCTAAAAATAATATATGATTATATGTAATTTTATAAAAAACTATTTTATTATATTTAATTTATATTTATAAGTACACATTTATTTGTTTATATTTAGTTTATTTTTATAAAATAATAAATATATTAAATTATTTACATAACTTGATATATTTATTTTAATTTATTATATATAAATAATTATATTATATAATATAATTAATAAATAATTATACATACACATGCACACACATATGTGTATATATATACATATATATGTATATATATATACACACACACACATATATATATATATATATATATATATATATATAATGTTTGATTGAAATATGTTTGAGCATTTCTCTTCTGCAGAGAGCTCCTTCCCCCTCTCCATCAGTCCCAGGGCATGCTTACTGGACACTGATTCAGATTTAGAATGACTTTAACACAAGAGGCTATTTATGTGCTACTTTCTCCAAAACTCGCTGGCGTGTTCCCTGACAGAGCCTGACTTCATGAGGTGGCTGGTTGGGATGTATTCCTTTCTCTCTGGCTGCGTGTTGACATCTAGACTTTGGCACCCTTGTGAATGTGATCTCAGTGACTCCGGATTCCAGCTTCCTCCAGTACTGTCCATTCCTTTTCACTGAATAGCCTGTGTGGTGCAGTTCTGGGACAAACCTCTTTGTCGCTAAAGGAATTCATTATCATACCCATCCACAGTCTTACCACAGTTTTTCCTTATGAGACATTAGGTGTCTTTGATATAGACAGTGACGGGAAATTTGATTATTCAATGCAGAGAAATGTGATAAATGCTTAAGTATCTTGTGGATACAACAATTAAAGAACTAAGGGACGGCTGGGCCTCCCTTGGCTTTGGTGATGTGGTGGTGGGTCTCATGGCTGTTGTGTTTGTGTAGGGTGCTTGGCTTAGTTTGGTGGATCCTCCTTTCTTCCAGAGAGAATTAGCCCTTGAAACTCAGGCAAAAATCATTCCACTAACTTCAAAACACTCAAGAGGACACCATAAATATTTTTGTAAATCCTCCGTACAGAGAAAATAACTGCAGGCCTATCGGAAGTGTTTAGAGCCATATCTACTCTCAGGCATTATTTAACATGTAATTTTGATTTTTTTTAAAAAATATTTAACCAAAAGATACATTTAAAATTCAGTTACAGATCATTTTCTATATTTGATAAGACCATTTTTTTCTGAATATTTGTTGTACAGGAATGATTGTATAATATATAGTTTATGCCCTGATGAAAGAAGGGATAATAATAAATTATAGTTATCTATAATTAATCTGAGTTTCTGCTGCTTTCAAACAATGAATGTATGTGGCTACAGTCGGGATCTCTAAGACAATGAGGAATTAGAATTGTTACAGCTACAGCTCTTATTCCTATTTTCTTTTTAGTTCGTTTTAAATGAAAAAAATAGACTTACATTTTCTTCCTACAGAGTTTCACTTAAGTAAATGTGGAAGAAACTATAGAAGGTAATGAAAACAAGAGCTCTTAAGAACTCTTGAGCGGGGCGGTGGTGGCACATGACTTTAATCCCAGTACTTGGGAAGCAGAGGCAGGCGGATTTCTGAGTTCGAGGCCAGCCTGGTCTACAGAGTGAGTTCCAGGACAGCCAAGGCTATACAGAGAAACCCTATCTCAAAAAACAAAACAAAACAAAACAAAAGAACTCTTGATATTCAGCATGGGGATCCAATTCCAGGTGGTGGGTTTGCAAGATTCTAGAAAGAGGCAGGCTTAGTCTGTGTGCAAAGTTCTTCACACCTCCATCTTATATCATGGACCTGGAAAGCTCATCAGAGGCAGGGGGTGTTCCCTCTCAGTGCGTGTATGATATTGCAAGCATTCCCCTTGATATTTCCATCACATCCTTCCCTGGATAGTAGGCCAGTTTTCTATAGAACCATGGGGATTGTGTGATAGCTGATAACAAGGTCCAGCAAATGAAGAATGCTATCACCGAGTAAGGTAAGTTGGGGAACACAAGCAGAACATCAGTAAATTTCTAAGTCTTGGTTTATTTTATTTAATTTTATTTGTGGACAGGCATCTCACTGATGTTTAAAGGTTGCTCTGTCCAGACCCTTCCACTATCAACAAGACTTGTAGAATGAGGAAGGTGGAAGAAAGCATCTCAGATGCCGCTGGTGCCTGGTGGGCTCCTCCAGGGCCTTGCTCCATCCTCTCCATCCAACTGAGGTGAGTTCTCTACCCGGCGGAAAAAAAAAGAAGGGGAAATAGAGCAGAAAGAGAAAGTGAGGGAGGAGGAAAGGAACACAGGGAGTAAAAGAGGAAAAAGGGAGGAAGAGAGAGGGAGGGTAAGACAAAGGGAGAGGGAGGGAGAGAGAGAGGGAGAGGGACAGACAGACAGACAGACAGACACACACACACACACACACACACACACACACTAGGGTGGGAGAGAGACAGAGACACACAAAAACAGAGAGAGAGAGACAGAGACAGAGACAGAGAGACAGAGATAGAGACACACAGAGAGAGGACCTATCACTTTCCCCCCTCTGTACATGCTATCATTTGTGTCCAGCTGCCCCCGTTCTCCCATAGTGAACTGTAAAGGTTTTGTTCCGTGGCAGGAAGACTGGCCAAGTCAGGTAGGACTCTTTTTTATTGTTTGTGACCTGGTGATTGGAGGGTAAATCTCACAAAATTGGAAAACTGGTCTGTCATAGAATCTCGAGAGTTTGTTTTCAAAGGCGAGAGGTGTGTGTGGAAGCATAACAAACACTGATTTTCTTTTTCTCCTTCTCAGACATTTTTAAGTGTGGAATGGTGAACACTTCAGTATCTGCCAATCCTTTCAGCTCCTTGATCCCCCTCTTGCTCAAAATGCTCGCTTCACATCCCCTTAGGTTTAAGTAGTGATCTGCTGGTCCTAGGTGTCTCCACCCACACTTTTACCTTCTGGAGGGCATCCAGCACCACCCATCCCCCTGATCTGTCCCACATTGCAGGGGTATCTATTTTTACTTCAATCGGACGCATCATCTTTATTCCAGGCAGCTGGTGACTGGAGAAAATTTACTCTCGATGCCTGATGCACGTGGTTTCAATCAGAGCCCATATGGTGGGAAAAGAGTCAAAGCTCAGGACCAGCAGGCCCTCCCTCCCAGTAGCAGCAGGAACACACTGCGCCTGAAACCTCTGGGAACCTTCCACGGCCGCCTGAGGTTTGTCCTCTGTTCCCTCAGCACAGCCATTTTGTGGGATCATACAAAGGAACTTGAAAGCTGCCACAGTATTTTTAAGCCTTTAGCATGTAAACACCACCAAAATGGACTTGTAGAGAAAATGACCCCAAGCCACAAGAGTAAAATGCCTTTAATTTTTACATAATGTGACCTCCCAACCCTGCTTTGTTCTTACTTCTACACCAGGATTAGTACTGATGTGAGCTTTCTGATTCTCGAGTACTACGAAGACTCTCAACAGAAAGGATTTCTAGACCTATAATACCACCTACACAGAATTAAAAAAAAAAAAGAATTCATCTAAACTGCAAGGAATTTGTCTTTTTTACTATGATGTGTGTGGTCAGTAAAAGCTTTATTCTCGGTGGCCATGTTCGTCTTAGAGAACTGATCATGAGAAATGAAATTTGCATACCTTTCCCCAAAGGTAAAAGACCCTTAAGCAGAATGGAGACAGACACCAATGATCACAGACATAAATTTCCAGGGAAGAATGTTTAGTTTAAAATGGAATGAAGACAAATATGAAGCACAATAGAGGATTATAGAACAGAAGGAAGAGTTTGGCATTTTGAAATAATCCCAAAGGGATGTATCTTGGAACCAGCTCCTAGCAAGGGTACTGGAGTCTCCACTCTTCTGTCTGCTGCCCGCTACAACCACTCTGTCCGAGAGTTTGCCACTTCATACCCACGAGCTGTGTGTGGCTTTCATCTGGCATCTTAGGGGCCAGGTTTCCGCATTCAGATCCACCTTTCACACTTAGGCCTATGTTTTCCAAAGAGTAGTTCCTGGGCCCAGCTTGGGATGGCTTTACTCCACTGGCTGCTGGCTACCCCCGTCATGTTTTTTGCCTCCCTCAGCAAATTTCGAGTGCATATATCAGCTTTTTTTTCCAATTCCATTTCTTCCCGGGGCTTTCCCCTCCAGTTTTATTTTATTTTATAGAATTAGATCCTCCCTCCTCTTGAGCTGGACAGCAACCACACCTTTATAATCGTCTGCTGCCTGCTATCTTCAACTGAGTAGAAAATAAGACCTAGATGTCTCTCACCTGTTAGTACCTGGAATTCTACAAATCTCAGAACACATTTCAGACTCGAATTGATAATCCTGCAACCATTTAAACCAAACTTTCCTATTCCCACCTTCCTCTGGTGTGTGTGTGTGTGTGTGTGTGTGTGTGTGTGTTTGCTTCTAAATTTTACATTTTTACTTTTGATATTATTAACTGTCAGTGCCTCTGATATTTTTATTGAGCTACTTTTTCTCTTTCAAATAAGAAATGAGCGGTCGGGCAGTGGTGGCACACACCTGTAATACCAGCACCTGGGAGGCAGAGGTAGGCAGATTTCTGAGTTCAAGGCCAGCCTGGTCTACAGAGTGAGTTCCAGGACAGTCAGGGCTACACAGAGAAACCCTGTCTTGAAAAAAGAAATGAGCAGTATGCACAACAATATGGAATGTTTTATTCTCTGTGATATTATTAGTATGAAAGATTCAAATATTTGTAATATGCTGAAATTAGAAGTAAGTAATGAATGCTTAGAATTTAAAATGCTGGCCAGAGCAAAGCCAAATTTTAATATTTCTTCCTGTATAGGGAAGTGTGTGTATGTGGTGTGCGTGCATGCTTGTGTGTGTGTGTGTGTGTGTGTGTGTGTGTGTGTTTGGTGAACCGACAAGTAAAGGGGAGATATAAAACAACAGAGACATGTGCAAAGAGACAAACGTCTTTCTATTTTTTTTCATTTTTCCTCAGTCCAAAGTGTTGAACAAGTTAGAAGATAGAGTGTGTGAACAAAGTTTTGACTTTAAATAGAAATATATGGGGCTCATCAGTTAAGAGCACTGACTGCTCTTCCAGAGGTTCTGAGTTCAATTCCCAGCAACCACATGGTGGCTCACAACCATCTGTAATGGGATTCGATGCCCTCCTCTGGTGTGTGTGAAGACAGAGACAGTGTACTCATATACATAAATTAAATGTATAAATTTTAGAAAATAGGAATATATATTCAGAATGAAATGCTATGTTATTAAGGAAGCTCTGTTGCTTCTTTACTAATTAAAAATACCTACAATATTGCTTATAAACAAACAAACAAACAAAAATCACCTCTGGATGAATACATTTTAAAATTAAATTTTTTCTTATTTTTAATAAGGTATTAGACTGACTCTAGTCTATGGTTTCTGGATCATTTGTTGCCACTAATGTGTGCATGGCTCTCTTGTTAAAACCGCCAGATCACTCATACATGTCACATGTTATTGTGCCCCAGCCCCGTCAGCATGAGAGGTGAGATCGTGCACACGCCTGCTTCACAACCATCTCAGCATCTTCTAAACAACTCCTTAACTTTCTCAACTTACAGTAGCCTCCCGTCCTCACGCTGGCCATGCCCTGACGCTCTTCACATTTATAAACTCTCACAGGAATCCCAGGCATGCTCAAAGGACGATTTTTAGAGAACGATCTTGGAGGGCTCTTTCACTAATAAGACAATTTAAGGCATTCCTAATTTAGGGAAAATTGTATACAGTCCTTTATAGAACCTGATTGTTTGAACAGCAATACTGTCAACCAATCTAAACCAATGACGATGGGCTAAGAACATAGCCTGGCAATGAATAGTTCTGGCCGCTCTTCTGGTGGACCTGAGTTTGGTTCCCAGCACACACACGGCAGCTCAAGACTGTTTACGATTCCAATTCCTCCTTTGGCCTCCTCATGTACCAGATATCAATGTGGTCTACGGACATGCATGGAGGCAAAACATCCATATAAATTAAATTATCTAATTATTATACAATATTAAATTAAAAATAAATTAAAACCAATGAGGAGACCACATTCTGTCATAAGCATAGTGATTTGCTAGGGGGGAAAACATATGTTATTTCTCTAAAAATTTCCTTTTAAAATATTCCTGGTCTCATAAGTGATTCTTAAAAGAATATGAAGAGAAAATTGGAAAAAAATTAAATCTGCTTATCATCAACTTTATAAATCCTAGCAAACTAATTTAGAGTAAAAATGTGATTTATTTATTTATTTTTTAACCAATGGGGTAGTAAATAAAATTTAAGAATCTAGATTTTCTTTATTATTGTCAATTTTAATATAATTTTGACCCAAGGATCAAATTATTATTTAAAAAGACCTAGTCAAAAAGCAGAAACACAAACAAATAGAAAACCGACCACAAAATCCTAATCTTTGCTAGACTCAAGCGATTTGGATTTTAGTTTGTTCTAGTCTAAGTATTGTATGTATAACCACTTTGGTGTTCTTTAAACTAAACAATTTGTTTAGTCTTTAAAGATACTATGCGGCCTTGCTTTCTTTTGTTAATATTGAAGTCTTAAAGATTATTGCTTGTTATCACTATACTAGTGACCATTCAGTCAGGTCACACCCCCAAGGCCACTCAAAGACCCTTCTCAAGTTCATTTGTAAAACCCTGGACAGGTGGGAACAAGGATCAGAGCGTTCATGCCACATCCCCAGAGTTTTCTCCACGACAGACTCTCTTCTTGTTGCTGTGTTACAGGCTGTGCGCTCATTTTCAATTAGCTCATTTAACTGATGGATGTACTTGACATTCTGTACCAAAATCTCTAATCACGGAAAGCCTAGTGATCTGCGAGCCTATTTTCGACAAGCATTCGCTGCTGGAAGTCTCATATCAAAATGTCAGCCATCATCGAGTGAGCATGCACATTAAGTAGACGTCTATCCATGGCTGTCGAGAGCTGGTTCTGCTGAGTGAGTGACTGGGGCAGCGGGCAAAGAAGAAACGAAGAGCCTTGTCCTTTCTATCTGTATGCGGCAGAAAACTGCCCCTTGATTGTCAAAGTAATCTCCCAATCTGTAATTTTACGCCCCTTATAAAGATTAACACAACGATTTAGACACAATAATTAACAAATGAATAAGACTTGATGAAAAAAATAAAGGGATTATGTAGAGCGGCTGAAATATAATGCAGCTTCTACATTTAATGTGATATTTGTATTGCAGAAAGGAGCTATTACCTAGTATCATCCAGAAAATCCTAGTTGATAAAGCAGAAATGCCAAGAATGTGATATGGAACTGATTTGAAGCCTCACAGTCAGATGGATTTTACTATGTGGTCCACCTCTTAGGCAGATCCATAAAATCATAGGAGAATACTCCATGATCTTTTGTGTCCTAGTGAGCTACAGTCACGGTAACTCGGGATATGCAATGTAAATAATTTAGGGCTAGAATTGACTCTTGTAAAACTATTCAAGGCTTAAGACTCACTAAAGGAATGCAAAAATTATCAGCTAGATTGCATATTTATGTAATTCCAACTCTGATTAGCGAGAGCCACTTGAAATGTAATTAATCTTTAATGCACAGCTACAAATGAAAACTATCCAAACACACATATTTATTGGCTTACTTCACACTGCAAAAGAAACTTTCAGATTAAGATGACATAGAATTTTTACATTGAAATCCTTTTTAAACGATCAAGAATTTCAATAATTTATGATCTCTGAAGAAATCTCCAGGAACGCAAAGCATTTGACAAAGGCTGTCTTCAGATTTTATAATGTAAACAAGCATTTGCATGTGCTACAGCTAAAATCGTTGTTTCGGCAGCTATAAACCTAAATTTTATATTTGGTTCTACCTCGTACTGGGTACGAGGCCTATGGGACCTAGGGCGAGACATTTAACATTTGTAGTCTCTAAACTTAAAAAAAAAATATGGATTTGTTTATAAGGTTACGTGATGACAGACAGCCAGTTCTTGGTATTTTGCAGAAGAAATGCTCAGACGTATTGGGAGTCACAGTAACAGGATGAGGAGAGCCCTTGCCACAGGCGTAGGATGATGGACTTTTCAGTGTGCTTGTGGGAGCTGCCACTGGACAGAACCTCTGCAGTTAGCCGCTCATCTGATGCTGTGGGAGATAATGCCAAGGGCAGTTCGCGCCTTTCCTGAGGTGCCAGCTTTTCCTCTGGAAAGTGCTTTCAATCTAGTTAGCTCTACTCCAACTCTTAGCCAGCCTATTTCAGAACTGGACAAGAGAAGGCCGGGATAAAGTCAAGGTGAAATGAGGCTTTTCTCTAATGAACAGAGACTGATCATGCATGACAGAAAAGGAAAGTTAAATCACTTTATTGATTACTCAGAAAATCAATATGAAGTTTCTATCCAAAGGAGCTCTTCCATGCTGAGAAGAGGAAATCTCAAAGCCATTGGAAAGTAGGGTCTGGTCCACCTCCCTCCCCCAAGCCAGGCTGTGTCAATCCTTGTGTGTGGATGTGGGAAAACCCCAGGCACCTGAAAGCAAAGCATCCCTCTGGCTGCCTTAAAATGTTAGTGGGGTCATCCTGTCACAGCAGCGATTGTACAGAGAGAAGACGAACAGGGGCTGCAGTCAACGAGAGTGGATGCAATGTCATGCCTGCTCAGTGTAATTGCCTGACCTCTTTCCTATGCCCCGAGAAACTCCTTGAGAGTCTCACTTCAGGGGTAATGCTTGACTCCATTATAAAGAGGGGTTTATAATTACAGTTGCACATTACGGAACATTGCAAAGCTGATATGAGAAATCTTTAACTACAATATTGTTCAAACCTTGGCTACCACATCACTATTTTAACAAGATAATAAAGTCAAAAACAAAAAAAACAAAAAACAAAACAAGACACAGCCATATATTCTTATTGCTTTCCAGAATTAATAAAAAGAAAAATAAATCTTGAGATTTGAATTTTAAACAATACTGGATAAAGGAAAAATTATTTGGAATGTAAACAAAGAATATAGAAAATAAAAAAATTGAATTTGTCCTGTATGTAAATAAATGCATTGTACAATTATGACTATTTTGAAATGGTCAGAAATACACAGCTATGGTGAACCAAAATGTATATTTTTAATGAAATAGCCAAATAGAAGTATTATTAAACTCTTCATGGTCCAGTTCTCAGAGTCACATTTAAGATTCCACAGTTGTCAAAATGACTGATGTGGTCAGGGCAATGGTTTTACTGCCCGGGCGTGGGACAGGAAATGAGAGACATGAATGCAAGGATGACGTGAATTCCAAACCTAGAGACCAAGCGCTGAATTTGCATCTCATTGGAAATTAAACTAAAATAAATTTTTATTTAACTATAAGTAAAGTTTACTTGACTCTGGCTGTACTTTGAGCCCAGAGTATGTTCTATATAAAATATTTCATTTGATGCATCAAGTTACACTGCCTACATATATGTTTTGTGTGTATATGTTTGTGCACACTGTAATGTGCCCTTTAAAAGTCTGTTGCTCTTGCCATGTTTCAGCAAACAGAATGTGTTCCACATAAGTCTGATGATCTGAGTTCAGTTCTACAGGTGCCCATGGTGCGTGGAGAAAAGCAGCTCCTCAAACTGTTTTCTGTCTATAAAAAATGGAATGCAATCTATGCATGCAACCACATAGCAAATGCATGCCATTACACACACACACACACACACACACACACACACACACACTAACAAACACTCTCAAACAAATAATAATTATTTTCTTATAAAGAAAAGTTCAGCTGGGCAGTGGTGGTGCACGCCTTTAATCCCAGCACTTGGGAGGCAGAGGCAGGCAGATTTCTGAGTTCGAGGCCAGCCTGGTCTACAGAGTGAGTTCCAGTACAGCCAGGACTACACAGAGAAACCCTGTCTCAACCCCCCCCCAAAAAAAAGTTCAATAAGAAAGATTATTTGGTATGTTACTAAGAACATACCAAATACTAAGAATATTGTGTGTGTATGTGTGAGATGTGTGTGTGTGTGAGTGTATGTGTGAGTGTGTGGGTGTGGGTGTGGGTGTGGGTGTGGGTGTGGGTGCGCGCGCGTGTACACAGTGAAGTCAGATGACAACTTGTAGAGTTGGTTCATTCCTTGAACCATATAGGTTCTGGGTATTGAACTGATGTCATTAAGTTTGGCAACAACTGCATTTTACCATTTTTGCAGCCCAACTGGCAAACTGCTCTTATATTCTGTCTGTCATAAGAATCCCTTTATAGCCTGAGATGAGGCATTTGGGTGAGATTTCTAGCTATAAAATTTTTATTGGGTCACAAAGAGGAATAGAAACACACACACGCACACACACACACATCATATACATATACATATACATATACATATACATATACATATATCAACTCCCATGCTTTGAGAGACTCTGAGCTCTTCTCACTCCATGTTACAAGTCAAATAGACCCTTTGGAAGACTAACAGAATTTTCTATTTTAAAAAAAAAACAAGCAAACACACCATGCTTTAAAAATTTAAGTTTTCACTTTGTGGTTATTAATACGAATTATGCAGCAAAACAACATTTGATATAAAACTTGTCCTTTCAACAAGAAAATAAGCAGTATTTTAAAAAACCCTCTAAAAAGCTTTTTACCCACCCTTCTTGATTTTGATATCTCTATATTTTCTGAAGTAATTAAAGTTGTTTGAAGCATTTCTATGACTTTCTTTCGATTGTGCATAATGGGCCAGGAATGGAGCAGAAACTAAGGAGAACGACTCATGGGTGCCTTGAAGGCTCCATTTGCGTTCTGCGGACGCGTGGCAATTACCTCCCTCCATGAGGCTAGCTGGCTGTGTCAGTCGGCTGCAGAGTGGGGGTGAGCTAATGGAAATGCTCCTCAGGACACATGTGGAGACAGCATTTGAGGAAAATAACAAAGTAGAAACAAGGCGACCAGTAACATTTTCTATTTTAAAATTATCTAAGTATTGGCTGCGAGGAATGGCATTCTGGACTTTTCAAAGGTTCAATCAAAGTTTTTTCCATTTAGGACATACACTTTGCTACCTTTATGCCTAAATTAGATTGCTTTTAGAGGTTATCTTCATGATTAAGATACATTTTACTCTAATTTAGACATTCTTTTCTTCTCCTTGAGAAAAATCCAGTAACAGCATCAGGCACCTTCTACTCTTTGAACATGCTGGGTACGGTAGAGCCTACAAGGTTGGGATAATAATAAAATGTGTGAGCAAGTTTCGGTGGGCCATTAACGAGCTCTTGTGAAGCTGGACTTGGTGGCATACACTCTTAATCCCAGGACTCAGTACTTGGGAGATAGAAGTAGGAGATTCTCTGAGTTGGAGGCTAGCCTGGTCTATAAAGTGAGTTCCATGGCAGCCAGGAATACACAAAGTAAACCTGTCTCAAAACAAAACAACAATAAAAACCTACAAAAACACAGAAAGCGTTTTTGTGGATGGGGTGTGGGATTTGAGGATTGATGGATAGGATATTTAAATTTTACTTTATGTGTAGCCCGAGTCTTCCTAGGTTGAACCAAACATTACTCTATAAAGCATCCTATGGTCTTCAAAAGGAGACCTGCTGGACATGGGGACAACAGAGAGTAATGGGTGAACACCATCACAATTTATCATAGACTTGAATGAAAATGTCACAATGACACCCACTGCTCTGTGTAATGATACCTGCCAATAATAAAAAAGAAATAGATGACCTACTGTGTTATGTGACTACATTTGTTACTGCATATCAGCATTATTTGTGAGGGCTTTCACAGCTCAACCTATTCATCTTCATCACAAAGAATCTAACTGAGCCAGCTTCACTCTCAGTCCTGGGGGATTCCAGCCACAAAAGGTTCCTGGCTGGAACAGGCTTGAGAACTACTGCATAAGATTATGTTCCAGTTGGTTTCTGGCAAAAGGCCATATTCTCTGAACTCCAGTGAGAGGTATGAGAGAGAGAGAGAAAATGTGGTGTGTGCTCAGGCAATGATATTTTGGATAGTGATCTTACCAATGGGACCATATTTCTTGGGCAATGACTAAGACTTTCCAGAAACTTAATTCATTAATAAAACATGCAAATGTGCTCTGCTATATCCTTCCCTTGAACCACGCCGACGATGCCCATTTCTAGCATCCTGGTCTTTATAATCACTTCAATTTAAACATAGTATGTGAAGCTAGGTGTCTCCATTACAAGATACACATGGCATTTGTATCTTTGTGATGGGGTTACCTGACTTGGCATAATTTTTCTTTCCCAGCTCCATTCATTTTCTGGCAAATGTCATATTTACTTACATCTTAATAATATTTCATTGTGTACATGTACCACAATATCATTCTCCATTAGAGCATTAACTGGTGGGCATCTAGGCTGGTTCTAATTTCTAGCTATAGTGAATAGAGTAGCAATGAACATGGATGCATGAGTATGACTCTAGCAAGTTTCAGATGTCTTGAGATATATCTATGTCTATGTCTATGTCTAAGTCTATGTCTATGTCTATGTCTATGTCTATATGTCTATGTCTATGCCTATGCCTATGCCTATGCCTATGCCTATGCCTATGCCTATGCCTATGCTATGTCTGTGTCTGTGTCTGTGTCTGTGTCTGTCTGTGTCTGTGTCTATGTCTATGCCTATGCCTGTCTATGTCTATGTGTCTATGCCTATGTCTGTCTATATCTATGTATATGTCTATGCCTATTCTTATGTCTGTGTCTGTCAGTGCCTGTACCTGTAGCCTGTGCCTGTGCCTGTGTGTCTGTGTCTGTGTCTATCTATCTCCATATAAATATAGAGATAGAGATAGAGAGAGAGGATATAGCAGGTTTATTTGTAGCTTTTTTTGAAAAATGTCCACACTGATTTTCACAGAGGCTGTGTCAGTTTCCAGTCTTATCAAAATAGAGAGAACAGAAATGTTTAAGAGAGGATAGGAGCAGGAGGGCAGTGAAGGATGCAGAAGAGTTAAAAGCTAAAGATTATGAAAAGTTTCTATAGAAGCCTACTATTTTTTAGACTATTAGGAAACAAACAAAAACTCAGAAAAGATGGCCCAATGGTTAAAAATATTTCCAGGTCCTGCAGAAGACCCAGTTCTTAGCACCCACATAGAGGCTACCGATTATCTGTAACTTCAAATTCTAGGAAAATTGACTCTACCTTCTGTCCTGTGCAGGCATTAGGCACACATGTGGTGCACATACTTATAAGGAAACATTCATATATATACACATACATACACACACACACACACACACACACACACACACACACACATATATATATATATATATATATATATATAAAAATACGTAATTTTTTAAAAACTTAGTTGAAAGTGTTTTAAGTGGAGGCACCCTGCATGGGTGGGTAATGCTCCTTCCAAACACCAAAGGTTATTGAATGAAAATTATAACACCAGGTATGGTATCTCTCCCTACAAAATGCTAGACAAAGGCATCCACAGTGTTATAGGCTATCATCTGTGTTCTTGATTGCCCACCAGGACCAAATTATAAGAACCTATTGCTAAATATATAACACACTTGGGTCGCAAGGCATTGGAAAATCAAGCTGCATCCTGGTGGGAAGAGTCCATCCTGATGGCCAGCCTTCATGGTGTCACTAAGCACTATACAAGCTGGTAGGGGAGAAGAGTCACCCACAGTTCTGCCCAAGCGTGTACCCCATGAGCTACAATAACAATCTGCTTGACAAGCTATGCCCACAACTGAAATGGTGCTAGGACTATTGCTTTGGTAACTGTCTGCTTTCTGATTGGATCTGAAGCCTGTTCTACAGGACAGAACTCACCTCGTCAAGTCCCTGTGGCTAGAGAGGTCACAAGCCCTACAGGAGAACTTAAGATCCTTTTGCCTAATGGACATGGTATTAAACTGCCTTCTAAATCTTTATATCATATTATTGCTGCTTTCAGTTTTCGTTGGAGAATTTATACTTGGTGTGTTTGTGTGTGGGTCTTTCTTTTTCCTTCCATCCTTTCTTTGTCCCTCTCTCACTCCCTCCCTCCCTCCCTTCCTCCTTTTCTTTCTTTCTTTCTTTCTTTCTTTCTTTCTTTCTTTCTCTTTCTTTTTTGTTTCTCTTTCTTTCTTTCTCTATTTCTTCCTTCCTTCCTTCCTTCCTTCCTTCCTTCCTTCCTTCCTTCCTTTCTCTTTCTTTCTTTCCTTCTGTTTGTCTGTCATTTGTTTTTTTGAAACAAACAGTGTCTTCATGTTGACCTGGCTATCCTGGAACTTGCTCTGTAAACCAGGATGACCTCAAATTCATAGTTCTGCCTGCCTCTGCCTCCCGAGTGCTGGCATTAAAGGCATGTGCCACACCAAAAACCAGCTAGTCTAGATTTTAAATTATGAAACGACAGGTGACTTAAACATGGGGCAAACGTTGAGAATGCTGGGACTGCTAGAGCTACTATGGACATAACACCATGCTGTTAGGATGTGAACTATGCTTACAGGAAACTATGGCTCAGGACTGAATCATCATCTCCCTTATGGTGAAATGTTTGGAAAGACAATCAGGTCCTTCTGGCAAAAAGCTCTTATTCTACCATCATAGTTTTGGGGAGAAAACTTAAGAAGAGAAAATTTTCTGGAACATTTCCAATTATACATCCATATACACACAAACATACATGTATATATATGTATGTACATATATATATATATATATATATATAATATCAGTTAAGGGAGACTGGAGATTTGTATTTCTGGTGTGTATTGGTACTAATATAAAAAAATCACTGATGTAAGCAATGATTCTGCTTAAGCTAGTACACAGACAGAGAAGCTCATCCTTCTCTCTAAAACAAAGCAAACTTAAAAATGTCACTGCAAAGTAACACATCTCTGCAGTGTTCCTCACTGCCTCTGGAGAGCTACTTTAAAAAATATAGACAAGTTATATCTACAATTAACAACTAATCACATTGTCTATTCAATAGAGTGCCAGAATTATGATACCTCTTAAACCTTTCTGTCTACCAAGTCCCGGGTACCTACCCTTTAATGGAAAGTAATAGCAATATTTAGAAAGTGCTGGGTGCTAAGTCTGAGACATACCACTAAATTTAAACATCAGTTGTTGAAATTTTATAGTAGGTTGGTGAAAAAAAGAGAAATTTTCAATAGATGATGTTATTTTTAACAGAACAACTGAAAGAAACATGCCTTGCCCCTTGTACTAGTAAGTGGGTGAGAAAGCCCTTTAGGTTTGAAGAAAATCAATATTAATAAAATCAAATGGACACTTAACATTAAGAGTTAAAACTGTTCTTTAATATGGTTGCCCTACATTTGCTTTCAAGTACGCTTTGCTTTCCTTGTAACTTTTAGTCAAAGATGCCAAAAGTTAAACATATCTAGAAAAAAATGTAGTAAGATAAGTAAGGATGAGCAGGCAAAAAATATTATTTATTTTTGAGGTATAAAGTTTCAGTATTCCACAGTTCCCCCCAAAATTTGACATTCTAGATCACAAATGAGAATCTGAGAAGTTATTTTATCTCACACCCTATCCAAAGTGTGGCAAGTTAAGGAAAAGACATGGGTGTTTTGGATTTTATACTATGTTCATTTCAGAAGAAGATTCATATTTTTTACAAGATGAAAAGGGAACTGAAGGAAAGGCAAGCTGACATAGACTGTAAGTGTTGACGATCTCACAGACGAAGGCTCTCAACCTATACATTAGACCTCCATCTTTTCATAAAACACGAGATGTCTTATTGTTCTTCTCGTATTTAACATACAAACACCTGAGAGCATATGGAATTTCAACGAGCCTTTACTTCTAAGCCTGGTCACATCTGAACACCAGTCATAGAATTTTTCTTGTCACAAAAGTAAAAAAAAAATTCTTTTTGCTTTCCTTTTTAATATTAATGGTTGAAATGAATCCTTACATGACACAAAGCAATGATTTATGACACGGGTCCAAATGTTACATGGTATTATATATTGTGACTTAGAAACAGTTCTATCTTGAGGCATAGCTTCAGCTATGCATGTGCTTATTCATTCAAGCCTTCCTTGTTTGGCTCTTTAAGAGTAAATATTTCCAAGAGTTTTACCGAGACTCAGCAATTTTCAAAATGACAAAATTAAATATGTTAAAAATAGCAAATTTTATTACAGTTCTTAGAACATCTGGCAACCCTGGAGTATATCTGAGGTTATACCTGTTTTTTAATTTGATGCCTCTGATCACAGTTGATTCTAGATGAATGTGGATCCCAAGGGAAGACGTCACTTTTTTTTCCCTGAGAAAACCTATAAATATTTTGTAATCTGAACTTATGGCATTTCTAAAATTCCATCAATTCTAACAGCTGGGGACATTTTTCCTATGGAAACATGCTCCCCCTCCCAACCCCTTAAGGGTTCTGAGAAGTTTCCCAGCAACATCCATTAGGAAAGGCCACAGCTATAGCTCAGCCTTGTTACCATTTCTTTCCTTGTATTTTTTTCTGACAGTTGTCTATTGAGTGGTGCAACTGCCTGTAACCATGCAAACAGAAAGGATTGGAGATGACACAACCCCCACCCCCACAAGCGAATGAACTGCTAGAAGGCCTTCAGACACACTTTTCTCTACAGTGTAGTCATTGACAATTTCCATTAGGAAACATCTTCATGTAAGAGACCGAGGGTAGACTGGGCCCATTTGCAGGGAGATAATGTCATTAAGTACTTTGTAGACTGTTGTGGATGCACAGTCTACAAAATGATTCCGTCTTTACTACATTAATGCAACCTTGGTAAATTACTGCAAAATACATTACCAGTTGCAGATGTTTCTCAATATCAGAGCACATAAAAAATCTTCAATATTATTAATAAAAATAGAATCTGGCTTAGAATATTTATTAAAGGTTTCAATCAAAACACTGGGGAGAAAAGAAACTTTGTTTTTCCTGTAAATTCGTAGCACAGTATTGAAATAGGGATGGTTTTCGGTCACGTTCTCTTAGCAGAGGACAAGACTCCTCCCACTCCACCTTAGCCACCAAGACTCCAGCATGTGGATCCACAGATCTTTCTACTGTTAAGGGGATAGGTGTAGAACCTGGCCTAAGGCTGCTTTTTCTTGGTGGTAGGCCCTTTTTCCTATAGCAAGTAGAGCCCGAATGTGTGCCTATAAAGGAGTGCTATCAATAGCTGAAGCAGCTTCACTTATGCTTGCTCTCAAGGAGGAATGAGGAGCAGCACTCTGCGGGCTGTGCTCAGGGCACTCACAAGCACTCGGGACCTGCCATATACTACTCCTTCTGTGTGTCTGAACAGTCTTTTAAGCTAGGTGAAGTTACACAAGTACCTACAGTCATCACGTAAAAACAGACAAAAGAAAAAAGTGTTCTCCAATGCTGTATTTGGTCTCTCTCATACCATGCATTTAAATGGAAAAAAAAACCCACAACTACTAAAACTTTAAAAATCCGACTATTAATATATTCATATCCTGTCTTCTGACAAAAATGGAGAATTACTGAGAAAAGCTCTGTAAATGATTTTTTCTTCATACACATCTGTTCAAAACCATGGCTATGATTTTGTATAACAGAAGACTTCAGTGCAAAGCCTACGTATGCGAGAGAAGCTACAGATCAGGTGAACTTGGGTTGGAACACAACTTCTGGTGTGCTCCCCTCTTTTTGCTAGGCACAATGTTGTGGTTTTGGAGAATAAGCCTTGTCACAGCTCACAAGGAGAGCCTACCTACCCACTTTGATGGATTCAATTCATTGTATGTTTCTGATCTGAAATATCCAGGTCTGTGCCATCTGTGTCTACCAGGATTTCACATATATCATGGGGACCCCCTTTCCTCTAAAGTGTTAGAAATGAAGGTGATAAAGGGAAGCATGCAGCAATCTCCTTAATAAAAGGAAAGTTAAAGCTATTGACTAACTTGAGTTCAGACACAGGGGTAAGCACTGAAGATAAATAGGTGAGAGCTAACCAAACTGGCTTTGGGAGAGCTAATCACTGATGACTTACAAGGTACATGGTACTTAAAATTATCCCCCTCATAGGCACAGCCTTTGTTGAATCCCTTCTGCCTGGATCTGAGAGCTTGCATCAATTTATACCCCCGTGACTCACGTTATTAGGCAGATTTGAAACAATATGCTATTTTGGGCTTTCCTGGGTTCCTTTCTCTTAATATCTCGTGCTTCTCTGTCTCTCTCTCTCTCTCTTTGGAAGGTCAAAGGGTTTAGTAATTCCTCTATCATTGCCAGGTGCATCTTTAACCTTACTCGACATACAGTCACAGAGAGGAAAGCAGAGGCTCACATGGGGCACAGCTACCCAGAAGAGGTGTTGACTGACAGGCTTCTTTCTACATTTCCTTTATTTAAATTTTTACCCGCTTTTCCATTTTGGCTGCAAGGTTCTATTGCAGCGGTTCTTAACTGGGATCCTTATCACAGTCTCCTACAGAGCAGTTTCAACATGTTCTCATCAGCACTGAAGGCACAGGGGACTGAGCTAGTGTGGTGCAGGTGGGGTAGGGACTCTCCGGTTGCTCCTCAATCTCCAGTTCACTTCACTCTTCACAATCACACACTCAGATTGTGTCTGTATATCATTCCGGATTTATGCACCTTGATTCTTGAATATACTTCCCTTAATAAATCTCCTTGTTGAAATGTTTGTCCCTGAATCATTTCTTCTTTGGAACCCTAGACTGTAAACCACACAGTCTAGAAATACGGTCTTAGCCCTGGTCTATTTGATATGTAAAGGCAACTGGTATTATTAAGAATGTCGTACTTTTCGTTCTGCTGAACATAATAACTTTAATGCTTTTGTAATATAAACAGTTGCGTACTGTTCATTTCTATATCCACGTAGATTGAGTCTGCAGACACCCCTCACAAATCTTTGTCAAAATTCCGTGGAAAGGGACCTCTGGGTGACATATTATTTATCTCTCTTTTGAGTTCCAAGAATAAGCAATAACCACCCAGGAGGAGGTATTGACAGTATGAAAATAAGCTCCCTCTTCATCTTACTTTCAGATTGGTATCTTACTAGTTTTCCTTAATCCATAGAAACTTCTTTACTTTTCTTAGAATTCTCCTATACTAGCAAAAAATAAAAAATAAAAAATAGTTGCGTTCCTCCTTAAATCCTTTTCTGTGAATACCATTTCATTTTTGAAAATGGAACTTAAGTATTTTCTTCTTTGTGTGGCTTGCTGGGGAGATTTCATTCAAAGTCCCCTCTTTTCTACTAAATGAATTTCAGAAGCTTAGCAAATATCCTCTTCAAAGTGAGCATGTGAGGGGTGGGGGAGGGGTGAGAGCACAATCCAGCTAGCACTGGTGCAGAATAGCAACCATGCTTCTACAAATAGATAGGTCTGCCAACAAGCATTAAGAACACTGTCATGAACTTCCCTGCAGGGGATTCTGAAGAATCTAGTTTTCCCTTGACGTGCATAGCTAAACTCTATTATCGCCGAAAGAAATTACAAGCAAGGTCCACAAGAGAGTCTGCCCAGAAAATCCACTTCTCTCTCAAAATCCGGACTACCTCCCTTTGAGACACTAATGCAGACCCGTCAACTAAATCTTGAATATAATCAGCAGACAAGATGGAAAATAATTAATGTTTTCTCCATCTGTATAATATATGTTATTTTTTTCAGTTGAGTTTATCATCACTTTATAGCCCTGAAAATAAGCATGCAGTATTTTGTTTACTTCAAATAGCATTTTTTTTTTTACATAAATAGCTAATGAGGCCAAATGAGAAATTTGTAACAGGTGCAGGATGGAACAGACACATTTCAAAAATAAATCACTTTTTAATTGAATAAGGAAAGACATTCAATAAGGTTTATCTGTGACATGGGTGTAAGATTTATAACCTCAGGATTCAATGCTCAAAGAGAAATGTGTCCATTTTCTTGGTTAAAAAAAAATGAAAATGCAGATAGAGTTTTCCACATATTCGTGTTTTCTTATTACCATAACAACTTCATGGGTAAAAGAGAAATGCTATTTAAGAGTACAACACAACCCATAGACCACTGGATTTCTCCAGTGTTTGAAAAAGGAAATAAGGAATACATGCTATCATTTCATTAGTATAAAGGACTGGGTTCTATTAATAACACATAGGTAAATATCTTAGTTTAACATTATTAAGTTTATATTAATAAACAAATAAGCATCTGTTTTCAGACATTTGACTGCTGAGCAATAGAAAAGTGGCCAGATATTGAATACCTCCTATAATTTCTTTTCCTTTTCCTTCCTTCCTTCCTTCCTTCCTTCCTTCCTTCCTTCCTTCCTTCCTTCCTTCCTTTCCTCCTTCCTTTTTAAACTTAACCCTTAAATAACAATGGTTTGAAGACCTCATATTCACTAATGGGGTTTAAAATTTACCTCTCACTCAGAAAAGTTCAAGAATGCCCGCTCAGCCTGAGTTCTAGTCCCTGAGCATTTTGGGTGTTTTCCTAATTTGAGAACTAATTTGCTGCCATGTAAGACATGCATCAACAAACTCTGAGGGCCTGGAAGCTTCTTTTTAGCCCCGCACGCATTCTTCTTGTAGAATGTATGCCTCTTCCATGCTAACAAGAAATAATACTCATGAGGATTTGACCTGAGAGTCAGGCTGTTGCTTAGCTGGTGATGAACAAGCTCAAGACACTTTAAGAAAATGAAGCCAATCTGTAATTGCATTGGATACTTTGATGCAATGGAATTATGTGGTGTTCTGGAAGGCAAATGCTCTTGGAGAAGAAAATATACTTAAGAAGTAATCATGTACAACATCAGAAAAGATCAAAGGATTTAAGGACAAGAAAAACAAAATAATTTATTTTTAATCATAACGTTTTCTCCAGAGCACAAAATAGTCCCTTCATGGAGTTCTGATTTCCCTTCATCTATTCATCAGTTTTATATAACACACTATCAGAAACCCCAAATGTGGATTAATGGTGCACCCGATTCTAGAGTGTTTTTCTAATTGACCCTAACTGATTAGTTAGTCTTTTGGGTATTCAATCCATACATACTTTCTATAGATGAATAACAACAGTTACTGAAAATGAATATCAACTCCATAATATGACTTTAAGATTGAACATGATGCCAACAAAATTGAAGCAAGATAGTCTTTTAACTGGCAAGTTTATTTTACATTGTCTTAGAATACCTGAAAGGTCTAGACCAGACACATCTATACAAAAAGATGTTGATTAGATAAAATGACCTTGAAAAAATGAATGAAGTTGGTAAACTAAAACTCTGATTTCTAGAAAATTTTAAGCAATATAAAATAAACCTTCGTGTTGGTGTGAGGATGAAATGTATCTAGGTCAATAAAACAAAGGTTCCACAAATACACACACACACACACACACACACACACACATTTGATTTTCACAAAGGGATCAAACAATTCAACGGAAAAGGAACATTTATCAAACAACTTATTCTTATAATAAGTAAATGAAATAAAACGAATCCAAACTCCACTTTCTATCAGATTCCATACTTAAAATATGACTTATGTGTGCTATAAATCTATAAGGCCAGGACTCGAGGGAAGGTTTACAGAAAATAATACTGATAAGTATTTTTATGATATTGAGGAGTAAAGTGGTCTCTTATAAAGAGGCCACAAGGCATAATTTTTTTTTAAAAAAATTACAATATACAGGAGTTATAAAATTCAAGAATTCTCAGCAGGCTGTTCTGTCCTTTTGTCCCGCCTACTCCTCCTCATCCCCTTCCCCTCACCTTCCCCCCTCACCTTCTCTATTTCACTCACAGCATCCTGGCCTCTCCTCCCACCTCTCTCATGCTTTTGCACAAGGGTAAGGGATCTCTCTGTCTCTGTCTCTCTGTCTCTGTCTCTGTCTCTGTCTCTCTCTGTCTCTCTCTCTGTCTCTCTCTCAAAACAAACTTTTATTTTAAGTTAAAAAATAGAGAGCTTGGCGAGGTTCAGTAAGTAAGGTGCTTGTCCTGTGCTATGGGGGACCCAGTTTGAATCCTCAGCTCCCATATAAAAGCTGGGCTTCGTGTTGATCTGTAAAATCCCAGTACTTGGTGAGCAGAGGCAGGCAGATTCCAGGGGAATGATGATTTTCCTGTCTGAATGAAGGGTCTGTCTGAAATAGTGAACTCAAGGTTTGCTAAAACACCTTGGCTCAAAAAATTAAGTAGGTCAACAAATCGAGAAAGACTCCTGAACTTGAATGTGGTTTACACACACACACACACACACACACACACACACACACACAAATAAAACAAACAAAAAATAGCAGAGAAAACTCTTGAATAAGATATCACAGCAGCTAATGTAGAGTGGTTAGTGAGTTTTTGGCACAGTGGTAATCCTCACCAGTTACTGAGAAAGGGTAAATTAAAATGTCAGCAACAGCATGGAGTACTTAGATGGGTAGACATTTCTGGAAAGAGGACTTAAATGGTGTGACTTTGTGGGAAGCAGTATCTATTTGCTTTGCATTAAACATACTTTCTAGCCTTTCTTTAAATCGGCATGTCTAAATACTGAACCCAAGGGCTAAAAAAGGAAACATATATTCATATTTAGACATCTAATAATTCTAAAATAAAAAAACCCATTTAACACTTTTAAATGGATGGTGTTGATAACAACAAAAGGTGTAGTGGATTTGAAGAATACCACATGAAGATTTAAGGGAGAAGGCTAGTGGAGAAAATGGGGCAGGAAGAGTGGGGAGAGATCTATTCCAAACATTATATATGTGTATGAGACTCTAAATAAAAAGCTAAAAAGATAAGAATTACAGATGTCCATCAAATGGATGTGGATGCATAACCTGCTGCTGTAACACCATATAGTAATTCTTGTGATATAAAAGAATTGACCATTGATGACTATTGATTTACCATGATTATATTGCTAAAGAAATGTTAATAGAAAGAGCCAGAGCAAAGCCAGTAGTCATCTTAGGAATGTCATTGACATGAAATGATAAAACAAACAAAACTGATATATAATAGAAGTTGGTCTGACTGAAAGGAGAGACAAGCATGAACTTTCTAGAATGTGGGAAGATTCCACATATTGATTGGGGTCTTGGTTATGTAATTGATGTTGTTAAAAACCCATGACATTATTTAGTAGAATTTAACTGCATGAACTTTTTATCTCCATCAGAATAGCATAAACTTTCAGTTACAAGTTGAAAAGCTTCTAGAGAGTTAATGTACAACACAAAAGCTATAGCTAAAAATTACATATTTTATACTTGAAATTCCCTGTGTGAATTGCATATTTTTAAGTCAAAAGTAGTAACAGTTGATGACACAAGTGTTAACATAGACTTCATCACACAGGGGCTATTTACTTTTAAAACAAAGAAAATGCCACTATCAATTACATAACTATGAAGGTGGAGGAAAAAAATAAGCCTACTTCTTAGCATTATGGTAAAACCATTGCCATGTTTTAGACCCTGGAGGACATGGGCACAGGGGGAAAATTCCTGAACAGAACACCAATAGCTTATGCTCTAAGATCAAGAATTGACAAATGGGACCTCATAAAATTACAAAGTTTCTGTAAGGCAAAGGACTCCATCTGAAGGACAACAAACAAATTGAGAAAAGATCTTCACCAACCCACATCCAACAGAGGGCTAATATCCAATATATACAAAGAACTCAAGAAGTTAGACCCCAAAGAACCAAATAACCCTATCAAAAAATGGGGTACAGAGCTAAACAAAGAATTTTCACCAGAAGAAATTCGAATGGCTGAGAAGCACCTTAAGAGATGTTCAACATCATTAGTCATCAGGGAAATGCAAATCAAAACAACCCTGAGATTTCACCTCACACCAGTCAGAATGGCTAAGATTAAAAACTCAAGAGACAACAGGTGCTGGCGAGGATGTGGAGAAAGAGGAACACTCCTCCACTGTTGGTGGGATTGCAAGATGGTACAATCACTCTGGAAATCAGTCTGGTGGTTCCTTGGAAAATTGGGCATGACATTTCCAGTGAACCCTGTCATACCACTCCTGGGCATATACCCAGAGGATTCTCCTCCATACAGTAAAAGACACATGCTCCGCAATGTTCATAGCAGCCTTATTTATAATAACCAAAAGTTGGAAGGAGCCCAGATGTCCCTCAAAGGAAGAATGGATACAGAAAATGTGGTATATCTACACAATGGAATACTACTCAGCAATTAAAAATAATGAATTCATGCAATTTGTAGGCAAATGATTGGGTCTGGAAAACATCATCCTAAGTGAATTAACCCAATCAAAAAAGAATACATACGAAAGGATGAATTGAGTTTTTAAGAACAGCTTTTGTGAGAGTATTGATCTCAAATGCAGGTTACCAGGAGGTTGAACAGGTTAGAGTAAGAGCAGAAGATGTCCCATGGCAGGGGATGCATGCGTGTACATGTGTGCATGGTGTGTGTGTGTGTGTGTGTGTGTGTGTGTGTTTGTGGTGTGTGTGTGTGTGTGTGTGTGTGTGTGTGTGTTGTGAAAGTCAGGAAGTAGAAAAAGAAGTTGCATGCTAGGCAGAGTGCTAAGAGATGGAGAAGCTTTGAAAGTAACTGATCATAATTGCACTTAGTAAGTCTAAATTAGAAGTATGGTCACCAAGCTCGTGACTGGATAGCTATGGCTACTCGGGACAGTCAGCACGGCAAGAAGACCGTGTAAGAAAGGAAAAGTCAGGCGTACAAGGTAGTGAGGTGAGAGGAGGTGTAAGCTATGACATGTGGGAAGGTGGAAGCCATGACATGTGGGTACTTGAGGGCAGCGTTACAGGTTTGGAATTTCATTCTCAGTGCAATGAAGCTTCATTTAGTCTGGGGGTTTTACATGGACATGCGTCACTATCTGATTTAAGATGATCAAAGCTGACCACCCTGACTGGTTATGGCAACAGTTAAGTAGCTGGACAAATAGCATGTAACAGCAAAGTGGTACAGCTTACAGTCTCTCGCAAAGGTGGCATCTCACCTGGAACTATCAGACCTGGCAGCTTTGCAGCACCAAGCAACCTTTCAGACCTGTACCTCTGGCCTGGAGTTGCAAAGATCCCAGAGACCCACGTTCAGAACTGTTCAGCTAGATCAGTCCTTTGTTCCTGACTCATGGAAACAATAAAGAGATGTTTATTGCTTTTGAAAGTCACTAGGTTTACAGGGAGTCTGTTAGGTAGCAAAGATTAACCAGTATAGGTGGGCCTTTAATTGGAATAAAGGGTGCTTTCCCGTCTGTATAAAAGGTTCATTTCCCAGCTTTATTTCCCTACTCAGGAAATAGGATCCATAAGAGACTAAACACTGATTTTATTATTACCATTATTATTCTCACCACCATAATACAACCAAACAAAAATAAAAAATCTATATGAACAAAAGAGCAAGAACTACTTTGTATGTTGCGAAAGCAATGAACATCATTCTTATCCATTAGGAAAGATCCCTTTAAAACACAAATAGGTTCTAATTGCTGTTGGGAATTTTAAAGAAATACAAATCACATTCATTTGAAGCTTCTGTGGTTCTACTTATGTATACATCCAGACGCATCATCTACTAAAGACACTCTATGGAGACATGGAATAAAAATGGAAACCTTTTGTAGTCTGACATAGCACAGAGGGCGTCTTGAGCTTTAATGAATATGTTTCTGTTTACGTTTCTAAGGATAACACCAATCACTTCCTCTTTGCAGAACAGTTAAAGCCTTTAAGTTTGGATTCAGCCTAGCATATTGTGATTCACTCATTTTTGAATTTCATACATATTCAATATTCTGTTTAAAAGCCGGTTTTTAGCTCAACCTGGTGTTACTCCTTTCTTTAAGGAATAGCATTCAAAAATGAACAGACTCGCCATTGCAGAAGTTCAAACCAGACTTTAATCTTCACATTGAAATGTACTTCCTTTTTCTCCTGATTATAGCTCTTTAGTCCTTAAGGCTTCCAATAGCAACCTCTGTGATCTAATATACATAATAATATCCAACTTTAAGTCAGGAGGCCTAGAGAGGTAAGTCAGGACTTTATGGGAGAACACAGTGGAGATTAGTGGTATTCTTCATTTTGTTTCTGATATGACTTCTCAGCTAAAATTGTCAAGATGAGAGACTTTCTCCAATAAAAGCCTTAATGTTTCCTGCTCTACTTTAGGAAGTTTTCTTCTTCAAAGGAAGCAAGCTTTGTTGTCTCACCTATTGGGCATTTGTTAGGCACTTTCAGCTTCTTCAACTTAGAAAGTGCCCTACTTGGTTCTGAGTGATTTGATTCAAGCTTTTGTATTTTATATACTGGCAACCAAGAGTCCCTACAAGTGAAGGAATTCTGCATTTGGGGTATTGCTCTAAAAAAAGGGATTCAAAGCAGTCCGCACCCTTTTCATCTCTGTGGAAGCCTTTTCTTACATTGTCGTTGGCGCCCCGTTCCAGTTCTGCAGGCTACACGGGCTAACTCTTAAGTAGATATTTCAGAATTTGAGGTCATTTTTCCATGAAAGCGCCAGCCTAAATATAGGTCAGTCCTAACTTACGCTGAAGTTCTTCCACCTATATATACATGGATTACTTTTTAAAAATTCAAGTTGCCTAAGGTTGGCAAATGATGACTCCAGATCAGACCTAAGCACCCTCTCCTTTGTGGCAGTGTGTAGTAAGAGCTGCTTCAGCGGGACTCAGTGGGTTCAGGAAAGACTGTGAAAGCCAACACAACCCAGGATGGTTTCTGGACATCCATTTACACTAGAGTTTGCCAATCTTGCATGTAGATTCTGTACTGCGAATGGACAGAGTGCTGGCTGTCTTACTTTTTCATGTTATTTCTATCTCCAGTGTCAGGGATTGTCAGTGACAATATCATTGACATATTGGACCACCGAGAACTCTATTATAAGGGTTGAGGTCAGCGATTGCTTCCCTAGCCTGGGTTTAATCCCCAGGACTGCAAAGGGAAGCAGGCTTTATTGTTTCTGTTGCCTTGAGGGACTTTTAGTTTCTTTCTACTCATGTCTGCTTTCTGTGCTTTTATGTAGCACATTGCTATTTTACAGTAAACTAGGGATTCTAATAAGCACCCATACTTTAGCATATCTTTGCCAGTTCATATTGTGTATGTAGATAAAGGTTTAAAAAATCAAATAGTAGTTTGTTATTCCTTTACTGGTTTGGTTACTTACAGGGGAGACAAACATAATTTTCAGCCTCTTTATAAGATTCTTGGAGAGTCAAAGTTCTCGATTCTATTTCAGATCAAAATCGGATTTAACTCAAGCATCTACAATCAACACGAGGCCTTAAAAGTATCCATTAAGTCTCCACAGTTTCCTGTAACTCTCCCATCTCATTACAGAACAACAATACCAAGAAAATATAACTGGGCTGTAGTTACTCCAAACAGGGCATCCAGTGTAGAAGTGGCTTTCATTTTCCTATTTCATATCCCATTAGTAGAGACATAACTTCATCCATTCATATGAATTACCCATTTTATGTCATGTATAAAATAATAGTATTCTTAGGAGTTTTAAATTCTTGAAGTAGAAAAGCACAACTCTGGAGAATTAAAGTGGCCAGTGTCTTTCAGTAAATGAAGTTATAAAATAGGACTGCTCAATCTTCCTAAGGTTGTGACCCTTTAATATAGTTCCTTATGTTGTGGTGACCCCCTCAACCATAAAATTATTTCATGACTACTTCATACCTGCTACAGTTATAAGTTCTAATGTAAATATCAGATATGCAGGAGATCTGGTATAGAACCCTGTTTTGACCCACAGGTCAAAGACTGCTGTAAGGGAAAGTGATACTCAAAAAGTAGAGAGATGTTACAGATTACATGGAGTGTTGAAGGGGCAATAGTAAGATAGTTTACTGACGTCATTTCCTGTAGTGCGGTAGAAGTTTGTCAGGCAGAGAAATGTAAACTCTAGGAGGATGACAGTTCCTATGACCTGGACAGTCCTAGAAATACATTTTGTATTGTTATCCAGAAATCCTGCTTTTGCTTTTACAACATGGAAGGAAATGATTATTTTCATTATTCATCTCCCCAGAAAGATGATCTTTTTAATTTCCCACCAAGCCTATTGACAACCCAGAAACAGCCCTGAGTATTGTGGTGTTTCATACAGAGATCATCTTGTGACCCCTTTAGACCACTAAAGAAGATCAGAGGATGACCAAGTCAATAAACGTAAGCACATTCTTGTGGCAAAGAGAAGATGAACTGCTAATGAGGAAGAGGTAAAGAAGCAGACCACGGAGAGGCTGTAGTAAGCCAAATGAGAGGATCTGAGGACCAGGTTTGACATGAGGTTGAGGTGAGAGAAAGCAGTGATTGCTACAATAGTTCTTGATCTTTCTAAAGCTGCAACCCTTTAATCCAGTTCCTCATTCTGTGGTGATTCCCCCACAACAATAAGATGATTTCATTGCTTCTTCATAATTGTAATTTTGGTAGTGTTATGAATCTTAATGCAAATATCTGATATGTAGGATATCTGATATACAACCCCTGTGAAAGGGTCATTTGCACCCCAATGGGATCATGGCCCACAGGTAAAGAATTACTGGCTTATGGCAAGGAGGTTCTGTACTGCACCACTCCCTGGGAACCGATGGACCATTGGTAATAAGAGTTGACCTGACAGTCTTAGCTGCTGCCTGGACACTGTCCTGACCTGTGGTGAATGAGTGTTCCCTCATGGGTGATATTTTTGTTTTGATGCTGGAATCAGGAACACTCACTAAATAGCTGAACCTGGCTTTCTTGTCTTTAAAATTAGTCCATTCCTGACATCTCAACCATTACAGTAACTCCAGTCTGTTAAGCAATTCTACTTGCATTGCCTTTGTCTAGAACCCATCCTTTATCCTGATCTTCTATCCTGTTTTCACAGGATCCCTGGCCTTTTCTGCAGAAGGTTGGACACTTATAACTAAAACAGCCACATGGTGACAGTGGAATAAAAAAGTCTTTGAAATCCTACTAAAGAACAAAATAGTCCTTGCATGCCAAGCGCTGGCAACATTAAGAAATGAAGCAACTGTTTGCTTCCTTAGTTTAAGCAGATTTTAAGGAATTCCTAAGAACCTTAGTAGAGGTAGCCGAATGCCTCATAATAGACTCAAATGAATTATACGGGATTACATTGAAATCCTTTTACAAACACCGAAGCCAATCAACAAATTAGATTTTAATAAATCTAAGTAAGAGTCTTTTGCTTCAGCCATTAGAGTCATATATATCTGAGCAATAATAAACACACATTTGGGAAATTGTTGGCAGCAGTTGTCTTACAGGGAAAGAATTTTAAGTAGGTACACTCTGAAAGGTTACAAAGATGGTTTCATGAGTTATCAAGAAAAGATCCATATTTGTTAGGTGCTAGTGTCTTTGTCTAAAACCCAAGAACAAGATTTTCTTCACAGCATGCTGTCTATCACTTGGAGCTTGAAGAAAACAGATCCCCAGGAAATACTTCTTTATCATATTACTCGAGATAATGTCCAGAGTAGGAAATGCTTATCCTTTGTAAACCTATTGCTACTAACTCGATAGATCCAAATGGTGGGTTTATGTAAATTGACTTATGTTTTAGCTCTTGTGTTCTACGACAAGGAAGCAGACAGAAGCGTTGGTAAGGGGGGAACGGTTTAGTTTAGCTCCTGGCTTTAAAGGTTTTTCATCTATAGATTTTGTTTGCATGATTCTGGGCCTGAGGCAGGATATACTGGCAGCAGGTGCAGCCAGGTGATGAGGCTGTTTGCTTCAGGGCAGGCTACAGGGAGAGTAGGAAATGAACAGAGTGCACAGGCAACAGTACATCTGCCTCCATGAAACTCTACTGACCCATTCCCTTCATTTCAGGATCACCTTCCACATTTCTGTTACTTTCCAAAACTCCGTGCAGATTTTAAACCAGTCAATAGATTAAAGCACTCTTTAAGCCATAGGCCTTATAAGCTAGCCATCCCTGAGAATATAATCACCTACAATCACAAATAAGCTTTACAAACGTTTTAGGTGTTTTCAATCTATTCAAGTTAGCACTTAAAATTAAACATCACAATGTACTTAGTTAATAAACACTTGTCACATCATGACAATAACTGTACTATATACTGACATTGAATTTAAAGATGAGTTTAACTAAGTCTCAACCCCAGAGGTATGTAGTGAGGCTGGACACAGGTAACGCAGTGCAGCATGGTAGGTAAGCACTAATGAGAATGGATCCAAATATAAGAATATACAAAGTATATATGCACATGAGCAAGACCAAGTCTTGGAGCAATAGATGGTGTTGTGATCATTGAACAGTAGTTTTGGATGAAGTATTTTATGGAGTAAGAAGCCATCAATTGACTTTAATGTAAGCCGTGTGGTATTGCAGATTTGATGAAATAAAACCCAACAAAATAGGAGGGTGGAGGGGTCAGTAGAATCATGTTCAAGATCATTGCAGTCTTATAAGTTGTAGAACTCTCAAGTAACATTTATTTCTGAATTCTAATACATCAATGAAGAAAGAGTAGTGTATATAAACGATGATTGAAATAGGTCCCATTCCTTTCCTATGGTCACAATTTGAAAAATCACTTCTGTAGACAATGTGTTTGGGTGTAGAGCATATTTGAGTTCTAGTTCTGTGAGTTGAGCTATGGGGCTGAGTGGGATTAATGATGTTAGGATGCAGCAACTGTATCTGACAGAGACAGGGCTGACTTTGAAAACTGAGAGTTCAACTGGCAGAGGTAGATGAAATTTTGGCCTTGATTCTGGGAGTAGGGGACAGAGATATATTAAAGGTAACTTCCGAAGTTCAAGCATCTGTAATCAGTTGGAGACTCCACAAAAGGCACTCAGTGTTTAAAAAAGTGTGTCAATGTGGAAAGAGGACACAAACCACGAAGCTAGTAGAGAGGAAGAAATTTGACAAGAGGAAATCTGAAGTCCAAAAGGGGTACAGGATCAGCTAGCTGTACATCTGGCATCCATCATTATCCACACTATGATCACCACAGACATTCAAGGAATGCTCACTGGGCTCTGGGTTCTAAATGACCCAAGCACTAGCTCAGGTGACTGGGACAAGAAGTTAAGGTTGTGCATCATGTTTCGGGTTATATATGTGGAAGTGGAACATTTTAAATACTTAGGCTTTCCTGTCTAAGAGACTCTTAACCACCTGCATCAGAGAGAGTTGGGGCAGGGGGTATCTCCCAGAACAGAATGCAGAAAAATGAAACTCCAGGGTGGAGAATCTGTTTTTACTGCTCTCAGGGTTACAGAGTGGAAGCTGTGAGGCACATACCCAGTATCCATTCTCTGAAGCGGTAAACACATAGGCCTGGCATTTAGGTGAATGTGTGAATAACGTGTGTTTATCCTCAAAGAAAGTCATAGGTGAATTAGGAGAAACAAAGAGGGTTAGGCCCAACGAGATATCCAAATGGAGAATCTCATCTTTAAAATGTACAAGCATGACAGAGGAAAACCATCTCCCACTGCCTATAATCTTCTAATTTGGTCCATCTTTATTAAATATCCTATTAAAGTTAAAGAATTAAAACATGCTGAGTGGACTGTGGAGGTGGCACAGATGTTAAGGCAAAGATTACAACCAAAAGCCCGCCATGCTTAGAGAAATAAAATAAGATGCAGAGAGGCAACTTTGTAGATCATGTGATTTAAAAAAATGCTCTAAGACAATGATCCGCTGTTATCTTTCACAGTTCTTACGAACTGTGAGTTAACTATCTTAAAAGATATTGCTAACTATGCAGACCTATATTGTATACATGAAATCATGAAATCCAACTGCCTAAATACCACTGAGAAAACAGCATGAGAAAACAGCATGGTTTACAGGTTTCTCTTTATCAGCTACTGAGAACTTTTTTTAAAAAATTGAGTTCAAGTACTCTAAGACTAAATCTAGTGTATAATTTTTCCTTTTTTTTTTTTTGTTTTTGTTTTTCGAGACAGGGTTTCTCTGTGTAGCCCTGGCTGTCCTGGAACTCACTCGGTAGACCAGGCTGTCCTGGAACTCACTCGGTAGACCAGGCTGGCCTCAAACTCAGAAATCCGCCTGCCTCTGCCTCCCGAGTGCTGGGATTAAAGGCGTGCGCCACCACTGCTTGAAATTTTCCCTTGTATATTTGAGTATTTTTCAAGACTTTAACTTTTTGTGCTGGTAGAATGGCTTAAAGTTATTTTCTTATGCTTCAACATTTTCTATATTATACAATAATGTAATCTTTAATCAAATAGGGATCCAGTGTTGTGTAACTTATAAAGCTCAACTTTGTTTTCAATAGGCCCATACTTCCAATGAGGCAAATACATGCCCTTCTAATCTAGTTTTATCTATGCATAATTAATATACAACTCACTACCAAACTCAAATGTAATTGTTGTACATTAATAGTTTCTCTTTGGCAAAAATAGAGATTATATATATGAATGTCATTAATCATTTCTTACTTTTGATTCTCCATTTGATTTTGTTTATCTGTTTTATTGTTTGGTTTTGGTTTTTTAAGACAAGATTTAAGAACCCTTGGCTGTCCTAGAACTCACTATGTTTAACAGGTTGGTCCTTAACTTATAGAAATTCACCTTTCCTTTGCCTCCTCAGTGTTGAATTAAAGGTGCAAACCATTATACTCTCATTATTTCTATCATTTGAATAAATTATATTTAACTTTCCACTGAAATATGTATCTTGGACCTCTTAGAGAAAGGGTCACAGCTTTATGCCCAATTATTCTGTACTTGACATTGGATTATATATCTTTCTGATTGAGTCTTGCTGACTAAAGGCCACATAACTCTGCTTTAGAAGTGAGTTTGTCCACTTTCAGAGGGTGTTCTATACAGGTTATTGTCAAAGTATCTAAGACCATAAAAGACCTCAGCTCTGCCCAGGTCTACAGAACAAGTTTTGTTCCTGAGTTGCTAACAAGCATTATTGTAATAACTATATGTATCTGCGGTATTTCATTATAATCTAGTAGTGAGATTGGAGATGAGAAGCGATCTAGGAACTCTCTCCAAGTAATCTAAACTTCTTGGTTGATTGTCTTTCCTTAACCATCACCACTACGACCACCACCACCACCACCACCACCACCACCACCACCAACAACAACAACAACAACAACAACAACAATAACTTGTTGAAACAATTTGTTCAACTTTGCTTCCTTCTGTTCAGTTCTATGAATTTTTTGTAATAATAAAGAACATCATGGACTATTGAAATCACACACAAATATATTTGTTTGGGAGAAATTTTGGTAATCAAACTATTTCCTGATTTTTTTCTGTATCCTAAATAGTCCTTGCCTCTTTCAACAGAACAGCATCAAAATTAATCCACAAAACTACACAGTTACACATGCATACTTTATGATATTAACTCATGGCCAGTAAATTTGCTTGAAACATGAGTATCCTGGTTGAGGTTTTGAAATGCAGACAGAGATCACATAGCAAAGCTTCCTCATGAGAAAGGCTCAAAATACAAGGAAGCAAGTTATAATTAAATTTTACAACAGTATTTTAAGAAGAGAGACAAGATAGTACATTTAATTCCCCTTTTTATTGCCAGCAATTGAATCTATAGTTTAAATATTGAGTATATTCATCTTTTAAACAGTGGACTATTTTGGCTTGTTTCTACCCCAATTCAAAAGCAAGCAGAGAGCACAGCATGATAATCAGGTCAATTATATTTTAGCAGAGAGTTGGGAAATACTATATGTCAACACTTCAGCATGATTCTGGACAGCAGCAGCAAATGCCAGCTTTCACACAACGTAGACAAGACAGTAGTACTAAATAATTTGCTCATCAAGGATCTTTCTTATGTGTTTCCATTTGTCAAGTGGAAAATACTACAGCACTAGTCAAAACGTGTCAGTAAAGTCAAACGTCGGAATCAGACCAATTACAAATTGTCCATAGTAGCTAAGAAGTTCTACACATAACCCAAATAAAACACAGTTTGCCAACAATCTAACTTTTACTTTTTAAAGTTCACTTGCTTAGAGCTTAGTTAATATATATTATATTTATATGAACTATATATAATTTTCATCTTGTTGGATGAGAAGGTGGGTATAAACTTTTATACACCAAAACACATATAAAATCAAATATGACCAACTTAATTAAATTCAAAATGATTATCAGATACATAATTGTTTCCCCAAGATATTTAATATTTCTTGGAATGACTTAGAATAAAATTTTATTTTTTCCCATTTTCATCTCTTTTCCACTCTAATATGAATTATCCTAAGCTTATAAGAACACTAATGCTGAGCCAACAACAAAAAATTAATGTAGAATAAGAGAAAACCAGATAATCACCACCACCTACTTCCTACTCCTCCCCATGACCAGCAATAACTAGCACTAAAAATTAGCATAGTCAATCTGGAACAAGCCCACCATGGTTCCAACACCACATGAAATCTATTCTGTACTTAGTTTCCTGGGGAGCAACCATACCATATAAAACTTTTCTTTAGTTTTTAATAAGCACACACCAGCCATTTCTCATAATCGGAAATGAAAAAGAAAACGAGACTTGTCTTATCTTGCCTCTGACACTGAAAATATAAAAAACAAAACAAAAACAAAACAAGGACAGCAGAAACTTGAAAAAGCCAAATGGACACATAAGGAGTTGTTTCTTTATTTGTTTTCAACAGTCTAGTTTCTGAATATTGTTAACATTTGGATATACACAATCACAAAGTGGTTGTCATTAGCCATGTGTCATCGCTGAATGACTAAAATGTAGCTAATTGAAATGAGAGACATTTTAAGTATAAAATATATACCAGATTATAAAGACTTGAATTGAAAAATCATCCCAGTCACAGTTCTATAGTGACTATTTGTCTAAGTGGTAATGTTATTGGTGTATTATAGGTGTATTTTCATTGCTTCCTTTCACTTTGTTTAAATGCAGTCAGTAAAAAAAAAAAAAAACATTACAGATGTGGATTACTTTATCTTTCTATAGGTGAGTCATGAGGTAGACCATAGCCTTAACAATTATAGGAAGCTCTATTCTACTAGTTGTTCCAGCAGTTTCATAGCACACCACACAAAACAGCTTTGAGAGCATATTCCCTGCTGAGTATCCCTGTCCTCCATAGTCTAACAAGAGGAATAGCTCTACAAATTAGGGTGGGAGATAAAGGGATGCGATATAAGCATTTTATATAAAATATTAAAAAAATAGTGGCCTCAAACACATTCTAGCTTGATTTGTTTTCCCTGGTTCCTGGGCTCAGTTTATGATTCCTACTTTGGAGGGAAGCCCTTCTTCTGCATGAGGAAGCTCAAAAATAGCCAACCAGGGAACTGGGCTGGGGGCTATGTGAGCAAGGAGGATCTGAAGCCCAGTACACCAGGAAGATCAGAATGGGAGGGATGGCATGATAAAAGGGACTTCCCAGCCTCCCTCCTTCCTTCTCTCTGCTTCCTTTCCCCTCCTGGCTTCCAGCTATCCTCTCTGCCACACCTGAGACTCATGTTCACACCCTCTAATCAACTGCAGGTACAATAAGACCCAGGGAAAGTAATTTGAAGCTGGATTTCCTAAAATATAGTACAGGATAGTTTATTAAAGACACTCATTTATGGAAGGAAATAAATATGGTGTGTGTGTGTGTATGTGTGTGTGTGTGTGTGTGTGTGTGTGTGTGTGTGTGAATCTCTAGAAGTGGGACACATAGTTTCACACTCTGATAGAAAAGTGACTATATGCTTAAATAACTACAATGTTGCTTACTATCAAAATGCTTTCAGTAAAGAAAAAAATTCTGAAAGGTCTAAGCATACATGTAGATCCTGTGACTATTGTGTGTAAACCCTTTTGCAGGTAGATTTTCAGTGATGTTATGATTGGATACTGTCATTTTAGTAATTGATATGTTAATAAATTAGACCTCAACATAGACACCGTCTAATTCTAGTCGAAGACTACACAGTTGGAGCAATAAAGAAAAATATCTGTGTTGTTGGTCTCAAGGCTTTGAGGAGATACAGCTGTGATCTAATACTTAATTCATATTCATATTAGCATACGTCCTATAGGACTAAAGGATTTTAAGCCAACAGAAGATTGTGAACTATCATAGGCAGTACATTAAATCAGAAACAAAAGTGATAAGTAACAATCATATATTTCAAGTTATTTAGACTAAATACTTAGGCAAACCAATAACCAACTATATGCCAAAACAAATACACAAATAGAATTGGAGGAGTCAGCCATCATACCTTATTGTGTGTCTGAGTCTGTCCAACCAGTATGAGGATATTGGATGAGATGATAGATAGACAGAAGTTAATTAGAATGATGGACCTCTCAGAGCGAATGTACCTAGTGAAAGAGAGAAAGAAATGTGATAAATTTCATATCATATAATTGGTGGAATTAACTGGAAAAAGAAGCTATTATCCCGTTTCATACAAAGATATGAAAAACCATTTTTCATATATATATGCATATATACATACATATATATTTCCTTTAGGTACTCAATTTTAGAGTACATAGCATGTGTAAGAAACACTTAGACTTTCTTTTAATAATATTTCATGATTTACAGAGCCCAAGTTGAACATATCTGCAAACAATGAATTCACTTGTCATGGATATATAAAATTTCTTGGAATTACATCTATCATTATAATCACCTTCTTACACATGTATATGTACATTTATAATGTCTATATTAGCAAACAGAAATGCTGAGGCCTAACAGGAAAGTCCTGCAACTCCCCTATATACTAGAAGAATAGATTCTTTTTTTGTGATTCCGTGAACATCAATAGCTACTCAAGCATTTTTATGTAGCTAGGCTTTTCCTTATGTCCTTGAGTATCTCTTTTGAGAAAAGAAAGTAGCAAACATCTTTATAAATAAAAATGAACTCACTCCTGAGATGATCTTTCCCCATTAGATGGGAGAATTCTTGGTGACTGCCATTTTTTACTCGTAGGAAGAAGTGTTTATATATGATGTTATAGAATTGGAATGTGCACTAACGTAAGCAACAGTGAGAACTGCTCAGAATCAAATGCTAAACCAGATGTTTGCTCTGAAAGGGTAGCAGCTATTTTGCTTACCTGTATTCTGTGCTAATCACCGAATGACAATCTCTGTAAGGAAACCTTGTACTAGGGATGTGTTCAGCCTGTTCCATTTCCACTAAAACCTGGGCTCTCACTCCATAGCAGACAGGATTTTCTGAGTAATGTTAGATGGAGAAACTCAAGATTTGGAGATACTATTTGATACAAAGTTTTTTCTCTCTCCTCACTATATCTGTGAATAGCATGTAAGCAGAAACCACATACTCCAGAAATTAAAGCAAGATAAAAACAAAAATAATACCAAAACACAAATATTAGTCGTCATGATGTAAGAGAATTTTTCTTCACAAAATAAACCCAGATTGGACTAAGCTAGGCTGAGAGCATACAGTGTCTTCAGGAGTTGTTGGGCCTGTCTCATGTATTCTGAGTAGCTAAGCATATGATAAGGCTCACTGAAGAGCTAAAGGTATCAACAAATATTAAGTTGTTCCCTTTTTGTGGATAGAGGCTATAAATCTTTTCTGATGTTAATGGCTTCCATCATAGTAGAAACATATATCTTGACACTAGGATTTCATTGGCAGTTTCTGCTTATAAGTAAAACAACAATAACAATAACAACAGACAGACAAAGTAATACAAGATCAACTGGCTGCCCTGAACACTGTTAAGATGTTGTCTTTTCTCAACAACACTGAGTCACATTGTTGTATTAGATACTGCTAAGAAATGTCACTACTTCCAACATCATTGTATGACATTCTATATTGAAAAAATTGTCGACTCTTTATGTCAATAAGTTGACTGAGAGGCCACATTGAATTGCTTTTTGATGTAACAGTGTATTACTCCTAGTTGTATGGAGAGATGGAGAGAAAACAGCTTACTATATTATAATTGTCATAACTATCATCATAATAATCAACATTATCATGATCACCAATAGTGCTAATAGTAATGAAAGTATTGTCTCTGAGAATTGAGCCTGAGTATCACAAACTAAAGGCAAACACAGATACAGCCCTTTCAATTTTTAAGGAATATTTTTAATAACTACATGGAACATCTGTAAAATTCAAAATAGCATGATGTCTATAAAGTAAATCACATGCTAATACACTTTAGAAACCACTGGAAATACATTAATCCTAGATGTTTTCATTAGAGAAATAGGCAGGAGGATCTCGACACTCTTACCACTGAATCAAAATGTTTATTTTAATGTTATTTATAAACATCGAGTGTGTTTATAAGGTGCTTTGAATGAAGGATGCTACAAGATCCATTTAGAAATGCATGCATCTTGATACTTCTTTCAAGTCATAATTATTACTTCACTTGTCTTATGGTTGGACAATGAGGGAATGATCACTTAATTATTTTTTGGCTTTTTTTGAGACAGGTTTGTTTCTGTGCAGCCCTGGCTGTCCTGGAACTCACTCTGTAGACCAGGCTGGCCTCGAACTCAGAAATCCACCTGCCTCTGTCTCCCAAGTGCTGGGATTAAAGGTGTGCCACAACTGCCTAGCAACTCAGATTTGTGCAGTTTCCTGGTACTCCTTTCTGTAATTCTCAACTTCAGGATAGGTTTTGATATATTCTTTTATGAGTTCTGAAATTCCTAGAATTCTGTTGTAGTAAGTGACTGTGCTGCATTTTTTTGAATTTTAGAAAACTGCATATGGATAAACAAATATATTATATATCAACATTGCCTATTCTAGGTATAAGGGAGGCAGGCAGGTAGGGAGGGGGAGGGGTAAAACAAAAGGTAGGATTGGTACCTGAATAGAAATTGCTAAAAATAGAATTTATTTCTAGACTCCAATGGCTATCAATAATGAGGTTGTCACCAATTACCTAGTATCTTAGCAAATTCCTTCATGTATTTAAAAAAAAGATATATCATTTATACAATTACAAAATGGTATTCTTCCAAGCCTGTCAGTTCATCCTTACAGGATAACATACTGATTGAGTCTTGAATATATAATCTTGTTTTCTACTGTATCATATCTACATTAGACACTTTTCTATTTCCTCTCTTCCTGTATCAGTGTGGCTGCTCTAAGTATTTTCCTGGTGGGCAATATGACCACAAGGATGTAGAACTTCTTTCATATTGCTGGCTCACATTGTACAATATTTTCCTTTTGCACAAAGCATAAAAAATTTAATATATCTAATAATTTAAATATCTTTCACAATTGACTCTTTCTTTCAAAAGGGTGAAAACCATAAAGGATAGTGATGGTTTATTTAAATGTCAATGTTAATCTAATAAATATTCCTTATTAAACAGTAATTGATTTTTAGTTTTTCTGGTGATTGTAAAATCCTTAAGTAAATATAAAAGACTTTGAGGTAGGCACAACAACTCCTGCAATGTTAGATATATCAAATATTCTGGAAACAATAGGAATTATCTGCATGCTAATGTAACATTACATTTTAGACCATATTACTATTGACAATGGTTATAAAAACTTTAAGTATTAAAATTATAAAATCCAAAAAAAATTATAAAATCCATTAAGAAGTGTGGCCATATTGTACATATACATTGTCAATGCATGAGTAGACATACTAAATCTCACAGGCCCAATTCTTACTAAGCATCCTAAGAAATGCCAAATAAATTATATAGAAAAATATTAAATTTTTACAGACTATTATGTAGATGAAATTTAATGTATAGCGGAACAAAATTTTCCAAACATTTCCCTTTCATATTTTTATGATGTCCTTTTATCAAACTTGTCAAAAATCTGACTCATGGCAAACACTGAAGTAAGTGACCTTTTGTGGACAACTTAGAAATTTCATTATTGCTTTTCCCATCAGAGAAGGCTTTACTCATTGTACAGGGCACACTGAAAGCATGCTTGGCACTTGAGAACTTGATATCCTATCCTGTAGAGAGAATTTCGACTGTACCAATTAAGTTCTGAGGTTCAACAGCAGCTGATATAAACATTATTCACACAGAGAAGAAACTTGAGAGAGAAGAGAGTTGTGTTGGCATGTGAACTTGTCAGAGTCTACAGTCATGTTGGCTAGAAGAAAAGAATGCATGCATGTTTTGTTTATTTATCTTTACCACCGACAAATAAAAGACAGAGAATTAGGTAAATATGGTTCATGTGTCCCAGTTCTATCACAGAAGTTCTACTTCTGTTATAAAAATCCTGGTTTCCACATGTGATGAAAACAGTAGATGTTTGTTCTTACAATCACCATTTTAACACAGAGAAACTGAGTTCTCCATTTCAGGCCTACCCACTGACTACATACCTCCATAGTGCTGCATACACAACTGCTAGAGTTATCAAGGCTAGGCAGGAGAGGCCACTGCCTACTATGAGGGTAACTGACGGGGTGCCAGAGGATTCCATGACCTGTAAGTTAGGGGGGAGGAAGAAAAGAAAAAGAAATTTTACATGAACAAAACTTAAATTCCAGACTCAGAGAAACTAAGCGATCACTCAGGAATAGCATAAATTGTTGTTATAGTTACCAGATAATTAACCACAGAACACTCAGTTCACACATTCTTGAGCTCTAAAAGGACGGGCTCCCCCTTCTCTCACGCTGTGAAGTAAGTAATAAAGCCTTCAGAGATGTTTGGCTAGAGCTCATCACTACTGAAAGTTGTCTAAAAGACCCCAAGCTACAACGTGACCATCACTCATAGGTGAAGTTTTCTTTGAGTGAAATCTGAAGCAGCATGTTTTTTTTTTTTTAAACTAAGTACAGTTTAGTTATTTCTCCATATGATTCTTGGTAAGACTTGCCTTGCTACTCCCTTTTATAAACCCTTATGTTACCCAAATCTGGTGTACAGAAAAATCTGAAACTTTCTGACTTTTGACAACTTTGTTCTGAGTCAAGAATTCTCACATGAAATTTCACTTGCTTGGCTTCCAAGTGTACAGAAGAAAATAGAACGCTATACTTAAGCCCTTCAATTACATATTTCCCTATGAACAAAGTATGTGGAGATAATTTGCATAGTACCAGTATCAGTCCCTAAAACCATGACCTTGAAAAATAAGCTTATATTTTTAAAAACATGTATAAACAGTACCAATATCCACTGATCCAAATGGTTTCCTTTCTTAGACAGTAGCATGACCATAACTAACGAATTCAGCTGGTTTTCATAAATTTTTATATTAGAACTTTGAAGCAATACATTGTATGATTAACTGTGTCATGAAATCTGTATCAAATTATTAGGTAAATGTACCATCAGAAGAAGCAAAAGTAGTGATACTTTTAGGCCAGATTCAGGCAGAAAGTCTTATTTATCAGAATATCTATTTGACATTATTTCAATTTTCTGTAAAATTTTCTCAAAATATATTTGGTGATAACATTATTTTTCTCTTAGACTGCACTGTACAGCTCTTTCTTTCAGAAACTATTTTCCTTTCCTTTTTTTTCTTTGCAAAAATCTACATGCTTTTAAGGAATGATTTTACAGTTCCAAACAACCATGTCTCCATGAAAACTTAATTTGATTTAAAAATACATATGTATCCAAGGACACCCTCAGAAAACCTGTGCTGGAAATATCCAATGCAGATCTGCAATGTGTTCAGCTCTAGTGGCTGGGGTCTTCTTTCTACTCCTAACAGCATTGTCACAAATTCCCCTAGAAACAGCCTTCCAGCTTTAAAATAAACCTTGAGTTGGCAATTATTTTTATTTGAAAGTTTGCAGAATATTACTAATATCAGAGTAGATCTCCAAAACTATACTACAGAAATGCCAAGTTATAAGACATAAAATTGAGTAGAATTTAGTTATCGCACACCAACTAGAATTCATTTCACCAAGCTACTGTAGCTGAGGAGAAGAACCCGATTTTGCCACCCTGCAACCTTTTCTATTTCCCCCTTTGAAATGCAGTTCCCTGGAGAAACACTCGCCACAATGTCCCTGCCTTTGCATTAAAGCCGTGTTTTCCCTTTGTTACTTACTATTTCTCTAGGTTGCTGAGCCAAAATGGCGAAGGTAGAGAGCCGATCACATAAGCATTTCGTATGGGATGCATCGGTAAGCACAGTTTTACATCCCTGGGTGGACCACGTTCCCAAAGATTCGTTCCTGCAAAGGGGGTGGAGGGGAGATCGGGATAAATACGCCTGACAGCCAAGTCCGTAAAGAAGAAAATGCAGTTTAATTGAGAGAATCGCCTACTGTAATTCCCGTACAGGAAAAAAAAATCTACTTGTTGTTGAACAGGACGTAATTTAGATGCATCTCCAGTAATGCAAAGCGAGAGTGGGAAAAAGCAAGCAGGCGGTGGTGCGGCGTGCAGAGAGCTGTCCAGCGCCGGAGGTGCTGAAATCAGGACTAGCTCTGTCCAGCCCTCTGCGAGAAACAGCGGCGGCGGCAGCGGCACCAGCAGCCGCTGAGCGTTGGCAGACACTTGCTATGCTCATCGGATCGTTTCAAACACTCAGAGTGTAAAGAGGCTTTTCATATTTTCATACCAGCTCTGATTCCAGGCCCGTGGTTTGGACCGTGAATGCTGTCTTTTAAAATGCGGATTTCTCTGAAAAGCCTGCCTAAAAGGTTACATAGCTTGGGTTGGGTGATACGATCTTCTCCGCTGCTGGTAAGGGATTTTTTTCTTCCCTTTAGAATTAGCTGCTGTGAAAATTTCACCCTGGAAACGGGAAGAGGCATCAGCTGGTTCCGACTCTCACTGCCTTTGCCTGGTATCCAGGGGAGGGGTGGGCTTCAAATTAAGCTTCCCACTCTACACTTACTCGAATGCTCTTCTAAAGCCCCTTAATATTTCTTGCCCTCAACTGCCTCTTTGTCCAAGCGCAGAAACATTAAGCTAATCCCAAGTCCACTGAATATTTAGAATAAACCCACCCCAAAGTCCAGCAGGATGGGGGAGGGGTTCTGGTTCAATTTTCTCTTTGGTGTAGCCATTTAAAACGCTAAAGCATATGGTTTCTTTCCCACCCCAGCAGAACAATAAAAATGGTATCAACCTACGTCTTGTTAGTAGAGCTGGTGTTGATGGGGGAGAACCCTGTCGCCCCCCCCGCCCCCGCTGAACTACTCTATAGACAGAGAGGAAAAGGGGAAGCTGCAAGGCTCAACCAATCAACTTTATTATCCTTACACGTGCTCTGTATAGAATGCACCAATTGTTACCTCCCCTCCCCCCAGGCATGGAAACTCTCCAGCTAGGAAACCTGTATGTGTGAGTGTTCTTTAATATTTTAGCCAAGTTACTATATGTGTTAAAAATGACTCTGAAACTTGAAGGGGGGAAAACCCACAAGGAATAGTGTTCGTTTCTAAGTAGCTTTGGTTTTTTGCCTTTTACATTTTTTTAATGCCTGAGGTCATTCCCTTAAATGTGCATATAGTCTGTTTCAGATCACTGAGGGTTTGTCACTTGGACTTGCAACTTAAGCTACAGAGTACAGTTTACACTATTCCCTTTTGGAGTCTATAAGCAGTCCCTTTTTAATATTCATGGGTTGATACCAAGAAGGAACACACTATATTTGGGAATTATTAGATAAAAATTATGCCCTATCTTAATGAAAAAAATCTCAGAGTGTTCGCCACTTCAAAATTTTTTAAGTCTTCCATGATATCACTCAAGCATGCCAAATAATCTTTTAAAACTAAACCTAGTTTTACTTAAGTTGCAACTGTTTCAATTTGTAATTGTACCGAGTCACAGGCATGTAGCAAACAACTTTTTTCATTAGCTGTATATCTCTGATCTTTTCTTTGTGACAGTCAAGACCAAAGGAAAAGCATTTATCTCAGCTGGTCAATGTTTTAAAGAAGAAGATATACCTAAGAACCTGATGAGTTTTAAGACAACAACTCCATTGCTCATCCTGGACGGCAAGTCTGCTTTAATGCAGTAACTGTCCTCTCAAGATGGAGTCTAAGTACTTATGACTTCCACATGATGAATTTATGTCCCACAAATGACTCTGATGTCTTGACAAGGAAAAGAACTTTACTGTAAATAAGATCTCAAAGTAGAGAAAGTTCTGTATTTATATATATTTAATGAGAGTTCATTACTCAAGATATTAGCATCATCCTACTCTGACTGTCATATAATGTCTGGATTCAAAACAGTGTTGCTAGACTCTGAAGATCCCATAAATTTTAGAACAAGTCTTTTCAAAAGTGGGTCAATTTGCTTTACTCTGTACAGTGATTGAATGGCTAACCTCCCCTAGCTCTGGGCAGAATTAAGAAGTAACTAATTCTGGTTTCTAAGTGATACCCTTTCACGCTCCTTTGTGCTTTTCTCCCCAACACGAGCTGCTCCATGTTTTCATGCATCTCCTCTTGGTTCTATATCACCCGTCCTTTTGCCACAATACTGCCCCTTATACTTTGTCTTATGCACAGTTATCTATGAGATAGTAAATATGGTCTCGCAAGCTCTTCCTTATTTAAAAGAAAATATAAAGCAGTGTCCTAAATCTGGTAGGGAGACACCAACATTTGCAACAGGTGGTATGAGGGATGGTCGGCAAGGTGAGAGAGGAGTTGTCAAGTTCTACATCTGGTTGCTAGTATACGTTGAGTCATAAGGGTTGTGCCATTTTGATGCATGTATATCATTTTTTCCATAAAATACCTTGTTACTTCATGACAAATAACTCCTTTTGTGGGGGTAGTCTCCCATCATCAGGCTGGTCTCCAACTTTCTATGTAGATGAAGATGACCTAGAACTTCTGATACCCCTGCCTCTACTAACTGGTTGCTGGAGTTACAGGCATGTTCCACCATGCCTAGTTTCTAAAGTGCTGGTGATTGAACTCGGGGCTTGGTGTATGTAGTCTTGGCTGACTGAACTATGACCCCAGCCCCATGAAACTCTTATCAGTTGGGTTTTTCAACAATTAGCAAAGCGCTAGCCGTTATTATAAACCATCTGCTATGCATTGCTGGTACATTTAAACTTTCCAAGGCTTATTCTCACTGTAAAGCATTCTTAGAAAGCATGGTACACATGTCCGATTGATTTCAAGGATATCTGTAAAGCAAACTGTTAAGCAGTTGAACTAATGTGAAGCTACACAGCTGTCCCGTGCTGCACAGGGCGTGTTTATTTTTAATATCACATTCACTGTTCTGGCCATCACATTATTATTCTTCCCATGTCATAATTTTTCATGCTACAGTAAAAAGTCATAACTGTAATTTTTTTCTTTATGAAGTTTAGGTTGCCATTCAAAATACAAACATCTGATACAGTGAAATGCAAAGATGTAATAAGAATAACAGACCAATGATGTCAGAAGTAGATGCAATAGGATGCAGGCATCCATATTATACTGAAAACCATATATTTCCTTTTCATGACATCTTTCTGTACATTATGCATTTTTTCAAATAGTCTTTAATCATAGATAGCTATGCTTGCAGAAATCCCTCACAACCAGTGAATTCTTTGTTGGATACACCTACATTCATCAGTGTTAGCTATTAGCTGTCACCTGCACATGCCTTTCTTCCTATTAATAGGCTGGCTAAAAGGAGAACATCTTCCTGCCCCAAGGATTTAAAAGCGCACAAAATTTCTCTAGAATATAAGAATAAGAACTCAATTTGTGTTTACCTTATAACTTAATATTTATTTGAGGACTTTACCCAATTTTCTTAGCATCTATCAGGATGATTTTTGGACCTGAGTACTGGTGGCAATTTTTAAATTTACTTTTGGAAAATACAGCATATGTATCTATCCTCTATGACTTAAAATTACACAAATAACTACATTTAAGGGAAAATTAGACGCTGATTTAAATAAAAGCTATTTAGTTTTAAAATATTAGCAAAATATATCTGTTGCATTTGAAAACTGTTTTAGGATATCATGGGACTGATCTTATGAAAAATTCAAGTAGATATCCCGCTTTATTCTTTTACAAGTCAGCCATCCTTCCTCATCTATCTCAGAGAACAAGGTGAGTGTGCATGCCCAGAGAAGCCAAACACATCCCACCAGAGCCTGGAGTGGAGTTCAGTTGGCTTGGAGGTGTCTTCTTAGGTTCTGTGAAATGGGTACTCTAGAAGCACAACAGTTGCTCTCAGCTGTACAGCCATCTCTCCAGCCCAATTAGGGATTATTTATTTTTAATGTTACGTTTTCATTAGAATATAAAGTCACAGCATTCATTAAATATTAGCCTATTGAGTGCTAGGATTGTAGATGCAAGTTATCAGACCCAGTTTCTAATGTGTTTTAAAACAATAAATCTTAGAGCTGCCCTATAACATGTTAATAAGATTATAAAACTCAGAGCTAAATACACACACACACACACACACACGCACACACACACACACACCTTCAGATGAAGATTAACATTAATGTAAAGATAAGAGTAACACTAACTTGAAGTATTTTACTTATTGGGTAATTTTTCAATCACCAGGAACCTGGGAATCATAAAGGAAAGAGTCCTGGGATTAATTATGACTCTGTCATTCTCTACAGCAGATTTACAATTAGTCACGTAGAAATTAGGGACCAACAGTTCATACCAACTGGTAAAGGTCCTTACTGCTGTGCTTGGGATCTTAGTATGATCCATAAAACCCAACTAGTGGGAGGAAAGAACTGACTTTCACAAGATGTCCTCAGACCTACATGTGCACACATACACAAATACACACAACAAATACAACTAAGTAACATATATACAGTACTAAATATATATTATATATTATATATATTATATATTTATATACTTAGTTCCATTAATTCTCAGTTCCTTGCTTATCTTTAATGTTCATAGCCGACTCTATCATATTAGTTGATACAGTCATCTAACTTTCCTCATTTATGAGGTTAACCCTAACAATGCCATATTAGGACTCTTGGTGCTTTTGAGAACTTGATCTCATTTGTGATCCCTGATTTGCTGCTTTTCACTCAGCAGAGACTTTATGGGGCACTGGGGATAAACCCCAGGGTTGTCTTTGCTAGGCAAACATTCTACTATTCCAACCTCAGGTCAACCACCTTTGAACTGTAATTCAGGACTGGTTTAGTGGCTAACAGAAGATGTTGCATGAACTTAATGAATTTGCAGAGCAGTTTTAGGGGAAGCTTTTTAATCCAGGTAGTGGGTTAAAACTCCAGATAGTGTTTTAGCTCTAACCAATTTGCTGTCCCTTAGCATAAAACAAATATATAATTGGAAGAGTATCAATGGCCCTTAGTAGAGACATCTATTGCCTCTGGCTTCAGTAATCATTTAATGATAATATCTGAAAGATTCAACATCTTTTTGGTAATTATGTTCATTCCAGTAGGGAGGCTGGCATCAATACATGTTTATTGAATGATTTCCAAATGCTTGATGAGCAAAAAGATGCATAAAAATAAATAAAGATATATGTTTTAAGAGAACTGAAAGTCTGTTAGGACTAACAGCAATCCTAGAACATGTTTTCTGCATTACTAAGTGAACAAACTATTTCAGAATATGATGTTGGCTCTGCCCTCGATGTCTAAGTCACCACCGTCCTTTACTTGACTCAATCTCCTTCCTAGTTATCATTTCCATGTTTGCCACTTCTCTCAAGTACAGTCCAAACAGAGAAGCCAAAGGGACCCTAATGTCAAATATGATAAATTATGTCATTCCTTAGAAATTGTCATTTTTTGCACATTTAATAATACATTTAATTCAACAAGAAATCAAAGACCCTTTTTCATATCTTAGAATGTACCCTGAAACTTCAAATCTTTTTTTTTTTTTTTTTTTTTTTTTTTTTGGTTTTTTGAGACAGGGTTTCTCCGTGTAGCCCTGGCTGTCCTGGAACTCACTCTGTAGACCAGGCTGGCCTCGAACTCAGAAATCCACCTGCCTCTGCCTCCCGAGTGCTGGGATTACAGGCGCGCGCCACCACGCCCGGCGAAACTTCAAATCTTAATACAAATGTCTACATATATATACTGCTCTTCTGGATTCCTGCCTTGTAGCTATTTTTTTCCTCGCACTAGTCAGCTTCAAGCAATCCGTTTATTTAATTTATGTTCAAATTTCCTAGAAATCCCCTCTTCTAATCTTCTGTTGATTAAAGACATTTTAATATTTAAAAAATTTATTATGGTATGTATATAGATGTATTATTTGCATGTATGTCTGAATGTCATCTGAATAAACTGCCTGCAGAGGTCAAAAAAATTGTCATTTTTTTTTACTTTTTAATTTCTCATTTCCCTCTTCTTGCTCACAGTAAAACACAAAGCACTTACAATGGTCTGTAACCCTCTCTACATTTAGCTTCCCACTGTCTCTCTGCCACCATCTCTTAAACATTCCCTTCTGCATGTCATTTCCAACTACAATGAGCCCCTTGTTGGCTCATGTTGGCATGCTGTGCTGGGTATTCCCTCAGTTCAGAATGTGCTTTTCAGTTGTAAATACACTGTTGCCTACCAGTGAAAAAGTCTTGGCCTTCATCTCATACAATCTGAGTTGCGACCACTGACTGGCCAGTGTGTGACAGTGCTCTCCATCCATAGTTGCTTAAAAATGTGTACAAATTCTGTTTAGGCCTTTGCCTTGAGAGGTTGAGTTCAGTCCCTCACCTCTTGAAATACAGTGCAACTGTGACACTGATTGGACTTCTGTGGAAGTGCGTGATTTCTGAGACCATGCCTCAAGAGGGCTTATATTGTGATTGTCTCGAACTGATACTGTGATACTAAATAGTCCAGGCTGGCCTCATGGAGGATAAGGAACCACCACCATCTAGCAGGCATCTTAAATCATGTATCCCCATGATGACCTGCATGATGACCTGCAATACAGAGCCTGGTGAATCATATCAGCTCAGAATCACATGCGCTATACCCAATATTTGACCCAGAGGATTATGAGAAAGTAAGGAGCTGTTGTAAACCACAGATACTCAGTGAGGCTCCTTTTATAATAAAGGGGAAAGCACTCTGTCTCCTGAGATTCTCTTTGCTCTTACTCTGGTCATTGCACACATATCATGTGATTTTCCAATGGATACAGCCCATGCTGTGCCTCACACACAAAAGCATTTATTCACAAAGCAAACCCTGCATCAAGCACTTCATTTGGTAGCTTTTTGCCAACAGCTCAAGTGAACATTAGAATCTTAAGACCTAACACTATTGCATTGCATCAATTGTAGTACATTACATCAAATGTAAGTACAACTTTTATACGCACTGGGAAACCAAGAACCTTTGTATGTCTCAACTTGACCAAAATGTTTGCTTCACTGTAATGATCTGGAATCGAATTTCTAATTACCTAAGAGGTAATTAGATCTACAATGGTCATTCACATGCACCTGGCAGTCACTGAATGGATATTTGTTGGGTGGATACCCAGTACAGAATCTGACCTTATATACATGAACATTCTTACATTATTATCATTTGGGGGTGCTACATTTCCACTTTGCCTTATAGCACTTGAGAATGCAATAGAAATTTTCTTGCAGGTGCATTCTCACTGACTTTTCGTCATAAAATACACATTAAAAGCAAGAATATGTCACTCTTGAGATGGCCCGACATCATTTACTAAAATGGTGGCACTGGTTTTATTGCCAGTAACATATGTTTTTGTTATTGTTTTAAATTCAAAATAATGAGAGTAGAAAGGAGTGTGGGCCTAGCATTCAGGAAGATAGGTTATAAATATGTATAAGTACTTCACAGTGATTTATTAATAATTAAAGGTTAAAATATGCTAGCTGTCATAATTAGTTATGTAATAAGAAAATAATAATAATCCTATTAATAAATATAACAGCTAACATTTATTGAGTACCTATTCAGTATTAGGTACTCTAGTGGAAACCTAAAACATATTTTAAAAAAATTCTTTATTTTTTCCTTTTATTAAAAATACTCTTTTCTCATACAATATATATTGATTAGAGTTTCCCCTCCCTTTACTCCTCCTAGTTTCCCCCTCTCTTCCCTCCCTTCCTTCTCTGCTCCTTTTCTGTCTCTCATCAGAAAAGAACAGGCCTCTAAGAGATAAGAACCAAACTCAAAAAAAAATAAAATATAAAAATATAAAACAAAAGGGTCATATTAAAGTTGGAAACCAACAGAACAAGATTCCCAAGAACAAGCACAAGAGTCAACCCATTTGTACTCACAGTCAGGAATCACATAACAATGCAGAGCTAATAGCCATAATATATATGTATGTATTATGTGTATATATATATATATATATATATATATATATATATATGTGTGTGTGTGTGTGTGTGTGTGTGTGTGTGTGTGTGTGCAGAATGCCTGGTGCACAGCCATGTAGACCCTGTGCTTGCTCCTTCAGTCTTTGTGAACTTATATCAGTGGTGGCACATACCTTTAATCCCTGCATTTAGGATGCAGATTTTTGAGTTTGGGGTTAGCCTCGTCTACAGAGTGTGTTCCAGAACAGTCAAAATAAAGAGAAACCCAGTTCAAATAACCAATAAACAAACAAATAAACTAGCAAAAATAAGTATGATGACAAGCATGCCTATAATTCCAGCTATATGCAAGGTTGCAATAGAGAGTATTTTGAGCTCACAAATTTGAGAATAAACCAGACAATACAATGGGCCTCCCATCCCATCTCATACCTTTGGAGAAAAAGCAATGCAACTTTTTCTTTAGGAAAAACTGAGATAAATGGAACTCCTGCCTCTATCTAGAATATGAAGACATGAGAAATAAGAGTCTAGAGCTAAAAGTAGATTGAATCTCAACCTAGTTAATATGCATACACGAGGCCTGGTCTGCCTATCTTTGGTGCTATTGTTTTGTCTTGAAAAGAAATAAATGGAGTCAAGAGATTGTGACTCTCCTAGGGACATCCAGCTGATAAAGGACCGTGCCAGGATTCAAGGCCAAGTCTATGTACTCCCCAGCAGTTACACTTCCTGTGTCCTGTCCCTGCAGAGTAGACACAGGGAGAGAGCACGGCCATAGTTAGAAACACAGGGAGACTATTCAAAAATGGGAAAAGAACACCGAGAACTAAAATCCTGTGGGAATATTTTATATGCAGAGAGGAAGTGGTCAGTCAAAGGTCAAATCATAGACTTAAAAGATGTAGTTTGAGAATGATTGTCGTGCGCAAGCAATGGCGGGGGGGGGGAGCTCCTGAGAACACTGAGAGAAGCTTAGTAGAGAGGTCAGACACAAGTTAAATTGCTGCAAGTTACAAAAGGACCTGCGTGGCCCAGAAGAGTTCAGCGACAAAAGGGACAACACGGCAAACCACAAGTCAGGCAACCCAAAATGAAATGCTTGTGAAATAACCCTTCAGTTTACGACCGTGTCTTATTTAGTCTTCTGCTGCTGCGATAAAACAGCATGGCCAAAGACAGCTCATGGAAGAGTCTATTTGACCTTTAGATTCCAGAGGGATGAGAGTCCATCATATGGAGGCGTGACAGCAAGGAACAGGCATGACCACTGGAGTTGGAAGCTTACAGACCATAGGCTCAACTGTGAACGCAAGCAGAGTGAATTGGAAGAGAAATGGGGATTTAAACTCTCAAATCTTGCTCCAGTCATTGTACTTCCTGCAGTGAGGCTACAGCTCTCATAACTTCCCCATACAGGGGACCAAATCGGGACAAAGCGTTAAATTGCCTTGGGTGGAGGGAAGAGGACTTATGGGACATATGGTGAGGGGGGAACTGGGAAAGGGGAAAGCCTTTGGAATGTAAACAAAGAATACAGAAAATAAAAAAAAAATGCCTTAGCCCATGTAGGACAAGTTCTCATTTAAGCCACCTGAGAAAGGTAGCAATCTTCAAACATTTCGTGATGTAGATGAAAGAGTCCCGAGAAGTAGCAAGGGGAAGTGGTAAGGATGAGAAAGGACTTGCCAGTTTGGCTCAGAGTCATAACGACAATGATAATGTTAAAAAAAAGGAAAGAGAATAAGTTCTTTCGAAACTCCAATGGGAAGAATATCATTTTTTTTCAAGAAGATAGTGAAACTCACGTATCAAAGTTCCATTATGCCAATCTCATTTTTCTTCTCAGAAATTCCTGAAACTTTTGTATAGCTCACTTTAAAAGGCACAACTTGAACCATGGAGAAAGAAAAATAAAAAAAAATAAAATAATTTGGAAGCAGGAATTTTAATGACATCGGAAAGGTTAATAGACTTCAGCTAACTGAGTTTTGAGTAACATGTCTAATGAATACTGAACCACATTTCATTTTCAATACACAGCTAGAGCAAGCAAGACTTTCAAAGTTGTTCTTGAGTGCTGTGTGTGGGCAGGGAGAGGCAATACATTATTTTTTTTATTTTCAAAGGGTTTTAAAAATGCTTTGGACATTGAGTGTTAGTTAATCTCAAAATCACAAAACAATTCACTCTATTTGGATTTATTTCCCTCAGAAAAGCTGTTTATCTGGGCTGGTAACCAATTTTTAGCCGGACATAATTTGCAACAGCTGAGATGCACAACCCTGAAAAAGCAGAATTATTGAAATAAAATAGAGCACATTTAAACATATGTTACTTTCCCTACTTCTTAATAATCTGGATAGAAAGCCAGTCCAGGGCATGATAGACCATTGTAGAACAGTAACAAAGTGCATTCAAGGTCCCATGAATTTATTATCAGCTTACTTATTTCCTGATCCTAATGACTTCTACTTCATATGCTTTTCATAGAGGATAAATCCCAACGTTAATGCACATAGACAAAATGAATAGAAATAAGTTTGAAAAGACAATACAGGTTGCTTCAGGCTACTAAGTTAAAAGTAGTTTTGTTCCTTTATACTTTTTAGGCTTTTCTGCTTATCTCAAATATCTATATTATCATTATCATTAAAAACTCTTGCAATACAAAAAAAAATTGAAAAGGAGTAAGAGAAAAAAACTATTGACTGAGTAAAACACTGAGTAAAAGTGTGCATTTGTAGAAAATTGATTCCTTCTTAAAGACTTCTATGATTTAAAATTGTTCCCTTGCAAGAACACTAAAAGTTATATCTTAAAAGAAAATATAAATATATCTTTTCAAAGCACATATTTTTATGTGGATTTGGGATGTACATGTTTCAGTATTAAATAGGCCCTCTCTTTTACTCTCAAGTATTAAGCCCCTTTGAAGTACCTAGCTATTTTCTTTTAGACTTTATTAATGTTATGGTGTGTTGAAGAGATGTAATCATAGTTTGGTTTATAGATTATGATTTATTTTTTATTACCGTTGATTATATAAGATGTCACATCATCAGAAAGTAATCTGTTTAAGTTACACAAATAATCTTTCCCCATTTATAGTGATAAGACCAACAGATACCTTTAAAATATGAATGTTATTTTGAATGTCTATTAAAGATACCTGGTTAAACAGACTATATAAGATATGTAAGTACGATCAATTGCTTTGCCCAAAAATCCATGCTGCATATCTTGGAAAAAGATTACAAAGGCATATCTTTTCCCACAATTCCTATCAATTCTATGGCAACTCAATACACTGTGAAACATTACCTACCAAATACACTTTGAAACCCTTTGAACAAAGCAGCAAATTTACATCTATGATGCTTGTAGGAGTTAAAAAAATTATACTAAGAAATTCAGCAGAAGCACTCCACAAGAATTTCAGGTGCCTTGTGTTTATTACATATGTGTGCACATGCCTGTAGTACTCACCCTAATCTGGAAGAGGAGTTTTAGTTCTAAATAATTCATTCCTAAGACAAAGAATTGAGGGGATAATTAAGCCCTTCGTGTTGAGTCACACAAATGCAGTTGTTCTAACAGAATTCCTTTAAAAAGAGACAGGGATTTTATATCTTGACATAATTGTACTTTAAAAATACAACTAAGTGTTGCACACGAAAATGCAGAAGAATGTTCACTGGACATTCATTTTATTGAAGTGACAAGGAATGCAAGGGGTTCTTTGAACTGAGCAGGCATTCCAGGCATTAGAGTGATGTGTCTGTGCTCACTCACTCTGCTGGGTCCATTTGAGGAACCTGGGTTCTAGTGCAGAGAGAACAAAGACGAGTGGAAGAGCCGAACATGGAAATACTAGTCATGGACACAGAAAAATAAAACAAAGTCAGTCTACATAGCTTAGTAAAATGTTAACTAAGAAAGTAATAGTCTAGGCAAAAGGAATGCTTCATAACCATGTATCTATAACTAACACATTAGTTTTATATTAATCCTAATATCCCTCATTTGCAAGTATTGAATTCTTTCAAAAGCTAATCAATATTCCAGCATTGCAGTGTTCATAGTGAAAAAGCTCTTTCAACCTAAGCCAGGAGGCAAATATTCTTTACTTATTCCATAATAGAAATATGTGTTCAACCGTCCAGTGAAAATTGGTAACAGTGATTTCCGTAAATACCAGAGACAACTCTTACTTTTTTCTCCTCTTTAAAGTCACTCTTTGGATGTGCTTATGGTCCCTGTCAAAAGCACCTTCTCATTCTCATTTCTGCTGTGGCAGCATCTTCAGAGTCTATAGGACAATAAATGTTTCTCCCGCATAAACTCATTTTTTATCAATTTTTTTTAATTACAACTGTGACATTGGGAAATTTCTTTTCTAATTTCATCTGTGCCACCAGAGTGTTGCTACCCAGAATGCAATTCCCTGCCTAACTGGGAATCACATCCCTACTACCAACTAGAAACTTGCATACTGTGTTTAACCATAGAGGAATTTGTAGTCAAGAAACTCAACAGGAGGAATATCCTTGCCAATTATTTATTTAATAGTTCTATGTGTCAATCATTATTAAAAATAATGAAAATGAACTTGGTATGGTAGCTTATGCTTGTACTCAAAGCATAGGAGCAGAAGGAAACAGGAAGGCCATAAGTTTGAGGCCAGCCTAGGTTACACGTTGAGTTTGAGGTAGCCTCAGCCATAGTCTGAGGTCCTATTTTAAAAATAAAACCAGAAGCAAAAAAACCCCCCAAAATCCACATCAACCAACCAAACATCCATCCAAAAAGGACAAAACAAAATGAAAACAAAACAAAAAGTCTAGTTCTATAAAAATGCAATGTATCATCATAACATCACAATATAGTGTTCTTGACAAGGGCATTATGTTTGGGGATCAAGTGACATGAGCAAGATTATTATCAGAATTCTCTGGCTCGAGATGTAACTCAGTTGATAAAGTACCTAGCATGCAGGAAGCCAAGTTTAATTCTAGCATCACTTATAACTAGGAATAGCAGAATACATCTGCGATTCCAGGATTTAGAAGATAGAGGAGAATCAGAAGTTCAAGGTGATCATGTGCTATAAGCCAGACCACTATCTCTATAATTAAAAAAAAAAACCAACAAAACCAAAAGTTATCTAGTAATATTAGAGGCCAGGCCTGAAACACTTAAACTTAAGAGAAAAAAGTAATTAATACCCTATATGAAAAAAAGGGAAAAAAAGAAAAAATGATTGCCCTATATATTTTTTGACTTACTATAAATATACCAGGAATGGAAGCAGAATCTTGAGTTAGCAAATCTCTTTGGAATCTTATAACTGCATGGCCAACAACTAATATTTGTCTTATGTCATGGGTGGCCAGCATAATATCAAAAGAAAAATTATATACCGCCAGAAGAAAGAATCTATGTCATATCTTGGCATGAAATGCAAAAGATATAATCTTTCTATCTCCAAACACTACAATTACCAGTAGACTATCAATGGAAACCTTTCATTCCAAGTTTGGAAATGTTGAGCATTTAAAATAATAACCTGAGAAGTATGACTACTCAAAACTACACGTTTCTTGATTTTATATACTTCTGGCTTTGGGGAAATTTGAAGATAGATGTCTTGTTAAGAGTCTGTGTTTCACCTACTTTCTATAAAAGAGTGAGATGTTATCTTAATTAGGGTATCTATCGATTTGAGGAAACAGCAGGACCAAAGCAGTTTGGGGAGGAAATGGTTTAAGCCACTTATGCTTCCACATCAAAGTTCATCCTCAAAGGAAGTCAAGACAGAAACCTGGAGGCAGGAGGTGGTGCAGAGGCCAGGGAGGAGTGCTGCTTGCTGGCTTGCTCCTGGGGGCTTGCTTGCTCTGCCTTGCCTCTTATAGAACCTAAGAACACCATCCCAGGGATGGCCCCACCCACAGAAAGCTGGGCTCGCCTACATCAATCATTAATTCAGAAAATGCCCTATAGCCAGATGTTTTGTTTTGTTTTGTTTTGTTTTGTTTTTGTTTTTTTTTCGAGACAGGTTTTCACTGTGAAGTCCTGGCTGTCCTGGAACTTACTCTGTAGACCAGGCTGGCCTGAATTCAGAAATCTGCCTGCCTCTCCCTCCCAAGTGCTGGGATTAAAGGCGTATGCCACCACCGCCCAGCTCTGTAGCCAGATGTCATGGTGGCATTTTCACAATTGAGGTTTGAGTTCCCAAACATCACTAAGATCCCTGTCTCCTCATCTGACAAGGGAGTTCCCAAACATAAACTTTTGACTAACTGGCCACGTGACCACAAGGTACTAGTCAGAGGCCACTGGGAGGCCACAGTAAGTTCTGTAACTAGAGATAGAGCATGAGGAAAAGAACAATGAAGAGGGAGAAACATTTTTCAATGGATTATATAGCATGACTTCTTAAAAAAAGATTTAATGCAAGGTGATTTGTCAAACTAGATGAAAAATGTGTAAAAGCGAGAATGCTTTAATGAACTTACTGTAAGTGAAAGGAAGCTTTATTTTTTTTAAAAAAAAGATACATCAATTTGGACTTCCTAAGATACTTTTATAATTGAAAGAATATGGACTTTCACCTTCCTGTTTTGAAAAAAAAAAAAACAACCAACCAAAACTAGCAACAACAACAACAATAAACAGAACAACAAGAAAAAAAATAAATGTTTCATCGTCTATTTTGTGTTCCGTAGCATTCTAGAAATTGAGATTTCAAAGACAGGAAAATAAATCCTGCCTTTGGTATTTTCCTCCCATATGGAGTCAAGTCTACACCTGGTTGACACTAGGCACCTATTAAGAACGCTCTAAAATCTATAATCTAATTAGCGATTGTAGAAGGGTGGCCAGTATTGTAGTGATTCAAGGGAAAAAGGACAGACTCCCATTTCTCAAAAAGCCTAAAGAAACGCACACTGCGACACAGACAGTGTGCCCGCCTCCTGCTGTCATGCTTTCTCTCTTCCCTCCGCTTGCCAGCTGATACTTCAGTTAATAAATAAGGCAGACAGTGAAAATTCTCAGTTGAAGGACAGCACTGAACACTCAGTGGCACAATTAACATCTTAATGAGCAGTCAAAGCCATTGGGGCTTTGGCTCCTTAACCGTGTTTGTCTCTTGAGTAGATCTCAATGTTTTGTGCTCAGAAAACAAGGAGATTCCTTCTATGAGGTTTTAAATGAGATTCCCCCAGTCCATGGTTTCAGGAGCTTCCCCCTTACTCTATTGTTGAGGAAGTTCTTTCCTGGCTGAGAACCCAATCGCACTTTTTCTAAAGTAGCTTATGCAAGTACTGCAGCTACAACAATCACTATTCAGGAGTGGCTAATATTCCAGAAGTGACCAAGTGATTGTGAATGCTCCTTTGTAAGGTGTAGTGGGCTAACTGCTACTTGGGAACAAAACAATTCACAGAGGAAGCATTGGATAATGCTCGTAATTTAACTATTTGGGAATCAAGCTTTTTATAATATCCCAAAGTTACTAACTTCATTGGAAAGGAATTTGAAGGTCATTAAGAAAAAAACCTATGTGTCTGGAGGCTTCAGAAAATAAACTATATAAAAGCAAAGTACCAGTTTATAAAACCACTTTTATTTCAAGATAAAAATTTTCCCAAAACATCAAGGACTAATCTACTTATTCCCATTACTAGAAACAACAACAACAAAACCCAAACAGTGACGACAACAACAGTAGCAGCGCAAACAACGAAAACACTGTCAAAAGATAAAAGTCCATTAGGAAAAATTTTAAGCATCTTAAAAATTAAGGCTTCTAATGAAAAATCCTTCCCTGTCATAATTAATAAAGCTCTACTAGTATAAAACACAGGCTGCTCCTGTCTTAATAATTCATTTCTGACTGTTCTAGATCCATTGCTAAAATGTGCACTCCATGCACAGGACACCATAAGGTTTAATGTCATTAGGTAAGAGTGGATAATTTGAAAATTGTGACACATCTCCCAGTGACAAGAAGGTCTAATAAGAATTTTCACTGAAGGAGATAGGAAAATTAGTGCATCACATAGATAGTGAAGGAGGACAACCACTGTTTTAATTTTGCTCACTGGATCAGTCATAAAACCAAGGACACTGCACATTTACCTGTGAGTTACATCATCCTCTCAGAGCTGCAGGCTCCGGTCTTGTACCTTGTGTCCTTCATTTCTGCTTTCCTCTTAACCACAGTCAAAGTAATTTCTTAAGTTATCATGTAGAAATGACTTTATATTGGGTTGACTGATTTTATGAACAGTTTTCACATGGTTATCTATCACAGATGCAGACTTTATGTTGAGACAGGGACTCCAAGTTTCCCGCAGAGAAACAGATGACAACATAACGTTCTCAAACATGAACATCCCACTCTGTAGCTAATGATCAAGGATTCATATACACCTCCATAAAAGCAGACATTTTCCTATTGAGGATGCATTTGGGGAAGACTGGTATGAAGATTGTTTAGCTTTACAGCACAACATAAAACTGACTTTGCTAATAGCAGATTTTTCAACTCTGCTGTGCCAAGACAAAAAAAAAAAATCACCTGTGTTCAAGTCTCTAAATGAGGCCATTAAATAATGGCTTAGAGTTTTAACAGTGGTCGTTTTCCAGGACAGACTCAGATGGGAAATAGAATTGAGAAGCAAAGTACCCGGAAGCAGTCATGTTCCTGTTTCAGTGTGAAGTGTCCCCCACTGGCTCATGTGCTGAATGCTGGGTTCCTGTGGTGCTAGTTTGGGACTTTCTGGAAACTTTAAAAGGTTGGCTTCATTGGAGAGAGTCATAGGGTATGGGTCCTGAAGGTATCCCTGTCTCATTCCTATCCTCATACTCCGAAGGATTCTGCTGCCATGATGTTCTACATTACCGTTGGCCCAGATTAAATGGAACCTCAAAAACTGTGAGCCCAAATAAATTATTCCTCCTATGTTGTTCTCTCAGGTATTTTGGCCACAGGAATGCTAAAATAAATGCAAATAATACCACATGACTAAAGTGGTTTTGTAATATCTAACAAATAAGAGAAATGCTGATAGAAGTCTACAGAATGTCTATGCGATGGCATTTCATTCTACGAACTAAATGCAGTTTGGAAAAACTCCACTACATATAATCATACAAATTCTCCTTAGAGAAAGTTTAGTCTGGTGATAGCAGCTTCCCTTCCCTTCCAGATTTCTATCTACCCAACTAGTCTCCATTCACTATCAGATACAAAGTCTCCTATAAAAATAGGCAGACCTCTCCTGGGCATATATCCAAAAGATGTTCCAATGTACAACAAGGACACATGCTCCACTATGTTCAGCCTTATTTATAATAGCCAGAAGCTGGAAAGAACCCAGATGTCCTTCAGTAGAGGAATGGACAGAAAATGTGGTACATTTACACTATGGACTACTTCTCAGCTATTAAAAGCAATGAATTCATGAAATTCATAGGCAAATGGATGGAACTAGAAAATATCATTCTGAGTGAGGTAACCCAATCACAAAAGAACACACATGGTAAGCACTCACTAGTAAGTGGATGTTAGTCCAAGAGCTCAGAATACCCAAGATACAATTCATAGACCACATGAAGCTCAAGAAGAAGGTAGACCAAAGTGTGGGTGCTTTAGTCCTTCTTAGAAAGGGGAACAAAATACTCACAGGAACAAATATGGAGATGAGGTACAGAGCAGAAACTTAAGGAAAGGGCATCCAGAGACTGTCCCACCTGGGGATGCGTCCCAGATAGAGTCACCAAACCCTGACACTTTTGTGGATGCTGAAAGGAACCTGATATGGCTATCTCCTGAGAAGCTCTGCCAGAACTTTACAAATCCAGAGGTGGATGCTTGCAGTCAACCATTGCACCGAGTGTGTGATCCCCAATGGAGGAGTTAGAGAAAGGACTGAAGGGACTGAAGGGGTATACAACCAGAGAGGAAGAACAACATCAACCAAACCCACCCCCCAGAGCTCCTAAGACACTAGTCAAGGAGTACACATGGCTCTGGCTGCATATGTATCAGAGGACAGCCTTGTCAGACATCAGTGGGAGGAGAGGTCCTTGGTCCTATGGTTTGATAGATGCTCCAGAGTAGGGGAGCTAAGGGCAGGGAGGTAGGTGTGTGTAGGTGAAAGAGCATCCTTATAGAGGCAGGGGGTGGGGATAGGGGAGGGAGTTTCCCAGAGCGGGGGAAACTAGGTAAGGGGATAACACTTGAAATGCAAATAAATTAAAATAAAATTAAAAAAAAAGAATAAGAAGTCATCTTGAGTGTCATGCTAAATACCATTAGAAAACTCAAAAAAAAAAAAAACACTCACAGGGTATTTGATATAATTCTAAATCCTCTGTATAATTTAACTTTGCATAAAGAGATCATGAATTTAAGAATTACAAAAGCTCAAAGCAAACTCAGCCCAGGAATGCATGGCATTCCTCTTTATCTTGGTCATCCGGATACATGGCTAAAGGTCACTATTTCCATCTTGGTCAAGCTTCAAGAATGGCTTACATAGCTTGATCATGTTAACCCTCCTTGTCCTGGGAATATTTTTATTCCTGCCCATGATGTTGCCTTTAACAACATCAACATGTTGGTGGCCAAAAGTACATGGCTAGAAACTAAAAATGGATCCCCAGGAAGTTATTAATCTAACAGGCTGGCAGCCAAAGATGGGTAATTGTCTGTACATTGCCTTACCTACCTAAGTCCAAATTACATTGTTTTTGAAAATGTAAATTCCAAGACAGATAAGGAAGGTATTCTTGTCAGAATTACCTAAGACAGGCACAGTCTTGTTTATGAAATAAAAAAGAGGGAGATGATGAGAGTTTTTGGTGCCACTTTCAGGAATTCGGCATTTGTCACTGGGCTCAGACAAGGAAGTAGGCTTAGATAAGAATATCAAAAACAGTGACTATGGGGCTTTGTTTAATATACTTAATCACTATCTTATGTGATCTCTTTGCTTACTACTTTATTTAATTACTACATTATATGATCCTTTTGCTTATTACTTTGCTTAATTACTTTCTTTTTTTTAATTTTTATTTTCTATATTCTATGTTTACATTCCAAAGGCTTTCCTCTTTCCCAGTTCCCCCCCCCCACCATACGTCCCATAATTCCTCTCCCCCCAACTATTCCTCAATCATCCCCCCTACACACACACACACGATTTCTCTGTTCTGGGTCTACAAAACTGGATCCAATCTTTTCAGGCCCAGGGTCCTCTCCTTTCTTCTTCTTGGGAATCATTTGACTTGCTAATTGTGCCTTGAGTATTTAGGGCTTCCACTTATCAGTGATTGCATTTCATGTGTATTCTTTTGTGATTGGGTTAACTCACTCAGGATGATATTTTCCAGATCTAACCATTTACCTACAAATTGCATGAATTCATTATTTTTAATTGCTGAGTAGTATTCCATTGTATAAATATACCACATTTTCTGTACCCATTCCTCCTTTGAGGGATATTTGGGCTCCTTCCAATTTCTGGCTATTATAAACAAGGCTGCTATAAACATAGTGGAGCATATGTCTTTATTGTATGCAGGGGACTCCTCTGGGTATATGCCCAGAAGTGGTATGCCAGGGTCCTCTGGAAGTGACATGCCCAATTTTCTGAGGAACCGCCAAATTGATTTCCAGAGCTGTTTTACCATTTTGCAATCCCACCAACAGTGGAGGAGTGTTTCTCTTTCTCCACATCCTTGCCAGCACTTGCTGTCTCTTGAGTTTTTAATCTTAGCCATTCTGTCTGGTGTGAAGTGGAATCTCAGGGTTGTTTTGATTTGCTTAATTACTTTCTTGTGTTGTTTTCTTTACTACTTTGCTTGATTATTTTGTCTTTGATCTAAGAACTGTCCATGTGTTTTGCATATACCTAGAATGACATAAAAGCAGACTGGGAAAGAATAAATGTGCTTCAGTATCAGTGTGGACTAGAGTAATGTTAACAAAAACAAACAAACAAACAAAAAACCAGGCAGACATTTAAGATGTTCTATGCCTATAAAGATGTTTTTAGGATGGTAATACAACTTAAGATAGAAAGTAATTTAGATACAGAACTCTGAAGTCACCATGATAAGATATATGATAGAATATTTTATCTAAGTTGCCAAAAATAGTGCAGTAAACATGAATGTACCACTTACCTAATACTTTTTATAATGGTTTCATAATTGTTCCTACTGTATGTTGTTTATTATTATAAGAAAAAGAGCCTTTTATTAGACAGAAAAGGGGAAATGTAGGCATAATGTTTTCTATTCTATGTAAAGTGTACCCTTGGGTTATTCCAGTGCCAATTTCTCTGCCCTCATATCTTGTTTCAATAAGGTCAAGTCATTGTAATGTTTATACCAAGGATCTCCTGCTAAGTAAGAACTAAACAGTTCTTACCATTTATTCTCTCCCTTGTCAATAAATGTTGATCACCCAATGGTTGGGAGAATAGAGAGTAGGGTGGGACATCCATGAGTAAGAGGAAGGAGGCAGGGAGGGTGAGACGCACCAATAGGATGGAGGGATTGGGGCCATGGAAATGGGGGTCTATAGAGTCAGATCAATAACAAGTATCATGGGATGGGGCTGGGAGGTAGCCAGATTCACATAAAAAGTAAAGATAGATCATTTAATTGTTCAGCTGTTGACGTACATTTTTAAATAAAAAATATACAAATATAAATAAATAAAAATATACAAATAAAAAATATACAAATGATAAAACAAAAGCAAGCACACACACACACACACACACACACACACACACACACACACCAAGCAGACAATTTATAGAAAGCCAGGCACAAAGGAGGAAGAATGTGCCTTTTAAGGTCCTTTGTCTTTGAACTAACAGCACATTCGAATATCCTATGGTAATTAATTTATTCATATCTTAAAAATTGGTGTGTCTTTCTATCTTTTGTGAGATGTTAGAAAAGATTGCTATTCACAATTACTCTGCATGTATCTTCTCTATGTTCTTCTCTCAAGAAATGCAAGGTACAAATGAACTGAATTCTGTTTTATGTATCTAAACCAGGACATAATCTGCTAGGGGTTGTGGCATGTCTAAAATCCTAATGTACAAGAAGCATTAGAGATGGGAAAATTTGCTAATGGAGTATAAGATAACTGCTGGTTAAAATATGAGTTATGTTTTGGCAAGCAGAATTATTTTTGACATTAATGGGTTCTTCATATTCAGCTATGTGCATCTATGGAAACATTGAACATATTAATATCACAAAGGCTACTACTTCCTTTTGCTCTATAAGTTTGGGTTGGTTTTGATCATTCTTTTAAATGGTTATACAGGTTGCAAATATTTACCAAAATCATTAATGATTTGTGCAGAATTATTCATTCAAGATCTTCTGTTTTGAATATTATAGGGTTACTTAAAGGTGAGCTGTTCTGAGACAAACTCCTATAATATAAACTTTTCTAGACATATTTCATTTCTAAAAGACCAAACCTGAATAGAAAGGGGTGGGAATTAGCTATATCTGTATATATGACTATATTAATTCTGTTTGGTCTCAGTCTTATGTATCTTTAGGAAGGAGGAAAGGATAGAGAGATGGAAACTGGGTAGCAAATCTGACTTGCAAAGGGAAACAAATCAGTTTTATTATTATTATTCATCTAACACCTCAAATAAGAGGAAATGGTAATACATATTTTTTTATCTGCTACTGTGTCTTTCAAGCAAATCAAATCCCAGCTATAGTGAAGTTGAGAAGCACTGCAGGCCTTGAGCTATAGGGGTAATGTCATGGATATGCTTCCTGAGCCTGGCCACCATGAACAAAGTATTGCATCCTGCTGTATCACTGTGGCTTTCTTACCGGCCATGCTACAGAGTTATAGATAATTTATGACTTGCAACACGCAGAGATAAAGGAAAGAGAAGTAGACGCTCTACCTAGCATTGCATTCTTACTCTGCGTTCTGTCTGTCTTTTCATGCTTTGAAATATATATATATATATATATATATATATATATATATATATATATGTGTGTGTGTGTGTATGTGTATATATATATATATATATATATATATATATATATATATATATCAATCCCAAGGTTAGGAGGCCCATTAGAAATTAGGAGAGCTGAACGTGAGAATGGACCCTTTCTTCTCAATCAGTGTTAGGCCTCCCCTCATTATTCCCTCTTAAAAGATGTATTTATTAAAAAGAAAAGAATTGGATTGAAAATGCCATGGGGCTGGAGAGATGTCTCCGCAGCTAAGAGTGCTCATTGTTCCTGCACATGACTTAAGTGATGTTCTTAGCATCCCATTATATGGCTTGCAACTTTCTGAATGTCTCTTCTCACCTCCTGGGCACCAGGCATGTGTGCAAAATGCTAATACATACAAAATAAAATAAGAAAATCCTAAACATAAAAATACTTGGAACTATCATGTGAAAGGAGGGTGAGGCTCATTTTCTATGTTTGTGGGATGAGTTTGATTTGGGGCTATTTACCCCATCTTCTTCCTCTTCTCAGATCTCACCAGGGCTCCCTGAATCTAGTCTTACTCTCCTGGCTTTACTTAAAGGTAAAGCAGTGTGCAACTGGCTCAGCCTTATTTATGTCTACACTGTTCTTTTTCGAGGACCAGAAGAACTCTCCTATAGTCCCAAGAGAGCCCTGTGGGTGAGATGACATGTCTTTTTTATCAAAGGTGAGAAGGCTTTATAAATACTTAGCTTCTATATAGGCTACCTGATAGTAACTCAAGCCTTGAGAACCTGTTGTCCCTAATTCTGAGTATTCCATGCAAATGATTCTAGACAGTAGTTGTTGGAGATGGGACATAGTTCTGTTTAAATACAACAGTGTCTTTAGGCTGGGACTTCTATCCATATTCGTAGTGAACTTACTATTCTTAGACATTCACCATTACAATACTTGAAATATTTGTGTATAGTTAGCAGCTTCACAAAAATATAGTAAGTGAAATAAGCATTATGTAGTTCATACATTCCTCCTAAGAAGTCAAAGAGCGAAATCAATTCAAAAGACCTGAACTAATTCTCACCATCTGAGACAACTGCGAGAAAGAATTAAAGAGGTTATCCATATCTTTCTGAGGATTATCAAGACTAAGAAATCTATTTCACTATGTAAAAGACAGCAAGATATTTGGACACTTCTTCACTCTAATAAGAAACCAGAAAATTTTGTTTTCACAACAGGAAGAGGCCTATAAATCACCAGTAGGAATATTACTATGATGAAATGCTAAGATCAAACAAGACAGCTTTGGAATATTTTATTTTATCCTTGAATCTTCAGGATATCTCTAAAGAAAATGGTAGGGAATGGCTAAATTATGTCTTTTTGGTCTTAACGACTGTTAATTTCAAGGAAGAAAATTTGAATTTAGTTCATACTTTTCTAAGAAGAAAGTACCTATATCCTGAAAACAATGGACATTTATTTTATAGCATATTATAGTTGAGAGATATATTATGTATTTGTTCCCCTTTTTTTTAAATTCTGCTTTTTCGTTTTTAAAGTAAAGAATGTGAGAGGATTCAGGACATGTCTCCCTTCATTTTTCACGTTTTATTTTAATAATCTGGACAACAGGTATTGTATAAACAGTATATAGAACTCCTCAACTCCTTAACCCAGCTTTTCCACCATACACTCTTTCTAATTTATGTTAACATTTGCATATACTTTTAACTCATCTCAAAGCCTTGCAGTTTAGCTGTATTTTCATGTCCAGTTGTATCATCCAGTATCAATTCTAGGATTTTACACTGCATGCACTTGTCCTAATCTTCTTTGTTGAGACAATGTCTTAGTATCGTCCAGGCTCCCCTAGAACTCTCTATCTATATCAGGATGACTTCAAAGTTTCAGTGATGCTCCTGCCTTTGTCTCTCATGGGCAGCAGCTCTCTGCATTTACCTGTTGTTATGTTCTTACTCTCCAGTCAGGGAAAGTTCAAAGTTTCTGATGCCTAACATTAATAAATTTGAGGAGAGCTGACCTCTTATATTTCAGAAGGTTCCTTTATTTGGGTTTCAGTGAATTTCTCAAGAAGAGTTTGAGGTTATGTGCTTTCGGTAGGCATATCATAAAATCAACGTTTTGTTTTTCTTAGTAGAATCTGTCAGCAAGCACATGATCCACAGTACTCACATTTTTGGTAATGTTAACTTGGATTGTTTGATTAAGATTGGATTTGGCAAGTGTCTTAGGGTAGTATTGCTGTAAAGAGACACCATGACCATGGCAACTCTTATAAAGGAAAACATTCCATTGAGGCTGGCTTACAGTTTGGACATTCAGTCCATTATCATCATGGTGGGAACCATGGTGGCACGCAGGCAGATATGGTGCTGGAGAAGGAGCTGAGAGTTCTACATCTGGATCTGCAAGCAGTAGGAAGAGACTGAGTATGAAGTTAGGGAGAGACAAAGTTTGACATGATTATTTTCTTTTTCTTTTTTAATTTTCTCCTGTCCCTGGGAGCAAGTTGCAGTCCTTTCTTTCCTCCCTGTCCCTCCGTGCTCAGTGGCCCTGTTTCTGAGGTCTGAACATCATGGTTCTCAAACAATTTGGGGGAAAATATCTTAAGCAAACTACAACAGGGAAAGAATCTCCACGTTTCTGTTCTAAATTCATTTTTATCCTTTCTGGTCTCAGATTTGTGGATTCAACACCACCGCCATGCTCTGATGGAAAAATGAACAACCCTCCAGTTCCCTCAGCTCTGCTGGAGGCTGGAGGGTGCTAGGCCCCTGTGTAGTAGTACATAGAATTCTAGCTTTTTTCTTTTCTCTGTACATTGGACTCAGAGATTACACTGTGTCTCTATGTGAATATGGACAATTAGCATTTACCAACATGTATCTGTCTACGTTCTTTTCCTTAATAAAAAGGAAAAGAAAAAGAAAAAGGGGGGTACAGATGGTGAGCAAGGGCGGTTGGAGGTGTGGGGCATAGGTGGGTGTCTGACAACATGGCTTTGCCTTTGGTATGTTTAATTGTGATGTTTAATTGACATCTTTGCAGTTTAAGGTGACACTTTTAAAATAAAATTCTCTCCTCATGATGACTTGAGTCCTGACACTCAATGGGACAATCAGCAGGATTTTTACTTCGAGTTGCCATTCTTGGTTGTAACTTTGTTTTTAATTTTTTCTTCTCTCTCTCTCTCTCTCTCTCTCTCTCTCTCTCTCTCTCTCTCTCTCTCTCTCTCTCTCTCTCTGGGACAATCAGCAGGGTTTTTACTTCGAGTTGCCATTCTTGGTTGTAACTTTATTTTTAATTTTTTCCTCTCTCTCTCTCTCTCTCTCTCTCTCTCTCTCTCTCTTTCTCTCTCTGTCTTTGTTTTTGTTTTCACTGGAAGGAAAAGGGTGCTTAGTCTAAATGTTGAAGTGCACAAGTTGCTTTGTTACAATAAAATCAATGTGTACACAAAGACCTGATGCTTTTCTGTCAGAACAGATGCTCAGCAGACCTTCCAAGTTTGACTTACATAATGACATCAGGGTTTAGTCTTAAACCTAAGCATATATGGGGCCTGTGATGTCATAATTGTCTTCTATTAACATAATATAGCTCCTAAGTATTGTTGCTTTAATGTAAGGCAGTCTCTTTAAATGAATTACATCTAAATTAACAAAGGCAGGAAATGTTTTAATTCTTAACCTAGTCAGGCATCTTGGACTGCAACAATGAAGGGTCTTTGAAAATCTGCATTGGTACCTCATATGGTAATTTATAACTAGGCTGATGTCATGATATACTACTCCCCCCAAAGACAACTGGAACAAAAAGGAATTTTTAGTGCCCAGCAAAAATATTCTATGTCCAAGTGTTTTTTTATTTATTTCTCTTTTTCTCCAGTGCTGGGAAGAATATCTTCCCTGCCCAGATTATATGCCTTCTTATTTTTGTACAACTTCTCTTGATAGTTCATGCACAGCATTGCCCAGAGCTCTTTGTGCTTTGACAATATTTTTTATATGTATTCATTTGTAGGAAAAAAAAATATGGCATAACGGGATAGTTGTAAATATCTATTTTTTGCTATACAATTTTCAGGTTTTGAATAACAGAAGAGGACTTGTAAACTATTCAGAACCTCTATGTATAGTTTGGAGCATATTTAGTAATAAGTTAGTGTTCATTGATCTAATGAAAAAACATACCAAAAATATTAAAGCTATAAAGAATGGAACACATTCTTGCTTTTGATTTTTCCAAATGTCCATTTTCTTTTTTTTTTCAAAAAAATATTTTTATTGGATATATTCTATGTTTACATTTCATTTCCCTTTTTTTGGTTCCCTACCCCCCAAGGTCCCACATGCCCTTTTCCCTCCCGCTGTTCCCTCATCCACCCCTTCTCACTTCCCTGTTCTGGTATTTCCCTACACTGATGCTTTGATCCTTTCCAGCACCAGTGTCCATTCCTTTCTTCTTGTCAGACATCATTTGGTATGTGAATTGTGTCTTTGGTGTCCCAAGATTCTAGGCTAATATCCACTTATCAGTGACTGCATACCATGGGTATTCTTTTGAGACTGGGTTACCTCACTTAGTATGATGTTCTCCAGCTCCTTCCATTTCTCTAAGAATTTCATGAATTCATTGTTTCTAATGGCTGAATAGTATTCCATTGTGTATATATACCACATTTTTTGCCAAATGTCCATTTTCTAATATAGCTTTATATTCTTGTTTAGAGAGAGATTTATGGAACCATATGCAAGTGTCCCACCCAGTGCCCAGGCTTCTTATATCCCCTTTCAGGGCCTAGGTTCTTGAATTCTCCAACCTTGCTCTTCATGTCTTCTCCACGACCCACCAGATATTGGGCAGGTTCCATAATGAGTGCCCTGGACTAGCCTCACCACACCTTTCTTTGATGCAGCCGAAATCTACTTTTCTCAGGAATTTCCTACCTGCAACCATCCACAGGTCTCTTTTATACCACATTCAATGTCCTCTTCCAAAGTCTAGTAGAGGGAGTCTCCCTGAAAACTCCATCCATGCTTTTTCTACAAATCTTCTCGTCTCCTCCAACCTAGTCTGTCTATAGTAAACTCAGTACTAACAAAAGTCCACATGCCTAGATCTCATTACAAAAATACCAGCAAAATGAAGATTACACCTCTATCTTCTCTCAGAAAAAAGGCAGAAAAAGTGAAAATAAAAAACCAAAAACAAAAACCACAAAAAGCAAAAAACAAAACCTACCAATCCTATAGAAATGTTGGCCAGTGAGAATTACCTAGATGAACTTCAGGACCCAGACTTTAAAAGAAAAACTATAAACATTACCAAAAAATTCTAGGAATTTTAAAAAGAACCAAAGAAACATCTTGATTAAATTGTTAAGGGCCAGGTGATTCCTTTTTTTCCCCCTTTCCTAGTATAACATAATGTTAGTTTCTGATCATGTCTCAAGCTTAACATCAACTTGTTTGGTTTTGTTTTTTGTTTATTTTGTTTTTGTTTGTTTTATTTTGTTTTCTGACTGGTTCTTCGTCTATAACTTTGTGATTTACATCTTATAAATTGTTTTCATTGTTTCATGATACATTCTGAAAGCTGACAGTCCATAAAATGTTTCATGAAATGTTTGAATAACTATCTGACCATAGATGTGTAACTTGTATCTTTCTCATGATCATAAAATAATTGCAAACTCCTACTTTTGTAATCACTTGTTTGTACAATATAAAGAAACTACCCTACCTTTAACGTGGGCTGCCTCACTTTACTCTTAAGACAGACTATAAGTTTGGCCTGGCCAAAAAAACTTTTTTACCTTACAACATCTCAATGTTAGCTCTTAGTTTTCACAACAATAACAAAACCAAGGAGAAAGTTTAAAGAGAACAGAATTCTGATTCATGCTGAGGTCAGCATGAAGTAGGTGGACATGACAAAGACAATCCAAGACAGACAATGGAACTCAATCAGCAGGTAGAAACATTGTTAAGGAAAAAGACTTAAGCTGAAATAAAGAAGAAATTGTACATCACAATAACCTGATCAGAAAACTCAAAAGAAAGCCTTACAAGTAGAGTGAATCAATCAGAAAATAGAATATCAGGACTTGAAGATAAAGTAGAGGATACAAATCAAATAAGCCAGGAATATGAAAAATTAAAACACAACATAACATGAACACACACAGAGGATAGGGGCACATAAAGAAGTGTGGGACACTATGAAACTAACCAACCCTTTGATTACTGGTATAGATGAAGAAGGTCCAAAGTCAATGGCATAGATATAATCTTCAACAAGATTACAGAAGAAAACCCTCAAAGAAAGACATACCCACACAGATACAAGGAACACAGAACACCAAATAGACAAGATTAGAAGAAATGATTCTCAAAGGAAGCCATAGTTTGAATGCTAAATATACACATGAAAGAGTATATTGAAAGCTAGAACCTACCAACTCTTAAAAACACAACAAAAAGACAAAAAAAAACCACCCACAAGTCACCTTTAAAGGAAGACCCATCAGAATTACAACTGTAAACTTTTGAAAGCCAGAAGAGTGTCGAGTAATGTCCTAAAGGACTATGTCCGAAAGGACTATGATGACCAAGCTAGGATAATATACCCAGCAAAGCTATCTGATATAATTGAAAGAGATACAAAAACTTTATGATACATGAAGCCCAAGAGATTTTATTTCCAATAAACTAAACCTAAATAGCATTCACAAAGCATTATTTTAGGTTGAAGAGCAGAATATGCACAGCAGAGGTACTGTGAAAAATAACCGAAAAGCCATAATTATTAAGCTACAAAATGCCACTAAGAACAAAAATAGCACCAAAAATCAACATGATGAGCAAAATTACTACACACATAACTTGAAATATCAATGCCCTCAATTCTCTAATCAAAAGACACAGGTTGATTAAGAAACAATCCATCTAGCTATTGTCTCCAAGAAACAACTTAGTTTAAAGTCAGAGACTGCCTTAGAGTAAAAAAATCTAATCAAATAGAGCCAGGGAGCAAGCAGTCTTGCTTACTTAATGTGTGACAAAATCAACTTCATACTAAAACCAACTAGAAGAGATAAAGAGGAAGACTTTGTCTTCTTTATAATCAAGGAAGCAGTTTACCAAGAAGATGCTACTTTTTTCTTTATTATTATTCTTTCTTTTTATTTACATTCCAGATTTTATTCCCCTCCCAGTCAACCCTCCTACTGTTTCACATCCCATACCTCCTCCCCAAACCCCCGTCTCTATGAGGATATCCTCACCCTGCACCCTACCAGACCTCTGAACTTCCTGGGGTCTCCAGTGTCTTGAGGATTAGTTGCATCTTCTCTGACTGAACCAAGACCTGGCAGTCCTCTGCTGTATATGTGTTGGGGGCCTCATATCAGCTGGTGTCTGCTGCCTGGTTGCTGATCCAGTGTCTGAGAGATCTTGGGGGTCCAGGTTAATTGACACTGCTGGTCCTCCTACAGGGTTGCCCTCCTCCTCAGCTTCTTCTAGCTTTTCTCTAATTCAACCACAGGGGTCAGCAGCTTCTGTCCATTAGTTGCGTGCAAGTATCTGCATCTGATTCTTTCAGCTGCTTGTTGGGTATTTTGAAGGACAGTCACAAGAGGTCCCTTTTGTGAGCTCTCCATACCCTCAGTAATAGTGTCAGGCCTTAGGGCCTCCCCTTGAGCTGGATCCTACTTTGGGCCTGTCACTGGATCTTCTTTTCCTCAGGCTTGTCTCCTCAGACCCAAAAGGACATGCATGGCATGCACTTACTAAGTGGATATTAGCCAAAAACAAAACAAAACAAAACAAAAAACAAACAACAACAATCACAAAAACCAGAATACCCAAGGTACAGTCCACAGAATAAAAGGCCAACAAGGTGAAGTGCACAAGTGAGGACCCCTTAATCCTACTTGGGAGGGAGAAGAATGAGATCACAAGGGGGCTGGGAGGGACCTGGAAGGGAAAGGGGATGGGTAAAGGTGGGTGTGGAAGAGTGGAACAAAATCTGGAATTGGGTGGGGGAAAAGGACTGAAGCCCTGAGGGCCAGCAGAAAGATTGGGAACAGGCAACCTTGGGAGGTAGGAGGTTGTGTGTATGTGTGTTTAGGGGAGCCTCCAGAATGTACCAGAGACCTTGAAGGTGATAGATTCTCAGGACTCAAAGTGAGGGACCCTAGATCAAATGCCCTTCAGTGGGAGAGGAAACTCGTAGTGCCCACCTCCAGCGAAAGACAGGGCATCAAGTGAGGCATGAGGTTGCTATCCCACAGTCAAAACCCTGACCCATAACATAATTGTTCCTGTCTGAAAAAACTGCAGATATGGAAATGGAGAAGAGCCAAGAAGATAATACTATTCTAAATATATATATGCACTAAATTGTTGGGAATCCAATCTTGTTATAAATATATATATAATGAAAATTTATATTTTTATATAAATTATGTGTACATAATTATATTATATATTTATTAAATATATATAACAATTAATATAAAGTGAAATTAATATAATTATTGAATATATATTATATAAACATAATCTGCTACTGGATTTAAAGACACAGATTAACATCAGTCTATTAATGGTAGCTGATTTTTTTTGTACTTTGAAAAAAAGTACAAAATTGTTATCATTTTTTTATTTTTAGAGAGAAGGGAAGGAAAGGTGTCATCAGGATATAATATATGATAGAAAAATAAATAAAAGAGACAATTATAAAGTCATTGGGACAAAAAAAATTAATGAAACACCAGAATTAATTGACATCGTACAATAAATGAAATTAACAAATACCCACTGAATCTTTCATCAAATAGCAAAGATTACACATTCTACTTGGCAGCACACAAAAGGTGTTCTAAAATAGATCATAGCTTAGGACACAAAAATTAATTTTTACAATAAACAGAGATTGATATCACTCTTTGCGTTCTATCTGACCACCATGCAATAAAACATAAAAATGACAGTAGATAAATCTCTAGTAAATACCCAAACTCATGGAGATTGAACACTGAATGATGAATGGTCAAAGAGGAAATCAAGAGAGAAATAAAAAATTTCCTAGAATGAAATAAAAATGAAAACATAACCCTTGGTCCAACTAATTAAAGGAAAGAATGAGAGGACTCAAATAAACAGAATGAGAAATAAAGACAGAAATGTAACAACACACACTAAACAAATTCAGAACATTATAAGATGTAAATGTAACTTTTATTTTCCTGATATAATTATCATCTCCAAGGCTTACTGCCTCAGTCCACTAACAAGTGCCTAGTCCTGGAAGCTACTAGCCTTTCCATTTGAATCTAATCTAGGCCTAGAATGTATTTTAGCCTCTTAGACTTAATGCAGAATAAGCTTACACTTTCTTGTTCTTTCTGAGCTCTGGCTAGCTGGTTTAACTGGGTTGTTCTGGCTCAAACTCCTCTCCAGGGCAACTTATTCAATGTAGCTTCATTCAGTTTCTTCTGAATTGTTCTACCTAGCATCAAACTAACTATAGCAATTTGTTCTGATCTACCGGCTCCTTTTCATCCTCTGGCTCATTCTGTTCTGTCTTCATTTGTGTCTAGCTTGTTCTCTCTCTGAAACCCATTTCTGAACAGCTCTCCCAGAAAAACTTAAGTAGTGTTCCTTTCCTCTCTCTTCTTGTGAGAGATAGGCATATCGTACACTCTCAAATCTTTGTCTGATTCGTCTTTGTCTGCCACTCAATTTGACAACACTCTCAAACATGGGTCCTCCCTTCTCCAAACAAACCTTATCTTCCTTGTTTGGGATTAAATGCAAGGGCAAACTCACAAACGTGGGTGCTTTCTTCTGTAAGCTAACTTTATCTCTATTGTTTGGGAGTAGATGTGTGTGCTAAGGTTGTGTTTATGTTAAAGGGATTAAAGGTGTGGGCTAAGGGCTGAGCCACACCACAATTAGAAACAGGTTTTTTGTTTTGTTTTGTTTTGTTTTTAGCAAATAACACAGTCACAGGGTTCACAATATGTTCAAATATCCTGTAGAAATAAGGTACTACTTTAAAACCTGTACTCATTAAGCTGAAAAGCTTAAAATAATGGATGAGTTTCTAGATTCAGCTAATTTAAACAACCTAAAGAGATCCATAAAAACATTGGAGATTTAAATAGTAATAAAAGGCCTTCAAGCAAAATAACATCTCAGAACAGATGGTCATTGAAGGAAGATCTGCAGCCAATCCTTCTTAAATTATTAAAATCATGAAAGATGAAAGAATGAAGGAAAACAAGCAGGTAAGCAAAGAAAAAAAGAGAAAGAGAGAGAGAGAGAGAGAGAGAGAGAGAGAGAGGAGCACTCTCAAACTCCTATTTTGATGCCAGTGTCATTTAAATACCAGAAATAGGTAATGATACAACAGCAGCACAAGCAACAATAAACAAGACAAAACAAAAACAAAAATTAAAAATAGAAGAGAAGAAAAAGTAAAAGTACTGGGCATTATTCCTGTTGAACATAAATTGGAAAATACCCAATAAAATACTTGTAAACAGAATATAGACAAGAAAATTGACCCATCCTACCAAGTTGACTTTATCCCTGAAATACAGGGATGGTTTAGCACACATAAGATAATAAATGTAACAAACTACACACATGAACTTAAAGGCAAAAAGCATATCATCATTTCAAGAGATTCAGAAAAGGCCTGTGACAAAATTCAACATGCATTCATGATAAAAATCCTAGAAAATGTAGGGCAAGAGGAAACATACTTCAACATAGTAAAAGCTATGTATGAGAAACCCATAGCTATCATCTTCCTAAATGGAGAAAACTTGAAGTAGTCAAACTAAACTTGAGCAGACCAAGATTTCCATTGTACATTTCAATATTGTACTTGAAATTTTGTAGTTGAAGCAATATTGCAGTTGCAATATTTTAGTTGAAGGCAGGAGAATGAAATCAAAGGGACACAAATAGGAACAGAAGAAGCCAAACTATCTCTATTTGCTGATGACCTTATACTCTATTTTTGAGACCTCTAAAATTCTGCCAAAAACTTCTAGAATTGATATATAAATTCAGCAATGTAGTAGGATACAGAATCCATTTGCACAAATCAATAACTTTTCTATATACCCACATGAAATATATACTCCCATTTGCAATAGCCTCAAAGAAAATAAACTATCTAGGAATAAATTTAAACAAGGAAATAATGGACCTCTACAATAAAATCTTTAAATCGCTGAACAAAGAGATAGAGGGCACTTGAAATTTGAAAGACACCTGATGTTCACTGAATACTAAAATTAATATTGTGCAAACAACTGTAATTACTAAAGCTATTCACAGATACAATATAATCCCAATTATGATCCCCATCTCATTCTTCATAGAAATAGAGGGAAAATGATCCTAAAATTTATATGGAACCTTGAAATCCCCTGGATAGGCAAAACCAAAAATACTAGAGAGATAACACTTGCAGATTTTAAGATACATTTTGGACCGATAATATTATGAACAATATAATACTGACACAAAAACAGACATGTAGAGTAATGATCAAAGTCAGAAACATGAATAAGTATATGGCAAAGATGTCAAAAGCATAAACTGGAGATGAGAAACTGTCTTTAATATATGGTGCTGCGAAAACTGAATGCAAATGGGTGAAATTAGAATCATGTTTATTACTTTGTACAAAAATAAACTACAAATGGATAAAAGATCTAAACATAAAGCCTCCAACACTACAACTGTGAGAAGGAAACACAGGTATAGTAATGGACTTTCTGAATAGGATTCTATTTGCCCAAGAAGAAAGGTCAACAAATGATAAGTGGAAATTCATACAACTCAAAAGCTTCTGTATAGCTGAAGAAGCCATCAACTGGGCAAAGAGGAGGCCCATAGAATCGTAGAGAATCACTTGACAAGAGGTTTTATATTCATAAATTATAAAGAGCTCAAAAATAAAAAAAATAAAATATAACCATTCAACCGAACAGATTTTTCAAAAAAGAAGAAAATGGCTAGAAAATACACACACACACACACACACACACACACACACACTCATACACACAGACTCACATACTCACACATGCACACATGCATGCATGCACAAGGGAAAAATGTTCAGCTTCCTTAGCAATTTGGTCAATGCAAATCATGACTTTTAGAATTCACCTTACTCCAGCCAAAATGGCAAATAGTATCAAGCATCTGACAACAAATTATGGAGAAGATATGGAAAAAGAGAGAACTCATTCACTGTGGGTAGGGCTATAAACTTGGACCACCACTATAGAAATCATTGTGGATAATTTTTAAAAACCTAAAAATGAATATATCATATGACCCAGCTATATCACTCCTTGGCATTTCCCCAAAGGGTTCAACATTTTACTCCAACGGTCCTTGTTCAGACATATTCATAGCTGCCCTACTCATAATAGCTAGAAAATTTAAACAGCTTAAATGTATTTCAAAAAATGAATAGATTGTGAAAATGTAGAACATACAAACTATGAAATACTTTTTAGTGGCAAAAAAATGGAATCATGAACTTTTCAGGTAAATTCATAGAACTAGAAAACATCATACCGAATGAAGACAACCAGAAGCAGAAAAACAAATAACAGGTTCTCTCTTATTGGATAGACTCCTAGTTCCAAATATTTGGATGTGAGTACATAACCTTGAGTAACCACAAAAACCAGGAATGAAAAATGGGACCATTGTCAGGATGGGGCTTGAGAAGCAACAGAGATAAAAATAGCAGGTTATACATGCTCTGATATGGGAAACAAGAAAGGGGTGGATCTTTATGGAAGTTGGGGTAAATACAGACGGGAAGAGAAGGTTAAATAACAATAAGAATATTTGAAAAAGAAACAAAGAATCATACTGCTAACTATTTACCATAAACACCTGTAATACATATAATTCTGTGTATAGATATACATATAAAGTTTTAAATGAAATTTACTACCTGGGGTAACAATGCTACTACCAACAACCAAAGGCCAAGAACTAAAACCTCCAATACCAGATATGAAAAGCCCTCTTTGAATTGTTAGAGTTGTTCAAGAGACTCCCCAAACATCAAAACATACAGCTTATTGTTATTGGCCTTGGTGTATGGCAGAGATAAAAGGTAAGACCCTTTTGTTGAATATGCCATGCACTTCCCAGAGGCCCTTGAACTGGAAATGACTTGAGTGCCTCTTTCCTGGAGACTATCTTTCATGGTACATTAAGGTGCAATGTAAGCTTCCAAAGAAGGAAGCAACCACAGTCCTCCCCAGCAGTCTTACCCATGATGCCTATGAACTACATCAATCACCATTATGGCATTATAACCCTAAGGAGGCAGTAGTGGCACACATACTTAAGTGGTAATCAAAAGCTTTTCAATTGGACTTATGACCAGCACAGCAAGAGGAAAACCATTCCTGATACTGGAAACCTAGCAAACTAATCCGTGCTAGAGCAGTCATGGGTATTGGAGGAGAACCTATACCCAGTGCTTCAGTAAACAAGCATAATCCCTAACAACAATCCATAAATATTTGTCCTCATATCTACGGACAAAAGTAGTTATCACCCTTTCATGATGGAACATTCTCTTTGCAACAGACAGAGACCACCAAAGAAGACCACAGATACTCAAAATGCAATTGATCAGCCCAGTCTCAGTGGATACATCTACAAAATTCTCTTCTACCTAAGGATCATGGAACATGGCTGAAAACGTGGTAGAAAGATTCTAATAACCAGAGGATTGGGTTTTCTGTGAGATTTTGTCTTCTAGGAATGTCAGAAGTGACAGCCATAAAATCTTATCAACATGACTGTCTAAGCACGAGCAGGACAAGGACAACATTTGTAGACACATGAACATGGATCAGAAAAAGTCCACAAGGCTTAAAGCCTACACAATGAACTATACACAACTAAGAAATTCAGAGAATGAGAGAAATAGGCTTTAGTAGAGATGAGCCTACTAATTGTTTATGCAAGACCAAATAATTATCCCTGAAAATCATATAACTGAGCGGGTTATATTTAGAAGTAAATATTTATATGCATATATGTATACACACATAACAATTAATAAAAAGGAGGTCATTAATTTGAAAGAGAGCACGGAAGAACTTGGAGGGAAGAAAGGAAAGGGAGAAATGTTGAAATTATAATTTTGAGAAATTTGAAAAGAAAGATTTACGATAGCAATAAGGCAAAGGACACTATCAAAAGGATAAAAGGGCAACCAACAAATTGGGAAAAGATCTTCATCAACCCCATATCTGACAGAGGGCTAATATCCAATATATACAAAGAACTCAAGAAGTTAGACTCCAGAGAACCAAATAACCCAATTTAAAAAAGAGGGTACAGAGCTAAACAAAGAATTTTCACCTGAAGAACTTTAAATGGCTGAGAAGCACCTTAAGAAATGTTCAACATCATTAGTCATTAGGGAAATGCAAATCAAAACAACCCTGAGATTCCACCTCACACCAGTCAGAATGGCTAAGATTAAAAAGTCAGGAGACAACAGGTGTTGGCAAGGATGTAGAGAAAGAAGAACACTTCTCCACTGCTGGTGGGAATGCAAGTTGGTACAACCACTCTGGAAATCAGTCTGGTGGTTCCTCAGAAAACTGGGCATGATACTTCCAGAGGACCCTGTTATACCACTCCTGGGCATATACCCAGAGGATTCCCCAGCATGCAATAAGGATACATGCTCCACTATGTTCATAGCAGCCTTATTTATAATAGCCAGAAACTGGAAACAACCCATCTGTCCCTCAATGGAGGAATGGATGCAGAAAATGTGGTAAATTTACACAATGGAATACTACTCAGAAATGAAAAACAATGAATTCATGAAATTCTTAGGCAAATGGTTGGAACTGGAAAATATCATCCTAAGTGAGATAACTCATTCACAAAAGAACACACATGGTATGCAGTCACTGATAAGTAGATATTAGCCCAGAAGCTCTGAATTCCCAAGACACAACTCACATATCAAATCATTCCCAAGAAGAAGGAAGGAGAGGGCCCTGATACTAGAAAGGCTTGATGCAGCATTGTAGGGGATTACTAGGACAGAGAAGTAGGAGGGGGTTAATTGGAGAATGGGTGGAGGAAAGAGGGCTTATGGGACTTATGGGGATGGGGGAACCAGGAGAGGGAAAATCATATGGAATGTAAACAAAGAATATAGAAATAAAAAACATTCAATAGAATTTTAAAATACTGTTGCCTTTAATCCCAGTACTTAAGTGACAGAGGTCAGAAAATTTTGGAATTTGAATTTGAGTCTAAAAGGTGAGTTCCAGGCCAGCCAAGCCTTATCAGTCAGATCCTTCTTCAGACATACAAATAAACAATCAAACATAGATGTTAAAAAGTAAGCATGTGAGGAAGGATCCAGGAGTTCTCTAGGCAGAGTGCATTTTACTAGACTCTTGCTAGAGCGGGGATCTAAAAATGCCTGTAATAAATACCACAATTATGAAGGAAAAAATCCCATAACTATCTATACACAGGTCTCTAAATATTATGAATCTCACAGGACCATACAGTACCACGGAGCTAGAAAATATGCTGCGTAATGACTCCTATCAATATAGGCAAATATTAGTTTCGGGGGAAAAAAGGAAAAAGAAAGAGGCTGAGAATGATTTCAAAAGCATGAGAACCAGAGTTAGCATTTCCAGCACTCATGTAAAAAGCCAGGCTTGGCTGCACACATTTATAATCCCAGTGCTGTTGAGGAAGACACAGGACACAGGGTCTTGGGGCCAATTCAGTTTAGCCAGTCATTCATGTCATTGATGTCTAGGTTCACTAAGAGAGCTTTCTCAAAAAAAAGGGGGGGGGAGAACAATTGGAGACAATACCTGGTACCAACCTCTCACCTCTCCATGCATGTGTATATGTTGTATGTGCACACACATGTACACATACTCACACATTAATAAAAAAGAAGGCCATAACAATAGTTCTGAGTCATACATTTGTGATTTCCAGTCAAGATCCGATGAAGCAATGTTTACACTTCTCTCCTCTTTACTTCTGTGATTTGGAAACACCATTTCCAGGAAGTCAAGGCCATCCATGAGCCATCAGAAGCCCGGCTCAAGAGGTAAGTTCACATTAGTTAGCATGTTTGCAAGATATCCTCATCCATACATTTTATATATATAAAGAGAAGGAAAACATGTTCATCTGAAGTGCAAGGCGGGGAGTGAGATGTGAACAGTGACCTCTTTTCCCATGGAAATGCACTTTAATTTTCTATAAAATATTCAGTCATCACAAAATAAATTGACTTTACTACGAGATATGTACTTCAGCAGTAACACATATCTGCTCAGACACCTTCATTAAATTGGTGGACTAAATTGAAACTTTGTTTGTAACCAGGAACATTTATTTAGTTCTCTCAGAATATACTATGTTTAATAGAGATTCATTATATTATATATAGTGTATACTGATCATATCCATCCCCCAATACCCAGTTGCTCCCACCCCATTCCCACTAATCTCCTTCCTCTTCTAAGTGACTTCCATCTTGCTTGGTTTTGTTTTCAGGATGTAATGTGCTTAATTAGGGGTCTTTATAGGATAACAGATGTTGTACCAGTGGCTATACCACTGAAGAAAATGTTTTCCCACTCTTAGCAACCTCAACTGTCTATTGACCCTTAAGGGGTGAAGCCTTGAGAACCACTCCCACTCCAGGAACACGTTTCTTCAAGCCATACATTAGTGTTACTACACAAGATAACAGCTTTCTCCTCAGGCACCTTATCAATGTAAAACTAAAGTCATATCTTCTTCCTCCTTCCTGTGACCCATCTGCTGCAGGAGAGGAGTATCTCAAGACCACAGGTCATGGAAAAGTTCTAAACAGAGACACTTGCTTTGATCACTGATAACTGTGACATGCTAAGACCCTCAATGAATCTCTTCGTATTCTTCTTTTTAGCGCATTACATTTTCTTACAGAACCACTGGTTTCATTGTCTGTGATGGGATTTGATATAAGAATAACTGGTCAATTAAATATTTCAAACATTTTGCTTTCCCAGTTAAGCAAGGGCCCAGAAACCCAAGGAGCATGATTTTTTGAGTGTTCATTACAGTATGAGTAAAAGAATTATATGCAGTTTCTACTGGGGGGTGTCATTTTTTTCCCTTTGAAAGCAAATGTTTATTGGAAAATAAAATAGAAAACCAGCTTTGACCTTAAAATTATTTCAAAAATGCTGTCAACTAGAGCTTTCGGTTAGTCATCTTTTGAAAAATTCAGTGTTTCATGTAAGAGTGGAATTCAGTCATCGGAATAACTATTCAGTCGAGTCTGGTGTTTCTCCCATTGTAGTGCCCCCACTTTAATTGTTAAAATGCAGCTCCCTGTGATTTATTTTTCCACTAATTCAGCAAAACTAATTAAAAGGCAATACTGGGAAAGGCCCTCACAAAGCACATTTTATGGGCAAATCAGCAACGAGAGTGACTCGATAATTTTCACACACTGTAATATTGAAAGTGGGGTTACAGTAACTTTCATTCCTGCAGATTCATTATAATCATACAGGAAAGTAATTGTACTTTCACATCAGGATTTATAGGGGTTAGAAAGTATTAACCTTATTTTGTATTTGGGAATCAAAAAAATGGGAAAAGTAACTACTATGAAGAATAATTAAAGAATTGAGTTTATTTCTCATTCCTTTCATATATTTGCTGGATTGTGTAATATCTAAACATTTATACCACAATAATGAGAGGCAATGGCATGCCAAATTGATGTAGCGTAGTAATACTCTATGCAGAATTGAATAGAAAGGACAAAATAATGAATAGTCACATGATTAGTGGTTGAAAGATGGATGTGTTTGGAGTCATCTACCTAGTCCTGAACAGATAGCGTCCCAGGTTATTCTGTTAAGGTGTCATGGTAGTGAAGGTTACCACCCCCCCCTGCAATACAAAGGAAGCAGATGATATTGTAATCATATCATATTGCCATATGATAGCGAGAACTATAGAAGTGCTACTGCCATAGAAGCGAGAACAGGCTAAGGGAATCATTAGTGGCAGAGAAAGCTTGGAGCTTTCACTGCCAAGCTGGCCTCCTGAAGACAAGTTTTACATCTTTTACGATTCTGCTTACGTCATTGTACTGCAGCAGCAAAGTAAAAAAAAAAATAATAGCAGGTAAAATGCTTAGGCAGGGCTTGGCACTCATATGTACTCAAAATCATTAAAGATTTGCCGGTTCAAGTTTGGCAGGACTCCTTAAAAAGTATTCTGTTCCATGTAAATTTGGAAGGAAGGCAGCCTAGGACCGGTATGGTATTTCACTGTGTCAGGAGCCCCTTCTCTTTTACATTCTATCCTGCTTGACCTCTGTTTCAAATCCCAAGGGATGGATCCGGTTCCTAGTAGCCTCCTTTCTTCCAGTAAACACAGAAAAGAGTAAACCAGAGGATGATTTTTCTCTCTCTCTTAACTGGAGACTATTTCCTGAAAGTGCCAAATACTATTGGAACTTGAATCCTTGACTAGTTAGATTTAGATCAAAGTGGGGGTGGCTGGATAATATTACTTCTTTTATTTATGAAGTTACATTCTCAGTTGGAAACAACAGATCTTTTATTATACAGAAAAAGGTGAAATATTGGTGGCAGGCTCAGCTTCTGCTATGTGAGACGAACATAGCACAAATTTACTTTACATTAGAACTCAAACATGGAATGTCTGCCCCTCTAGACTAGAGTAGCCTTGGTACACATCACTTCTAAAGCACTGGAAGAGAACAGAGAAGTACTCAAGCAGTAGAGACTCCAAATGACCTGGGAAAAAATAAAACTTTCTCATGGAGATTGGGTATTACTTACTTCAGTAAGTGTTTTGACAACAGGAATGTTAGGTAATATTCTGGACCACATGTCAATACTTTAAAAATGCTATTGAAGTCAATTATATTTTAATGAAACTTATTTATTTTTAGGATTTGGAGATGTTTAAAATATTTTAAAACTTATTGTTTACTTGAGTGATATTTTCCATGAAGAAAAAAGTATATTTTTTTAATTTAAAATAAATGTCATATCAGTACTCTAGGTTTTGCTGAACATTACATTAATACTGTGTGAAATGGCATATCATAATTTTTTAGAAACTGAAAAGCCCCATGAGTTATGTGTGAATTACTATTTCTTGGTAGGCATTACTTAACTCCATTGCAAGCAGAAACGTACAAAACATGGTAAGAACTCCAGGCAGTTTCCTGACTTTCCTGTTGTGGTCACTTGAGGACAGAGAGGTTAAAAGAGTCTCTAACGGAAAAGCAACTGTTGGTGGCATCTAGGAGGCAGGTTGAGTTTCAGATGAACTGCTTTGTAGAAAGCAAAAATATCAAATGGAAAAAAATAACTGAACAGATGGATTTTATGAACCCAACTCTCACCATCCTTAAAATAACAAATTCAGAAGCAAAAAGAACACAAGATATCCAATTATCATGTAAGCACATATATGGCTGAATTTTGTGTAGATTGTTTAAATCTTGAAATACTTCAGATTTGTTTTTCAAATTAAGAACTAATCATTTTTTCATAGCTGGCAGAAGAAAAATGCAGTACACACAACAAGAAGAAGAAAGGACAAAGTTCAATGGAGACGCTTTTGCCTTATAATTATTTCGATGACCCCAGACATTCATATTCCACACAGAACATGTAGGTTAGAGGCAATGCAGAGTTTCTAGAATGGTCAAAAGTGAAGGTAATGTGTTTAGAAGAAAGGTTATCACTTGCTCTTAATGTAACACTGTTCAGCTGTTAGTCGATAAATATCACTTGTTAAAAAAAAATGGGTGTATTAAAATGTTGAGCTCTGAGAGTGTTAATAAATAGAAGCTAGGTCTGTTTTTATGATCACAATGATCGATTATGAAAAGATAATCAGAGAACATTCTTGCACGAATACTATTGCTTTGAAATAGAACACAGACATATACAACACACACGGTGGACCACGGGATGTCTGTGCAGTAGAACAGAGGATCACTGGGATTCTACTCATAGATAAAATTTTGATGGTGAACGGGAGGAATCTAAAGCATGAGTTTTCAAACAATGTATTTCATTAAGAAGGATTTTCAGGCTGTTGGAATGGCATATGGTGCCAGTGTGTGTGGTTTACACATGACAGTATCATATGTTCATCAATTTAGGAGAAAGAGTTAGCAAAAAGAATAGCTGTTGCAAAGAATTAGTTTGTGTGACTAGGAGTACAAAGTGTTGTTGCTGGAGAAATACACATAAAATGCTGGCAGAAGATACACAGAAAAGGTGTTTAGGTGGCTATGTTTCCAAGACATTTCTTTATTTTTTCTTTATAGTTGATGTACAACACTGAAAGATTTTGAGAGAAGTTGATATCACTTCAATCATTGCAGATATGTGTGCAATCTTAGTGAAAATGGAAATGGGTAAAGAAAGGGGGAAATAACTGACATTTAAAAGAAGAAAGAAAGAAGAGGAGGAGGAAGAAGAGGAAGAAGAAAGAAATACTTTCTCCTCCTATAGACAAAAGTGTCTAAAGCAGCATTTCTCAACCTGTGGCTCACAACCATCTTGTCAAACTACTTATTTTCAAAAATATTTACATTACATTCCATAACAATGAAAAATAGCAGTTATGAAGTAGGAACAAAAAATAATTTTATGGTTAGGAATCACCACAAAATGAGGAGCTGTATTAAGGTGTCGCGGCATTAGGATGGGTGAGAAGCACTGCTCTAAAGAATTCAAGCTGCTGATAGTTTGCAAAAAAAATTCAGCTGCTAAGAACTTATTCGATGCCAAGACAATGCTGATTGGGTGAGCAGCAGGCCCACACTTCAGAAGACTGGAACTAACTTTCAAAATCTTTGCATAGCACCTGATAGTAATTTCACAACGGCTTCCTACCCTTCCCCACTAAACATCTATATTTTTAAAATATGCTTTTAATTGAAATAGAATTATATTATACACCCCCTCCCTTTCCTTCTTCCAGCCCCCTCATAGCCTCCTCATCCCCCCTTTCAAATTGATAGACTCTTTTCTTTGATTATTATTGCTACATTATGCTCTTCTTGGATCTCAGTACTGTATCCTCAGTGATTATGATCACTGCATGCAGCTGCTACAAAACTATATGCTATGGTGTTCCTTTCCATGTAATGTTTGCTGTTATGATTATGCACTAGCAGCTGTGAAGACTAATTTATTACTTGGCTATTACTTTTGAAGGTTGTGCAACTCTAACGTCCTGTGAAAGCATTTGATGACCTCCTGCATGCTCTGCCAGAGATGGCCCTCTGGCAAATCGGCAAATCTTCCATGGAATTTATCACTCTTTTTACCAATGATGTTCAAGTCAGTAGGCATTTATTCCTGGTAACTCTCAGTTAAATGCCCTGTGCTACCTTACCTAGATTTTCTTAATTCAGTCATATATATGTATATGTGTATATATATACACATATACACACACATACACACATATATAAATATATACATGTATATATGTATTTATGTATAATTATATATCTTATATAGACATGTGTGTCTATATAAGATATGCAATAATACATAATACACATATATAATACATACATGTATATATGTATAAACACACATATTTACACAAACACATACACACATATGATATTTAAAACATTTCAGCTTCCTACACACTCACCTTTCATATACAGTTGGAAACCTAGTTCCAAATAATATTTAATTCCTTCTGTCCTACTATGCTTGCTTAGTTTATGTGTGTAGAAGAATATATTGTGTTTTACATGTGCAGATGTCTTTTAACCCTTTAGGTATAAATCGGCAGATAGTTTTGAGACAAGGATGGGAAAAGCCCATTATGCATTATGGAGCTGGAAACATAGATTAAATTGATGTAGAACTTAGGGTAAATTAGGTAATTCAACTTGTTAGGTGTCTAGATTAAAAAGAAAAGTTAGAATCCATTCCAGTATAGAAAAAGATAGAGGCTAGAGAAATATTTTATATAGATCATAAATAACTTCTCAATTACATATACATCTCATTCTCACAGAATTACTGCTAACATAAAAAAATAGAACCCTACAGTATTAACGTCATGAGACAATTTGCCTATCACTATTTCAATATTTGTAACTAAACTATGGCTTCATTAGTAGGTTGATATTTAGCAGAAACAATATATTATCTAGACTAAGTTCAATTTTAAGTGGTTTAGAATACTCATGGCTAAATGAAAATCACACTGGCAATGACCTTAGGAAGAACCTATAGTACACTATAGCATTTGACAAAATTCAGCATCCCTTCATGCTAAAAGTCTTGGAAAGGACAGGAATTCAAGGCCCATACCTAAATATAGTAAAAGCAATTTACAGCAGACCCATAGCCAACATCAAAGTAAACAGAGAGAAACTTAAAGCAATCCCACTAAAATCAGGGACTAGACAAGGCTGCCCCCTCTCACCATATCTCTTCAATATAGTACTTGAGGTACTACCTAGAGCAATTTGACAACATAAGGAAGTCAAAGGGATACAAATTGGAAAGGAAGAAGTCAAACTGTCACTATTTGCAGATGATATGATAGTATACTTAAGTGACCCAAAAAACTCCACCAGAGAACTCCTACAGCTGATAAACAACTTCAGCAAAGTGGCTGGTTGTAAAATCAACTCAAGCAAATCAGTAGCCTTCCTATACTCAAAGAATAAACAGGCCGAGAAAGAAATTAGGGAAATGACACCCTTCACAATAGCCACAAACAATATAAAGTATCTTGGTGTGACTCTAACCAAACAAGTGAAAGATTTGTATGAGAAAAACTTCAGGTCTCTGAAGAAGGAATTGGAAGAAGACCTCAGAAAATGGAAAAATCTTCCATGCCCATGGGTTGGCAGGATTAATATAAGTAAAATGGCAATCTTGCCAAAAGCAATATACAGATTCAATGCAATCCTCATCAAAATCCCAACTCAGTTATTCATAGAGTAAGAAAGAGCCATAACAGAGAAATGGTGGTGATGGTGGTGGGGGTGATTGAGGAATTGTTGGGGGCGGGGAGAGGACTTATGGGACATATAGTGGGGGGAAATGGGAAAGGGGAAAGCCTTTGGAAATTATAAAATCAACTCAAGCAAATCAGTAGCCTTCCTATACTCAAAGGATAAGCAGGCTGAGAAAGAAATTAGGGAAATGACACCCTTGGAATATAAACAAAGAATATAGAATAAATAAAGAAAAAAAAGAAAGAATAATTCTCAAACTCATCCAGAATTACAAAAAACCCAGGATAGCTAAAACTATCAACAGTAAAAGAACTTCTGCGGGGTTTGACTACTAACTTCTAGTAAGTAGTAGTCAACTGTCGGATGCTTTCTTTGGCATTTTAATTCTTTTATGTCAGATGTACAGAGGCATAATTAACATAGAATAAAGTTCAACTTTGTAATGTACAAAAAAAAAAAAGAACTTCTGCGGGAATCAGTATCGCGGACCTCAAGCAATACTACAGAGCAGTAGTATTAAAAACTGCATGGTATTGGTACAGTGACAGGGAGGTGGATCAGTGGAATAGGATTGAAGACCCAAAATTGAACCCACACATCTATGGCCAATTAATCTTCAATAAAGGAGCTGAAAACATCCAGTGGAAAAAAGATAGCCTTTTCAACAAATGGTGATAGCTCAACTGGAGGTCAATATGCAGAAGAATGAGAATTGATCCACTCTTATCTCCTTGTACTAAGCTCAACTCCAAGTGGGTCAAGGACCTCCACATAAAACCAGACACACTAAAATTAATAGAAAAGAAACAAGGGAAGACCCTTGAGGACATTGACTCAGGGGGGATGTTCCTGAACAGAACACCTATACCTTATGCTCTAAGATCAAGAATAGACAAATGGGACCTCATAAAATTACAAAGTTTCTGTAAGGCAAAGGACACTGTCAGAAGGACAAAACAGCAACCTACAAATTGGGAAAAGATCTTCACCAACCCCACATCCGACTGAGGGCTAATATCCAATATATACAAAGAACTCAAGAAGTTAGACCCCAAAGAACCAAATAACCCTATCAAAAAATGGGGTATAGAGCTAAAGAAAGACTTTTCATCTGAAGAAATCTGGATGGCTAAGAAACACCTTAAAAAATGTTCCACATCATTAGTCATTAGGGAAATGCAAATCAAAACAACCCTGAGATTTCACCTCACACCAGTCAGAATGCTAAGATTAAAAACTCAGGAGACATCAGGTGTTGGCGAGGATGTGGAGAAAGAGGAACACTCCTACACTGCTGGTGGGACTGTAAGCTGGTACAACCACTCTGGAAATCAGTCTGGCGGTTCCTCAGAAAACTGGACACAATACTTCTGGAGGACCCTGCCATACTAATTCTGGGCACGTACCCAGAAGATTCCCCAGCATGCAATAAGGATATATGCTCCTCTATGCTCATAACAACCTTATTTATAATAGCCAGAAGTTGGAAAGAACCCAGATGTCCCTCAACGGAGGAATGGATACAAAAAAATGTGGTATATATTCAAAATGGAGTACTAGTCAGCCATTAGAAACAATGAATTCATGAAATTCTTAGAGAAATGGATGAAACTGGAGAACATCATACTAAGTGAGGTAACCCAGTCTCAAAAGAATACTCATGGTATTCACTGACTAATAAGTGGGTATTAGCCTAGAATCTTAGAACACCAAAGACATAATCCACATACCAAATGATGTCCGAGAAGAAGGAAGGAGTGGATCCTGGTGCTGGAAAGGCTCAAAGCATCAGTATAGGGGAATACCAGAACAGGGAAGTGGGAAGGTGTGGATGGTGGAACAGAGGGAGGGAAAAGGGCATGTGGGACCTTAGGGGGGCGGGGAACCAGAAAAAAAAGAAATGAAATGTAAATATAGACTATATCCAATTAAAAAAAATTATCATCACCCAAAAAAAATGAACTATAAAAGATGACTCAGTGTTTTCTTCAATAGCATGTTTGATTAGTGACAATAATGAGATATTTCTGGATACAGTATTTGTACAATTTTAAATAATAGGCATTTGATCCATGAGACAGTGGAAGAGATAGTCATTGCAAACATAGCTTGTAGCAGCTGTCCATACTGGCACTGGGTACATAACATCTGGGTTCTCCTAACAGTCAGCTATGGGTGGGAAAAGGACCTCCAGGGCCCCAGAACATAATGTTCTATTGGCAATCACCAGATACTGAGAAAGAGAAAGGCACAGTGTCTAGCTATTTTCCCACTGGCAAGCCCACCAGGCTCTAATAGTTTAGTATTCAGGTTCAACGATATTACCTTAGTAAGACTATGTGGGCCCCTGAACAGGATACAAAATAGAAGACAAGCAGAATGAGATAAGTAATGCTGTGTATGTGTGTGCAAGTGTGTGTGTGTAGGTCTCTGTCTGTGAGTGGGAATGTGTGTATATGTATGTGAGTGTGTGTATAGATGAGTGTGTGTGTGGGGGTGGGGTGGGTGTATAAGTGTGTGTGGGTGTATAAGAAGTAGGCAGAGGAATAGCAGTGGGGGAGTAAAAAAACCCTTCCAAAGGAAAAATAAGGAAATAGACAGTTTCAGATAAATAAGAAATGTAGACTATCTAAAACACCAAAAAGGAAAGAAAGAGACCAGGAGAAGGTAAGGGTAGCCTACTGAAGGAATGGCACAGGGTAGCAATGGTGTGAAGACTTTGCAATTGAGATTTTCAGAAAGAGAGTTGCATCAACAGTAACAAAAGGGGTAAGGGAGACATGCTGATTGTGCTGTCTGGCTACTGAGCTGTTTGCTAAGAGGGAAAGAATCCAGGTAGAGACATCAGAAAACCTAGAGAAAGTAAAGGGTGTTTGAGGAGGCACAGCTGCACGAAGAAAGAGAATGGATAAAGGTTCTTCTGCTAGAGCTGTATAGCCAAATGCTCTTAATAAATCTGCTTTTCCCCATTTCTATAGTGAATCAACAGATGATGGCCACCTGAAAATGTAAATTTAAGGAGCCATGGCCTTGGCTTTGAAAAGTTTTTCTGCCATTCTTCTTTCTGTCTCGCCATGCTTTCATCACCCTTGGGGGATGAAAGCACCTCCAGTTTTCACACAGCTCTTGCTTATAGACTTGCTACCTCTGACAGTCACATAGGAAACAAAGTGAAGGAGGACTTGCACAAGATGTTACAGCTTCCCAAAGGTCATACAGACCCCTTGCATTTCTGTTTAGGTTCTGGTTTGAACAGAAGCATTATGCTTTCAGTCAGACCATTTAGTGGAGTCAAAATGGCATGTGGAGAAGTTCTTATTGTGGTTCAGACTATGGCTGCCAATGTCTCATCCCAGGTGTCACCAGGGTTTGCAGTCACAAGCCCCTGCTTCTTCCTAATCCACACATCTCCCTTTCCTAATTTCATCTGTCAATGCGGGTTTAATTTCATTTGTATACCGATGACAACAGATTGATGTTATAAAATTAGCCTTAATGTTCCCTCTGCCACATCTGTGCTATACGCTTGCCAAACTAATGTCAAGCATAGGGTATCTAGAGATTTTCTTCAACTTACCAAGACCAAAATAGCTGCACTCAGAAAATGAAGGCTCTTCTCTAACTAGTTGGTTTCTTCATTTCAGTTTTGAACAACACTGTAGAAATCAAGACTTCACACAAGAAGATAACAGACTCAATATGCTTTCAATTAAATCTATTTCTGGTAAAATGTAAATGTTAGTAAGCTCCGAAAGCAACACCAAGTTCTAGCTACCTTAACAGAGAAACATTTCACTTCTACCTTAGAAAGAAAATGACCAAACCGGACGTTGCTTCTTCTCTTCCTCCGTTACCTTCTGTTTTAGTATGTGTGTATGGGTTCCTGGGAAACTTACAGACATATTCACTTAAAAAAATTTTAAAAGCCTTGTAAGATGATGAAGATAAGAATTATGACAACTCCTATATTGTGTCAATATCCATGAAGAATAGAGTCCAAGCCATCTCTAACCCTTCATCAATAATCATTTTATAATCAATAAAGCAGATCGCTGAGCAACAGCTCAAGCTGCTTCTTCCCAGGATCTTTTGACAGTCTCACATTTATCCCAACCAGCCTTTGTTTCTGAGAATGTTCCTATCCTCCAGCAGAAGAATATTTTGTGAGCGTCTGATATGAGGATGAAGTGTTCTACAAAGAGGCTGACCCAAACTAGGCTTTTAGAAGCCGGTAGAAATAATCATTTTAAGATGCAGTGCCAGGAAATTGTTATCTTTTTCCTGGATATAGTGGGGGAAACTCATGTTTCTTGAACCATTATCTATACCAGGAACTCAAAAGGCAGTTAATGGGTTGTCTTGTTAAACTCTCACAGCAATGTTATTAAAAGTAGTATCGACACCATTTCAAGAACATGGCAACCAGACAACGGCGATTTAACTGTACAAGGTCGTCCATCTTGATTCACAAGTAGCCTTAACGCTGGAGCCTCTGTGGATAATCTGAGCGATAGAATACTCAGAAGGCAGTTGGATTACTCAGAAACCACTTCTTTCCAAATTGTACCATAGTAAAAATGCTAACAATCACCAGATGGGCAATAAAAAGAAACTGGAAGGAGCTAAAGTTCTCAGTCTAGAGGTACAGACTGCCATGCTCAGTTCTTTCGAAGAGCACCTTCTCTTGACACATCTACACCCCATCCCCAATAGCACCCTCACCTGCTCTGGAAGGAGCCAGAGATGGAACTCCAGTTAATCTCATACTCTGTGGTTCTCATCACATGCTCAAATGAGCCCAGGCCTCAAGCAGCTTGATTCAGGTTAAATGGTCAGATTTATTTGGGATTTGATAGATGCGGTGATTAGACTATACAGAAAAAATAAAGTGTATCAATTTTCACACACACACACACACACACACACACACACACACACACACATTTATATCTCACTTGCGCATCATCTGTTCTTTTGGTCACTTACTCATTCATTCAGTCCAGAGATCCCCACAACTTCTATTGTACAAATAGAAAGCACAACCCAATTTATCCCCAGTTCATTCCTCAAGAGTTGTCTCTTACAACTTTCCCATGGACTTCCATATTGCTTCCTTCTTATTAAATGTGCTTTCTTCCTGTACAGTGGAGTTGCTGCTGTTTAGTTATAATGACTTGATTCTCCATTCTCAGATGCTGACTTCATTTTTCACAAGAACATACACACAGCCTTCTGAACAGTAAATGGCTCTCTGAACCTGCCAATCCTGGGTGTTTAGTGTCTTCCAGTCTCTAGATTATGAAATATGATCATAAAAAACAATAAAATCCTATTTATCGTCAAGTAGAGAAAGCTAATAAAGGCTACAAAGGTAATTATTCCTTTTCAATGAACTTAAAATTATAACTGCAAATGAATCAATGGTACAAATGGACAAATCCCCAGAGAAGCATTGGGTGTTAAGGAACTAAGAGAGAGAAGTCTGAGTTAAGGGAATGGGTTGAAAGGGTGAGGATGAATAGGAAAAAGCCCAGGAGAATGAAATGTTTCTCAAAGGATTCTGGGAATAGGACAGTCTAATAAATGGTCTTATTTCATTCTGTCTTTTATATTGTTTAGTTTTGTTGCCTTTATTGACACTGTACCCACATCAGTGAAACACCTGCACTTGATAATAATGTTAATATCAATGTTTTATATAACATGTGGCTTCTAACTCCCTGTGTCTCGGGTGTGGAACATGGACTAGATGACAGAGGTATCCAGGAATCCCACGTTTAGCACAGGTAAGCTGTAAATGTCAGTGCAGTCTCTATGGACCATATGATATACTGTGTTATGCCTTTCCCATGAAATAGCCTTCTCAAGGACATGTGTGACTGTAAATATATACTTTTGTATTCTCAAAATACAGTTGTACTAGAATGAGTCGTTATCTTACCAGAGTTTCTCATGTAAGCTTGCAAGTAAAAGTCTACAAACTTAAAAAGCAGCCCTTTAAACAATGATCCTCAGGTACTTAGAAAATTTAGGCCAAAGTTAGCTCATTACCTTGTGTAATACAATATGTAACAATATCAGCACTTATCATATGTAAAATAGATAAATTTGTAAAAAAAGAAAATAGCCACCAAACCAGATGTAGTAGCTTGCTGAATAACACTACTAAATATAAAAGCTGAGGATATTAAATTGATCAGCCAAATTTCACTTTAGACTGGAAAATACTAGCAGAACTTTTTTTTATCACATATTGTCTATCTTGCACTCAAGGGATACCAAGTATATATAATGTTAATATTAACAACGTAATAGGCACTATGAGGCATCCACACAACACATCCAGATGTGGTTGACAGAGTGCTAGATATAATTATTTCTAATTCTCACAACACTGAGAGAGTAGTATCATCTTGATGCTGCAGGTGAATTATTAAGAGCTTTGAGAGGTGAGATAACCTGTCTGCAGTAATGATTCAATGGATCTGTCTGACCACAAGTCCTGTGCCCTTTCTACTACACTGTACCTCCTCTAATTAGATGATAAATCACTCATTGGTAAACCAAAGAATTGCCTCATTAAATAAAAACAAAACCCATGTGCCAGAGAGATCAATTCTACCAATATATTAGTTATTCAGAGGGAATCATGTTTCCCTAAAAGTCATCCAGTGGAGTCGAAACCCAGGACCTCAGAATGGAACCACAGTGGAAGACTGACCTGTTTGATACTTTTTGAAGATGGATACAATGGATACATTACTAAGTGGAACTCTCCTTAGGACTAATTCACCTGAATCAGGATACGAGGTTTTTATTATGCAAAATGTGTGTAGCTTTCTGTATTTGTGCATTACATCACAAGCATCAGAAGATAGATGGAAACTTCTATCTAAAAGTAATTTGATATTCTCTAGACAATCTCCAGCTTATATCAGAATATACAGCATTTCTTCAAAGTCAGTACTTGTTTCTGGAAGCGATGACTTTAAAAGATAAAGAAGACCTTGCTATGACATGTATACGTGTGTGTGTGTGTGTGTGTGTGTGTGTGTGTGTGTGTGTGTGAAAGAGAGAGAGAGAGAAAGAGAGAGAGGGGGGGAGACAGAGGGAGGGAGGGAGGGAGGGAGGGAGGGAGGAGAGGGAGAGAGAGAAAGAGGGAGAGAAAGAGAACTGGGAAAGAGAACTGTGAGAGAGAAGAGGAGGAGGAGGAAGAGGAAGAAAAAGAAGTAGGAGGAAGAGGAGGAGGAGAAGGGGAAGGAAGAGGAGAAGGGGGAGGAGTAGAGGGAGGGGGAGGAGAAGGGGAGGAGGAAAAAGAGGAGAGGGAAGAGGAGGGGGAGGAGAAGGGGAAGGAAGAGGGGGAGGAAAAGAGGGACGAGGAGGGGAGAAAAAGGGAGGAGGGGGAGGAGGAGGAAAAAAAGAAGGAGGAGGAGGAAGAGGAGGAGGAGGAGGACAGGAAATTTAAAGTGATGTCTAGAAAGGTGGTAGATCAGAGATGAAGAGGCAGGGCCTATGAATAGTGTTAAGATCCTGTTTGGCCTGGACTTGTACACATAGAACCTCTGAGTATTTATTTCTCCAAAGTGTAAAATCAATAAGAAAGTGCGGGAAGAAGAGTGTGAAACTAATTGTAAAACTGACTCAGTTAAATTATTTCATACAATGAAAATGCAGTGTCTTCAAACGTGGGGAAGAAAGGAGAACATGTGGAACTTGTTATTGTAAAGAGTTATGAACAGAAGAGAGATGGGGGAGAGAAACGGGAAGAAGAATATTTTATAAAGATGAGCATTTGGATGGCTACAACTAGAAAATGGGACACAAACACCCAGGGCCAAGCAGTAAAGGAGTAGGAGCTGCTTCCCTTTGTTCCGGTCGTTTTCTTACTCTATCAGCCTGGGTTTCTCCTGCTTCGCCTCCTGAGAGAATGCAGTAACGTTCTCTTAATTGGTGGTGTCATTTTCAGTTGTTTTACTTTATCTTTCTTTTCTTGCTTGAAGGCACCTGTTGTCTAGCTATCCCATCCTTTTTTTTATCACATCTACCTAATTTCTACGGTCAAGACGGGAGCTGACAGAAGACTGAAGAAATACCGAGTCTGAAAAAGACCTGGCTAAATATGGTGCGTGAAAATGGCTGGGTGATAGAATGGGAAAGATGGAATAGAGAACACAGGCGTGGGCTATGCTGAAAATACGACCGAGTCCTCCAGTGGAGGGGGGCGGGGTTAGAGAGCTAGTCCATGCCTTGTCTGAAAAGCAAAGAGAAATCAAGTTTAGGATAACATCCTTGATATCAAAAAGTAACATGTTGGATATCCATCAACTCCATGTCCTCTAGATATGTTTATGTTTGGGGAAAATAATAATCTAGATAATAATAATAATACTATTCTCCTTAGCACTACACAACGCGCAAACAAATCACATATCAAGTGATGTCTCACAAGAAGAAAGGAGTGGACACTGGTGCTAGAATGGACCAAAACATCATTGTGGGAGAGTACAAGAACAGTAAGGTGGGAGGGGGTGGATGAGGGAGCAGGGGGAGGGAAAAGGACATGTGGGACCTTTGGGGGTGGAGAACCAGAAAAAGGGAAATGAATTGTAAATATAGAATATATACAATAAAAAAAAAGAAAGAAAAAAAAGTGAAAACTCATGATAAAGACCCATGACAGAAAACTCGGAGTGTACCGGGACGTTTCTGCCTGCTTAAATGTAAGCAAGAGATGTAGCTTGTCTAGACCTGCCTGGGCTATGTTTCAATCCCTAGCACTCAATGTGAAATAAAGAAGATAGAATCAAGATCGCACAAGAGATTTGTAAATACACCCAAAGAAATCAGTAGCCTAATTTTACCTACTTGGCACTAAGAAAAACAAACCCCCGAAGATTTAAAGGGTTGGTCCTGTTAATGGTTGATAAGATCAGAGAGAGAAAATTCATAGGCTAAAATTTCTGAGGGTAAAGACTATGGATAATAATTTTTGTTTTTTCTATATACTCTTTAATATAGTTTTTTTTCTCCCTGCATTGACTTAGACACAGAAGCAGTAACTTATAGCTACCCATCAGGGCTTATAACCTTTTTTCATAACTAATTAGTACTGATTAATGCAAATACAACCTTCAGTTTATGGAAAAGCCGTCTTCACTGTTTTTTGTTTGTAATTTGTTTTGTTTTTTCTGCCCCTCACTATCTTTATCTAACTTGTTTCGCTGTCACAGCCTGGACAGAGTCACAGCTACAGCATCCAGCAAGCTAACTGGCATGCAGTAGTCCGTCCAGTAACCTACAGTGTAGTGTGAGTCCGAGACCCCAGATTTCCCCATTGGGTCCATATTGCACAATAAGCTAATCAAAAGAGGAAATAATTATGTCAAAACCATGCTGAAGCATCTGTGATATAACCACACTGTATAATCATATCACTGTTACTATGAATCATACAATAGCAACACATTAGAATAACTTTGTTATTTTACATCAGAAGTGATATTTTATTTTTAATGCTAATGCTAATTTGAAAAGCCAACTCTATACGACCGTATTACTTACTATTTGTCAAGGAAAATAACATTTCATTTATAATTTTCAATATTGTATGGGTTTTAAATAAAGGCTATGAGTTCTTAGCCATCCATGTGGAAATTGATTTCTTATATGTAAAAAAAAAAACTTAAACTATTTAAAGTTTGAATCATTTTGATTGATTTTAAGTAGAGCCACAAGATGATATGAAAAAGACATTGAAGCAACAGTGAAAGCCAGTGACTTCAGAGGAGGGTTCAACTAACTATGTTGTACAATCTTAAGTCAGTTCATAATAGTTGGAGGCTGCTATCTTACTTCAAATGGGTAGGAATACTTGTTGATAGATCATATTAAGGATCAGATGGAATTAAGTACGTAAAAGCATACTGTTAATCCAACAACACCATATAAATATGAAACCTTATGATTAGAGCTTACAAAGAATTTTTCTTTCCTACAATAAAGTTACATTATAATTAGTAAATGAAATTCAACACACTGTATGTATCTTACAAAATAAAGGCAGTCAAATTTTATTGATGAACAGTCTAAGGTCAACAGCTGACTCATTGTAGAAGAAATTGACCTAAATTATAATAGATCTTCCTGATTATAATTCTGAGACAATCACTAAGGACAGCCATACTGAGCTAGGTTGAACTTTCTTTTTTTCAGACAGAATTATTCTCCTCTGGAATGAATGTGAGTATTAATGTATGCAGACTCTAATTATAGTCACATTAATGTTCCCCCAGAACATCTCACAAAGCAGTAACAACAGATATATATTCAGCTCCGTTATCTGTGTTGGTAGTGATCCTGAACTTTGTGGTTGCTGATGCAAAGCTATTAATGCAGAATAGCACCACTGAGGACAGACTGTGGTAGGGACCTCCACAGGAGCAGTGGTAGTATGCCTGCCAACACTCATGAAGTAGTTAGAATCTTTAAGTGAAGAGTTCCAAAGCAACCGTCTCCCAGCCCCACAACCTGTACTGATGATCTCCTTCATTCCTATTCTGATTCTATCACAGAGAACAGGTTGCTAATGAACTTAGTGATATCTGACATTCATGCGGTATCTCCGAATTGGGAAACTGCACTTTTGCTTCCATTTCAAAGCCTGTTAGAAGTACACACAATGTTCTAAAAGAAACTCAAAGAATATAATGTCACCGAGTGCATCTGTGGAGGAAGAACATGGGCAGGGAATACTTTTTAATTAAGTTTAAGTTTTATCTTTAAAATACCAATGAGTTCGTGATAATTGGTTTTTTATTTTATATTCATACACATAGGCTTTAAATCTTAAATTTACTACATATGAAGGGGCATCTATAATCACAGTTAATTTATTTATGGAGCCCAATAATGAATGAAAACAAATGGTTTCTACAACATATGCATGCAGATTCTAAGCAAATTCATCAGTCATAATTCAAATAACTAAAAGAAATATTTTTAAGGTCTTTTTTAAGTTCCACGACCCTTTGTCTTTGTTATTAAGGCCTTGCAAGTGTTGGTGGACCAAAAAAAATGAGTCTATAGTAGAAATCTAGAATCTAGACCATGAACTCTAGGAAGGAGATACAGTAAAAATACCTTAGAAGAGTTCTTGGATAAAAATTTCAGAGGAAAATTTACCTTATAGGAGACTACTCCTTTTTCTATCTGCCTAAAGTAGAGACAAAATATACACTCAACTATTTAGTTTGCTTAGAACAATTATTTCATGGTTCCAGACTTTATTCTACCTAAAAACAACATAAAAGTCAACATAAAACAGCTCTGTAAGATGTTCAAGAAACTCTCCTTTTAAAAAAAATCACATCTCCATATTATTTCTATAAACAACCAGGATCTTGCTTGGACAACTTACATGATAACTTAGTTTATGAATGAGCACAAATTAAGAGGTCTTGAGAGCCTCCAAGCCCTCCCTCCATCATCATAGGGGATTTCAGGATTACGTGTATAAACAATGGGTTATGCTGTTGTCTACCTATGGTGGCATCTCTAGCTGCTGCCTCCCTTCAAGAGCCTTCTCTGTCAGAAGCCAAGAGCATCATAGGCAGGTAAGCTCTTTGAAGACTCTGTATGGTGAATGTTTAGATAGAAAATATGTTTCTTCAAAGTGTGCTGGAATAGAAGTAACTGATTCTCCTTCTGCTTTCCAGTTGGCTGAACTCCAGGAAACACATTTACCAGGTAATCTCTTCAAAGAGGTTGATAAGCCACAGTATGAATAGTGCCAAATGACATTATCATGGAAGGTACATTCACTGTTTGGCTTTGATTATCGTGAGTCACATAATTTCATTTTCAATGAAACTATTGTTTCATAAAGACCCAGCCTAATACAGGCCACTGGCTACTAAACTTGTCAGGGATGATCATTATGCAGATGGCTCATTATAATTTTATAACACCTGTAAACACTTCATGCAAGCAAAAGGTGTTCTTCATTAATATCTCCTGTCTGGCAAAATTCTTACCCATCAGCCTTTACTTTCTGATTCCATACTATGGGTAAACATTTTAATTAAAAACATTATTTTTTATTTATTATTGGATATATTCTATATTTACAATTCATTTCTCTTTTCTGGTTCCCCACCCCCCGAAGGTCCCACATGCCCTTTTCCTTCCCCCTGCTCCCTCATCCACCCCTTCCCACTTCCCTGTTCTTGTATTCCCCTACACGGATGCTTTGATCCTTTCCAGCACCAGTGTCCACTCCTTTCTTCTTGTCAGACATCATTTGGTGTAGGAAGCCACATTCGCCATTACAAGATGGCGCCCATTTCCTGTGATGAATCAGCAATGTGCTGTTGTTTACTCCACTCCGCGCCCTACTGCGCATGTGCGGGTAGAGGTTTGGCGGGTCGCAGCTCAGACCCGGAGCATGCTAATGAGGCATCGTGGTGTGCACCAATCAGGTAGAACACATCCTGCCTAGGCTTATTTAAGATGCACCTCTCTACCCTTCTTGGTCTTTCGCCTCTGCAATCAACCCCGCAATAAACGTCTGTGGAAGGATCCTGACTGTCTCGTGTCCTTCTTGCTGGCGAGATAGACACGCGACCTACAACTGGTGCCGAAACCCGGGAACCTTTACATCAACGGCCTGCGAAGACCCCTCAAAAGTTTCTTCTGAGGTGGATCCAGAACCACATGACGGGGGTAAGTGACAAAGAAAAGAATCCTAAATAAACTGCTCTGAGAAGGACTTGCATTTGTCTAACGCAGTTCAGAACTCTTTGCAGTCAGGGTAGTAAGTCAAGTAGTAAGCCAGCTAGTAAGTCCCAGGTAAAGGGAACCAATTCAAGTCTCTGGGAAGGAGCAATAAAGTCCTCGGTAAAGAGGCTAAAAAGGAAAAGCGAAAGTATGGGTAACTCTACTTTGCAGCCAATTGTTGTGGCTCTAAGGGAGCTGTTAAAGGGGAAGAAATTAGAGTTGAAAAGGAGTATAAAGCAGTTGAAAAGATTTGTTAAGAAGAAAGGAACCATGGAAAAATGAGAAAAAAAATGGATTTCAAAACTCCTGGGGACAAGGGGAAACATGGAGACGTCCTGGTTCCTCTATGGACCCCAATGGAGATATTCTTAGTACTGGTACAAATTTTCTTCCCTCTCTGTGTACTGTTTGACTATTGGTGCACCAATTTGTGTATGTGTGTCTTTGTTTTGTGGTTCGAGTGACTGTTGCTCTGTTTTATGTAAAAAAAAAAAAAAAAAAAAAGTAAAAACTTTATTTGCTGGAAGTCCATCTCTTGATCCAGTGTCAGTTTACACAGCAGAGGCTGATTTAAGTTGCTCTGCAATTAGCTAGGAGTCAAGCACAGCTGGAGAAAAGCTGCTTTTAAAAAGGGCCAACAAGCCAGGCAGCGTGGTAGCGCACGCCTTTAATCCCAGCACTTGGGAGGCAGAGGCAGGCGGATTTCTGAGTTCAAGGCCAGCCTGGTCTACAAAGTGAGTCCCAGGACAGCCAGGGTTACACAGAGAAACCCTGTCTCGAAACAAACAGACAAAAAGGGCCAGCAGCTGCTTAAGTTCTAAGTCAAGTAGGCTGATAGTTATTTCTCCTTTTGGGTACAAAGTGCTTTTTCTCTTGAATTACAGCTAGAAAACAATTGTTTGGTTCAAGTTTATAAGATTCATGTAGTTTCATTTTTGGTTCAGATTGGTCTTAAAGGTATAAATATGTTTTACATGTTTTGACTATAGAGTATTGGCTTATAAGTTATTGGGCATGATTAAAAATTATTACATTGGTAACAAAAAATTTAAAACTGGTAACTCAGGGTTGGAGTTATCTTAAATGATAACACGTGGCATGACCCAACCCAGGAAAAACAGGCCTTTAAAGATACTTCTAAATTGAACTTTGTAATGTAAAAGTAATGTATTTGCCATTGATTTTTAAAGAGAATAAATTGTTTAAAATTGGGTTTTACTTTCCAAAACTATAGTTATACTCTAATATTGCAAGAGAAAAAATTATGGTTAATAACTGCCAGTGTACCATAAAGTTTGGAGTCTGATCTAAGGCTTACGATTCTTAACTCATATTTTGCAATTAAGATGATTTCAAGAGTAAGTTAAAAACACCTGTGGCCAGTATAGGCCTGTTGCCACTTTTTCACAAGCATTATTGGATACAGTGGTAGAAGCAAAAATTAACCACCCAAGATTGAAAGAGATCTCAATGGGAATTTATTTGATATCAAACAGGTTCTTTTTGAACTGTTTGAAAAATCTTTAGATATGACTACTAAAAACAGCTAGTAGAATTTTTCTGGGACCTTCAAATTTCAGGTTCCTTTTGTTAATCAACCCTTATACAATGGGGTCCAGGTGTAGGCTACTGCCCTACAGGACAGGTGAGTGTTGAGCCTGGCCTTGGCCAATAGGCTCAGATTAGAGAATAATTTACAGTTGAGTAAATGAAAGGCTCAGAGCTGCCTCAGTGGAGACTTGTGAGGCACTGCTTTTGTCTTGCAATTCCCACCTAGGAAGTTTCAGGCCAATGTTAATGCCCACCTAAAAGGTGGCATAATTAATGATCCTTAATCAAAGAATTGATTTGGTCAGGAACAAGATGATACCCTTTGGCAGGTTGCTCAGTTAGGGTATGAATGACGATACAGGAGGCTATGTATTACCTCGGTGCCCTATCAGAATTTTACCCATGCTGCTAATTTGTCAAAGAGTTTGTCTAAGTCATCTTGCAGAAAACTGGTCCGGAGATTGATCATCTGCTACAAGAATTGAGGATTGCCATCGTCCATGCGAATTCCACCCGAGTAGATGTGTCCTTCACTGCTGGATTGGGAACCTGGATTGCCAATGCAATGAATCACCTTAAGGAGTGGGCGGGAGTTTGTCTTTTTGGTGCCCTAATATGCTGTGGAGGAGTGTTTCTGCTATGGTTGTTGTGCAAGCTACGTGTCCAACAAAAATGCGACAAGGTGGTGTTTACACAGGCACTCGCTGCATTGAAAAATGGTGCTTCCCCTGAAGCATGGCTGTCCATGCTTAAGAATTAGTTTTACTCATGCAGAAGTCAGCCCTTGTACCCTGAGTCCTTGAAAGGACATTGCACCGGGATGGGTGACGTGCTGTTTGCCACAGCCCTTGCACCTCACAGAGACTATCTCATTGCACGTGAGAGGGTGTTGGTCATGAGTTCATTCATGGATTGCCTTGAACCCTGATGGTCCAACAAGAACCTGATGGTTGATCGGCAGCCCTAGGCCTGGTTTCTTATAAAACAAAAAAGGGGGAGTTGTAGGAAGCCACATTCGCCATTACAAGATGGCGCCCATTTCCTGTGATGAATCAGCAATGTGCTGTTGTTTACTCCACTCCGCGCCCTACTGCGCATGTGCGGGTAGAGGTTTGGCGGGTCGCAGCTCAGTCCCGGAGCATGCTAATGAGGCATCGTGGTGTGCACCAATCAGGTAGAACACATCCTGCCTAGGCTTATTTAAGATGCACCTCTCTACCCTTCTTGGTCTTTCGCCTCTGCAATCAACCCCGCAATAAACGTCTGTGGAAGGATCCTGACTGTCTCGTGTCCTTCTTGCTGGCGAGATAGACACACGACCTACAACTTGGTAAGTGAATTGTGTCTTTGGTGTTCCAAGATTCTAGGCTAATATCCACTTATCAGTGAGTACATACCATGGGTATTCTTTTGAGACTGGGTTACCTCACTTAGTATGATGTTCTCCAGCTCCATCCATTTCTCTAAGAATTTCATGAATTCATTGTTTCTAATAGCTGAATAGTACTCCATTATGTATATATACCCATTTTTTGTATCCATTCCTCCATTGAGGGACATCTGGGTTCTTTCCAGCTTCTGGCTATTATATATAAGGCTGCTATGAACATAGTGGAGCATGTATCCTTATTGCATGCTGGGGAATCTTCTGGGTATATGCCCAGGAGAGGTATGGCTGGGTCCTCTGGAAGTATCGTGTCCAGTTTTCTGAGGAACCGCCAGACTGATTTCCAGAGTGGTTGTACCAGCTTGCAGTCCCACCAGCATTATTTTTTTGATCAAATCCTGTTTCTGTTTGATTTTGTTTTTGTCTTTTCAAGATAGGTTTCTCTGTGTAGACTTGTCCTGGAACTCAGAGATCCACCACCCTCTGCCTCCCAAGGGCAAGGATTAAAGGCATGTGTCATCACTGCTTGGTATACTATAGTCAGTCAAGCAAAACACATCACTTCCTTTTTAAAAAGGAATCCATTTAGCAGATCTTTCAAGCAAAACTGATTATATTCTCTCTCAGTCCTACTCCCTTACCATACCCCTCACATAGATATATGTACAATATTAATTGATTTGAGATCCCTAATTTTAGAATCCATAAAGGGTAACTAACTGATAACTACATTTTAGTTACAGCATTTGGCATCCTACTAATTGTACCATAGCTTAAGCTAAATATTGGAGAAACATTTCAGATGTGTACATGGGATTAAAATCTAAGCAGTGGACAGAAATTAGTTACATACAAGTCCTTTGCATACCCGCAGTCAAAGATATACAGAACTCTCCTCTTAGCTTTTTCAGCCCCATGGAAAGAACAATAATTTTGGCCACCCAGACACCCCAAGACTCCCAGGGACTGAACCATCAACCAAGGGGTACACAGAGTTCCAGCCAAAAATGGGGCAGAGGAAGGCCTTGTTGGGCATCAGTGGGAGGAGTGGTCCTTGGTCAGGTAAAGGCTCAACAGAGGCTCCAACAAAGGGAAACCAAGGGGGGAGGAGGGAGTGTGTTGGGTTGAGAGACATATACGTGGAGGCAGGGGGAAGGAGGAAGGGGAGGGGTTGGGTGGTCTTAGGAGAGGGGGGATATCAGGAAAGGTTTTACCATTGGCAATGTAAATGAAGATGATATTCAATAAAAAATAAATTAAAAAAAACATATCTTCCATGAAACCATAAAAAAAAAGAAGACTGAAATTCACAGTGGTTCCTGTAAGTCTGAAGGGGGTCTTTTAGTGAAGTTGTGGCCAATGAGAAGGATACAATGTTACTGTTTTGAAGTGTTGTAAGGTAAACCAGGATTGTTGGATTCAAAGAAGAAATTGAGCATCTTTGAGTAACTCCCGTTGTAGCGAGACAACCACTAGGCAAGAAGCTCCTCTTTTCATCTACAGACTGTCCAAAGAAAGGACACAATTACGGTTTTAGGATAGCTTGATTCTGTTGAGACAGAGTAGGGTAGTCCTTAATATTCCTGTTTCTCTAACATGTCAAATGTTCATGGGCCAGAAGGCTAAAGACCAATGTGTTGAAGTAAGGGGCTGTCTAGGTGATCAGTGGTCTCTATAAATTGACTAAGTTTTGGTAGCTGTGCTAGCCTTCCTAGATATTTTCAGTTATTATCAACTGCTCTTGGGTTTCTGACAGACTTAAAAAACTATATAGTCTCCTAGCCAACTCAGCTCAGCCTTTTTACTTTGAGAGGAACAGATTTAAGAGGATGGTTTTCAGATGGCATTCAATCTAAAGCCAAGACATAACCAGGTGCAGAACTATAGTCTTTTAAGTTAGGATAGAGGACATTGTTCAATTTTATTGGCAAAAATGTTGGACTGGGTGTTAGGTCTATCTTATACCATATAAATTACAAAATGCTAACAGCTGTGCTCAAATTTTATTTTGAGAGATTTTTTTTTAAAATTTTTATTTAATTAAACAGAAAGGGTGATATGTTGCAGGATTTTTCCTGTCCAATTACATTAGCACAGAGAAGGTCTGTGATTGGTCAGGGAAAACGGGGTGGAGCTTAGAGTTGTAGAGTCAGGGAGTGTTCTGGAGGGGAGGAGAAGAACCTTGTTTGCAGATGTGAACCCCCCCTCCCCCGCGGCAATTACCAGCCACAGGTAGCTAAGTTTTCACAAGGTTTGAAATGCTGGGATTAAGCTTTTATCATTATCGACTGGCTCTAAAATTATTGAATTGACATCTTGTAAATTGTAATAGTATTTATAAATAAATCTGACTGGTTAAGAGTCTGGATTCTACCGGTAATTAGGTGTCGCAAGGTGGCAGATTGTGAGGTGTGTGTGGCATTGCCTGGAAGTGAGAGGGGACCCTGGCTGAAGAGGTGGCTCTGTGGGGCGGGGGGGCGGGGTAGAGAATTAGCAGATTAACAGGAATGCTGGAGAGATGGCCCAGGAGGGGCAGGAGAGCTGGCGGATCGATTTTTAATATTTCCCACAACAGTTAACATATTTGAAGAGTGACCTGAACTTCCACTGAAGGACCCACAGTTTCTTTTGCCCCTCAGAGTAAGCTTGGCTCAGCTCTTCTGTCTGCAGACCTCTTCACCTAGGGACTGGCTACCTGTTCCCCTTGTTCAAATCACTCCAACACCCTTTGTGTTTTTAAATCTAGAGCTATGAGTACTTTCCTTTTAGACATTGGATCGCTTTGGACCCTTTCGGCCATGTGGACTGGATGTTCCTAACTAAAGCATAGACTTAACCCACAGCCACTTCATTGGAATCACAATTTCGAAATGCGTTTGGTATCAGATTATTGCACAAGGCTGTTCTTTACCATTTGGGGATTCACAATATGCTAATTGATTCTCAGCAGGTACAGAAGTCATCTTGTATTCTTCACAGTTTAACACTCAATGATAAGAAAGGCCTGCCTTTGAAAGATAAGGTGCGTACACATTTTTTATTTCCTTCAATTACAGGAATTGAGACCTAAATACAGCAACCTGAAAGAAGATCAACCCGGTTCCTTGTATGGGAAGTGATAAAATTGAACGTGGTCTTTTAAGAGTTCAGAAAGCATTTCACTATTCAGAAGACATGTAGTGTGAATGGTGGGAGATAAAAATAAAAATAAAAAAACCCAACAATTTAAAAAAAATGTGTGTTCATGCTTGGAGGGATATACCAGGTGCTGCTCTGTGTGAAAATGTCCCTGGATGTGGTCTACACTGCTGTTGCAGTACCACAGCCATTTTCTTTTTATGTAGGATGTGTGGGGGCTTACACGTTCTCCACGCAGCCCCAATGGGCAAAAGGAGCTAGAGCCAACATTTTAAATTCATATGCACACGTCTAAACATCTGTAAATCTTTAAGATGAGTTTTCATGCTCTATTGCTCTCTTTTTCAGCCAGGTTACCCATATTTCATAAATAACAGGGCTAGAGAAGGCAAGTTATCCATACACCAAAACTATTAGATTCTGACTTTTCATTAAAGTTTATTTTCTCAAAACAAGTGGAACTGTATTTATGTCTCTTGTTTTCCCATGTGCAAGTTGTTTTTTTTAAACAAGCAATTTGAAGACTAATCCTACCTTAGAAAATCTAAAAACAACTTATCTAATGTTTAATTAAAAACAAAAATAAAAAAAGTATTATCAGGCTGAAGAGACGGCTCCAAAGTTAAGAGAACTCGCTGCTCTTGCAGAGGACCAGGGTTCAGTTCGCAGGGGCACCCACATGGTTCAAAACCACCTGCAACTCCAGCTCCAGGGTATAGTGATAAGCAGGTGTGTGTGCACATGTGCATGTGTGAAAATAAATACATATATCTTTTTAAAAAGTATGCAAACCCTTTAGCACATCTTATGTGTACATAATGCACAGTTCTCTCTGAAAGTTTAAAAACATCTTTACAGACTTAGAATAAAATAATTTAAATCAGATATTTAAAAATAAATTCTTTTTTTTTTTTTGGTTTTTTGAGACAGGGTTCCTCTGTGTAGTCCTGGCTGTCCTGGAACTCACTCTGTAGACCAGGCTGGCCTCGAACTCAGAAATCCACCTGCCTCTGCCTCCCAAGTGCTGGGATTAAAGGCGTGCGCCACTACTCGCAATTTTAAAATAAAATTTAAAACTCTTTTCTAGTCAGCAAATAGACCCCCATTAAAACTATGTATTTTAGGTAACATGGATAATTATCAAAACATTTTTGTTTTCAGTATTTTCCCATTCAGTATGAATTTTAAATCTAAGTACATATGAAAGCATCTTTTATCTTTTAACAAAGATACATGTATGTCTCTGTACTTAGGAAGAAACCAAGTAAGCTAAAATCTTTTAAAAGTCAAAATAAAGTCAAAAGTCTTTAGTAAGTCAGCAGACTTATGTGAGTTTGCAACTTCAAGAAAGATGTAAACAATATTACTTGTGCATTTTATAAATTTGAGGACACTTTTGAACAGAAAAATTCCATGTACCAATAATACACAAAAACTGGAGATGTATTCTCTTAGTATTTTACTTTAAATTTTTCTTACTCTGTTGCATTTTTTTTAAAGAGTTGGTGCTTGTAATGGTGGTAACTATAAAGGGGATGGTTGTTTTTGGTTTTTTGTTTGTTTGTTTGTTTTGTTTTGTTTTGTTCTTATTTGTGTGGTAGAACAATACACTTCCATTTTCCCCTTTGAAGTTATATGAGAGTAGGCAAACTGTCACCCCAATCTGTTGGGTTCCCACAGCAGTGTGCACCAAATAATGGAAATGATCCTCAAAGTCAACAGATGGGGACCTATTATTTTGTAATAGATGAGCCATCAGAGAACCACTGATTTCAGTCATGACATACGACATATAGAGACAGTAGGACCACAAACTTGAGCAATCTATTTCTTTGCTGGAGAGACCAATATAAAGGTCAGCAGGCTCTAGTCATGCTGAAGTTATGAAGATTGAAAGAGGCTTGCTCCTTTCTGTTGTCTACACATCAAAATAGATTTTAGAGTTGTTTCTCACAGGTTTTTGTTCTTTGAGAATGTAGTTTTGCTTCAAGCACCATAAAACTATTGCAATATTTAAATTTTCATAAGGCATTATATAATGCAAGGAAGATTAATGTCACGATTTGTTTTGCATTGTTAGATTTATAAAACATAAGATGTATTTCAAGGAGGTTTCTTTCTTAAAAAATGAGTTTGCTTGTTCCTATGAAGTTTCTTTTCATTCACATATTTCCAAGTCTGCATTGTTTCAGAAAACTCACACACACACACACACACACACACACACACACACAAACACCTACACATACATCCTTTGAAATTTAAAAAAAATAAACGTAATTTAATATAGAGGATAAAAATATGGTGATATTTTTACTTTCAATATGTTGTTGTTAATTACAGAATAATAAAAATATGGAATCAGTAATTTCTGCATTGAACAGCTTTTAGAGTTTTACGCATATTTCGTTAAAGATCTTTGTAACCTAAATCTTGGGCCTATAGCATTCAGCAGTTAAAAGTTATTGGAATCCTTCTCAGGTTGGAGTTTGAAAGAATCAAGGTTTCCCAAAGACCTGAAGCACTCTACATCTTAAGCACTCTACTTTTTAAGTTCAGAGTCCTTACTACTTATAAACTGAAGCACTTATAACAGAAGAAGAAAGCACTGCAATAATTCCAAATCAGCCTGTATAATGTAGGGAAAAGGCACTAAGTACTTGTAGCTTTTCTGTTTCAACAGAACTCTTTCAATTTGAAATCAAGTCAAGAGGCTTTTATAGAATTGCATTTCAAAACACACTAAGTAATCTCCAATTTAATCAAACTATGGCAAGATGAAAGGAATATATTTAAGAGTAATACATAAAAACATAAACAATATGATCCCTCTGAAATATAAGAGGGGGCTAAATCATCTTGTAAGGTGTTTAGTAGGTATAGAACAGTAGTATGTGGGTAGAGGGTAATATTCATAAGACAATAATAGGAAACTTTAATACAACAGCTCTGAGTCTATTGAAGTTTCGCAAGAAAGTAGTTAAAAATAAACAAGACAGAATTACTGAGGTTTACATTGCATTTCACATTTCAACCCATGATATGTTGGAATAAATTCGACAGGGTTGTGAACTAATTGGGCTCTTTCTGATACTGTTTTATTCTGTAGCCTGAAGTTTGTAGTTTCAAAATAGCCATATAGTATGCTTATTTCCATCAGGAAAATTTAGAAATGCTACACATTAGGACCCTTTCCTTGGAGAGTCAGTTGTTAAGTACACACCAGCTACCAGTGTTGTTATAACCAATTACGTTTTATAATATGCTCTTATGGTTTGTAGGAAGTGGAAGAGTAGCTCTCTCAGGTTGCTTTTAATAAAGTGGGGACAATATCCTTCATGAGACTAAAGGAAAATTATCTGCAGATGAAGAAAGAGTATAGTGTGAAGAGCTGGCTAAAATAATGTTGGGACTTTAGCTCTTGTGCCTGCAGCAAGTTATGCTATATCCCTCCCTCTGATCCAGTGCAGTTTCAGTGTCAGCAGAACAACAGACCAACTTAATAGTCTGTAAGTAGGGAAGAATTTCAAGTTCTTCAGAAGTCTTGGCACACAGAAAGCATAATAGGCCAGATTCCCTGGACAGGCTGGGATGCAGAAGACATATGGAAATTCTGGGAAAAGCTACCCGGGACAACTTAGTGTGTCATTGTTAGGATGAGGTGTCTGCATTCCACTGAGAAGCTTGAGTAGAGAAGGGGCATTAGAGATACCTTTGAGGTGAGTCAGTCTGGTGCCAGTGTGAGATGCAGGACTGATCTGAGTGGGAAGGAGAGAGACAGAAACTCAGATTGAGGAATACTGCAGGAATGTTTCTCGGCATTTCAGGTCCTTTGGAAAATACATTTTTATTGTTTTCAATATTGTGTATATATACCCATATATTTGTGTATATGAAATATATATATTCTTGATGAGAATATAATGTGTACATATATGGATAATATATATAGGTATTATGCATATAGTATAATGTATATAATATATAGTATAATGTATATATAATTCATAGCATAATGTGTAATATATAATATATATGTATACTATACACACATATGTATACACACATATATAACATATACATATTATATATATATATATATATATATATATATATATAAACATATATTTCTGTGTGTGGGTCAGTGAATGTGAATGCAGTGCTATGAACTGAAGTAGTGTCCTCTGCAAGAGTGTCAAGACCTCTTAAGCACCAAGCCCTCTCTCTAGTTCTACAATTTAGGTCCTGAGTTTTGTTATTGGAAAGGGATAACTTGGCCTGATTTGAAAACTAGGGGAGAAGATGGTATTTTTTTTCAGGGATGATCTATTAGACAAACTCTAGAAAGAAATGTAGACACAAGAATGTATCAAAAATGGACTCTATATCGCCATTTCAATAAGTCTGTTTTGGTAATCAAACCCAAGAAATCTTGACATGAAGACATGTTTCTACACAAAAATATTGTTTGTGAGACTGGACAATTTAGAAGAACTTGAATAGTTATAATTTCTGAAGTGTAAAAATATTCAACTGGCATGAAATCATAATACTTAATAAAATTAAAACAAACAATACCATTAAATATATTTTATCAAAATCCCTCTCATGAAAGCATTTTAAATCTATAGCATGATGCTCATTTGATAATAAATATAAAATGAAATGAAGCAAAACTCAACCTTTAAGAAAATCTCTACTGTAGAAAAGTTTTGAAAAAGTTGAAAGAGAATTTTTTATTTTATTTTCTGAGACAGGATCTTTCTACATAGCCTTGAATATCCTGGAACTCACTTTGTAGACCAGGCTGGCCTGGAGCTCACAGAGATCCAATTGCCTCTGCCTCCTGAGTGCTGCAATTAAAGGTATGTGCTACCCCACAGCAAAAATCTCCAAAGAGAATTTAGGCCTTTGGTAATTTATGGTTCTTTTGTATTTGATGAATTTAGCATCTTTGATCTTCTCATAGACCATACATATTACTTTCAGTGACAAGAAAGGAAGGATGGAGGAAAGAAAGAAAGGGAGGAAGAAAGAAAGAAAGAAAGAAAGAAAGAAAGAAAGAAAGAAAGAATGAGAGAGAGAGAAAGAGAGAGAGGGAGAGAATGAGAGAGAGAGAAAGAGAGAGAGAGGGAGAGAGAGAGAGAGGGAGGGAGGGAGGGAGGGAGGAAAGAAGGAAGGAAGGAAGGAAGGAAGGAAGGAAGGAAGGAAGGAAGGAAGAGTTACTAGCTCAATTTGTGTAACTGGAAAATGTTTCTTTAAATAAGAACAGAAACTCCTGAATCAAAGGTTTATATGATGGATAAAATGTCAATAAAATAAAAATATGATTTCACTTAAAGTAATAAGCTATATTATTTGCTACATTAATGGGCAGACAACCCATTTCTTCACCTTTCTGGTAACCGCATCCTCTAAGCTGGCATGTCTGGGTGAATATGTCCATGAGCCATCTCTTGCTTGTGTGCTTCTCCCCTCACATTTTACCTTGGCCTCTTTTCAGTCATAAAATCCTTTCTGTGCTCACATCAATGTGTGCTTCTTGTCCCTAGGCTGATCCTTAGGGGTTTGGGCACACTGTCCTGGTCCCCTAACCTTTCTATCCATCTGACATTATTGAACCTAGTTTTCTTCCCACTCCCTGTAGGTCATGCTCTCTGCAGAGTAAGGACAAAGAGTGGTAATGACTTACAATCAGATAAAAACTAATCAATGCCACAAGGTTAATTAGCTATTGTAATATCCCTACCCTTTACACCATGCTATACTTTTCAAAAACCAATGTGCCCAGATTCATTCCCATTGCTCCAAGTAAGTTCAGGCTAGCATTCTTTTGTACTTAGAAGACCACAGATAATTATCTTCTGCCTACCTTGTCCACAAAATGACCTGGAAAATATCATTTGTTACAAAAATTAAAAAAATGAATAGCCAAAGCAGAGCTTTTGTTCTGATGGAAATAATTATTCATTGGCTTCCATGGTTCTGGAAAAAAATAATAATTCAAATGCATCTCCTATTATGGAGAGTTCTACCTGATCAAGGACATGTTTATAATTCCTGTGTCTCTATTTCCTGTCTTGTCTTCACAGTGTCCCAGAAACACTGGCATTCTCTCTGACCTTTGGTCTGTCTGTTCTCAAAGCCTAGGGTGACTGGGCCAGATCCCCAGTCCAAATGCTTTAATGTCTGTTCCTTATGGAGGATTGCCCTGGCTATACAAGGCAGTCCAGTGCCTTACCCACCTGCCCCCCCCAAATCTTTCTGCTCTCTTACCTTTTATCTATATAAAGAACTATATTTTGGGATCTATCTATATTTGTCTTTGTTCTATCAGAATACTGTATTCTCATTAGACTCAGTTTTAACATTAAGACAAAAGTATCTATAGTTATGGAAAGACAGATGCTTGTATCTCTTTCATGCAAATACATATAGACATAGATGCTCAAACACAGTATGATAATCTTGCTAAGGACACAGGCTCAAATATTACTGCCCCTTCCTCTTCATTGCACATCCTTCAATTTCAAGGCCACAGTACAACTTTTATTGCTGTAGTGATGATGGATGAGACATTTAGCACGCTAGACATTACATTCCCTTTGTATCTCACTGGCAAGAATTAATCACATGACTACACATCTCTGAAAAGGGGACTGACTAAGGTAATATTCGATCTGTGTGATGGGTCAGAATTAAGCAAGGTGCATTGTCCAGAAAGGAAAAATGTGGAAAATATATTGCAACCTTTTCATAAGCTACAAGACTTTCATATATTGTGAGGTTTCTTGTCTTCATCCTGTGTACCTCCTTTTCACTCTTAACTCTTAAGCTTTTTCTCCAAGTAGCTGCAACACAGCTGCTTAATGGTCCTTTTTTACATCCAGGGAGTGGTCAAAAGAGTTTCCCCAGTTGCCCTTTTATTAGAAGAGAATACTGAGTCCCCAGAACACACTTTGAAAAAGTCCCCTTTAATCTCACATTGCATATCAGAATCAGTAACTGAGTCCAAGGGGACATATCCCTGATCAACCTGGGCTAAATCACATACACATTTAAAGAACCACAAATAGAATTACTTTACTCTAAAGCAAGTGAATTTTAGGAGGAGAGAAGAATACCTTGCTGGTAATCACGTAACTTTAGAGGATCAGAAGCAGAACAGCCCGTTTAGAAATATAATGTCTCTGAAGTCAAGTCACACAAAATATTAAAAATGATGTTGTCTCCTAATTATTTTGTTTTTATTATCTATTCCTTCACCTATTAGTTGCATTCATTTACTAAAGCCAACCCAAGAACTACCCCATGCTGATGAAAGTCACCCATCATAGCTTAAAGGGTAGTTATTAGGAATTGAGATTTGTTGTAGGTACAAAATACATACAGGTTTTCAAAGCTTTATCATGAGAAAGAAGATGTAAGTAAATAGCTCTTGAATAACTTTTAAAATGGTTACCTCTTTTAATGGTAATGTATTTGCCTTAATGAAATATGTTGCAAGAATCAAATTTATTTTGTTTCCTTTCACTTTTTAATATGGTGACTAGAAGACTACAAATTATGTCATCTACTTACTTTGTTTTCAACTGGTTAGCACTGATAGCAATGCTGATTACATTCTGATATAGTCCTTCATGTGTGCATTCTACTTAGGCTTCCTGTGCCTTTAGGTAAATGAATTACTGGCAGCCGTCATGCTTTAACTCCATGGACGCATCCGCATCCACTCTCACTTTGCAAGGTTTTGCTCCCATCCCTTACAATGGCATCTTCCCCGTAGGAAGCCATCATTTGCCATTCTCCAGTACCACACAGCTTTCCCTGTATGCTTGTATGGCAGGGAACAACCTTCGCGTTATGTTACAAAGAAGTGTTTGCATGTTTTGAAGAGCTTGATCTACTTCATGATTTCTTTATAGGGCAGAAATGACACTTCTGGATATTTCTATATCCTCTGTACCACTTGACTCTGATAGCAGTTAAACAACTTACCAGTAGATAAGAGGATACATAGTACTGTGGTAGGAAACAAAAGAGGCAGATAGAACTAGTCAGGCAGAATTCAATAGGAAGGCTGAGAAATTACAGTGAGTTCTTGAGACAGAGCAGGTTGCCCAGAGGTCTTTTGAGTGTGATGAAATGCTGTTTGTGTGGCAGGAAGAAGAGGGAACACTTCTTGTGAACGCTGTTAAGAATTGGCACTAGTTGAAGAGTGTACATCTGGGGTCTTTTTAGCAAATGTTTTATTTTCAACATTCACTTGAGCTGGAATGTTTAGAGGCGGAAGACTCATATCTGGCCATGTTATAATAATTTAGAAAATTACTTCTGAGTATCTCCAAGCAATTCCTTCTAAAATACCAGTAAAATGTTCCTGACATTTCTACATTCCAAGGACCCTCAAGAGCAAGAGTAGAGAAAATCCATCCCAAACTTCTCCTTAGGGTCAACCTCTCCTCCTCAATGGTGATCAGAATTAGTAGTCCCTCCAAAATACTGAATAGACCTCTTTAGCCGACTTCCTGGTAGCATTATTATAGCCCAAGAGTGAACCAAAAGGCCTTCTGGCCAGTTCCCAGCTTTGTGGCATTTTGCTGGCTAAGTATCTGGAAGCTGTTAGGACTGAACAGAGGCCTGTGAGAATGTGATCAAGGTCATGATGTACACGATCATCTATCTGGCCATTCTTGCCAGGAAAAAAGCCCATGAGCTGCAATATTTGTAAAGCTTGAATCCCTCCCAGCACTCAAATTGCAAACCAGTAATTACAGAATATTCTTCTTTCTTCTTAAAGTCTTCGTTCTGAAGCTTATGTTTGCCATTAGGTTAAAAACCCTTATCCTCCTCAACAGGTTTAACCGTACTCATAATATCTGACTTATTGAATTTAAAACATAGCTTATAGCTAAAACATTATGTGATAGTTTATAGCATCGATATATATATGGAATAAATACAAATAAGAAAAGTAGAGAGAATATAAGGGTAATGTAATAGTTAATTTCAATTGTAAAGTAAATGAGATCTAGAATCGCCCAGGAAACAGGACTCAGGCCACTCTCATGCCAGATTATCCTGGTTAGGTTCATGAAGTGAGAAGACCTGTCCACTATGGGTGTCACCATTCCCTGGGCTAGAATCTTGGATTGTATGAAAAGGAGAAAGTGATCCGAACACAAGCATTTGTCATCTTCTGCTTCCTGATTACAAACACAATGCTACCAGTTGGTTCTAACTCCTAACTACAGGACTTTGCAGCCAGGATAGACTGTAGCCTTGAACTGCGTGTTGAAATAAAAACCTATTTTCCTAAATTGCTTCTGTTAGGGCATGTTGCTATAGCAACAAGAAAGGTAACTAGTACAAGTAAGTAAGCAAATTCTACTATTTTGAGTACACATATATACCATGAAAGCCTATGAAATGAACTGTTTCTAGCACCTGGAGTAAAATGCAAAAATGTAGATTTGTAATAAGCAGAGACCTGTTGCACAGCATCTCCATCAGGTGATCTGCCCTCCTCCTATCATCTCTCATTCTTGTTTTAGGGAGTATTTTTCTCTAGTTCATATGGTCATAGAGGAACCCTGTTTTGTCTTGCATTAACTTCCAGTGACTCCTGGCCAATAATTTTTCATATATGACAAAAATAATTCTGTAACATTACTTATAGACATTTTACAGAAGACTTGTTTTTTTGTTTTTTGTTTTTTGTTTTTTGTTTTGTTTTGTTTTTTTGTTCTTTTTGACATGGTTCCTCTGTGTAGCCCTGGTTGTCCTAGAAACTGCAGTATTCAATAGACAGGCCTTGAACTCACAGAACTCACTTTCTTCCTAAGTGCTGGGATTAAAGGAGTTCTGGGATTAAAAGCAAGTGCCATCATTACTGCTTTAATTTACATTGAAATTAAGCATTAAAATAACTATGTTTATGAGTCTTAATAAGTAAGAACAAGCCGGGCAGTGGTGACACATGCTTTTAATCCCAGCACTTGGGAGGCAGAGGCAGGCAGATTTCTGAGTTCGAGGCCTGCCTGGTCTACAGAGTGAGTTCCAGGACAGCCGGAGCTATACAGAGAAACCCTGTCTCGAAAAACGAAAAAAAAAAAAAAGTAAGAACAACTAATAAAATGCTGTTATTCTATGGTAAGAAAAATCCCTTGTGTGTGTGTGTGTGTGTGCAAATGTTTTGCTGTGGACTTATTTATAGACCTGGTTTGTCAGAATCTTTCTTTCTTTCTTTCTTTCTTTCTTTCTTTCTTTCTTTCTCTCTCTCTCTCTCTCTCTCTCTCTCTCTCTCTCCCTTCCTTCCTTCCTTTCCTTCCTTCCTTCCTTCCTTCCTTCCTTCCTTCCTTCTCCTTCTCCTTCCCTCCCTCCCTCTCTCTGTCCCTCTCTCTCTTTCCTTCCTTCCTTCCTTCTTTTCTTTCTTTCTTTCTTTCTTTCTTTCTCTCTCTCTCTCTCTCTCTCTCTCTCTCTCTCTCTCTCTCTCTCTTTCTTTCTTTCTTTCTTTCTTTCTTCCTATTTACTTATTTACTTTTGTTTCTGGGACAGTGCCTTGACCAGTGTTCAGCTTGCTATATAATCCATGCTTGCCAAACTTGTGATTCTCTTTGCTCTACCTCCAAATTCTGAGATCAGATATTTCATCATCCTCGTGATAAAACTGCATATCAGAATCATTAGCATGCCCCTACATTAATTTATCCTGTAGCTGTATTTGTTGCTTCATCATCAATTCATTGTCATATCCTAGAATTCTGCTCTTAATAGCATGGCAATTCTTAGATAACTACAAACCCATTAGTGTAAAACTGCTTTATAACGTGTAGGATTGAACCTACTTACCTTGTCTTTGTCTACTTAACAAATTGCACTAATATGTTGCTGCTTAAACAATACTCACTCATTATTTGTTGGACTCTAAATTCTGCAAGAATTTAGTAGTTCAGAATAGATGATCTATGTGTTCCTTTATGTTCAAAACATATTCTTAATTTCAGAACTTGTATTATACATATATTATGCATTCTTACATATAATTCCTCAAACTTGCACTCATATCCCAGGGATGCATAATCTCTTTCTACAAGTGACTTGGTTATTGCACTTCTTTGCACAATGATTCCTAAGCCATTTACCTCTCTAGCTGTTTCTCCATTTTTAGGGATATTGGAATCAGCTTATGGTTGGGGAAAATCCATTAAGGCTCCTGAGACTAGTACCCCAGTCAATCTAGTTCCTCTGGGCCTGAAACCATCAGGACTATCTATATTAGGTTAGCCTAGGTCCTCTGCTCATTCAGACCAAAGCTGGCTAGCACTTTCTGTGATATGGCTTTTGTACCATTCTACAGAGGAAATCCAATATCTGTGATTTTTCTGGATTTTGAAAAAATGTGGCACATGCCCAGGCTCGTCCTGTACTTCCAAATATCTATGAAGAATTATTACTATCCCATGCAAGAAGATATTATTTCTAACTGATATGAGAGGGAAAAGAAAACTGCAAAACTCAACCCCCCAAGTTTAACTAAGATTACATAGTATAAATTGGAGTGATCAGACTTAGAGAAATGCTTTATTTCTTTCAAACCAGCTGACATTTCTCTTTTGAAACTTCTCCTTTCTAAAACTATACACTAATTGTGTCATTTCATGTCCTAAAATTTTCAATGGTTTCTTACCAAATACTGAACAAAGCTCATAATCTTCACACTGGTCTTCTGAAATATAATTTGGCTCAATAGCTACATTCTCTCTCTAGACACAATGATCCATTTCTCAATGTGCAAACATGCACAGAAACACACATATGTTCAAGTTGATCTCTGTACACAGTGGTTGTTTGAAGAGTGAGGTACCCCCAGAGTTCAGGAATAGACAAGAAAGGCTTGCAACTCACCCAACATTTAACTTTTAGGTATAAATGCATCACAACACAGAAGATATACAATCTTTTCTTAAAGGAGCAAAATCGCATCAAATCAAGTTTTGAGTTCAATATATCACATCTGACAATCATACTTGATGTAAAATATTTAAACTAATTTTTAAAAATTCAATAGCAAAACATAAAATCATAAAATTTTAAAAAAATGGCCAATAAACCTAGACATTTCCTGAATGAAGACTATGTCAACAGGTCTATTTAAAAATTTCCACATCACTAGTCATTAGAAAAATGAAAATCAAAAGCACAGGTAGAAACTGGTTTGTCTCAGAAGGGCAAACTTTATCAAAAAGACAGAGTATAGTACTATCCAGGGTCTATAGGTAAGAGAACCCTTGTGCACTGTCAGGGTATAAATTAGCACAGACATTGTAAGTCATAGAACAGAGCATTCTTAAACCTCAATAACAACAACCACAGTTGAACTTCTTCATGTCTTAGCAACCCTACTATTGGACATTGTCCAAAGAGTTGAAATTTGCTTGTTGACGAGTCAGCTGCTATCCCCTGTTTACTTTATGACTATTTACAAGAGCTAAGAAGTGGAAAGAACTTAGAGTTCAGCATCAGAGAATGGATTAGGAAACCACAGGGTACGCTGGCAGGGGAATGCACAGAGCCACTGTAAGAATGGACTTCTGTCACTTACAACATGTATAGAACTAGAGATCATGTTAACTGAAATAGGACAGACACTGATGGCTGAGTAGCGTCCTGATCTTATTCACATGATAGATATTATGTTTTCGTGGAAGTTGAGAGTGAAAGGGTAGTTATTATCTGAACCTAGTGAAAGAGGGTCTGTGGAGAACTGGAAAAGATTGATCAATGGACACTCAGAGTTATGAGTTCTGGTACAATATAGCAAGAAGGCTGTCTACAAACAACAGTTGTATTGTTTATCTAAAAAAAAACTAGAAGAAAGGATTTTGATTATTTTTACAATGAAGAAGAGAATAAGTGTATGAAAAATTTGTTTAGCTTGATTTAAAAGTTACATAGTGCATACATGTATTGAAGCATCATCAGGGTACACCACAAATCCATGTTGGTTTTTAAGCTGAATGGCTTTAAAGAGAAACAGAAAAATTCAAGTCAATACCACTAGCCATGGTATAAAACAACTCTTCCCTTGAGACAAGAAGATGAAATCATTGCCCTGGTAGTCTCATAAAAGCACAAATTGAATCTAATTATAGTGAAACATTTAATAAAGCAAAATTAGGGACAATGTGTATATGAATTGGAGAAAACCATAAAGTTATGAAACTAGGAAAATACCAAGGAGCTGGTCTTGCTTAAAATAGGCCACAGAAACACAATAGCTAATGAGAACTTGGGTTATATTCTTTAAAAATAGGAATATTGGGGCATGGGGTCATGCATTTTGGGCAGTTTTCCAAATTTTGAACAGTATATGTCTGTAACTAACTGGCTTCAATATATCATTTAAATTTCCTTTCTTCATTGATATTACTGTAGTTATTTAGAAAAATTGCATTGATATATGTTGAAATGATTAAATCTTTCTCTTATATATTTGGAGAAATGAATGGCTTGCTCTCAGTTCTCAGAATAAATATTCTGCCTCCTCCACCTCCTTTTTAAAGTAGGTTTTTGGTGTTTTTTTAAGTGAAAGTGCAGGGAGCAGGAAAATCTACAGACAGATGCATGCATGTGCACGCGCGCGTGTGCGTGCGCGCGCACACATACACACACACACACACACACTGAAAAATGAATGCAATTCAGTTGCTAGAATGCATATCACAAAACAAAAAATATTTATTTAATAAAAAGGAGTTTTTTAAAAAAATCAACTGTATCAGTGGCCAGATATCAAATGTACTATATCAATGACAAGGAATCTACTGTTCTGCCTAAAGCTGGTTTCTGTAGTCTCTGAAAGTGTAATCATGAAATTGTTTTCATATAGAAGATGGAGAAATATAGATATTGGCAGAAATGATGAAAGTCTAGTATTTAATGTCTGTTGACAGTATCATCTTTGTTCCTTCCACATTCATCACTGTGTCTATTGGTGTCTATAGAAGTGGACAGCATTTTTTGGGAAGTTAAACTTTCTGTCTCACAGCACTGATTCTGTGTGAGATGACTCCTATACACACCAAAGAGTGAGACTACTGGATTACAAGGGTACATCTACGGTGTGTGGTAAGGATTCTGTATTGGAGCACCACAGAGTATCATATTCAGTTCTTCCTCAGACAGCATGCCTGTACGACAGTGCAGCTCGACCACAGTGTAAGCATTCCTCAAGGTATACATCTGCGGAGCTCGAGCTATCATCATCATCTCCCACATAAGATCTCTCAAAAAAGTGATTCTAGCCTTTCTCCTATACATAGATTGCACAGCTAGCTTTCCGTATACTAGAGGATGGATGAGAGGGTCACATTCCTTCCTTCTTTTTTTTATTACTCATTTTTATTGAATATGATCTTCATTTATATTTCAAATGTTATACCCTTCCCTGATTTGCCCCCTCCCAGAAAACCCCCAATCCATCCTCCCACCACTTGCCTCCAAGAATATGCCCCTCCACCCAACTAACTCCCACCTACACGCCCTCGATTTCCCCATGCTGGAGCATCTATCGAGCCTTCATAGGACCAAGGACCTCTCTTTCCACTGATGCCCAAGAAGGCATTCCTCCCCCACACTTTTGGCTGGAACCATGTGTACTCCTTGGTTGATGGATTAGTCCCTGGGTGCCCTGGGACATCTGGTTGGCCGACATCGTCAGCTGCAACCCCTTCAGCTCCTTCAGTCCTCCCTCCAACTCCTCCATTGGGGATCCCATGCTCAGTTCAATGGTGGTCTGCTAGCATCTGCCTCTGTATCTATAAGGCTCTGGCAGCACGCATCCATAGACAACCCTAACAGGCTCCTTTCTGGATGCACTTCTCCACATCTATAATAGTGTAGGGGTTTGGTGACTGTTAATAGGATGAATCCCCAGGTAGGACAGTCTCTGGGTGGCCTTTCCTTAAGTCTCTGCTCCAAATTTTGTCTCCATAATTGTTCCAATCCTACATCTGATAGAGGACTAATATCCAATGCATAAAAAAAACTCAAGAAGTTAGACTCCAGAGAGTCAAATAACCCTATTAAAAGTGGGGTATAGAGCTAAACAGAGAATTCTCAACTAAGGAAACTTGAATGGCTCTGAAGCACCTAAGGAAATGTTCAGCATCCTTAGTTATCAGAGAAATGCAAATCAAAACAACCCTGAGATTCCACCTCACACCAGTCATAATGGCTAAGATGAAAAACTCAGGGGACAGCATATGCTGGTGAGGATGGGGAGAAAGAGGAAACTTCTCCATTACTGATGGAATTGCAAGCTGATAAAACCACTCTTGAAGTGAGTTTGGTGGTTCCTCAGAAAACTAGACATAGTACAACCTGAAGACCCAGCTATACCACTCCTGGGCATATACCCAGAAGATGTTCCAACATGTAATAAGGATACATGCTCCACTATGTTTATAGCAGTCTTACTTATAATAGCCAGAAGCTGGAAAGAACCCAGATGTCTCTCAACAGAGGAATGGATACAGAAATTGTGGTATATATACACAATGGAATACTATTCAGCTATTAAAAACAATGAATTCATGAAAGTCTTGGGCAAATGGATGGAACTAGAAAGTGTCATCCTGAGTGAGGTAACCCAATCACAAAAGAACACACATGGTGTGTAGTCACTAATAAGTGAATATTAGCCCAAAAGCTCAAAATAAAGTTACAATTTACATAACAGGAAGCTCAAGGAGAAGGAAGACCAAAGTGGGAGTGCTTTGATTTTTCTGAGAAAGGGAACAAAATACTCACATTCCTGCCTTCTTAATGTTGCAATGTCATGCCTCTTTTCCTGAAATGTAGTTGATTCAAATAATGCTGCAGTGCACATTCCAAACACACATTAGAAGATTCCAGTACTCTTAAATAGGTGCTATCATAAGCACTGTTTCGTAAATCTTCTGTTATTTCTAACTGTGCAGTTCAATTCATTAAGCAACAACAACAAAACAACAAAGCACAAAACCTGTTTTCAGAGATAGCTTTTCAACGTATGGTAATGAAAATTCCTGTGCTGCAGCAGTCTGGTTATCTATAAAATAAATATAATAATATCTAACTTTAGAATAAATAAATAAATAAATAAATAAATACTATTTAAAAAGACTAAGAGGAGAAAAGGTAACAACAAAATTATATGAAAAATACAGAAACAGCCAAAGGGGGTGAGGTTGATTTTTTATTATTACTTAAAGCAAAAGTCAGAATGTGGACTTGATTTTGAATGGTGATTAAGATCAACCAAGATCTCTGGTTTGTCAGAAGTGACAGTTAACCTGAAGGAGATTCCTGGTGTGTCTAGAAAAGTAATCTAGCAGTATCTGGCTTTTGCATAAGCTGAACGCCAAGAAGTGTCTGCTGTAGAAGAGAGAGGACCAGAGATGATAGAGAAGTGTTAGACCTCTTGAAGTTAAAGTTTGGGTTTCCTCAACCCTAGCCGTCTTGAGGTCAGGCTCCAATGTTCAGCCATACATAAAAATGGAAGTTTGAGCTATTGTGGTATAGAAAGATTGTAAGTGGTAAAGTGTTTCAGTTTGGATCAGGTTTTTGAAAGGATCTGTGTCTGAAAATGAATGACAACCCTCTCTCATTTATTCTGGATGAAATTGAGGATTTTTAAATGGGATCATGCTTGGCTTGAGCATGTCTCTGTAGTGAACGTGAGAGGAAACTGGGAGGAAACATTTGGAATGAGAAGTAAGAAGACTTAGCAAACAGTTCAGACAGAATAAAGGCCTGAGGTAGGAAGCACAGTATGTGGGAAGAGGAGACTGCTCCCAGGGGTAGAATGAGTCCCTCGTATATTCCCCCATTGAATATATATATAGCCGTGGTGATAACTGCTAGGAATAGCCATGCCCACAGAGCTGTGAGACTAACAGTAGAAATTCAATGAGATATTTCTAATTTAACAATAATCATGTAAGTGCTATACCTTTTCCTTAAATCAGTGCTTCCATGCTTCAGAGACTATGTTCCACCTTTCTGTCTTCTCAGGTGTCCTCTCTGAAAGTATCCAGTTCTCAGAATACCCCTTATTTTTAATTATTTATGTGTTTGTGGTAGTTTGAATGAGAATGGGCCCCAGAGGCTCAGGTATGTCAATATTTGGTTTTTGATGGAGGAGGTGCGACTGTGAGGGTGAGCTTCGTAGTTTCAAAAGTTCATACCATCCTCAGGTAGCTCATGTGTGTACATCAAGATGTAAGCTCTTGGCTACTGGTCTAGTGCCTGTCTTCCTGCTTGCTGCCCTGATGTCAACGGATTCAGACTTTCTGAAACCCTGAGCTCCAACTGAATTGCTTTTACATTTTGCAAGTTGCCTCAGTCATGGTGTTTTCTTATGACAATAGAAAGAACCTTCTCTGATGTCTGAAAACTTATCAGGAGCAATAAAGAGAAAGAAGCCACAGTTCCTTCTCATGAGCAACCCTTGCCTTGATTGGAATTGATAAACACACAGATGCCCAACAAAATTACCATCAGAGGGGGAAACAAAGCAGAGGAGAGAGGATGGATTCCTTCTGATGCCAGGAAAACTGCTGAGGACACAAAGCTATATTGCACAAATGCTGCCTCCCAAGACCTCTCAAGGGATATGATTTTGCTCTTTCTCTCGTTTTCCTTCAGTGGAGAACACTACAGGATCACAAGGCTGTACCTGAGAGATGTCTCATTAGCTACCCAGAAATAATGACTTTGGGATTTCAGAGAAAGCCATGGTTAAAGTTAGGAATGGTTCCATTAAAGCAAAGCCTGCAGATTGGGTTGAATGTAATTGTACAGAATTTCAAAAGAGAATCCACTTTGCAAATGGCCTGTGAACTCTCTCCATAGAGCCATTGCAAGGTGATTCCATAGAATATATTGGCGGCTTAATCATTTTAAATTTATCAGTGTTGGGAATTGGTTCTAATGATCTGTTTTATTTCAGCTCCCAAAAGCTGTACTTCCAGACCTGAGAGTCCCTCCCACCCTCTAGCTTCAATTGATAATAAAGAATTCCTGTGAAACCAATGGCTAGGCAAGGAGATGGGGTGGGACTTTTAGGTGGCTTGGGCAAGGGACTTAGGGAAATGGGAGAGACAGAATTGCCATGACAGGAAAGCAGAAAGATGAAACTTAAAGGCCCACTAGTATTTAAGAATCTGGGAAAATGGCCCCATGGGTCAGTTCCCAATTTGGTCTGGGGTAGCAGAGATGAAATATAGATTTTAAAGATGTTAAGATCAGGAATACTGGAGGGGAGTGTTTGCTAGCCATGGGGAGGTTTAGAAGTGCCCAACTATTGAGCTAGCTAAGGCATATCAAAATTAGCTGCGTTCTCTCTCTCTCTCTCTCTCTCTCTCTCTCTCTCTCTCTTTCTCTTTCTCTCTCTCTCTCTCCCTGTGTGTGTGTGTTTTTCATTCAGCAATTCACTGCTATATAGCTATATAGCAGGGCAAAACTTGAGGGTAGTTTTTGTTTTAAGAGGCATGCAATGTTTACATTTCAGTCAGCTTCTTGGTCTAGCCTGAGGCCTTCTTGTCAACCGGTCCCAGACTCTTGCTCTGTTTCACTGGAGCTTCTGTTCTTCTCAAAGCTATTTGTTCTACCTGTGATTCTGTAGCTGAACTGATTAGCATTTGTAGAAGTAGGCTGAACATGTTGCTTTCCTATATCTTCACTTTTTTCACCTGCATGAGGTTTGTATGGCTTCACTCACTGGTCTTGTAAACAGTATTTGGCCTTTTCAAAATCATACCCACTTGTACTTTTCTAAGCCTACATCATCTACTCCAAGGCAGCACAAGAAGGGCAGATTCTTGGTTTCAATAGAAATAAAGTTGCTTGATTAAAGGGAGAATTGGGCATTTGATATGCTTTTGAGTGTATGTGCTAGCGTTTTTGTTGTCGTGGCTGTATCTGAAGTCCTGGTAAAGAAAACAGTTATTTCCACTTGAGCTCCTGTCTGGGGACCAGATGACCTGGAGCTGTCATGGGTTGATGTGATGGGTAACAGTTAGGGCACCTCTTCCTGCTTCTCTCTCTTTGAGATGATTAAGAGAATTGATAACACGTTGAACTAAATGTCAGCCAAAATCAATACCTGGGAGGTAAGAACAGGTTGAGGCCAGTGCATTGACTTCAGACAAATACACAGGCCAAAGGAACAGAATCCCCACTTGGAAAAGCTAAACTGCTGCCTGGAGCAACAGCAAAGAATTATTAAACCTGTTGTTGGAACTAGATGTCACCAAGTATGAGAGAGAGGGTGGGAAGGATACTGGGGTCAAGTAAACTTCCTGCCCTGCTCGGCTAAGAAGACAGCTTCATCTTGCAATCTCACCTAAACCGACAAGCTTTAGAAAAACACAGCATACTTCCTAGCCCTAAGAAAGCAAACACTTAAAACTGAGAATGCATCAGCCTGATCTTCACAATCTCATATGTTTTTGGAATAAATTGCTTCTACTTGTCCTTTTTAATTTTTTGGATTTTTTTTGAGATGCATTCTCACTATGGAACCAAGGCTGGCTTAGAATTTAGTATGGAACCCAAGCTGGCAAACTGCTTGCTTAGAGCATGGGGCCTTTCTAGTACTGTGATTGCAGGTGTGAATCACACATGTGAATTTTAGTTTTGAGTTAAAAATCATTTCCATGTCATTTTATGACAAGAGTATAATGAATTCTTCAATGGAGCAGATGCATTTTTGAGTTGTCACGCTCCAAAGTGGGTATAGAATGCTTTTACCTTGGGGCCACATGTTCCTTTGCTTGCCTGATTACTCTGAAATAAGCTAACTGATACACTGTGGGCTGCTCTATGGAAGTATCCAGTAAGAGCCTTACCATTATCTTTAGTCCCAAATCATCAATGAACTGAAGCTAATAGTTGCAGAGAAACCCACTCCCGTCAGTAACCCTGAGTGACTGTGGAATAGAAGTGCCTCCTCCCAAACTTCTGAGACCAAAACCCAAACTGACATCATGATTACAAATGCTCTAGGACTCTTGAGTCACAACTGTGCAATCATAAACATTTGCTTTCTTAAATCATTAAGTGTGGGAATCAATAGTAAACAATTATGAATAATGAACCTCATACCTTTTAATGTAAAAATTCTGAAGAGCTATCTCTTATTTACTAAATCAGAACCTCTCAGAGTCGGGATCAGTAATTAGTGTTCTAAGCAGTCTCCAGAACCATCCTGGTGCATCTCATGTTTGAGAACCATTCATTTACAGGATGAAATTTAAAACCTGTAGCCTGGCTTGTGAGGCCCTTCCCATGACAACTTCAGGAACAGCATGATAGCAACAACAGTTAAGAGAAATAAAAGCTGAAGGAGACTGGGGGAGGGCAAGAGTGTAGCAGGAGTGGACAAGAGAAGAGAGAGGACTGAGAGAGTATGATGAGTGAATTGCTCTGAGTATTGTAAATAATAAAAGTTATTTATTGTATCATAATTTAAATAAAAAATAACATATCACAGTTGGATCAAAACAAAAACAAAATTCCAAATAAAGACAAATGCAGGGTAAATTCCTCCCAACAACACCAAACCAAGGCAAACAAAAATCTTTGCTTAATCCTGTGCAGTCATCCTTAGGAATTTTATATCATAATCAGTTTATTAAGCTTTCTCTGTAGTCAAGAATATTCTAATAGCCACTGAGTACCTTATTAGCTTCCCAAATTGCATTAATTATGAATACTTCATTTATTAATGAAACTAATGGGAGAGGCTACACGCTACATATCAAGTTTCATCATAACACTTTGTAGTTAATATGATAATTTCCTAACCAACACCTACAAAACTGTTGCTATTATTATCTCTACTTACAACCCAAGGACATAAGCTTCAGAAAGATAAAGTGTTTGCCTAAAAGCATATTACTGCGACCTGGTGAGCCAGACATGACATGAGTATCACCTCAAACTAAAGAACTACGTTGTCCCCCCAGAACATAGTTCCTTAAATTGCCTTTGGTCCTTGTAGTCTAAAGACCTCGTCCACACAACTAGGTTCAAACATAATGCCATTGTGCCAGTACATATATGCCCATTATTCATTTAAGAAATAGCCTTTACATATCCCAAGAAAATTTCCAGATTATCACAATTTAGCACTAGAAGAGTGAACAAAGAATAGATGAACAAACAAGCAAATAAATAACTCACTGAATTGGAGTTTATATTCTATGGATCTGAGAAACTGCCTTGCATAGCTTGATGCATTGCCAATATGGTCCGGTTGAAAATGTATCACCACCCCAATGTGATGATCTTGAGAAGCAAAACTGTCAAAAGAATTAGGTCATGGTGGCTCTCATTCATGGATGGATTCATGTCATTATCTTGGAAGCAGTTTCCTTATCATGAAAATGGATTTGATTCTTGAATGATTGCATGAGTTTGACCCCGTTTCTCTCTTTTACATGCTCTTCTGGTTTCGTCTTCCATTAGGAGAGGAAGGTCCTGGACAGTCTTCTTTTACACCTTTCTATTAAACCTTGAATTTTTCATCTTCCAGACTTGAAGCAATAAATGCCTGTTCGTCATAATTAATAGGTTTTAGGGACTCAGGGTATCACAATGCAATCAAATAGTCAATAAGAAACACAAATGATTATTCTAAAGGAAAAGAAAATAGCACTTGAGATGGTGGAAGATTGATGAGAAACTGATACAGATAAATGGAGGTTCTAATATTAAACAGTAGAAGACAAGGTTTGCACAAAGGCACTTGTAGCATGGATAGAGTACTGTGAGTAGATATTTACACAGCAAGCGTAAATTTCTGCTGGTATGGAACTTACAAAGTTCACACATAGGACACCAAGATGGGCCCCTGTGGCTTAAGTAGAGCCTGGTAAGGGACAGGAACCAGATGAGTTAGAGAAAGAGAAAGAGCAAGGGATGGTCTCAAAGTTCTTCTGAACTATTAGAAGGGATACGGAATTTCTGTGGGTGAAATGGGAATAGTGGAAGGTTGGAGAACATGATTTAATTTCAACCTCAATAGATCATTTTGATTGATACCCTGGAACATCAACGTACAGAAATGGAGGAGGCATTAAGTTCAATTAGAATACTTACAAACATATTTCAATACACAATTAGCCATGAAATCCCGGGCTACAAGGATGGCCTAGAAATGACAATAGATGACTAAATTCTGAGTACATTATGGGCAGAGATGTTAGTAGTAACAGAAAAAAAATCATCATTTGGGATATAATAGAAAAAATAAGCCACTGTCTTAGGCCAGAGATAGGAAAGACTATACAAATCATAAGCTTTTCTCATGGGACAAAGGAATCCAGCAGTCTGTATATCAAATGCTAAGTTTTTAAGGTATAGTATATCTAAACAGGGTTGTCAAAATGAAAAATCAGCTCCACAAACATTCAGAGGAGCAAGGGATGCAAGGGAAATAAACTATAGAAAGCATAATATTTAACAGTGTGGGACTCTGAAATCTTTAAGAGGATTATTATTATTGGGATCATATTGAGGATCAATGAACACAAGCCTTTTCTCACTCAATTCTTTTTTCTTAATCATTTGGAAAATGTCTATTGACAAACAGCCAGTTCTGTATTGTCTGTTTGGTCACCTCTCCCACCAGAAATGTCAAGTAGAGTGCATTTACATTTAGTTTTATATTTTATTCATCTTGTATACATATAACAGAGTTTTGGGGTAGAAAATAAGAGAGGCACGTCAATTGTAGTCCCTATTTGAACAGGATAAGCACAGTTAAAATAGAGATGGGTTGTAAGGGAAGGTCACACACTTTCCTTTTGAATTCTTAAGTCTTAATCATGAAAGACTCATTTGGAAATATAAATTGAAAATAAGCTAGGAAATGTCTGGAAAGAAATTTGGGACATTGAGAGGGAATGGATGAGAGTTAGCTGAGACCCGGTTATGTGTGAGCTCTACATTGTATTCTAGCTAGGGATGCAAAGGACCCACATTAGATGAGCATCATACTCGCTCAGTGTTCAGTCAGAGAGGAGGGTGGTGAACCCTGGAGAAATAAAAGAGGATGAATGCTGCTGTAAGAAAAGTATAGAATTAGGAGTTCAATTCAGCCTTATTCAGATCTTCAAAAAGATTGAAAAATTGTCATAATCAAATGATATTATAGTATGCATTACTGGATTTTTCACTTTGGAGCTGCAAGAAGACAAGCTTACTCTGGAAAGTGCTCTTCGGTTCACTTTGAAGTATATGAGAAGGAGATGCATAGAAGCAAATGAAAAGAAACTTTCTTGTAGAGAAAGTTTCCATGCTGCTGAAAGACTTAGGGTGGAGGAACACCCTCCTCTCAAATGTTCTCATGACTATCTGCAATAAAGAAAGTTTATCAATAATGCAAATTCAAAATAACTATCGTTCTTCTTTTCTGTTTTTATGAGGTTGTATTTAACTCCAGTGAAGCATAATTCTTAGCAGACTGTCTTTCAATTAGAGCAATCTATCTATTCACATCGATTCTAGGACTGCTCAAGTCTCATTTTGAATTGGCTTTTTTTTTTTAAGTGAACATTAGCAGGGAGTGAGAAAATTAATACTTAATGTAATATGTGTTGTCTCAGTCTCAGTTTATTCATGATTGGTTCTATGGAGATGAGTCTAGCTATAAGAGATGAGGGAAGGAAGTTGCAATTATCCAAAGTTATTGAATAAACCGCTCAGTAGGCATTAATCAAGTTCATTTGGTGCCCAAGGAACTTCAACAGTTGTTGCATAGGTATGGGGAAGGAAACATCTATTTTTAAAAATCCCTAATTCTGGGTTATATATGATATGGTAGTGAAGAGCAGCAGAAGCAAACACTGAATATGAACTGCAGCACAAATCCTGCTAAGAACTGTACCTCTTTTGAGCAGGAGTTCTGCGCTATGTAGATCTAATTAAAAGTCTGAGTGATTGGGGAGATTATTTCAGTCAAGATGATTCTACTGAAGTGGACAAAGACAGTGGGCCATAGACACTTACACAGAGCATTTACTTTAAAACTCACATTTAAAAAGTCTTCCTGATGTTAGAGAGTGCAAGCCATCCGTGGGCAATTTAGCAACTCAAAGGATGTAGGACTCTAAAGTACATGTAGATTTGTCTTCATTTCATCACAGTTCACTGCTATCTATCCAACTATCAATGCTGCATAGACACATGCCCAAACTCAGGAAATAATAGCACAAGTACTTCCTTTCCTTTCAGATCAGACAAGCAATTTATCCAAATTTATCTTTTGCTTGTGCCACATAGACATGTTCCTCTATGCTCCTGGGCGGGTGGGGGGGGGGTTGTTGTTAGTCATGAGCTCTATATTTTTCTAAGAACATCAGGCTATTTCTTGGAATGTTGTGCGTAGCTCATGCTTCCTGATATTCTAAATGCTTTCTCAAGTGTTCCTAGCACAAAAACTTCCCATACATCTATTTTATCCAGATCTTCTGAACAGGATAAGCATGATATTCCCTACAATCATGTACTAGTATCTGACTCTTTTATAACTTTAGTATGTTACAGAGCTGAGCAGGAACAGTTCTTGGTGTATTGTGAATATTTATTTACTCATGGAATCTTGATTCCAGCACAGTCATTTTATTATCAAGATACTTACAGACAAGAGACTGAGAGTTAACAAGGACCAGTAGCTCAAGCACAGCTTCACAGCTGGAGAAGGGAAGAGGGACTCAAAATCGCTCATTCAGAGTAGGTGCTTTACCCTTCCTGCTGGGTCTCCTTTCTGTTGCAGAAAGAAGTCAGGTGTCTAGCCTGAACTGCACTGGTAAGCCTCCTGGACAGCTGGTCCTCTAAGAGACTTAATAGGTTGGTAGTTATTAGGTTGCTAATGACATAGCTTGATTCAGTCCCCACCCACTTCCCATACCTTTTGAGCCTCCTGCCTGCATAGCCAATGTGACAGAACCGCCGTTCTATCCACTACACCAAGTTGGTGCAGTGCTGGAAATAGAACCCCAGACTTGTGTAACATGTTAGGCAAGCACTCCGTCCACTAAACTACATCCCCTGCCCTCTTTCTAGTTATTTGGATGACATTGCAACCCAGTCTTCAAACAGGAACTGGTGAGATAATTTAAAAAACAAAATTGAACCAATAAGCCATCCAGCTCCATTACCGAAAAAGCCCCATGATCCTTCCCAGCACATTTACACACTATCCTAATGTCCTACCAAGGCTGAAACATTCTGCGTGACTTGAGCCCTGACTAATTCTTAGCTCATCTAACATATCCCTGTCTCAGAGCTTCCTTGTATTCTTGGATGGGTGAAGACAGCTCCATCCTGGAGCCACTACCCTGCAGGGTGCATAGTCATACACAAGGCTGTCCCTTTCTTTATAGCACTTTATGGCATCGCTCTGACTTCACACTGAATGTCCCTTCCAGGGGCCCTCCCTGATCTGGTGTCTAACATCTGGTCTTCAGAGCACAACTGCTACGATAACAAAATCATTCCCCACCATGCTTCCCTTTGTTTTTATTTCCTGACATTATCTTGTTAATTTGAAGTGAAGAACTATGCCCATGTATTATCACTGTGTAGATTACACCCAGAGTAGTAATCTATATTGAAGCAGATCTTCTCATTACATAAAAGACAATTATAATATTTTGAAGAGAAGTTAAGAATAAGCTATTATTATTATTATTATTATTATTATTATTATTATTATTGCTATTGCTGTTGTTCTATTTAGGACTTAAAGCACTAAGCAGATTTTACTATCACTGTGCTACATCCTCAGCCCATCAACCAAGTATATTTAAATTAAGTGAATAAGCATATATAAAACAAAGTTACTGTTATAATTATAATTTGTTTCATGTTTACTTTATGACTTTCATTAAACTACAAGAAGCAGAAGAGCATATATAGAAACTACTTTAGTAACAGGGACCAATTTTCTTTAGATGCTATTGAAATAATACTATTAAAATAATTACCATTACATTTCTCTTAGTGGAAGTTTCCGAACAGAAAAACAAAACAAAATAGAACAGAACAGAACAACAACAAGAAAAACCTCAGCCAGATTTCCTCATTATGTAGAACTGTTACTGTCTTCTAAATGCAGCCGAAATGGATGTGTTTGTAGAAACAGATTGGCTATGAATGAGTATCCTGTATGAAAGAATCTCTGTTCCTGGCATCTCTTTTGGCTTTAGTGTTGCAGGAGAGTGTGGGATAACGGATTGGGACTGATGGAGAGGAGTGGATCCCTGCTTCTAATAATCCTTTGAAATGACTGTTGGCTTGAATTTGTGAGTGTAGTATGTCTTGATAAAGAACAAAAGGTATTTGCTGAGGCAACCAGAGGCATAATGCTCCGAATTCTCTTTCTTTGTTTTCCCTGGAAGCAGATAAAATATTGTGGGTTATTATTTCCAATTTGGAAGATGAAAACAAACAAAACCTGCCCCGCGGCATACAGCAGCATGTAGATAGTTGTCTTGTCTTACAGTTAATGCAGGTAGTGTCCTGGAAAATGTGTCTAACAAGCCAATAGTATCAAGGTGTCAGGCACTCAGCTTATTCTTTCCTACCTTCTTATTATGTATATTGGACATCTTCTTCCATAGGAGGCAATTTTTCATATTAGGTTATTAGCTGTGTGAAAATTAGCTCTCAAATCTAACTTAATAAATCAGGTCTTGAAGTTTAGGGAACTTGTGAAGCCTGTTAAGCATTTCACAGCTACTTCAATAACCAGATGTGGGCAAAATGCGTTTTCAATATTCTATGTTCAGTTTATTACTTTTAAAGTGTCAATGCTACTGCAATTTAAAAACTTTTAAGCTAATCATTCTCTACTTACAAGACTCTGCTAATCTTAGAAAAATAGCCAGGCCTGTGGCAAACAATTTGAAAGCAGTACCTGCTTGGGCAGATGGATGAAATACTGTACTGACAGGGGCATATGTGTAGTTTAGTTTAACATATGATGAGTATCAACTGTGAGGTAGACACAGTGCTTGGCATAGGAAATCAATTGGGCACACATTTGACTCTCAGTCCTATACTCTGCAGGGAACTGCCAAATACACAATTTCCATTTACCATGTGTTTTGGAACTGTAAGTTAGGTAGAGTTGTGACCAGAATCGGCCCAAGAGAAAAGCTGATGTGTAGGGAGGATGCTTTTCAGGACAATGGGACCTGGATAGACAAAGATGTGAATCAGTAGGATGACGGGAGAACCACAAGTGGCTTCAGGAATGACGAAATAGAGGTGTGAAAGGGAAGAGCTGGGGAGAGAGAGGGAGATAGGAGATAGGATCTCCTAAATCATGCTAAAGGACCCATGTGTACTTAACCTAATGGATTTGTAAGGAACCATTGAATGATAAAAATCTTTTGGTAGGAAAATACAAGACAGACGTGAAAGCCCAAAACCATGGGTCAGATCATGTTGTCTACTTTAATTACTGATTATTAGTGCAAGTTTCTCGTCATCAACATAAGAAGTTGAAGTCACCCTTAAGCCCTGATATTGCATTATAATAGATACAATGAACATGTACAAACTGTAGTCAAAAGAGATGTGTGTATATTTGTGTTGTTAGTTCACAGTTACTAGCTTGAGAAAAGACTGTGACTGTGACGGTGGTAGAATTCTCTGGATGTCAAAGGCATGTATCTGGAAGCAGGTGTCCTTAAAGAAAACTGCAGTTTGCTGTTTTCACCATGGGTTAGCTTCTAAACTCCTGCAGTTTGCTGTCTTTTTAAATATATCCTGCCTTTGACAAAGATTTGAGAATTGAAATGCTGTCTTTGAAAGAGATTTGAGAATTGAAAATCTGTTTTTCTACGGTTTTCTCTATATTTTAGATATTTTATTTTTAGGTGTGTGTGTGTGTGTGTGTGTGTGTGTGTGTGTGTGTGTGTGTGTGTTGGTAAGTTCAGTGCCTGTGGAGGCCAGAAGAAGATGTCTGCTCCCCAGGAGCTGGAGTGACTGGGGGTTGTGCCCCGCCCTCCCTTCATGGGTAATGGGAACCCCACTGGAGTCCCCTGCAGGAGCAATTAAAGCTCTTAACTGCTGAGCCATGTCTCCACTCCTGAGTTTTCTGTATTTTAGATTTAGTGATTAGAATGTTGGAGGACACTTCCTGCAGAATTCACTTATGATGTTCATGTTATTGACTAGGACTCCCAGCTTATCTCTTAAACATGTTGTGTTATCTTTTCCTAACACTATGGTGTGCTTAATACAAAACAAGTGAGATGCTAAATCAAGCTTCTCATTGCAACTTCTGCTTTCTCAGCTAACCAGAGAGATAAAAAGGGCTTTTTTCATTGTTGTTAAGATGAGTCATTATATCTGTATGTGATATTTTTTCAATTTAGTATCAAATTCTAATACCTTGCTATAAAATAGGTCATTCATATTTTAATACTTCCATAATATATCAGTGACAGATGTAAAAGATCACAATTCTCCTACCTATTGTGCTAGCTTTTAGATATTCTGCCTAATACTATAGGTAACATCATAATAAGATTAGAGCCCAGTATGGTGCATTTGTAATCTTAGCACAAAGAAGGCTGGGCAGGAGGACATCATCACCAGCTTTGTGACTGGCCTTGGTGATACCTTGAGTTCCAGGATGGCCTGTATACAGAGTATGACACTATATCAGAAAGATTCTGCCTCTTCAAGAAAAAAAATTCCCATACAAATGTCACATACACCATATATTTTCATCTCTTGTCTCTCTCTGTTTCTGTGTCTGTCTGTCTCTGTCTGTCTGACTCTTTCTCTCTCTCTCTCTCTCTCTCTCTCTCTCTCTCTCTCTCTCTCACACACACACACACACACACACACACACAATCTGTGTAATATACATTGCTTTGAAGCATTAGTTTGAAATCAAAACCACACACCTACTTCTATGTCATCTTCAGGCTCTAAAGATGCGGCTGGATTTCAAAATTGTGTGCACAAAACAACTGCCCTGTGGCTGACATGGAATGCACAGAATTAGCTATTTGTGTCCTGCAATGAGGGGCAAGTCCGTGACAGCACCTGTGATTAACCACCTGCTCTCCTAATTACAGAACTGCAGATTAGATATTCTACAAAGCAACTTCCTCCATTTCAGATTAAAGGCACAGATTTACATAATACGAGAACATTTATCCCACTAACGGTTTCTAATAAATTCATACTTGATTTGCATTAAGGAGAGTTACATTTGGGACATGCATTTAAACACCATCTTTTTAAGATTTCTTGCTGGATGATGCTGTTGTGCTACAAGAAGCACTGGCTCCATAAGAGCAATCTGCTTTGAGGGATTCATAGAAGAATTCATGAATTTCAGAAAAATATAAGTCAGATTTCAAGCTTGCAATAAATAAAATTATCCTACCCTCATCAGAAAAGAATTTTGTTTAAAAAGCAAAAATAAAGTGCTCTAGTAAGCTGTTGTTGAGCATTTTGGAATGACATAATCAAAATAACAATACTGCTTATGGTATTAAAGATATGTGAAGAAGAGACCCTAGAAAGGAGGGTTAAGAAGTATGAATTTCATGTATCAAATTGATGAGCACTGAATTTGTGACAAGGCGCTATTTATATGAAACAGTGAAGAGCAAAATAAGGAACCTTGAAGGTCATATTTAAGGATGTAGCTTTTGTATGTTTATAGGCTGGGATGGTGTGTGTGTGTGTGTGTTTGTGTGTGTGTGTGTTTTGTGTACATACATACAGAAACATGCATACACCTTTCAAAGTACCAAAAGAAAATTAATAAGTAGGATTAATATGACTATATATAGTGTTTAGGCAGTAACTACTAAAGACAACTGTTTTGGAAGCAAGAGCAAGGATGAGTCAGTCTGTGTGAGTGTGTGTATGTGTGTGTGTGTGTGTGTGTGTGTGTGTGTGTGTATCTGTGTCTGTGTGTCTGTGTGTGTCTATGTGTGTAATTTCATAAAGGTTGGCCAGAGAAAGCACGAGTAAACAGCTCACAAAATGAGAAGCCACAGGTATTTCTGCAAACTTCCTAGCAAGAGCAAAGGCTGTCTCCCATAATGCCTGGTACATGAGGAAATATTAAGAAGTAGGAAGGACTTAGAGAGGTAGAGCAACAGGAAGCCAAGCCAAGAGAGAACAAAGCTGAGGCAGCTCCAGAGAGCATAAAAAAACAACATAGGTTTTTGCTTTGAGTCATATGGAAAGGATCACATACAAAGAAGAGAAAAAAATCACAACATTTTAGAAAGTGAAAGATGAAGAAATTGAGATGGCTTATTAATGGTCAAATCCAAATACTCCATCTAGGGTCAAGGAAATCAATGTTGGGATTTGTGCATGAGCAATTATGCAAGAAACAGGTTAGGCTAGAAGCTACATCCCAACTCCATTTTACACACTGACTGAAAAGTTCATATACTCACCCCAGGCAGATATGTCTTAGCTTCAAGGAGACAAGATATGAGTGTTGATGGGTTCAGCATCAGTGATTCTAAGATGACCAATCATTAATAAACTGTTAGAAGAAATTAAATCTTCCAACATTATACTTTGATCTTGATTTCGGCAGGAATTCCATTTATTGAATGTCATTAATCAGAACATGTTCCACAAGAAAGATTTCAAGTGGTTAAATTGATCTGTCCTTACATTTTTTTCCTTTGTGGGTTAATTTAGAATGGCCTCAAAAATTGGCTGTGGCCTATGATGGCCCTCTTGTGATTTGCATAATCCAAGGACATCTGTCTCTACTGCTTTGCTTGTTATAGGCAATGCTTCCTGGAGAAGATGTCTAATCTATGGTCTATATAGTTTACTTGGTTTAGGCTTGAGGCTAATTAAGTGAGAGTCCTAGTTCTTCCCTTATGTGGGCTTGGACCCTGGCCTCAGTGTAGCTTCAGAAGACATTCCAAGGCCTGACCAACTGGTCCCTTCAAACAAACAAACAAACAAACAAAATTCCCCAAACCCGAAAACCACCAAAGCAAAACACCCCCCCCAAAAAAACCCCAAAACAAAACACATGGTGTTGGCTAAAATGATAGAGCCCCCACAACAAAATTGCTAATTGTACACAGGATAGTTTACAGTGATGGTGATTCCGCCGTATCATCCTAACATTCCCAAGTGAGACACTGAATAGTCTTCAGTTGAGTATGGCTGTGTCATTCCTCAGCTCATGACAGCCAAATCAAATGATCATCGATTTTCTAGATGTTTCTCTCTAAGACTACTGATGGTGAGTTCTTAGTGGGTACCTTTACGCAAGTATGCACATATCTTATTACAGGACATGCTCAAGTAAGAGTGCGTTTTCTGTTTTTATTTTCCTTTCTTCCCATGCTCTTAATGAATGCAGAATGCAGAATGCAGCTATAATTCTTATGAATTGACCTATTTATACGTGGGGGTCTTGAATTCAGCATATAAACATAAGGCTATCGTTTGCCAATTTGTATGTTGTTACTTAGTTTCAATTCTTTCCCCATTCCCCAGGCTGTTATGCTTATGTCTGAGATGCCAAGATGCTGAATGGACATGTTTTAAAGGAGAGATGGTTGTAAAGTGGCAGATGTGATGAATCACTGAGTTTCCTTTGGGGGGGCAGCTTGTGATGCAAGCGAGAAAACTGACTCTTCCTGTCTGTGCCACACTGCTAAGCAATTAGGTGACCTTGAAGTAGAGACTCCTCATCTCTATATAGCTGATAAGGTACCTAATGCAGTTATATAGAAGGTGATCTGAAGATTGAGTTCCCAACTCATCCCCTACTTCTTCCTGGATACATTTTTTGCAATTCATGTAACTTAAAAACCTATCCCCTGTCTTCTAAAACAAGGGTCGGAGATCCATAAGGTTTGTTCTGAAAGGGTTAATTTAGTAACAAAATACTTAAAAAGGTAAATGACATCTACTGCCCAAATATGAATCTCTCTCTCTCTCTCTCTCTCTCTCTCTCTCTCTCTCTCTCTCTCTCTCCTTCTCCTCCTTCTCCTTCTTCCTTCTACATCTTACAATATGCAAATTATTTAATTAGCAATCTAATAGTAGAGAAAAAAATCTTCACATTAAAATGAAGACACGTCAAGAAGATAAATGGTCCTAACAAGGAGGATAGACACATAATAGCACAGTTCCCCAAGGAAGTATGCTTAAAATACTGTCATTAGCAATCATTTTGTTTCTATTGACAGAGTTAACAGTTTTCCCCGCTGGACTGGTTCCTTGTTGGTTTCATGCATACATACACCCTGTGAGCATCTGTAGATACTTTCCCTGTGGGAGCAGCTCCGGGGCAGATGAGCATTGATGGTGGAGAGTGATTAGTGAATAGAGGTCAGCAGGCACTGGGACAGGCTAAAAGGGAAAGTCCCAGAGGAAGCCCTGCCTTAGGGAATCTGCACCATCATGTGCAATCAAATGTCACATATACAAATATACATATACATATACATATACATATACATTATACTTTACACACACACACACACACACACACACACACACACACACACACACATATCATGAGGCAGAGGCAGTCATGAGAAATTCTGAACAGCCTCAAGCATACCAAGCATGGCAAAAAAGAAAAACAGACAAACGACAACAAAACAAATTACCCCATCCTCACATACAAAATTGGAAATCAATACACACAAGTAAAAGACCAAGGGGACACAGGAATGCATAACCAAAGCAATATGAGAAAATGTTTACAAAACCACCGCTGAGTTCATATTGTATCCTACTCCTGGCCATGGCACACCCTGAAGGGTGGTTAATATATTCAGTAAGATTCCTTTGATAAAGCCTAGTTTTTCCTGTGCTAGGGGCTTTGAATTGCAGGTTGCCTCTTGGTCAGAGACAGGAGGGAGCCTGTGCCCATGCTCCCATTCTCAGTGCTGGGGCATCTTCTGGTTTGAGCGGATGAGCACAGTGAATTCATTTAAACAGGAGTCCTGCTGTGTCAGGAGGATACAGTTTGCTGGGAGTCATCATGCCCCCTGGCTCTTACTGTGCTTCTGCTTTCTCTTCAGCGTGGGTACCTGAGCCCTGAGGAGGAGGGCAGATGAAAGCAATCTATTTAGGACTGAGTGCTCCCAGAAGCTCTCACTTGTCCAGCGGCGAGTCTCTGGTCAGTTCTCAACTACTGCTGGGTCTTGGTGTATGTGTTTGTGAGTTTGTGTTTTAAAGTCAGAGGGAAAGAAAAGCACCAAGGAGAGTGGGCAGGCAAGTGAAAGGAGCTGTGAGGAGTTGGGGGAGGGGAAACGTAGGATCAGGATACATTGTACAAATTGTTTTCAGTTCAATTAAAAAAAACAATGCCAGGCATGTTATGGAGCAGCACGACAGGGAAAGAGGTTATTTTTCAACTTTGCATTCCATTTGTGTTGGGCTCTTCAAACAGAAATTCTTAGGCTTTGAGCAAACTAGGAAACCAAGGTCTGCTGTCTCTGCCTCCAGCCATGGACTCGTTAATTTTAGAGCCAAGTGATCTTTTCCTCCCGAGTCTTCTGATGGGTGTACAGCAAATTTTCTCGCACTAATGTTTGCCTTCTGGTAACCTTTGCTTTCCTTAGTCACTGCAATGATGAGTGGTTTTCTTCATATAGCTCTCCCTTTCGGTATTAATGGCAGCTTTACAATGAAACATTCTTTTTTTTTCTCATTGTAATTCCTTAAACTTAACATTTTATAAACTTCATCTTATAAATCTCATTAATTTGCAATTCAGGGAAGAAAAAAATAGCACCTCCAATAAAAAAAGCACTCATTGTATCTGATAACTCATTTTAACCACCAGAAACCTGACAGTGAGCCAGCTTCCACCTCCAAAGAAAGAACTTATGAACAAGTTGAATAACTTGCTCCTGCACAGGACTTATTAAAGTTTGTTTTAAATCTCACACTAATTTCAGATAAATACTTAAATTTATTTTAGGACTAAGTGCTCCCAGAAGCTCTCACTTGTCCAACGGCGAGTCTTTGGTCAGTTCTAAACTACTGCTGGGTCTTGGCGTATGTATTTGTGAGTTTGTGTTTTAAAGTCAGAGGGAAAGAAAAGCACCAAACTGAATAAGTTTGTCAGTGGTCGGTGAAGAATAAAGGTGGTGACTTGCTAGAGTGGTGACAAGGCAAAGGTGACCTCCCAAGCAACTTCAGAAGTCCACAAGTGGGAATACTGAGGCATATCAGAGACCTTGACACAGGTCACCATGAACTGTGGTAGAGCCAATGTTTTTTAAACTCTACTTCTGAATTGGATCCAATATTCTTAAAAGTAGTTGTGGTGAATTACGAGGTATGCTCCATTTTTTTTTCCTTTTTTCCTTTTTCTCAAGTTGATCAAGCTTTCCAGATTCTCCCTTGAAGTTCAGTATGATCACGTGACATGACAGCTTGAACTGAGATTAAACACATGGAAGTACTGGGTGGCTTATCTGGGCCCATGTCAATTCAACTTTTGATATTTGTTCTGCTGCGTCATTCTCTACTTCTTCACTGAATCTGACCTGAAAGCAGACTGTAGTGGTGTCAGTGATATTGTCAATGTGTCCATCGGCTGCGATGCTCAATCATCAGCTGGGATGCTGGGATGCTGGGATGCTGGGGTGCTGGGGTGCTGGGATGCTGGGGTGCTGGGGTGCTGGGGTGCTGTGGTGCTGGGGTGCTGAGATGTTGGGGTGCTGGAGTGCTGGGGTGCTGGAGTGCTGGAGTGCTGGAGTGCTGGGGTGCTGGGGTGCTGGGGTGCTGGGGTGCTGGGATGCTGGGGTGCTGGAGTGCTGGGGTGCTGGGATGCTGGGGTGCTGAGATGTTGGGGTGCTGGAGTGCTGGGGTGCTGGGATGCTGGAGTGCTGGAGTGCTGGGGTGCTGGGGTTGTTGGGATGCTTGGGTGCTGGAGTGCTGGGGTGCTGGGATGCTGGGATGCTGGAGTGCTGGGGTGCTGGGATGCTGGGGTGCTGGGGTGCTGGGGTTGTTGGGATGCTTGGGTGCTGGGGTGCTGTGATGCTGTGATGCTGGGGTGCTGGAGTGCTGGGGTGCTGGGATGCTGGGGTGCTGGGGTGCTGGGGTGCTGGGGTCCTGGGATGCTGGAGTGCTGGGGTGCTGGGATGCTGGGATGCTGTGGTGCTGGGATGCTGGGATGCTGGAGTGCTGGGGTGCTGGGATGCTGGAGTGCTGGGGTGCTGGGGTGCTGGGATGCTGGGATGCTGTGGTGCTGGGGTACTGGGATGCTGGAGTGCTGGGGTGCTGGGATGCTGGAGTGCTGGGGTGCTGGGGTGCTGGGGTGCTGGGATGCTGGGGTGCTGGGGTGCTGGGGTGCTGGGGTGCTGGGGTGCTGGGGTGCTGGAGTGCTGGGATGCTCAATGCCATTTGGAGACATAGCACCCTAGTAGCCTCTTATCCACCTCTGTTTTTAGAGGCAGAGAAAGATACTTATATCATTTGAACCATATCATAGCAAGCAGGTATTTTAATAGACATTGCCATATTGTTATTAATACATTCAATACTATAGTTTCAGCAATGACATTAACCTACTAAGATTGATTTGTATGTGCATCTATTTGTAATTAATCAGAGAATAAGGCAACATCTAACAACAGGAAATACATTGCTGGTCGGTTCACTGTCACGTGGCGAACCAATGGGGGTAAATAATTAAGGACAACAAATGCTGAAAATATATTAAAATACAACCTGCTGGAAAAAGAGTAAAAACCTGCTCTGAAAGGAAAATAGGTCTGTGTAAAGAAAACGGAAAAAGCATGTAAGAATGCATTCCAAATGCAGAAGTTAGAGGTGACTGCATGCCCATCAATTTTAATTTCATATTTGAGGCATACAGAAAGTGTACAATAAGACAGAAAACAGAGAAATATTGTCACATCAATCAGAAGGTAAGAAGAAAAGCATTTCTTTTTTGGAAACCCATGTTATTTTATAAGAGAAGAAAAGTAACTGATGAGATTGAGGTCTGTTTTCAAACTCAACAAGGTGGCAGGAGTAAAGATGTATGGTATTACATACATGTAGACACATAGATAGGTACATATCTAATGTTTGCTATTGTTTATAATAATAGTGAGTGTATTTCTGAAACTCTTACTAAAGAGCATGCTAGGAAAGTAACACCATACATTGTTGGTTTCAATCACTGTCATTGTCTTCCTTCTTCAGTGATGATAAAAAGCAAGTTGTATCTTGGTATATATATTTCCTTATGTTTCAGTTCAGTCACACAGCGGATAGCTTGTAGAGGAAAAACTGATGGGTTGTGTTCTATTTATTGCTACAGCCTAACCTGTTAGGGTTTACAAGATTTAGCACCTAGCACTTTTTAAACTTTCATAACCTCCTAACTGCTCATATAGTCCCCTTTCTTGGATATTATGGACCTTTTATGGTCAAGCAGAGTTATGGATAACCATTCCAGTTATTGTTGTAATGCTGTGAAGAGACACCGGGTTGAAGGCAGTTCATAAACTGCAAGGCATTTAGCTTGGGGTTGGCTTACAGTTTCAGGTGGTTTAGTCCAGTATCATCCTGCAGCATCATCACAGCAGGGAGGATGGCTGCAGACCTGGCACTAGACTAGTAGCTTAGAGTTGTACATCTTTATCCGCAAGCTACAAGAAGAGAGAAACTGGATCTGGTATGAGCTTAGACCTTGAAGGCCACTCCCAGTGTCACACATCCTCTGACAAGGCCACATCTCCTACTCCTCTCTTCTATCAGTGTTCCTCCCTGAGGAGTAAGCATTCAAATATATGAGCCTGTTTGGGCCATTCTTACTCAAACTACCACAATAACCATAATTGAAAAGATACAAGTTGCTGAATCTTCTGAATGAGAGTTGAAATTACTGCTTTGTCATCATTTAGGCCCAAGAAACCTAAAATTCCCAGTAATTAATATAGTTTAATATGCCAAAGCCAAGTTCTTTGAGCCAAAGCAAAAAAAATTTAAAAAATGATAGAAAAGTATAATGCTATTAGTCTATATTTACAAATTAATGTATATAAATGAAGTAGTCATTTCTTTTACTTAATATGATACACTTATTTGGTTAAGAAATTTCTTTAAAAGATAACTACAGTTTTCCTTGTAAGAAGTAGCTCAAAGATGATATTTTCATGAATCTTATTGTAATTAATGTCACAACACATTTAGGAGTGCTTGTTTATATGCATCAAATTTGAGTGCTTGTTATAATGCATCAAAATTCTAATCAATAAAGGTATAATCGTGATTTTTTTGTTAAATAGTATTTACATACGTTAAGTTATGTTCAGAAGAAAATAGAAAACAGAAATTTGAAATGGCCAATAACTGTGCTCTGAAGGTAGACTCTGCACTCCCTGCAGCCTCTGCCATCTTCCCAGCTGTTTCAAACCAGCCAGCAGAACCAGGTACCCGAGATATCCCGAGTTTAAGACCTTTGGGGGACTCAGGCCTTGAGCAGAAGCAGTTTGGGGGGCCCCAACCAAGCGTGGGCTCTGTGCCCTGAAGGCAGACCCCACACTCCCTGCAGCCTCTGCCATCTTCCCAGCTGTTTCGAACCAGTAGGTGGAGCCAGCAGGAGGAACCAACAGGCAGAACCAACAGGTAGAACCAGGTACCTGAGATATTCCGAGTTTAAGACCTCTGGGGACTCAGGCCACCTGTCAGCAATCTGTGAGTAGGAACCCTGCAGGGCAGTGGTTCAGGTGTCCCAGTCATGGGGAAATAGCCTTACAGGGCCACAGGAGGTTCAAGCACCAGCTAGTAACTACAGGACCAACTAACACCAGAGATAACCAGATGGCAAAAGGCAAATGTAAGATCGTTACTAACAGAAATCAAGGCAATATGGCAGCATCCGAACCCAGTTCCCCAACAGCAATAAGTCTCAGATACCCCAACACACTAGAAAAACAAGACTCAGATCTAAAATCACTGGTTAGGATGCTGATAGAGGAACACTTAGATAAATCTCTTAAAGTAATACAGGAGAAAATGGATCAAAAGCTAGAAGCCCTTACAAGGCAAACACAAAAGTCACTTAAAGAAATTCAGAAGAATATGGATCAAAAAATGGATGCCAATAAGGGGGAAACACAAAAATCACTTAAAGAAATACAAGAGAACGTAGGTCAACAAGTAGAAGTCATAAAAGAGGAAACACAAAGATCCCTTAAAGAATTACATGAAAACAAAAACAAGCAAGTGAAAGATCTGAGCAAAACCATCCAAAATCTAAAATCAGAAGTAGAAACAACTAAGAAATCGCAAACAGAGACAACGTTGGAGATAAAAAACCTTGGGAAGAAATCAGGAGTCATAGACACAAATATCAACAATAGAATACAAGAGATAGAAGACAGAATCTCAGATGCTGAAGATACCATTGGAACCATGGATTCAACAACTAAAGAAAATGCAAAATGCAAAAAGCTGGTAACCCAAAACATTCAGGAAATCCAGGACACAATGAGAAGACCAAACCTAAGGATTATAGGTATTGATGAGAGTGAAGATCTACAACTTAAAGGGCCAGCAAATGTCTTCTACAAAATTATGGAAGAAAACTTCCCCAACATAAAGAGAGATGCCCATGAATATACAAGAAGGCTACAGAACCCCAAACAGACTGGACCAGAACAGAAATACCTCCCGTCACATAATAATAAAAACCCCAAATGTACTAAACAAAGAAAGAATATTAAAGGCAGTAAGAGAAAAAGGCCAAGTAACATATGAAGGAAGACCTATCAGAATTACACCAGACTTCTCACCTGAGACCATGAAAGCTAGAAGATCCTGGGCAGATCTCATGCAGGCTCTAAGAGAACACAAACTTCAGCCAAAACTACTATACCCAGCAAAACTATCAATCGCCATAGATGGGGAAATCAAGGTATTCCATGACAAAACCAAATTTGCATGATATCTATCCACAAACCCAACCCTACAAAGGATAATAGGGGGAAAGCACCAACACAAGGGGGGAAACTATACACCAGAAGAAGCAAGATAGAAACCACCCTCATCAAACCCAAAAGAAGAGAACCACTCAAATATAAAAAATAACACCCAAGATGTCAGGAAGTAATAATTACTATTCCTTAATATCTCTTAACATCAATGGACTCAATTTCTCAATAAAAAGACACAGACTAACGGACTGGATATGGAAACAGGACCCTACATTTTGCTGCATACAGGAAAGACATCTCAGTGTCAAAGACAAACACTACTTTAGAGTAAAAGGCAGGAAGACAATTTTACAAGCAAATGGTCTCAAGAAACAAGCCGGAGTAGCCATTCTAATATCAGAAAAAAATTGACTTTCAACCTAAAGTCATCGAAAGAGACATGGAAGGCTACTTCTTGCTGGTCAAAGGGAAAAGCCACCAAGAAGAATTCTCAATACTGAACATCTATACTCCAAATGTAAGGGCACCCTCATAAAAGATACTTTACTAAAGTTTAAAGCACACATTGCACCTAACACAATAATTGTAGGTGACTTCAACACTCCACTTTCCTCAATGGACTGATCAGGAAAGCTGAAACTAAACAGGGGCACAGTGAAACTAATTGAAGCTTTGGACCAATTGGATTTAACACACACACACACACACACACACACACACACACATATATATGTATGTATGTATGTATGTATGTATAACATTTCATCCTAAAGCAAAAGAATATACCTTTTTCTCAGCACTGCATGGTACCTTCTCCAAAATCGATCCTATAATTGATTGCAAGATAGACCTCAACAAATACAAGACCAAACTAATCCCATGCCTCCTATCAGATCACTATGGAGTAAGCATGGTCTTCAACAGCAAGAAGAACAACAGAAAGCCCACATACACATGGAAACTGAACAATACTCTACTCAATGACACGTTGGTCAAGGAAGAAATAAAGAAGGAAATCAAAGACTTTTTAGAATTCAATGAAAATGAATGTACGATCTACCCAAATCTATGGCACTCAATGAAAGCAGTGCTAAGAGGAAAATTCATAGCACTGAGTGCCTCCAAAAAGAAACTGGAGAGAGCATACATTAGCAACTTAACAGCACACCTGAAGGCCCTGGAACAAAAAGAAGCTAATTCACCCAAGATGAATAGAAGACAGGAAATCATCAAACTAAGGGCTGAAATCAATCAAGTAGAAACAAAGAGAACCACACAAAGAATCAACAAAACCAAGAGCTGGTTCTTTGAGAAAATCAACATGATAAATAAACCCTTAGTCAGACTAACCAAAGGGCACAGAGACCATATCCAAATTAACAAAATTAGAAATGAAAAGGGAGATATAACAACAGAAACTGAGGAAATTAAAAAATATCATCAGATCCAACTACAAAAGCCTATACTCAACACAACTGGAGCATCTGGAGGAAATGTACAATTTCCTAGACAGATACCAAATACCAAAATTAAATCAGGATCAATTAGATCAGCTAAACAATCCCATAACCCCTAGAGAAATAGAAGGGGTTATAGAAAATCCCCCAACCAAAAAAAGTATGGGACCAGATGGTTTTAGTGCAGAATTCTATCAGACCTTCAAAGAAGACCTAACACCAATACTCTGAAAACTATTCCACAAAATAGAAACAGAAGGAACACTGCCCAACTCATTCTATGAAGCCACAATTACACTGATACCAAAAGCACACAAAGATACTACAAAAAAAAGAGAACTACAGGCCAATTTCACTTATGAATATCGATGCAAAAATACTAAATAAAATTCTTGCCAACCGAATCCAAGAGCACATCAAAACGATCATTCACTATGAGCAACTAGGCTTCATCCCAGGGATGCAGGGATGGTTCAATATATGAAAATCCATCAAAGTAATCTACTACATAAACAAATTAAAAGAAAAAAAATGCATGGTCATCTCATTAGATGCTGAAAAAGCATTTGACAAAATTCAGCATCCTTACATGCTAAAAGTCCTAGAAAGAACAGGAATTCAAGGCCCGTACCTAAATATAGTAAAAGCAATATACAGCAAACCAGTAGCCAACATCAAAATAAATGGAGAGAAACTTGACACAATCCCACTGAAATCAAGGACTAGACAAGGCTGCCCCCTCTTTCCATAGCTTTTCAATATAGTACTTGAAGTTCTAGCGAGAGCAATTAGACAACATAAGGAAGTCAAAGGGATACAAATTGGAAAGGAAGAAGTCAAAATATCACTTTCTGCAGATTATATGATAGTATACACAAATGAGCCAAAAAACTCCACCAGAGAACTCCTACAGCTGATAAACAACTTCAGCAAAGTGGCTGGTTATAAAATCAACTCAAGCAAATCAGTAGCCTTCTTGTACTTAAAGGACAAGCAAGCTGAGAAAGAAATTAGGGAAATAACACCCTTCACAATGGGCACAAACAATATAAAGTATCTTGGCGTGACTTTAACCAAACAAGTGAAAGATCTGTATGACAGTAACTTCAAGTCCTTGAAGAAAGAAATCGAAGAAGACCTCAGGAGATGGAAAAATATTCCATGCTCTTGGATTGGCAGGATCAATATAGTAAAAATGGCCATCTTGCCAAAGGCAATCTACAGATTCAATGCAATTCCCAACAAAATCCCAAATCAATTCTTCATAGATCTAGAAAGAGCAATTCTCAAATTCATCTGGAATAACAGAAAACCCAGGATAGCTAAAACTATTCTCAACAATAAAAGGATTCTGGGGGAATCAATATTCCTGACCTCAAGCAGTACTACAGAGCAATTGTGCTAAAAACTGCATGGTATTGGTACAGCGACAGGCAAGTAGATCAATGGAATAGAATTGAAGACCCAGAAATGAACCCACAGACTTATGGTCACTTGATCTTTGATAAAGGAGCTATCTTTTATCCAGTGTAAAAAAGATAGCCTTTTCAACAAATGGTGCTGGTTCAACTGGAGGTCAACATGCAGAAGAATGCAAATTGACCCACTCTTATCTCCTTGCACCAAGACCAACTCCAAGTGGATCAAGGACTGCCACATAAAACCAGACACACTGAACCTAATAGAAAAGAAACTGGGAAGACCCTGGAGGACATGGGCACAGGGGGGAAAGTTTCTGAACAGAACACCAATAGCTTATGCTCTAAGATCAAGAATTGACAAATGGGACCTCATAAAATTACAAAGTTTCTGTAAGGCAAAGGACACTGTCAGAAGGACAAAACAGAGACCAACAAATTGGGAAAAGATCTTCACCAATCCCACATCTGACAGAGGGCTAATGTCCAATATATACAAAGAACTCAAGAAGTTAGATCCCAAAGAACCAAAGAACCCAAAAATGGGGTACAGAGCTAAACAAAGAATTTTCAACAGAAGAAATTCAGATGACTGAGAAGCACCTTAAGAGATGTTCAACATCATTAGTCACCAGGGAAATTCAAATCAAAACAACCCTGAGATTTCACCTCACACCAGTCAGAATGGCTAAGATTAAAAACTCAAGAGACAACAGGTGCTGGCGAGGATGTCGAGAAAAAGGAACACTCCTACACTGTTGGTGGGATTGCAAGATCGTACAACTGCTCTGGAAATCAGTCTGGCCATTCCTCAGAAAATTGGGCATGACATTTCCAGAGGACCCTGTCATACCACTGTGGGCATATACCCAGCAGAATCCCCTGCATACAATAAAGACACATGCTCCACTATTAGCAGCCTTATTTATAATAGCCAGATGTCCCTCAAAGGAAGAATGGATACAGAAAATATGGTATATTTATACAATGGAATACTACTCAGCAATTAAAAATAATGCATTCATGCAATTTGTAGGCGAATGGTTGGATTTGGAAAATATCATCCTAAGTGAGTTAACCCAATCACAAAAGAATACACATGAAATGCAGTCACTGATAATTGGGTATTAATGAGCCCAAAAGCTCTGAATACTGAAGGCATAATTAGCAAATCAAAAGATTCCCAAGAAGGAAGGAAAGGACCCTGGTCCTGAAAAGACTGGATCCAGTTTTGTAGGAGAGTATCAGGACAGAGAAATGAGGGGGTGATTGGGGAATGGGTGGAGGGAAGAGGATTTATGGGACATGTGTTGAGGGGGGAACTGGGAAAGGGGAAAACCTTTGGAATGTAAACAAAATATATAGAAAATTATATATATATATCCAATAAAAGTCATTACTTAACACAATCAGAGACATTACTTATTTGGTATTTTGAAAGTTATTATTTTGACATCTATGTGAAAACCCCAGAAATGAAGAAAAAGGACACTAAACAGGGATGTCTTGTAAACTAACATGTAACCTTAAGGAAAACTGTATACAAACCCTTAGTCAATCAACATTCTATGACTACTGTAGCTTATGTAAACAATGCTCTTCAAATTCTTTTGAAGTCCACTCAGCCATCTTACATTTTTCTTTTGTTTGTATGTTTATATGTGCTTTAAAAATCTATACTCAATTATTTTAGAGTGTGCCTCCTCAATGAGAAGGCTGATATCACTGAGTTAAGGGCAGAAACTATCCTTTCTCTGTCCTGTCCCTGCCCCACTTTGCAATTGCTTAGCTTTTACTAGGGGAACAAGAAAGACATTGAGAGTCATTTATGTGAAAAGACACATGAAGTTCCTTATGGTCAAAAAGAAGTAAAAAATTCTCGGTGTGCTTTCATAGTATAAGTGGCAAAATAATACATATCATAGTAGATGACACAGCAGTGAGTATGTGGTATCCATTGTAAACCTTAAGGTTCTAAAATCCACAGGAAATTACAACGATAAAGAAGAGCTATCTGGAGAAAGTGAAACAACTTGAAACCCCAGGAAAGGGAAGGGGCTGAGTAAGTGATAGAGAGCATACATGGGGATATAATAAAAGATAGGACCAATAGACTTTTTCATGAAGAATGTTTAATGTATACTGAAGAATGACTGTTTTCAAATAGTTCCTATAAATCCTTGTGTTGACAATATGAACACATGAATAGAACCTGTACCAGTTGAAACTATGTTTCAGGGATTTGTGTATGATTTGCAAGTGGTCTATGTTTATTAAAGTGTCATGTGCTAGGAGGTAGTCTCCAGTGTAGCTGCACCTCCAGTGTAGGTAGACCTTTCATAGGTGTTGTCTGGTGAAGGAGGCTTGTAAGTTGTTGTTGCCCTCAGAAGAGGTTGATGTCCTTATGAAAAGAATTGGTTTGATTGTGTGAGTTGGGGGGCTATTGTGGAAAGAGAACATCCTGGATCCTGACTCTCTCTGACTTACTGAGTTGCTGTGGATCTTTTCCACACAGTGTGCCACCATCATGGCAACCACAAGGAGAGCCATCAAGAGTCTGACTGGGAAGAGGATACCCAATTAAGAACATTTTACTGACATTAGCCAAAGAGCTCAGAAACAGTTTTAATCTGGGACTTTCATGCTCCCAAACTGTGAGCTTTCCAATTGAAAATAACTTCATACATTTCATTATAGAAAAAAAAAAGACATGCAGGGGGGAGGGGAGATTATGCCAAACTTGTGTTCAAACTTAAAAACATTTTCTTCTCTTTGGTTCTATACATAATGAGAATATTCATTGTCATCTCCTCTCCCTATTTTAATTAAAGCTGATTTTCAATATTAGCTTTCAGTACTTTACTATTTGACCTCTATAATAATTCCATGGTTTCTAATTAAATATCTTATACTGAAAAAGTATTGAGTTAAACATTCTCTTTTTCCTAATTTCAAATGAATTTATATTAGATTTTAATTTCCAAATAATTAATGGCTGTCTTCCAACACTTGAGATTCATGGCTTCTTTTCAACCATCATGCTGTTTTAATGGTTCTTAATTTTTAACTGGATATTTTATTTTCATTAAAAAGTGCCGTTGATTGGAGAGAATTCACACAAAGCCCTCTGTCCTACAACATTTACTGGTGAACACTGAATAAAAATATATTTGGACAGAGACCAAGAGAAGCTTCTTGTAGAATTTTCTAGGTAAAAGAATGACTAAGAGATGTATCTCAAGCAATAAAAATGGATTCAGAGGCAAGATGAAATTTGAAGGGGAATGATGAGCAAATGAGAATGTATTAATAATGTGGTCATAAATTTGCAAAACAAAAATAAGGATATATTATGAGAATATGTTAATGTTGTATCATAAATTAAAAAAAACAAAAATAAGGATTAGGAAATTAGAGTATTGTTATAAAGCTAGATAGACTACTCAGAGGTATAATTGTGGGCTATAATGAGGATTTGAAGACAGTTAAGGAATGTCCAGGTAAAGGGTGGGGCTACTGATCCACAGTAGTCTTCATAAAATCTAGTTTACAAGGGGTTAACAACGGCAAAAATTAGAAGAGTATATAGCGCACCTAGGATCAGAAGTGTTAAAAGAGAAAATTTTAAAACTCTGTACATTTAAATGGGGCTGAGGTCTAATTCTGAAATGGAGGGCTTGGCAACAATGTACTTAGGCTCTAAGTTCAATTCACAGCACCAGAGCAAATCAAAGTAAAATAAGTGCAAACAGCTACCATAAAAGGAAGGATCAGTCTGGTAGAGTACCGGGTGTGTGTGAAGTGTGTGTGTGTGGGGGGGGGGGTTCCATGTCTACTTAGTTCAAAAGAGTGATTTCTCCCTTCCTAGAAGAATAATTATGTCAAGTACATGGGCACACAGATATGATGCAAAGGAGTGACTTACAAATTAGGCTCAGTGAAACAGAGATGATCATGTGCCAAGCTGGAAACAGTGAATCTATGGTTTGGATCGTTGTACCTCTTAAAATTGTCACATGAAAAGTCTGACCTGCAGTGTGATCACCTAGGATGCGGGTTTTTCTCTGAGAATAGTGTAGGAGAGTGGTCTCTTGAGTGGGATCGGCGCCTTCATGAAGGTAGTCCACGAGCTCATTCTCCTCTTTCTCATATGAAGTCAGAGACAGATATTGCCAGCCATCAAGTGGGTCTTCACAGTCGTGGAATCTATGATTGACCCTTAGGTATCTGAGCTTCCGCATCCTTGTTGTTTACAAACTACTCCTTATAAAACTGAAACAAGGGAATTCCTATCTGCTTCGTAATGACCCAAACTCTACAAAGTTAACCAGAAAATGGCTGCGAGAAGCTAAGAAAACTCTCCAAGAGAGGGCTGATCAGTTCTGCACCAGAAAGAAGCCTAGGAGAATGCTTTTGTTTCTGTTATACTATGGAATGATGCAGCAAAGCCACATGATGTCACTTCCGGAGTGTCGGCTTTCAACAGAGGCTACACCTGAGAAGCTGCGAGATAAGTAAATCCAACCTAGGATGCATGGAACCTTCTAAAGAATGCCACTTATATATATAAAAAAAGGTGTTTCTGTTGTCTGATATTCTTCACAGTTCATTAATATCATGTCTCAATATCCTGTTTAATCCCCTCTCTTGCCCCATGTTTTTGCCCTTTCAAGCTCTTCAAATTCTGTCACCTTGGGTATCTCGTTCTGTGTCATTTGTTAATACTTTATCTTTCCCTGATGCCCCTTCCAACTTCTTTATTAACCTCTTTCTCTTCTCTGTTTTAATCTCATGTGCATTATCTACAGTTTCAAGGAGTTCCATTAGTTTCCATAGAAACTTGTTTGAATCATGATACACTGCTCTGAATCCCTGCCATCTTCTAGTCAGTAGACAGCAGAGGATACATTTTAACAGCTTTCCTGGGTCAAATGTCTGTTACACTGTGGCTTTACTCAAGTCACACTCCTTACCCTTTCAGTTTAACCCACCTATGAAGTGGACACCATAGCTTGCCTACCTAATGAAGTCGTGCAGGTCAACACAGAGGGATTAAAAAAAAAAAAAAACAGTTCTTGGTTTATAAGGAATCTGTAGTCTAGTGGCAGCCGAGAATGTTAAACCACCTACTCTCCAAAGAGCCTGGGTAAAATGATTACTACGACTCACAACTCAAGAACTGGTGTATCAGCTGTGTGAAAGCTTAGAGGGGCCCGCCCAAAAGAGTGCTAATTCAGCAGCAAGGTGTGGAACATGCATCAAGTTGATCCTTAAATTTTAATCAAAGCTGGGCATTGTGAAACTTTGACAAATGTAGGTGGTTAGACTTAATGCAAAAGTAGGATCTGAAGACCCCTAAAGTATCCAAATTCCTTTAAGACAGTGTGAAAGAGAATTTAAACAATGCCAGATTTATACTTTGAAAAATGATCTTAGGCCAAAGTAGCAGTATTCCATTTACATTTTTATTGTATACTTTGCAGAGAAAGTACTAAAAATAGATTGCTTGGCTTCAAGCCTCTGATCAATGATTTCTGAAGTTTTTTTTTCCCTTCCCAGGAAAAGCTGGTATATATCTATGTGATTCACCAAGGAGCAGAAAAGAATTAGCAATAAACTGCACTCATAATCACCATATATCAAAGTCAGAAAAGGAACATTTTAAATTATATGCATTATTCTTAACAAATAATTATCTTTAAACCATGGACCACTGGATTTGATAACTGCCCTTTTCTCTTAAACTTCAGCCTTAAATTTTAATAAATGACTTAAGCCATAGGATTTGTCATATTGGCTTCGGGTATAAGATTTTCAAGTAAAATTGATGTGGTTAAAAATCCAGAAGTATGTTTGACTTTCAAATGTATTTGGCAAATTACATTTGGAAATACTAGCAAAATGGGGACTAATGTAAATTGTTTATTGAGAGCCCATCTCAGAAAAGTACGGAGTCTTAAGTAAGTGAAGAGTTACTAAGCTTAACTTTGCACAGACCATGCACAGCCTGACTACAGTTGCTTACTGGAAAGCATGTAACTAGGGCTATTCTTAAAACAGATAAATTATTTGTATGGAATCTTATGCTGTCTCTTAGAATTTACATTTCTTTCTCTGCCATAGGTCTAAAGGAGAACTTTCAATGCATTTATGTCCAAACACAATGCCAGTTTTTTTTGTTATTGTTGTTGTTGTTTGTGTTTTGTTTTGTTTTTGTATATATATATATATAGATAGATAGATATAGATATAGATATAGATATAGATATAGATATAGATATAGATATAGATATAGATATAGATATAGATATAGATATAGGCTTGACTTCATCTTAACATTCAGGCCACCATAGGACATAGGTGATGAAAGGTTTAGTATTTACAATTTGAAAACCTTGTTCTTGTCTCGATATCATGGTGTCCTTTATATCAAGATTTCTTTGGCGGAAAAGATCCAAAAAGGATGACAGGTCAGCAAGGGTGACAACCCCAGCATGGATCTCTAGTACCAATAAAGCCTTGGTATGGTGGGGCAAGACTGTGAGCCTAGTGTTGGTTAGGCAGACACAAGAGGTTCCAGGGCTTCGTCTGCATGAAACTGTGATCTTCATGTCCCTCGAGATATCTCCTGTACCTTTTAAGAATTTCTACTACCTGTTTGTGTGCTTGCTTCACCTGTGAGGGCACCCACGTGCTACAACCCATAATGTGGCAATCAGGAGACAACTTAATAGAGTTGATTACAGCCTGCCTACTTTACATGGGAGCCAGGGAATTGAATGAAGGTCACCAGACTTGCAAAACAGGTGCTTTCACCACAGAGCCAGCTCACCAGCGCTGTCTTAAAAACTAAAGTGAAAGCAGTAGATAGAGTCATCTACCATTAACCTATATCCTCCACACGTGCACCCAAGAGCAAGTGTACCTACAACCACATGTGCACAGACACACACACACACACACACACACACACACACACATGCATGCATGCACACAGGTGCACATGCACTGGTGGTGATATAAATAATGAACATTTATCTATAAGAATAAAAGTTCATTCCTATGTTAAAACCGAAGGAAGGAATGAAAAGCTATACATGTCAATAAAACTGACTGTGACCTATTAGTGCTTTTCCTTCTTGTACATTTACTTCTGTATGTACTGGATGGATAATAGTACATATTCATTTTTATAACGAAGAGAAGTAAGACACAGAAAGGCCAAATGGCATCTCCCTGGTCTCTCAATGATTGAATAGAAAGTATACTAGAAGCTGAATTTGCAGTTTTAAGTCTAGTGAAGCACACTACCCAATCCCCATTTGTTACCTAAATAAAGAGTCAGTTTACCTAACTGTCTTATTTTCAGACAGTGTGGGGAATTTGCCAGAATGGCAGATCTGCCTGTGTGCAGTGGTGCAAAGTCACAATCCACAAGAGAGTGACAAGAATGGCGCCAGCACTTACCCTCTTTAGATAAAGCAAACACACCTTTTGCAAGAAAGAGTCCATTTATTAGAAGGTATCAACATTTAATTTGTAAAATGAAAATCATTGTCCAGCTAGAATGAAAGAGACATTTTTCCCTCTCATAACGCTTTTTAAAGCAACATAGTTATCGAGACCAGATGTAATTATAAAAGAGGTAATTACACTCTGCGGAACAGAAAGCACGAGGCAAATTTTTATGGCAGGTTTAGACATTATCTGACTTTAAGGCTTCATAGCTCTAAAACAATTTGTATAGTATATGGGTCAGATTGACCTGCATAGGATCCATTTTAACAAAAATTAAGATCAAAAAATAGACACAAGAAGACAGAAGACAGCTCCGATGCTGTCATGATAGGGACAAATGGGTAACTTTGAACCCGAAGGATATTTTCATTGAGTCCCAGTCCCTTCATTTTTCATGTAAAAGATGACTAAAAACCCAGGTTTGGATTCTTAACTCAGGGGCTGAGAGATGGCTCTAGGTTGGAAGGACATACTACTCTTTCAGAGGACCCGTTTAGCCCCCAGCACCCAAATCAGGTAGTTTACAACTATCTGTAACTCTATATCCCGGGGGTGTGTGTGGCAACTCTGGTGTCCGTGAACCCCCGATCTCACAGAGACACATAATTAATAACAGTAGAGAATAAAATAAAAAAGAATGCCAGTGTACTGGTTTGAATATGTCTGGTCCCTGTAGAACTGTTTTTGGGATGTCTGAGGAGGTACAGCCCCGTCTGTGGCAGTGTGCCAGTGGAATAGGCTTTAAGGGCTTGTGCATCAGGACCAGCTTCACTCTGTCTACCTCCAGCTTGTGGGTAACATGTCATCTCTCAGGATTGGTCAAACACCACACCTGCTCTCTGCTAGGCTTCCTGCCGTGGTGGTCACGGTCTTACTCGCTGAAACTACAAGCACAACTCAATTTAATGCTTTTCCTTTTTAAAATGGCCTTAAGTTGGTCAGGGTGGCTCTTCCTATGAACAGAAAAGTTACTAAGTCAATAGCAACTACATATAAAGACAAGAGATAAACATTTGGTGGGGCATGGTAATACATTGCTTTCATCCCAGGACTAGGAAGGCAAACAGTTTACTGGTAAGTCCCAGACCAGTCAGAACTATACAGGGAGAATCAATCTCAAAAAATTAATTGATACAATTTGAAAACACTATTGCTATAAACACATTCTATATGAAATGAGTGCATATGCCATGGGCAGTATCCTGATTTGGACCTTTAAATAAGAGTGATAACCAATTGGTGGCTCATAAGGATCATGGATGCTTTCTAAAATGTTTGCATGTTATTGGTGTGGAAAGTGAGTGCTTATCTGGCCCTGCGCATGCTAAGCATGTAGTCTACAATTGAGATTCATCTCATCTCTCTTTAGTCAGTTTTTACAGGTATGAATTTGATAGTTGAGATTGTTAGTGATACTTGATTAATTTATGGGATGAACCTATCTATGAGTAAGAAGTTGTGGGGATATTTATGAATGACTGTGACAGTCTCTAAACTAAAGCTGAGGTGGAGATGTGGATATATTATATCTTAAACATAATTGATATTTACTTATCAATGAAATGTTGTATTAGATAGCACCTATACAGTGTTTTCCTGCAACATGCACTACTGTAGTATCAATAGCTCAAAATTACACACTAAATACAAAGCTCTGTTTGGGTATGAAACTCCTTCATATATTTCTTTTAGAAATATGTTACACTTCTTGAACAGGATTCAGCTTCATGGAATAATTATTTTTAGTAAAAAACAAAACAAACACCCAAACTTGTTTCTACCTTAGCAATCTACTGGAGACCTACTGTTTTCTAGCCAGTTTCAGGTTAAAAACCATGTCTCCTAGATAAATACATGTTCATATTCAAACATTCCCACATTTGTCTTCTATTAAAAAATGCCTTCCTCATTTTTTTCTCCTTCTTACTTAACTAAAACCTCTGTCAACAGAGTCCAAAGCATAGTCACAGACAGGGAGCCTGGGTACATCAAAAATCAGTGAGCAGATAAAGGCCTGGAGGTGAGCATGTTTGGTTCCTAGATTCCTGTCCTCATACTTTCTGACCAAAGAACATGTCTCCCTTCTTTCTTTGCTATTGGTGTTGTTCAGATGTTTAGAGGCATTATGCTTGGTGCCCTATCAATAGGCTCCTTACCTAGTTCAACCTCAACCTATTCGTCCCCACCCCCTACGGCCCCCCTCACTCTGTGTGTGTGTGTGTGTGTGTGTGTGTGTGTGTGTGTGTGCCACCATCCAAGGCTATCTCTCAGCACATAGATAAATAAAAACCTCGATTTCTTCCCATGCAGAAAAATGAAAGAAGGGTAATTTCTAGCCATTTTCATTGACTTATTTACTCCTTCACTTCTCTGATTCTCTTAAGATGTTGTAGGTATTCAGATGCCTTGCATTTAGGTAACTCATAGACTGTTTGGATAATAACTTTTCTTGTCAGCTGAAATAGTAAACAGTGACAGAGAAGCGTGCCCAAATACCTATCCCCATGGAAAGTAGGATATCTCACATCTTTCTTTCACTTTTGACTTCTAATCGTTTCCCTTTTCCTCCCCAACCTCAGGCCAAACTTGCTTCCTTTAGACTATTAAATTCCTAGCAATAAATACCAGGAAACTAAATCTATCTTATGTTCAATCACAGAAGAAAGCGATACAGCAGTCGCAGGTTTAGTGCCTTGGACTTGACAGTCATTAGCAGATACAAACTTCACCATCCTTTGGTAGTCCTCCTCAATTCACCCAAATGGTATCCAATCTATTTGTAAAACTAGGCACTAAAGGCCATGCAGTACTCTGAGAAGTGAATATGGATAGAAATAGACTAAAACAGAAATCAGAGCAGAACAAAGTGCCTTCAAGGTGGGAGGTAGACAGTGTTGTTTCTAAGAAGCACTGCTGAACTCTTGGAGTCCATAAAAGGTGTAAAGATTTTGGGGCCCAGTCAGGTACTTGTTTCTCGTTAGTGACTGTCTTAGTCTGTTTGCATTGCAACAACCAAACCCAATAGTCTGTTGGCTTATTGTCAACAGAAATATCTTTCTTGTAGTTCTTGGAGGCTAAGGAGGCCAAGAGGAAGGTACTAAAATATCTGCTTGATGGGTAATAGATAACATCTCTCAGTTGTATTTTCAGATGGTATAAAGGGCATGGGTACCCTCTAAGGATTTTTACAAAGGTACCAATATCAAGGGCAGCAATTTCCCTCCCTCCCAATGGACCTAACCTCTAATAGTCTTGCTTGGGTTTCATGATTTTAACATATGAACTTGGGGACACTAGCATACACTCCATAGATGATATATACAAAATTGTTATAGTTAAGCCAAGAAGTCTCAAAAGAAGTCTCCACACACTCTGATCTGTGGGGAGCTGATTCTATAGAGATCATGGGTTTCCAAAAATGGTATAGTAGTATGGCACACATAGAGAAAGGTAATGCTGTCTAAGATACACATTCAGCTGATATTAGAATGACCTATGTCAATGTTTCTTGAGTACAGATGGCAAGAGGAAGCCTGTCAGGTATGGTAGACACCACAGAGAAACATCTTGCCCCAGCAGGTATAAAAAGACATGTACCACACATACGTAGTGTTTCCATGCCAGCTGTGTATATGCTCTGAACTTGCATTCTTTCTCATTAATCTGTTCTGAATCAAGCATGTCAGAGCCCTTGAAAAAATTCATGGAAACAATAAGAATTAAAAAAAATCCAGTAAATGGGAATGCAATAGCAGGCTCTAGAGGAAATAGAAATAATTAAATTTGAGAAGAAAAGAACACAATTAATTTTTCAGAAGATTTGAAGGGATTTCATCACAAAAAGCAGGCTTCAATGTAGAAAAGATTGAAATAAAATTGAGAAAACATCGTTGAACAGCGAAGTGAACATTGCTTTACTATTCAAGACATCTAAAAGGTAAGTCTCAAATACTAATCATAACTGAACCCTACAATATTCCTACACTGTAGGTGGTGGTGCTGTTATCTTTTCAGTCTATTGTTTAATCCATAGGATACATGATAAAATGCCCCCACATACATGCATACACACACACACACAAAGAAAAAAAGAGAGAGGGAATAAGAGGCTTTGTGATTTCCTATTTTAAATCATAGTCTGATTAATCCTTGAAAGTCTAGGCCAATTTGCTTTCCTACTACATAGATTGACACAGCCTGAATATCCTGTCTTCTAACAGAATGAAAAGGTAGTGAATTTTCTTGGGAAAGTGGTTCTGTGTCCCATGTTATTTTTACCTTATCTGTCCACATCTATAAAAATCATAGATATCAAAATGTACTTTTGTGAAGTAAGAAAAAAAAACCCAGGTTATAAATCAAATTTAAACATGTAAAATTATAATTGCTTAAACTTGAAGAAATAAATTCATATTGACATATAATTTTCTATTTTGTAATAAAAAATACCTACAATTCTTCATGTCAGTAAAGAAATGATCACATTCAAGCTGCTGTGCTTTCTACTGGATCATGCAAGGAAAATCACCAGCATACTGCCTGGTAGACATTCACCCCTATTAACCTATGTCTTAAACTCCTAACAAAACACAGACAAAGCCTCCACTTTGCCCGCATGTAATGGTTCCCATTTCCTTGAAATTACACAAATATGGAGGGGAATTGTTTTTCCCACCAGTTTTATGTCCCCAGTGTCTGTCTGGCATATGAGCTGTAGAGTTGTTACTCTGATCTGGCTCTTTATGACAGACTCCTTCATGTCTGTCTCAAAGACTTCATGTCAAGTATTCGTTGAGTCATACAAAGGGTGAGAGACAATATTGACCCACGTGAGTAAAAGTCTAAATCTAGTTAGAGCACTAATTGCTAGGCTCCATAACTAACTTCTAATTGAACATATAGAGGACAAATTCCTACCATTTCCCAAATGTGACTTGCATAGCCTTCAGGGCCTGTCTTCTCAACTCTCCAAGCCCAGTTGTTTCAAAGTGCTTGCATTTGCTACATGCAGCCTTGCAGCCCCCTGCTTCTCCAGTCTAATGCCCGGAATGCTATTTTTCCAAATAATCCATATATATATATATATATATATATATATATATATATATACACATATATGTACACACACACACACACACACACACACACACACGTGTGTGTGTGTGTGTGTGTGTGTGTGTGTGTGTGTGTGTGTCTATGATTTTAGCCAGGCGGTGGTGGCGCATGCCTTTAATCCTGGCACTTGGGAGGCAGAGGCAGGCAGATTTCTGAGTTTGAGGCCACCCTGGTCTACAGAGTTAGTTCCAGGTCAGCCAGGACTACACAGAGAAACCCTGTCTTGAAAAAAACAGCAACAACAACAACAACAAAAAAAAAAAATAAATTAAAAGATTGATTTTATTCTTATTTATGTATGTGTATTTCTCTATATCTGTATATGTGTGCTTGTATGTAGATGCTCTTGGAGGACAGAAAAGAGCCATCCATTCTATATAGCTGGAGTTACAGGCCATTGTAAACTACATCATTGGTGTTAGGCATCAAACTCGGGTCCTCCATGAGACCTTCAAACACTCTTAACCACTAGGCCATCTTTCCAGACCCTTTTTCTTTTCCTAAAGTACTTGTTACCTTCCAGAATTTCATGCTTACTTACTATACTTTTGTCTATCGTCTATATAAGTTAAAATAGGTGTTTCAAGTGCCCAAAGACAGTACTTTTGCTCACTGGAATATTCCAAGCCCTTATTATGTATCTCATGCATAAAAATCATGAATAAATGTTTCCTTAATGTATAAATAATATTTCATAACAATCTAGGACTTCATCATATACTAATATTTCATGCTGATGATCATTGTGAGAATCATTCACTCCATACATTTTTGGTAATAAATTTCCTGCTACGATAGATACATAGAGTAAATTATCAGTGCTTTCTGACATCCACATCAGTCAGAACATTTTTATAACAGCTATTATATGGGAGAAGGGTATTTACATGTTGGTATGTAAACATAAAGCCCCATTAATAATAAATTTCAACTTTGTATTCTGTGGAAAACCACTGTTTGTGGACTATCATCTATTTTTTTTGGTGAATGGAATAAAATTATAGTTTAATCATGTCAGACATTTTAAAGACACAATTATCATTTACATCACATTGCATAGGAAATATTTAGAATATTGGCATCATGAAACAATTTTGTCATGACAGATAACAATATTTATACCTTTCCTTAATTATTAAGCAATATATTTCAAAACCTTATATAGCAATGTCTTAAGTATATATTTTCTAAGAGGCAGAAAAATTCTTGGCAATGTAGTTGCCTCTTACTTTTTAGTATCAATATAAGACATATTTGGGGCTGCAATCTGACTTCCTTAGCATTTTCCCAATCTGCTTTCTGTGATGACTTTTACTTCAGATGCTGAGATTCAGAAATCTGATATGAGCCAGGGATTCTGGCATCTGAGGGTCCTGAACATGGCTTGCATATGTGCTTATTCTTAGCTTGAATGTGGAGCTGAAGGGAGGTTAATGGGAAGATCTGCAGGGCTCACTTTTGCTGGGTTGATGCCTATTATCTCGGGACCATGCCTCTGGTAGCCTGAGACTTCATATTTTGCAGGTAGTATTCGTTAACCAGATTGCTGGCCTAGTTTCATGTTGAGGATTTCGAAGTCTCTTTTCTAGATTCCTTCTAATTGACCCATGAACTTTTTAAATGTTGCACATTCAGTTTGATAGAGTGGACTGCTTCTTGGCATTTTAACTGTGACCACTAGAAAATCTCAGTCTCATTCTTGGTCAACAATGAAATACATAAATCTGATGATGATGCTCTGGTCTCCAAGAAAGAACACCACTCTATCAAAGTCACTGAAGGTTTCAAGTCGTGACAATGGGAGCGAGCTGCTTCTTCAAATTAATTGATAATACGACCAAGTACCTCCAGGAGCGCCTGTCTTATTGCTGTATCCTGTAGCCTACAGACTGAGAAGTGTTAATTACGAGGATATCTTTATGACTTTGGAAAACGATGATACAGATAGAAGAATTAAAAGAAACAGGGAAGAAAAAAATGTGGTTGTTACACTTAGATAATGCTGTTATCTTTCCATGTTTAGAGATAGTCATTCGAAGAGAGGAATAAAACAGACTTACATTGTGGGTATTAGCGATTCATAAAGCAGGCATCAGTGGAGGAAACGTGTGTTCTTTGGAGACTGTTGCATAATGAGCTTCCAGACTTAATTTTAATCTAATTCAATAAAACACATCATACTCAGACACAAGATGACAAGACAATAGTTAGAGGGCACTGGAAATTTGTCTTGGCAGTGGAGCCTGCTGCCTCAGAGCTAGAGATAATGAAAAATTTAAGGATGAAGTGCCCTTGACTCGTCAGCCTAGTTTCTGAACTTGAGCTAATGACATTTTTAAACTAATGTTTACTCCTGAAGTGTTACCCACTGCCTCCAAGAATTCTTCTCAGTGTAATTCAATTCTTAGTAGAGAACAGTGATTTAGGGTTCACTGATGTTTATTTTTTTTTCCTTACACTTCATGTTTGAAGACAGGTATACTGACAGCTACAAAATTTCAGGAATGAGTGTTTTAGAGAAATAACATGCTTATATTTTATCAGTAAACTACACTGCTGTGGAGAATGTTAAGATAATGGAATTTTATTCAGCCTTAAAAAACGTCTATAGCATATAAAATTAACAAGGAACCCTTCTAATGATATGAGATAAAAAGGCAAAGTATAAAGAGATATACAAGGACTTAACCCATTTTTGTAGCCATATTTTACTTATTTCTGAAAGCATATTCATGCTCATATTCATACTAAATTAGCACTGTCATTAAAATACAGATGTTATAGATACAGCTTCTCTGTTATTTCCCTCCAATTTTAATTAATTCAGAGAGGATCTGTTGCTTTGTCAATAGGAAAAGTAAGTTACTAGTTGAAAGAGGAAACTTCCCCAGGGCTTTAAATTCTGAAATCAGCACAACTCAAGTGGAAAGAAGGGGGCAGCCTAGGCAGCCCAGAAGCCCACAGGCCAAGCTGCATTTGCAGGGCTGAGTCCTCATTGGCAGGCACTAAGGAAGCATAGGTGTCAGAGGCACATTAGCAAGCCCAGCATGCCCACTGCAGTAATGCTCTCTCACAGAGCTCTACCCCAGGCAGTTAGCCACCTGCCCAAGGACAAGCAGTTTGGTAATCAGAGCTCCTTTCTGAAAGCCCTAGACCTTCATCTTCCCCTAACAGTGAAGAAGACTCAGCTGTTCTTTAATGTTACATCCTTTTGAAATTCCAGCTCCTTAATCCCACCTGGGGCAAGGAAATACTTTGTTTCTACTGCAACCTATGGGCACAGGCCTCCATAATCTCTTTCCTCTAAATTCCTCTAACTGCCTATCTGGAGATCATCAAAGAAAGGTTTTCCTCACCCAGAACTTTCAACTAGATCAGTGCCTTGAAAAATCATGTGCATGTGTCATCTCCTCGAAATCCTATACGGAACCTAAAGACAGGTTCATTATTTCCATCTTGCTTCTGTGTCATTACTTTTTTTTTCTATAATTGCCATATATATTTTTTTAATTTTTATTTTCTATATTCTTTGTTTACATTCCAAAGGCTTTCCCCCTTCCCAGTTCCCCCCCCCCCACCATACGTCCCACAATTCCTCATAAGCAAGTGCAGGAGCAAAGCAGGCATGGGAGGTGTTATCCTGAAGCTTACTATGGTTAACTTGGTGGGTCAGCCTGCCTAGACGATGCTGCTCCTCCGTTCGGTCTCTCTGCTGTCTAGATGTGCTTGCCATTTATGCTCAACCGCCTTAAAGAGAAGTGAGTTGCCCTGCATAGGACAGTGGGACTCATCAAAGTAGCTGAAGCTTTTAGGTGTGAAAACAGGGGTCCTGGTGAAGAAGAAATTCTGCCTCAAGCCTTTGCCTAGAGTTCTGTCTGATTTTCCGTGCGTGGACGTGCCCTACAGATTTAGACTCAGGACAGTGCCATGTAGAATGCTGTGCCATGTAGCTGCACAGGTTATAGATTTTAGACTTGCCAGCTCCAAAATCATGCCAGACAGAATACATCTCTCTTCCATAGTTGTTATCTTTCTATTAAAAGGTTAATTTTATTTGCTCTCTCTCTCTCTCTCTCTCTCTCTCTCTCTCTCTCTCTCTCTCTGTGTGTGTGTGTGTGTGTGTGTGTGTGTGTGTGTGTGTGCTTGTGCCAGTCTGTGTAGGTTCTCACAGAGTCCAGGAAAGAGTATCATCTCCCATGCGGTGTGGCTGTGAGACATGCAATAGTGATTCTGGCAGGACCTCTCCCCCCCTCCCAAAAGAAAAATATTCTTCCTTAACCAATGAGCCTCCCACTGACCATACCCTTTTTTAGCATTTCTTTGTCTCTCTGTATAATTAGCATGGATTCAAGTTAGAGAAAAAAAATCTCCTTTTGTTTCATTCTGAACAATTTTATTATTTATGATGATCCCAGGTTTCCTATCTACAAGGCCCTGGCTGTGGCATTGACCAGAGAACGTGGAGAAGTTAGAACATTCCCTGGAATGAGCAGAGCATTAAAGGTATTTGTTGACCCAACACCAAAAATGATGGCACCTAGTCAGTGATCCTGGGATATTTCTTCTTTTCCCAGGATGATTTTACTTGGAACTGTCAATAGTCTTTCATACACAAACTCAAAAGCCTTATGCCCTTGGACTGAGGAAATTAGGTAATACAAACCTCTGTCCTCCTATAATTAAAAGAAAGCTCCTGTGCTTTGTAAACTCGGCCACCCTGTCTGACTTCCATGATGTCATTAATGTGGGTTTAAATCACACCTAAAGTAATAAGCATTCAATTATTTGATACAAAAAAATATCATTATTAGGAAAAGTCATTAAGATAAAAATTATGCCCATTGCTCCTAATGAAAAAAAACCTTTGGGTAAATAATTTCCCAGAAGCAAATAATTGCCTAATAGCCTTACCCATGTAAACTCATCCTTATCACATTTTCATGCCAGAAATGAATAAAAATTCCCACAAGTTTCTGAAATTATAAAATAAGCTAATGTTAAGGCCAGGGGCTGGTTTGTCAGTTAAGAGTGCTTGTTTCTCTTGCAGAGGACCTGGGTTTGGTTCCCAGCTCCCAAAAAGTGGCTCACAACTACCCATAATTCTAGTTCCAGAGAACCCAACACCCTCTCATAATCTCTATGGGCTTCATGCACATACATGGCACACATGCCTACATTCAAGCAAAACATTCATACACATAAATTAAAAAATAATTGCATTTTGTATGAATACAATAGAAATGTTATTTTCCTTCTTAATTTACTGTAAATTATGAACTGAAACTTATACATCATATTGTAGTTACTATCATTTTATTTAGTTTTATATTTTAGAAATCAGGTTATCATTAGTTTGTTATGTAATTTGAACATAATTAATTCCTTTATGGGATAACTAGAGAGGAATATGTATGTGCACACAAACAGATGGTAGATCGATAGATGATAGATAGGTACATACACACATACTTTCATAGATAGGTAGGTAGGTAGATAGATAGATACAGAAGTTTTATAAGAATATTTTCTTAGTTTTAGAAGAAGCTGGAGGAATATCCTTGTGATACACACTCAGCGCTTCTCCATTGTTGCACCTCCATACCAAAACAAAGAACTTTAGCCAGACACTGCCTTGCTCGACTTTGAATGCATCCAGACAAGCCATGCAATTCTGAGGGAGTGGTGGGGACTAGGACATTACTGGAAACCAACAAACACCAAATCATATTTTGCAAAGGAAAGTGTTTTTTCTCACTTTTTAGATTTCTTTTGCACACTCTAAAAGGATAGTCCAGAATTGAAAGCCAAATAAAAGATGAGAAAGGAAGCCTTCCAGATATAGGAAGAGAGGGTGTTCAAGAGTTCCCAGGAGAACTAGAGGTAGCTACTGTCACTAGACTGCTGCTCTGTGCATGGATGTTTAAGAAGGAAACACGAAAATTCCTTTTTGAGCTCCTGAATTTTTTACTTTGCAACAATGTCTGTATCTATCCTCTAAGAATCCCAGAGTCCACTTGCTGTTAGGAGTTCCTGCAAGTGATTTGGCCCAAGAAAGGATTCCAAATTAGTGTATCTCTAAATGATTGTTTCACATCCATTGAAAATGATCCGTATCCTAAAACATGCCAAATATGCCATCAAATTTATAGTTTTTTTCTATTCAGATTATCTTGGAGAAGTTTTTTTTCCCCCAGCTCTTGGCTCATGCATGCTCTACTGCTCTATTCTTTCTGTTCTTTACATAACCGAGGTGAAAACGGCTTTTCACCCACAATAACTCAGTGCATCAATTACAAGTACTTTAGAACCATACCCCACAAAACTGAACTCAAACTGACTAAACTGGACAAACACATCAGATTATTCAGCTGAAGAACTAGCGTCCTAGTTAGTCTTGACACAAGCTAGTCATTTGAGAAGCGGGAGCCTCATTTGAAAAAAATGCCCTCACCAGATTTCCCTTCAGGCAAGTCTGTGGGGGCATATTCTTGAGTCACAAGTGATGCGGAAGGACCAGCCTGCCTTGGGTGGTATTAACCCTGGGTCTTTGGTCCCGGATGGTATAAGAAGCTCATCTGAGCATGCTCTGAGCAAGCAAGCAAACACGTGCGCAGCATCGCGCCATAGCCCCTGCTTCGGTTCCGGCCTCCATGCTTCTGCCTTGAGTTCCTAACCTGACGTCTATGTGTGATGTAGTGTAATCTGAGAGAGCAAATTGCTTTTGGTCAGTGTTAAATGCCAACTGTATAACAACTATAAGAACTAGCATCGCTAGATTCAGGTGGACCGAGTCAGGTGGACTTCTCACTGTCATCACACATATACTTGCTCTGCCTCTTCTCATTTTATCCTAATAAAATGAGCTGCACAGCACCTATAAGCAGTCATCAGGATCGAAACACCGTTTTCTACATTCCCTCACAAAAAGAATATTTGCTATTCTAGACACGTCAGGAGTTATGGTTTGAAAGAGCAGACTTAAGTCATGTGCCTTACCCCAAGCAAAGTAAGTGGCCAACTTAAGTCAATTAACATACACATTACTTTTATTAGACACAAGAGCAAATCCATAAAAGCAAACGACTTTGTGTAGATGGGTAAGTGCTTTTACTGACAGCTGTGCTATTATTCTTAGAGGAAACAGAATTTACTCTCTACATCGAAACACCACTTAATATAATTTAACCCCTGTTGATTTGGAAAGTCTCTAAGTGATTTTCAGTGTGATTGATTGGGATATGATTCTAATGTTTCTGTATGAAGTTATCCCATTTGTTAATTAAACAAAATACTTTAATCAAAATAATCCAACAAGTCTATATAAAGAAGTGAAACCAACTCCATTTCCACCTGAAAAATGGAACAATAAACAACTTAAAAATAAATATAAGATTAGGGAATATACCTGCTAACACACAGGTGCGGTCAGCTAGAATTTACAGGAAATTTGAAAAATCAAAATTACAACTATCTGAAGAAGTAGTGATGGCTAAAATAATACCCAGTTTAATGGCGAAATGAAAGAGGGAACATCAAAGAGAGAGTCTGCCCCAGAGTCATTGACAGGTCTGCAGAGCTCTCCCCTCACAGAGAAAAAAGTGGGTAAAGCCATGCTTAAGATAGAAAACTACAGAAAACCACTGTACTCTAAGTAAGAGACTTCCTTTAAGGGGAGCAACAGCAAAATATTGAATGCAGACTAAAATTGAATGCTATAGCCACAGAGGCCAGAGATGCTGCGAAATCCTGTCTCCTCAGCACTCAACTAAAAACAGCAATTAGAAAGCATTTCAAAAGACCCGTGCTGTGTGGGTACTTTGATAACACTGTACTCTCCATGAGCCATACTTTCCGAAAACCCAGGGCAAATGGTATACGACTACCGCATTTATTGAAACCTAGTCAATAAGATTCTTTCAGAATATGGAGAATAACTGGAATCAGAAACCTGTTCAGAGCCAGAATCTGAGGGAGAATAAACTTACATCCAAAGTAGAATACCAAGCTAGACACAAAGAGTGGCCTCTTAGAGGACTGGATACCATCCATGATGTAACCTGGGAAGCACTGCCCATAGAGAAGAAGAGCATCTGTAACCCATCAATTCTCTGAATAGCCCAGACAAGATCTATGACTTTACCTGTAAAAGACCACCCAATATTGGGACCTGGATCTCCCAAAGAACCATCTGGGAGTGAGACAGGCATCTGCAAGGGCGGGATGCTGAGAGTTAAGGCTAGAATGAGAAAGCAGGCCAGACTGAGCTCAGACAGGTTGGCTTTTGTGTCAACTTGACCCAAGCTAGAGACATCTTGGAAGAGGAAACTCAGTTGAGAAAACGCTACTGATTGCTGGTAGACAAATCTGTGTTTTGTTTGCTTGGTTAATGATTGATATAGAGAGGCCCAGGTCACTGAGGATGGCACTGTGTCTGAGCAGGTTGTCCTGGAAGTATATAGTAACTTCAGCCAAGAAAGCCATGGGGAAGCAAGTCCATAAGCAGCTGTCCCACAACACTTCAGTTTAAGTTCCTTCTTCCAGGTTCCTACCTTGAGTTCCAGCATAACTTCTCTTAGTGACAAAGGATGACCTGAGAATTATGAACACAGCCTCATTGGTGATGCAGCTGCCTGTGGGTAATTTGCTCTTGGAACTCTTCTCCCACCCTGCCCTAAGTAACACCAACAAGCTAACCTGCCCACCAATGTGGACCCTCTTTGGTTTGCTGGTGGTGTCTTATTGGCTGATGCCTCATCTGGTTTACATACATGATTATTCACACCTTTCCAGGCAACACACAACCAGACTACAAGGTCCTGTTTTGTCTCAAGGTCTCCTTCTCTTCTCTTTGTCCTTTTGTTTTGTTTTGTTTTGTTCACTTAAACATTTCTGAGAGAACATAGGTCAGTCCAGTTTGTAGGATGGCCTTGCCCAGTCTTCAGAAAGCTCAGACTGTTTTAGATACCCGACTTCACTTCTTTATCCCTCTCTTTTTATTCAAGCTTTAGCCCAAGCTGCCTCATCTGTTCCCCACTCAGCTCTCATCTTTCCCTTGTATTTCCTCCCCTCTCCACCTCTCCTCTTTCTCTGTTAACTGGATACTAATCACTACTCTCATTCTGTCCTTTTTTTCTACTTATATTCACAGAAACAAATGTTAGTGCATGCATATAGTATTTATCCACATTCTTCTATTTCATAAAATAACTGGTATTAAAGAGCTTATTGTTTCTAATTTGATTATTCCTGTATTTTCACAGTGGCCGTCCTCTTTGATAGTGATTGTCTTTTCTAAACAATATCCTACTCTTAGGTATTTTTAATCCTGTTCCAAAATTGTAACCCTACCTGAGGAGAAAGAGACTTCAACCCTAGTATAACCCAGAACCCAATACCCTGTGAACACTGTGAATACATCCATAGAAAGAACAAGAGTGATTTAAAAATAAGTGATCGGATTCCATGTGTTAACACAATAAATGTATAAAAAACACAAGAAACATGATAAATCAAGGTAGTGTGACTTCTGTACTTTTATTTCCTCTAATGAGAATGAATTAGTCAAAATCTCAGATGCAAAGTATAAAGAATGATAAGTCCATCCACCCAAAGAGAGTAAAAAAGATGCCAGTGCCTGAATGGATCCCAAGAGAAGCCAAACGAGGATGAGGGACGTAAGGAAGTGAGTGCAAGCCATGAACCTGTAATTCAGTGAGGAGATAGAAATAGAAAGGAGACAAGTTGAGGGTCCAGATTGCCTCGGTGAAGGCGAATACTGACAGATGAGATAAGCAATGGAACACAAGACATGAAAAACATGTAATTCAGTGGGGAGGTAGAAATACTTTTAAAAAGAGACAAACGGAAATATTGAAAGTTAAAAATTTATTACATCTATCATGAAACCCTTTGGAAAGCCTCATCCATTGAGTAGCTATTAAATGATAAGTGAGTCACCAAAGAAATCAAGATTGAAATAAAAAACTCTGGAATCAAGTAAAAATAAAAACAAGATGTACCAAATATTATAGGATGGAACGAACGCAGTCAAAAAGGGAAGGTTACTATGTAAGCTCCTCCATTAAAAACATTAGGAGATCTCGAATAATTTAACAGTGTGTTTAGGGCCCTGGAGAACATAATCTCCCATCCCTTATCTGCGAAATTAATAATGAAATAATTAATTAAGATCAGAGCAGAAATTAATGTGATGCAAATGAAAATTAATACCAAAAGTTAATGAAATAATTGGTCTTTGAAAAGATAAACAAAATTATCAAACTCTTAGCCAAACTAATGAATGGAGAAAGAAGACCTATATTAATGAATTTAGAGATGAAAATGAAGAGATTTTTAATGGAAACCAATGAAATTCATAAAATCACCAGGACAAACTTTGAAAATGTATAACCCACTAATATATCTCAATAAATCAAAGGAATTTCTAGATGCACCACAATTAAACCATAAGCAATTTAAATATATTTATAATGAGTAACAATATTGAATTGGCAATAAATAAAAAATATTTCAACTGAAAAAGAGTCTAGACTCTTGATGGATTTACAGCTACTGTATCTTTAAGAAAGTATGAATTCAAAGCTTGTCAAATTATTCCATAAAATAGAAAAGGAAGGAATGCTATCTATTTTTAAGATACCAGTATTAACCCAATGTAAAAATTAGATAAAAATGTATCAAAATAAGATACGTATCCTTGATACACATGAATAAAACAGTAAAATACTTAGAATTCAAGAATACATCACAAAGATCACTCACCATAATCATGTTGTACTAATTTTAGGGACCCAGATACAGCATGATATATGCAAATAAATACATGTACTATATTATATAAAGAAATAGATTTCACAAGGTAATATTAATAGGTGCAATAAAGACGCTTGACAAATTCCAATACCATTCTTGTTAAAAGTCTGAATGATAGTTTGACTTCTTCCTTTCCAATTTGTACCCCTTTGACTTCCTTATGTTGTCTAATTGCTCTCGTTAGAACTTCAAGTACTATATTGAAAAGATATGGAGAGAGAGGGCAGCCTTGTCTAGTCCCTGTTTTTAGTGGGATTGCTTCAAGTTTCTCTCTATTTATTTTTATGTTGGCTACTGGTTTGCTGTAGATTGCTTTTACTATGTTTAGGTATGGGCCTTGAATTCCTGCTCTTTCCAAGACTTTTAGCATGAAAGGATGCTGAATTTTGTCGAATGCTTTTTCAGCATCTAATGAGATGACCATGTGGTTTTTTTCTTTTAGTTTGTTTATATAGTTGATTACATTGATGGATTTTCATATATTGAACCATCCCTGCATCCCTGGGATGAAGCCTACTTGATCATGGTGAATGATCGTTTTGCTGTGTACTTGGATTCGGTTGGCAAGAATTTTATTTAGTATTTTTGCATCTATATTCATAAGAGAAATTGGCCTGTAGTTCTCTTTCTTTGTTGGATCTTTTTGTGGTTTAGGTATTAGCGTAATTGTGGCTTCGAAGAATGAGTTGGGCAGTGTCCCTTCTGTCTCTATTTTGTGGAATAGTTTGAAAAGTATTGGTGTTAAGTCTTCTTTGAAGGTCTGGTAGAATTCTGCACTAAAACCATCTGGTCCCATACTTTTTTTGGTTGGGAGGCTTTCTATAACCCCTTCTATTTCTTTAGGGGTTATGGGACTATTTAGCTGATCTACTTCATGCTGATTTAATTTTGGTATTTGGTATCTGTCTAGGAAATTGTCCATTTCCTCCAGATTCTCCAGTTGTTTTGAGTATAGACCTTTGTAGTAGGATCTGATGATCTTTTGAATTTCCTCAGTTTCTGTTGTTATGTCTCCCTTTTCATTTCTAATTTTGTTAATTTGTATACTGTCTCTGTGTCCTTTGGTTAGTCTGGCTAAGGGTTTATCTATCTTGTTGATTTTCTCAAAGAACCAGCTCCTGGTTTTGTTGATTCTTTGTATGGTTCTCTTTGTTTTTACTTGGTTGATTTCAGCCCTGAGTTTGATGATTTCTTGTCTTCTACTCCTCCTGGGTGAATTAACTTCTTTTTCTTCCAGGGCTTTAAGGTGTGCTGTTAAGCTGCTAGTGTATGCTCTCTCCAGTTTCTTTTTGGATGCACTTAGAGCTATGAGTTTTCCTCTTAGCACTGCTTTCATTGTGTCCCATAGATTTGGGTAGGTTGTACCTTCATTTTCATTGAATTCTAAAAAGTCTTTGATTTACCTAAGAGACCCAAAAAACTACACAAGAGAACTTCTACAGCTGATAAACAACTTCAGCAAAGTGGCTGATTATAAAATTAACTCAAGCAAATCAGTAGCCTTCTTGTACTCAAAGGACAAGCAGGCTGAGAAAGAAGTTAGGGAAATAACACCCTTCACAATAGCCACAAACAACATAAAGTACCTTGGTGTAACTCTAACCAAACAAGCAAAAGATCTGTATGACAGGAACTTCAAGTCCTTGAAGAAAGAAATCGAAGAAGACCTCAGAAGATGGAAAAATATTTCTTGCTCCTGGATTGGCAGGATCAATATAGTAAAAATGGCCATCTTGCCAAAAGCAATATACAGATTCAATGTGATCCCCATCAAAATCCCAACTCAATTCTTCATAGATCTAGAAAGAGCAATTCTCAAGTTCATCTGGAGCAACAAAAAACCCAGGATAGCTAAAACTATTCTCAACAATAAAAGGACTTCTGGGGGAATCAATATCCCTGACCTCAAGCAGTACTACAGAGCAACTGTGTTAAAAACTGCATGGTATTGGTACAGCAACAGGCAAGTAGATCAATGGAATAGGATTGAAGACCCAGAAATTAACCCACAGACTTATGGTCACTTGATCTTTGATAAAGGAGCCACAACCATCCAGTGGAATAAAGATAGCCTTTTCAACAAATGGTGCTGGTTCAACTGGAGGTCAACATGCAGAAGAATGCGAATTGACCCACTCTTATCTCTTTGCACTAAGATCAACTCCAAGTGGATCAAGGACCTCCACATAAAACCAGAAACACTGAAACTATTAGAAAAGAAACTTGGGAAGACCCTGGAGGACATGGGCACAGGGGGAAAGTTCCTGAACAGAACACCAATAGCTTATGCACTAAGATCAAGAATCAACAAAAGGGACCTCATAAAGTTACAAAGTTTCTGTAAGGCAAAGGACACTGTCAGAAGGACAAAACGGCAACCAACAAAGTGGGAAAAGATCTTCACCAACCCCACATCTGACAGAGGGCTAATATCCAATATATACAAAGAACTCAAGAAATTAGACCACAAAGAACCAAATAACTCTATCAAAAAATGGGGTACAGAGCTAAACAAAGAATTTTCACCAGAAGAAATTCAGATGGCCGAGAAACACCTTAAGAGATGTTCAACATCATTAGTCATCAGGGAAATGCAAATCAAAACAACCCTGAGATTCTACCTCACACCAGTCAGAATGGCTATGATTAAAAACTCAAGAGACAACAAGTGCTGGCAGGGGTGTGGAGAAAGTAGAACACTCCTCAACTGTTGGTGGGATTGCAAAATGGTAAAACCGCTCTGGAAATCAGTTTGGTGGTTCCTCAGAAATTGGGCATGTCACTTCCAGAGGACCCTGGCATACCACTCCTGGGCATATACCCAGAGGATTCCCCTGCATACAATAAAGACACATGCTCCACTATGTTTATAGCAGCCTTGTTTATAATAGCCAGAAATTGGAAGGAGCCCAAATATCCCTCAAAGGAGGAATGGATACAGAAAATGTGGTATATTTATACAATGGAATACTACTCAGCAATTAAAAATAATGAATTCATGCAATTTGTAGGTAAATGGTTAGACCTGGAAAATATCATCCTGAGTGAGTTAACCCAATCACAAAAGAATACACATGAAATGCAATCATTGATAAGTGGATATTAATGAGCCCAGAAGCCCTAAATACTCAAGGCACAATTAGCAAGTCAAATAATTCCCAAGAAGAAGAAAGGAGAGGACCCTGGGCCTGTAAAGATTGGATCCAGTTTTGTAGAGAAACCGTGGGGGGAGGGGGAATGATTGGGGAATAGTTGGGCGGGGAGAGGAATTATGGGAAGTATGGTGGGGGGAACTGGGAAAGGGGAAAGCCTTTGGAATGTAAACAAAGAATATAGAAAATAAAAATTTAAAAAAATAGTCTGAATGGGTGGGTCAGAGTTGGAGTCCCTGTTGAGAGGCCTTGAGAAATAATTGCATAAAGCTGTGAAGGTGCAGTCTCAGTTGCAATGGAGATTGGAGGATATTGTAGACGCTGTAACAGATGAGCACTAGGGAGTGCTGCAGATTCGGAATGGTGCCCAAGAGAGAAGCTGTTTGTGGGGCAGATGGCACAGATGGATAAGGTTGGCCGCCCAAGCTCTCTGAGCCTAGAAGGTGAGATCCAGATGCTGGACATGCAGGGACAGGATTTGATAACTGCCCTGATTTAGGTTTTATTTTTATCTGAATGCTCCTTGTGATGACGTGTTCCTTTCATTTATATAATAAGAATGCTAGCCTGTGCCATCATATGTTTATAAAAAGAGATTTTGAATTTTTAATGGTGGACTATAGTTTACATTATGAGTTTGGAGGAAAGGATAGGAGAAGTGTATGGTTTAAGGGTGGTATGTTTGTGTACCAAGCTGATAAGATAAGGAGCATTTGATGATTAGCTCTAATTATTTACTTGTGACAACCTGGAGTCTCCCGGGAAGACAGGCTCAATAAGTTACTGTCTACACAGGTTGGCTCATGGCCATCTCTGTAGGGGGCAGGGATTATTTTAATTATGTCAGTTAATATTTAAAGACTCTCTATCAAGGGAATGGTGATATCTCCAGTAGCCTGTGGCACCTAAAATAACAATTCCCCCCAGGCACAGCAAGAGGCTCTTCTACCCAACAAAATCACCTACAGTTCTACCTGAAGGTTTCTCCCCTAGGTGATTCTAGATCCTGTCAATTTGACAACTAGCTCTATCTTAGTTGCGGTGATGAAACAATATATTCAAAAGCAACTTGGGGAGGAAAGGGTTTATTTCAGCGTATAACTCAGGTCATACTCAATTTCTAAGGGAAGTTAGGATAGGTTTGATATCACTATGGTGGGCTAAGTCCTCTAGCCTCAATCTAGCATTAATCAAGAAAATGCATCACAGACTTGCCCAAAGGCTAATTAATCTTATGAAAGTATTTCCTCAATTAAAACTCCTTCTCATATGAATGCAAATTGTTTCAAATTAACAAGAACAAGCACAAGAACTAATCAGAACACACGCAGCAACAGCAGCAGCAGCAGCAGTAGCAGCAACAGCAACAGCTGCACAACCACCACCACCTCCAACAACAGCAATCACCACCACCACCACCACCACCACCACCACCACCACCACCACCAAACCTTCCTATAAAACCAAAAAGAAAGAAACTAAAGGAGACAGTAGAGGACCTAATATGTTCATGAACTAAAACTGTAAAAAATAGATAAACTACTAAAAGCAATCCATGTAGCCTATACAATGTCCATCAAAATTCTGATACAATTTTCATAAAAGTTAAAAAAAAGAATAAAAATTTATGTGGAAATACAAAATAACCTGGATATCACAGAAATAAATAAAGCTGGAAGTATCTTCATTCTTCAATTTGAGTTATCCTATTGAGCTATTGTAACAAAGTTACAGCACTCACATAATTACAGACAAGTAAATGAATTGGATACAAAATATCTGCATATAACCACATCTGGCTATCTGATTGTTATAAAGATTTCAAACAAATGAATTTCAGAAATGATAGGGTAGCTTCTTCAACAAATGATAGTAGGAAAAATGGAAATCCATGTGTAAAAGTAGAAAACTCTATTATTTCTCCTCACTATGGACATAAGTCAACTCCAAATAGATAGGATACCTGAATGGAGGAGCTGAAACTCTGACACTATTAGTAGATAAACAGTAATAAGAAAGCAGAAAAATACAGGCACAGGCAAAGATTTTCTGATTAGGACTCTCATCACTCAGGAAAAAAAATGCCAAGAGTTGACAAATGGGAGCTCATGAAATTAAAACCATCACCTTGGAAAAATGAGATGCTTAATTCAGCAGAGAGAGTTTGTACAATAGAAGAAAATATTTGCTGGTTATACATTAGACATAAGATCCATATCTAGAAATACGAATAATACAAAAATGAGTAAAACATGGAAAGTAAGTAATAGATAATACTGTCTTAAAAAGATGAAGTATAAATAACCAATATATGAGAAAAATCAAGCCTACTGGTCATAAAAATTCACGTTAAAATTATAGTGAGGTTCCACATTGCTCAAGTCAGAACTGAAATCATTAAGGCAATAACAGTTGGGCTGCAGGGATGGTTAAGACCTCAAGTTGCTCTTCCAGGGGAGCTGAGTCCAGTTTTCAGGATGAATGTGAGACATCTCAAAACTCCTGTAAGTCTGGTTTCATAAAATCTGGGCTTCTGATATCAAAGGGCACCTGCTGTCACACGTACAGCCCCCAGATAGATATAGAAATAAAACAATAATAAAAACATCTAAAAATATGTAGAAAGCAGCAACAAATGCTGACAAGCCTGTGGATGAGAGAATCCTTATGTACCGCTAGCAGGGGTGTAAAGTAGTCCGGCCTTTATGGGAATCAGTATGGAGCTAAAAGACAAAAACAGCAAAAGAACTGAAAATAGGTCTGCCAAGTGACTCAGCGATACCGCTCCTGCTTACTCACCCCAAGAACCAACAATAACGTTTGACCAGACTTTCCACAATAGCTAAGTAATAGTGTCCAAAAATAGAGGTATGAAAGGGAAAATATGACATTTATACACAGTGGAATATTTTAAAGTCATGAAGAACAATGTACTTGGACTATTCACTAAACAAATAGATATAATTAGAGTTAATCCTATAAGTAAATTAAGACAGTATCATAAAACCAGGTATTGTTTCTCTCATTTGTGATGTTTTATATACATGCATAAGGCATGTATGTAAGTATATATATACACATATATGCATATAGACATACATATATATGCATAAAGTTATGTATGTATATATATGTATGAATAAAGGCATGTATATATATTATATATCTAGGTATACAGGTATGTATGTGTCTATATATGTATAAACATATGTGTGTATATATTATATATCTATGTGCATATATATTATGTATATATATATGGATGTATAAAGTCATGCATAATATATATGTACATAGGCATGTTATGCATAAGGTATGTATGTATATATATGGCTGTATAAAGGCATGTATGTATATGTAAGGATGATTAGAGGTATATATGCATATATATTATATCTATGCATACAGGCATGTATGTATCTTTATAATAAAGGCATAAAGGTATATATGGATATATATAAAGGCATGTATATATATATATATATGCATATATGTATGTATAAAGGCATCTATTCATAAAGGCATATATAGGGTAAAAGTTGTACAGAACTATCTAAAAGACCAGACATGAGTAACAGAAGGGAATAGAGGTGGGGCAGGGGATTGTGGGGGACATAATGAGGAGTATGCTTAATTTACAATATAGACATATATATATAAATATGTCCTCATGTAATGCAATCCAGGTGCAGTTTATTTATTTATCTTTTTTAAATATTTATTTATTTATTATATGTAAGCCCACTGTAGCTGTCTTCAGACACTCCAGAAGAGGGCGTCAGATCTCATTACAGATGGTTATGAGCAACCATGTGGTTGCTGGGGTTTAAACTCAGGACCTTTTGAAGAGCAGTCAGTACTCTTAACCACGGAACCATCTTTCCAGCCCCCAGGCGCAGTTTATAATCACAATAAAATAAAATAATTGGCTAAGTAAACAATTTATTTAAGGAGGTATTTTTCTCCTTAAATGTATCTTACTTTTGTGATGTTGAATATTTCCACAACAGGAAATTGTGACCATGAATATTCTACTGAGAAGTGAAAAATAAGAATGTGCAAGTGAAGATAATTGTAATAAACATACGAATCTATTCCTTTTGTCTTTCTTTCTTTCAAACTCTTGGATCTATCAATAATAAAATAATCAAAATCTACTAGGTACATATAATTTGATGAATTTTATATCATATGTAATAAATAGATGGCTGATAGTATATAAGTGGGTCCCGCAAGCTCATATGAGGTAATTTTTTGTTGTTATATGTGCTTGTATATTGAGAAAGGCTGTCCTGGAACTTATCATGTAACTCAGGTTAATCTGGAATTTGTAGTCATTGTCTAGTCTCAGCCTCTTGAATGTGGAAGATTCTAGGTGGGAGTGGCCAAGATTCTAGGTGGGAGTGGCCATGCCTATCTATTTTCAGAAAATACCATCACTAACATAATAAGAGTGATGGTAAATTTTCTTCTTACAAGGATAACAAAGCATATTTAGTCTTTTCCTGTTCTCTCTGTATTTGTCTTCCATTATGACATGACACAGCTAAAGGCCCTTAACAGTTGTAGTACCTTTAAAATCGATTGATTTTAAATAAAGCTCTGGTTACAGTAAAGTATCCATCTTTGGTATTCTGTTATTCTGTATTGGTAACACAATATAGATGAAGATAGTGGTCTTAAAACTTGTATTATATTTACAAATACCATATCTTCTACCATATTGGAAAAAAGAGAAAAAGATAAGAACAAAATATGTTACAGAAGGATTGTTTGGGACTCGACTATGTCTTGATTGTAAAACTGAATTCACAGCTAACCTTTGCTGGGAGAAGGGAAGAAACATTGCCTTCAGTGGTGTGGCTATGTGTAAGATGTCCTTGACTCTATAAACAACTGATGGTCCTCTGAGCCATCCTAAAGAAGCTCAGTGAGTAATCAAAGTAAGTCTAAACAAAACAAAACAAGACCGAGCAGAATAATGTGGACTAAAAAACAAACACAAAGATCCAAAATATAGCATGTATCCAAAAGGGACAGAAAATAAATACTTTTCATGAGTGATGAGTGCATTCCAGGAAACAGCAGAACGGAGACATGGAAGCAGAACTAGACCTGATGCAGTTAGAGTCATCAAAAGCATTTTTCTACCTTCTTTCTATTCTTTGGGCTTCACTCTAAAGGCTCAGAGTAGTGACTGACTTAAGATCTCAAGTATGGAGGGTAGAAATGTGTGCTATTCCATTTGAATCCTCGGGGCATACTTCATGTTTTACTTACTAGTAGCATAATTAGACACGTCACCTACATACCACAAAGACTAGTATTCTGCTAAAAAAAAGAAGATTAGTAAAATCTACCAAATTTGACACTTAAATAAGACTAAAGCCCATAAATTTATTTTCCATATTATTTATATTGGTATATTTAATGGCTTTTCATTGTTGTGGTGAAATACATGAAAAACAATAAAATGAAAGGAAACACATTCCCCACCCTTTGTCAACCACACCATTGGCTTTTCTCTCTACAGGCCTCATACTGCTTCCTGCCCCAGGTTCACGACATTTCTTCAGGACTCCCTCTGGTGGGGATCAGACTATTTCATTATTATGCAAACCTCAGCCTGATTTCATTTCTTTGATATATATATATATATTTTTTTTCCTAACTAACTAAAATATGAACTCTACCCATTCTTCTTTCTTCTAGCATCTTGGATCTTTTCATTTAGTCCTTATCACATTTTACCATTACATACACACATGTGTGGGCAAACATATGTATATGGACAGTGAACTCCAAGAATTGACACACTTAGCTGTGACATATGAGTTCTGTCTCATCTGACTCCACAGTGTGGCTTTCCCACAAGCGAGAGAAGAAGGGGTTCGTGGAGAATGCACACTTTCTTGGTATAAATGGAACTGATGTGATGAATTACTTCCATTCATGTCATATCCCACATTTCTGCTGTCTGCCTAACAGTTCAGGTAAGTACTTGTCCACCATGTGAGTAATCAGCTTCATACTCTGTGATGGGCATCCGTCCACTCTGGATGACAAAACCCCACCATTAAGGAAGCAATATGAGAAAAAAGAAAACATCCCTTTGGGCTGAACAAGATTTTCAAATAAGGCAATGAAGAATATCTACTAAATTGTGATTTTTATTTATCTTAAGGTATATTTAATACCACATATTAACTTGGCATGCATTTGAAGTACTCTTTACATAAACATTGAGTAAACTTGAAGAAAATCTTCAATTTTAGAAAACTGGATTTTAAAATCCTTTGTTTTTACACCTACACAGAAGTATTTTTTCTATTAAAAAGACCAATTATGATGAAAATGTTCTTATATACACCATGTAATTTTCTTAGAAGCTTAACAAAGAGTAGTCATACTCTATTGTTTGGCTAGTTAGAAATACCATCATAGATTTATCTAGAAATTCTTTGGGGGAAGATAATTATTGCACACATTTATGTGTAATAACAGCATGTGAATCTGTGATGAAGTAATGCAAGGTTTTAAGGATTGAAAAATTCATCCAGGTTATTCTTTAACCCTACTACTGAGACAGGAACAAATTTCTTCTATTCAGATTTTTTTTAATGGTAGGCAAATACTACCCCTGCTGCGCAGCTCTAGCAGAAGCCCCCGAGTCTAGTTAAATCGGGATGTCATCTACTTTCACCTAGTTAGACATTCTGCTCATCTCTTGTATAGCAATAGCACAGGTCTTCATCTCTACATTAGAAATCACGCAAAGAGGACCATTGTCCCAGCCCCTCCATCCTTCACAATCGAAATCCTCTGAGCGCAGTGCGTTTTCTGCCTTTATAATCACCGAACATGATGAGAGTCTCCAGAAAACTGCTGAACCCACTGAATTCTCCCTGTGAACAAACGGTGCTGACCAGAGACGGCAAATGAAGTGGATCGGCTGAAGAGCAGCCCATTTCACTCACTTTGAAGAGTGATTTACTTTCCTTTGCAGGTTGGTGGAGGATACACACATGGATCTTAGCGCATTTTCAGCTTGGGAAGAGATAGCAGAAATAAGACCCGGAAAAGTACTGTGCAGCAGAAGCTCAACTGCACACAAGGACTGTCTTGCTACTGCACTGCCAGGTTGTTAAATGTGAACCTTTGCCCCTGGAGACACACAGATCGCCTGGTATGGCTTGGTCACGTACCAGCAAAAAAATGTGAAGTAGAGGCAATGTCCTTTCTTCTAAGTTTCCTGGTCTTATAAGCAACTGATTTCTCTGTGTTCAACAAGGTAACTGGAAAACTCAAGTGATGGACTGTTTGGCATTGCCACTGAGTGAGTAATCCTGTGACCTTGGGTACAATATTCAATCCATCCTGACCTTGGGTTGTCACCCATAAATGGAGGGCGACATATAAGACCATCCTGGGGTTATTTTTAGTATTAGATTACTTTTCTTTCATAAAACTTAAACTCACTGAGGAAAACTGCTAGAATAAACAAATGGGGCTTGGACTGGTTGAAGAGGGGAGGAGGAACAAATTTAGAGATGAAGTATATGTGACGGCCCAAGAGTAGAGTCTTGAAATGTTAGAATGAGGCAGATGACCATGTGGGACTGAGGAGGACTCTGTTGTATCGTGAGCAGAAGATAGCAGGCCAGGGGAATGCTGGGAGGTCTGCAGTATGCGTGAATCACCTGGTACATGGTTTCTTTCCAACAAGGGTAAAGGTAACATTAGAGAGGACAGCTCATTCATGGCAGTCAGTGAAGTGGGTATTTGTAGAAATGCCCAGGTGCCCCACTGATTTCCTATCCCCTTGTACGCTAGAAAAAAGCTATGGACAGATCAGGGTCTTGAATCAGATTACAATTGCTTTAGAAGAATAAAACCTGAGGATGTGTTGCACATACAAACATACAAAATAGTTCATGGACCACATGCTCCATCCATTGTATCCCTATTCCTTGTCATTTATTGATTTTATTTCAAAGGACGGACCTTGGATTGTACTTGTGTAAGAGTCAATTTTTAATTCACCTGATGTTATTTACAAAGTTTAAAGCATCTTCACTTTCTAAATGTTACTAATATCGCAGAAAGAATTCATATATTGGTTGCAAAATCTTGTATTCCCCAACAATAAGAAAATATGTCTTGAATAAAAAGGAATAGAGAGTTAAATGGCAAAACACTATACATATATTTGCTTATTTTTATTATGGCAGATTGTGCATAGTTTGTTTACATGTGAATTATTGAGCTCAGCTCAGTTTCCATGGCTCCTGGAAACTCAAATGATTATGTTCACTGTCCAAGTCACTGTACAGGTGCTGGGATAACTACAAATAACAAGGACAGCAGTGACAGCCTAGAAGCCAGGAAATGGTCCTTTAAGATCCCCAGAGAGAGGGCCAAGTAATTTTAGAGTCTAAGCGTACTATGACCCAAGATTCACACAATGGCCGTGTCTGTTCTTGGAGTTACAGTCTTAATTTTACCATTATTTTAAAAGAACCAACAAGAGGCATTGATGATAACCTATGTAATTTATTGAAATAAAATTTATATAACACCCTGCATATATTTAAAAAAATAAATGATTCTTTGAGATTTATAAAGTTGCTGACTTGAAGCACCCAGTACTTATCTGATGCTCCACAAACACAAATCAAAACAACAGGGCATGGCTGCATATTGATGTATGTGACCCCTGGAAAATAGTGACATTGGACAGTAGAAAGTCAGACTCACTTGCATGCAGAGACCTGTGACTGCAGGACAGCAAGGAAAAAAAAAAAACATTGTCCGACTTGATGCCCAGACGCCACAGCTGTGCAGAATCTCCCTGGCACAGAGGTAAGGGTCTAAGAGAGATTCCCAGCAAATGGTAGGCATAGAGAATGGCAATACTTTCAAAGGGACCATCTTTTACAACCATTCCCAGTTTGCATCCCAAAAGGCAATGAATCCAATGGGGAAGAACTATTTCTCTTCATTTAAACATGCTCTGGGAGACAGAGACCCTGGCAAAGAATCAATCTCAAATCTTGGAGATGAAGAGCTTGATAAGCCTGGAACAAATTTTGATTGGCAGCTTCCACACTGAGCTAGATGATGTGGAAAAGGAATGTCAGAGATTGAGCCCTGGTGTTCTGAAATATGACTTTCCCAGAAATGTAGGAAAAACAATAGAGACTGATGCAAGCATTCAAGATTGTTGAGAAGCTATAAACACAAACAAACAAACAAAACAAATACATCAAGAATTATCAGCAGAAATCTCTCACTCAAGTCTCTCTGAGAAACACAGGTAATAAAAATGATAAATCATATTTACCATCACACATATTAATGTAACAGCATACTTTTGAGCAGAAATTCAAGATGAGAAAATGATCAACATAGTTCAAGTATAAAAAATTTAACTATAAAACAAGATTATTTTACTTAGCAATTTTATGCTGAAGAATTAAAGAAGACATTGTATGGTAACAACTAAGAATATTTATGACCACCAGACCATGCTTACAAAATATCTTTCAGTGGCTTACACTCATAAATGAAACAAAATTAACTACCACCATGACCCAATATAAAATATCAGTCCTAGAGGAATATAAGTGTTGGTGTCAGGATCAGCTTCAAACCCAATGGCATCACACCTAGGTGACAGCGACCTGAATATCTGGGGCCATGGCAACCATGATACATTCCCAGAATCCACTTAGCTCACCTCCCATCTTTACCTACTAGCAGCTATGTCACCATCCAAATAAAAGGCAGGCCCCTCTGACCTCTCTCTTCCCCATTCCTCTTCACCTTTGCCCTCTTCCCCCACAATAAACCTCTGCCACGTGGAACTGCTTTGTCCTAGTGTGGTCTGTATGGACACAAGTCCCAATTCTAACACAACGTGCATGCGCACACGTGAGAGAGGCAAATAATACACTAAACAACTAGAAGAAAACCAGTAAAGCAACTGACACAAAAACACAACTTCCATTAGTAATTTCAAATGTAAATACTATTAACTAATACTAATTTAAAAGGGGCAAATTTACAAGTAAGTATCATCCTGTCAACAAGAAAAGCATTTCTTCTCTGAAAGAGTCAAAATCCAAGTGGAAATGAATAATTATGCCATGAGGAACAGGTATGACATGAGTCTTCAGGACCTAATAAATGTATAAAGAAAAATAATAATTATAAGTGTATATGAGTTTGATTACAAAGTGCTAAATTTTGTGAAACAAAAGTTACTCGGTCTGATATATAGACTCCAAGTCTCAAGCAGTGGGGGTCTTAACATTTACTTCATCAATGGATGAGAAAAATCAGTGAAAAATCCAAATTATACATGCACATTACATGGACATAGGAGACAAGTAAAACATTCATTTGATTAGTGTATGGAACCTTTCTAGAAGAGAGCACATATTAGACTAAAACCAATGCTTACTGAATTAACAAACATTGAAATCTTATATACTTTCTGTTCATAGTGAAGAGGAACCTAGAAATCAAAAAACTGCAGACACTATACAGATTATATATACTTTTGGCTTTTTTGGGCCAACCCATCATGAAAGTCAGTGGAAAGATGTAAGCAATTCTTGATACAAATGAAAATGGAAATAAGTACATCAACACCTGTTGGATATAGCAAAAAACAGTATTAAATGGGGCTTTACAGGCAATTAATACATCCTTTAACAATATTAAAAAAAACTAAAGGAAACAACCTGATGACACTCATTAGACTTCAGAAGAAAAAACAAACTCAAAATCCAAATTAGTAGAGGGAAAACCATGAAGATCACAGCACAAATATGGAAATTAGAAGAAGGTGATAATTCCTTAGTTTGAATAAAGAAAAAGGAAAGAAGACACTAAGGGATTAAAATCAGAGATAATAAAGAAGATATTGCAACTGACACCACATCAGTTCAGTATGTTGATAAATATGGAGAAAAGCGATATGCCAACCCCTTGATTTCTAGACACACAAGAGCGGCCACTTCAACAGAGGTTGAAAAAAAGACCCGTGTAGAATAGTGGATAATGTGGCAAATATCAGTAACCAAACATCTCCCAACAAATAAGAACACAACCCTGAACTTATTTTCTCATGGCTTTTACCAAATATTTAAGTAACTAACCCTAGCACTCTTCCAACTAACCCACAGTACTTCTCAAAGCACTTCACAGAGTTGAAGAGGAAAAAAAAGCCCATTCGAACCCATTCCATAATGCCAATTGTAATCTATTACTGAGTCTGACAATACCTTAAGAAAAAGTAATCATAGACTAGTATTCATGATGAACATAAATACAAAAATCTCATGAAAGTCCTAGCAAATAAAATTCAGTGGCACTCCCAGAAAGTTTCAAACCTAAGATCGTTTGCTTCATTCTAGAGATATAGGAATGGATTGCATATACAAGTCAGCAAATGTAGCATGCCAGACAATAGAATGAAGGGCAAAAGTCAGATGATGGTTTAAATAGAGGCACAAAAAGTACTTGGTAAAATGAACCACATAAAGACAAAAAGGTTCAAAAGAGAAAGCTTAGGGGTAAACAGAAGGCTCTTCTGAATGGGACTCTGAAAGTATAGGGGACAAAAGAAAAAATAACAAAAAGAATTAGTTCTAACTAAATGTTTCAATATAGTAGAGAAAAATAAACTGCAAATAGAGCCTACAGCATGGGAGAAAATATTCATGAGTCATGGAACTAGGATGAAGAACATATAAAGACTCAGTAAATGTACCAAACAAAAAAAAGTAATCTAATTTTAAAATTAGATAATGACATGAATAGAAAATTGTAAAAGAAATAGATGCAATGGGCCATTAAAATATGAAGACACATGTGGCATCATTAGCTTTTGTGGACACATAAATCAAGCTATGATGAGATAGCATCTTACCCTAGTAACAATGGATCTTATTAAGCATAAAAAGATGGTGGCCAGAACATGGAGAATAAAAACAACTCACACTGTGGGGGTGTAAAACCTCCCCGTGGAAACAATCATGGAAGTTTAGAAAGACACTAGGAGGAGAAGCTCCAGCCTGTGGATGAAGTCGTCTTGTACAGGTACATATGAAGGAAATGAAATCAGACTACAAGTCAGACACCTGTGCCCCCATGTTTATGGACCACAAATGACAACAGCTAAGATATAGAATTAGCCCAGAGAGTTAACAGACAAATGAAGAAAATACATTGTACATAGAAAAATCCAATATTACTTAGTGCTAAAGAAGAATACAATCACATTATCCACAGGACAGTTAATGGAACTAGATTGGATTTGTGTGCAGGGTGTAGGTGAAAGGCGCAAATGAAGTCACTAATAATTGATGTGTGTAACATGCCATGAATTTGTAATTTTGAAAATGTTGTAATAGTAACAATGTTACTAATGATAAGTACAGATTATTTCAAAAGAATTCATAGAAAACGATTTCCAAGAAATGAGAAGATACAAGAATGGTATATTATGTTATTAGGCAAAACTGGGAGGTTTTGCAGAAACAAATGTCATAGATTTGTGTATATTTTCTCATGATAAATGCAAAGGTGTAATAAACAACAACCCCCAAGTGTCCACTCAACAAGCCGACCTTAAGCTCTGTCTTGTATTGTTACCGAAGTAAAACGTGAAGTTTCAGAAGAAAATAAATTGCAGGCTGGTGGTAGTGCATTCATGCAAAGGTAGCACTGGAGAGACTAAAGGAAGAGAATTCCAAGTTCAAGATCAGGCTGAACTACATGGCCAGATCTTGCCTCACACAATAACAAAAGCCTTACAAGCACATGCATATGAATATAAAGTTTAGACAGGTAAACATTGAGAGAGAGCCTGACTGGTAAAGGCTTTGTCTACAAGGTCTCCTCCACCTTTGCTATTTGAAAATTCTCAACCTCAAGTGTTGGGGTGTGATATAGTTTGTTTTCCAATTACATTGATATTTATAAGCGAGCTTTCAACAATGATTATATTTTATTTGTAATCTTGGACATGTATCTCTGTGTGAAGACCTTCAAAAGGTGTCCAGTTTCATGGAACTAAGGCTGGTAGTGATGTAAGTGACCCTCTCTGGGTCCTTAGAACAGATCTCCTGTCCTCTTCAAGAGCAGTATGTGCTTTTCACAACCGATTCACGTCTTCAGCATCTAAGAATCCAAAAGGGCATTTGTGAAACTATAGGTTAGCAGAGCTATCCAGTGATCATGTTCAGTACTGTCACCTTCCTTACAGCATGGTAACAAGGATGGAAGCCAGAGGAAAGTCTGTCTAATGTCCTCCAAACATTGTAAAGACAAATGATACAGTTTTTAAAAATCAGAGTAAAACCATGAATTTATTTTAATGGATGAATATTTAAAAGTTTATTTTCCAAAAGAAATCCCTTTTCCAACCAGTATATTAAAAATATTGAGAAAAGTTGATGTGCTTCAGTTATGAGATGCATAGTTAAGTGTATAAAATAACCTGATTAATGTAGTCACCTAGGCAATATGCTATATTAATAAAACACTTTTTAATACTTACTTTGCTTAATAAAATGAGTGTTTCCTTATCTTTTGGTCTGGTCTAAATTTCATTTGTGCAACCTGCAACCACTGTATTCTTCTATATCATATTTTTTTCCAACTGAACAAAATGAAATTCAGTAAGCCCAGAACCTTTCATACTCCCTGTAGTTCAATATATCTAGAAATCCTGTGTTCATTCTGGAGCAAGAATTGTGCTATCTCAGATTTTTTTTAAAAGTAGTTAAAGATATTTGAGCATCTTAAGATTTTCATCTTGAGAATACCCTGAAATAACAGACTTTTCAAGCACATTTATTTTTCTTGGAATTTTCATCATGAGACTATATATACAATATAGCATAGAACTTTATGCTGAAGCAAAAGATACAGTAGGGAACAGAAAGTAAAAGAGTGAGATGAGTCGCACTGTTGACTGCTATGGTTGTCTGTTCTCGTGGAGAATTGTGATAAAGCCAATGAAAATGAGCTCTAGGATAAAATCGGAAGCGTCATTATGTTAATTTATTCATGATTCCATACATGAAGTCTATCCACAGGGGTTGCAACTCCCTTTGAATGAGGTCAGCTCGACCTGGACCTTCATTACAGCTCCAATCTGTTCCATAAATCAGATGTGGCACAGGGTAGACTCTTTTCTACCAAGCAATCAGTGTAACATTACTGAAGCTCTATTTTCCATTTGATCCACCAGTCCCTCTTTGCAGCTCTGCTGCTCATTGATCCATATCTTAACGTCACCGTGTACTCCCGTGACAAGACTGCTGTGGCTTCTGGCTGGTCCAAGGAATGCGGCCTCACCTACATGCCTCTGAGCCTTTAGTTCATAGAGTTTAACAGCTTCTTCTTAAAAACTAAAACACATTATAGACACGATTTTAAAAGACAGCTTTAGGTGTAAATTCACTTATTGATAATGTACAAAGAAATGCATGCTCATAAAACACTGGAAAGGTTATTATACCAGCGTATTTAACACACTGATTTGCTTAGTCTTATTCATACAAATTTAGGAAAAAGGGGTTATTTCAGCTACCTGGATCAGTTGGAGAATAGAGAGTGATCCCAATGTGCAGGCTTCCAGCTGTCTGATTGTCCAAATTCTCACTTAAATGACATCTAATACATCAGGAGGCACTCCAGTATGCCTGCTGGAGTAGATTCTGTTTAAATTCCTCCTTAATGATTTTGAGTTCACTTTATAACTTCGTGCTTCATTTCGTGTTACATAGAAACTTTCAGAATAGTGGCTTGAACAGAGGGTATCCTATAAAAGTTCTTACACACAAATGAAGATAAGAGTTGTTAAAAATAAAAGATAAACACTCAGGGACAAAGATGCTTGCCACCAAGCATGTCACTGGGATATGTAAGCCAAATTAACCCTTTCCTCCCAAAGTTTTCTTTTGGTCAAGGCCTTTATCACAACAATAGGAGCAAACTAAGACATCTGAGTTTGACTCCCGAAATCCATCCTGAGCGAAATCCACATGGTAGAGGGGGGAGTGACTCCATAAAGTCATCTGTTCACCTTGACTTGGACACACCCACACACTCACACCCACCCAACCATACACAAGTAAGTTTAACTAACATTTAATAAAAACATAAGTGTCAGAAACAACCTAAACAAATATATATGAGGGCTTTCCAGTTTGTCAGTCCTAGGTCAATTCAGCTTGGGCAGCCTGCATTTCCCTCCTGCTTAACTCTCATGAAGTACAAATATTTGATACTGTATCTATTGTTTCTATTTATAGCCTATGACAGTTCTCCAAGTCAGCTTCTAAACAGAGTAAAGTAAATAAGGCTGTTTGTAGAAAAATTTCAGACAGAATTTCATTTCATTGTAAGAAGAGCCACTAACGAGAGTGCATAACTGTCCTGTGTTTTCACCCACGCTCAACCACGGTCTGCTCCTAACTTAGAAGGTTTTTGGTTCTTGTTTGATGTCATCCTGAAACATTTTGAATTTTTGTGGGCAGTGTGTTGTTCAACATCATAGGAATTACTAAAATGTGGTCATATTACATGCCCTTTGTCTGGGACACACTTTAGAAAGTGCAATTTCATTTTAATGCTTAGGAGGTATTACATTTATAGCTTCCAACATTGGAATGTCTTCACTAGTTATCCTTGTTAGGTCTACACAGGGAATAAAGACCTTCATTCTCCTTCCTTTCTTCCCACTCCCTCCTTCCCTTCCTACTTTTGTCTTAGTGAATCTATACTTTTTCTGAGAACACACTGAATTCGAAAGCCTTTAAACAGAAAATGATGATGATGATTAAACAGTAGTTGCCTTTCTGAAGTTACTATACAAATTTAAAGTATTTTAAGGAAAGTTCAAGCAATTGGAACAGTAACAGACCCCCTGTCTTTGAAATAAGATCTGAGAGTATGATTAAGAATCCCATCGACGCAGATATCCAAAAGTAATAAATAGAGGACAGTCAGCTATCTCAGGGGAGTAAAGACTTGCTAGTTCTTGTTATTAAATGGGAAAACTTAGTTTTAGCTCTCACTCTATATAACTATGAAAAAAATCCCCTTTTAAGATGAAAAGGTCATATAAACTACTACTCTATAAAAGCCTGTATTTTCCATGTTTTAAGCTGAACACACAGAGCTGAGAGCACAGCTGTCTCTTTCATTATTCTGAACATGATGAGCTGGATCTGTGGTGCGCCAAGTTGGATGCGCTTCTCAGTATTAACATGAACACAAAAGATACACCATTGTTGCAGTTTACTGATCATTAGAATACAAGGAGTTTACTATTTATTTTCATGATATGAGTTTCTACATGAGGACACACTCTTTTTGCTCGTTCTTTTTATTTTTTTTTTAAGTTTTGGCTTTTTTTATGGGGTTGTGTTGGAATTGTCCAGGTGCATAGTGATTAGTATCTGTATTTCAGAGTATGAAGAATAATAATCAACATTTCACAGCAAGGGAGCCTGGGTTTGGTGACAGGTATCTATAGTCTCAGCTATTTGGAAGCAGAGTTAATAGAAGTGAGTTGGAAGCTAGCTTTGACTTTTCACATAGTAAGTTCAAGGCCAGCCTCTGACATAGCAGGAGTTTGTATCCAAAAGGAAAAACCTGTAAAGATGAAAGACTGATATTTTAAAAAGTAAAAATGTGCACATAATTAGTTATAAATGCATTTTAAAATATAATGTCCACAAAATTTTCAGGAAACTCTACACTGCAATACAAGAAAACTGTCACACACACACACACACACACACACACACACACATCAAACACACACATGCGCACACACACACACACACACACACACACACTTACCCAGTCCTGAGTAAATATGCACCTTTCAAACATTAAAAGTACTTCTAATAGGATTGCTTCCTACTGGAGATACTACTATTTAATCTGGGTAAATATTATTCATGAGAATCAGAACATAAATTTTAAAGTTACTCTCAGTATGTGCAATTATTCCTACTTTTCTATACTTTCTTCATTGAGGATCTAACCCAATCACAAAAGAATACACATGAAATGCAATCACTGATATGTGGATATTAATGAGCACAGAAGCTCTGAATACTCAAGGTACAATCAGCAAATCAAAAGATACCCGAGAAGGAAGGTGAGGATCCTGGTCCCTAAAAGACTGGATCCAGTTTTGTAGGAGAATATCAGAACAGAGAAAATGGGGGGGGGATTGGGCAGAGGGAAGAGGACTTATGGGACATATGGTGAGGGGGGAACTGGGAAAGGGGAAAGCCTTTGGAATGTAAACAAAGAATATAGAAAATAGCCGGGAGTGGTGGCACATGCCTGTTATCCCAGCACTTGGGAGGCAGGCAGATTTCTGAGTTCGAGGCCAGCCTGGTCTACAGAGTGAGTTCCAGGACAGCCAAGGCTACACAGAGAAACCCTGTCTCAAAAAAACAAAAACAAAAAAGAAAAAAAAAAGAAAAAAAGAAAAAAAGAAAGAAAAAAGAATATAGAAAATAAAAAAGAAATGTAGATAAAGAATATATCTATTGAAAAATGAAGTTAATAAAAATAATTAAAAAAGAATGCAAAATATTCAGATATAAAAATGTAAATATGCAAAAAGTCATGTTTCATATATCTATATATCAATATAGATGTATATCCATATATCTGTATATCCATATATCCATATATCCATATATCCATATATCCATATATCTAAATGCATGATGTCAGCAAGCCTTGCTATGTAGTATGATGCTGGGTAAGGACTGGATAAACAGACTCATCTGAAGACTGCAATCTTGCTCTGTGGGAAATCTATTTTCATTTTAGAACCCTATTTGGACAATTCAAATGCATTTAGGACTGATATTTTGGAATAATTCCTTAATGAATGCTTCGTAGTAGCAAGTGCAGCATAGTGAGGAATGAGCAACACTATTATTTTGTAGACATGCTGGCAATGAGCACAACGCCCCTTAGGGCAGTCTGCAGATATTTTTATTGCAAAGAACTTAGCACTAACACATATGCAAAAGAGAAGGCCATTCTGACCGCAGTAATAGAGCAGAAAATTTTAAAAGAGCCATATTAAATGGAGATGAGTATAAGATATAGGAAAGTCTTACTAGAATATGAACACCAAGAAAGCAGAGAAATGTAGGATCAATCTGACAGAAAAACACCTGTTATTTTCTTATTCAATTAGTCTCCTGGGTGTTCCCAGCTCCTTGGATCACCTTGTCATTAACCACATAGTTTTTGTTACAGGACTGTCCTGTGCATTGTAATTTGGGGAAATGCATGTCTATACACTGTATATCATATTCCAGTGTCACCTCTATTCTGATAAGACAAACCCAAGTACTTACAGACATTGGCAGATATCAAAAAATATCTGTGACACACTTAAAAATATTGATGGTGGTATCTAAATTGCACACATTATATTTTTACAGTTGTAGTTTGTACAGTAATTTTAATCTGATACCGTAACTGCTCTGGCAAGAGATCACATCCAAAGACCTTCTAGGTATATTTCTAGGTATATCCTACTAGAATGCAGATACACCATGGATTACAGCATTATCTGGCTGGAAAACAGACATACCTTAAGGACACATCTTTAATCCCAAACAATATAAGTAGTTCTAGTTTGTAGAAGGAAGCAACTATGTTTGAAAGTGATGTCTAATTGAGGGGCAGACAAAGTGAAGAATCAGAGAAAGATTTAATGGAATGAGTGAGAGATGGGATACACTCAACTCCCAAGAGAAATCAGGAAAGAGAGGACAGTTTGCTTGAGTTCAGCTGAGTTTAGTTTGGAGCAGTTCCATCAAGTGCAGTGAGTTCAGTGCAGTGGAATTGAGTTAAGTTTGTGAGTTCATGCAGTTCAGTGCTGGTCAGCAGAGACAGTTGAATCCAAAGAAAGAGAAGGGATCAGAAGATAAGAACAAATAGCCAGAGTTAGGTTGAGGCTAAGCAGAGCAATTCAGAGAGATGCTGAGAGAACCTGGATTGAATCAGTCAGCTTGGAAAGGATTTTGAGCCAGACATCTGAGTTAAACCAGCCATCCAGAGTTCAGAAAGAGTGACACAATTAAGAAAAGAGGCCCAGAACAGAGAAATCGTGGGGGGAGGAATGAGTGGGGAATAGCATGGGGGGGAGAGGAATTATGTGACATATGGTGGGGGGTAACTGGGAAAGGGGAAAGCCTTTGGAATGTAAACATAGAATATAGAAAATAAAAATTAAAAAAAAAAGAAAAGAAAAGAGGCCATGCATTCGACGGAGAGCAGGGAGATAAATATAGAAGTGTTGGAGATGGAAAAGTGAAGAGAGAAATGTGATTATGTTATAGTCTAATTTCTTTAAAAAATGGGTTAGTAATAAGAACTGTTGCTCAGTTTTAGCTAACTCTAGTTAGAATTGATGACAAATGAAACCCCTAGATGTTGGTCCAAGAAATGAATGGATAAATGAATGTGCTGCACAGCAAAGTTTATTCAGTCAGAGAGAAAAGTGAAATAACATTTTTTTTGAGAATGGACAAAACTAGAAACTACCATGTTAAGCAAAATAATCTAGAATCAGAAAGACAAATAGTATGCATGTTCTCTCATATGTAGAATGTAGATTTAAATGCACATATACACATATGTGTGTGTAGGTCATGGGAACAGTAGGAAAGCAGGAATAATAAAAGATGAGCAGCAGGGTAGGACTATAAAAGGCATGAACCCAGAAGAGAGGATTATTTGTAGGTAGAAGGGGATGAGCAATAATGGGAGGGCCAGGGGGAGAAAGATGGATAATCAGAAGGCACAATGGCATATATGTATGAAATGCTGCAATTGAACCCACAATTTGTGTGCCTACTTACAAAATGAATGAAAGGCTAAGGAGATGGATCTCTGCATAACGTGCTTGCTGCACATGTATGAGGAGTTGAGTTTGGATCCTAACTCATGTTAAATTCCAGGTTCTTTATGTGACTGCATGCACCTGTATACCTGGTTGCCAGGGAACAGAGCCAGGTCGACACACGGATTGGCTAGCCATACAGTGTAGGCAACTGATGAGTGTCAGTATCATTGTCTCAAAAATAAGATGAGTATTCTCTGATGTCAACCTCTGGTTTCCATATGCATGTGTATTGGCAAACACAAAACAGAGATACACTAACATACACAAACACACACACAAAGAGACACACCCATGCACACCCACACAAACATACAGACACACACACAGAGATAGACACACACACACACACACACACACAGAGAGAGAGAGAGAGAGAGAGAGAGAGAGAGAGAGAGAAGCAAAAAATAAAAGAACAGAAAAATCACTCTAGAAAGTGGTTCCAAACTACTTGGAATAATCAGTTTTTGAATAACTGCATTTCATGGTGGCATTGCTAGCTCCAATATTCATCCTTAAAGAAAAACAAGTGGTGAAATTAATATTGGAGATGGTTGTGGGATGTAGGGTTGTTACTACCACTGGATAGGCACAATGAGTATGTAGAGCTAATTTGTCTCAAGCACATACAGTTGACTGGTTAAATGTGATTCATTTACATGCATGAAATGTTTCCCATAACAAAATCAGAAGAGCTATAATCTTCAAAGATGAATGAAAATACAATGCACTTTAAGCATCGATAAGCTAATTTTTGTGCCTTACTGTATATACTGAAGAAAAAAATACTTCCTTCTCAGGAAAACCATTTGACTTAGAGCTGTTCATCTAGTAATATCATCCAGTCAGAGTGTTTCGACTCAGAAATCATGCACGGTATTCTTATTAAGCTGGCCATTGTATATAGCTTTATCTTAGTCACAGATATCCTAATCTCATGACATGGTAAATGGCATCAACATGACCTACGCTTTAACATTATTGGACATCTCAAAGATAAAAATAGGACGGAATGCAATACTTAATTCTCATTACTAGCTATCTCTTTAAAGTGAATTTGGTTTTTCTTCCAGATTTGCTTTAATGTTAGAGGACATCAGGATCAGCTCCTAGTATTTATACAAAGGAAGACCTTAAATAGCTAACTCACAGAGAAAATGTGATTTCACTTTCTTTCAAAGACTCAATGCAAATTCCATTTGGATTCCTGAGAGACCTTGAGATTTATTTTACATTCCTCTTGAAACACAGAATGGCCTGCGGTTGAAAGACAGGAGAGCAAATTCTCTGGGTGCTACATTGTTCTTTGAGATTGAATGAGGCTCATATTGAGGTCAGAAAAGGTATAGCTATATACTATAGTGAAGCTGAGGCCGAATGTGTATGTTCAGGGGAGAGAGGCATTGTGTTAAACGGATCAGCAGGGTCACAGAGCCATAGGAGCAGAAAGTAAAAAGATTGTGAAGGACAAAATGTTCAGCACTAACTATAGGGAAGAGTATGTTGGCTTGATTCTGAAAAAAAAAAGGCTTTTAAATAAAGCTCAGAGCTTAGAGACATTAGAATAGGGTTGGGAGAGCTGATATTTAGAGACATTTTTTTTAATTTAATGATGTCAAATAGGATAATTGCAAATGTATTTTGAACTCCCAGGGAAAGTGCAGATAATGTAGATGATGTGTTTAACAATGATAAGCAAGGAAAAGCAAGCAGCGTTCTCCCAAAGGCAGAATGCAATTGCCTTCAATTAGAGCAAGCTCACACAGCTTGGAGATGTGTTGGTTTTGCATCTTTAAGCTATACATCATGATTGGAGAATGTTAAATGAAAGGGTAAACTGTTGAATATAATGGTTCATAAAGAAAGATTAGAAAAGCTAAAATTTTGCTATATTAGGGATACTTCAACTGACATATTTAAAAGTTCCAGGAAGGAAAGGAAATTTCTACCAGAGAAAGGCAATGGAAGCAACAGAAAAGGAAAAGAGACAGTGCAGCTGCTGGCTTTAATTGCCTTTAAGGGTGTTCTAGGTCTCTGTTCCTTCATTAGGCTTTTGTTTGTTACTCATATATGCTTCATGCTTATAACAGTATTAGTCAAGAAATAATCTTAAAACAAACAGAAAGGCAAAAAGTGCAATATGCAATAAACAGTGCTAATAAGCAAGGTGTATGAATTAATGAATGTGTTTCTGGTTGTATTGTGCTATCCTGTGATATTGAAACAATAAATTTAAATAGCCTTCTCTGCCTGCTTCCTAAAACTACTTCATGATTACTTAGAGGTAAACAAATGCCTTTCATATTACTAGAACTTGTGAACAAACACATAAAAATATTTCAAAGCGCTATCTTTTTTTTTCATACAGACAAAGCTATTAAAACATCTATATTACTCCACTGAAGACGCTCTAAGAACATTATAGAAGTAGAATCAGAAAGAATGTAAGAACCAGAAGTTGGGGAGAAGTGCTGTAAAATATTATCTCCTGGATACCATTTGGCTATTGTACTCATGAACTTATAGGATCTAGGGTTTACTACACAAACTCTGTGTTTTGGCACCACATGTTAGCAAAACGAAAATAATGTCAGGTTCACATAGATGAAGCTGACCTGGAATTAAGAGCATCCTTAGATGAGTTACAGGCTCATAGCCATAGAGAGCCATGAAGAAGCCTTGAGGTAGAAAACATTTGAAGAGATAGCCACCAAATATAGAGCATGATGAGAAACAGGAAGAGAAAGAGACCAACTCTTCTGTTACTTGAACAAAGGAAACTTCCTGTTCAAAAGTTTTCAGTGAGGTGAAGAAGTTTTATATCAAGCCTAAGTTTTATAGCTGGCCTAAGATAGTCTATATGCCAGGACTCAGAGGGCAGGAGAGCACTATAGAAGAGTCAAGTGATAGTTCAATCATGTCCTGGACTTGACCACAGTCATGGGAAAGGAGAGTGCAAGACTACCTAGTAGATGTGTTGGTTCTACTGTGTACAACACAGACAGGCATGGATGATTTATGGGAGACAGGAAGTACAGGAGGTAGAGAGACCATAATCTAACAAAGACTTACATTAGTTGTATCTTGACAACATTCCATCCTGCACAGGGACAGACATATGAGGATCCATCCTGCACTGAGAACTATTGGTGTTAATGGCTCTGGAGGAAAGGGCAATTATTTTTATCAGTGATATAGTCACTGGTAGCTTGTTCATGTTCCAAGAACAACAAACACCTATCCGTGCTCTAATTAAAGTGGCCTTAATTAAACACAGTTGGTCAGTGAAAAGTCGAACTGAATATCTAAAGGGTGATATTCACTAGCACTAGTTAATATTATGTTTGTGTTAAAACAGAAAGTTGTTTGGCATAGCAGACATCAATATGGGCATCTTTGTTAACACCATTGCAGTTTATAAGAGAAGAGTTTTGGAAAGAAGAAACTAAGGCTTTAATCATTTAAACAATTTTGTGGCATGTGACATCCATTAATTTTTGGTGTAAGGAAATCAATTTGCAGAATTTCCATTGCAAAATGATGTCTGTACATTACACATTTGTTGAAAACCTCCCTGGACTAACTTCGGAATTAAAATCTTTGGTGTAGTCGGTTAGCAGACTCTATTGTTTTTAGGTGTCTTTCTAACTGGTCTATATTTTTTCATATCACCTTTCTCTTTACTGTCTTCTTTAAATTCTATTTTCCTCCTTTTACTGTCTGCCCTAGATTCCTGTAACTGCCTGGAACAGTTTTTTTTCTGTAGTCTTTCTCATTCTTGCTCACTTTCCCTACCATTACCTAAGACAGATTTGTTTTTTTAGTGTGTACCCTTGTATTATTTCTCTGGTTTAAATGATTTTCATGGTTTCTCATTAGTTTTAGGAGATGTTAAACGCCTTAGTAATAGACTGTCCTTACAAGATATTCACTATGTTTAATTCTTGGGGTTGTCCACAACTGGTCTATAAGTGTCCTCAAAAGCTACTCTAACACCGTTGTCTATATCATTACTAGGGCATTCACTCATTCATCCTTGATACTTTCTCCACTGTTGCACTTTCCACCTCCCAGCAATTAATAGGCCAGTACCTTCAGCAAACAATGAAGCATCGCTTCATTTGATAAAGCCTTCCCCTCTCTATAGGTCCCATATGTGCTCCTCTCCTATCCACTATCAGATACACTTCAACTTCAATTTCCATTACCAAAGTGAACTTCTTAATGATCTGACTCTCATTGTACTTTTAGTGTCCACTCCACTGATGAGCACATAAAGCTTTATCAACAGACCCAGTTCCCATGTCTTCTGTGGTCAATTCCTCTGTGCAGACGTAGTCATGGATTTGAGATGGAGGTAGAGGTGAAAGTACAAAAAAGTAAAATCAAGGCTCAAAATGGATTGGAAATGCTACTGCAAGTAGATAACTCCATACGCAGACAGCTTTAGGGGTCCTGCAATTTCTTACTTGCCAGAAGAGACAATGGGAGAGGCATGAGAGCACTGGGTGTTTTAAAGTCATCCATTGACCTCGAGAAGGGTTTGGAAAGAGTAGGGCAGAGGGCTCAGGACTGAGATGATAGCTCCAAAATTACTGGGGTTTGAAGGAGCTTATTTACTTTTTAGACGCTCTTTGTTAGCAAAGCAGGAAAAGCCAGTGGCCAGGGAAAAGCCCACAGAATCAGAGAAAATCATGCCACTGTTCAATTCAGTTGATCACTCCCAAAGGACTTTAAATATTATTCTCTAGCCTTATACAAAATATTTCAACCTTTATCATAATAATTTTATTTCCAATTAATATAAGATATGGAAGTCTGCATTTTTAATATCTTTGTATGCCTAGAATTTAAATATGACATTGATTTAATTAAATTCCCAAAATTCCTTTTCCCTAGCAGGAAGAATATAGGAAATATGTTTATAATGCTCTTAATTTCCCCTATGGCGTTAACTGTGATTATAGCACACATTACACATTAAATTATATTTCCTAGACAGCTTACTATTTCCTTTGCTGAATAGATAAGTTCCTAATTAAGCTTTTCTAGCTGGTTGGCTAAGTTATAGCCTCTTACTAATGAGAACATGGTCTTCATTTGATGTTGTGGGAATATATCCACCTTTAGCTACTATATCACATATGTGCTCCCTTATTCACAATGTTTACCCAGTGCTCAATAAATTGTCAAAGTGATGCAGGTACCCAGTGAATGGTGGCCAAATAAACAAATCCATGACTGTAGCAGTCATCAGTAACTGATTAAATGACTCGATTTATTTCACTAATTTAGAAAAAAATCATCACTTGATCTTTTAGTAAAGAATGATTTATCCTTTGACACTAATTCCCACCATTTTAAAGACAGGGCAGCATTATAGTCAAATTTCAGCATAGACAGGTTTCATGCCAAACTTAGCTGAATACACTTTTGATTTTATGGAGAATCTATGCACTTACTTAGGAAACAGTAGTAAATCACCCACAGTAGTAACCAGAGGCATGAAATGTATTAGGTTTATACATTTGGTTACTTTTTTTCATCTAAGTAACCAAAATTTAAAAGTTAAAAAACGATGAGTTCTCCTTCGTTAATATTTTTATAATTCAGCGTTTTAGATACATTTTGAAAAAAATCTAACGTTCCAAACAAACTATAATATTTATAGACCCTGCCCTGTCGGTTTCACTCAGTGGACTTAAGTCGGGGCCATAATCTCCATATTTCAATAAGTTCTATTTCAGTTGTTTCCAGCCAGGGATAATTTTGCTCCTGTCAACACATACAGGTGAATGTCTCAATAGTTGGAGTTATTTTTGGTCGTAATGCTCAAGATAGTTAGAGGTGCTACTACCATCCAGGAAAGAGAAGCAAGGGATACTGCTAACACCCTAGAATGGCAGGCTGAGAGATATTGGTGTGTGTTGGAAAGACAGAGAGAGCAAAGTCTGTGATGCCAACTCATCCAGGGCTGGACACACGGAGGCTGAATCAATCCTGGAAGAAACTCCTTTAGAGGCAGTTTCCATTACTAAAAGTACTTTATTCTACAGTGATGTTGGTTGGAGGTATTGGTGAATCATCTGTTTACTGAACAGCATAAACGCTTACAGTAGCTTATGTTGCTAAGTCACCTGAAAACTTAGAGAGCAACTCCTAGACAACAAAACAAACATAAAGAGTACTACCACTACCTCCACCACCACCATGAAAAGCCAAATCAAACCAACAAACCAACCTAAAAAATAAACAAAAAAAGATTCAAATGTTGATTTCACTCAGTTAAATATTCTCTCCCTGGCTGGCCAAGTAGTTCATTGGTAGATCAGGTGTCTAAGAAACAAGGTCCAGGTTTTGATCTCCATTCTAATGCCCAACATACACAGAAACACACACACACACACACACACACACACACACACACACACACGTTCCCTCCCTTTAATATATAATTATATGCATTTGGGATTTACTCACAAAAACTCTAACACAGTATAGTTTTATCTCTCATTGATGTTTTTTGACAAATTTCATTATAGTTTCAACTGACTTCTTCACTTCTATGTGCTAGAGGAGGGTTCACTATTTAAGAAGCCTTGATGCCCAACCATAAAGGCTAGAATTAGTATCCTAGCCCTCTGTTAGAAACATTCTACCTACAAACACCTGTAAGCCTGTCTCTAAGGAAGATGGTGGGATTTGGAAGATCACTGGGTCTTTATGGCTTCCACCTTTGCTAAGAAAACATGAATTTCAGGGATAGGGAGAGACCATGCCTCAAATAAACACAAGGAAGATGGTAGAAAAGCATGCCAGACTCCTCTTGGCACACACTCAAGTACACACACCCACATAGACATGTGCATATACTCGCATAAACAGATTTGCAGAAATAAATATAATAAATATTTTTAAAAGACTATTGCCAGTCCAGGGATATGGAAGATGACAATCAGAAGTAAAACATGTGCCTTACATGTACAAAAGCCTGGGTTTGAGCCTCCACTAACCCCAAAAGATATTTTGTTCTCCATACAATAATTGTAGAAATCTGACTTTGCAACACATTTTAAAATAGAACGTAATGTGACAGTTCTCTTTAGGGCATCAAATATCCTCCACTAATTAATCATTTGTTTCCTTAAAATTAAATTATTATCCTCCAGTGTTTCAGGAAAAATGTAAGCCTCCTTTTCTAAAACTTTAATATGAATGCACAAGAGTCATTTCTTTAACCAGCTGTGGTTGATTTACCATTTAGCAGAACAAATTAAGAACTTATCAGTAATTATGAAAATAATTTCCTTCTTATATTAAAATACTTTTCAGGGCTTCAGTTTAGCACATCATTATTCTGGGAGGTGTAGGTGTTGTTGAAAGGCAGTGTGAAAATAAGACCCTGAATTATGAATTCATCTTGTGAATGCTGAATCACTTTGTATTTTCTGTGGCAAAACAACCTACTTCTTGGTGGAAAGAGCACAGGAAGAACACTTTAATTTTCAAGAACACCCAGCAGTGTGTACAATGTATGCACTGAACTAGACAACAGCGCACTTTGAAATGATATCTTATAGTTTCTTTATGTGATTGTTTAGTTTATATAACATTTCTATGACTATAGAGAAGGTGAAAATACATAAATTTGATATAATATTAAATCATTAATTCCATTTTAATTCAGTAAACATTTATTAAATACTCTGGTCCGGGCATCCGTGGTTTGTACTAGAAAAACTGAAATGCCATGACAAACCAAGGGATTCAAAGAAATCCACGGATGAAGATAGGCCCTCCAGGGAAAGTTAATGTTATAATAATGAACCTCTCAAAAAATAGATTTTCTTGTGTTTAGTATTTGAAGTAGAGCAAACATTTTGAAAACTTTCAGGTCAGGCCAAACAATTTATCAACTCAGGAATTGCACTGAGCTAAACTTTTTCCTTATCGAGCTGGCTAGAAGTTGATTGCTCATCTACAAGACCAGTGCACAATTCCTCCGACATCTTTCTAAATAATGGGATGTAGTTTCTTCAATTAGCGACACAGTTTATCCATTTCTAGACCATTTATCAGGATATTTCATGTCTATTTTCCTCATTCCCATTTGCATGCAGAAGCTCCTTTCCTTTCCAGTCATGGTCGTACACTTGCACAGCTCTAGTGGACTGGGTATTTTTCTGAACAACAGAAGGTTATGGCTAAGAGCTCTAAATGCTGAGAAATCCAAGAGCAAGGTGCCAAGTTATTTAGTGTCTGGTCAAGGTGTATTTCTAACACACCATGCCTTCTCCAGGGTACTCGTTACTGCTGCCTGTGCTGTAGCAAAATATTTGACAAAAGCAACTCGAAGAAAACATTAATTTGTGGTGGCGCACGCCTTTAATCCCAGCACTTGGGAGGCAGAGGCAGGCAGATTTCTGAGTTCGAGGCCAGTCTGGTCTACAGAGTGAGTTCCAGGACAGCCAGGGCTACACAGAGAAACCTTGTCTCAAAACGAAACAAAACAAAACAAAACAAAACAAAAAACAAAACAAAACAAAACACATAATAATAATTGGGCTCATGGGTTTAAAAGGCAGACAAATCCATTATAGGAGGAAAGCATGGACACTCTCAATCTTTCCACAGCAAGCTAAGAGAGGTAAAGGGTAGTACCCTGCTTACTTCCCCCATCTCATGGAGACTGAAACCCCATCCCATGGCAGAATGCCCTCTACATTTAGACTGGGTCTTCTCTTCACCTTTAAGTCTTTCTGGCAAAACTTTAAAGGCATACCCAGAGGTCTGTTTCCACATTACTGTCAATTTGATAATGAAGATTAACTGTCACATGTGAAACAAAACAAACAAACAACAAAAAGACAAACACATTCTCGTGGGACTCTGAGAATGCATGATATACTATTCCATCTCCCGCCCCCAACAACTGCATGCAGACTATTTCAACATAGAAAATTTGGGAGATGCAAATGTCTTGTCCCGGCTGTTGCACCATCAACTATTCAGTGTGTAAGTTGTTCGGACAACCAAAATAATCTTTTAGTAATAGATTCCTTTATGTTTAGTAGATGGTGACAACATTAAAGTCCAGTCTATCTTCCAATCTTATGTATCTTCCTTGTTTTGACAATGAAAATGAAAATAAGAAAGATTCTCTCAATATCCAGCAAATATTGATGTTTCCCAGGACTGTTTCCTGTCTTCCATACAGCATCTATATTCAACTTATAAATTATAGAGGACCCATGCATGCATTTAATCTCAGGAAGAAAGCTGACTGTTTATAGGCTTTGGTAAGCAATAATTTTCCAAAGTAAATTAGGGGAGTATATACTACATTATGATTATATGCTTGATAGAGTGGCTTACACTTTATGCAAGGAATCACTTGTATAAGGATGCCTATTTATTTTCTGGATTTTGCTGGATTAATAAAATTCTATGCATTTACTTATAAAACAGCTCCTGCGTGACTATTATGCTCTTGACATGGTTGAAATTACATATGTGTATGTAGCAATTCTTCAACCCTACTGTTTAAACTTTCTGTTCCACTCATAACCAACCAATGAAGCAACAAAATTTTGGGACCAAGTTTCAAGTCCTTGTATGTGTTTACAAATAACATTTCTTAAATCCTACTAAACACAAGTTCATCTTTTGATCATAATTGTTATTTTTTGAGTGAAAAAAGACGAGTGACAAGAAACTGTCCTTTCCCCCTTGACACAGCCTACTAAACCCACTATTCAGGAACAATGCTGGCTTTGTGAGGTTTGTGGGAATTCAGGACAACAATTTTCCTGATTTTTCTCCCAAACAAAATTAAACTGTAGCAAGATAAAAAAGAAAGACATTGTAGAATGCAATTACACACTAGAGGAGATGTTTGTATGAATTAGAAGAGAGGGTAGAGAGCCTCATATGTATTACCTGTTGAAGATAACAATATAATTTAAGTAGAGATTTCCAAATTACTTTATATTCATAGACTGTGCTTTCATGTATTTTAAATGTTTTCTTTGGGTTTCAATATTTGCAAATTCTCATCTGTGATAGCAACTCAGCTTGACTCCAAGTATGGTTTGCAAAATATTGTGACTTGATTTATAACCCTCATGCATAATTACTTCATAGTACATTATATCAACAAATGAAAAAAATAAGCTTTACTTTCTCTTGAAATCATTAACACTACATACATTCTTCTATGACAAGCATCCACTGGTATTTTCCCAGAAGTCTTTGAAGCTGTACGTACAACTCATGATTTTATTTAGGAAATGTGAAAGTAATTTTACATAGGTCTCATGATAATGAATGTTCATTCAACCTACATTTTAATTATTTTTTAAAAGAACTAATCAACATTCTAAGATACACACACACACACACACATACACACACACACATACACACACACACACGTGTATTTATGACTACTTGCTGTTTACATACTGTTTGAATGTATTCATAAGGATTTGCATTGGACTTTTCTTTCAAATAGGGTGGGATTAAGAGGAAGAGCCTAGTTGAAGTTATGATGTCACTGGGGGGCTCTCTCTTCTTTCCCTCTACTGTCATGTCATCTGCCATGAGGTCATTTTGGGAACCAATTCTATTTTGTTTAGGCATTCAGACATCAGAATGTGAGCCATATCATTTTCCCAGCCTCAAGTATTTCATTCAAGTAATAGAAAATATACTAGCAACACCTGTTCAATAACATCTAAGAATAATCATTAGCTTAGATTAATTATTGAGAATTGATAGCAAGTATGTGGAAAGTACATTTTCACTGTGGTATGCATGAAGAATGCTGATAATTAAAATAGAGGAAAGAAATTGCTTACTTAATATTAAAGAAGATGTTCAGTCTATTGTTTAAAAATGCAGGAGTAAATGAAATTTTAGCCCCAGTCATTCAAATTGCAAAACAAAAACAAAAAGCCAAACAGTTCACACATTATTTAATTTTAATCACAGGAAACTTAAATTTTTTCATCGTTAAAACATTAAACCACAGATATTATTAACTTAAAAACTTGACCGGTAGCCTATCTTTCTAGTAACTTCCAGATTATTCTTAATAATAGTATGGGCATTAATATTTTAACAATATAAACCTTGAATTCTGTCAAAAGAGCATGTTGGGGGCCATCTCAGAGACCCTAAGAACATTATGAATTGGTGTGAAAGATCAGACAAGTTTGAAAGTTTCTTATTATTGATTTTATGTAATATTTAGTTTATGCAAATACTTAACAATCCAAGTTTGATGACTTTCTGACGTAAATGTAGACTACGTTGGTGCAAGGTTAGTTTATCCAGTGTTCCTTTTGATGCAGACACTGAGCAGAGACTCTGTGGCACCTAAGAATCAACTGATAACACTGCTTTTCCTAATTTTCTTTAATTATTTTTCCCTTATCAATATTGAGGACATCCTGAGTAGTATGACTCCTTTAAAAATTCTTTCTGTAGCATGAAGTCCATGATATGAATAAACAATATAACAAGGCAACGTTTGGTTATTTCTCCCACCGAGAAGCGAATGAATTGGACAACATAGTCATGTAGCAAATGTTAATTGAAATACCTATGTTGTTTTAGCCATAGAGTACTGCTTCTTGTGATTATTATCACTATTCTGTAAAACAGGCAATGTTTTGATTTAGAGACTAATATAGACCATAAAGAAGTCGAGGTATTTCTGAGATATTAATGTATGCTATGCATGATTATAGTAACAAATGGTTAACTATTTTTCATAGTTTTAAATGTATAAGCAGCCTACACTGGAAAACTGGGAGTCCTTACTCCCTGATAGTTTTTTTTTTAATAATGAAAATGACATTGAACAATATTATGGCCTCTTTAGAACATTATTCACCTGGCAAGAAATTGACTATAGAAAACTACGATCTACTATCATTGTAAGGATATATAGCTAGGACATTGTGTACAGATAAGTCTAACATGTTTTCATCTATACATTTGATTTTACTTTTTTTTTTTTTTTTTTTTTTTTTTTTTGGTTTTTTCGAGACAGGGTTTCTCTGTGTAGCTCTGGCTGTCCTGGAACTTACTTTGTAGACCAGGCTGGCCTCGAACTCAGAAATCCGCCTGCCTCTGCCTCCCAGGTGCTGGGATTACAGGCGTGTGCCACCAACGCCCGACTTGATTTTACTTTTAAAAATGTCAAAGTAAACATGAGCTTTGTTTGTATGTATGCATGTACTCCACAAGTGAGATTAATGCCCAAAGACATCCAAAGAGGGTATCATATGTCTTGGAAGGTTTTAAGCTATGATTTGGGTACCAGGAATTGAACCTAAGACTTCTACAAAATCAGTAAATGCTCTTAACAGCCGGGCTATCTCCACAGACCCTCAGCTTTAAATTTTAGTACTATCCAAAAATATTAAAGAATCTATCGATGTGGTAATTAAATATTTTAATACATTAAGCAAACTGATTAAAAACAAACAAAGAAAAACTATTGTTTTAAATAAATAAATTAGACTGTATTTTGTGGCCAAGGCTGTTTGCTGTTTTAATATCAGGTAATGTTTCCTTTTCATTCCATTATCTTTACCAGTTTCCCGGCATCACACAATTTAATTGAAGAGTTAGAATAAAGATCATTCAAGGATCTGGGAAAAGGACATTTAGGGAATACACAGAAGAAAAGAATACATAGGATTTTGGACAAGGAAAATTCTATCACCATTCATGGAGCTTTGTAAATGACCCAAGAAGTAAATGAAAGGATCTTGCAGGGAACTTGCCAAATCAGCACAACAGCACCTTGGAATAAGTTGAATGACTATGCATATAATAATTCCGCTAAGCTACATGCTTTATTTTTCTGATCTTAACAAAAGAGAATAGTTTACCTATGATGGCCTATATGTCAAGTGTTTGAGGATGTTGACTTATTCGTGTGTCAAGACTTTCAGTGGTGAAACATACAATAGGTTCTCCAGTTGTCAAATGAATTAGTGACTATATAGTGCCCTTTTACAAAATCTGTTAGTAAGTGGGAATTTACAAGTATTAATGTAGCTTACTTATTGTCTTCAAATAACCAAACACAGGTGGGAATTTTAGACTGCTGTGATATTGAACAGAAAACGTAAAGTCTATAAAACATGTATTCTTAAGATCCTTTGAAGTAGTATTTCCTGAGAGAACTATTATGTGACACCAATGTGCTGGTTAACTTAGGTGGGAGGAGACATACATTTCTATTTATCTTCCCAGAAATAAGAACTTTAAAGAACAAATTTGGCATTTTAATTCTGCTAAAAAAACTCTGGACTATAAGTAAAAATCATGATCTAGTGTGCTTGCTCCTTGTGTTCACAACACAGGACTGGTCCAGGTATGCCAATCAATACAGTTAGAGACATCCTGAGTTCAAGAAATATCATCAAGAACAGGAAAATATTAGCCTTTGGGAAATATTCCTTCACCCTTAGCCTCAAGAAATTTTCAGCCATAATTTGGATAGGACAATTAACATTTCATAACTTAGTACCCTAAAACAATAAAGTATTATGAGTGAAAATTTGAGGGGGGAAAGAGAGTATTAATGGACATACAAAGAGTTCAAATAAAATTTTTTAGTCAGATTATGAAATCAATTGTATTTACTGAGTTAAAAAAGACACAAATATTAATAGATTTGGACTAGAGATATGGTTAAGTGGTTAGGAGTGCTGGCTGCTTTCCAAGAGGACCCAGGCTCAAATCCCAGCACCCAATTTGGCATCTCAAAACCATTTATAAGTTAAGTCCAAAGGTTTTGTGCATGTTCCTGGTGCATAGATATACATGCAAGAAAAATACCCATGCACATAAAATAAAGAGATTAAAAGATAATATGCCCATAGAAAAATAGGGAATCTGCAAAGTAATAGATTAAAAGTCATCAAATAGAGTTTCTAGAAATGTGACAATTATTAATTTACACATATGCTTTGTGGAAGATCAACAATATAGTCAAAACTGAAGGCATAATTAGTAAACTGGATGTCCCATTAAAATGGATAAATGAGAGATTATATAATTGTCCTTCTGCATCACTAACAATATTCCTGAGGCTGGGTAAGTGCATAAACAATAGAACTTTATTCTGGAAGAACAAAGTTAGGAGCCTGTATTTGGTGATGTCTGGAAGCCCTGAGGTGGCAGAAGGCATCAGAAGGCAAAAGAGAGCATGCAGCATCCTCTCTTTGTATGAAGCAACCAGCACACAGTTATGGAGCCCACCGAGATGATATTATTTATCTTCATTGTCCCCAAAGGCCCCTCCTGTGAGCACCATAGTCACAGTTTTCACCTTCTTGATAACACATGGTAGAAATCTAACTTCCACACATGAACTCAAACTATACTCAGATCACTGAAGAGGAACAAAAAATATAATGCTAAGCAGAAACGTGGGAGAGAGGTGATGAGACCAGAAGGTCAAGAGAAAACTTTCAGAATTCTACATGAAGATGAGACAGGATACAGGAGAAGTTGTGTTTGAAAAGATGACTCACTCCAGAGGTAATGAGGCACCAATTCTCTCTACCCTTGGGTAGCCCATGCTGACCCAAGTTTACAAACATTTTCATTAATTTATTCAGATGTGAACTATAATCAATATTTCTTGTGTGCTAGAAAAGGAAAAAACGCTTGAAAGTTGTGTTTTTGACCGTGGTGGGTGACTTGTTTAACATATACAAGAGTGAAAGACTACACATTTTAGTACTTGTGGGTACTGTAGCCTTTGCTCTGACTCAGCTTTGTGGTTGTATATAGTACAACATCCCCAAACAACAAGGAGGCTTTGCCAGCCTCATGGAACTTTATTTCACAAGAGTAGAAACAGTAGTGAGTCATGCCACAGACTGGGTTTTCCCAATCTCTGTGACGGAGGGTCATGGCAAGGGACAACAAAAAAAAAATCATGCATCATTTCCCTAGTCTTGGGTGTGCAGTAAAGGAACCTTGGTAATTGACACAGTGTGCTGCTAGCATTATGGTACTTATGTAAAAATTTAAAAGGGTTCATTCACATACTAACAAATTTAAGAAAGCTTCTTCAGGAAGTTAGACACTTGAGGGTTAACAATATAAAAATCTATGCTGCAATTTAAAACATCATTTTAAAAAAGTTTTAAGGATAAAAAGGGAAACTTTCCTAATGGAAGCTCAAAACAGGGCCATTTTGAATTATGACTTTGAGAAAACATATATTTATGGTGCTTCCTCAAACAAGAATACATACTAAGGTTGAAAAACACAAATATAGACTTTTCTGTTGAGTTTAGTTTATTGTGTTTTCTTACACTGAAACTTTAATCTCATAATTTTGAAGGGAAATTCATTTTGTACTGCCTGCCTCCTTTTTTGAGACAGGGTGGGATCTGGAAAGTACCAATTTGGTTTTCATAGCAATCTTCTGGAATTGGAGGTATAGACAGCTGTGAGGTACCATATGGGTGTTGTGAACTAAATTCAGATCTTATAAAAAAACAAGTGCCCTTACCTGCTGAGCAATCTCTAGAGCTTCAATTTAAGCTTTAAAAAAATCTGCATTCTACAATAATTATTGAGCCAAAAAGAGCAAAATCTGTTTCAAAATAGTTTATATATGTAGTATCTAATGTGAGTCAATTAATAAGCTTCTTCAGGTATCACCAAGAAATAGATTATATTATAAATAGGATTGAAACATGAAGTATGAGCCTGATGCATGATCAGTTCTAGTTTCTAACAATCGATAGAAACACTCCTAGGCTGTTAATGCAAAGTAGAAGCAGGGGAATTTTTAACTAGCGAATATGCCTAGGATGCAGGCTAGCCCCCATCTTTACACCAAGCTGGCTAATGGGTAGGTGTTGGACATATAGCACCATAAGCATGTACAGCAGCATTCAAAGTATAATGTATAAGAAATATAAAGCTTGTTTCTTACAGTGCTTGCAAAGGCAAAAAGCAAACAGTTCACTAACTATTAAACGAGGAAAAAATGGCACCCAGAAGACCAGTTAGAATGCTTTCAGGCCTTGCCCATTTTCATTATTACTCCAGACCTAATTCTCAGAGTCACCCATAGCAATAAAACTGCACATCATGGGCAGCTTCCCCAACCTTCTTCATGCCTCCTGTGAATCCCTCAGAACTTCTTTCCCTGACTTCCCATTCCTCCAGCATCCAACCCCAGCATCCCCCCCCATAAATACATGAGACATGTGCGCTAGAAAAACAAGCAACACTCAGCAAACACAATCTTCAAAAATCTAGAATGGTAAAAGAAAACAAGGAAAAAACTCCAGCTCAGCCAAGAAAAACCCAGAAGTCAGCACTTACACCCAGATGCCTAGATGCTCACATAAGAATACAACCAATGTATCTCAAAGTCCAGCTATCCCACTACAGCAGGTTCTGAAGTACAAGAAAATGACTATATAACCCAAGCATGGTGGAAAAGGTGATCTCAGATCAGAGTCCCACTCAGCTAACTTATTGTCTGTGCTTTCAAAGTCAGGCCGATCTCTAAATTCATTTGCAATGTTAAAAAAAATGTGCTTTTTAAAGAATCATCTCTGAATTCATTTGCAATGTTAAAAACTGTGCTTTGTTAAGAATCAAGGAACACCAATATGAACAAACAAGTACCCCCCAGAGCCTCCAGGGACTTAATCACCAACCAAAGAGTACATGGCTCCTGCTGCATTTGTAGCAGAGGATGGCCTGGTTGCACATCAATGAGAGGAGAAGGCCCTTGGACCCAAGAAGGCTCATTGCCTCAGGGTAAGGGAATACCAGAACAGGGAAGCAGGAGTGGGTGGGCTAATAAGGGGGGGGATGGAATAGGTAGTTTTAAGAGAGGAAACGAAGAAAGGGGAAAGAGGATAACATTCAAAATTTAAATAAAGAAAATATCTACTAAAACAAAGAGAATCAAGGGACTGGTGTGTTGAATGCTGATTCCATTCATGGGATAATCAAAAGGGAACTTGGAGTAAATGACTGAATTGATATGTAAGTAAAAGACTGGGCTTTAGTTTGTAAGAACTGGGTTATGTAGATAAGTTAAAGCTATCTTGAGCAGAACACAGACCAGCAGCTTGTATTCTGTGATTATTTTTCCTACTCTCAACCCTCCTCTCTGGAATCACTCTCTAAGCCAAGGCTGGTCTTTGGGACATGCATAATTTTTACCCTGCATAAAACTCCAACTATATTAAAGACCCCAACATAAAACCAGACATACTGAACCTGAGAGAAGAGAAAATATGGAACAATGTTGAATGCATTGGCTCAGAAAATGCTTTCTGAACAGAACACCTATTAAGCAGGCACTAAGATCAATAATTAATAAATTGGACCACATAAAACTGGGAAGCTTCTGTAATTGAAAGAACACTATCAATTGGACAATGAGGTAGCCTAAGGAATGGGAAAAGATTTTTACCAACTTCACATCTGATAGATGTCTAATATCTAAAATATATAAATAACTCAATAAACTAGGTATTTAAAAAAACAAATAATACAATTTAAAATGTGGGCAAAAGATCTGAATGGGAAATTATTAATAGAGCAATCTGAAATGGCTGAGAAATGCTTAAGGAAATGTTCAACATTCTTATCCATGAGAGAAATCCAAATCAAAATGATTTTGAGATATTATCTTCTACCTGTCAGAATGAATGGCTAACTTCAATAACATAAATGACAGCTCATGTTGGCAAGGAAGTAGATTAACGGTAACACTCCTCCACTGCTTGTAGGAGTGCAAACTTGTAAAGCCACCATGGAAATTAAATATAGTGGTTCTTTGGAAAATTAGGAATTGATCTACTCCAAGACCCAGTGGTAACTCTTGGGCATATTCTTAAAGGACTTTCTATCCTAACACAAAGATATCGGCTCAACTATGTTCATTACAGCTTATTTATATAAGTCAGAAACTGAAATCAATCAAGGTTTCCCTCAACTGAAGGATAGATAAACTGAAGAAAATGTAGTACATTTATATATTGTTGTATTTTTCAGTGTTTTTATTTTTAAAAGCATGAAATTTGCAGACATATTAATGCAACTAGAAATACCATCTCGGGTGAGGTAACCCAGAGCCAGAGAGACAAGTATTGCATGCACTCATTTGAAAGTGGCTATTAGCTGTTAACTAAATGATAATCATGCTATAATCCCTAGTAGGTAATCTATAGTGTGGAAGTATGAATTTCCTTCAGAAGAGGAAGAAGGAAAGGTTCTGAATGTGGTTTGTTGGCCAGTGGGGATGGGAGCAAAAGGGATCAGGTGTGGGCTGGGAGATAGATGAAGGAGAGAGAGTGGAGAGAGACAGCTGGAATTGAGGGGGGGTTCTTAGGGGGTGTTGTAGTGTGGTAGAAACCTCCTATAACCTATAAAGGTAACCCTGAAGAACTCCTAGTGATGGAAGAAATGGAGTCTGACCTGGCTTTTTGTAGCCAGACAAGTCTTCAAGTGGTGGAACTGGGTTGCATTTGGTTGAATTGTTGGCCAAAGAAATCCCATGGAGATCTCTAAACCACCTACGCTGATGCTAGGACATAAGGTCACTTTTTGAAAACTGACAATTTGTGCACAGCTAAATGAACATAGAGTCTTAACCCTAAGTCCTAGTGCCTTAGGTGCAAAAGGTACTCTGCAGGTACAGAAATAGAGAAACCTAGATAACCCAGCCACAAATCCCTGCACTTAAAATCTGTCCTGCCTGCAAGATGTGCTGGAGCTATGGTGGCACAGAACGCGTGTGAGTCGCCAAACAATATTTGGTTTAATTTGAAGTCAATGTCACAAGAGATAGCTCATGTCCTACATTGCCTGCATGGCCAGGAACTGGAGACTGAATAGCCCAGAGACTTAGGGTAGAAAAGAACGAGACTGGAAAAAAAAACCTCAATGAAATGATTCTGAATGATATTGTGCTATACTCGTAGATTGGTATCATGTCCAGGTGTCATCAGAGAAGCTTCCAGAGAGGCATCAGAAGCAAACGAAAGTAGATGCAGAGACCCACAGCCAGACAATATGCAAAAGACAGTCTACAGTTGAGGTCTCCATTGGGTCTCTCACCTCAGAGATCAGGGAATCCAGCAGAGGTGGAGAGGAAAGGGTGTAGGAGTCACAGAAGATGGAGAACACCATGAGAACTTGGCCAAGTATGTGGGGCTCACATGGGCTTGCAGAGACAGAAAAGTCAAGCACAGGGTTTGCATGTGCACCAGGTCCTCTGCATATACATTATGGCCATTTGTTGTGTTTTATTGTGGGATTACTAACATTGTGAGCTAGAATTTGGAGGTAAAGACAGTAGGACATCTGTAAGTTTGAGGACAGCCTGGTCTACATAACTAGTTCTAGGGTACCCAAGTCTATATTCTGAGACTTCAAATATAAATAAACTAATGAGATGTTTATTTCTTCCTATTCCTGTATAGAGAGAAATCTTACTGTCTATCCACTATCAATTTCCTTTGTAAGTTTATCTTCAAATGTAATTACTGTATCACTAAAATTATTCTACATCTTAACAAGAAATACAATTAAATTGAATAGATGTGAAACGAAGTTATAGGGTTGCCTTGTTTAAACTTGTTTAGGAAAGATTTTTAGCCCACTCTGGAAAAAATTGTGATGAGAAGAATTCTCTCACTCTGAAAAACTGTTTGATCCTTTGACAGATTTATCAAGGAAGTTAAGTGAGAGAAATACTGCTCTTCCTGGATGATCTGTTTAGTGATGCAAGAACACATACATCCCCTCCTCAACGGTTTCCCTCAAGGATCATCATGTGTGAGCTTAATTTTGCCAAGCTACTGATGTTCTCTGAGATAGATATTGCTCAACTCCCAAGCAGATGCTGAGAAAAAAAGTGTATGATTGATTTCTGAGATTAACCCTAACCCCAGATATCACACACTAATAGCTTTATAAATTAAAACTAGTACCTGCTTTCTGAAAGGAAACCAAAAGAGATATCAACCTGGGGATGCTTCTTGTCATGTTGAAGTGTCCCATTAGTAGTTCTAATTATTTTTTTTCACAGTTCTGACATCGATAAAGTCACATATTCTATTCAGTAAAAAATACCCCTCAAGTTTCTTATTATTCCAATCAAGTTGCTAATTATTCATAGACATAAACAAACAGTCTCAATATGGTTTCACCAAAAAATATAAAATAATCATGGATTTTTCTTTAGCAGAAAACATTCATTTAGATTTGCTATAACCTTTTACCCTTTTTGGTAATGAAACATCCCAAGTAATTTAGAATACACAACCAATATTTTCCCTAGCATTTGGGTAAGGTAGCAAAGTTTTGGGAAATCTTACTATGATAAATTTCTCAATAATATTTTTAAACAAAAGCATCAATGACATGCATCAGAGTATTCAGCCCATGTTATCACCAGAGCAAGTTTGGTTTCTTCTTATGGTTCTAGGGTTCCAAAGACAAGCCATAAACTATCAGAAATTATGCCCCAAATAATTAATATTACTGACTTTGTCCTCATAAAAAAATTAATTTAAAAATTTCACCAAGTACTTTAGGCTCAAACATAATTATAATTCCTAGAATTCTAACAACATTCCCTTTCAGACTCTGATGAGAAACTGTAGCATCATAAACAATCTTAGAGATAGATCATATTTAGAATGAATAGCACTGAGAAAATGTTCCAAGAACACACATCTGGCAGTATTATATGTGGGCCTCATTTGGCATTTATTGGGCCCCTATTCAACAAAACAAATCAAAGCAAAGAAAAAAAAGTTTGGAATACACATGACTCTAAGAATTAGCTTCCCTTTTTTTTTTTTACTTTTCTCCATCAAAACCTCAAGAGTTATTGCTCTGATCATGAGCTTAACCAGACACTGCAAATAATTATAAGAATAACAATAAAAACATGGGAGCCTCTTCATTTTGTTTAGTGCCATTACTTGCTTTTGTATGCAGGAATTCATAAAGTATAGGAATAAATATTAAAAATCATTCAGTTAAATAAATGTACACCTGGTAATGTCCATATATATATTTTATATTACTCCTGTAACAGACTTTAGGTCACGAGTAGTCTAGTTAAATGGTCAGAGACCTCGCTGTTTCCTGCTGCAGTGCTAACCTGAACAAGATGTATTAATCATGCTACCCTGCAGACTCAAGAGGAAAGGTGTCTACAGAGAAAAACCCTCATCCCCATTGTATTAAAATCCAGTTAAACATCAGATAGCTAAAATTATTTGATGTACTTTGAAAATTAATCATAATGAACTATTACAAAGCATCAGCCACTTACGATTTTGAGTCATCCCATAACACGCAATATGGATTCAAAGTGCCCTAAAAATAATCAGAGAATAAAATATACCATAAGTCCACATATGAAAACTGATGAATTGTATGAAATACAAAATGAAGGAGGACTTGATAATCTCGCAGTGAAAGACATGTTAAAGATATACCACACAGTATTTTTTCCTGTGAGAAATTTACATTTTCTTTACCACATTTTGTGAAATTCTAGCAAAGCAATATCTTTATTCCAACTATAATTGTTATTTAGCTTGTTGAAAAAGAAAAACAAATGCCCCATGCACTGAATAGATCCTTGTTACAGTGATTTCTATGTCACATTTATTTCTCTGATTATAATTGTTCGATTACTTTATGAAGACCAAAGTATTGACAACATTTATAATTGAGCAAAATTTCCTGCATTACACATGTGATCACACCACCTCCATGTCATCTACTAGTTAGCTTTTTCCAGAGAACAGGATTGTGCTAACGGCCCATTATCAGGGTCCTGTAACAACCAGAACTATAATCAACAGATCATACTTTAGTGAGGTTTTATGTAGTGAAGCTCAAGGAATAGGAATTTTATGCATTTGAATGATGATGTGTTGAGTACCCACCATAACCTTTAGGATAAAAGATGGGTTTTCTACACTGAGTCAATCCAAGTAATTTTTTGAATAGTTCTGATACTGGAAAATTCTTAATTCCTGTTCAGAGACCCACCATCCCCTCCCCCTGAAACTAACTCAATTCTTTCTATAAAATATTTACATATTTAAAAATTCTATCATGGTCCCAAAGCGTTACTTATCCATTAAACGCAACCTGTGGTTTCATGTTCTCTTATTCTTTATAATACACACTTCCTGAAACCCATCTTAAAAGTCCATTTAGTGAAATCATTCGCTTGAGTCCAATCTGTGCATAGCAAAGTGGTACTATTTCATTTCCAATTCAGAAAACATGTTTATAATAATTCAAATTAAAGATTATATCAGCTAGTTGTTTAATCTCTAAAGCGGAGTGGTATTACTCACATTGCTTCTTACACAGACATTTATTGGGAGCATTTTAATTTTAATTTTTTTTGGCATCCAACACATTCATTATTGTTTCTAAGCTTTGAATCATTGCAGCATTAAAATACAAACATGACTATGTCTTTATCAAACTAAGACAATGGTAAAAATACTGAACAGGCCAACACAGATTAAAAGTACAATGCCAACATGGGGCACTGTGCTTTTTTTTCCAAGTATACTTATTCATTAGGGAACAAGCAAGGATGGGGCCCTGAAGTTTATAATTATAGGGTTTATAGGAACTTTCTGAATGTCTAGGAATGAGTCATGGAGGGACAAGTGATATTTGTCAGGTCAACTTATAAATAAATTTTATTAGAATTAAAAAACAGTATCACTAAAGTTTATGAAATCCACTAAGCCTCATTTATTTGTTATCAATTTTATTTTATTTCACGTTTTTATTTTCTATATTCTTTGTTTACATTCCAAATGATTTTCCCTTTCCCGGTTCCCCCCTCCCCATAAGTCCCATAAGCTCTCTTCCCTCCACCTGTTCTCCAATCATCCCCCTCCCATTTCTCTGTCCTGGTAATCCACTACCATGCTGCATCAAGCCTTTCCAGGACCAGGGCCCTCTCCTTCCTTCTTCTTGGGATACGTGAATTGTGTGTTAGTAACTCTATCATGAACAATAACACAATTTTACTTTCAAAACAACATACCCAAGACATCTTACTTCTTGTCAAACAAGACAAGTCAGAAACTATGCTTTGAGCAACTACCTAGTATATAATAAATATACTTCCTTTCCTGAAATAAATAAAAAAGGAAACCAAAAATAAATGGCCATAATCCTATAGCAGGTGAAAAAGAAACAATGCCTATGGGATGTTTCTATAACACATGGAGGGATTCATATATCACAAGGCAGATATTTCTGACCATGAAACATATAGTCTGTGCTAATTAGAGAAGGCTTTATGAAGGGCATAGTCCTCCTCACATTTTTCAAGCAAGCAGTACATCTTCATATTCATAACAGGGTGCTGAAAGGATGTACATCATTGATTTCTCCCTCTATCAGGTCTTATCTGGTTGTCCTTGCATTCATGAATCTAATAATTTTTCTGATAAATTCTAAATAGCTAAGATGCTCTATAAACTCTAAATAGCTAAAATGTTATAGCATATAGATATGTATTATTCATCTAATATTTCATTCCAAGGGGCTCATTATCCTTGGTTTATTACAATTTTGTTGAGGATTTGGAAGTATACATTTCATAAATATTTAAGCCAAGTGTAGGTGAGAAATATGCTTTTAGCTAAGAATTAAGTTACATCTTTTGTATGACACTTGTTATATGCTGTTTTTTTTCTTTTTGATTGAATATTTTCTTTATTTACATTTCAAATGTTTTTCCCTTTCCAGGTCTCCCCTTTGGAAATCCCCTCTCCCCCTGCCACTATGAGGGTGCTCCCCACCTACCCACTTCAGTCTTCCTACCCTGGCATTCCCCTACACTGGGGCATCGAAAACCCTCAGGCCCAAGGACCTCTCCTCCCACTGATGTTCAACAAAGCCATCCTCTGCCACATACATGGCCAGCGCTATGGGTCACTCCATATATATTCTTTGGTTGGTAGTTCAGTTCCCTCGAGCTCCAGGGGGTTTGGCCTGTTGACACTGTTTCTCCCTCCATAGGTCTGCAGACCAAGTGTTTTGGATATAAATGGTTTGTCTGCATGTATGTTTATTCACTATGTGTATGTCTGGGACCTGCAAAGGCTAGAGATGGGCATTTGATCCTATGGAACTGGAGTTACCAACAGTTATGAGCCTCCATTTGGGTTCTGGAACTAGAACCTTGTTCCTTTTGGGAAGTACAAATTATTTTAACTGCTGACCCATTTCTTTAGCCTTAGTGCCTGATATGTCCAAATTATTTAAATTCATCACTGGTTAAAACAAGAGAAAGGAATACTAGAAAATGAATGCAATCCAATCGCAAAGCATTCGATATCTGTTTTCTTGTAGTGGTCAAACTTTACATAAAACCAGGAAGACCAGAACACTCCTTTTTCCCGCTTTTGTCCCCTGCAAACTCCCTATCTCCTTCCTCTCCCCCCTGCTTCTATGAGGGTGCTAACTCACCTATCCACCCACCCACCCACTCCTGCCTCACTGCCCTAACATTCCACAACTCAACGCTGGGGCATCAGTCCTCCACAGGACCTAGGAGCTCCCCTCCCATTGTCAGATAAGACCATCCTTTGCTACATATGCAGCTGAAGCCATGGGTCCCTCCATTTATACTTTTTGGTTGGTGGTTTAGTCCCTGGAAGCTCTGGGAGGTGAGGGTTTGGTTGGTTGAAACTGTTTTTCTTCCTATGTGGTTAGAAACCCTTTAAGTCCTTCCCATAACTCCTCCATTGGGGTGCCAGTGATGAGAACACTTCTTGTCCTCTTACTCCACACTAAACTTGGTTTCACCCTCTGTCCTTCCTACCCTTTTACCTTGTAGATGCTATTTCGTGCTTCTCTCACTTCCTGTCCTTATCAAAATTTTAATATCACCCAATGAGAATTAGCATCAGTGTGAAATGTGCCATCTTACTAGGCATCTGTCAAATAGGCAAATGCTTCTCTGGATAGATCATGGAGTGTAGTTGTCACTGTATAGATGGAGGCACCGTGATCAGTAATTAAACATTAGAAGTTTCATAAGTACAGAGAGCAACAAATATGGTTGACTTAATACTTAGGTAGGCACAGTTACATATGATATAAGGGGGGGTGAAGAAGGAGCAACAACAAAGGAACTCTCAGAGACAATGAAGTCACCCCCAAAACTGGCCGACTGGTTCTGCCAAGAATGCACTTGCAAATTATTCATTATACTTTCCAGATCCTTCTGTCAGGTTATCAATGATGGAATGATGAGAGTTACAGAAAGCAGAAAGAAAATGTAATGACAGGAACAAGCAGAAAGCCATCAAGCCAGGAGGGAACCTGCACAAGCTGGCCTTAAGTTCACTAACTAATGGACGTCATCAGGTACATGGGACAGAAGGGCTAGAGACTGATTCACAAACTGTGCATATAATTGACATGTAAATGCGCTGAGACTGAATACATTTGAAAAAGTTTAGAAAATATATACTGTTATTGTCAAGGTTTTTCTTACCAAAACAAATATTCTGTCTCTGTAGACACCATTAGAAATGGCACAATTCAAATCAATTTAAAAATTCTTGGTTACACACTTTTAAGCATTTTAAAAAGGCATGAGTCTCAAATTTCCTAATTACAATACAGGTTGGAAAAATGGAGGAAATTCAAGGACTGTTGGGAATGGAAAGTAGTTTATTAATTTGGAGTCTGGTTGAAGCCTCAGGGCACCTGAGGGTCATAAAACTCTAGCACAATTAACGTTTGTTTGAGGCCTTTCTCTTTTCCTAGCTGTAAACTAAGGTGTACTAGAAATCTCACTGGAAACCTCTATAAAAATACAAATCCTAAACCCCTTCCATAACCCCAGTGACTTCTGGTGTGGAAATGAAGGACTCTGTAGAAATCCATGATGCAACAAAATCCATCCTTTCCCCCAAACCTTATATATGTTCTTCATTAGGATATTTGAATTATTGTTCTCCCTTGAGAAGACAGTAGTCACGCATGAGGCTTGTTTTTTATTTGAGCATCGTTCTCCTAACATCTTTTCCTAAATCTATGTCAAAAATGTTTTTGGCTGGCTGGGCTGGAGAGATGGGTCAGCTGTTAGAGAAATTTCTGCTCTTACAGGACTGGAGTTTTACTCCCAGCACTCATATCAGACAGCTCAAAACTACCTTAATTACAGAGTATTCATAGTTCCTTTCCAGGCACTTTGTTTTCTTATACACACTGGGTATGCACATACACACATATACACACATATACACATAATATGGGCTGGGCTGGAGAGATGGGTCAGCTGTTAGAGAAATTTCTGCTCTTACAGGACTGGAGTTTTACTCCCAGCACTCATATCAGACAGCTCAAAACTACCTTAATTACAGAGTATTCATAGTTCCTTTCCAGGCACTTTGTTTTCTTATACACACTGGGTATGCACATACACACATATACACACATATACACATACATATACACACATGCACATACACATGCATGCATGTACATACATGTACACACACACACACACACACACACACACACACAAAGAAAAGGAACGGAAGTATTTAAAATGTCTTTCAATAAACTGAGACTCTTCTTTGAGATGCCCACAGCAATGCTCTCATGTGTCTTTACCACTTCTTTACCCACTTGTCTTTCTATTTTTATTAAACCTTAACTCTACCTTACACTGGCCAAAACATTGTCTTCTGAGACTATGCCATTGATCTTATTATACCAGCATGAAGGTCTCTACAGATTAAGGGGACACTTCAGCTGATGGAGGTGATGACGTGGAGCTATGTCTCATCTCCTGCAGCACCGATAACTATGACAGCGATTCTGCACCCTCCCTTAGAGTGCTGTCACTATTTCCTCTTAGATTTTCCTTCTGTTTTAACACCAACCAAAACGTGTATTTGTTTTACAGTAAAGCATAAGGTCAGCATGGTCAATGTGTCTCATTTATTTATTCTCTCTTTCCCTTTCTGTGTTTCCCTTTCTGTGTACAGATGACTTGACATCTTATACAGTGAAATGGTTCCACAGAGTTATTCATAACTGGATTTTTCCCCCATAATGTAACTCTTGAGGATGCAGGTGCGGCCAGAGGAAGGGGTCAAGGAAGCCTAACGCAAACCCTTCAAAATTAGGTTGTGAGGAAAGAAACTCTGTTGGCAAAAAGAGCAGCTGGAACCTTATTCACGCCCCTCAGAGCAAGCACCAAGACTGACTGGAACTGGTTGGAGATGCTGGCTTAGATGCAGAGGCACTTTGGAGTGTCTGAAAGTAACCGGAGACTCATCGTATTACTAAAAGCTAACAAGGGGGCAGGGTGTGGTTTTTAGATACTGATAAGGCATGGGATCTTGAAGTTGTATGTAGAACTGCATGTACAAGCTCTAGAAGAAGCCCACACTGGGCAAATGACATGAAAACCATGTACATGTGAGATAAAAATAATCCATCTTTTAATAGCCTTTACCTAAGAGCCAAGGTAAATAAGAAAAGACCTGACTCCAAAAATTTGATCTCTGATCTCCACACATGTGCTATGGCATATCCCCACATAATAATCATTTTTAAAAGAAGTAAAATGGAGATATTTTAAATTTGGTATCTACTTATCTAACAATTTGGAGACATATATCTTTTTTATAATTTACTATAGTCACAATTCTGGGCAATATATCACTGAAATTCATATTTTTCCTGTCCTAATGGAACTTTTTGGGATAATAGATGTGTTAATTAGCATGACTTAATCATTTTAGATGGTACACATGTTTCAAAACATCACTTTGCAAACAATAAATGTACATCATTATTATTTGCCAATTAAAAGTAAAATTTATGGCACATACTTAGAAAAATACACTAAAGGGAGTGAGAATACACTAGAACATTTTAGGATAAAACCCTTCTTTCTGAGTGTCCATGACAACTAAGTTAAATGTCTTGCTCTTCTGAGCATTTTCTTTCCATAGTAAGGTTGTCTCTACTTAACAGCGGAAGGCTATTTAAGAAGTTGAATGCCATCTTATTGCAACTTCTATTGTTACGGGTAAAATTAAAGAACTAGTAAATTTAGTTTTATAACAAGAAAAACAATGCTGTTTAAAAGTCCAGGTTTATTTTAGTTTCAGAAATATAATTTTATCAAAATATCCCCTAAAATAAAATAAAACAAAATATAAAAAGGTAAGTAAGTATTGCAGATAGCTAGTCAGACAATTACCATGCTTGCAGGTCACTGAGAATGACCTGACCTCAGGTTTCAGTCCTCTCCTCAATGTAGCAACTGATGAAGGAAGATGTGTCATAATCATTCATTCATCTTAGAATTCATAAAGCCTTGGGCAAGGCAGAAAGAAGTATCAAAGATGCTCACCTAAAGATTTAAAATACCATTCGGGAGGGTGGAAAGACCAGGGCTCTGTTGAGGCCAGTAATAGTCTCATGGCAAAGCTATTTTTTCCTGGTAAATCATGTCTATTTTACAAATTTAGATTTTCATTAATTTTTAAAATCTATTTAACCAGGCAGCAATGATATACATGAATATTTTCAGCACTTGAGAAACAGAGGGGGATCTGAGTTCTAGGCTAGCCTGGTCTATAGCATGAGTTCCGAGAAAGCCAGAACTACACAGAGAGTCTCTGTCTCCAATAACAAAACAAAATAAAGTATAATTAATAATAATAATAATAATAATAATAATAATAATAATAATTGCAAGTTTCAGTCAAAAGAATGAGATCCAATTCATCCCTTTGGCCCTGATGGAGACATAAAATTCTAAATAACCCACAATATTAAAGGATTACAGAAAATTGTCAGGGGATTACCCTTAAGGAGAGTGGATACTCCTGAGGTCATGTTGACAGGTAACGACTTACTGTGTCCTTATGCAGTATGGACATGTACACACAGAATGTCATTCCTCACTGCAGTTGCTTGCAAACCATCACAGCTATGATGACAGTTTTGGAGTTCTAACTCCAAAAGCATTACTTCTCTTTCATTTTAAAGCTCACTTGTCTGGGTTCTTGCCAAACCCAGAGAGAGCCTGAGTGCCCTGATACTCATGAGGCTCTTTCTCTTCCTCTGTTCCTCAACATATAGTGTGATGGCAGATCTATCTATACCACAAAACACTTGACTTTGACTCTCTATTTCTTTCCTGCCCATTTTTCTGCTTCAGGCAGATTCTGACATATATAACTTCTTATACACTTTTCTCCGAAACTCCTATAAGATGGACTGAGAATGTTCTCTTGAATCATTTTTAAATTATCTATCTATCTATCTATCTATCTATCTATCTATCTATCTATCTGTCTGTCTGTCTGTCTGTCTGTCTGTCTGTCCGTCCGTCCGTCCGTCCGTCCGTCCGTCCGTCCGTCCGTCCGTCCGTCTATCTACCTACCTACCTACCTATCTATCTAATCTATAAGAGTAAGAACAAGCAAATTTGGGGCTGTGTCCTCCAGTAACTACCTGGTTACTCTTCTTTCAGGCTTCCCAAGGTTTATAGGTGTAAGGTACATTTGCCCCAGGAAATTATCTATCAGAAATGGCAAAACTTTTGCACCTTTCAGATCTCCTTGAATCAAAACAGCTCTTACCTGTGGAAACAATGCAAGTATACAAATGTGGACATGGACAGCTAAAGACATAAAGAAGGGACACAGTGGAGAACAGTGTCCACTTCATCTTAACTGAGCATTTTCAGTGCTGTGAGTCAGGTGCTCCACAGTGATTCTTTTTGTCACATTGTCTGGTGCCATGGACAATGAGTTCTTCAGTGTGCATAAGAAGCTACTCAACTTACACTGTCTGTCCTATATCTCCTTCATTGCCTACATTTAAAATAAGACCTTAAATAAAAATAAGCTGGTAGAGAACGTGCAATGTATAATAACCTATGCTTAATCTTCAGTATCAAATAACAAGACAAAGCAAGCACACATTCACAGCACAACACACACACACACACACACACACACACACACACATGAAGGTCTAGATTTGGTAACTTTAGTTTCACTAGGAAGTACAGCTTCCTGTTGCTGTAGAGGTCAGAGAACTCAAGAGGAAATCATACTCCACTATTTAGGGAAATATAATTCCAAACTCCATTCTAAATACTTATTGTTATAGCCAAAGAGAAATGTAGCTCTCACCTCTTATCAGTGTAACTCCTACACCTAACTCTCATGGGACACCTTTGAGGAAAAGAAGAAAAGACCATAAGAGCCAGAGGAGTAGGAAATCTATAATTTCTAGCTATGACAGGGAAGCTACAAACCATGAAATCCTAACAATATAGTTGCTTAAACAACAACTGGACGATTCGTTGTAGATGGGGAAAGTCTCACAGGACCCCACCTATAGGTGAACTCAAGGGAGAATTAGTCTTCCCAGAGATAAGACTCCTTATTGATTATTCCTTGTGGATATTATTGAATGGATTCAGAATGTTTAATTTATATATTTATTTGTTTATATGTACATGTGGAAAGTAGTAGTAAAAGAAGAGGTAGCTGTTAATTTGGACTAAGTTTAAGCTGGGTGGGGTGACATAGGATGGATGAGCAGGGGATGTAATTATACTTTAATTAGAATATATTCAAATACATTATATATATATATACATATACATATATATGTATATATATATATATATATATATATATATTTCAACTAGAGTGAATAGATTGAATATTTTCAACCTCTTCTCCAGATGATGGAAAACTCCATATCAGAGGATTTTAGTGATATCAGAAAGTTAAATTCAGGTTTAACACACTCTCTCTCTGTTTCTGTCTCTGTCTCTCTGTCTCTCTGTGACAGAAGGAATTTGTCATTTATCTAGAATCTTAAAAGCCTCATTACTATATAAATTACAGTGCTATACTTTTACTCATTGAACCTCGAAGACTCAGAATATTTAAACAGACATAGGAGGCTTCTATTGAGAGCATCATATTGAGGACCAGTTAAACCAAAAGGGATGGAGACGAAGGAGAGGGCTGTGCTAAGAGAGTGTTACAAAGCCTGTGCAACAAGAAGAGCAAAGACTTTGATTTTGCAAATCAAAATCAGTTGTCTTTGAATTATATCATTCTTCTCAGTACGGGTTGGTTATTTATTCGGGGAAAGCATATATTTAAGGTAGCTTTCACTGCAGGTTTACACTGCACATATTAAGCAGATGACAGAGTTTAGATAGAATAACAGCTTTCTTTTCTGAGTTCCGAGATATATCATTAACCTGACTGTTCATTATTTCCTCATGAATATAGTTTGTCACATGGGAAGCAGTAAAACATAGAACTATAGTCATAACTTTTTATGTGTAGCCTTAAAATAAATTCATTATCCCCATACATACATCGTAGAGTTTCTTACCCACAGGTGATCACATTGTTCACAGTAATAACTGAGTACATTTTACTATGTCTTTCAGCAAACAAAGGGTGTTCTAGGGTTTAAACAGCCTACGTGTTTCCTATCATTTAAAATGTCATGTAACTTAAATAAGTAAACAAACACCTAGGTAGATTAGGCTAGGCTTATTTCTGTCTATAATCAAGAATATATGTCCTAATAAGAACTACATGAGATTGTAGCAGAGATGAGAATGGGTAGAGGTGACTTGCACAGCTACAGTCTATCCACTGCCCTCAGAGAAGTTGTGCTAAGTTGCTTTGGGGCTGTAACCTAACTACAGATTTCAGGCTTATACTTCATCTAGCATCTGGTGCATGTCACCTCTTGCTGTTTAGGATTGTCTCCTGACATCCTTCTGCTGTCTTTATTATCCCACCACCATCTTACATTGACCATTCTCTCTGCCAATGATTCCTTTCATCAGGTCTTTACAGTGCTGCCATAGTAGTCAAGGCAAGATACAGTCTACTAGGCATTCTTAATGATAGTCTCAATGTGTATAACATTGACCGCCTTCACCTTATAACTGTTTGGGCAGACAACTCCAATAGAGGCTCTTTTAGCATTCTACTGCTGTGGTAACAAATTTCCCCAAACGGAGGAGCATCTCAGAACAACAGAGATTTATAATGTCTTTATAGTTTCTGCAGGTCAAAGTCTGTAGCATCAGTTGGTTATTTTGCTTGTATGGTATGTTTAGTTTGGTTTCTATTAGTATGAGAAACACGATGAATAGAAGCATGTTGTTGAAGAGAGAGATTATTTCACCTCACAGGTTGCAGTCCTTCATGAAGAGAAGTCAGAAGAGGAACTGAGGGCAATAATTTAGATACAAGAACTGAAGCACAGATTATGGAGGAAAACTGCTTTCTGACTTCCTCTTCCTGGCTTGATCACCTTGCTTTCTTATACAGCCCAGGTTTACCTGTGCAGGGATGGACCACCCGCACTTAGCTGGGCACTCACACATCAATCATTAATCAGGAAAATGCCCTGTATCTTGCCTGGAGGCAATCTGATGGAGGCATTTTCTTAATTGAGAGCCCTTTTCCCCAAATAACTCTAACTTGTGTCAAGTTGACAAAACCCAATCAAGACAGGGTTCTGCCTAAAGAATTTACATGGTTGAAGTAAAAATGCTGGTAGGCCTGCATTCTAAAGGATGTGGATGAGTTTGCCCACAGTTCTTTTCAATTGTAGAACTGATGTCCCACTTCCTGGTTAGGTTATTGGCTTCTGAGCCTATGTCCATTGGACTGTAGGATGTCTCCTTCACCTTCAATGCTAGCTGTGATAAGCTGACATATTCTTACATTGCATCCTCCAGCTATAGCTGGGGCAAGTTCTTTTACATTCAACAGCTCATTTAATTAAACTCTATCTATTTAGAAAGATCTGTAACAATTGCCCAACCTGACCTTTAATCACATTACAGCCTCCATGTTTAACATACATGTACCACACATGTGCATATCTAACACACATGTTTGGTTAAACATGAATACAAATGTCTCATTTGACACATACTATAACAGAATCTTAAGCTTTAGGAAAGTAGGTGCTGGAGATTTTAAAATGCCCTTTATTCTGCTTACCACATGGAAGGTAAATCTGGCCTATTAGTCATTTTTTATAAATAAATTTTTTACCAAGATAGCAGCATATCTATTTATAAATTTTATTTATACATCACTATATAAATATCTATATATTTTCTGTGGATGATTGCAAAATATGATAGCATAATTGAGTGCATATGACAAAAAATAATTAGGTTTCCACGTATGAAATATTTATTCTCTGCTCCTTCACTGGAAAAAAATTGCTGATGTTTAACAATTGGATGATTATTCTCAAATATTTTTGGAAAATATCAAAGAGATGTTAGAGATAAAAATAAGCTGAGAAATATGAGGAGGGTCCTTGCTCACGTTGAGTAATTGAGAATATAACCAAAGAAGTAACCAGAGGACAGCTCTCCTCTCGCATTTAGCTATGGGCAGAACATCTGTTTCCTTGTCTAGTTAGCATTTCAAGATCCTCCAGCAAAATCATCAGCAAGAGCTTTCAGCAGTCAAAATAATGGGAACTGCTTCTTCCAAATAGACAAAAGTTAGGCTAGAACAACATGAAAAAAAAGTACAGCTTGTGAAAACCATGGATTCACAGACTGCAGTTTCTACAGCTTTAGGAAATGACTTTCAATGCTTTGTTGCTTTTGATAATCATGAAAATACTGATGCATAGTGGAGTTAAATCATATTGTTTCTTATGCTTACTGATGGCAAAAAGCACTAAATATTTCCACCGTATTTCCTACTGTGATGTTTACAAATTATATGGTTTCTGATCAATTTTCATTCATACTCATGTATCATTTGTTAGCCTGGTGGGTTGTCGTATAAGAGTATTGCAAAGGAAGTGTAACACGCAAGCCAAATGCCCAAGATAACTTTTACGTAGAGCTCCTTCAGAACTACAGGTAATTCCCATGATGCTTCTGAACCCTGAAAGAAGCAGAAGGATCCTACACTACAGTATATTTCTTTTGTTGTTGTTTACTGTTTGTTTTGTTCTTTTGGGTTTTTGTGTATTTTTGACAAGATTAGATATCAAAGCAGTATGGTTTAGGCTATATTTCCATCTTAACAGAAAGAATTACATAACTAAATTTTATATGGACTAAATGTAAATTTCCAGACTTGCAAATTTGATATACATGACAGAGCCACAATGCATTTACTTTAATCTTACTTTAATGCAGTTGCCTAATCTTCTAATTCTTCTTTAAAAATGAGGGTGCTATCTTCCTTGGAAAAACACAGTGGGTCTATATTATTGTCCAAAGATCACTCAAAGTGAGTTTCTGTGTATGTATTTGTGCATAGACATAGATGCAAACTACTGTTCTTTTTTAAACCTCAGTAATTATTTTCAACACATTTATTAGCTTGATGAACTTCTCACAGAATCCAAAAATATTACATGTAAAAAATTCTAAATGACAACAGTCATCTATAATACAAATTCCTTTTTCTGGAAAAGTAACATTGATGACGCTTAAAAGCAAGGGATTGCAGCGTCTAAACATTGGGCCTCAAACACTGCACTGTTACAGCTCGTGAAAGTGAAAATTTAACTCAGAGAAAGTGAACTGGGAACGGCGGACTGCTCATTAATGACTTTGCTAGTTAGAGCCGCAATTGACTTTGCTAAATATCATTTGCAGTGGCATCATTCCATATTCTATTTCCTAGTCCTGCGGGCTCCCAAGGGCCTCATTACATTTAACATACTGTAAATGCTATTGGTGTAAAAGCTTTTTAAAAGGACAGATTTCATTTACAAAATGTTAATGGGCTTCTGCCCTAGACTCGCTATAACTTTAAATTCCAATCTTTCTGTTTTATTTACATGACATATGAAGCATGTGCCATTTGCAAGTTGTTGTTCATTGCTGAGTTCGGAGAAGTGCAGAAGATACTTTCGCTATAAGAAAACAGGTAAATATAGACAGATTTGTCATTACAGGTTTCTTATATCCAAAGTAGTTCAATTGCAAAGGAAATCAATGGATATGCAGAGGCATGTAGAAAGTGATGAAGCCTTAGTTTATGTTTTATTTCGTTGTTCATATTAAAATGTGTTTTGTTACATTCCTGCTGAGACTTCACTCTTTCACCTTAGGGTATTTTATTATCTCCTTAACGGAAGCAATCCAATATTGGTGTTTGAAATGCCACTATGTAACTGGCAATAAATATCAAGATATTCAGTAAATCAGTCAAATATTCTTTCCTTCAGTGAAGAATAAAATGGTTTTCAATATCAAATTTTGTTGATAATATAAATGTAAATGTAAAAAGCATTAAAAATTCAAAGCCGTCACCCCAAAGGGCTATAGATACTGGACAAACAATGTGATGCACATTTAAAGTGAAGAAAGTTCAGAACTGTCCAGAGAGGCGCCCATCCATAGATGCTCATTCGCATCATGTTTGAAAGCACGATCTCATCGAAAATGTAGGTCAGCAGGACGTGAAATCAGGCATGACCACCTCCCCAGGTTTGTTACACAAGTTTTACAGACTTCTCTTCTCTCCTTGCCTCATTTGTTCAATATATTTGTTTACATTTCCTTCAATATGGATATTTCGCAATGAAAAAATTGGGGGTGGAACTTGATCAATTCAGTTACTTAAAATATTTTTTAAAAACCTACTGAATTCATTCTAAGTGAATTACGATCATTGTCATAACATAACTCTATGTTAATGTTCATATGATTAGATCATCTAGTTGGTGCATACTAAACACAGTTTATAATCCACTATGCTTCTCGTACATACACAATTACTTTTTATATATGGTTTATGTTATTTAAAAAAATCAACTATTAAAAATATATTTTCAGGAAAATTTGATGCAAATAATAAATATCTTCGGGTTTAAACAGCTTTAGTAGAATCATGAGGCTGTGTTATGGTTTGAATATGCAATGTGCATCACAACCTCCTTTGTCAACACATAGGTTAGCCGACGGGAGATTGTGGAACCTTCAAGAGGTGAGACCTAGTAGGAAGAAGTGGGTCAATGAGTGTTGTGCCTATGAAAGTGATAAATGGCTTCCAGGGTCTCTCTCAGCTTCCTTCCCACCACAAAGAGAGAATAGCTTTGACCCTAAAACTACTCCTGCAGTATTCGGCTCAAGCACGTGGGGGCAATTATGTGGCCCGGACTCTCTAAACCAGGAGTCAAAAGTAAATCATAGGGAGGGGGGGAACTGGGAAAGGGGAAAGCCTTTGGAATGTAAACATAGAATATAGAAAATTAAAAAAAAAGAAAAAAAGAAAGAAAATAAAAATTAAAAAAAAAGAAAAAAAAGAAAGAAAATAAAAATTAAAAAAAAAAGAAAAAGAAAAAAGTAAATCATTCCTCGCGGAAATTGTTAGATGAAGTATTTGTTCACAGGGACAAAGAAAGTAAATAATAAAAGCAGTTTCACTGAAATTGGTTTTGCAGTTCTTCCTTTTCAGTTTATCAGAATAGATTTCTCTAAAAACTTACACATAAGAAGCAAGGAACATACTCTCCTTCTATACTACTTACGTGGCAGTCCTAGAATCATACTTCAATTAATATCTCTCACTGATAGATATTATCAGTAGCTTTACACTACTTCCTGTAACTACGCAGACATTTTCACAAGAAACTATAACAACAATTTAAAAAAAAAAACAGATAAATCTCAAGGAACCTTGAACACATGAATAAATACATTTCTTATTGCAAAGCAAGTGTGTCCCCCACCCATTTTCAGTAAGGCAATGAAGAAGTAGATACTGAGAGTAAATCATCAGCTTGCTCACATGTTGTCAAAAGCAGGAAAGATCTAATAGTTTAAATATTAATTATAATAGTGGAAAGTCATTGCAGAAAGATTTGCAGTTTCATTAAACAGTCTTGAAGCCTGCGGCACCTTATGATAATGTAGTTCACAAGAAAGATGATTATCTTTCTCTAAAACTAAGGCTAATTTCTGGGGAAAACAGAAATTATAGAATAGCAGAATCGTGAGTTTTGAGCCCAAGGGATGTGCATGAAAATTCTCTTATTCACTAACTACATGAACTTGAGAAAACAATTCGATCATTTTTTCCTTTTTATTTGTTTTCTCACTTATTTTTTTTGATTTATTTATTTATGCATATGAATGCTCTGTCTTCCTGCACACCAGAAGAAGGAATCTTATTCTATGACAGACGTTGTGAGCTACTGTGGAGGTGTTAGAAATTGAACCCAAGACCTCGGAAAGAACAGACAGTGCTTTTTAACCACTAAGCTATCTTCCATCCCTTACTCTTTGTTATCTTTAATACAAAATTTGACATCATATAAACACTGTGAAAGAAGGTAAAAAATAAATACATGGAAATATGAGATACCCCCTTTTTAAATTACAAGAGCAGAAATAGCATTATAAAGAAGGTCTTGATAGCAAGCACATTCTTGCCCTAATTCATTAATGTCTTGATTATTTAATTAAATGTAAAAGGTATAGGAAGCAATTTTACACTTCACCAGACTGAAAAAGACACAATTGCACTACTCAGCTACAGTTGGATTGATACAGAGAAGGTCTTGTCATTCTGGCATGGCCAAGTCAGGCAGCTAGAGCACCTGGGGATTTTTAAATTCCTTATGGGAGGGAAGTAAGGGTAAGCGCGTAAGATCGAAAGTGAAAGTATTAGTGCTCTTCTGTATCACACCATAGATTAAATCAGTTCTTAAATTTTTACTTTACATTTATGGGTGTTTTCTCTGCATATATTTTGTACACCACATGTGTACAAAATATACACAAGGTGGCCCAAAATTTGAGTTACTTATTTATCATTGAGAGTGACCACACAGTGCTTGTAATCTAATCAAAATCTCTTAGGATATCAGCCAGTGCTCTAAACAACCCAGACTTCTCTCTAGTTTTACTACCTTCTGTATTAAAACATCCTACTATTCTTTAAGTAAATCCCTCTCTTTGGGAGTGATTTTTATTGATCTTACTGCAAACGAATTTTAAATCCGTATTATTTTTTTCTATTACACAGTAAGATAAATTCTTATTTGCATTTTGTTTCTGAGGATGTACCAAGTATTTACTAAACACGAATGCACAGACACATGATCAATTTACCAATTATTCTCTTGGATAGATTGAACAGTTTTTATCATGAATGAAAGCACAGAATTATATGGCTGTCTGCTTCTATACATGTTCATAACGAACAAAGTCATTTGTGATTATAAAGAGACAAGAATGCACCGCAGTTTCATTGATGAAATCAATGACTACACACTTGGTTCAAGCGTCAGTCTGTACGCAGTGCAGAGTAAAGGGCACGGGACTTACATTTGCCAAGTGAGCCAACTCTATCTCCAAAAACGCGTCGGTTGTTTTAGGTTCAGGCCTGATTGTGACCACGATGATTTTAGAATTGACGACGGTATAATTTCTGAAACAGAATAATAACGATTACAAAGAGGAATCATTGATACAATCATTCATGCTGCTCTGCTACCACTTGAGGTGACAGTAAGTCATACATCCCCCGTAAAAGCACAGATACAGGCATAATATTCAGAAAAAGATACCATTTACTCTTATGAACAAGTCTTCTCAGAGAGAAGGAGTTCTGGGAAGAACTAAAGGCATTTAATCATGTTATACACAGAAAAGAGGAAAGCAACAACAATACTGGCAAGTCTCCAAGCCCTTAGGTCCAAATCACTCACAGGAAGGAACGGACCATGAATTGAAATGTCAGGCAATCTTTGAATGAGTATAATTCATTTATCTCAAGGAAGACCTCACAGCATTGTTCTCCAGAAGACCAAATGTTCTTCTTGCCAAGTGCTGTCTGGGCATTTTTTTAACGACCCCAAAATGCATGATTAAAAACTGGCATGTGACATCAGATGAAAGCATGCAGAACTTCAAATACAATGTTCCTGATCTGAGAAACGTGTCTCTCCTGGAAGAGCTGGCTAGGGGACACTCACTCCTCACTCACACAAATGTTTTATGTAATCATATACATAATTAGAAAATTACCAAGAAACATAAACATATATACCTAAATAAATGAATAGTGTATAGATTTTTATCTACATTATTTAAATGGTATAGATTATTCACTTTTTATATATTTAGTAATTGACTGTTTTCCACATTTTGAAGACATAAGTGCATTTATGCCCATTGATGGCTTGAAATAAATAATTTGATCTCCTGATAGACAGATCCTATTTTAGAGAATTTTTATTTATATAAATATCAAGAATGAGATCATATTTTTAAAAACTTGTGTTTGTTTTTCAAGGTATTATTTAAAATCCACCAAACCTAACTATGTATCTTAATGCTTCTGTATACTATTATGCAAGTACTAAAATCTAACTATATACTTTAATGCTTCTGCATACTATCATGCAAGTACTACCATCCATCAAATCTGAGCACTTCTGTCTGATCCTAAGCAGTGTCCTTGCACCCCATTACAGATGACCCCACCTTTGCCATGATAGGCATAGATGTGCTACTATTGTAAATTTCACTTAACTAGCATATTCCTTATACACTTTTGTGTTTTATTTCACAAATATCTAAAAAATTTATGATTGTATATCTTCACAGGCCAGCTATGCTATAATTTATCTATTTACCAATTAAATAACTTTGAATCTTTTCTGTTATGTTAACATTTATAGATCTTCACAGTTGACTCTTAGGAATAGTTGTAATACAGCCTTTGTATGTACAGATATTTTTATATCTTAAGTAAATACCTGGGAATTGCTTGCTCATATGTCAAAGGCATGTTATAGCTTTATAAGTCACTCTAGTTTCTGAAGGCTACATTTTAGGAGTCTGAGAATTGTGATAAGGTAAAACATCAGATATCTGTCCTGTCTAATAGAAATGTAGGGAAACATTTGGAGCAGAGACTGACAGAATGGCCAACCAATAGCTGCCCCAACTCGAGACCCACCCATGAGCCAGAACCAATTCCTGACACAATTAATGTGTGTCTGTTGTGTTGGCGAAGAAAAGCCTAGCATAACTGTCTTCTGAGAAGCGCCTCCCAGCGCCTGGCTGAAGCAGATGCAGAAACCCTCAGCCAAACACTGGACAGATCTCAGGGACTCTTAGGGAAGAGTTGAGGAAAGGATTGAGGGAACTGAATGGGATAGGAACTTCACAGGAAGACAGAGTTAACTAACCTAGATCCTTGGGGGGGGTGGATCTTAGAGACTGAACCACTATCCAAAGATCATACAAGGCTTGGACCAAGGCCCCTGGTGCCTCTATCTCTATCTCTATCATCTATATCTATCTATCTATCTATCTATCTATCTATCTATCTATCTCTCAAATGTTCAGATAAGTCTTTATGTGGTTCCCCCAACAACTGGACTTGGGGCTATTCCTAAAACTGTTGTCTGTCTGTGGAATCCCTACCTCTAACTAGGCTGCCATGTTTGGCCTCAGTGGGAGAGGATGCTCACTAACCCTGAGGAGACTTGATGGGGCAAGGTAGGGGAATACAGGGGTGGGGTAGGGTTGTGTGGGGAATCTACCTTCACAAAGGAGCAGGGGAGGTGGGATGGGGAGAAGGACTGTGTGAGGGCCTATCAGAAGGTGAACAGGAATCAGGATATAAGATGAATAAATAAATTAACTAATGGGCAAAAATTAGATTTTTTCCTATGGTAACTTTTCTTTCTGCAGTGCTATTTGATGCAAAATTTTACCACAAACAAAAGTTAGACTGTTCCATAGCAGAGCGACCAGAAATGCTATTTTAACAAAATGTACAAAATACTATTTCTTACATTTAGTGCTGTCAATCAGTGAATTTTTAAATATTCATAAATGTTCAGGGAGACATCCAGTGTGATAGAAAATAGTGCAGGAAGAAAAAACAAAAACCAAAACCACATTAGCATATTGTACTTTGCTTTTGGGGAAAGTGAATGCAAAGTGAGAGATGGTAACTTATCACTTGTTTCACTGAACATAACAGTTCAAGGCACAGTGCATTGGAAAGGATTTAAAATTAACTGAAAAAGGTTAAGATGCTCCTGATGGCATTTTTCTCCCTTTGTGGGTAAAAATTACCATGGACCATGGTGACAATTAATGGATAAAAATCAATTTAGAAGAGGATCAGGTGAGTGAGTGATCACATTTGTATGGATTCTGGAAGAAAATGTGTTTTTCTACCAGAAGTTCACAATGCCTGATTCCCACAGAAAAGTTGCTTATCCCTGAGCACGCAGATGCAATTTCATTCTCAGGTTAGCCTGAGCGTGTACGAGTTCTAATACCGATGGATTCGTTAAATTCCTTTATTCTTGTTCTGCTTAGAATAACCCTTCCCATTATTAAGAAAATACAAAGCTGGGTCATTTGATTTCTGCTAGGTAATTTTGCCAATAGGGATATATTTGCATCTTTTGTTGTTGTTGTTGTTGTTGTTGTTGTTGTTGTATGTAAGTAACTGAACTAGTGACAAACGGGTATCCTATGTAGGAGTTTGAGATTTTGGTAAGATGCCTATGGTTTCTCATGGATTTGAAAATGTGGATGATGATCAGGTGCAAAGAAAGCAGAGAAGAGACCCCCAGCACCTCATAAAGAGCATGAGCTGACTCAGGCTCCTCAGGTACTACTCAGGGGATGGTCTGTAGTTAAGGAGCCCTAGAGAAGGGTGTTTGTGGTGCAGCTTCGATGCAGTCTGGATATTATAGCATATTTGGAATTTATTTGAAAAAATGTGTGTGTCAAGTTATGTTTATGTGTATACTTGTCTCGTTTATATGGCTGTTGCCTTGCTCTATACTTCAAACAGGAGCATGCACTGAGGTTTATGTAGCCTTCAGCAGTCCTGCATGCTTCCTTCCATAGGATTGTAAACTCAAGGAGAGCAAGGATTATTACTGCCATTTACATCTTCATTACATCTTGCATGTCTCCATGATAGAAACTGGATTGAATATTTTGCGAAACAGCCCACTCAAAAGAAAACAAACATTTTATTAAACTTATTTAAACTGTAATGCCAATGCCATAGTCAAAAGGCTAGTAAAGAAAAAATGTGCAGACATACATTGCACAATGGCTCCTTTTATTTATTTATTTTCTACAAAAATGTATATATTGCGCAAAATGCTCTTTAATTTATTCCATCAATTCATTATAATTTGCATAAGTGGATCGCTGGCTCCTGATGTGCCACGTCAGGCTTTGTGATCTCCTAATGCTTCCTGGCCGGTTGCACAGTGGTGTACATTGCTAAGAAAGCACATCTCACAGCCAAGTGGATTTCATGACTAAAGTAATAAAGTTCTTCTCTGTCCTTGAGATTTGCACTGGTATTCACCAAAAGGTGAGTCAACTTATTCTTAAAGACAGCAAAAATGTGATTAAAACACAATGCAGATGTACAAAAAACATTTTCAATATGATATTCATATTTTAATGGAAAACATTAAAAACAATAACCTAAATAAAGGAGTCAGATGGTAATATCAGATCAAGCAGCTATATGGTTGAAAACTATTATAAGAGCAAGAAGAACATCAAATAAAAACAAAAGACTCAATTCAATAGTAAGATATGCCAATCATAAAGGCCCATGCTCCTCCGGGCAGAAGACACAAACACACAAATATTCAAAGAATTATAGGATGAAGTAGATAATCAAAACTCTCACACTCCATTTGAATAACGTCCAGAAAAAAAGGAAAGAGGAACTAGAATATATGAGTAGCATGCAGACAAAGTGTTCCTAGTGGACATAGATAGAACACTCAAGACAACTTCAGAAGAGCACAGACTTTCTAAATATTCATTGAGAATTCTCCATAATAAGCTGGAAAAAATTGAAATCATGCCAACAGCTGAAAGTGTAAAACAAGACATTTCTCAAGTATGTAAAAAGTTAATGCATATTCAAAAAGCTAGCAGGTTAAGGATGAATCACAAGAGATACTAGAAAATAATGTAAGGTAAATAAAAATAATACACAAACAAAACTTATGAGATGCAGTGAGAACAGTTTCTCTGTATAGCCCTAGCTGTCCTGGAACTCACTCTGTAGACCAGGCTGGCCTCAAACTCAAAAAATCTGCCTGCCTCTGCCTCCCAGAGTGCTGGAATTACAGGCGTGCGCCACCACCACCCAGCATTGTAGAATTTTTAATGGAGACTTTTCTTCTCTTATGTTTATAATTCTTTCTATACAGAGAAACCCTGTCTTGAATAAAACAAAAAAACACTACAACATTATAACTCAATGAAATAAAAATCAAAATAAATGTTAGAATAGGATTGGATATATATTAGTATATATTATATATATTTCACATATATATTAGATATATACTGAAAATATAACCAAAAAGATAAAAATCAACAAAACTAATAGGTATATTCTCTAATATCAATGCAACTCACAAGCGCTTAACTGTATATATTTTTTAAAGGATGGCCTCTAATTGGAAAAAACATAAATCAAGGAGGAATTATTTTATCTGGCCACAGAATAAATGTTATCCACAATTTCTATGAAAAATTAATTCTATGGCAATAACTAATATATCCTGGACTAAATGGGTCAATATATAGATATGTGTACTCTTCACAATCTAAATCATGGAGAAATCAAAATCTGCAAAGACATATGGTTACCTGTCTATATACTACAATTATACACATATATATACATATATGTATATATATATGTATATATATATATATATATATAGGCAGTTTATTGTAAGCACATTTAAGTACAGTACAATTTGGAGAAAAGTTTCCTGGTGTAACACAATCTGATGTGGAGAAGGAGGCATAATTACATCAAAACTCTTCTCAAAGTACATATCACTTCTTCCATGAAGACTACATGTTTTATCTTAAGGGCCTAGGGGAGGATCTGGTGTGGTCTCCATCATATTGATAATTTAGAGGAATAAAATCTGCAGTGTAAAAAATTAATACTAAATTAATTAATAATAAAAACGTCTTGCTGTGTATGCTGCTGCAGAAAATGGAGGCAGGAGGATAAGAGCTGGAGGCCTGCCTAGGAGCATAAAGAGCTCCGAGGCAGGCTGAGAGCACTAAGCAGGGCGACTCAAAGCATGCACTCCTTGATGGTATTAAAGCAAAATGGGAAGGAACGCAGCAGTGAGAAATGATGGGCTGAACCCCAACTGCCCTATTCCTTCCCAAGCCTGTAACACTTGTAATTCTAATGGAGCTCCACACTTTGGAATACAGGGGAAAACTAAAACATTTGTGTTGGGGAGCAAAACAGGAGCAATAGGGGAGACAATGTGTGGAGCAGAGACTGAAGTAAAGGCCACCCAGAGACTGCACTACCTGGAGATTCATCCTATAAACAGTCACCAAACCCCAACACTATGACAACAAGCATATATCAAAAGGAGCATGCCATGGTTGTCTCTGGATGGGCTCTGCCAGAGCCTTACAAATACAGAGGCAGATGCTAGCAACCAACTATTGGACTGGGCGTGGGGTCCCCAATGGAGGAGCTAGAGGGTGGTCCTGAGTAGCTGAAGGTGTTTACAGACCCCTGTGAAGAACAATGATTTCGGCCACCCAGATGCCCCAAGACTCACAGGGACTGAACCATCAATAAAGGGGTACACATGGTTCCAGCCAAAAAATGTGGCAGAGGAAGGCCATGTTGGACATCAGTGGGAGGAGTTGTCCTGGGTCAGGTAAAGGCTCAACAGAGGCCCCAACAAAGGGAAACCGAAGGTGGGGGGAGGTGGGAGTGTGTTGGGTGGAGGGGCATATACATGGAGGCAGGAGGTGGGAAGAGAGGTTGGGGGTCTTTGGGGAGGGGGGAAATCTGGAAAGGTTTTACCATTGGCAGTGTAAATGAAGATGATATTCAATAAAAAAAAAAACAAGAGAAAAATATGGAGGAAATAGGTAAAAAATTTCTTTCTTATATTTCCTGTGATAATGGAAGGGAATTGAAGTACAAATTTTAAGAACATGACAAGGCTCAACATATGCACTATCATTAATAAAAACACTCAAGGAAAGGGCTCATGGCTAGGAGTCATACAGAAGAGTTGTTGTGTTTGAGATTGAGAAAGGAAGATTACTTGAGCCCAAAAGTTCAGGGTCACCAGGGCAGAATAGTGAGATGCCAGATCAAATAAAGCTCTTTAAAAGAAACCTGTAATATTAACAAATTAAGCAAATTACCATAGCAACACATTTCTTTCTTCTTTGGTATTACCTTAATCTTGAAGGTAGTAGTCAAATGGCACAACATTAAACAAATACACATTCTTAGGCGTCAAGTAGGATGGGTAAATCAGTAATTGGATAAAAGTAGTCAGATGCATAAAACAACACATGTGTAAGTGCACACACTCACACACACACACACTGATAGGATTCAATTTGGGTGGGGTCATGATTTTTCTCTGATGCTGTTGTCATGTTCCCCCCTTGGCTCAATGACCTGGTTTCATCAGCATTTTGGATCTGCATTCTTTACTCTTAGGTTGGAGCTCAATGGTCATGCTTACAAGACAGCACTAGGGGAACGTTAAACAAGAAGGGTTGTGTTTCAAAGAGAAACCTAGAAGGCTGAGAGTGGAGGTGACTAATAGCCTAGGTAACCCTGTGTGATGTGTGTAGAGCCAGGCTGTACCTGGTTCCAAGCTTCAACAATCAGGAATGGAGGTGTCTAGTAGCCCAGATGACCTCTCCATTATCTATATTTTACAGACATGTTATATAGAAATATGAAGCTAGTGTATAAGGATATTTGATTAGAAATAATAATTTGGAAGCCTTATCAACTACAAAATCTCAAGACCACATGGATGCACTGTAGAAATTTAGAACATTAAAAGAGAAAATAACAAAAAAAGCAAAAACCTAACACCAATTATTAAACTCTTTCATGAAGTTGAAGGAGATATAGTGAGCAGTGCCTCAGTGTTTCAATAAAGAAACTCTAGAGACCATCAAGACCACAGGTGGAGATGGTTAATATCTGTGAGGGAAAAAAATTGCCATGGATTTTTACCTTCAAAATTTCAATGTAGTATTATTAAAAACAGTGGGAGGGGTCAGTAAAATAGACAACATGTGCAAAGGATAGCCCAGAATAGTACAAGAAAATACATTAAGTGTTGACTGACTGTTATTGAAATTCCTGTACTCAGTTTCCAGTTTTAGAATTATCATTCATGTAGGTTCAAGGATGACAACTGCGAATTGGTTTAAATAAGGTCCCCAATTTAGACGAACCAAAACACAATAGAAGATTTGGCACAGTCTGGTAACCGAAGGTCTTCACCAGGATGCTATACATATATTTATTTATAAAATTAAAATCAGGGATAAAGAGATAGCTTCACAGTCAAGATCACTGGACACTCTACCAAAAGACCAAAGTTCAATACAAGCACTCACAAGGTGACTCACAACCATCTGTAACGCTAGTTCCAGGGTATTCAAAGTTTTCTTTTGCCTTCCACAAGTACCAGGCACACACATGGTACACAGCCATGCATGCAGGCAAAACACCTATGCATTAGTAAAAGATAAGTGATTCTTGAAATATAAACTAAGTTAAAATTAAATGACATGTGGCTTAATTAATAGTTGCAAATTGGAAATTCAAGTTTGGAAGCAGCAGTCTTGGTAGAGTGGGTGATAGACTTGATTTCAAGTTTGGTTTTCTTACATAGGAATTAAGAATCACAAAAATGATTATGGTCGAGGATGCATGTTCCATTTTAAAAGGCTTGGCTAAATGAAAACTAGACTTTTATACATAATGTAATACTACATTATTTTATACCATTAGTCATGTCAATTTTGTACCAAGGATAATTTTACTATCAAATATCTCCATGAGGGTACAAAGAAGGCTTAAGAATCTTATAAGATGAAAAACATTCCCTTGTGCACCGAGGATGAAGAAGGGTAGCTCGTAGTTTAGTACTTGAGAGTGTGGAACATTCATTCCCCAGGGTCGTTTCCAAATGCCTGGGGGGAGGGGGGTAAAAGTTTTCATCTTTGTTTTCCTTTTATTTCCACTATTATTTAGTTAATTTCTTTTTCCATTTGTGTTTAATTCCTTTTCTCAAAGATAATTGTCTATGAGTTGTGAAAACACTGTAGCTGTTTATTCTGTATTTTTAATTGATGGCATTTTATTTATTTCATGTGGGATTTTTAATGTTTGACTTTATTACTTTTAAGATAAATGCGCGTGTGTTTGTCTGCACATGGGTTTGTGCATACAAGCCCAATAGAAGGCAACAGAATCTCAGATCTTGACAAGTGTGAGCCACTGAAATTCAGTGCTGAGAATCAAGGTCTCTAGTCCTGGAAAGAGTAATATGCTTTCTTAACAGCTAACCCATTTCTGCAGCCCTTTCCTAAGACTTTAATACTGCAATGGAATTTAACAAAATAGTTTTGATAAAGTGGAATGTAATACAATTTCAGTTAGACTCCTTTTGCAATCTCACGTTTATATCAACATTAAAATGCATTAAACACATAATTTCATTTCCCTATACCTTACCACTCTTCATATACCCAGAAGTAAGTTAGATTCCTTATAAAGCCTCGAGGCCAGTCAATGAAATGATTGCTTACAACTGTCTGTAGAATCCTGGCTTGGTGTATGCTTGAATACACTGTTCTTTTCTCTTAAACATAATTTTTGTAAGATAATTCTTTAGAGGTGGAACTGCTACATTTCCAATATCTAAGGAAAATAAAATTCTCAGTTTTGATGTTACCAAATTGGCCTCTAAAAATATAATAGCATGATGTGAACTTTCCACAGCATTTTCTGAGATAGCCAGGCTATAGACTTAGGAATTGCTGGATATGGTATAGCATCTATGCACAGCTCTGTCGGCTTCCTCAACTGACCCTGTGGGCTGGGTTAGCTGACTTAATTTTCCAGGCTCTCTCCTGGTCAGAAAAGGGAAAGAATGAAAACCTAGACCTTGCTTGTACCAGGCCAGATTGTCAACAGCAGGACTATCCAAGATTGCCCATGTGCAGTCCTCTCCTGGAACACACGAGAAGGAGACATATGTTTTTATATTTTTCCGCTTTGATTTAGAACCTAGAATGATTTCAAGGTCACAATAATCCCACTCTTTAATCTTGAATGGTAGAATTACAGTAGTCCACCACTTCACCTAGTTGGGTTGTCTAACTTTTATTTGTAAGAAATTGTCTTAAAAAAGGATGAAAGTGGGGTTCAGGGAACAGCACCCGTGTAATTTTTAGATTCAGGTAGAACATCCTTTCTTTACTTGGAGGAACAATTCAAATTGTTTTAAATTTATCTTCTGATTTTGAAAATAAAGTATTCATTGTATGTATGTGCTTGTGTGTATGTGTGCATGTGTGTGTATGTGTGTATATGTGTGTTTTGTGCATATGTCTGTGTATGTGTGTATCTCTGTGTGTGTGTAGCTGTGCGTGTGTATCTCTGTGTATGTGTGTGCGCATGCATGTGCATGTGTGCGTGCATGCAAGCCTGCACACATGTGTGTGACCGCACATGTGTATGTGTGTGTGTGTGTGTGTGTGTGTGTGTATGTGTACATACATGCATAAATGTGATTGCCTCCACATAGAAGACAGGCATCAGTCTTCTGATACCATCATGGCAGTCTTGGTGTTCAAACTCAATTCATCAAGATGGCTGGTAGGTTAATCTATCTCACTGAGTGTGAAATTTCTCAATTTTAAAGGGGAAAGACAGTCAAGTAACAAAATAAAAATCAAAGATTAAAGAATGGTGGAATACATATTGGGGCAAGAAGATACAAAGCACCTAAGTAGTAGTTTCAACTTTATGCATATTTAATAAGAAATGCAAATTGAACCTATGGTCTCATGTAAAGAAATCTCTCTTAATGATGGTACTTTGAAACAGTGTGTCTTGTCATATTTCATAGTTCCTGGTTCTCATTGAAGATAATTATGCCAAAATACAAAAATCTGAGATCTTATCAGGTGTATCTAACATTTCTAGAAAAATTTTTCAAAAGTGGAAAAGCAGTACTGTGGGTGCTTAGGGGATATGGGAAACATTTCAGATATGAAATGACCAAAACAAACAGCCAAACAAGAACCACAAACAAACAAACAAAAATACTAAATACGAGCATTTTTCCATTCAAAGAGTACTTTAGCAGGCATCTTATCCCGAGCTTTCTATTAACTGTTGTTCTGGATAATGATTGACACATAAGTGTCTCCTATAGTCAAATACTGAATAACTACACATAATGCATACCATCTAAACAATTTAATTTGACCTAATTTTACATATTCATGAGGAATAGGAGATGCTTCAATATAGTTTCCATGTATAATGTTCCAACAGAATAATTGGCATATTGGTCACTTTCAAAAACAAGACTCTATTGAGAGGACATCCCAATTCCTCTCTTCCAGTTATTTTAAAATCGGCAATGTTTATCATTGCCTGTAGTCAATCAAGTGTGCAGTAATACACAGTAAATGTTTCTCTATGACTATGTACTTGTCACATACTTCTAATTCTTACCAAAGTTTACTACCATCTTCTGTTTCCAGAAAACATAGTTTCTTTCTACAATGTTTGAAGTTGAAAAGAACCTTTAAGATCAATTTCCTTAGTTTATATATGAGAACATAGTAACTTGCCCCAGGGTCTATGTGAATTCATTTGTATCACAAGTGGATTATGAAGGAGCGTGCCTTCCAGATTCTCTGTTCTCGATTATCATGGCCCCATTTCTCTCTATCCATTTTTCCTTCCTTCCTTCCTTCCTTCCTTCCTTCCTTCCTTCCTTCCTTTTTTTCGTCCTTCCTTCTTGTGAAAATGTCATGTTCCTAGACAAATTTCCAGTTTACTAGAATATGGATTTTTCAAACTTGGAACAATGAGTCTTTTACAGTAAATGTGGGAATATTTAATTATATTGTACAGACCAGGATCAACCATGCAACTTTGCTGGCCTTCCCAGAAAAAAAAACAAAAACAAAAAACAAACAAAACAACAACAACAAAATAAATCCAAAATCATGTAAAGCACTTTATAGTTTTAAGTTGAATATTTATTTTATATTCTAGGTAGGCCTCAGCAGCAAAGAAAACAAAAAATCACCCATGAAGAGGTTCTATTTAAAGTTGAGCTGAAGGCAGTTGAAGTAAATTACTGAGTGACTAGATGCTCTGGAAGCTCTTAAGATGCTCAAGAAAAATTAAAACAGTCACCTGGTAGCGTCTAGACAGGAATTCTTCAATGACAAATGTGACAAAATAAACCCCCTTTGGAAATAAGAATCTCATTTTACTTGGGCACTTTTTAACCTTGAGAAACCTCTCTTTCTTTTGTCCTTTTTAGGCACGAATATATTTTATCTGTATCAATACATATGAAGCCAGGGGAAAGGCTTAGAATAAACATACTAGTTTCAAAATATTTTCCCAGCAGAACACAGCCCAGCCCTAATCTATCCAAATTGAGCAAGTTTCAGTTCCATCCAGGGAAGGGTCTCTGCGGTTGGGAGACACCACGTATCAGCAGTGACTTATCACTCATAATAATAACTAGCAGAGAGAATGTCTACAAAGCATTGTGACTGGTGTCTTCCATCTTGGTTGGAGGCCCTTCTCTGTTGACTTAAACTCTGCTTGTTTTTATTTATTAGACCATTTGTTATGCCTCTGATAAAACTGTACAGATCATTCACATCTTCTCCTCCCTAACACGATAAGGCTGTATTTATGAGGCTATGCTGGAAGAGCTCAGAGCAAGTATGGTTGTGTGAACCAAAATAAAACTCAGTCTCAGGCCTCTAGAATGAGTTGCTGTCAGGAAGTAAGTCATTCTGAGTAATAAGATCACTATGCAAATAGATGCAAATGATATTCCCCATGCACTTTAATAAAGTAGGTGAGACAATAGAACACAGGGATGAATGTTGGTGGAATTATTAATTGAAGTCTTATTTTTTTCAATGTCTGAGAGGAAAGAAATAGATGGATTTCTTCCCAAAATAGTCTCTAATTGAAGACTATTTTTTTCTTAGTGAAGCGGTAATTGAAATTTTATTTTGAAGCAAACTGAGATCTTATGCAAATGAAGTACAGAACCATGTTTTCCCGTGATATTTTAATTTCCTATAATGCCAGTGAAAAGTATTATTAAATATGAGGAAATGGAGAAGACAGATCAGTTTTACAATGACCCTTTCTATTAGATGGTGGGTTTATTTTTTTGTTGTTTGTTTCTTTCTAATCTTCAGGGAAGTCATGACTAGTAATGAAAGAATAGTAGAGCTTTAATCAGACACCAAAATTGTCTTCAGTAGTTGTTTTAAAATATATAATATGCTATTAACCTATTCACTAAATTGTTGTATTCTATTTTATTTTAAAAGCCCTTTATATTACCAAAGCTAGCTTGACTATTTCATAGAATGAACTATAATCACATTTAAAGGAATTTACAAAGATTCCAACAGCTTATTTCTTTGCAGCTTACCTCAAAGTAGGCAAAATCAGGTCTAAGTTTTTGTATAGGACCGCTCCAAGAACAAACACAGATGATTCATCTAATTCTAGAAAGAATAAAGTGAAAAGCTATTAGTAAAACCACGTACAAATACAACCATACAAAATGTTAATCCATTAGTCACCAGTTTATTTCAGTACTTGCCCACGTAAAGCCAGGTAAGAGAAATTTAGTTGTTCTTAACCATCCCAGGGTAAGTGAGTCACACTGCCTTCCTTGCTCAGATAGTTTTAGACAATTGGATATGTGATTTTTGTGATGGTGTTACATAAGGGTCAATCTTTCCCCTGACCAGGCTGAGACTGGAGACCTCCTCAGGTCTATGTAAAGGATTTACATTCCCAATGATGGGGGGGGGAGCCACATATCTTCAGTCTCATTAAGTTAATGCTCACCAAAGTGAGAATTATGAGCACAGTGCCTCTTTTGAAGCTACTATTAGAAGGCACTCAAAATTAGTTGAATTTAGGTTTTTCTTCCTTACATGTTATACACTAAAATAAAATTTGGAGACAAAAATCATATTAAGGTGAGATAAACAAGCAACAACAACAGCAAAAGTTGGTTGAGAATAAGAAAAATGACATTGAATTGAAGCTTCAGTCACATTTCAACATGTGAAGTTAAAGAGTAAGGCCATGCACTTTATTTAGAGAAGAATATGTTAAAGGAAAATTATGAGCATACCAAGCTCAGGTCAATAGTATATGGTTCTATCACCCACTTTAATAAATACTTTCCTTAAGTAAATCTGTTCATTCAGAGACCAAGGACAAGTCGCCTACATTTAAAAAATTAGATTACAAACATGTTTGGAAAGTATTTCTATATTATGTGATATATGAAGAATTCTACTTTATGCGTTACCAAGTGACCTTGTCAGAAATGTTTGGTTCACAGCTCCTATTATTTCTCATTATTACCTTTTGATGACACAGGAGTGAAAATGCTTTTTGGAATCACAACTCGGTCTTCTGAATTCCTTGCCCAATCTACCATTCCTTTCCGGCCTTTCATTGGGAAGTTGATGTCAGTAAGAACAGATGCAGCAGGAAGCTTCTGAATGCTAGCCACTATTTGAAAAAGGAAAAATCCTGTCAGAGAATCTCGCTTTAAATGTCACTGAAATGAAGTTCATCAAATAAAAGCTGAGGATACTCAAAATTCAATTTTAAGGTAAATTTACATTTAGTAGAGCAGTAAAACATACATATTTATTAGATAACATTGTTCTTTAAACCTGGGAATTCTTTCATTTCCCACTAGGTTTCTTTAGCTTTGATTAGAATTTATATATAATGATGGTCCACAGTTATGTGAGCATCCTGAAAGCACCAGCAGAAATAGCCACACTACTTGGTAATGTCCCCATACACTGCAACTGTTAGAAGCCCATACTGCACTTTATGGTAGGCTGAAATAATTGTTCTTCTTTTGTGTTCAGAACATGTTTTCTTTACATAATTATTAGAATAACTCCATTATGACTTTTAGATGGGTCCCGGAAAGATAAGGACAATAAAAGAAGTAAATTTTTGAGAGAATTGCCAGAATCCAAGCAACACACCACAATACCAATAATGATCCCATAACCACAAAGACAACCTTGTACACACAAATATTAGACAACATCAGTAACAATGTAACCTTTAGACTTTTGCCCTAAAATTGCAAGAAATATAATAAATAAATCACTTATATATTCATATTGGGAATTATGTTTTCACTATTAGAAATACATGTTTAAAAATAATTTTAATTTATTTACTCTTATTTTATGGGTATGAGTGTTTTGCCTGCATGCATGTTTGTGCACCATGTGTGTGCAGTGTGTGTGGAGGCCCAGAGAGGGTACTGGATCCCCAAGGACTGCAGTTATGGATGCTTGTCATAATCATTCACATGGTTGTTGATAATTGAACCAATGCCCTGTGAAAGAGCTCACAAGCATTGGAGACTGCTGGGCTATCTACAGCTGCCTAGAAATACACATTTTATTCTACACTGAAAGAAACATAATGATATGTTTTTGGAGTTCTATGAAATAAGTCTATAAATTTACATTACATATACCTATATTTATAATAATGTTTGCAATATGCGTTAAGATGCTAAATATTTAAGCATTTATAAATAATATACATTTTAAAATTAAGAAATATCATTTGTAAAATTTTTCACAGGCCATGCATGTCCTACAGTAATGTTTCAAGTGGAAAGATAAGGCGAAATGTGAAAAGCTATCACAATAGAAAGGCCAAAGTAAAAACCATTAGGCTTTTTGTAAGTGGATTTGCCTCTAAAGGAACTTGTAATTTAAAACAAGAGAGAATGAAATTAAGATTTTAACAATATTATTTGTATAAATATATTACTGCACCCCTGGCTCGGTTTCAAATTAAATTGGTTATGTATTATGGCAGTGCACCAGTGAAATTATACTTTATGAAAGCTCTTTGTGGCTATTATACACATCCATTATCTGCACAGGATGGAATTTCATTTGTCCCGCAATTTGACATATTAAAGCTTAAAAAGGATCCGCTAACTAAATGTTGAAGAAAAAAAGGTACTGGATAAGACATAAATTGGTTGTGGATGTTAAATGCCATTTTTTTGAATAGTGGCTGTAATTATTTTAGTTTCTTTTAAATTTTTTTAAAGCCTGTATGATTTTCCTTTCCATAAATAACCCCATTCAAATGTGCTCAAGGACACAAAACTGTCTAGAAAAACAGTCAACACGCTGGTAAACATACATCTGTAATCCTTGAGTTACAATGTGCAAAATTACATTTAAAGTTTTTGACCCAAACTTCAATTGCCTTGATATTTAGAGAACACATATTCACTAGTCTGTTGTAAAATCTGAGTACAAGACAAGAATGTTTTCTTTCTCATATTATTCTCTTTTCCAAAAGAAATTAAACATGAAGTAAATGTCTGGGCCCTGAAGTCTAATCATGTGTTTATGTCTATAAACACTGACCGGAAACCAAAGCTAAACACAAAATAAATTTTAATGGAGAATATTTGTATCTACCAGAGGTCATATTACCCTGGGTAAATGTTAGCTTAATAGCATATTCATGAATATGTAATTTCATTTTGTGATTCTGGCATTCATTTTGCCTCACAAAACCCAGGCTTTCATTAGAGATACATTACTGGTTAAATTGTGAATATATAGAATAAATTGTTAGTGCTTAAACTATGACTAGACGGAATAGATTGTACTTGTTAATACAGTATAGAACAAAGGAATATAAGATGAGGTCAAAGACACTAATTGGTACCCAGGTCTAAATTCCGTAGTCTTCAACATAAAGAGTATAGAAAACAAATTACTTATACTTAGGACTCATAACTTATACTTAGGACTCCAGTTTACACACACACACACACACACACACACACACACGTATGTGTGTGTTTATGTAAGTTTCTCATTTTTGTTTAAATGGTACTCTATCTTTTAATGTACATATACAACCAAACTGAACTAATTGTTATGTGCAATAAATCATAAGACTTAACTAGTTCTGAAAGCAATGTTTTTCTTATACAATGAGATTTTCAATAAAACCATTATATAAGATGACATTTCAATAGAATCATGAGGTTTAATTTTTAGCTTCTGAATTATCAATGTGTTTGATATTAATGTGTTCTGAATACCAAAGTGTTTTAAATACAGACTTACCCCAAACCTACTGAGGTGTATATTCAAGGCCGACATTTTGGTTCCTCAGGAACCCTCAGTGATTATTGACAAACATACTACGGCATAGCAAAAATAATTCAGAAGTGTATTTTTGTCCTGTTTTTTAAGTTCTTGTGTATAACATCTGGATCAACCCAGTTCCCCATCCCTTCCCTTCTTCATTGAGTTAACTGTTCAAATCTCATATGTAGATCGGGAACTAGTTAGTCTTTAAGAAAATGGGATAAGCTATGAAACAGGTAAGATCCAACAAATGAATTCCTTAAACCACAACTTAGTAAATATGTGAGTTTTGCTGATAAAGAGAAAATCAAAGCATACACGAATAGTTATACTGTATCTCTTTAGTATGTGGTTAATTAAATGGAGCCATAGAAGCATGTAGAAGGGGGAAAAGCTTTCTTTAAAAAATACCCACAGATTATGGTTCTTAGGTGAAAGATGATAGGATATTGTATCACTGGATAAATAGGGATGTCTTCAAAGATCTAAGAATTGCCCTGAGTCAAGTGTACTGTGTTTTCACTGTAAGCCCAGATTTGATTTCTTATGCAATAAAACAAGTGACTCACCATGGTAAACGTTGGAGTGGAGCCACCAGGCTGGGTTTATCATTATGCCTGTTATCCGTCAAGCTCTAAGATGCTCATGGTCCAATGGATATGCCTTTTTCCCATTTATAACTTTTTTTTATCAGATTACATTTATTCTTTCAGGGATTTATATATGCTTACAACATATCTTAAGCATATCCACCTCCACTTCCTCCTTCCAAGTCTTCCCAGCACCCAGCACCCAGCACCCACCACACATCTCCCCCCTCCACCCACCAAAACCGTGTATACACTTTTTCATTATTCTTCTGTCTAAGAATTTTATTTAGCAGAAACTCAAGGGAATTCTTGTAGATGAGTCTAAAGCATAAGTCCTGAGTCTTTTTTTTTAACTTATTTCATTATCCTTTTCTTTAATCAAAGCGAGACTTACTCCTCAGGGAGATCATAAGGTTTTCTACCCTATACCACTGTGGAAGTTAAGGAGAATGAAGACTGTGTTATTCATCATTGTAGTGAGTTTGCTCCATGTACAAATTGGATATAGTAAATTTGATATATCGTCTGAATTAAAGACAGAAATGGAAGGCATGAGGAAAGAAAAACCTTGAGAGCAAAGGCATATGGATGAAGGTAGCAGAGATGGGCAAAGGAGTCAAACAAACTAGGGCTAGTAAAGAAGACAGCCATGGACAAGCCTGTTTTATTTATCCTTGGACCCTGCCCGGGACTCAAGTCCTGGGTATTTCTCTGTTTACAGTTTGTGTAAGTATTGGGAGAATTCCCTATCCATCTCAAAAACCTCAGTTTGAAGATAATTGTCAGTGTCTGGGGATGTAGTTGTTTGCATAACATATAAAAATCCCTGGGTCTAATGACTAGAAACATATAAGCTGTTCATGATGGCACTTCCTAATAAATCTAGCATGAGCTAGGTGGAAGCTCTGGGATCAGAAATTCAAAATCATCCTGGACTAGGACCTATCAAGTCAGAGACTAACCTGGGCAACATGAGACCCTGTCTCAAGAAAACCAATACAAAGCACAAGAATAACAATAATGAAACCAAAGAACAAAAGGCTATAATAAATATAAGTGAAATTCCTCATGCATTCAACCAGCTATGTGGCTTAGTAAATGATGGTCTTAAGATCTTCTGTAACACTATAATCACCTTGCTGGGCTGAGAGAACTACCTGAGTTTCGATCAATAGCAGTCTAGTCAGAACTCTCCCCAGAGCGCAGGTGCTTCTATGGCAGTGTTGGCTATTGCTCTTGAAGCAAATTCTCATGTAATTTTTTTCAAGAAAGCTACTACATGGTGGGTCGTACATCATCATAAAGTATTTAATGTTTACTACAACATTATCTTTGACTTTCTTTGAGTGACCCCAGGCAAGAGATTACTTCTTGAGTGCTTTATGTTAAGTGCATTCATTTACCCAGAGGCAGGAACCACACTGCAAATAAGCAGAGTTTAAAGTGTGGTGCTGAGATGAAGCATCCGGTGAGATAAGCCCAAGTCCCGCATACTCTGTCTTGTTTACTTTGCCCTTAACTTTTCTTTCTCCATTTTCTTTTTCTTCCATTCTTTCTCACACTCCTTCTCCTTTTTGGCTGACTCTAAAAGAAAGAATTAACTTTTCTTTTTCTTTCTTTCTTTCTTTCTTTCCTTCCTTCCTTCCTTCCTTCCTTCCTTCCTTTCTTTCTTTCTTTCTTTCTTTCTTTCTTTCTTTGACTTTGAGGGGAATATAGACAATCATTCATGTTATAAACATACTGCTTCAATAAAGAGAATGAAAGTATCATGGACAACAAACTCAGAGCAGCCGATGCCACAGGCAGCAGAGAGCCCTTCAGAACCACTACTTTCGAGCATCATCCCAAGTGCTCTGTGCAATGCGTCCCATTCTGGACCATTCTATGTAAATGGTCAGAAGAAACACCCAGGGAAGGGAGCCTTGCAGTCACAAAAATGTATAAAAATGTATACAGAAGGTGTCTTAAAAACAGCCTTTTCTATTATGTTTTTGCATCGCTGTTTCAGATATATTTGATGTTCGCATCATTTTTCATATTCCTTTAAAAGAAACAACTGGCTAGCATCAATATTAGAAAACTTTCCAGTTATCAAAATGGTCTTACTTGTGGCAACTATCACTCAAAACTTTTAGGTGGTTATCTGAATAGCCCCTATAAGAAGAGACTGGGGGCTCGGGAAAATGACATCATGCATTGGTATGGTAGGATATAACTATTGGTTTTGTTAGTGTATTCTTAGGAAGTAGACCCACGGAGTGGCACTTCTGAAAATGTCAGGGGACTTAGCAGTGAAAAACCTTGTAGTTTAGATTTATAGAGCAACTCTAAATCCTCAGTAAAACACTGAGAATGTCTAAGAAGAAAGGAAAGATAGCTTTTTTTTTTCTGGATTTATTGGACAATTGTTAGGAGCCTGACACTTTGTATTCACTCTTTGAATCATTCAAGAAGTATTTTGTCAAGCATCTCTTCTGTGCAAGACACTGCTTTTAACATGACACTTATCCAGAAACCTTAGAAGTGATATTTCCTTTACCATGAATATCATCTCAGCAGGCATTATTATTGTGGTTATCTTCATTGCTATTATCAGGGTCTTTGTTTTACAAATGAGGAATCAGGTCATGCTTGAGCTACTTCTCCAAGGTTGTAAGTAGTTCGTCTCATGGGGATTCAGATCCCATGATTTGTGCTGTCTGGTGAAATTTTATTTTATCTAGCAAATGAACAACAAATTCACTCCTCTTCATTGTCCTTTTTTTCATTGAGAACAAAAGACAGGTTCAGGAATTTGGTCTGAGGCAAGGATATGCTCATATGCCCATCAAATCTAAGCTAGATGTCATTGAAGAACAATTGCTATAAAAATACTCTATGTACTTTCCTTTGCATGAAGTGTTTATATTCTAACATTTTCATGAAAAAAAATCCTTTCTTAAAATCCTGCCACAGTTCTGTAGGAAACACTCAGATATTTCCATAAATAGAACTTCAAGTGTTCACACCACTAACACTTCACTTTGGTACCCAACCATCATGGACTTTTTCCGAAAGGTGGAGATTAGAATGCTGAGGGTCATAGAGAAAGGAAGAAATGGTTGGGATGTGACCGCATCTTCCCTGTAAACAGCAGCAGTGGCCAGGGCATCCTTAGGACCAGTGAGGCTCATCCCTTCCATTACTACAATCATCATTATGGAGTTTAAGATGCCCAAGTCCTAGTCACACAATATAGAAATTTAGATGAGAGACCTCCTTGCTCAAGTCCTCAGTTTCTCTTATTAGGAAAAATAAAAAAGGACCTCATGACAGTTAAATGTAGACAAACTAGATGAAGCCTTAAAAGTAAGTAACAATGTGGCACTTTTACTGGTTCCTTCTTAGGCTTCTAAGTTTTAAATATTATGTGTGATTCAACCATATGATTAAATATTTTTCATATACCTTTCCTGTATCAAAGGTTCACATTCTAATTTTTCATTTTCCACTACCCATTTCAAGTGAGAGATCTGACAGTAGAATGTGTTTCTGCTTTTTGTTTTGTTTTGTTTTTTGTTTTGTTTTGTTTTGTTTCAGCATAGGCGCTCTCAACTTCTTAGCACATCATTCTCATTTCTTGAGCATTGAGATTGCTAACATATGAGGTTTAGTGCAAGACCATTCAGGACCCACTGCCTATGTTGGTCCAGGGACTTCTAAAGGTCAATAATGTTCCAAAGGCATCAGAACAGTACAGAGAGAAGAAAAATAAAAGGACATTCTGAGTAAAGAAATGGTAAGACGTGAGAACATTTATCATATTATGTTAATACTAATAGTAATGTTATATTCAGAGGCCAGAGTATTTAGTTAGGATACAAGGCTGAACATGATCTTGTAAGTTACAAAGCCTGGTCTAGAAATTGATTATATTTAGAATATGAAAATATAAATTGGATGCCTTCATGTTAGAACTAAAGATTGACATATAGATACGAATATGTTTTCCAGCATGGAGAATGATGGAAACCCAACAGCATCAGGACCTCATATCATTCAGCAAATACTAACTGAGCTCCAATTCTATGCAAAGCAAAGTTACTGATTCTGGGGATGTAGCTATGAGAAACAGCGAAATTACTGACCTTGTTACACTGGCATGCAATTTGAAGAGAAACCATAAACCATCTGAGCATTATGAGAAATAATTTACAATCTAAAGTTATGTTTTTCATTTGGAAAATTTTAATTGTTGTCTATAGTCATACCATGTAGAATATCTCTGATTTCATCTTGTCCCTGAAGCTCAGGAAGGAAGAGCCTCATTAGCACATAGATAGGAGAAAAATTTTGCACGTTTCAAAAGCTCCCAAATTCTTCCAACTATAGAAGAGACCCTAAGAACCAGGGACACTAAGACATTTGTAAATTCTGCAGATGATAGGGCTGTTTGATATATATATAAACAAACAATAAAATTTGGCAAACACACATTTAGATATCGTCAAGTTAAATTGGAAGATAACTGTCTTCTAAAAATAATTCAAGTGAGCTGCAATTTGACTCCTGACATATAAATGTACAGAAAAGAGGAGTCCTTCCATTAGATACCAATTGCCATTGAAAGCCTTATGGGTGTTTACTGTCATCACACGCCAGAAGGCAGTTGTGCCATATGCCCCATCTAAAATACACAGCACATTGTTTTGATCATTATAACATCTGCGTAGAAGTATAACATTATTTCCCTCATTGTAAAATCTGTGTCAAGCAAAATATTTACATTTTTTTAAAAAAAAAATATACAGGGTAGCAAATTTTAGTAGCACTCTTAAAGTTTTCTAGGAGAAGAGACTATGGTCAGAGGGACTGGAATAATGTCACCATAGTTACACATCCAGTCAATAGGAAAACCCATAAATATCCCTCTGTGCTTTACAAAATAAAGGCCCTATTACTTTCCAGCTATCAAATATATTTAACATAGAACCATGGGAGTAGCCCCTCAGGGAAGTTTTATTTTATTTTATTTTATTTTATTTTATTTTATTTTATTTTATTTTATTTTATTTTATTTTATTTTATTTTATTTTATTCTGAGAGTAGCATCAGAGGTCTTTAGTGATGAGGTGACTTGTGTTAGTCATGGAATGTGATTAGCCATATGTCAAGACTGAAAGCCAGCACAATTTATCTTAGCCATATATATATATATATATATATATACACACACACACATATGTATATATATATATACATACATACATACATACATATAATTGGATATTGGTTATGATCTTCTTATGTAGCTCAGGATGGCATTGAATGCCCTATCCTCTTGGCTCGACGTCTGGAGTTCTGAGACTACAGGAACGTACTTTTATACCTGGCCAGCATTTTTGGAAAGTTACAGAAGAGCATCTCTGCCCCCTCCCCACCTGCTAGGACAGAGGACTGTTGGTTTCTAATCTGAGTCTGTTTTTCGGTTTGCAGATTTAGATCAAAGCCTCATACAGAGTGAAGGGTATTTTGGTTAAGAGCGTGAAGTCAGCACAGGTTTCTTGGCTAGCCAAATAAAGCACAAAAACATTTTGAAAGCAGGAGACACATGAAAATAGGGAAAAAGGAAACAAATTCTTATGAGGGACTCGCTGCCTCTGTTCTTCACATGGCTATTATTATTAATGGTCAGACCCCTATTGCCATAGAGATGAGCAACTATTTCCATAGAAACAGGATTAGCTTCAGTAGCTGTACATACAGTAGCATTCCTTTCAGTTGAAGAACAAAATTACAAGGAAGGATACAATATGCCGCTTTAAATAATTCCAAATCCTTACACTATCAGATAAACCAGTAGAAACCAGAACAGTTTAAAATTTTAAGACTCGCTTCCAGGATTTAGACTGTATCTTCCCATTTATACTCACAAGTGTGAATCTACCAGATTTTAAAGGAATTAATCGTAAACCAAAGGAAAGAACTCACCATGGAAAAGCGTATGATTCTGATAACTGTTAGATAGAAGTTCTCCATGGAAATAAAAAGCCATCTCATGTCCCAGATGGCCCTTCTATTCACTGCCCTGTCAGAGTTTCCCTGTCTGCAGGCCCTAGGACATCTCATTATCAGAAGATCAAAGCTACTCCCTCTTGTAAAGTCAGTCCCTCTTCATAGCTCTCAAATGCCAAGAGTTCCTCAGTAGCTTCATTGTAGACACCAAAGACAATCAAATTGGAGACTTTTATAGCTAGGTGTATAAGTCAATGTATAAGAAAATCAACAATTCTCCTCTGATCTATCAGATAATCAATATTGAGGTTGTTATTCTCTATTAAAAGATAACTACCCAGAACACCTAAATATGAACTTGCCCATCTTTGTTACATTAATTCAGTCTTACAGGCTACAAGGTGTGTTTTCACTCATAGGCATGCATGCCTTTGGTAGTGATCAAAGTTTCTATTTTATATTTTCATTGTTTTCTCAAAGGTCTTAAAATTTTTATGCATTCTCTATTGCTAATATTGTAAACTGGGGTTTATGTGTCTTTGCATCTTAGAGATCAAGATTTTTCCCTCAGTATGGATAAGTGTACAACAAAATATTCAATGGTGAACATACAAGATCTAATGCAAGGCTCCGAAGTTTCAAAATGACTATTCTTCCAACTTTATTGAGGTGTATAGATTTTAAATTTGGTTCCTTTTAGTGTGATGATTGTTTTTACTGCAAGGTTTTTCAAAATAATGTTTATAAAACAAAGCAATGAAAGAATAAATAAATACAAAATAAAGACTATGTGGTAGAGACAGAAAGTGGTTCCTTTAGGAACACATTCTCTCATGATGATAATTGTAGGAGTCAAGACTGAATGAGGACCAAGTTCATAACAATTCCTTGGATAAAATGTGTTATAAAATATTTATAACAAGGAAAATTCATATCCATATTAAAGGTATGGATAATTAGGCAGAAAAATAGTTTTAAAATGTTAATGAAATAAGTAATAATGAAGACTGTTGCTTCAAAAGAAAGCAAGTAGTCAGGAACAACTTAAGTATATGCAAAAACATAAAATATGCATAAGTTACCCGAGGGTCATACTTGAAAATTAAAGATACCTTGCCTGAAATTCTTAATAAAACAGAAATAGGTTTGAGGCTGATTGGCTGGACAAAAGAAACACATCTTTAATTATTAGTTACTGAGATTCAAAGGGAAAAGTCATTTATTCTGAAGGCAAATCACTGACATAGAACAAAATCTGTGAGTGCCCTCACAGGGCAGTCAGGAAAAAGGCTTCATAAACAGTTGGACACCATTAATTTGGGAACTTCTGTAGAGTGTAAGCAGAACTTTCATTAAGCAAGCATAAGAAGATAGGAGGAGGAAATGAATAGAAATGTTTTCTATCCATTGTACTCAAATGAGACTTCTGAAAATAGATTTTTGGACTACAAGTCTCTATCCGATGCTTTGTAACTGACATGAAAATGTGTACTCAAATGACACGTACTTGAGGTATGTTGAAGACATTCCAAAGCTTGCTATTATTTCTTGGCAGCAAGCCAAATGAGGAAAAAAGGAGTCAAAAATTACTAATGTAGGAATGACTATATAAGATAGTGACAGCAGAGCAGTTCAGTTTAGGAGTTGGAATATCAGGATAATGTAGAAAAGCTTAGGAGATTTAGGTTATGTAAAAACATGACAGAATGCTTATTGAAGTGCTTTAAAGACTTTCAGCGACCAAACTATTATTGAATAATTAGTTGATGAATAATTGTGTTCTTGAACATAATTACATAAAACAGATTATATAAGCATAGATGTTCCCGGATACATTCTCTCACATCCCATATAGCCTATCATTTTCCATGTTGTAGTCCTAATAAATGCACTAAAAGACAGATCCAATTATGCTGTTTTCTGCTCAAATCTGCACTCATTTTCACTTATTTTTAAATCCAGTCAAATGTATTCCCAATCTCCCTTCCTGTTCCCTCTTTGACAACCTTGCTTTCATGGTCATGCACGGCCACCTTCAACATTATTAGAGTTCTCCCATTACTCCAATGTACAATGTACTTGGGGGCACCATAGTCTTTATGTACTACTTGTGTTCCATTTGAAAGGTTCTTCCTACACCTGCCACTGTAGCTCAGATTCTCCCTGAGCCAATCCATTTTGTAGATCACTTGATCAGAGAGCCTTATGGGCCTTTCATCATTAAATGGGACCCCTGACTTCACTCTGGATATTTCAAAACTTGGTAGATTGGTTTATTTCTCTTCCTAGCAATTATAACCATTGGGCATATTGGATGGTATTTGTTTGACATGTGTCTCATCAATATGAAACACAAATTTCACAATTCCACAAGAGCAAGAGCTTTGTCAAATTCATTCCCTGACAAAGCCTGAGAACCAAGAACAGAACATGACATGTAGTTAATGAGAGACTGAGACAGTATAAAGTGAATTGAATATGTGAATCATTAATAACCAACTGTACTGGCCATAGGAAATGCTTTAAATTGGGGTTCTTTGCTAACTGCACTAGAGCCAATCTATAATCCCTTGGCTGGTTGTATTGCTTATAATCCTAGAAAATTTGGGAAAAATATGCATTAACCTATCCAGCGATTCTACCCCTAGACATTTAGAATAAGTGGATAAGTCAATATTCTGTAACAATTACTATTAAATAAAAATAAAATAATCAAAGAATTCGGTGTTGATATAACTCAATGTCTTGGTTTCAAAAGATTTTTGAAGTATTTCCTCAACAGCAGCTATATGAAAGTACTATAGAAAGAAACTAGTAATTTAAAATTTTTTCTTTCTGACTTAAGGAAAGGAAAATTACTCACTCATTGCATGTGTCTAGCAAGACTGGTAGAGAGCTAGGAGGTGAGAGAGATCCTTACACGTCCCCGCCACCCATGTCTAGCTAACTGAACTGACGTCAGTAATACAAAATATGCAAATTTCTCTATTTTGGGAGCTTCACGTCAACGTGTGTCTTGTTTTTAAGGAAAGAAGCTGAGCAAGTGCTAGAGATGTGTGAAGCACAGAGCTCGCAGAGAGAGGGAAGCTCAGCTCAGAAGGGGAAGCCAGGCCTTGCTCTTAGCCTGCAGCATCAGACTGAACCGCTGGTCCTCCTCAATTGAGGACCAAGATATTATACCAAAGTGGTTATCAAATTTCACAGAAAAATTTAGAAATGACAGATCTTATGTTGATAAAAAGGCATTGTGGAGAGGAAAAAAGAAGTTGAAATTGTATGCATTTGTCAAGATTAAATTTCAGAAATATGATTATTCATTCTGAGAAGCATACTAGTCCATATTTCTAAATCTAGAACAAGCCATGATATTTAATTTCACAAAGAAAACTATGTTTTTACTTTAGTGAATCTAAGACACCTCATTCCTGGTGACCTGGGGAAGAAATGGAGCTATATTTTCATAAATCGTGCATTTCAGGAACAACACTTGAAATTCCTTACAGTTGAGAATTCTAACATTCAGATTTGAAGATATTATCAGGCTTAAAACCATTCCATTGATTGGGTACTGTCAACTTTAAGTCCTTTCTAAGAAAGGTTGTGGCACAGTAGTGTGTGGGCACAGCAGTGTCCACCTGGGCCGAGCCAATCCTTGCAGAGCACTGAATTAAAACTTAAGCATGTGACCATGGAAACGACCCAGAGCATAGAAATTTATGCCCTGTTTACTGCATCTGTATTTGTCCTTAGAATATTTAAGCCATGCCATAAATAATTACATACTTTAAAAAAACCTGTAACCCACTAAACTTATTAGAGGTAGATATTAATACACATGCTATTTCAAAACGTTCTCCCTGGTGTTCATTATTTGACACTAACTCTTTTTTTCACATTCAGTCAGTCCTTGTACAGGCTAACTTTAACCATTCCTTCTGCGACACCTGCCCTGATTCTTTTCAGAGCTTGTGGCTCCTCGTTTTCTCTTCTTTTTATATCACAATGTTGTCTTGGTCATTGAAAACACATACACAGTTCCAACCCTTATTTCTGGGCAGTTGATCACCATCTATGTTTATTGATTTGACTTCTGTGCTAAAACCCAAGGTCTCACTCTTGGTTGTCACTTGGGTATGGGCATTTTTTAAATATCGATATGTGAGAGATGGTATCAAATGCTTTCAGAATGAATACAGTCTCAGTTTCTCTCTGTACTCTCGCTGTAGCATCAGTTTTGGAATCCAATCAATTCCAACTCAGAGAGAATCTCAAATTCATTCCCACATTTGGTTTTTAGTCATACTTTACTAATTCAATCCTTCATCATGTCACACACTGATTGCAGTTAAGAGTCCTTTATCTCTATTCACACTAATTATGTTTGCAGTCTTTCCCGGTAGCTGTAGCTCTATTTTCTGCTCTAAGAGCCTCCCTACCAGAGCAGAGCTCTTGCCAAGTCAAGCTTCAGTGATTCTAAATTGTCCTTAGAATTCAGGAACTTGCCTCATAATGACTCTCACCTTTTTTCTTTACTTCCATAAATAGTAATGCTGTTTTTTTTTTTATAAAATCAAAACCAAGTGCATATATTCTAAACACGATCTCAACCTAGACATCTATCTGTCCTAGTTTTCTCTGTGCTGTTGTGCTAAGACATGCTGATCTAAAAGCAACTTAGGAAACAAAGAGTTTATTTTAGTTTAAAATTCTAGTTTATAGTCTGCAATTGAGGGAAGTCAAGGCAGGAGCCCATGTGGAGCTTGAAGGCATGTTTACTTGATGTTCCACAAAGCACTAACTCTAACCAAGAAACTCACTCCATGGCCAAAGCACTGTAACTGTAACGGGAGCCAGGGGATGTATACTGGCTGCCTGTCAGAGAACCATACGCTTATCTACCTTTCTTATACAGTTTAAGAACTGTTATTTAGGGAATAGTGCCATCCTGTGACATCCTACATCAAATAAAAATGATGCTCCCTCCAGCAAATACACACACACACACCACACCACACAAGTCACACATTCACAGATATCCCTACAGTGCAATCTAATAGAGGTAATTTTTCACCTAAGATTGTCTTCCCAGATAGTTCTAGAATGTAACAAATTTTTGCTTTAGAGGTTTATTTCTTCTCTTTTATATGTATTTACATGGTCTTGAGTATATGTGTATGTAGCATATGCATGCAGATACCCACAAAGGCCAGAAAACGGCATTGATCCTCCAAACTGGAGTTATAAAGGAATATTTTTAAGCTGAGCAGGGCATCTCTTAATCATCTTTGATAAAAACAATGGTGCGCAATGTAACCATCTGCTTGCTAATTGCTTCCTTTCATCTTGAATGGTAAAAAAAAAATCTCAGCAAACCTTCAAAGTCTATCATACATGATCAAATGCTTCTTTCTCTAGGAATATTTCTTTTTTTAAAAGAATATCGTTCTTTATTGAATAATTTAATGTTTAGAACATGTAACTGAAACAGAATAGTCTTGAAATACAAACATACTTTAAATAGTTCATTTCCAAGCTTTGATTTACAGGGTCCATGCAAAGCTTACTGCTTATTTATTTATGTAATTATTTTAAGATTTAAAAAAATGATGTGTATGGGTGCTTTGTCTGCATTTATATCTATACATGCATAGATCCTGGTGCCGAAAAATGCCAGCAGAGGTCATAAGATCCTTTGGGAATGGCATTGCAAACAGTTGAGAGCTGCCATAGGGGTGCTGCGACTTGAACCCAGGTCCTCTGTAAGAACATGTTTTCTTGATAGCTGAGCCATGTCCACAGGTGCTTGTCGGCTCCAACTCTACTGACTTTTTACCCATTGGGGTTATCGTCTTGCTCACAAGTTTCGGTTGTACTAGAACTCACAATTCTGCTTTTGACTCTGAGCAGTGGGATTACAGCACCACAGAGTCTGAAGTAAATCGCTTGCATTAGTGAAGCCAATCTCACAGAAAATTGAGAGAAATTATGAATTTGCTTAGTTAGTAATATTTTTTAATTGAATGCAATCCATAAGCTAATAGCATATAACATATTACTGTTCTTTGCATTCAGATCAGTGAATACATTTCTGGTTCTAAGTCAAAAAGTAAAAAAACTAATTATAATAAATTGATTACTCTTGTGCATAGTTCAGCAACACATACATTAATACTGGAATGATGTAGAGATTGTGTGGGCCCTCAGTGAGGATGACACACACTCCACAGTAAAAATAAACAAACTAGTTTTCATAAGGTGAGCAAACTGAATATGTTAAATGAGTTTATTTATTGTGAAAATTACAACTTAAATGAATGTTGAGCTGAAACATGAAATTTCCTGGGGGAGAAGCAAAATTTACTTTGGCTTAACTCTTTTTATAAAATTATTTTTCCCAATGGCATATTAAAGGTGTTGATATACAACTTTTAAATTTGTGGCTATATTTGGATATTCTCTTTTCATTCTTCCAATCATATAAGTTTTAGTAAAGTATAAATCTTCATTTACCAGAAAGTGATATACATGGAGACACTTTTTTTTTAAATTGAAGAAGTCTTGAAATATTTTACTGAAATTATTTTTGAAGAAAACTATTGCAAGCCATATTGGCTGTTTTATAATCAAGTTAATTAGAACATGCAACCTTTTGGTCTTGATAAATGAAGGCCATGATTTTAAGCATAACTTATTATTCTCAGCCATAAGATTATCAGTTTCAAAAGTAATGTTTCAGAAATCAGCCACCACATTATTGGTTCTAACTCCAACATACCGTTCAGAACATTTAGCAATCAATTAGCCATATATACAAATTGACACTAGTAGGCAAACCTTGGGAAATCCCTGTTGGCACAGGATAGCTTCCAGTTATAGCCACCAAACTACATTAAGAGTATAGTCAGTATCTGGAGGCAAATCAGTGATACCTAAGTCAGTGGTCAGTCAGTAATTTGGGACATTTGTATTGTGAATAAGAAATGATAAGTGGATATTAAAGAGCCCAGAAGCTCTGAATATTCAAGGCACAATTAGCAAATCAAAAGATTCCCAAGAAGAAGGAAGGAGAGGACCACTGGTCCCAAAAAGACTTGATCCAGTTTTTAAGGAGAGTACCAGAACAGAGAAAGGGTTGGGGGGTGACTGAGGAATGGGCAGGGGGGAGAGGAATTATGGGATATATGGTGAGGGGGGAGCTGGGAAAGGGGAAAGCCTTTGGAATGTAAACAAAGAATATAGAAAATAAAAAATGCAAAACTTTCAAACATATAATAATAGTGAAATAAGATAAGTGTATAAAATAAATATTTAAATTTTGGACATAATACTTTGTCACTACTATTACTACTTCTACTACTACTACTACTACTACTACTACTACTACTACTATAGATTACTTAATAGGTTATCATTCTGAAACAGTCTATGTAAAGCCTAAATTTAAACATACTTGACTAGAAATTACCTTTGGTTCTTTGCAATGGTTCTCAACCTTCCTAATGCTGTGATCATATGGTAAAGCTCCTTATGTTGCAATGACCTCCAACCATAAAATTATTCTTGTTGTTACTTCATAACTAATTTTGCTACTGATATGAATCATAATATAAATATCCATGCTTTCTGATAGTCTCAGGTAGCCCTTGGGAAAGGGCCATTGGAGTGCCAAAGTGACTGTATCTCACTGCTTTATAGTAATTTTAAATATTTGATATTGATCTAATGACACACTTTGTTATTTTGTTTCTGAAAGTACTGTATGTAGACCAGACAGGTCTCAAACCCTTCAGACCAGTGCTGAGATTAATAAGAATAATAACACCTTATTACCCAGAGCTCCATTGTCTTTATGTGAAGATAATTGTAGCAAGCCAAATAGAAGAAAAATCTTTCTGAATCACAGTAAAAATTAGGGCAGGAAGTATTAAGGAAATAATAAAACTCTAATCCTTCATGAAATCAATTTGTATAACAATGAAGGAGACAATTTCTTTGTTCTTTACTAATTTCCATCTGCAAAGAGAAATATGCCATTGGCTTAATGCAGTCATTGTTGGCTTCTTAGAAAACATGGCACGGGAGCTTTGCTCGTCATAAGAATCTCACGAAATGCATTTGTAACAGCAAGGAAAAGAAGTACAGTCTTCTGTGCATGTGTTTACCATTTTATACTCCACAACAGATGTATGAGTTATCTATGGTGTCCTGGAAGCAGCAAGATCACCTGTCCCTGAGAAGCATTCTGAAATGTTCCATAGAACCCTGTAGTGGCTATTCCTGGTTGTCAACTTGACTATATGTGGAATGAACTACAATCTAAAATTGGAAGGCTCACCTATGATCCTAATCTGGAGGCTCAGAGATATAAGTTTCTGACCTGGACTTAGCATGGAGATCTTGAAGCATGGTGGCTATGGATTCCAGTTCAAGATCATCTGGAATTAAAGGCATGGATACACACACCTTTAATCTGGGTTACACCCTCTACTGGAGACATATATAAGGACATTGAAAGAGGGAAGACTGATTCTTCCTTGCCGGCTTGCCTCGTGGGACTGAGCAACTGCAAGATCCTTTGACTTCCATCCACAGCTGCTGCTGACTACTGCTGGGGAGTTGAACTATAGACTGTAAGTCATCGACAAATTCCATAACTATATAGAGACTGCCCATACTTTCTGTGACTCTAGAGAACCCAGACTAATACAAACCCTAACACATTTGATATGCTTAGTAAGGAAGTGACTCAATTGCCTATGCATAATGCAGAGGAGAAAATGAGGTTCCATTGTTTGTTTGTTTTTTTTTAAATCATTGATGTATAATGTTCTAAATTGTATTTGATAGCAAGGAACAATTGACAAATGAAAACAAAATAAGGATATATTAACCTCTATAGAAACATGTACAAAAACATACTGGGGGCCCATTGACATTTTCACAGGTTCATGCAGAGGAGAGTGTGCTTGGTTGTGTGTGTGTGTGTGTGTGTGTGTGTGTGTGTGTAATTATGTATTGACTGCTTTCTTCACATTGAAAGAAATTCTTCTGATTTCCTCCTGAATGGAGGAGGGAAGATTACAAGACCCAGGAAGTGACTGAAACTTACAAGGGTAAGGAAACTCAAAAATGTATAAGTCTTGGGATAATTAGAAAGCTATAATTCTCAAAATCCTCTTCATAAGATTATATACACAGCAGGTAACTCCTGCAGGAAGGCATGATCTCCTGGTGGAGATACCTGCAAATTAGACAGAGTTCAGGGACTGCAACTTTAACAACTTTTGTTCACAAGGAATGGGCTTTTCAGTTATTCATTTGCCTTTGATGACTCTCTAAGTGACTTTTCACCTACATTTTTGCAAGCAACACAGTAAACTCACCTGCTCACCAAGCTGTACTTTCACGGAAGAACTTTCTTTATTATTCTATATATTCTTTATTTACATTTCAACTGATTTCCCCTTTCCTGGCTCCCTGCTCTCTAAAAGTCCCATATGCCCTTTTCCCACTCTCTGTTCCCCCATATACCCCTTCCCACTTCCCTGTTCTGGTATTCCCCTACACTGATGCACTGAGCCTTTCCAGAACCAGGGGACACTTCTTCTTTCTTCTTGGACATCATTTGATATGTGGGTTATGTCTTGGGTATTCCAAGATTCTTGGCTAATATCCACTTATCAGTGAGTGCATACCATGAGTATTCTTTTGAGACTGGGTTATCTCACTTAGTATGATGTTCCCCAGCTCCATCCGTTTGTCTAAGAATTTCATGAATTCATTGTTTCTAATGGCTGAATAGTACTCCATTGTGTATATATACCACATTTTTTTGTATCCATTTCTCTAATGAAAATGAAGGCACAACATATCCAAATCTATTGGATACAATGAAAGCAGTGCTAAGAGGAAAACACATAGCCCTTGAGTGCCTCCAAAAAAAACTGGAGAGAGCATATACTAGCAGCTTAATGGCACACCTGAAAGCTCTGGAACAAAAAGAAGCTAATTCACCCAGGAGGAATAGAAGACAGGAAATCATCAAACTCAGGGCTGAAATCAATCAAGTGGAAACAAAGAGAACCATACAAAGACTCAACAAAACCAGGATGTGGTTCTTTGAGAAAATCAACAAGATAGATAAACCCTTAGCCAGAATAACTAAAGGCACAGACAGAGTATCCAAATTAACAAAATTAGAAGTGAAAAGGGAGATATAACAACAGAAACTGAGTAAATTAAAAAAAATCATCAGATCCTACTACAAAACCCTATACTCAACACAACTAGAGAATCTGGAGGAAATGGACAATTTCCTAGACAGATTCCAAATACCAAAATTAAATCAGGATCGAATAGATCATCTAAACAGTCCCATAACCCCCAAAGAAATAGAAGGAGTCATAGAAAATCAAGGGGACAAAAAAGCACAGGATCAGATGGTTTTAGTGCAGAATTCTATCAAATCTTCAAAGAAGACCTAACACCAATACTCTTCAAACTATTCCACAAAATAGAAACAGAAGGAACGCTGCCCAACTCATTCTACGAAGCCACAATTGTGCTGATACCAAAACCACACAAAGATCCAACTAAGAAAGAGAATTTCAGACCAATTTCCCTTATGAACATCGATGCAAAAATAATAAAATTCTTGCCAACCAAATCCAAGAACACATCAAAACTATCATTCACAGAACACCTTTTAAGCCTGTCACTGGGGCCTATCTCAGTTGCAATGATACTTGTTCAGGTGTCTTCAGGAAAAGTTATGTAACACAAGTGGAATCTGAAAGGGGATTCACAAAACCAAGGATAAGTTTGGAAAGAACAGTTCCATGGTTTCTAAAACAGGTGAGAAAGCTTGAACCTGAGGCTGGAAGGTTTAGGGACAATATTCCCATATGGAACCACACCTTTCCCTGTGTGATATGGGGTACATATTGCCATGCTATTGCATTCAACTGACATAGACAGAGCTGAGAGCACAGCACCCTGGGATGGGTGGACGCCATGATTGCTATCTTCATGTATGTGGTAGAAGGGCTCTCATTCAATGACAGGGATAGCCTCCAAATGACCCCTAATCTAGAAAATATATTGCCATCCCCGAAGACATTATATAGAAGGTGGGATTATAAACAGGCTTGGTAGCAGTTGCAGGGCCCTTCCTTTGGATGATAGAAAATGTTTGTAACTGAGGCCCTGTTTCTGCCTGGAAAAACTCGTGTCCACAAGGAAGGAAGTGCAAATGGTTAAACAGATGCAGAGATACTGTTTTTCTGCCCTAGTTTGATTCAGGAGGAAGGATATAGTAACCAGAGGATGAGATGGACATATTGGCTTGCTGTTTCTTATAGTCAGCTACATTTAAAGGTAAAGAAGTACAAGTTATATCACCACTAAAGTGTTCCTTGTGGGATCCCTATACATGGTATCTTGGTAAAAAATCAGATAGAGATTGAGATAAAAGTGATAGAAGATATCTCTTAGGTCATATCTTTAATATCAAAAGGGAAAATTCATGATCTAATGCACAAACTTGGACCTCCTGAATAAGCCAGTATAGGAAAACATAATAATTGGATTGTGAAAGGCTATTGAACAAGAAATACATGTTTTTTTTTTTTTACTTATTATTTTTTGATATATTCTATATTTACAATTCATTTCCTTTTTTCTGGTTCCCCACCCCCCAAAGGTCCTACATGCCCTTTTCCCTCCCCCTGCTCCCTCTTCCCTGTTCTTGGAGTGGACACTGGTGCTGGAAACACACGGTTTTAAAGTTTGGCTCATGTGTTTGTGGGAAGTAGCTGCAGATGGGATCAGTCTAATTGCCATGGTGTAGAGAAACAGAAAAATGCAAACTACTCATGTCTCCCTGACACAATGGCGGTATAATCAAGGGCAGTATGAGGGAAATTATTCCCTGACAAACTGGCTCATGAAAGCATTAGGGACAGTTAGTTCTGGCCAGTCGAGGTCATCAAGAGTATCAGGGACTGGACGATAACAGGATAAAACACATTAGTGAGCAAACTGTGCATGATTGTGCATGGTGCATGTTTGACGTCCCGTTCCCCTGCTTTAACAGAAACATCGTCTTCAGAGAATAAATTAATTCATCAGAGCCCTTGAGACTTGCATGATGCTTCAAAGGCTTTGCTAAACAGCATGGCGGGATCTGATCCTTATAAGGTAGGGGAGTTTCTGGCAGATCTGGACCATTTAGACTGGCCTATAAACTGAGTTTATAAAGCACGACAGAATTTGTGAGTTGATTAAAAAGAGGAAGATATAGAAAGATAAATAGACAGTGGAGACTATCAGATACTCAAAAGCAAATGGGCCAAGATGTTTATTGAGCTGGAATATATTTAAGATGGATGTTTGGAAGGGACACTTTAACTATCATGTATGGACAGTGGACAGTTTGCAGCCAGGGTACAATGCCTGGAGCCTCTCAAACTCCAGGTCCAGCTGTGGGAGGAGCAAGATAGATTATAGCCTTGCTTCCCCTTAATCCCGAGGCATATCCAGCAGCTTGAGCTCCCTGTCATGTCCCATAGAGGTGGAAATATATGTTGTAGCCATACCTTTGTACCCTAGAACGAGAAGGCTGAGGGGTGCTAGTGGGAAGTGACCAGGAGTCACAGAAGGCTCGACAGAATGACATGCTCATCAGCACCATTAGATGCAACAATGTTCTTCTGCTAAGGCAGCTAATATAAGTGATGCTGTATCGAATCTAGACTTTTTAACCTTTGTTCCTCTAAATCCCCAAACCCATTGACATTTGTTTAAAATGGCAGTGGTTAAACTGCAATCCTGATCGTCCTCTCTAAAGTGTTTCATTATATAATGTTAATTTTTATGTGGCTTACACATTTGGAAGGGTTTTCAATAATAGTGAAAACAATAATTGGAGCATTTGAAAAAATACACACTGTGTTGTTAGAAAATGAAACTCACAGGAGGCCTGAGCTTACTGGGTAAAGATCTGTCTGTTAGTATCTTACCTTCCCTGAATCCATAGAAACCATAAAGGCCATTGAGATACATGCTGGTTGCATAGGAGAATTAGATTGTACGTTCTCATTGCTGGAGACACTTTCATTTGGTTTTAGGATATGGTGAGGTTAAATTGTAATTGATACAAAGTCCCTTCACTTTGGAGGGTAACATATTCTTTTCAGTGAAGAGTGGTCACTGCATGGGAATCATAATTGTCTAAGATGCTGAGAATAACTGCATACAGGGCAGCCTGGCAGTTCCAGGTTCACACAAGATTGGGAGAAAAACAGGAGACACCCAAAACACCCCTTTCAACATTCAAGGATCACTGTGGCAGAGTAGATAGAAGCAGTGTCAAAGCCAAGGAGGAAATCTTAAGTGGGCATTTGTGTCAACTTGAAACAAGGAGAGAAGAGAAGGGGAGGAAGAGAAATAATAAGACTTAGGTAGTTAATGTACCTCACAAGACTCAGGAATCTGAAGATCATTACACAACATAGGAAACTAAGAACGCTTTAAGACTCAGGAGGCCTCTTCTTCGGGTTATATTCATTAAGCAAACAACTGGGGTGAGATTGAAGACTTTTCAGTGGAATAGCCTGCAATTTGGGAAGGGAGCTCTAGGCAAGCTGCTTTCGTACATCATCATATGTGCTGGGATAGGTCTTTCAGTGATGAAACACCTTTAAATTACCCACGCTCTTGTAAGCAATCCCTTATGCAGGCTCTTATAAGCACATCTAGGAAACACATTCATTTACCAAATTAGATTTGGGTAAAATCATTTTCTTTTGTTCTGCAGTTTGTACCCTACCCGGGGTGAATAGATGGTTGGTTATCTCTCCCTAAGGAAAGCCATGTGATAGTACACATTTAAACAGGAGTATGATTTAATATACATGGAACTTGATTTATCTAAACCAAGTAAAATTTCACAATATATTTCTTCACATATACCTAAAGACATAAACAAGAACATTGCACTTGAAAGGTGTGGCAAAACTCTTGGCATTTAATTTCAGTAAAGTTTTGAGAAATATTCCTATTTCTTACCTACATTTCCAGTCATTAGGTATGAATTTTGAAAGTCCATCATCCCCATTCCAACAATGTGTATAAAATCTTCAATCACCTGCATTAACTCTATTGAGCCTGGATAAATCTAGAAAAATAAGAGCAAGTTAGACTTGATAAAAAGTTCATATAATGGGACACATCATTAGAAAAGCAAGATACACTACATAATAAAATTTCAAAAGAGATCCACTTTATTTGGAGAAATGTCTGCAGCTTGAATCAATCTATTAGCTTTAAAATTAATAGTTGAATCTGATACCAGGTGTCACACAGCAAGAGCTTGGAAGCGACAAGATACACTAATTAATCACTCCAGAAGTTCAAGAAAACTTCCAAAATGGCTGTTAGATTGTCTAGACACAAATAACATAAATTCATGTTTTCATAAAAACCCTGGCTTACATAAGAAAACATTAAAATTGGACTCCGCATTTTTAGCCTAATATAAATATGGAGAAACATGTATAAGTACCTGTGAGAAACATTTACTTCTAATAATTTTTATTTGTCATTGTATGAACAACATTAGCAATAATTGTAGGATTATAATCATAGCTATCATGCAAATAATGTATATATATATATATATATACATATGTATATATATATATATATATATATATATATATATCCATGAAAGAAACAAACCTATGTGAGATTATTATACTTATTGTAGGCTAGAAACAGAATCTAAAGGAGGCTACCAATGTAGCTGAAGTCATTTTATATCTCCAGTAGTTAACTGAGGCTGTATCTGTCCATTGTCTCATTTGCCATCTATTTCCGTCCCTGTGTTTTCTACCTGTCCACCTGGTTACCTATCCCTCTACCTACTGGCAAGTCAATTTACCTCCACATTTTAAGTGTCCTTGCCAACACCACAGTACACACAAAAGGATCTGTTTTTTCCAAAGACACCACAACCTGGTAAAAGTTCATACCTTATGTAACATTGAGGACATCTAAGAAAATATGTGCTATTTACATGTATGAGCATGCACATTTGCAGCAGCCTCTGAACATGCAAGATTGATCGATCTAGTTTTAGTTACTTGGTTTTATAAATGCCTTAGTGGGAGAGGGAGGAAAAGACCTGATTGGCCAACAGAAGTTAAGAGCTCTGAGGGACTAGAACAGAAAAAGAGATGAGTAAATAGGCTTTCAGTCTGTGTGTGTATTTTTCAGAGGGCTATGGTTGTTTCATCTAAAAGTCAAACACCACATATATACAGACTTCAACTATCCATGTGCATATACATAAATTCCAAAGGAAACTGCAATATTTAACACTGGGAATATTTGGAAGGTAAATCTTTATGCCACCTAGATTTCAGTCCTGAGGTGGGAATTCTAAAAATCCATCGCCCTCATTTGATGAACATGAATGAGGTGCCTATGGGTCCCGAAGCTTCCTGATTTTACTGTTCGGTGCTTACTTGTCTAGTGGAAGCTCGGGAGCTGCTGTGTGATATAGGGTTGAACACAAATTAAAAACGAGAGGCTTACTTTTCCCTCTTGGAAAAAGCATTGACTTCTCCTTTCCCTTCACTTTTTACTAAAGTATTTACTTTGGGAAATTAGTGACAGTAAGAATCATTCAGCCTATTGAAAATGTGTTTAAGTCTTTTTAATCTGTAAAACCATTCCTGACATATTAAGGATCCAGTGACTTCTCCCTTTGTAATGAAAACATCACAGAACAGAGTGTCCCTGTCTTATGAGAGTATGTGGCCTAAATTCACTATTCCATGAGCTTGGTTGTGAAGATTCCAAACTGTCTCCATTTGAAAGGATATAAGAACCATGTTACACTTTGGAGGAATCCACTTCACAAGAGGATAGATGGCCCATTTCTCAAGTGGTTTTATGACGCCATAGGTATGGCACAATGGGGCCTGTGAAGGTTTCTACTGAAGAACCAGTTACTGTTTCAATTGAATACACCAAGGTGGTGATGTACCTGGTCTCTGAGGTCTGCTTGTAATGTGTGGGAACTCTGACTTCAGCACCAAGTTTCTAATTCTCTTCCATCTTTGTGGAATGGCTTCTCACATTGGCAGAGGGTCTTGTTATTAACTCTCTTTCCCCAATAGCCATCAAGTGTACTAGAGCAGGGCTGGCAAGCTTTTATGTTAAGGCACTAGTGGTCAGTATTTTACACATTCCAGATCATGGGGACTTCAGATAGACGAGTCCCTTCTGTCTTTGTTGCACAACAGTCACTGGGATCAGGCACTGTTATTTACATAATAGACATTAGATGGATTTGGTTAACTGGACACAGTTTGTAACCCTCGTAAGCCAGGGTCATAAGGGTGGACCTTGTAATATGAAGTAAAGAAGAAACTACATGCCTTAAACTCACTGCCAAACACTACCACTACCACAGTATTGGTGGATGTGTATGTATGTGTATGTCTATGTCACAGGGGAGGGAGGGTATACTATTATTAAGTACATTCTTCTTTCACTTTAGTAGGCTACAATTTAAGAAGGGTCTTTTTCTAAATACAATTTGAGTCTTAACTGGGGTTGGTGAATGACCAGCGTGCTTTCCGTGGCTATGTTTTCCAGAAATGTATGTTGTTTACGAATTCTGATGTCAGACTTCCTCATTTGGTTTACTAAAGTCACACTGAAATCTATTTTCAAGATTGTTTTTGTTAAGTCTATCTCTCACAGATAAAGAGAGATCACAAGGATTATTTTTGGTAGGTTTTAAAACTCCTTTTCCTTTTTTTTTTTTTTTTTTTTAAGAAGTCACCTTTTGTGTCACGCATGCTTACCATGTGGTGGCTGTAAGTTCTACAACCACTTTTAGGAAAAGCTACAAAGTAACCTCTTTTAAAATTTCAAACCATCATTTAAGAAAGCATCATTAAGGACCAAAATAAAATTCAAATTGAAAATATATTATCAAAATGAGAATAGAACTAATCCTAAATCACAACTAAACATACAGATTACACATTTCTGATTTTTCCATTGAGGAGAATGTCTAACACCTTTCCTTATTTGCTCATGTGACATCCCAGGAAAGAACACTGTGTGATCAATTGCTGCCTTGTCTTAAACAGAATATCATACATTCACTCTAAATGTATCCCTAATGAATAGTCTCTAGAGTTATGGAAGGATGTGCTAGGCTACAACAGCTGTATTCTAGGTGAAGTCACTACTTCCTCACAGCAAGGGAACATGTCTGCCCTCTAGATGAAGGCCAAGGACACGCGTATAATTCAAAGGAGCAGAGGAAGACAGAGTAAAGTTTGAAACTAAAAGGTGATTTTTTTTTTTTACCCCTTGCATTGGCACAGATTTGGTACTTTATAATGAGGATGGCCATACTGTGTTATTTATTGATGTCCTATGATAACTGGGATAAAGGGCATGTATCACTTCTGAAGACCTCAGCTGTGATTAGAAAGAAGGAAGGGAGTGGCTGGCTTACATCTGTAATGTCAGTAATTCTCATTCTGCCTCTCAAGAGTGTCTTGAGTTTGGGATTTCTGTAAACCAGAAAGCTTAAAGGAGTTTCATGCGCAGATGTATTAAATTCCCATAGTAATTTTAAAAACTATACCTCCTCTTTGTTCACCTGTAAAACATTTTTTCTGTTTTAGGAAATGAGTCTCACAATACATTTTTTTAGTACTGCATGTGAGGACAAAGCGTTTGTAAACGAGACAAGTCAGTACAGAGCTCGCTAACGGGTAAGGCACAGCAGAGAGGAAAACTTGGATATGATTGTTTATGAGAGTTTGTGTTAAAAACTGAATGAGAATCCGCATCTGTAGACACGAGGCAGATCCTGTGAAGCATGAATGAAATGCAATTGCTTTTCTCATTAGTAAATAGCACATCACTTCTATTGAGACATAGTCTCTTAAATTATCTTGTTTTCCATTGTCTATAAACCAGAATGACACCTATTGCTAATTTACATAGTGATCACAAATTTGTTTCTGGATTAGTTAAACAGGATCACTTTTTTCATATGCTCACACAAAGTTTCTTCCATGGGCTGATATTCTAAATGATGGCTTGATTTCTATAAAGATGACGGTTGGGTCATTTAGAATGATTTCCAAGATCATTTTATACTCTTGGTGAATCAAACTGTTGACTGTTGTTGTATTTTAGGAACCATATGAAGCTAACTTCATCATCAATTCTAAAATAATCCCATTCTCACCTGCTGTGCGTCTTCCCATTTCTCCTTGTTTTCTTCATCGAGAAGGTTGCTGACTATTTGAAAGAAGTTCTGTAAATTAAATTAGATAAGAAGTTTAGTATTCTGTGTGAGAGTTTCCTTTGTGAAAGACCCATCCAAAATGATTCTATCATATGACTATCTATAACATTGACTATCTGTAACTAAATGCAACATTGTTTTACATCCCTACACATTCTTGATATTTATGACCAATACAGGTGCGGATGTTTCTAGCCAACCAAAATTGAGCATGGGGTCCCCAATGGAGAAGTTAGGGGAAGGACTAAAGGAGCTGAAGGGCTTCAAAACCCATAGGAAGAACAATATCAACCAACCAGATGCCCCAGAGCTCCCAGGGACTAAACCTCCAACCAAAGAGTATACATGGAAGGATCCCTGGCTCCAGCTACATATGTGACAGAAGATTGTCTTATCTAGCATCAATTGGAGGAGATGCCCTTGATCCAGTGGAGGCTCAATTACCCAGCATAGGGGAACGCTATGGCACTGAGGAAGGAGTGGGTGGGTGGGTGGGTGAGCCCCGTCATAGAAGCAGGGGGAGGGGCCTGGGATGGGGGGGTTTCGCAGAAGGAAAACTGGAAAGGAAATGCAAATAAATAAAATAACCAATAAAAAGGAAGTCTCCTCAGCACCATAATTCTTCAAATCTGCATCCCAGCAACTGCATCCCCAAAGCAGCCAGAACAGGTAAGACACTTTTTGTTCACAATGACTTGACCCATTGTCACCTCTGCTATCATCTGTAATGTCATCGAAGAGTTATTCTCTACAAATGTTTTATTCCTTCTCTAAAGAGGTCATTTGCTCTGTTCTATTACAAGTTATCTTGTGAACTGGAAACCAGGACTGCTATCTCACTCTTTCTATGAAGAGTATAGTTAGACCAGACAATGGGCAAGTCTGACCTCAGCTCCAAAGTTGAAGGCTCTCTCTGCCTTTTCCTAGTTATGGTACTTTGGTTTTTCAACTAACCCTTGAAAAGTGTAAAGAAACATTCAAATTTTCTAGCGAGAAGAACATGTACTTTTTGAATCACATTATATCTCTGACTTTTATTTTTGAATGGGTCAACAAATAACATGCATGATATTATAAAAATTCCAAATCCTTGCCCAGCATCCTCAGTGCTAGTGGCAAAAGACCCCTTGGTTTTTAAATCTTCATCTAAATTATGCAAATGCTGGTCTGTTTTTTTTTTTTTTAATTTCCAAGCGGAGAAGCTCATTCTGATGTTCACCTCTTATTCAATGTGAGCATGTTGACATATTGCACTTAGCTTTTCTGTGACTGACAGTTTCACATGTGACATGTCACCGGAAATACTTGTCTGTCTTCTCACATTATGCTGTGTCATCAAGATACAGAAGTCAGGGTAAGAGATACAGCACATCCATTGAAGGGTAAGCTGAGAGCTACACAGTGTCCAGTAGAGACAGGATACAAAGATTGTGGCTGTTTGGTTGTATGCTTAGCTGCTGCCTTGGTTATAACCCATCTAACTGGTCTTTAGGTGATTAAACCAGCACATTGCAACATACTGACTCACTAGCTTAGGGCAAGACTCCCTTGTGGGCAGAAATAATATTAATTCATCTGTTTTGTTTGTCTTCTCCACATACAGCTTTTCAAAACAAGCATTTGCTCTCACTGCTAATAAAATCACCTGGGTGTTTTTAGATGAAAAACAAGGCAGCTTCCTTTCCTCTTCTGTGGTTTGAAGCTGTTAGTATCTATATTTAATTGGCCTATTTGTGCTATTTATTTTAATAGTTCTGGCAATCACATGGTCGGAACATGTGTCAAGTTGTAACCTCTGTGAAAGTTCCAGAATATTTTATGCCTCTGTTGGGGGCTGAGTACTAAGTCTGCTTTAAACCCATTTTCAACTCACTTAGCCTTTCTGTACTACCATGCCATTTTTACCACTTAAAATTCCTTGCTTGGAGTGTTAACATTTTAAGGGCTTAGTCCATTGAGCTGTAACTCTACCTACGGTCAGAATTAACCTTCAGAGTTCTCCAATGGCCTATGGCTGGTTAACTCGGTCGGGGACAGAGAACTAATGAGGCAAATGTTGTAGGTTTCATCCCTGTGCATATACGATGGCTAGGTTAAGGTCCTTGACCTTGGCTTGCATCTTAATCTCTCCAGCTCTCATACAAAATGCATGCTGCTGCTAACAAGAGACACCGAGAGAAAGAGGGAAGCAATTTGTGCAAATACAGCTCCATTTCTGGAATAACACTTCACAAAGCATGTTTTTCTGACAGTGGGTCAGTGACTTCTTGCACTACATAAAGGCCACTGCACACACACACACACACATCCACACATAATTCCTTGATGAAAATAATGAATTCAGTGTCCTCCTTTTTTTAAATAACTAAAGGACAAGTATAAAAACATGAATTATTAACTGGAGTCTTAAACTAACTGAGCATAGAATAGAGCAAACATTTTGTATTGTTTTCCAGGGACAATGAATGGATCTTTATTGAATCAGAGTAGGAAGGCAGCTCAGATTAAAGTTCTCCTGTGATCTCATTGCTGATCGTATTTCAGAATAATCAACAGCTGTTTTCTGACTAATGCAGGCCATGTAGGACACAATAGGATGAGTTAAACATCATCATCTAGAGTAGTGTGGAAGGTGTCTTTGAGGAAAATGAGTCATTTTTTTGTGCATCAGTTTATCTTGAACACTGACCCAGAGGAGTCATCCAGTGAAGTTCAAAATTAAAGGAAAAAGTTATGAAGTGAGAATGCCTTGGATTTTCAAATAAAATTTGGCATCAGTCCTCTGAAACTGTCTCAAATGCACTGAAAAATATGTATGTTAAATTTGGTTCTTATATGTTATAATTCATGATGATTTTTTTTCATCTATGACCAGGGTGACAGAATGGAAGAGACCAAACAATACAATGTCTTGAGGAGGAGACTAGTAACGTTTACCATCACCTAAAGGCTTCTGAGCAGTCTGAAGAGACTTCCACGGGACACTGTTCATTAAGAGCTCTTGCATGGTACAGAGATCCTTCTTTCAGTGATAAATGGACCATATCATTTATGCCAGTCCCTGATATGTACCACAATGTAGTGCTTGCTTTTAAGGTGTGTGTAGTTTGTGGCAATAAGGTTTGACTATGTAGTCCTGGAAAACCTAGAACGTGCTCTGTAGACTTCGTTGTTATAGAGATGATCCTTCTGCTTTGGTTTCTGTGTGCTGGGACATTTATGCTCTAAAACACTGATCCATGGCTTAGACTAATTTCATCAAGTCCTTGTCAGAGTCTCAGCTGTGGGAAGACTGAAGGAGGAGATAGATACTAAAGTTTCTCTTTTGATTTTTGTTTTAGCCATATGGTCCTGTCTCACTTTTCTTCTCTAATATGTAAAAGCCACCTGGCAAAGACACATGCATTTTGGAGGTAATTCCTACTATTCTGTCTGCTGCCAGGGGAGTGCTTAATAGAAGGGCCCTTTTTTGATTGCATTTCTTCAAAATTATATTTTCAAATGATTTGCTACATAACTAGTATTTACCACTACATTATGGCAAACATGTACCTACCATGTTGGTGAATCCTATCCTGTCCATCTCTATCCCCTATGAATAATATTTCTTCCTTTTGTAGCAACAAGGAGAAAACAGAAGCAATCAAATACTAACTTCAGTCCCTATAATTCTTAAATAGACAGTTTAGTGATTACTATGTACCTATTTCGTTTGAGATGCTATGCCAAATGGCTATAGCACAAAACAGAAAGAATGACACAGTAATTTTAAACTGATCTCGAATAAGCTGGATAGGGTGGACAAGGGCCAGGTACAGCAGAGCAGTCAACTCACAATGGTCATGCAGGGAGTTTAGTTCAAAGTTAAAGTCTGCCTTTGGTTGAAGTAAAGTAAAAGTTAAACCAGAGATCATAAAGTCGCTTCAATTGCGGAGGGTAGAGACTGCAGTAGCTTGATTCACAGATGCAGCATTCTGAGAGCAGATTGTACAGGTGAGAAAGCAGAGAATCAAACAGGCAACTTTGGTTCCTGGCTCAGGATATCTAGAACTCCAGTGTAGCTACATCTGTTACAGTTACATCCTACATGAGAAACAGCAGCACTGGATGGGGGAGGGGAGAAGCAAGCAATGAGGCAAGCAGGCTTAATGTTGATATGGTTGAGCATTGAGAATCTACAATACAGCCAAGTGAAGAGGCCCAAGAGACAGGTTTGACTTAAGTTTAAGTCTCAAAAGACAAAAGTAATGCGAATAATTAATCACAGCTGAAAACAGGAGCCCTTTGGGATAGAGACTATGAATACCAAGAATAGAGTTGAATAGGTAAAGTCAAGGTTAAACCCTGGAGGTGAGCCTACTCGGGAGAATAATAAATGAGACAGGGAAGAGAGGGCAGGAGACAGGAATGACAGGTGATAGAATAAAACACACTTAGAAGGCGTTCCAGGAGCAAAATGAAATCCAAGACACACAGACTGTTCTTCAGCTCAGCATACACCCAGAGGCAACTCAGGATACAGCACCATAGAATTCATTTTTAAATACGTGGCTGCTCATGGTTTAGCATATGCATAACATCTGTGAACACAGTCACAATATAGACGAAGACATGGACTTTCTGTGATGTGGGAAACTATCTTGGTCTCTGTTCCGGGGATAATGTAGAAAAAGTTGATTCCAGCCAACACTGCTGTATGAACTGATTCGAGTTGACTCACATAAGAGTTTTAAAGCGAACAACCCTTTAAGTGTGGCTTGAACTACATGTGTATATTTTGCCACAGGTAAGTAAGCAAAATAATTTAGAGTTGACCAAGCCCAAAAACAATCAAACAAACAAACAAAAAACAAATGTGCTTTGGAGTTTTGTCCAGAATATCTACCTAAGCAGCATATCTACTGGCTTTGGGCAAGAAGAACCAATCAGGGAGTCAGAAAGACTGGAGATTATTCCAAAACATCCTACTACAGCATCAGGACTAAAGAATATGTACCATATGATTCAGGGTAAGAAATTAAGCACTTGAAAACCCCGATAAGTTGCTGGGCTCCTGTGAGTGAGGGGTGCCTGGCTTTAGCATCTATTCCTTCCAGGCTGTCCTAACCTGATAGGACAACTCTCTGTTATCAGTCACTGCTGCCCCTGCTGGACCACATCAATTCCACAGACCTAGAATACTTTGAGAGCAGACTGTTGATATCACTCGGCCAATATGTGCTTGTTTGGAGAAAAACAAGGAGTCTTGAATGACACATTTTGTTTTTCCTTGCTCTTCTTTTAGCCGCATCTTCACAGAAACTCTGACTCATTTTGAAAATAGCAGAAGAGCAGAAGGAGGGTGCTCTAGGATCTACTGGCAGTGTTTCGAGTTATTGTTTTGCTCTGTTATGAAGCAAGGCAGCTTGACCTGTAAGGGTTCTTTAATAGCTTCAAGATACAATATTTAGATGATGCCATCAGTCTCTTTGGGATAAGTTCTAGACCAAAAGCTCCAAGAAGTGGTAGCCTAGTGATACCACGTTTGAGATACTGGAGACTTGGATGAAGCATACGGAAAGAATGGGATATTCAGTCCTTAGGGCGTGGTCCTGCTTTTCCAGTCTTCATTTGAAAACGAAAAGTAAAGAAATTAATGTTGCTTACATGCCTAAATAAAGTATGCTTGACATTCAGCTGTAGGCAGTGGGACAGAACAATCAATATAAATTGTAAACACTCAGTATGGGAAAAATTACCAGATCAAGACATAGAAGCATTCTTAAGTAAGGAATGTTAGAGAGCCCAGACGATCCTGGTAACTAGCACCAAGTAGAGAGCCTTGCAAGACGGTCAGAACACAGCTAAAAACCCTGTCACACTGCGGGGTCAGGGAAGCCTTGCCACAGTCATGCAATGTCCATCCTGCATTAAGCAAGCTTGACTCTAATCACCGGAGAAAGATTGAAAGCCGGGAGATAGCAGAAGTCATGTATGCGACCTGACATTCTTCTGACACCCAATGCCAAACAAGTCTGGCAGTCAAGAATAAAGGACTGCACAGACAAAGCTTAGTCTTAAATGCAACCCAGACACTCTATCCCTACTGCCCAAGGCTCAGGAATCACATCAGGAAATGGGGGCAAGAAAGACTGTAAGAGCCACAGACAGTAGATGACTACAGGAAATCTGTGTGCTCCAGACATAAAGGGCAGCTGTGCATGTGAACCCACAGCAGTTGTAACAGGATGCACGAGAGCTGTGTAATATCAAAGCAGCCAAAATGTCAGCAAGAACAGGGGATGTGGGTATGAATTCCCAACCGAAGTCAAGCTGTTATTGGCAACTGAAAGGTTCTAGGAGGAGTGTTTATTTTTTTCTTGAAAGTGTGTAGCCCCTGGTAAGTCAGCATGCACTCTGAGAGGACGCCATACATCCATGAATATTTGGTCCCTACACATTCATCTTGATGGGTTAAAGAAAAGGCACAAAGTTGGATGGATAGGGAAGAGGGTAAGGATCTGGGAAAGAGCTGGGGAGGATGAATGAATGTGATAAAAAACAAACTGTATGAACATTCCCAATGAATTAATAAAAATATTTTAAAAAATGAGTTCAGCAGCTTGGCTCAGAAAACATACTCCTGTGTCCCATTACAAGATCTGAGATTCCTCCTCGGTATGATGCCAGATGCCATGGAAAACAGAAGTGATAACTTGTCAGGAAAATGATAATTTAGTCTGAGATTCTTGTTTTGGGTCACGTTTTTCTAGGCAAGGTCTTCTTATACTAGATTATGCATCCCAGCCTGCTTATTCTTTTATAGTAGATTCATTCTTTGTTCACCTTATTTGAGCCTTTCTCTGTCCTTTGTTATCATCAATATTCCTCTCCTAAATAAGCTTTTGATACTTCTGTTCCTTCCCAAATTGCAACTTTAGGGAAGCTATTGCTAATGATGTATCTTATCCTTGGAATCTGATATAACTGAGGTTAGGTGGGCAGGATGACAATCTTCAGGAAAGACAAGTGAAAAAGTGATTCAGGAAGAAATCCCTGATCACATCAAATCTATTTTCTATCACCATCTAGGTCTGATTTTGTTTTCTGTAACATATACATCTAGACTTTGCCAGATTTCAAGGACTAATTTTTCCAGTTCTCTGCCAGTGGGGGGGGGGCTGTGACCCATGCAAAATTATCCTACTAGAAGGAGGTGATCCAGTACCTAAATATTTGCTCTATTCATAAATGGAACTTTATTTTTCTGCTTATACCACTGTTCACATATTAACTCAGTTCCTTCTCTGGCTAGCAAAGATGGCACTTATCTCCTAATCTCCTCAGATATTTTACTTTGGCAGGAGGTCTTAAGGTACTTAATGGCACAACTGAGATTAACCTTAAGGATAGCTATGACAATCCCATTTTAAATAGCCTTTACTCTAACATATCCTACAGTCTATCCCACTCATTTAAACAAATCAGGGAAAGTCCAAGAAAGTATCAAAAGCCAATGCAATCAAATCTGTGCCTCTTGCGGATATTCCTTCTTCAGGTGGTACCTTTTCTATTCTCAATTCTTCTGCTTAACAATGGCCCTTTCTTCTTTATTAATTTATTCTCGAATTCATGTATCTGACTATGACTTAAAGGCAACCTTTTTACTACTCACCACTGAGTTAGAAGATATTCCAATTCTACAGTGCCCCAATCTAACAAGAGACAACCAAAGAGAGGTATGGGATGTCTCTAACTTCTAATATCATTTATATAAAAATAAAGGCTGAAAATGTTAGAGAAGGCAGCCCTCAGAGTTAAGCAGGACCTAAACAAAGTAGGCGGCAAGCAAGAAAAGAATATACTCACGCTTGAGGCCACTTAAGGGTGAGACACAGCCTGAGTACTGCCTAAAACTACATACAGTTCACTAAGCCCCATTTTCCTATGCTGACAAAGAATGGCCCCTGTCCCATGGGTAAGTCATGTATTCCTCATTAGGTCATAGATTAACTAGGCCCAATACATCTTGAAGTAAGCCTTCCCTTACCATCAAAACCTTTATAAAAGAAGACATCTTGTTCTATCTCAGGGTCTTGAACCTCTGCTCCTGACCCACCATACCTCCACTGCCATTTAAACAAATCGCTCATCTGGAGGACGATTTAACATAGTACTTCTTTATCAAACATTCTCCCGTTTCCCTCTAAATCCTAAGGAGAGAAAAGTGAAGAGCAGTCCTTCAAATTTGGGCAGGTCCTGCCAAGACCCTTATGGCACAGTCTTTTGAGAGAAGTTGGGGCACAGCACAAGTTACTTACTCTGTGCGATGTGACAGGAAGCCACTGTGCAACTTACCCTAGAAGAACCTGTGGGGCTCTCAGCTCTCACTCAGGTCTAGTGTTCAGAGGCATACATGATGTTCTGTTCTGGGCTCAACTGTTCCCCTTCCTTCAGAATCATATGTGGAAGCCCAAATCCTTGATGTTCATATGTAAGATTATTTAGAAATATTTCTACCAAAGAGGGACTCAGTTAAAAAATTAGTAAACATTGTAAATCCAATGCCAATGAGACTGGGACTTTTATAAAAAGAGTAAGAATACAGAGACACTAAGATGCGTCTTAAGGAGAAAATACAAACTGTTAAAAGACACTAACTGAAGGATGCCATTTACAAGAGAAAAAAATTTCAGAAAATCAAATCTTCGGTCAACTCCTTCCTCTGAACCCGAAATACTTTTCTGGTGCATTTGTTCTGGTAACCCAACCAAACAAATACAGACTTCAATAATAATTAAAACCCATATATGAATGAAACTTCTTCACACCCATTCATCAATAAAACTATCTCTTCTGCCAATCTTTCACTAGGAAGATTAAGGTTTGGTAACAATAAAAAGTTGTTTGATTTCATTTAAATCAGAATCTCTATTTCCATCTCTTTAATTAATTGATTATGCATTTCTTCTCAGCAATTAAGAAATAGATTTCTCTAGAACAAATGACATGTCAAAGACCAGATAAAACACTTTCATGATTATTTTTTCTTAATAACATAGAGAAGAAAATAGCAGTATGTAATAATATAGTGAGATGAATATCATTTTAAAAGTTGAATGTTTTATTAAATATTTCTGTAAGTTGTATATCTTTGGACAAGACAAAGGGGAGAAAAAAGTTAGAAACTATGACTTTAGTCAAAATACCCAACAAAGAGGAGATAGAAGCTGTAGAGACCACCTCCAGTAGATAGGTGAGACCCCCAATTGAGGGATGGGACTACCTACATATCTCAGTATTTTTAACCCAGAAATATTAATGCCCAAAGAAAAGACAGGGACAAAAATTGGAACAGAGCCTGAAGAAAAGGCCATCCAGAGACTTCCCCACCTAGGGATCCATCTAGTCTATAGACACAAACCCCAACACTATTGCTGATGACAAGAAGTGCTTGCTGACAGGAGCCTGGTATGGCTGTTTTCAGAGAGTTTCTACCATCACCTGACCAATACAGATACAGATACTCATAGCAAACCACTAGACAGAGTCCAAGGATCCCACTGGAAAGCTAGGGGAAGGATTGAAAAAGCTGAAGGGGATGGCAACCTTATAGTAAGAACAACAGGATCAATTAACAGAATAACCCAGAATTCCCAGAGACTAAACCACCAACCAAAGAGTACACATGGAGGGACCTATGGCTCCAGCTGCATATGTAACATAATATAAGCTTACCTGACATCAATGGGATAGGAGAGGGGCTTGATGTTCGAGCATAGGGGGATGTTAGAGCAGTGAGGCAGGAGTAGGGTGAGCTCCTCCTATGGAGGAACACCCTCATAGAGGCAAAGGAGAGGAGAAAGAGGGGATGGGATAAGGGTTTGTGGAGGGGTAACCAGGAAGGGGGACATAATTTGAAATGTAAAGAATAAGATGATTAATAATAAAAGAAGAAAAGAATATGCTGAGTGGTACCAAGGAGGAAAGGCTAGCCCTTAGAATCAAATGAATTTGGTTATCCTGGCATAGTCCTTGGGAAATGACAGTATACAGAGAATCTCAATAATTTCTTTCTTCATGCTTATAATTTGAATGATAATGGCTCCTGTAGTGAGAATGTTGATTTCCTTAAAAAAACATAGAAGTTAAATTAAATAAATGAGTAAATAAAATCCATTGAAGCATTATATTTTTTAAAATTTTAATCCAAGGTATGGGATATTGTACTGCTTTAGATCGTCCACAGCAGCAGACAATGGCATGATTTTGTCAGCTGCAGATAGTTTCTGCAATTTCGTGACCTTTGGAATACTGGGACGTTTCAGAGGGTATATATTTATATAAATGCCAATGTCTCAAGAGGCTGCTGTTGTTGTTGGTGGTGTGTTATTAGTTGGTTAGTGTTGTTTGTAGTTTGTTAAATATTCCTGTGCAAAGACAAAACAAGTTCGATATCCTAATGGCAAAAGTCAAACTTGCCCCAAGGAACTCAGCACCCCTCATCAGCAGGATGTAATGTAAGAATAATGTTGCCCCCTTTTCTCCTCTATCCTTTCTTCCTCTCCCATCTAGTGTCCTGGTGGGTGGGAGAAAAGGGATGGAGAAGAGAGGGAAAAAAAGAATCCACAAAGTAACAAAAGACTGCTAGTATAAGTGGTTCCTATACATGGGGTAGGCAGAACGTGAAATTTTATTTCAAATGTCACAGAGGAAATGGCAGGGGTAGAAAGAAAGGATATGGTTCTCCAAGAGACCAGCATAAAGCTTATTGCAGCTGCTTGTACTGAGATATCCCCTACTTTGCTCCCAGAAGGGATTTTCTGGGTTTTGTTTTGTTTTGTGTTGTTTTGTTTTGTTTGTTTTCCTTTTTCTTCTTCTATTCTGTTTCAGGATAGTTTAGGGAAATGTCTGAGTAGTTGGAAAATTATAGGAAGAAATGAAGGAACTTAAGAACTGAAAAAACAAAAAAGCAAGCAAGCAAGCAACAAACAAACAAACAAAGAGAAAACTCTTTGGGAGCAAAGTAGAGACAAAGTTGAGGAGTCCTGGAAAAGGTCCACCTAGTTTATAAATATTATAAAAAACTCTGGAGAACCTTTACTGATTAAAAAAATGAAACAAACAAACAAAAAAACAAAACAAAACTGAAGAAGGTCTCAGCTATGAATAAAGCTGTTTCAGACCCTGATGAAAGATGGGTATTGATAAGGACCTTGACATATGAAAATTCAAATATCAAATGTAAAATTTTATTAGATTATTAAAGGCACAGGCAGCTCAATTAATGGCTTAAGACATTAATTAAGTATCTGACTTTGGTATGCTTTGTGCTCTATCAGAGGAGTGATATTGCCAGCTGCAGATAGTTTCTGAAATTGTGTGGCGTTTGGAATTCTGGGGATTTTTCAGAGGGCATATAAATGCTAGGACACTGAGAGGTTAAACATTGTTGTTGTTATTGGTGGTGGTGGTGCTGCTGGTGGTGGTGGTGGTGGTATGGTGGTGGATTGTTGGTTGGTTGCTATTCATTGTGGTTTGTTAAGTAGTCTTGTATGAAGAAGGAGGAAGAGAAAGAGAAGGGGAAAACGAAGAGGGTATAAGCCAGCATAGGCTCATATATTTGAATGCTTGTTTCCTAGTTGTTGGAACTGTTTGAGAAGGATTAGGAGGTGTGGCCTTGTTGGAGGAGGTATGGCCCTGTGTGTACTTTGATGTTTAAAAGCCCTACTATTTTCAGTTAGCTGCTTCTGCCTAAATGCTTGTGGATGGTATGCTTCTTCTTGTCACGAGTGGTGGTGGTGGATGTAATATAAGCTCTCAGCTACTGCCCCATCACCACACCTAATCTTCTTGCTGCCATGCTCCTGAACACAAAGGGAACACTCACCTCCTGGAACTGTGAGTTCACAGAGTCAATGTTTTATTTTAAAAGTTCCCTTGGTAAACACATTTTTTAATGACAATAGAAAGGTAAGATCATGTCCCAAAGAGATACCCATAAAAGCATATCTTTCATTCAAGATTTCTCTCCTGCTTTCTGATTCATTGTTCTTAAAACCCTTTCTTCCTTTTCTGTTCCTAGGCCTGCTCTGCTCCTGCTACAAGATTACCTGTCAGCTTAACACTCCTTTTCTCACTAATCCATGTTACTTATTTCTGAAAAATAACATTTATATTGAGGAATCTGGTTTATAGAGAATCGAGTCCAAATGTCATTTCTCTGCTGGGAGAAGAGATATACAAATAGAAATTTAATATTTCATTGGACTATAAGATGACTAAATCAATGGAGCCCTGAGTTAAAACTCCCTTCGGGATTCCATGCTGGTGAAAGTCATAGCTGAGGGGATGGTATAATCCAGAGAAGGAATCTGTCTGACAGAAAGAGGCTTCTCACGGTTCTGAGAAGATTACCTTGCAGGAAGGACATCCTGGAGTTAAGACAACATCTTTCATAGTTCTTCAGTTGTGTATGTGTGTGTGTGTGTGTGTGTGTGTGTGTGTGTGTGTTAGTGTGTGTGTGCCTCACATCAGTAACTCCTAAAATCAGAGTTGGGAGCCACTATATTTTTATATGTTCCTCTTCCCAATATAGCCACATTTTACAAATCTGTTCCCTATTTTCACTACATTATTTTTTTAATAGGAGTATGGGGGGATAGGCAGTTGAGCCTTTCTGGTTAGGTACTGACAGGACACTGGATTTTACCATAAAACTTGAATAATAAAAACCTGCCCTTGTTTTTACCCTTCTACCTTTAGTGACTACATTGTCCACGTTGTTTCTAACAAAGATTGGTCTGAGCTTTTAATGTTTATACCACTGCTGTACTGTTCATCATTCAGACTATTTATTGAGTATTTCTGTATATTTCTTACTTCCATGAAAAATTTCATGTCCTAACATTTCCATGAATACTCCATTTACTACTGAGTTCAGACTTGCATATTGCTAGAAATGGGACATACTAGAATTGTTACTAAAATTGAGACATATTATACTTAAATATAGATTCTCCATAACTACAGTATAGCTACATTTGTGATATTTTTCCCTTGTGGCATTGTATGCAGCTTGAGAGCAAGGTTTGCCTTTTAAGTTTGCATTACAAATTAAGATACTGACAATTAAGAGTGCATTATATACACACTCTTTAGTAAATCATGTATTTAGCCTTACTGGCTTTAAGTGCCACAACAGTCCTGAATAATAGACATATACAATTTAAATTATTCATAAACTATTGAAATGTTATGTCAGTATATGTCCTTATTAGTTGGAATTGTGACCATAAATCAACTCAGTGTTATGTTATTGTGGTTGATCTCAGACCTGTTTAGAGATGTTTATACACCTCTAAACAGCTTTAAAGCACATGCTCCCAGCTGGTGTCTAAAATGTCCATGTTCTCTTCATTCTTTGTTTTACTCTTCATTCTGTGAACAAGTGACCTTTGTGTGATATATGTGGTACCATGTTGTGTGTGTGTGTGTGTGTTTGGGTGTCTTTTAGTAGGAAGACAATCAATGTTAGTATGATCAATTCATGAAAATATTGTGACCAGATTCTCCAAGAAACCCAATCTTATATTTGACAAGGAAACAGTGATTCAGGGTCTCTGTAGTGCTTGCTATTGTTTTATATAATTCCAACAATAATTAGAATCAGCTATACTACTACACATTTATATTGCATTGTAGGGATGATGACATGCATGTGAAATAATAAGTGGATACAACATAATGCCACATAAGAACTTATATATGTTTCAAGTTCTCACTTTCTCACACTATGCTTCCTGCTAAGGGTTGAGGGTGTAAAACAAATCCTCTCTAGCTAGAATAAGACTTAATGTGAGTTTTTCTAAGGACTAAAAAATTGTAAATAGTGACATTTTGTCTCTGACTTGGATTGAGCTGTGTATTTTATGAGATATTAAGTGAATTTTCTAAATATTGGTATTACTTTGATTCACTTTTAATTATTTGAACAAATATTTGAGTGGTTACTATGCTTCAAGTGTTAGTTAAAGCTCTAAGGACATACTCAGGGCAGACATAACAGCACTACCGACACCCACATGTGTGAGAGCTAAATAAAGATGATCACAAGGCTTCAAAAGGCCAAAGGAGTTGTAAACATTCAAGTCATGGATAGAGGTCAGTGATAAGAAATTATCCTTGAGTCAAATCTTGAAGACTTTAAGTTAGTTGGGAAATTGTAAGGATGTGCTGGGTCAAGTACTTACTGTGTTCTGGGAGTTAATATCAAGTATAAGGGTTGGGGGAAAAACAGATGAGAAGAAAGGGAAGAGGAAAAATACTTCTGGAAAGCGGTCTATCATTTCAAAGTTAAAATAGGATACTATATCTTATCATTCCAAGACATACAAATATATATTTTTTAATTTTAGTATCTCATTTAAAATGCAAAGCAAGAAGTATTATGGAACAATTTCAGGAATCAGCTCTTTTTTGTTAGAAAGACAGAAGCTGGTCATGTGTATTATCATTGGTATCATCTCATCCAGGGTATAGCAGAGTGTAATTGTCATACCCAAAGATGGAAGTACTTAGATAACAATAACACAGCTTTATGAGAAGCTTCATTTTCCCACATGCCATTTGATGAGGCAGGCTATGCCTGGCATGTAGCATATCAGATAATCCTCTTGCAGAGCTGATGAGGTCTTGACCATAATACTAACATTCACATAAAATATTTACTTTGTTATATAGTGATGCTTCTCTCTTGTGGTGTTCCAATTTTTGACATTAAAATTAAAGGCTAGATATTATATATATACATATGTATATATATTTTGATGGCTGACATTAATATGCAGCTGCCAAGGAGAAACAGCAATGAGGGAAAATGGTCATGCTTTGGAATTAACTGAATTGCTTGATAAAATAAGTACATGTTAATTCGGTTTGGATTGATGGACCCAAGTGATAAAGAGACCCAGCAATGGTTTGCTTAAAAATGGGTGGCAATTATAATTCATACTTAATATAATCAAACTATAAAGTTTGTCAAGTCCTGACTATCTGAGTATGATAGTGAAAAACTCCATAATTTTAAGGTGTAATAAATGTATGGGTTCGATATTTTTCTTGCTCTTACCTTTGTTGTCAAAGGCAGCAAACTATTTTTCACGAATAATAAAAAAGGACATCATTCTAAAGACATTCTAAGGATGGTTGATGTGACAATAATGGTATGTTAAGTAATACTAATAAACTTGGGAATATTTTACTTCATAATTGTATTGATTTTTAAATAGGAAATCAATATTCTGGTTTATGAAGTTGTTAAGCAGCACATTAAGAAGAAAAGTTTAAAAAAGTAAATGAAGTGGAGAGAGAGATGGCTCAGTGGTTAAATTTACTGAATGCCTTTCCAGAGGGTCTGGATTCAATTTCCAGCCCAATATTATGGTTTACACCCATCCATAATTACAGTTCTAGGGTGTAATACACCTTCTTTCTTCTTCAGGAACTGCAAACATTTGATAGACAGGCTTACTTGCAGACAAAGCACGCCCACCCCCTTCCCACAGACACAGTTAAAAAGTGCAAAGATATCTTATTTACATTAAAAGCAACAAGTTTCTGTTGGGCTGTTGGAAGAGGGCAACAATCATTATTTGCATATTTCATATATTTAATGCTAACTTAGTAGTTCTATGGATTTTTCATTAAAAATATTTGCATGGACTTCTCAGGTCCTGTGTTGAAGTTTGGTCTCTATCATTTGTAGTGCCAAGCTCAAGCTCCCAAGCCCTGCTTGTCCCAGAGATGAAAGAGTCTGCACAGAAGACACTAAGTGATCATACCCACAAGCTATTTCTTATTGGTAAATAAAAATTCCACAGCCAATAGTTGGGCAGAAGAGACACAGGTGTGGTTTAGGTTTTGCGAGCTTGGGGTTAGAGGAGAACCAAGAGGAACGTGAAGCCAACATGGGTTAGGAGTCAAGAGAATGTGGCCCTATAGACTTGCCAAATGGCCTTATGAGTAGCCATGATGAAACATAGTCATAACCCAGGGTTATGGATAGGAAAGTAGATTCTAATAGCAGAGAGGGTAGTATTTGCCCAGCTTTAGTGATATTTAAGGCTTAAAAACCCATGATAGGTGATGGTGAAACTATTTTAACCAACATATCAAATCATTTTTTGTTCATGTCAGCATTTCAAATAAAATGTTCTGCATTTAACTGGATTCAAAAGAATGTAACTTTTGTGTAAAGTTTAAACTAATCTGCCTGTCAACATCCTCAATTTTAGAGGTGGATCAGGGAGGAGATGAACGTAATCCACAAGCAATTATTTCATTATTTTGATTATTAGTTTTTGTTGTAACTACCTCAACAAATATTTGTTAAGTTTAATGTCTGTATAGTCAGAAGTCTACATGAAATTTATTTCGGGAGATGGGCTGGAACATTGCTAAGATTCAACCATTTTCTTACTTTTTTGACCCAGAAAATTCTCCACTAGTGTCAAGATGTAATGAGATGCAGGGGAGAAGGTGTAGTGGATTTCTGAAACGGGACTCAAGACAGACCAAGGCAGTCTGAAAGCAGACCCAATAATCAAGAACATGTATTCCATCTGGGAGACAATATGTGGTTAACTTGACTCAAATGATAGTGCTAGAACCACCTGTGTCTGAATGGGATCAGCATGTGATGAACATCATCCACAGTGTACTAGACACGAAGGTACAAGGTTGTCACTTAAGGAGTCTGGAAGTTCTGCTTATATAACAAGAGCTGTTCTAGAATACTTAATAAGCGGACAGTGTGCATCATGAGTTCAAATTTAGACTAAGATAAGGAGGCGGGACAAAGGATACAGTCCATAAAAGTAATTGGCCTGAGATGATTAGAGACAGGTGTAGAATAACACTAGGTCTATCGAAGAAGGAATGGCTGAAAAAAGGGTTTGTGAGACAGACCCCACAGGAAAGAAAGATGAAGGAAATCTAGACGATGTTGTAAATATTGGCGAGGAACCAGTAATTATATAATGAAGAGCTGAAAATGCATGTCCATTTACATTTCAGGGTAAAATTAGTTCAGACTACATTAAACCAGAAGTGCCATGCCATCCAAAATGCCCAGGAGATCTGAGACACAGCAAGGTGAAGTTTATATAAAGTGCAGGGGGTAGTAAATGCAGTCATGAACCTGAGTTTACAACAAAGCAAAGAAGACAGTGGGAATATACAAATTACCCACTATTAGATAATATAAGAGGTATAGCTCTTCTGAGAAAACCAACATTTCTAGTGGAATTGGAAGGCTTGATAATTTGGGAGTTGAAAAGTTTTGTAATTTTTGAGCAAGGATTGGGAGAGGTTGACATACAAAAGAACGTTAGAAGATGAGGAGGGGTATAGCAGGTCGCTTAAAAGATACCAGGAAAGAGGGATAGACAGACAGATAAACAAACATATGGATGATACACTTCTCTTTATGAGGGAAGGAGGAAGAGAGGAACATACTTAGCAATCTGCATACTTGTAAAGAAATAAGAGGGGGTAGGGAATAAGCATCATGTTTGAGAGTACAGTAAAGAGCGCATGACCCAGGAGGAATGCTTTATTTAAGTCGAAGCAACTAATTCCATGACCAGACAATTGGTTAAGTGTTGACTGACTGAAGTACTATGATAAGTATCTTAGTAAACATGTTTCCAGCATTGTCTCTTGGCACACACCGTTCACCCCAGCACCTGAGAGGCAGGGACACATGAATCTGACTTCAGTACTAGCCTGCTGTACACAGGAAGTTCCAGGCCAAGGAAGGACACATAGTTCGACTGTGACTAAAAAAGGAAAAAAATCAAAATACTTTTCTAATGAAACCTTTTACTCTTAATTTTTTGAACTTTAGCACTAAAAATGTCCATGTCTCTTATGTTTGACCGATTAGAGACTTTCATGTTGTGTTCTATGTGTTAAATTTTTTATGAACATATGTCTCGGATTTTAAAATATATGTTTTACTACATTTGAGGTGAAAAACTTCAAGCACTTTCTTTTTATGACAGTACTAATATGAGTTTTCAGATGGGTAAAGATGCATGTGGCTTACTAAATTTCTTAAAAGAATACACTACTTTTATAAGAAAAGCACTCTTCAAAATACTTAAGTAATTTTAATTTTCTATCCAAAATGTCTTCTATTATTGCCATTTGCCAGAAACTATGGAGTTGGCTTGGCCTAAGTACCTGGAGAAGCGTGTATCAAGTTTCAATCTATGAATCTCTAGGGCATAATGTTCTGTCTAGTTCCTGAGAGACTACTGCACTCTAAAGTGTTCAAAGCTAGCTAGTGTTTCTCTGTCTGTAGTAGTCAAGGAAGCATGGAGACTTGACAAGACAATTGGTCTTAGATATTAATCTTGGGGACTCTTTATAACTTGCAAACTTCATTGTGTCCTGGGGACTATAACTGCATTCATCCTGGAAATTGCCATTATATTCTGCTTCTGATAAAGGTATGAAAAAGATTGCTCAAAATAAAATTGTCACAGCCTCAGTTGTGTTGTGGCCTCTCCAAGGTGGCCTGATTTAATTCCTCCTGGCCATATCAGGTGATCTTGGCCTTATAAGTAAGCACAGGCGCTGAGAGCCATTAAAATGGCAGATACTAGTGATTTGGTATGGAACTCAGCTTGGATGATTCCATCATACATAAACTTTGGCTGTCTATTAAACCAGCTAAGCAATATTTGCATTTGAATACAGATCAATGTATTGGTGATTTTAATGGATGGTCCCATCACTCAGACAATCTTTCCTGGCATACTCCATAGTTAATTATAACAAAACCCACCAACCACCCCCCTGCCCACTCCCCCAAATCCAAAGAATAACACCCCTTTCCATCAAAACCTCTTTATATTCCAAGTAAGATGTAACCAAACTCAGAGATAAGGAATAGAACCAACAAGATTAATGCCTAATCTGGCAATTCTGTCAATCTTTTATTTTAATGAACGTTTTTAGTGATAGTAGAATTGCATTTTTTTTATCGTAATGCAGAGATATAACCTTGCACAACTCCATTTTAGTGCACAGCAGAAAAGGAGCTAATTTGAAAGACACACTGATCTCCTATTAAAAATCCTATTTGTCTTGTTTTGTTTTAATGGTAAAGGCAACACTCTTACGGGTGTGAACTTTAGGTCTATTATGGAGGTGAATGGTGTTGCTCTAAAGTCTTCCAGGACAAGGTTAAAAGGTTTGGGAGGAGCTACCAAGTTTCTTCTTTGCCCATCTAAAATAACACTCTATGTGCCTTGAACTTTCAGGCAATACTTCTCAATGCTAAATATGCCTTCTGTGTTTCAAGTAAAACACTCCCCAAACAAATGTTACGTTATGTCTTCTTTGCATCCTATAGTAAATATGCTTTCATTATATCTAGTATATTTTTAATAGACTCCTATGGCAAGACAGTGATATTAAATGTGGGAATAAAATGTCCGCGATACCACCATGAATTTCCAACCATGCTTTTTATCTGAAGGCTCACAGCACCTTCATGCGCATGCCCATTTGTTCTTTCCTTGAGCTTTAATGTGAACATTTTATGGCTTGGATGTCAAGGCCTAGCATTGTTAAAGGAACTGAGCTCACTGACAGAGTCCACGTTATACACGTTAAACATGTTTCTATGAAGCCAAGAATATTCCTTCCCTACAGCCCAGTTGCCTCCACAGAGAGTGAATTGGTGTCTGGGGTGGGCCTGGGGAGCAAGGGATGATCACGTGTATACTGGTCCTGACCTTCAGACTTCCTCTTCCTTACCTGGACACCATCAGATGCAGGGATGTAACTTGCCCTTTTAAATGTGTCTGTCACGTTCCTCAGGATTTCCACAGACACCAGAAGGTCACCTGCATAGAAGTTTTTCCTCTGGGTTAAATCCAAGAGTGTCTTGGTGACCTGCGACATTCCATCTCCCGCCAGCATCCGCTGCCCCTTCGCGAGGTGCTCTTTAATCTGTCATGGTCAAGAGAACAGAAAACACATCAGACTCTCCATTACTACTTCTGTTCACATCTTCACCAAGCAACAACGTTTAAACTGCTCAGTAAACTTTAAGATGATCTTGTGACGGTTAGGATTTAAGAAGAGTAAACTTTGTATGTCCTACAGTTTAACAGATTAACAAGGCACCATGCAAGAACTAATGTGAAAGTTGCATATCTTGGTAAGAATTGACAGACCTCTTGCTTTCAATTAGAATGCATATGCAATAAATACATGGGGGAAAATATATTTTAGGAGTAGAAAAGATTTGAAAATTATTCATACACGTAGCAAGCCCGGGAAGTTATTTAGGAGGGCGTGTTTAAAATCTTAGCAAGTGGGAGACTGAGGCAGGAATGGGAATAAAGAGTAGCCTGGGCTACATAGAGAATTCCAGGCATGCTCAGGTGACATAATGAGCACACAAAGACTTGTCTTCTCAGATTAAGAAAAATCTGCAAATATTTAAGGTTTATATAACACAATAGAAAGTTAGACAACTTTAGCTTTCTTTTTTTAAATGTCATAACAAAATAAAAATAATAAAAGGCAAAAAAAAACCCAAAAAACAAAAACCCTCAGTAGAAGGAACTTTGGAGATGTGTAATTTCAATTACTTTGACGGATGGAGAATTGGCTGTCATTTCTTCATGCGCATCTGATCTTACAGTGAAGATATAAGAAGAGATAAGCTGTGTGCACCATAAAATAATGGCAAGGTATAAAAGGGAGGGAGAGCAAACATCAAAGAATGGCTAACCTATACAATAACCACAGTAACTCTGTAATTAAACTGACTTTAAAATGACAAAATAAGACAGCAAGCACCAGAGAAACATTAATAAGTATTACATTGTATTAGTTGTGATCAACAATTTTTAATAACATGTCCTGAAATCCTTTAAAGTATGGTTGTCAAAGTGCAGTGATATTTTCTAAAAGCACAAGGTTTTTTTTTAAGTTACATTTTAAAAAAGTATTATTTTTCTAAATTCTGAATTGCTTAAAAGTATAAATTATTTTCGCTTATATATACTAAATATACATACTGTTTTATATACTAATTATATGTGTGTGCGTGTATCTACTGTGACTACTGTGACCCCTGTGGAATATACATGGAGGCAAGAAGAAAACTGGAGAAGTTGTTTATCGTCTCCTCCTGAGGGAATCAAACTCAGGTCTTGAGACTGGGTAGTACACACATGGAGCTCTGACCCATCTTGCCGGTCTTAACACCTGGAGTGTTGTCATAGGGTATTGGTTTGTATATGCTTGACGAAGGGAGTGACACTATTAAGAGGTGTGGGCCTGTTGGAGGTGTGACATTTTGGGGGTGGGCCTAAATACCCTCAACCTAGCTGCCTGAAGCTAATTTTCTTGCTGCCTTCAGATGAAGATGTAGAACTCTCAGCTCCTCCTGCACCATGCCTGCCTGGATGCTGCCATACTCCTGCCTTGATGATACTGGATTGAACCTCTGAACCTGTAAGCCAGCCCCAATCAAATGTTGTCCTCATAAGAGTTGTCTTGGTCATGGGGTCTGTTCGCAGCAGTAAAACGCTAAGATACATGTCATCATTGTTCTCATCTTTACCTAGCTGTAGTCTCAATGTTACTTCTTGTGGCATGAAACTAACATATTCAATCATAACACACACACACACACACACACACACACACACACATACACACACACACACACACACACACACACACACAATTAAGTCATCAGCTAGACAATGTCCCTTGGACAAGAGCTCACTGGTATACCACAATGCCAACTACTGAGAGCTATTAGCAATTTTCCATTTTGGCTATATGTTGCATGCTTCCTGTTACTGTGTGTAGTCACACACACATGAGTATATTTAGTATATTATATTCTATTTCTTCCTTTATCTCTTGCATACCACCAAGATTCATTCCTAATGAATGAATCATTTTCTTTTCTTTTTTTAAAAGATTTATTTATTATATGTAAGTACACTGTAGCTGTCTTCAGACACACCAGAAGAGGGCATCTGATCTCTTTATGGATGGTTATGAGCCACCATGTGGGTGCTGGGATTTGAACTCATAACCTTTGGAAGAACAGTCAGTGCTCTTACCCACTGAGCCATCTCTCCAGCCCCGAATCATTTTCTAAATAGGCAAGCAATGTTATTTTACACTCTCTGCTGTGTCTGGAGAAGAAGTGTATGCCATAGATCTTGTGGGTGTTTCCCCTCAAGAAGAAGCATCACAAAGTTAATCTGAACTTTTAGGAATAAAACATTCAGGCATGAATTTGGTTTGCAGTAGAAACAGTTATTGAATGTTAACTTAATGGCACAGGATGGACCATCCAATCAGAGCTGGGAAAGACAGCCTTTCTCATCTGTGTTAGCAACACTTCTAATCCAAGTCAGTATTAAATTGGCATCACTGCCATTGGACAGCTGCTTACCAGGCTTATGTGGAATGAGCACTGCTCGGTCCAGTTCTTAACAGTTACTCAGATCATTCTAGCTCTCAGAATTGGCAACAATTAGCATCATTTCTGACATTGTTAACAAAAAATATCCACGGAAAATACTTGCAATACTTTTATGTTCCAGTGTAGAAAATTCATAGCACTGACATTGAGAATAAAGTGTGCCCAGAGATGTGTGTTCTTTGCAGCACATGTTAAATTGCAAGACACTTTCCCGTTTATTGATTGTGAGCACACAGTGCAATCATTCTTGGAAATCCTTCTATCTACTGAGTTTCTGGAATAGCTGCAGTTCTAAAACTTAATCTTGTAATTGTGAGTCTGCCACTTGTTACTTTGGAGGATTGGAAAGATTTCTGCTTTCTAGGATCATTTGATTTGTCTGTAAAACTGACAAATTGTGCCAATGTGGTGACTGTGTTAATAGGTTGCAGTTCTCAGGGATTCTGTTTCCAATTCTCTTTGATAGGGTACTGCAATACTAGTCTAGAACTGGTCTCCTATATCCAGGTCAGTAATTATTTCTTCATCTGATTTTTTCTCTTTTTCTTTTATTTTATTAATCATTTTATTCATTTGCATTTCAAATGATATTCCCAATCCCTGTTTCCCTCCACAAACCTCACATCCCACGCCCATTGTTCCCCTTCCCTCCCCTCCCATTGATGCCAGATGAGGCCATCCTCTGCTACATATGTATTTGGAGCCATGGATCCCTCTTTGGTTGGTGGTTTAGTCCCTGAGAGCTCCTTGGGGTTCCAGTTAGTTGATATTGTTCTTTCTATAGGGTTGCAATCCCCTTCAGCTCCTTCAGTCCTTCCCCTAGGTCAGGTCCCTGGGTTTAGTCTGAAGGTTGGCTGTGAGTATCTGCTTCTAATCCTCAAATTTTAACCTAGTATTTTCTTTTTTTGCATTTTTATTTGATATATTCTTTATTTACATTTCAAGTGATTTTCTCTTTCCTGGATCTCCCCTCCCTGAAAGTCCCATAAGCCCTCTTCCCTCCCCTTGTTCCCCAATCCACCCCTTCCCACTTCCCTGTCCTGGTATTCCCCTACACTGATGCACTGAGCCTTTCCAGGACCAGGGTCCACTCCTTCCTTCTTCTTGGGCATCATTTGATATATGAATTGTGTCTTGGATATTCCAAGCTTCTAGGCTAATATCCGTTTGTAAGTGAGTGCATACCATGAGTGTTCTTTTGAGACTGGGTTACCTCACTAAGGATGATGTTCTCCAGTTTCATTCATTTGTCTAAAAATTTTGTGAATTCATTGTTTCTAATGACTGAATAATACTCCATTGTGTATATATACCCCATTTTCTGTATCCATTCCTCTATTTAGGGACATCTGGCTATTATAAATAGCTTCTGGCTATTATAAATAGGGCTGCTATGAACATAGTGGAGCATGTATCCTTATTACATGCTGGGGAATCTCCTGGGTATATGCCCAGGAGTGGTAGAGCCGGGTGCTCTGGAAGTGTTGTGCCCAGTTTTCTGAGGAATCACCAGACTGATTTCCAGAGTGGTTGTACCAGCTTGCAATCCCACCAGCAGTGGAGTGTTTCTCTTTCTCCACATCCTCGCCATCACCTGCTATCTCCTGAGTTTTTTATCTTAGCCATTCTGACTGGGGTGAGGTGAAATAACAGGGTTGTTTTGATTTGCATTTCCCTCATGACTAAGGATGTTGAACATTTCTTTAGGTGCTTCTCAGCCATTTGATATTCTTCTGGAGAAAATTCTTTGTTTAGCTCTGTACCCCATTTTTTAAGGGGAATATTTGGCTCTCTGGAGTCTACCTTCTTGAGTTCTTTGTATATCTTGGATTTAAGCCGTCTGTTGGATGTGGTATCTTTTGCCAATTTGTTGGCTGCCATTTTGTCCTTTTGACAATGTCCTTTGCCTTTTAGAAACTTTGTATTTTTTTATTGGATATATTCTTTATTTACATTTCATTTCTCTTTTCCTGGTTCCCCACCCCCCAAAGGTCCCATATTCCCTTTTCCCTCCCCCTGTTCCCCAATCCACCCCTTCCCACTTCCCTGTTCTGGTATTCCCCTACACTGATGCATTGAGCCTTTCCAGAACAAGGGTCCACTCCTTCCTTCTTCTCAGACATCATTTGGTATGTGGATTGTGTCTTTGGTGTTCCAAGATTCTAGGCTAATATCCACTTATCAGTGACTGCATACCATGGGTATTCTTTTGAGACTGGGTTACCTCACTTAGTATGATGTTCTCCAGCTCCACTCATTTGTCTAAGAATGAGGTTCCATTTCTCAATTCTTGATCTTAGAGCATAAGCTATTGGTGTTCTGTTGAGGAAATTTTCCCCTGTGCCCATGTCCTCAAGGGTTATCCCCAGTTACTTTGCTATTAGTTTCAGTGTGTCTGGTTATATGTGGAGGTTCTTGATCCACTTGGACTTGAGCTTAGTACAAGGAGATAAGAATGGATCAATTTACATTCTTTTGCATGCTGACCTCCTGTTGAACTAGCATCATTTGTTGAAAAGGCTATCTTTTTTCCATTGGATTGGGCATTTACTCTAATTATTGATTACAATGACAATATATCCTGTTACAACATACTTTGAATATAAAATCCCTCTTAGCCACCACTGCTAAGTACATGATGGTTCCTAGCTCATGCTAGTATTCTGGGAGGTCCTGAAAGTTTTTAGAAGGTTTTTGAAGGCTCAATGGAATACGGTTTTAGAGATGTCACTCAGAATGTGTTTGGAGAACTTCTCATCACTGGCACATTCTTGTCTATATTTTGAATTTCTATTTACCACAGGATGGGAAGGCTTTCTGTCTCCCAAGCTCCCAATCATAATCGTGATGTTCATCTCTTGGCAATCATACCAGACAACCATGGCAAGAAACTGTGAACCAAGAGACTCTTTTGTCCAAGGTGATGCTTCTTCAGCTATTCGCCACAGCAATGAAAAGCTCGATAACTTATTAGTAAATGGTATGCTTCTTCTTTTAGACAAATATCCTTTTATTTTTTGGTCATATGTGTATCACTAGCTCTCTTGATTTCTACGTGTGCTGTGTTTTCTCCCACAGGATAGCTAATACAGTGGACAATTCCTGTAAACCTGTGGATCATTCTCATCCTTTGGTTTGTGAAGTATTTTGTAGACCAGTGGCATGTCTGTTTCTCCAGCAGCAGAGTCCTCAGGCAGTTCCAGGATTCTGCTGATTATCAAGTTAATTCCATTCATTCTCAGGTCAGGTTAGAACTTTAAAGTTTCAGAAATGGGATTTTTTTCCTTAGTCTTTCCCCAAATTCTCTGAGTCACACAGTTCATTTAAATGGCCTAGGTCTGAGAGTTCACATCTATCAACCCAGGTTAACCACTGGGTGTCTGATTTTTGCAGAATCCCTAGTAGAATTCCTCTCCTTCTGCAGAAGGTGATGCTGAAAGCATTTCCATGAAGGATTTTGAATCAGCCTCCAGCAATTGCCCAAGGCTCCCATATAACCTGATACCCCATAGCCTCATTTTGTAACTGGCCCTCTTTTGTTTTCTGTTTGTTTTGTTTTTCCCTTTCATATCTTGTTTGTACAGATTTCTCTCTTTTTAGCTCAGCTATGATTTTGTTTGTGAGAATAGCCAGTCATCATTCAGCATGATTTCTGCAAGTTGGTTTTTTGTAACCCACAATGCCCAAAATATCTGCTAATCTTCTAGTGACATCTTATCCAAACTATTCACCACTTCCATAAGAAATGACGGGAATCTTGTCTTTGCTTCCTGCCTTACTCCCTAATTTCATATGCTATCACTAAATCTTCTGGATAAATTGTTACATTTCTTTTCTGCTTCATGAAATGTACTCAGATAAGTGTAATCATGGCATGATCTCTACTTTTATGTCTTCTTGAAGTAATCTCGATCGGCCTTACATCATTGTCATATTTTTTGTATTATCTCATCCATTCTATTAGACTCTGAACTCCTGAAGGGCTTGGAGCACACAATCATCTTTGAGCACCCTATAATCTCCGCTATGTAGTCTGTCACACGGATATATCTGTTCTATGTGCCTGCTAAGCTGAAGTGAGAATAAAGAAAAAATAATTTTTCTCTGTACAACTGTACTACTTAATTGTTTGCAAGTTAAAGGTGGCAGTTGATGACAATTCAATGCAAAGGGATATGTAGTATTGGAAAACATTTACCTGACATAATTGCATTGTAGAAATAATATTCATGAGAGAGAAACATACCAACTGTTTATCCAATACCAAATGATTAGAAAACATATACATATAAATAAGATTATACAGACTGAGCAGGCTGTATTTATGTATTTAGACACACATACATATTTACACATATATTATATAATGTGAATATATGTGCATATGTGTGTATATATAGCAACAAATAATGAAAAGAGAGAGTCAGCAAGGAGTTGTATATGGGAAGGTTTGGAGGAAAGAAACAGCAAGAGGGAATACTATAATTTTAAAGTCAAATATAATATAAACATGAAATTAATTATTAAAAGAAATCCAACAAATGTGTTTAAATTGGAAATTTTGGAATTTGCAAATCTGATTCTGAAAATTATGTGTCTAGAGTTATGACTCTATTTACTTTCAATCTTTTCAAAATAAATATGAGGAAAAAACTACACAACGTACCTTCTATGTGGTTAGTATGAGATTAGAAATACTTTATGAGATGTTTAAGTCTTTACATGATACTCATAGATACCATAGGTATCCATAATTCTACATGTAAAGAACAGAACCAGTGAGATTAGCTATTTACCAGAACTCCAGAGCTCCTAAATAGTGCTGGTACCAAGAATTTCCTGAAAGCAGTCTGAGTCAAATCTATCTCTGAGGTATTATCATGATTAACTTACAGTCACAATAAATTTTCATCAAAAATTACCAAACAACTTTTTAACTAAATATTATTCCAATTCCTCACATTTTAAAAAGTTTAAACATTTTTTCCCAATGAACAACATTAAAAAGTATAGAAATTTAAAAATTCTACTATATTGTTGAGGAACTTCTAATTATTTGAACAGTAGTAACAATTTTGGAATATAATGTGTAATTATTTTTAAAAATATTTGTCAAGAAGACTTTGGTTTATTCAAATAATAGTTTTAATCACTTAAAGTAGGATAGGGCAAATGCTTGATTTTTTTACTGGAAGATAATTATTAATCTTCTTAATTTATTTACCTGAGCATGTCAGAAATATTTTTTGTGATTTTAGTATTCCTTTTTAAAATGATAAATATCAGGAATTCTGGTTGACATTACAACAGTGACAGATATTCCCTTCAAATGACACATTTAATGTCTTCAGGATGGGATAGCTTATGAAATTGTTGGGATTTATAGTTCTGGAAGAAGCCTCCTTGGTCTTTATATGGAGAGCAGTGGTGCCTGCCAGTCGTAGTATATGGAGTAGACAAGCTTCTGCAGTCGTCTTTTACTCCGCTTTCCCTTTCAGACGGCCCATTGCCAAGCCACTCTTGCTTCCGTTGTGCCAATACTAAACTAAGAGGTATATCATAGTTCCTTTTCACATGTGACACACTGGATACATGATAATGTATATACTATTCCATCAGCAATCCTATAGTCCATCTGTAAGGTATATTAAAGGTTCTCACAGCTCTGAATGGCTTCAATTAAAAGATAATTACACATGAAGCTTCTTTCCATAAAACAGTCATCTAAATATGACATCATTTAATTCATTTAATGGCTGTGCCATATTTTAAAGATCAAAGTCATTCACTTGATAGTGCTGTTAAGTGACTTGGATATCTATTGGGCTTCTCATAACATGGTGTACTAAGTTTTAGCATCTACAGGCTGAGGAGTTAGGATGAATGTTTCTAAAACACAGATGTGGGTCAGCGATGTCACTGAGTGGGTACTTGCTCCCAAGTCTGATACGTGAGTTAGATCCTGGAGTCCCATATGGTAGAGAGAATGAACTTCTCCATGTTCTTCTCTGACCTCCACATCTGATCTACCTGAAAAGAGAGCCTTGAGTAGCCACTGTCTTCTCCTAAAGAAAGTTGACCGATTGGAAGTTGGGAAGAAATCTGAATCACTGACTGAGAAAGCCCATGACAGTCACATATAGATTTGCTATACCCACAAAGCTAACAGGATAGCTATACATCGGCTGTCCATCTGAAGCCTGTAAGGTAAATAATGAAAGAAGGGGGATTAAGCAGATGATAAGTGCTCCTAAAGTTCCATGTTTAAAGGTTTGGTCCCTAACCCACAGCACCACTGGGAGCAGATGGAAGCATTCGGAGGTGGGATCTAGGTGCAAGGACACACCTGCAAAATGTCATGTGTGGAATGCTTACTTAGGCCACCTTGGGTGGATATGATAATTAAGAGGAAACAGGATTATGGTTCTTGATCTTTTCAATGGCCACATTTGCAGATGGATTTAGAAATTTGGGAGTTGGTAAAAGATGTGACTAATTTGGGAGGAGCAGGTCAATGGAATCATGCTTTGTAGGGTTTCTGATTTCTAGAATTCTCTCCTGTGATGCTGGGTCTCCATGAGGTTAGCATCTCTGCTTTGTCTTCCTTCTTTTGTGTCTGGCCTAGTGAATGATTCCAGCAATGAGGTCAACCATGGAATGAAACCATTGAAATCAGGAGCCCAGATAAACATTTTTTTTTCCTTGACAAGAATTTATCATAGTGATAAATCATTAATTATTCATTACAGGATGGAATGATTTGTCTTGTACAGAGCATGGACTTGAGACACTAAAATTACATTGAAGAACTGCCCAACATTCCATAAAAATTGTTAGATATGCAAGGAGGCCAGATGATTTGTCTGGTAGGGATGGAGAAAGGAAATGGAAAAAAAGAAATAAGACAGACAAAATGTATCAAGATATTAGAGCTAGATGATAGGAAACTGAAATAGGTATTACTAAAATTCTGAAGAAAACAGAGAAAAAAACCAAATAGAAAAATAGTTTGCCTGTTTTATAATGGAGAATTCCATATATATATATATATATATATATATATATATATACATACACACACACATATATATATATATATATATATATATATATATATATATATATATATATATATATATAAACTCTAGGGATCAGTAAACTATATCCTGCAGTTTGAGTTGGGTCCATTGCTTCTTCTTTTGTATAATTTTTACTGAAACACAGCCATTTCCATTATTTACATATTTTGTTAACATGAAACAGAATATTTGGTTTTATCAGAATCTAGATGGTGTGTCATGGTAGTTTCAATAAGAAGGGCCACCATAGATTTTAATAGGCTCATAGATTTGAATTGCTTGATCAACAGAAAGTAGTAAATTTTTAAGGGACTAGGTGTGATTTTGTTGGAGCAAATGTGTTACTGGGGATAGGCTAGGAGCTTTCAAAGAGCCCAAAACATGCTCAGTAGCTTCCTCTTTGTGCTGCTTACATATCAGGATGTAGAACTCTCGGCTACTTCTCTAAAACCATGTCTGCCTGTGTGCTGTCTTGTTGCACACAGGAACTCCATGATGATAAGTGACTAAGCATCTGACACTGTAAGCCAGCCCCAATTAAGTGATTTTATTTTGTAAGAGTTCCTGTGGGAAAGGTATCTCTTCACAGCAATAGAACACTGACTAAGATATATGTAGAGTCTTCTATTTTATCAAATTAGGAAAAAATTCTTGATTGTTCCATTCTCCTATATTCATTTGGAACACTGAAAACTCAAAAAGCAGGAAATTATTAGAAGACTGTGAAAAATGCTATAAAAGTTGGCATATGCATTATTTACAACTCTAGGGTTTAAATACTTTAACTTAAATCCCAAAAGTTCACTGCAGAATTTTTAGTAAAATAAATGAACTTCTGCCCATCTTCAAAGAAGTTATATACTGACACATTCTTCATCTTTATGACCTATACAGATGTGGATGCTCACAGTCAACCGTCAGACTGAACATGGGGACCAAAATGGAGTGATTAGGGGAGGGAATGAAGGAGCTGAAGGGTTTGCAACCCCATAGGAAAAAAAAACAACAATATCAACCAGCCAAACCCCCACCCCCACCTCCAGAGCTCACAGGGACTAAAGGCACCAATCAAAGAGTATACACATGGAGGGTTCCATGGCTCTAGCCACATATGTAGCAGAGGATGGCCTTGTTGGACATCAATGGGAGGAGAGGACCTTGGTCCTATGAAGGCTATATGCCCCAGTGTACAGGAATGTCAAGGCATGGAGGTGGGAGTGGATGAAGGGGTGGGGGAACACCTTCATAGAAGCAGGGGGACAGGGATGGGATAGGGTATTTCTGGGGGCAGAACCAGGAAAGGGGATAACATTTCAAATGTAAATAAGAAAATATCCAATAAAAAGCAGAAAAAATAAATTAATATTGCTGGGGTGTGTGTGTGAAGAAGTTATGCTCTATAATGTTCTTTGGCATTGCTGATGACTGTAATAATTCTAAAGGACAGGAATCTGGCTAACTCTTGGAGGTTGGAAGCCTTACTGAAAATGAAATCAAATGCTTGGTCTTGAATAGTTAGTACATGAGTGTCCACATTTCTATGAGAGGGTGATGAAAGTAGAAATACACGAGAATGGTGTCAACCAGTGTTATAATTAGTACTAAGAGTAGTTTACAATAACAGGGCGCATACTATGTACTGCTATCAGCCCCAGTGAATGGTCTTTGAGAGATCTCTTATTGATCCAGTGACAAGAACTTCCATGTGATTATGTTATTCACCCAGGATCAAAAATTCTGATTACTCTTCTTGCCTCCTCTGCTATGTGCTGTGTTCTAGCTTTCATGCAAACATTTATAAAGAGCAGAATAGGTTGTTCTTGTTTTGTAGGCTAATGCGCTTGGTTAGTATTTGAAAATTCAAAGCTTGGTATAGTTGCTCTGCCTGTTGGTACTTGTTCCTAGTTTCTTTTTTGCTCATCATCAAAACAATAATTTTGCTTACTTTTTACCTTACTTATCTTCTGCTCTATAGTAACCTACCAGGGATATTATTTTTTCCCTCAGTGAAGATAAAATAACAAAGTTGATTAACCATCCTCTAGGCAATGTACTAAAAATTTGTGCATTGAAGTGGTTGGCAAGATTGTGAAATGTTTGTGTGGGGAGTGGGAATTGTGGCATTGAGGAAAAATTCACCTGTAGCTAGAGAACAAGAGGGCAAAATCAACAAATCTTGTTCTCTTTTGTATAGCCTTTCCCCAGTCTTGGTTTCTCTCTTTGTCCCTTTAATAGCTCTATTGTTCTATTTTTAAAATACAACCAGTGAAAGGAGAACAGAAACATCCTTAAATCAAGACTCAACCTCTTTGATACCTCTTCCCAGAAAGTCAAACTTTGAAAGACTAGATAACTGTGACTTCAAAGTCTGTGCATTTGTTTAACGATAATCTGTAGAACATTGGAGATTTTGGAACAGAATTCTAAGAGAAAAATCTACACCTATAATTCCTATTTCTGTATAAAGGCTCTTTTGCTACAATGATATTGTTAGCCCTTTTCCAGTACTCCTTATGCCTTCATTCACTTTCTCTAGGGAAAGGAGAGTGAGAAATCTGCCTGATGAATTAAGGAAAAGCCTTGGCAAATGTGCTCTGATTCCCTTTGCTTTAAGATCTGTTCCTTTGCAAGGTCATATATTCTGACATATCCAGGTGAGTGTACATGTGTATGTGTGTGTGTGTGTGTGTGTGTGTGTGTGTGTGTGTGTTTGTCTGTGTGTGTGTGTGTGTGTGTGTGTGTCTGATATCTGTCTATCATTTTACTCTGTGTGTCTGTCTGTCTCTGTCTCTGGCCATATGTGTCTATCTCTATCTCTGTCCCCCCCCAACCGCCCGTGTATGTGTGACTGTCTGTCTCTCTGTCTCTCCATCTTCATGTGTATCTCTGTCTCTGTCCTCTGTGTGTGTGTGTGTGTGTGTGTTTATATCTGTATAAGAAGAATTTGAAAATGTAAGAGGACTGCATGTATATGTGTTTGTAAAGTTTAAAAGGTCTTCACCAACTCCACATCCGACAGAGGGCTAATATCCAATATATACAAAGAACTCAAGAAGTTAGACCGCAAAGAAACAAATAACCCTATCAAAAAATGGGGCACAGAGCTAAACAAAGAATTTTCACCAGAAGAAATTCGGATGGCCGAGAAACACCTTAAAAGATGTTCAACATCATTAGTCATCAGGGAAATGCAAATCAAAACAACCCTGAGATTCCACCTCACACCAGTCAGAATGGCTAAAATTAAAAACTCAAGAGACAACAAGTGCTGGCGAGGATGTGGAGAAAGAGGAACACTCCTCCACTGTTGGTGGGATTGCAAAATGGTAAAACCGCTCTGGAAATCAGTTTGGCGGTTCCTCAGAAAATTGGGCATGTCACTTCCAGAGGACCCTGGCATACCACTCCTGGGCATATACCCAGAGGATTCCCCTGCATGCAATAAGGACACATGCTCCACTATGTTTATAGCAGCCTTGTTTATAATAGCCAGAAATTGGAAGGAGCCCAAATATCCCTCAAAGGAGGAATGGATACAGAAAATGTGGTATATTTATACAATGGAATACTACTCAGCAATTAAAAATAATGAATTCATGCAATTTGTAGGTAAATGGTTAGACCTGGAAAATATCATCCTGAGTGAATTAACCCAATCACAAAAGAATGCACATGAAATGCAATCACTGATAAGTGGATATTAATGAGCCCAGAAGCCCTAAATACTCAAGACACAAATAGCAAGTCAAATGATTCCCAAGAAGAAGAAAGGAGAGGACCCTGGGCCTGTAAAGATTGCATCCAGTTTAGTAAAGAAACCGAGGGGGAGGGGGAATTATTGGGGAACAGATGGGGGGGGGAGAGGAACTATGGGAACTATGGTGGGTGGGAACTGGGAAAGGGGAAAGCCTTTGGAATGTAAACATAGAATATAGAAAATAAAATAAATTAAAAAAAGTTTAAATACACATTTTGATCATTGGGTTTAACTTTATATCTCAAAAGGCCTCTAAAGAAACTTCACAGATATTATTTGGTATGAGTTGATCTATAATGACCACAGAAGTTCATAATGAACTGAAACCAATTACTCTGTAGTTCTATAAGTTTATCAGACTGAAATATTCCATCTATGTTGTGATATGTATTATTTTTAAATGAGTAATAATCACAAAGCAAATGAATTTTTCAGAACTCTTATGTGGGCAGTAGCTTAGTATAAATAAGAAAATAAGCATTTTGGGAATATTGATACTATCTCTATCCAGCACTGTGTTCTACATTAGGGAAATAAAGACTGAAATGGTATGGTTCTTACAATTAACTCAGACTAATTGTACATCATAATTGATCATTGATTTTATACTGATTTGACCCATTTTTGTTTGTTTTAAGTAGTTTATAATGGAAAGTTCCTAAGACATATTCAACTAGAGCATATAGATGATAAAACTCTATTTCAAAATTAGCCTTTGGCTGCTTATTTATGAAACACATACACCGTGCCTATGTGTGCTTGCAACATACACTGTAATTTATACATTTAAAGGTTAGAAAATATCAGCCTATTCATTTTAAACAAGCCCCTGTTGTGCATTATAAAAACCAACTACAATTTAATTAGCCTTGTAAATACAAGAAAGAATGAAGACTAAAATCCATCAAATACTAAATATTGAAATGCTAAACTCTAAGCCATCTCTATGGTAATTATTATTTATGGATGTTTCACTTGATCTAAATTATTATGCACTACTGAGCTTTGATTCCCAAAGTTGGGTTCAGGGGCACAACTGGAGTGTGGTGCTTCAGAGAATTTGCCCTCCCTTCCATCTCCGACTGACTTTGTAGACTCTGGGCAATGAGGCTGACTGTAAGACAGGTGTCATTTAAAACACAAATTGATCCTCAATTTTATATATGAATATGATGATAAATATGTCTGAATATGTAAAGATAAAGGTCACGATAGAGGTGTTCATCAAGCATGAGGTTGTGTATATACGCATCTTAAGTCTGTGTTTCCGTATATGTAGATTGTATATTTATTTATTTATTTATTTATTTATTTATTTATTTTTAAAGATTTATTTGTTGTTATATGTAAGTACACTGTAGCTGTCTTCAGACATTCCAGAAGAGGGCATCAGATCTCATTAAGGATGGTTGTGAGCCACCATGTGGTTGCTGGGATTTGAACTCAAGACCTCTGGAAGAGCAGTCAGTGCTTTTACTCCTGAACCATCTCTCCAGCCCCTAGATTGTATATTCATATATGTACATCTATGTTTATCTCATAATATACAGTCTCATATTCTATATATATGTAATCATAATGTTGAGTCCAATACTTGCAATATCAATCTTCGCTGACTCCTCTCACAGTTTTCTTTATTATCTCCTTGAAAACTGACCATAGGATTACCTTGAGAACATGCTGCACAGAACTCTATAGATTAGGGCAAATGATTTCTCATCAAAAAACCCAGACAGTTGTCTGGCTTTAAGAAGAGAGAATGGGTCTTGAAACAGCCATGCCTGGGATGTCCCTGTGATGCTTCACCTCACCTAAGTAGACTGCATTGTCAAGATCTTCACTTTCTGTACTAAGAAGGGAAAAAACCCTGGCCTGATATAGCTGTATCCTGACAAATACAGATATGGATGCTCGCATCCATCCATTGGACTGAGCATGGAGTCCCCAATGGAGGAGTTAGAGAAAGGACTGAAGAAGCTGAAGGGGTTTGCAACTCCACAGGAAGAACAACAATACCAACCAATCAGACCCCCCAGAACTCTCAGGGACTAAACCATATGGTTCCAGTTGCATATGTAGCAGAGGATGGCTTTGCTGGACATCAATAGGAGGTGAGGCCCTTGGTCCAGGGAAGGCTTGATGCCCCAGTGTAAGGGAATTCCAGGAAGATGAGGTGGGAGTGGATGGGTGGGTGAGGGGGGAGTGCCCTCATAGAAGCAGGGGGAGGGAGGATGGGATATTGGGCTTGGAGAGGGGATAACATTTGAAATGTAAATAAATAAAATATCCAATTAAAAAAGAAATAAGATATTTATTATTTTAGTTTATTCCACTGAGATAGAGTCATTTAATGGAGTTTGAAATAAAAATATGGACTATAAAAAATGATGGGAGAATCCACAGTTGATGATGTTCTTAACAAGAACCTATGCATATGAAGTGTTTATTAGTTTTTTAAATGTGCAATTTTTAGAGGATACACAATTTGAGATTTCATTTATTCTATTCCAGAGAGTATATCTGTGTCCATTCTTGATAGCCTGAACTCAAAGTATAGAAACTCATTCATTATCCTACACAAAAATAACAGCAGAAAATTTCTAGGGAAGAAGTCATATTCATTCTTAACTAATTTATAAGGATACGCTTATTATTTATTTAATTTCTTCAATGCTCTATTCATTAAGAACTGAATTTAGACATATTTAGATTTTGTAAATAAACAGGTGATATACTGCAGGCAGTAACCATTAGCCTAAAGTGTATTAATACCTGAAAGTAATCCTTGATATTATAAAACAAAGGAAAACAAAATAAAAACAAATAGATACAAATAAAAAGAAAAAACCAAGTTGATTAAAATTGTCTATCTAACATTAGAGATATATCACATAAAATTAATTGATATAATTATTCTGTTTATCATTCTAAAATATAATGGTCTGAATCATTGATGTTATTAATAGTTTTCATATTATGTTAACATATTTTAATGTGTCATGAAATTTATGTATATATTGTATCTTGTTGTTATGTGTAAAAATATATAATTATGTATATTACATTATATATATTGCACTTAATATATATATATATATATATATATATATATATATATATATATTACACATAAAATTTTCTAGGCCAAATATTATGTAGTATTGACATTTATTTGGTTATATAGAAAGTATAAAAATTGTGTATTTTTTTAGTATATATTATGTAACATGCAAATGTATATTTGTGATAAAATAAATATTTGTATGTGATATAAACATGTATATGTATGATAAAATAAGGCTTCAGGTAGCCAAATAGTAACTCACTGATGTATACATATAAACACATTTGTATGCACAGTGGAATAAATAAGACTATACATGTAAATTATCATCAATTACATTGCTCTTACTTATTTGATATATGAATGCAATGCATCCGATAGCTTTTAGATTTAGACTTTCTAAACTTTGCGTTTTGTTCTTCTGGTACTTTAATAAGCAGTGATTCTATTAGCTGGTGGAGTTACTGCAAAAGCTACCCTTTCCATACACAAGCAAGAATATGTTCACTGTGTGTGTGCGTGTGCGTGTGTGTTTTGACAGACAATGAGAACATAAAACAACACATAAGTCCAGTAAAGCATGGGGTGTCTTAACACCACTGTGTTTGGTTCCTTTTCCCTTTCCATTCTCTGCATTCTCCACCTTGCCTGTGTGTGGAGGACTTCATGACTGCAGGGATGAGATTACAGAATCCTCTGAGTAATGACAATGACTTGCACTTGAACAAGACTAAGCAGAACTTAATTGTATTCAAACTATTCTGCACCATTGGCATAAGATAATCCTCTGGGCATATTTCATAAGGAGCTAGAATTTAAAACACAGAAATGTGATTGCTATTTTGAATATGATCTTCTGTGACTAATTTAATGGTTTTTTTTTTGGGGGGGGAACGTCATTTTTTGGAAAATCTGGCCACATTATCTCCTGTGAGTAATTAAGTTTCAGTGATGCAAAGAACTGCACTTTCTCCCTGTTTTAAACCGCATGAGAAATTTGATATCTAAGCAACACAGCTTTGTCCTTCTCCAATTACTGCAAAGTGAAAAATGTTTAATTTAAAAACGTACAGTGTTTTGAAATAATCATGTAGTATTTAATGAAGACTTGAACCAATCATGATACAGAGCTGAGCTATTGCATGTAAATCTGAGAAAGATTTTGCTCTGGTCTTTCTTCCATCAGACAGTGAATGTTTTCATTTAAATTGCCAGGATCCATAAAAACCCAAGCTCGAGGAACAAAACAATTTAGATGAGGCTCCCAGAAATCAACTTCCTATCCCATCCCTGTTTTTCCTTGGGGCATTTCTTCAGAGGTTTTTACTGATTTGATTATACAACAGAAGGTTAAATTCTCACATAGTGATCATTAGGAAAAAATAAACAGAGCAAGTACTAAAGCTGGCTTTGCACCTACTGAATGCTGCAAGTGTCTGTACTCATTGGATATGCATCTTGCAAAGCTCGGCTGTTCCCAGGAGGCCACTCCATGAAGACTGAGAGAGCAGCGTCTGCTAGTGGTGCCTGCATGTCACAAAGAACAGAGAGAAGCTTTATAGCAGGATACTGGAAGGCATAGCGCTGGGAGGCAGACTGCAAACCGGGTTTATGTGATTTCTTTTTGCTTTAGGAAACGTGCACATGAAATTGTTATTTTTCTGAATAATTTTTATTTAAAATTTAAGAGTCATATCGAGGACGCCTTGAATGCATCAGCAACATTTTTGAAAACTCTTCATTGACTCCATTGATGAAGCATGTTACTAACACTGTTCTATCAGCTGCTTAGTAGACATACGTATTTATAGAATACAGACAAAGGCAGGATGCACTTAGCAAACACAGCATGCAGTTCTGGGATAAAAGCATTACTTGCGCTGGGTGTGTCATCTTACTGTACCTGTGGCATTCAGTGGACATTGATTGAATGCCAGGTCACCTGCAGGAGTCCTTTTCCACACCATTGATATAAGATAATCCTCTGGGCATATTTCATAAGGTGCTGGAATTTAAGATATAGAAATATGAATGTCAGCTGTGGTTTTGTTTTCAATAATGAATGTTTGTTGGCAATAACATTCCTCCAATGCATCTAAAATGTGGAATTTTTTTCCCTTCGGTAAAGAATATTATTTACAGACCTGTTTAGAGATGTGCTAATAAAGAAACCACCATGTATCATTTAACAGTCTCCCAACTCTAACAGGTTCTTTAAAAGCTTCATAGTGTACAGACTTTTATTGATGTGTTAATAAATCTCAATTGAGGTTTTCAAACAAATGAACACATTCAAATATATTGATCAATAATCTTTCAAACTTCATTGAACATTTAAATGTTAATTTTCCAACAAAGCAGTTCTGTTTTGAAATTGTTAATGGCACTAAGAAATAAACACATACATACATACATACACACACACACACACACACACACACACACACACAACCAGCCAGGTGCTCTACCACTGAGTTGTATTCACAGGCCAACTTATGAAATCATATTAATTTGATCTTTATGTCATACTGATTTTATAATCTCAATTTATTTACAAATTAAAAAATCATAATAGAAAATTTAAGAATAATATACTACTGAATTATTGCTTTAATTATTTCTTTAATCTTTTGTGATTATATTAACCCCTTCCCTTTTCTCCATCCAAACCTCTCACCTGGATACATCTCCTTACTTTATTCAAATTACTGTTCTCTTTTTCCATTAATTTTTATCTGTGACTATCTGTCTGTCTATCTATCTATCTATCTATCTATCTATTTATCTATCTATCTATCTATCATGATTCTATAATGAATCATGACAGAATGAGACGTCCTCAACACTGTACATTCCACCTCAGAACATATGAACCCAGTTTATATTTCTATATTGAGTTGATCATAAATGCCGTTGCACACATTGCATCCTGACACTGGATAAGTGTGATCATTTGGAACTGCACATGTCACCACAGGTCAGCACACGTCCATCTCCTTTACAGATGAGGCACTGAGGCTACAAGGAAGAGGGTCCCCTGTCGAGGTAGACATGGTGACAGTATCAGTAAAAGTTGGATCCTAGGGGTTCTAAGTAGTCAGTAGCTTCCTTTGGGGTTCCCAAATACCTTCTTCGTTACTTTAAATCATTCAAGATATCCTTCTGCATCTGAAGTAGAAAATAAGTATTTCTTCTAGATTCTCACTGATGTGCACATGCTACTGCTTGCAGCTTATGAGGTCTTTGCATCATGGATGATTTCGTAACTAACCGTTTTTCCCACCAGTCTGTTCTTGACTTCTATCTTCTTTGCCTCACCAATGTTTTGCCTCCAGATCTAATCTGCTCATCTCAGTTTGAACTCTGTGGACTTTCCCTGCAGCTTTTTAGACCCTGATCTATTCCTTCTTCTTGAAATTACTTTCTCCAGGATCTTAGAAAGCTATTTTCTGTCTGGCATCCACCACATACTTGTGCCATTTCACATATCCATTTTCTGCAAGTTCTCTTCATGGTTATCAATGTTATATGAAATTATCTAGAGATAATTTCAAAATTAATAACAACTGATGTCTATTGGCAGTCACCAGGCCCTTATTTACAGCCTCATATCACTGGATTCGTTTAATTTCCCAACTATGAATTAGAGTTGCATAATACTGTAATATAATATACCACCTAGAAAAATGTGTTGAAGAGGCAAACTTATTTTTGTTTGCTTGTTTGTTTGTTTTGCAAGACAAGTGTCATTGTGTAGCCTTGGCTATTTTGGAACTCACTCTGCAGACCAGGTTGGCTTCAAACTCAAGAATCCATTTGCCTCTGCCTTCCCAGTACTAGGATTAATGGCATGCACCACCCCTGTCAACAACATATTTTTTAAATTCAAAATTTTCCTTTATTATATGTTAACTCTAAACGAGAAAATAAATGCACATTGGGGTCACTGAGTGGAAAAGAGTGATTCTATCCAGTATATCCTATCCTCACCCCTATCAGAAGGGAAACCATATCTTCCTGACCCCCTAAATGTACCAGTTGTTAAAAAGGGCACATGTGTTATTCTGAGTCTAACAGTGCCTTCCTGGCACTCAAAATGGGATTTTGTCATAGAATCTGTTGTGTGAATGGTAGGGATGCATGCCTGTGAGTTTATCATAAATATAAAGAACCAAAGAAACTCACCCTCAAAATGTGTAACTTAAGAGTAGGGCAGCTTCCCTTCCCCTTTCCTTCCCCAAGTAGATCCAGAAACAGCAGCCATATCAGGAATGGCTGCCAAGTAGCCAAAGCTACTCCACTCATCTGCAGGAGCAAGCCAGGGGACTGAAACAACTGTCTGGTCTAGTCCCCAACGTGGAGCTCACTTGGGTCTGTCTCCTTCTGCCTCCATAGGTGCTGGTGGGACCGGAGGGACAGGAGGATGAAAAAGAATGGCACAAGGTTCTGACAGGACAGGCCGGCACTGTAGGTTATGGAGCTGCAAGTGCCCAGGGAAAGACCGACACAATTCCGTTTCCAACCTTAAGATCGGGTTGCTTTCAGGAAAACTAGTTGGGAAAAACCACTGGGGAAGCGGATGGAATGACGCCATGATGGCTTCAGGAGTGGTGGTTGGGCAGACAACGGGAGCATCCGGAGTACGCTCAGGAGGGAGCTAAATGAGAAATGAAGAGGACACTGGCTTCCAGGGCTTCCAGGGCTTCCAGGGCTATGCCTGCTGCCTCAGCTGAAGAACTCAGTATAAAGGTGCTAGCCCTCCCCACCCAAACCAAGCACGGCGGGTCAAAGGTAGGTGTGTTCACTATGGTGAAAGGGTGCACGGAGTAACTTTAGTCTATAATGACTCTAATTGCTCTCCAACGCATTGGTAGCACAGAATTAATGATCATACCCTGATACTGAGCACTCGAATTTTTTCTATCTACTACATCTCATACCTAAAAATAATATCTCTTCCATCTTGTAAATGTAAGGTTCCCTTTTATTATTTTTATTTATTTATTTATTTATTTATTTATTTATTTTGATAAAGGGACATAGGCAAGTTTTAATTCACAAGGCTCATGTAGGTAGCATACAAAAAATTATTAAGAATCTCTTATCGCTAGCTCAGGTTTCTTTCGGAGCTCGGTTTTAAATATTACCACCGTAGGTTCCGATACTGTTGGTCTCTTCCCTCAGCACTCTCTCCCTCAGGTACTTGAGTTAGGAGTGTACTACACCAGGCATTGTTTCCGGATATATGGCTTCCGTATTCTTTCTCCGGTGTCCTCATTTCTTCCACCCAGACAGCCATTGGCCTGAGCCTCTCGGCCTCCATGGTGGAGCTGGATTCTCTCTACTCCTATAGCCACTTCCTGTGAGCCCTTTCCTCTGCAGCATAGGGCAGACTCCAGGCCTTGTCAGTTCAGTTTCCCTTCCCTTTAGTCCGTTCTCTAAACCTCAATTGTAGCCCTTAAAACACAGCGCATTTCCTTTTTGCTTAAGTGATTTCTCCAACAAGCCGTTCTCAGGGCCTCAACCACTGAATATACAAATTTAGTCTTTCTCACAGTGGACTGTGAGCATACATTTGCCTGTGCAAGTACCACTTCTAAGACAGAACTTTTTCCGGATGCTAAAACTGCTTTGTTTACTTCTTTGGTCTGTAAAATGAACTTTACCATGGGTGCTTAGCATATAGTACATGCCCAAAATACCTGTGCTAAATCATTTCCAGAGAGCAAAAGCATCCATCTAGAAATCTCTGCAATGATTGGAAGGACCTGCACTTTTATTATTTAATGCCATGGTCATCCACCAGAAATGCCCACGAGTTCCAAAAAAATAGTCTGAGTGGGTGTGAGGATTGGATTTTTAGCTGCATTTAATTTTATTAGCACGAATACAACACATTTCTAGCATTTTGGGGCACTATCGTTAATAGATGATTATTGCATTTACGTAAACCTGCCCCCAAATGATTATAGAATACTTTAAAATAGGAAATTCGAGTCCATGTCAAAGTCCACACAATTTGAGTATATTACATAATTGAAGAGTATATAAAATATCTCGTACTTTTTGAAGTGTTCTGACTGGCTTATCTAACAAGAGGACCACACTTCAATGCACTTTGTGTGGTCTTCACACCTGAGGCATTTTTCCCTTTTGTTTTTATTTATTAACACCATTTATCGCACCATTTGTCTTCTCTCTTTTCAGTGCTTTTCTACCCTGTTTTCTTTCCACTGAGGTTCCACTGAGGACCTCTGAAAGACATTTCATAAAATCTGTTGCTATAGCAATTTTCTGGTTTCATCCTCATATATAAGCCAAGGCGGAGAGATTTTACACACCGAGATGCTCTGTGCCCTTGCAGGGTCCTCAGAAACCCGTCCTCATTTAGTATCACGGGAAAAGCCACTTGCCTCTGTGCCCTTCCCTGCAGGCCACTCTGTGGTCAGAATGTCTGGTCATTGCACATAGTAACCACTAGATGGCAATGGTGGGCTAAGAGGGACAATTGTTTTAACTTTGGCTCTGTATCGGAAACTGATGTTCAAAATCAGGGAGGGTCGCTGTAGGAACTATCAGCTGAGGCGGGGGACGGGGTGTCAATACCTAATATCTTGAGAAGACGTACTACTTAGGGAAAAATAGAGCGTCTTATTTTCAAGTAAGTGTGATAGCGCTTACGTTGGGCTGTGATAAAATCCGCGGGTCAAGGCTCCTTCAGCTCACCTTGCTATCCTCCAAGCCTACATTGGTCTCCCGACTGGACTGTTCTTGTCTAGTTCCCCAGCCAGGCTCTCACGTCGCAGCTCATATCCACGGTTGCTCCTGTCTTGGCTGTCCCACGTCATTGTCCTCGGACCCCTGCCCTGATCACATCACCACGTTTAATCCTAACTCAGACCTCACCAGCTCAGTCACTTCTCAGATCCCCGTCTCTGCTTTCCAACTTGTCCATCACCTTGATATGCTAAATATTTTTTCCTCTAGCTCACCCATTTGTCTGTTCTGGCTAGATCTGGTTTTTTAATAGTGTGATTTTCTAAGATTATGGAGATTGAGAGTTACTCATCAAAATATAGATGTCCTTTGTGTGCATGTGTGTGTGTGTGTGTGTGTGTGTGTGTGTGTGCTTGTGAAATGTGATATGACAGTATTCATTTTACTTAGCAGTAGAAAGAGGCTGGCTCCTCTAGTCACACTAAATTTTAGTCCAAATGTTTTCAGGATGGCAGGCACTGACTTAGGGTTTATAGCTAATTAAAAGTCTGTGGACTCCTGGAAAGGATATCCTGATGTGATTTGCACACGTCCTAAATAGGATAAGGATAAAGTCACTTAAGAACTGTTTCTTGGTGCAGTTCTTGGTACTCAGTTGTGAACATGCCTAGTGATTAATCAATCTATAATCAGTGAAAGCAAACAAATAGAACTATTCTAATTTATTTTAAGTCAAAACGGTGGTGGTGGTGGGGGGTGTATCTACAGTTGTTCAGTTTTGCTGCTCTGTAAATTATTGAAGCCTTGGATTAATTGCATTTTATCGGAGACCAAAACCCAGTGCACACATGACAGAAAAGAAAGGGGGGAAAGTCTAGCATTTCCAGCTCTGATAATAACGCCAAAACAAAACAAAACTGCCTTCAAAGATGACTTGGTATTCTTTGATGATCATATGTTAATGGAGTGAAATAAACCTATCTGCATTCAAATCAAAATCAAGAGAGCCTTAGACACTGCAATATCAACATATTTCCTTCTGCTTTAGTTGTACTTCTGGAATTCACTCACACAACAAATAATCCACTTCCTGGGAGACCCAGGGAGCAAAGACAATAAGGTACAATAGCATTGTAGTTTTCTTTCTATAGCTACGATAAAATACGCTGACAGAAAGTGAGTCAGGGTAGGAACGGATTTATTTGGCTTATGCTTCCAGGTCAGAGTTCACCACTGAGAGAAGTCAGGGTAGGACCCCAAGGCAGAATGTCAAGGCAGAAGCCACAGCGTGATGCTGTTCCGCGGGCTTTCTCACATGCTCTGCTCACGCATGGGTAGCTTTCCTACATAGCGCGAGGCCAACTGTGCAGCAGTGCTGCTGCTCGAAGCGGGCAATTCCTAAATCAATTTACAATCCAGACATTTCCCTGCAGCTGTGGCCACAGGTCAGTTTGGTCCTAGTAAACCCTCAATTCGGATTCCCTCCTTAGGTGACACTAGGCTGTGTCAAGTTCACAGTTAAAGCTCACGAGGGCACCTTGAGAACTTAGGCAGTTTCAGAGTAGATATGAGTTGGGCATAAGTCGCCATGTATTAGAGATCAGTGAATGCAGGTGGAGGGCCCATAAATGATAAGATTATCATGAAATAATGATTAATATTGTGTTAGAAGGTGGCTTGTCTCCAGACAGAACACACCAGACCAACACAGCCCCACGAGAAGAGGTTTATTGGGGGAAGTGGGGTAAAGAAGGAAAGGAAGGGGCAAGGGGGTGGGCAGGGTCTCTGCCTTTTCTTTGGGCTGTAAGTAACCACGCACACCACCGTGCACAGGTGAGTGCACAGGTGAGGCACACACTGAGAGTGTGTCGTGGTTGCCACGGTAATAGACCTAAGAGGGCCTTGTTGTGTAGGGATGCAGTCATCACCAGGATTTAGAGGTGACCATAAAGCTGTTTCTAAGTGCCAACAAATATAACTGTCTTGATGGGTTCATTTGAATCATGGGGAAATTGTTATATTGTAAATGCTATGCTTGAAGTTTGGAGAATAGAGTGAAGGAAATGAGACTGAAGGCTAAGAGGCCTGGAGTATGCCCTGCTATCAAGGTGAGGACAGAATCACCGGAGGTGGCAATGGGACACGGATGGATTTCAAGTCTACTTGGGAGGGAAGCTGCACAGTCCCACGGCTGAATGGCTAGGAGAGCCAAGAAAGCATCATCAATAAAAGATGAGGTCAGGTTTCAGAAAGACGGTCCACTGTGCTGCACCCTGTGCTCTAGTAGGTGACAGAAAATGCTCTGGGGCAGGGATGATGACAACACTTTGAGTTATAAAAAATGAGGTGCAAGAGATAGAGACTATTATGGATAAAACCACGCTTAATCCAAACACAGAACTGTGGAGTGCAGGCTCCAAGCACTCATCTGAAATACAGCTCCTGAACTGAAGCCACATCCTCAGGGGACATTATAAGAAGGGGAGGAATGGTTATAAGAGAAAGGTGAACAGTATTTTGCTGTGAAATTGGGTTTTCTAGACATTTCAAACACTACAGCCCTGAAGTCTCACCAGTATGGCTACACTCATAAAGTCTCACCAATATGGCTATACCCATGAAGTCTCACCAATATGGCAGCCTAGCGTGAGTTCAAGAAGAATAGCACAGATAGGCACGCTAATGTGGATAGGGAAAAAGGAGGTAGGAAGGAGGGATGGCATTATCCTCATACAAATAACTACAGGCAACTTAGGGATTCAGAGACTGGGATAAATACTCTTCCCCAGGGAAGATCACTCCATTGGCTATCTACTACCAAATGGTCAGTCTTGAAAACAAGGGTACAGGTAACATTATACATAGTGAGCAGTGTGTGTGTGTGTGTGTGTGTGTGTGTGTGTGTGTGTATGTGTGTGTGTGTGTGTGTGTGCAATTATGAAATAAGAGGCCATGTATTTGCAAGAAAGAAAGGATGCACAAATGGGTAGAAAAGATAAGTGCGAAATGATGTAACTCTATTACAATCTCAAGTAATTTAAAATGTTAGTTACATGCATGGAAACCATGCCCAGGAGGAATTGCTGAGCTGAAGAGTCATGTTAATTTTTTGCTGCTGTATGCTACCCATGTTCACCTTATAGATTAGAAAATAAAAGACTGGGCTAGATATAAAAACAAAAGTAAGGTTTTTAAATTCTTATTCTGCAGTATGAGGGGCTCTTGTATGTTTAAGTCATAACACATGGCAATAGCTCATCAGCTGCAAGATCCAGTGCTTAGCAGCCTCAGTGCTAAGATAAAACCTCATTTGTAAGATACAACTGTACTTGAAGTCACAAGTATGTGGTTAGCGTGCTCCCTTAAAACAAGGTAGCAATTACCTAGTGATTAGCTGTTAATCTGTCTATTCAGACTGATTTTCCGTCTCTTAAAAATAGCAGAAATTATACAGGGTTTAAATCAATTTGATGTGGAGAATTAGTTTTCACCTCATATGCTAGAATTTCAGCATTAAAGAGAAATTGATTCGTAACTACAGAGCTGCCATGCAGAAGAAAGAAAAAAATATGCACTACTCGTGACCTCCACGTATTAACTTGTACTTGCTGGCAAATCATGAATCACTGTATTTTGTGAATTCTTTGCTCTGAGAGAGACAGAGGTGGAAGAGGCCAGTCTCTAAGCTCACTGGGTTTCCAGTTCTGACTTCAGACATAAGACTGATTTAATCCTGTGAAGAATTCATTCTGTTGGTAAGGTTTAAAACACATGAGTTTCATGTGGTGTCTTGTTTATTTGAAACAAAATCATAATGCATAGCTCTGTTGGACTTGGAATACACAGTCCTTCTGATACAGCCCACAAATTGTTCAACTATAGGCATACACCACTACCCCAGTTATGTTTACAGTCTTCTTGAAGAGAATCCACCTCATCTGTTTTAAGTTGTGTGATTGTATTTCCATCCTGAACAACTCTTCAAATTATAAAGTTTTTAAATTATTCAATTATCTTGCTAATTTTGAGAAGGACTGGATTATTGTCTTCATATTAACCAAGAAATCAAAGTAGAAAAAAGTACTTAACCTAAAGCTACTCAGCACAGAGGTAGGGACCCGTGGTCAGTCAAGTATGCTTTACTGAGCCATGTTCAGTAAAGATGTCTACTTTGTCTCCAAGTTTAGAAGTATTGTATTGATCTGGTGACAAATTAGTTATTTATCCCAAAAAGTTACCTTTGAGTATGGAAGTAAAAACTGCCACAGCTTTTTGTTTTCTTGTGGTTATAGTTTGCCTATTTGGACTCTGGACAATATCTTACCAGTGTTGGGATAGTGCCTGGGCAGTATTCTAAAACATGTTGCAAAGCAAATTCTGTATTCTGTGTTGTTTAGCCCCATTTTAGTTTAGCAGATAAATGTTCTTTAGTTTTAATTTCTTAGCAAATTTAATTGAAGAGAAGTTACGTTTAATGTTGAAGGTTTAAGAGAGCACACACAGAATTTCTAAGAAGAGTGGCTTTGTTTGTCCCATTATATGATTTAAGAACAGAAAGTTTTTAATCTGGTTCTTGGTGGTTTTTAAATCAAGTTAGTTACATGACTAAGGCCAGAAGAGGGCCACAATAATCAGATGAACATGTTCAGAAAAGACAACATTTTCATGATGATATGAGTGAAAAAGAATTCACCAACTGCCATTTACAATCATACTGAGCTATGTTTTATCACACCAAAGCAATTCCTTACACCAGGTTGCTTCCATTTTAAGTGTGAAGATGCTAAGAAAAAAAATATCCAATTTTCCCCATGCTTTCTACTGGACTGTCTTTTCTATGCTCCTCTACTAGTAACAGGTGTTGGTAAGGTGAACACAGAGGGCCACCTAAGAAGGAAATAGATGACGGAGGCTCCATCGTTAGGAAAGTGCTGCCTGGACCAGTCATCTATTTGAATGACACAGATGGTTTCATGCTGAAACAGACAAACTCCCCTCCTCTGGCAGAACCTGGTAGAGTTTTGCTGGCAAAGTGCCCTGGGAATCTGAGAGAGATGCCTGAAAAGCTGTAAATCTACACGTGTGTCCCACAAGAGCTGACTATGAGACGAAGGAAAGGACTGGGCGGGGGCTATGGCTGCGGGCCCGTCGTGTCTGGGTGTACAGGGAATCGATGAGGAAGAGACACATTAGAGGCAATGTTAGAGGCTGTGGGCATGGATGCCAAGCGGTTACACTAATTAAAACTTTCACACGTTCTTTGATGTCTGCATTGAAGACAATGGTTAAGATCTATCCTAAAATTTACTTCTTCTAACATAATAATATTCAAGATGTGAAGAACTGAAGACTGGGTGTGTGCGCTTCTTTGACTCTCTTCTCACCTTGAGGGTGTTGCCTAAATATTGCTAAATCAGTCAGTCCAGGCTAATGGAAGACTAGAACAAATTGATTTTGAAGTTTCCACCCTGGAAGAGCCTCTGAGAGCGTTTGCAATGTCTTCTCTGATGAGCAGCCTTCTAAGATGAATTATTGTAGTAGTTATCTCCATAGCAACAGGCTTGAGTAAAGGACATCTAGTCGTGTTATCTAATTCAAACTCTGACCTCTGGCCCTCAGTGCCTCTTTCTTAATTCTGCCCATAAAATCACCTTTTTTTCTTTTTTCTTTTGTCCTAGACCCACAGAGTAGATTATGTAAAAAAAAAAAAAAAAAAAAAAAAAAATTCAAACACTTGTGCTTTGGAGATGATCGAACACTATTTTAGGTATTTATTAAGCAATCTTTCTCTCATTCCAAGGCACTGTCCCTTTCTAGTTATCTGCTCTTTAGAATCTACGTGAGGCACTTGATAAGAAGAAACAGAAGCCAACGCCTAGTGCCATCTACTGTCAACACTAAACTCAGTGTTTGATTTTAGCTGAATAACTGGTGTGAACACTTGGTTAGGGTATTACGGGCTGTTCTTTACTATAGCCAAAAGCGTTCAGTTAAAAACAATCGCTTTAACCTTTGGAATAGCTCACCAGACAATGGCATTATTCCTTGTAAGTTATAAGGATAGCATGCAACAGTAGAGAAGAATAGAAATCCAGGGGATTAGGGATGCCCTCACAGCAGCTTGAAGTGAGGACATAACTCAACTCGTGACTGTTTGTAAATGGTTCTGTGAGTTTTCTCTTTGGATAAGCAAATGAGCATTTTAAGCTGACATCTTCGGCCTTATGAAAATGATTACATCTAATGTTAAAATGGATTGGTATACCATTTATAACAGCCTGATTTGTTACCTGCCCTACCCTGGTCTCTAAAAAAAAATAGTTTTAGTAGAGATGATTGGCACCTGTGGAGAAGACACGTGAATGTAGCCAGACACAAGGCTTCTCTGCTTAGCCTCTTATACCACGGACAGAAATTCTGCACATGCGTGTTGTAGCTTTTCACTCTGGAAGATGAGAAACACTGAAGACATGCTCGTGCCTAGGAAGAGAGGCATGGGAGAATGTCTTTGCTTTCTACTCTGTGGTGGTTGGAATGTGCTTGGTCCTGGAATGGCACTAGTTGAAGGTGTGGCCTTGTTGGAGTGGGTGTGGCTTGGTTGGAGGAAGTGTGTCACTGTGGGCGTGTTCTTTAAGACTCTTCCTAGCTGCCTGGAAGTCGGTCTTCTCCTGTTTGCTTTTGGAATGAGATGTAGAACTCTCAGCTTCTCCGAATTATGCCTGCCTGCACACTGCTATATTTTTGCCTTGATAACTATGTACTGAACCTCTAAATTTGTAAGCTAGCCCTAATTAAATGGTGTCCTTTATAAGAGTTGTTTGGTCATGGTGTCTATTCCCAGCTTTTAAACCCTACCTAAGACACACTGCTATGATAAAGAGGGTATGATTAAAAGTTTCTCGGAGAGAAAATGGTTTATTTGACCAAAACTTCCAAGTAGCAATCTATCAGGAAGGGAATTCAGGCCAGGCATCCAGAGGCAGAAACTGAATCTAAGGATTTTGAGCTACCTCATTTACTGGCATACACTGCATGGCTTGGCCTACCTTGCTCTCTAACACAACCTAGGACCACTCCCTTCCCAGGGTTGGCACTACCCACAGTAGGGTGTGCCTTCCAACATGAACCATCAATCCAGACAATGTCCTAACAACGTTCCTACAGGCAACCGGATGGAGGCATTTTCTCAATTGCAGTTCCTCTTCTTAGATAATGCCAGCTGCTGTTTAGTTGACAAAAAGCTGATCAGGACACAGTCAGCCTGCTGGTGGAATTGAGAAGAGCTGCTTCCCAGCACTGTATATTTTCACCCCAAACTTATCCGCGTAATAATATTATTTTCTCTTGCTCTTGACGGAGCAGGGGAAAATGAGAACCGTTGAACTGAAAATTGAATAATAAGAGATCCTTTATACTAAAAAGTCAATAGCCCTATTTTTCTTCTTAATTAATTAATTGATTAATTAATTAATTAATATCCCAGACATTTTTCCCTCTAGGTCTGCTCTTCCATCACAGAATCTCTCCACTGAGATAGTAGGACCTCCCCTGGGTATCCTTGTCTGGACACATCAAGTCTCTGCCAAATTAGGTGAATCCTCAACCACTAAGGCCTGATTGCGACATAAGTGCCGCGGTCCCATTCCAGCTTGGGTATGTTCTTTGGTTGGTGGCACAGACTCTGGTAGCTCCCAGGGGTCCAAGTCTGTTCTTTGGCTATCTGCCACGAAAAGTCTTATTTTGGTTAAAACTTGATATCAGAAAAGCTAGAAATGGATGTGTCTACATGTGTATTGCCAGTGTATTACAGACAGCACCCTTTATCATTTGCGGAGAGGCAAGAATTAAATCAAACTCTGCAGTCTGTCCACAGGCAGATATGTCTACTTCCCCCAATGGACCTCAAGCCAAGGACTTCATTTCATTTCTCTGTTATGTTTCAATCACCATTTTATTATGATCACTTGACTGTAGTAGGTCACTGCAGTCTAAAAGATGACTCGTCAGCCATTACCACCTGCATCACCTTGTGGCAATTAGACATGCAAACTCTCAAGTCCACACAAACCCCACCTAACCAAGTCTCTGATGCTCTATCAGGAATCAACTTGCTCAACTTCATGTGTCAACAAGCTCCCTGCGTGGATTTTTAAGCCCACTAAGGATTTAAGAGCATTGCTGTAGACGGTGATGGGTGGTCCCCTGCAAAGATGCAAGTGCTAAGTAAGTAAAGTCCTTTTCTTCAATTCCTTCTTCTAACTTGAGGGAAACAATGGAATGAGGTCTCTCTCTGCCCACACGGTCTTAAGTGGGGATTGGGTGGGGCTGGTTCAGGGAAGCACTGCCTATATTTACAATATTGCCTTGTGTAGTTGGCTAAGCAACATTGCAAAGCTGAAGGCATGATACATTTTCCATCATCACTAGTGCTACGGCTGTTCTCCTTTGCCATGGAGATCTAGAGGTAAACAACAAATTGCATCATTTCTGGCCTCCCTGGCTCCCTGACTCATCATGCCTCCATTTATACATAGGTGTTCCTGATCACAGTACGCCAGCAGGCTTCACTTAGCACGACAGACAAAGCAATTGTGACCTCAACAAGCAAACTTTATTTGGAGATTAAGAGCCATTTCTATCTGTAAGTGATAGATTCGCACTTAGCGATAAGTAATTCAAAAATAATGGACATTAGTACGATGGTCTGGCTGGGAGCACAAAAGTTATATCTCACCAGTCCATTAGTAAATTTTGATTTCTGAATAATGTTACCGGGAAAAATGAATTTGAAAGGATGTTTCACCTTAGAATAGAAAGCAAAAGAAGTGAAGTTATTACCACCCTACCATTTACCCATCAGCACCCGAGGGTGTGAGAGGAGACAGGGATAAATGAAATCATTATTTGGTGAACTTGACCAATTTAAAAACGGGGACACTTAATTATCTCCCCTGGAGTGATTCTATTTCCCAACCAGTAGTATTCTTAAGTTTTGGTTGCTATGGCCCTGTTTTCTTATGAAAACAAATGAAACATCTTATTCGGGCATGGGAGGGAGGGGTCTATGATGTTGTTTTAATATTGCTTTTAATATTGTCCTAGTCCATTTACCCGCAAAGAAAAAACTTAATCTTGCTAGGAATATTTTATCTGTTTTGTAGATGATGTAAAAGATCATTTGATTAAATCTAGAAAATTAGTTTCCATTAGTTATCTAGAAGATGTACACACATTTCTCCTTTCTAATAACAGATGGTCTCTGGGCAAGGTTGATTCATTTGTTTTTGAATTCAGATTAAGTGAAGCATAAAAATAAATGCTGGTTATTCCCAGACCCGCCCCTCCAAATCAAGAATAAACAACATTAAAAATAATGCTGGGGAAAAATACTGCTTTTTAAAACAAAACCCTCTTTTTTTAAAAGCTTTGTTACTGACAAGAAAAGGGCCTTAGTAAATGTTAAGGTGATATGAACAGTTTCCTGATATGTTTCTCAATGTGTATATCTGAAGCAATATCTTGGCTGGAGTTTGGACTGCTATACTGTCATTCACAAAAGGAATAATGGTGGCCATGATGAGGAAATCATGCAGGGTTAACATAGTTCTAAGTCTTAGAACTTAGGATACAAGTCAATTCCACCTGTGTAAAACTGTAAAAAAAATAAACTATTTACAAATGAGGCATTAGTGGATTGATATAGCCATATTATGATAAAAAACATCCTATCCTTAACAGAGGGAATACATTCTGAAATTAATTGTTTGGTATATCTTCTAATGCATAATGCAATTTGTGCAAAATATCAGATTAAGCTATAGCAAAAAAAGAAACTTGATATAGATATGTGTGTAAATGAGAACATTTTGGTGACTCTATATGAACTAATCATAAAAATTATTTAGCTAATTTAAAAAGTAGGTTTCACTGGGGAACGATATATTTGCAAATAAATTGCCATTGCATTCCAATCTCCTACCTGAAAATAAAGAAATAAAAACGCTAATACCAAAAATATAGTGTCTCCTAAAAGTGTGTTCGGTGTTATTTGATAATGTATTGATCTGTCTTAAATCCTGAAACCTAATAAGTAAACATAGCAAATAAAACAATCTCTCTACAAACTGAGCTGTGATATGTTTTTCCAACAGCAGGTGGCAGCCTTTGTAAATCTGATTGCAACTGTTCTGTTTACCTTTGTGCTCAGTTGACAGGCTACAGTGGTGGGCAGCTAATAAGCTTCATTCCCTGGGACTGCTTCAGATACCTTCCCACATCAAGAAGGTCCTGCTTAAAATGCTTTCCTGTCCTAATGAAATTTCTCCTTTGGCAAAACAGATGCGTTTGTTTAGAGCTTGTCGATTCTCACACAGCGCAGGGATTTCTTTGTTAATCTGTCTAGGCATCCTTCGCGGGAGAGTTCTGCCTGCTGTTTGTCTCTTATCATTCTGAATTCACATGGCCTGGAGAATGAGCGAAACTAATTTTTAGATTTCACGCCAGAAGAAAACCTGCAGACAAATTGCAAAACTTGCAACTCAAATTTCGGGACCAAAGAGAAAGGTGGTTCCCTGGGTGAAAGGTGCCGGCTGCCTTGCCAGAGGACCCCTCGGGATCTAAAGTCAGAAAGACAGAGCAGACTCCCCCAAATTGTCCTCTGAAGTCTATATGTGTATTGTGGCAGGCCTGAACACCTACCCCAGTAATATAAACAAATTAACTAAAAATTAAAATAAAAGACTCTAGTTTCATTTTTTGATATATATTTTTTAATTTTCTATATTCTTTGTTTACATTCCAAATGACTTTCCCTTTCCTGGTTCCCCTCTCCCCATAAGTCCCATAAGCCCTCTTCCCTCCGCCCATTCCCCAATCAACCCCCTCCCACTTCTCTGTCCTGGTAATCCCCTACAATGCTGCAACAAGCCTTTCTAGGACCAGGGCCCTCTCCTTCCTTCTTCTAGGGAATGATTTGATATGTGAGTTGTGTCTTGGGTATTCAGAGCTTCTGGGCTTATATCCACTTATCAATGACTGCATTCCATGTGTGTTCTTTTGCGATTGGGTTACCTCACTTAGGATGATATTTTCCAGTTCCAACCATTTGCCTACGAATTTCATGAATTCATTGTTTTGAATTGCTGAGTAGTGTTCCATTGTGTAAATATACCACAATTTCTGTATCCATTCCTCCATTGAGGGACATCTGGGTTCTTCCCAGCTTCTGGCTATTATAAATAAGACTGCTATGAATATAGTGGAGAAAAAAAAACACACTAGTTTCTGATGTGATTCTCAGTGTCAAACAGAGAAAGCTCTTTTAGCATTTTAATTCTAGAGAAATGCAATGCTTTGACTCCTGGGAAACTCTTGGGAGTCTTGCAGTTTAAGCCGAGGTGGTCGTTTTAGACATAAATCAATAGCTCTACACTGCAAAGGGGCACCCACGATCTGTAACCAGGTATCTAACATGAATAGGAAACTTTTGTGCTTTTGTTCTCACAAAATACCCGGCAAAGACAACTTAAGGAATAGATGGTTTCCAGCTCCTAGCTTAATGCAGTTCATCACGGAGGGAACGTCAGGGCGCCACACACCTGAAGTAGCTGCCACATTGCATTTGCAATCAAGAATCACGGTAGGGCTGCGGAGGGCACGCAGGGTGTGCTCAGTTCTCTTATTTTTTTTGAATCAGGTAGACAGAGTGAATCTTCCCACCCCAAATAACGTACTCAGAGATTTGTCTCTAAGGTGATTCTACATCCTGTCAACTTAACAAATAAAATCTACTTCTTGTCTACCATTTGTCACCTTAACACAAAGCACATGACTTTTAATACCTAACCTCCACATTCTGTCACCATAGGCTAATGACCACCTCATAATGCAAAATGCATTCAGTCCAACTTCAAAGTTCTCATCGTTTTGAACAGTCCTAATACTGCTTCAAAATACAAAGCCCAAGTGTCACTGGAGACTCAAGGTGATGTCATCATGATGATTTCCTATGAAGAAATACAGACCTTCAAAGCAAAATAGTACAGAGAAGTATCCAGATTATAAAATGGAGAATGGAGAGATAGAAATGATCAGACAAATCAAGATGGAAAGTGACAAGCACAGACAACAAATCCTGAAGCTTCATTTCACCATCTGGGAACTCAGACAGAATCGTGGGAGCTCCAAATGGCTTAAGAAGGCTCAACTTCCAGCCCTGCTGCCTGTAACAAACCTAGCCTCTCTCCTGGGCTAACCATGCTCCTGTTTGCAGTCTTAATGGGTGGATGCCCCATGGTGAGACATCTGGCCATCATAAGACCCCATCACGACGTAGGCTTTACCTTCACAGCATCATGATGTGGCCCCCTGGGGACCTCTTCGCCTGCACCCAGATGCCTGGGTTGACACATGATGCCTGGGTTTATCGGGTCTCTGCAATCCTGGCACACACCTCCGTGACTCATCCAATGGTGTCTTTTATACCTCCTCAACTAGTACAAAGGCAGTGGTACTGCCAAGTTTGTGTTGCCTTCTCAGGACAGAGATGGAGTCTCTTGGTACACACTCACATCAGCTTTTGTGAGCTAACTCTAATGAGAACCTCTCAAATAAGGAGCTCTCAAAGAATCCTCTCGGCAACACGTTTACTGGAAGGAGTCTTTGATGGGTAAAGTCTTATATGTAGGGCATCCGTGAGTTTGCTCTAGTGCAGGGAATCAAATTATTCTTCCATGTCCACACACTTTGCATCATCTAAGTACATGGTTTTTAATATTGCTCTGCTTCATTAGACAGATTAACAAAGAAATCCCTGCACTGCATGAGAATAGACAAGCTTTAAACAAAAACATTTGTTTTGCCAAAGGAGAAATTTCATTAGAACAGGAAAGACCTTCACAACATCACTACCACCACCACAGCCACCACCACCATCATCACCATTGTTACTAGTGTGAGTGTATGCCCATGCATGCCTGTATATGGCTATGTATATGCCACACATGATACATGAGTTTCTGTTATATGTATCTGTCAACGCAATAGCATGCATGCCATGGTGCACATGCAGAGCGCAGAGAGCAGATGTTGGGGAGCAGGTTCTCTCCTTCCATTGTGGATAGAATCCAGGTAAGGAGGCTTGCATGGAGAGCACTTTTATATACTTTGACTCTCCTTTTGTTTCTTACTTTCTCTAAGACTTGAATGAGTGAGTACAGTAGGCAGGAACTGTGGTCCAGACTGATAGCTATCCTGTCTGAATTTCTTTCCATCATATAAGTCCCATTCAGCCTCACTCAAGCCCTCAGGGTATGGACAAAGTAAGACAGATCATTTGCTAGACGTTCCTGCAGAACACTGCGTGAATGTCCTCTAGTCCAATCTTTGATGGTGCTCATTTGCACCTGATACCTCTGGACCAGGCCTGTGCTGTCCACATTTCTCCCCATTTGTAGACTTTTCTGCCCATATGCCCCATGCTATGTGTATACTTTGAGGGTTCCTGCAGGCAACATTTGAAAACAATTCCCTATCTCTTCTACCAACCAGTTCCAAAGCCCTAAGAACTGCAAGGTCAGTTTTATCTTGGCAATGACTTTACTTCTTAAAACCAAAGTTCTGCATCAGTTGGTAGTCATGTTGCTGGGACCACATCCTCTGACAGAAACAATTTAAAGAAATAAAGAGTTCCTATTGGCTCACAGGTTGGCTATAGACTGAGGCAGTTGGTCACCTTTGTACCCACACTCAGGAAGCAAAGGGAGATGAATGCTGAAACTTGGCTTACTCTCTCCTTTGTATAAAGTCACAGTATGAGCCTAGTATGGATGGTTTCACACAGACACGCCCAGCCCAGAGGTCTGTCTCCAATGCCTTCAAATCCCAATCAATCCAAGCAGGACACCCAGAGAATAAACACAACAGGGTACTTATATTCTCTGAGTTCATGTCACTGGGCAAGTAGAAGACCAACCTCTCACCTGTCTATGTTTGTTTCATCTTCATCTCAGGCAATATTCTTAACATCACGGCTATTCACTTATTTCCTGAGTTCTCAGTGCATTACAATTATTTTAGGGAAAGAATCCAGTATTCAAAAGAATTCTTTGCTAAAAATGAGTAAGGTCTGGGCAGTGTCTGACCATGTTATCATCTGTGCTTACATGAAGGTCACATTCATTAGTCATGGCATGTGATATTTTACTCATAGTACATTTTTATGATTGAAAATTGGGAAAAAATTGGTAAATTGAGATGTCTAAGGTCATCAATTAGCTAGACATTAACCAGTTTTTGTTTTTTGTTTTTTTTTTTTTTGAGTCAGAGATTCTCTGTAGCACTAGCTGTGCTGGAACTCACTCTATAGACCAGGCTGGCCTCAAACTCAGAAATCCACCTGCCTCTGCCTCCCAAGTGCTGGGATTACAGGTGTGTGCCACCACGCCTAACCAGTTATTAAAAAATGTAACTATATGTGCTTCAACAGTGTTGTGGACAGCCTGGGTCTTGTATTTTAGTGCTAATTCCACTCTTGGGAGGGGCTGCAGATGAGGAACAAATCACACATACAGGTGCCTTGTGAACCTTCTCGCCACCTTAACTTTTCAAATAAGGGCTAGAGCCTATGATTGGGCAGGAGGAGGGAAGGTGGAGCTGGAAAGTTTTGGGGAGAGAAGGGAGAGGGGAGGAGAGAGAGAATCGACGGAGGAAGAAGTAGAAGAAGAATGGAGAGAAGCACATGGCTTGGAGAAACCGCAGGTTCTATGGGATCACATAGATGGGAACAGAGTAGTATAGTGGTACATCTGCCCAATCTAGGCATGTAGCTTATATTCCTGTTAACTGAGTTGTGATTTCTTCAACTGGGTCTTTTGCGTTGGAGATTGAGTGCAACACAACAGTATCTTTTTATTTGCTTAACACTTAACACTTTTATCCCCAATAAGCAAATTTCTTAAAAATAGTAGAAAATACACTGTAATAATATAAATTATATGCAGCCAAGTTATTCTTTGTAGTTACATTTGGGCTATCATGTATTTCAATGTCACTTTACCACGAATAACACCTATAGAACAATTTGGACATATCAAGAGAATCTCATATATTATTTAGAAAAAAAAACAAAACAAAACAAGGGTATTGCCATTTATCAGTATAAAGATTTTAATTCAGGTGGTGCTATCCTTAGCTGTATGTTCACGTGCAGAGACACACACGCACACACTCATGCACACAAGCCCCCACGCATGTGCCCCCCCACACACACGGTTCTTCTTACCTGGGCACCGCTGCTCACTGCATCTTCGGACCTCCTCGCCTGTCCCTTCACACTGCTGTCCTGTGACAGCAACTCCCTGACAAGTCCTCATTCTCCTCTCCCAACCGCCATCACAGGACTTGGAACATCCACTCCAATGAGCCCACTGGTTCCACTGACCGTTGGCTGGAAGAAAGGGGTCTCGCTTAATAGCGCTGCTTTAGTAGTGTGTGAGTCAGAGGATATTAACATCCCTTCAACTGTGGTTAATTTACTGTCAGGAATAGACTTTGTCCACATATTTGACTTACTGGTCAAATACTGTGCATTTTGTGATTAGAAGAATTATATAAGTTTGTCTGATTATTCAGATACCCAGAGAACTTACTTTAAAAAACCATAAGCCTAGTACTAACCTTTATTAGCTCAGTAGTTATTTGACCTCAGAATCTCATGACTATTCGGACTTGATTTTCACAGTATACAGTAAAATAAACTAATTGGTTTTGTCCATAGGACTATATAATTAGCTTTCATTGTACGATTGCCTTGTGTGGCTCTTTGAGGTTTTATGAACTGCAGGTGTCATTTGCACACAGAAATGGGCCTTACCTGTACATTCAGGGTTGTAGCATTCCCTGCTCTCGGCCCATGGTCCTCTGCACTCAGAGCCTCCGTGAGCGGCTGCCGTGCACTGCCGGCTCCTTTGCTGGGTCCCATTAGAACACGTCACTGAGCAGTGGCTCCATGAACTCCATTCCTGCCACTGTCCGTCAACTACCAAAGCAGAGAGAGAAGACAGCATGAGATGTCCCAGTGGGGAAGGCTATGCAGGGAGCACAAGGTACCACTACCCTGAAAGACAAATCCTAATTTACGGCTTCTCTGAGTGTTTGGAATTGTAGATCACTCTGTATGGGACTCTATTACCTCTCCACAAGATATTATTACCATTTGATTTTTGTTTCTATTTCATTTTGTGCATTCTCATTTATGATGGTTAATCTTGATTATCAACTTAAAATCTCCATGGTAATAAATGTCTGCTCATGTATGTGAGGGATTGCCTAGATTCATCTAAACTGAAAAGACATGGTTCATGTGACTAGCACCATTTCTACTGACTTGGGCACAGGACTGAGTAAAAAACAAGAAATGAGCTGAGCAGTGTGATTCTTCCTTTGTTTCCGGACTGGATACAAGGAAAGGAGGAGATTCCTGTTCCAGCCCCAACTCATTTCTTGGCATGCTGGTTGGATCTCTTAGAAAGGTAAACCCTGTTCTCCTTAACTTGTTTTTAAAGGGTGTTATACCATACATAGCAACCAGACCAGTAACTAATACCCTGATTCTATTACGTTCATGCAGTGAATATTTAAGATGTTGACTGAGGCTTCAAAATATAGAAGAACCAAGATGATGTGATTGAAAGGAAACACGGGCCAACACAACACAGATCTCCTAGTTTAGAAGAGCATCTCCTGATTTCCAGAGTGGTTGTACCAGCTTGCATTCCCACCAGCAGTGGAGGAGTGTTCCTCTTTCTCCACATCCTCACCAACACCTGATGTCTTCTGAGTTTTTAATCTTAGCCATTCTGACTGGTGTGAGATGAAATCTCAGGGTTGTTTTAATTTGCATTTCCCTAATGACTAGTGATGTTGAACATTTTTTAAGGTGTTTCTCAGCCATCCGAATTTCTTCAGGTGAAAAGTCTCTGTTTAGCTCTGTACCCCATTTTTGGCAGAAAACTGGGCGTGATACTTCCGGAGGACCCAGCCATACCACTCCTGGGAATATACCCAGAAGATTCACCAGCATGCAATAAAGATACATGCTCCACTATGTTCATAGCAGCCTTATATATAATAGCCAGAAGCTGGAAAGAACCCAGATGTCCCTCAACAGAGGAATGGATACAAAAAATGTGGTATATATACACAATGGAGTACTATTCAGCCATTAGAAACAATGAATTCATGAAATTCTTAGAGAAATGGATGGAGCTGGAGAAAGTCATACTAAGTGAGGTGACCCAGTCTCAAAAGAATACCCATGGTATACAGTCACTGATAAGTGGATATTAGCCTAGAAGCTTGGAACACCAAAGACACAAATCACATATCAAGTGATGTCTCACAAGAAGAAAGGAGTGGACACTGGTGCTAGAATGGACCAAAACATCATTGTGGGAGAGTACAAGAACAGTAAAGTGGGAGGGGGTGGATGCGGGAGCAGGGGGAGGGAAAAGGACATGTGGGACCTTTGGGGGTGGGGAACCAGAAAAAGGGAAATGAATTGTAAATATAGAAGATATACAATAAAAAAAAGAAAAAAAAAAAAGAAGAGCATCTCCTAAAACTGAACAATTGTGGGACCGAAATGGAGGCAGGGTTGAGGAGCGCTTCAACCCAGATACTTCAGATGAGGAGAGCAGGCTTTGGCTTCCTCTCAGCGCCCAACCTGGCACCAGAAAGTTGGTTGCCCCACTTCTGATCCTAGTAAGATTTCACTATCATGACAGTTTTCAGGCTTCACTTCTTTGACTTTATAAGGTTTTTCCCACTAAGACCCTCTTGCTCCTCAGTTTCTGGATGATGTGTCTTCTATACACATGTCCTGGCCAAATGTACATAGCTAAACAAAGCTTGCCTCAGAGACCCCGACGAACTCTTCAGGAGCATACACCCCAATTCACTGAACCAGAAAGCCAAAGCTGTTGGGTATATATATATTCTTTGCCCATGCTATCTAAAGTAGGTGAAACAAACACAGAGCAGCAAACCATGAGTAATATGCAGAACAAATAACATGTATACAGTGTATTGCACAGGATAATTTCAGAATCCTGTGAAATAGAGGTCCCAAGGGACTGGGGTATCTTCATTGGCAAACAGATACTCGAAGTAACCACTGAGAATAATGAGGAAACATATAGTTGCCTGCAAGAGGACATGCAAAGGTCCTTGCAGAAGAAAAGGGGGCATTCTGAGAACAAGATGCAAACTGATGGATACAGAATCCAGAGATCCAAGGGGAGAGAGGCAGCAGAGGAGGAAGGTCCAGGACAGCAACATAGTTCTGCAGCTAGGTTAAGATTATTGGGAAGTGGTTCTGATCAGAGCTGGTATAGTGTGAGAAAAGTAAATTAGGAAAGGGACAGGGAGAATCTGAGCTGGGATAGCAGAGAGTTGGAGAGAATAAATAGATACAGAGGAGGTATTCTTAGCAATTAAGATAAGACTCTAGGATCAAAGCACAGAAAACATATGGTGACTTCCAGCTATCCTTGTCTGGTGGCTGGGGTGCTGAACACTGCACTTGACTCATCTTCAGAGCTCGGTCACCTGCTCATTCACTCAAATGATTCTGAGAACAAGTTATCCAATCTGTGATTGGTGCTGATGAGAGAGATGAGTAGTTTCAGTTCCAGCCTTGGCTATCTTAAAAATTATTGCATTATAGATAAAAAAAAATGAAAGGTCAAAAGCCAAAACGTTCTTCACATGGTGCATGAGATTTGCAGGGTTTCACAGGATCTTATCTGTGTGAGGGATAATTGATAGAATGGGGTGGGGAGGCTCGAGGGATTTACACAAAAGGGACAGATTGACATACGCTACAAAGCAAAGCAGAGGATTAAACCACACACTCCTTGTTAAAATGCAGATATTAGAATATGAATGTTATAAATGTGTTCATAAACAGAAGTATACTTGGTCCAATACCACATCATGGTTCTTAGTGACTTTGATTATGCCTACAAGAGAAGTTAGCATCAATCATGTGTTCTATCAAAAGCTAATATTGCTGTGAAAATCCTTCCAAACAAACAAGAGACTGGCAGAATGATTAGGTAATTTCAAATCCCACATGTAGTTATTATATAGGGTTCTTTAATAGATATCTAGCTGTATTTAATGAACCCCATGTGAGATTAAAAACCACAAAAAGCCAATTTAATCACCCCATTTGTGTAATTTTAGCATCTCATTTTGTTAAAAGTACCTGATACAATCTTATCCGGTCATGTAGTATGCTCACTAGACAAAACGAACTTTCTAGTGAATCAATAGGACATTATAAATCAATGTAGCCTCAGTTTTTTGATGTTAAAGCAGAAAATAGTTCTCATTTCATATTTTTACTTTTAAAAGAAAAAAATACACAAAGCTCCAATTATGAACCTTTGCTATTCCGAGCAGTTTGAGAATGACCTGAAACATTAAGATTCACTACTTGTATCTTATGTTCTATTTGATAAAGCAATGTATAGATCGACACCTAATTCTCAATATCCAAAAACGCAAAACCAGTGGAGATAATGTAAATTTAATTGAATCAAGAAAGAATTGGGTTGTGTGCCATCCTTAGAGATTCAGATATGAGATAATTTCAATGCATATTTCACCATGACTGTTATAATTGCATACTCTTGACCAAAATAAGAAAAATAAAACGTCCAAACACAACATATATACTTGCAGACACACACACACACACACACACACACACACACACAACACACACACACACACACCAGTATATTAAGCTACAAAGAGATTTAAACCAGAATTAACAAGTTAAATATGGACATGCGAGAGAAGTTAGTCCGACTATGACTATAATTTTGTTTCTATAAGAAGCATAAAATGATCTTTCTGGAAACAGATAAGGAAAATGAATCTGTCTGTGGAGTTTGACTTATTATGTTTTTCTTCAAAGAAGATGCTGCCTTGCAATCAGTTAAAAATTAAACCCATCAATGTCATCCATTCATAATGTGAGTGGTTCACTTGCTTGCTAATAGTGTTCATATTTTTGGTTTTACCTAATGTTTGCAGAGAAGTTAATATTAGAAACTTGAGAGACATTTTGAGGCTAACCTTTGTCAAAACACCCATTAAACACATATTTGAGATGCAACTGAGCTTGTTTACAAATTCAGTTACACAAAAAGCAATAAAATTGAAGATAGAGAAATCACAACACCTTGGACTTGTATTTCTGTTTTATTTTATAACCATGAATTAGAAATTCATTTTATTGAATATTAGCTGATATGCTCTGAAATAATTGACTTGACAAAGTAACTCATGGCATATAAAAAAGTAGAAACTGAACACGCGATCTAGTACAAAATTCTAGTGTGTGTCCTTTTAGTGCGGTACTTTGAGAAACAGAAATAAGAAAAAGGTGAGGAATAAGAAAAGAGTAACAGACATCACACATACACATGTATTCCTTTAGTGCCAGAGTGAGGGATCGCCAAACTTTTAGATCTCCTATTATGGGGTTTGAGTTTCATATAATGTTCTCATACCTAAAAATATTACTTTGTTTTTCTAATGACTTTTGCACCTTGTTATTCCAGGAGTGGGTCATCTTATTTGACCGAATGTGAAACAATGGGTCCCAAGTCTCTGGGCAGTAGAAATTAAATTCTCTTTCATACTTTTAAACATCTCAAATAGAGAATGTACATTATCTTTCATGGGTAAATGTTTGGATGTTAAAAGCCATTTATTAATATGCAGGCTACTATGAATTTAAAAATCACATTCTTCTTGGTACTAGAGTAATAAGTGGATAATTGTTATCTGAGGTTTAACTGGGGGCACAAGTGGTAAAGAGACCGACTCTCTTCAATATCCATGGGTAGCACTTGACATACTCTAGTAGGAAGGCAGCAGACCAATGCCTCTCCTTCCACAGAATCAGTTCGATAAATCTGTGAGCTCCTCACAACGATAAGATGAATCTTACAAAGTCATTGTGACCTGAGAAATCTGGATAGATCTCAATGATTTTGTTCTATTATAAAAACTATTTCTGCTGAACTCTGATTCATAGCTTGGTATTCTTACATGAAAATTGTTCTCTGGTAAGTAAGTTAGTAAAACAGAAAACTCCAGAACCCTAATGAAAGCTAACAATGCACCATTAACTAAAGGGTGACAGAAAAGTTATGGTGTCACTGGTATTGTGCTCCTGGATTATGGGTCAACTGTGGTTGACTAAGATGGACCAAGCTCTGCTCGTGATCTTAACTAGCTAGGAAAAATTTACCTGTATGGAAGAGGAGCTTTACCTTGAAGCACTGAGACCAATGTGATAAGCAGAGCAATACCATGGAGAATCTCCTATCAGATCTCTTGGGAATAAAAATGGCAGATTCCCAGTTATTAAAATGAGGCAGCATTGGAAGGGCTATTGTAACTCTATACAAATGGAACCTCTTGAGGCCGGGAATATGTTTGTCATGGAAAAGAGAGAACATAGTAGGCTACATTGTGAGGATCTTCTTCTAAGAAGGGAGAAAACCGGAGTCAGATATAGCTGTTTCCTGAGAGGCTCTGCCAATGCCTGACAAATACAGAGGGGATGCTCTCATCCAACCATTGGACTGAGCACTAGGTCACCAATGATGGAGCTAGAGAAAGAATCCAAGTTGCTGAAGGGGTTTTTAGCCCCATAGAAGGAACAACAATATGAACCAACCAGTAGTTCCATAGCTCCCAGGGACTAAACCACCAACCAAAGAGTATACATGGAGGGACCCATGGCTCCAGCTGCATATGTAGCAGAGGATGGCCTTTTTGGACATCAATGAGAAGAGAGGCCCGTGGTCTTGCGAAGGCTCGTTGCCCCAGTGTAGGCGAATGACAGGACAGAGAAGCAGGAGTGGGTATGTTTGCTGATGAGGGGGAGAGGAGATGGAATAGGGTGATTTCAGAGGGAAAACAACGAAAGGGGCTAACATTTGAAATGTAAATAAAGAAAATATCTAATAAAAGAAACTTAGGGAGAATAAAAAAAGGAAAAGAGGAAAAGAAGATAGCTAGGATATTTAGGGAATCACAAAACCAGAGAATATGAATCTATGAGTGACTTTGCAAGTAGACAGAAGAATAATTTACATTCAAAACTTAACTAAATGTGTTGTTTGTGATATATAAATTATACTGAGGCAGGGACAATGGGGGTAAGAGGAATTAGGGTTTTGTACTATGTTGCAGGCAAGGCAAACAGTAGGTCAGATTCTCTGGAAGATGAACTAACAGAAACAATAATAGCAAACCAGACTAATGCTTTTGCTAAATCATATAGATAAAAAGAAAATTATTTTGTTGGGCTCTTTGACCAGTTACCAAACAAATGAGAAATACACAGAACTAAAAAGAATTTTTGTGCTTATGATATTGAATTTAGATGTTGATACAGATATTATTGCATTAAATAAACTTCTGTTGATACAGATATTATTGCATTAAATAAAGTTTTGCTTAAAACTGTGCCTCTGGTGGAGAAATGAGTGAACAGTTAAGAATGCTAGAGAAAGCCCTACTTGACTTCACAGGATATCTGTCAGACAGCTTACCACTACCTGATATTCAGCTCTAGGAAGATCAACAGCTCTGGCCTACATAAAACCTACATGCACATGTGTACACACACACACACACACCACAGACACACAAATACACACAGAGACACATAAACACACATACACAGCTAAAATAGTTTTAAAATTAAATCTAAAAAATGGTATCTCTAGAGTTTAAAAATAGCTTTTAAATACCATGTTGTTTACAATTAGCTCATTTTTACCCCTAAAGAATTACAGAGGCTAAAAGTAAAAGATACAATAATATACTCCATATAGTGAGCTACTAAGAAGCAGGAGTAGTCATACCTCCACCAATAGATTTAAATAGATTGAAATCACATTCAGAAAGAAAAGGCAACACTAGGTCAAGGATTACATCAATAATAAATTCTAAAAGTTCCCCAAACAATTGAAGATAGAGACACAATGTAGCAATGTCTTACACACCTAAGGGATGATGCCCATAAAGGTCAGCTTCTATACCAAAGAAAGCATGAATTCCTGAAACAAAAGCTTAGCATTGCGGCTCAGAGCAGCAAACAAAGGAGAACAAACTAATCCTGGATTTATTAGAAGAAAGAAAATAAGAGATATCTAGGCAGAAAGAAATGACAGACTAAAACAAGCAAGGAAGGAAAACAACACAGGAGATTAGCAAGACAAAGGCCTGGCTATTTGAAAAGAGAACAAAGTAGATTAACCATAAGCCAGACTAAGTAGAAACAAGGCTCAAATATATAAAATAAGGGATGTTACGAGAGACATTACAAGTGGAACCTTACAAATTAAAGACATAATTAGAGAATATTGTAAACAACCATAAATGGCAACAACACTGCCTGACTAAGAGAAGTGGACCAATAATTATCACCTATATCTTACCAAGACTAAGTCAGAAGAAACAGAAAACCTAAACACACAAAACAAAACTAATGCACTGAACCAATAATCTTTTAGAATAAAAAAGCAACAACACACAAGCCAATCCAAATTGCTTGTGGTTTACAAACAGTCAAAGTTCTAGCAAACAGTCAAAGAATTACTAAGTATTTTCAAATTATTATGCGGAATTAGAGAAGAGAGAATTCTTAAAAACTGCCCTAATTTTAATAAAAATGCACCCCATTCTGCACACAACAATAGGCTCCCTTCTATATTTGAATGCTTAGTCACCCAGGAGTAGAGTTCTTTGAAAGGATGAGGATTGAGAGTTGCAGTCTAGGAGTAGTAAGGACTTGTTGGAGTAGTTGTGGCCTTGTAAGGGGAAGTGTGTCCCTGGTGGTGGGCCTATGCCAGCTCCCCTCTCTCTCTCCTGGCCTACATCTCAGGATATAGAATCCTAAGCTACTCCACCAGTGCTATGTTTTTAGCCATGCTCCCTACCACAATAATAATGGACTAAACCTCTGAAGCTGTAAATAATCCCTACATTAAATACTTTCTTTTATAAGAGTTGCCTTAGTTTTGATATGTTTTGAGAAAAATAGAGCAGTTACAAAGACAAAAAGATTTTAGGAATCTGCCATTACTCCCTTGCTAATTCAAGAAAATTACATTCCACCAAAGGAGGCTCTCAGGCTATCATTTTCTTTCAATTGTACACAAAAATTATTCAACAAAAATATTTTTGATAAAGCAGAAAATCATTTGTAATAACACATTAAAATCAATTAACATGTTCAAGTTGGATCCATTCCTGTGATAGAGGGTGGATCAGCATAATTGAGTCTATAAGCATGGATGCCACATCAGGAGAATGAAGGATAGAACAATATTATATCTCAAGATTAGCAAAAGGCACTTGGCAAAATCCAACATCCCTGTCAGACAGAAACACTTAATATATCAAGCCTAGGGGGAAGGTATCTCAACATAATAGATAGAGGGTGTGTTAAAATATAGGATGATGTCATAACTTTATATAAAGAAGGTACCTCAACATCATAGAAGGAGTGTGCCTCAATATAATAAAAGCCATACAATGTAAGCAAACAGCTAAAATTGAACTAAGTGGATAGTGGAAGGTGAAAGCTTTGTTTAAAAAGATTTTTAAGAAAACAAGGGTACTGGCCTTCTCTACACATATTTAACATCGAGTTTGAAGACCAGACAATCAAGAAAGAAAAGTAACGAACATGTAAGTCAAATTCTTACTGTTCACAGATTGTCTTATAGAGATAAAAACCAAGTATCCTCTCAGAAAAAGAATTAGAAATAAAAGAACTTAGTAAAGTTGATGCTTCTTACAAAAGCAACAATAGAAAAAAACAGCAGTGCTGTTACACATCAATAGCAAAATATTTGAAAAAGAATGAACAAGCTATTGCCATTTATAGAAACCACAAAGCAATATCCAGGAACAAATTGAACTGAAGAGGTGAAAGTTCTCTGCAATGAAAATTTTAGAACATTGCTAAAAGAAATTGAAGAGTACATATGGAAAAATATAATGTCCCCTGAGTTTGTGGATTGGAACGATGAATATTGCCAAGAGTTTAACAACATCCAAATGATTTACAGTTTCCACTGTGATGATGACTACTGAGAGTCAACTTGCTGGAATTTGACACAACAGTGGGAAAATTTCACTGGACATGTCTGTGATGGACTACCTAGATTTCACTATTATAAATGGGAAAACCTATCCTAAATATGGGCAATACCATTCCACAGTCAGAATTCCTGGACTGAAGAATAGCGAAAGGGTGTGTTGGGCATCAGTATCATTGCCCTCTGTTTCCTGATGGTAGATATAATATAGCCAGGTGTGTCAGGCTCCTGGTGTCAAATATTCCCTGCCACAGTGAACTTGGGGCTAGACAAGGTCTTGAGTGCAGTAAGCAGGGATTAATGGGTTATTCTGGTGTGAGGTTGGAATAAAAGAATGTAGAGATAAATATATCGACAGAGGAGACCTCTTGGGTGGTTTAAGAGAGGAACAAAGGGTGTGCTAGGACCTGTCTTAGGTGCCATGCATGTGTATTCTAGTAAAGAACCTGCCTGTATTCACTCCATGACCAGAGGACTAAATGTAGAGGTGATGGATTTAATTATTTGATTGAGGGAATTTTAAAGAAATGTTAGTGTTTAGGCTGTGTTATGATTAATGCTTACTTTTCTGATCTCATCAGAGAGGAAGGGAGGGAGTGATTAGTATTTTGAAAGAGAATCAGTGTCTTGCACTGGGATAAGAGAATGGTATCTGGAGGAATAGATCCTACCTACAGAAGCTTTCATCTAATGAGGATGCTTCATCACTTGAAAGAAAGAAGCTTGAACTGAGATTGTAACTGAAGGGTTTCTCTCCATAAGAAATGGTCTCACAGGAAAAAGCGTAAGGTGAACACACAAAGGACAATGCTGGTGTGATCCGAGAGGGAGATGCCCCACCCTGAGCCAATGGGTACTTTGGAACACTGTCCACATGGTACTGGTTCTGAGGCCGTGACAGATAGGAAACAGAAGGAACTGTAGATCTTGTGTAGAGATCCAGAGGGATGCAGAGGCCAATCTGTGAAAATTGAGACTAGCTTGCAATAGCAAGTCTCAGGTGTCACAGATATCAGGACAGTGAGATGTCGCCCAATGAAGGCTGCATGTGAGATGTAGTATTTGGGTAAAGAGATAGATGATACGTGTTTAAGTCAGCAGAGATGGAAGACTGGTGCTTCATAAGAGATTTGGAGGAGTCCACATGATTCTATCACGAGATTGAGATGATACACATCAGAGCTGCAGGATATTTTCTTTGTCTTGGTGGGGCTCTGTCTAATAGCTCCTTTTTATGCCCCATTCTTCATTTTTAGGAAAGGGAATGTTTATTTTTGTCTTGGATATCAGAAATATATAACCTCTTTGTATTTTACAATTTAAATATTTATTTATTAGTTTTTATGGCATGCATATGCTACAGTATATATGAGCATGTGGAGATCATAAGACAGCTTACAGGAGTTAGTTCACTCCTTCCATTACATAGGTTCTAGGGATAGAACTGTGGTCATTGGGCTTGGTATATGCACCTTCATCTTTTAAACCATCTTGTTGGTCCCATGTCTTATTTTATTGGAGTTTATATTAAGACACTCTTTGTTTTTGTTTTGTTTTGTTTTGTTTTTTTGAGACAGGGTTTCTCTGTATAGCCCTGGCTGTCCTGGTATTTACTCTGTAGACCAGGCTGGCCTTGAACCCAGAACTCCCTGCTTCTGCCTCCCAAGTGCTGGGATTAAAGGCATGCGCCACCTCTGCCCAGTATTTAAGAGATTATTTAAAGGCTTAGATGAAAGTTGGACTTTACAGTTACAAACTGTTAAAAAATTTAAAGACAAGGAGCCTTTTAAGACTGAACTGAGTGTGCATCTTGCATTTTGAGGTATCCACATGGGCACGGAGAGTGGGGGACTTTAGCTTAAACTAATATGATATATGATATGATAAAATCAATAAGTGGTGGAGCTGTGATGTTTAATCTTTGTAGTCAAGATGGTAGGACTTAAACTCACGGGCAGGCAGGCAGAGGTGGGAATCTATTGGTATGCTTGTGAAAGACTATCTAGATCGGCTTATGTGAAGTGAGTAGACTCACCTTAAATTTAGAACCATGAGTCTAGATCCAAGTCTGAAAAAATATAAGAAAACAAGCTGAGCAGTAGCACTGCTTGTCATGATTCCTGTCTGTGGATATAACAAAGCTAGCTGTCTCAGCTTCTGGGGAAACTATGAATTTCCCCACTGTGATATACTACTGTGCTTGTGAACTTTGAGCCAAAATAAATTCCTCCTGTATAAAGTTTCCTTTGTCAGGTGTTTTTCCCTTTTCTCTGTTTTTCACAACAAGCAACTGAAACACCTAGAGAAACACCAGTCCTAGTTTTCACAGAACTAGAAAAAGCAATTTTAACATTTCAATGATCCACTAAAACCACAAACAACCAAAATTTTTCCACTCTTGACAAAAATAAAGTGAGGCAAGCAATATCATTGTATGATGTTTTGAAAATGTGCAAGATGACTACAATAATCAAAACAGCATGAAATTAGTATAAACACGAGGCTAAGAAAATAAGACATGCATAGATAATCTAAGAGTAAATCCATGAAGCTGGAGCCCACAGAGTTTTTAACTGTATTTTAAAAGAATACTTGCAGATAGCATAGCCTTATTGAGAAATCTCAATGGAGGACTGGATATCCATGGCTAGCAGAATGAAACCAGACTGTAATTTTTAAAATGGAACTAGATGGAACCAACATTTTGATGTAAAAGATGCAACTATTAGAAGAAAACCTAAGAGAGATTCTTCTGAAAATCATAACTGAACAAAACCAGAGGAAACAAAATTTTGATAAGTGAGCTCACATAAAACCAAAGTTCCTTCACAGTAAAATAAACAATCATGAAAGAAAAGAAAACCCATTGCGGCTAAAACATGCTTGTAAACTCTACACCTAAGAGGTAGTTATTTTCCAGAATGTATATGGAGCCCTTTAAATACCAGAAAGATAACCAGTCTGTTTTAAAAGAGCAAGCATTCTAATTAGATACTTTTCAACACAAGACAAACACATGTCTAGCATATATATAGAAAAAGAATAAGAAAAGGTCAGATGAAAAGTAAAATGAGATACACTCTTCACCCATTAACAACAGCTCTCCTTGTGCTGGTGAGAAAAGAACAGTCATTTTTACTACGCTGGAGGGAATACAAATTAGTATATCCATTATGTTAAATGTTGTAGATTTTCCTCAAAAGACAAAATAGGACTATCATGTGATCCAATAATCGGTAATTTGATTACCTGTACATCTCTCTTATTACTCTGCTTATTGTAGTAGGGCATGGCAGCAGTGCCAGGAGCCAAGAAATGGAGCTAATCTGTCTATCAAGTGAGGAATGAACAAAACTAGTGTGGGTTAAACACAATAGAATATTACTCATAAGTAAAGCAAATGAAATATAAGTCAAACCCGAGATTATAAAAAACAGTTGTCATATGACCCTCTATGTATAAGTATGTTGATCTTAAAAGCAAAATGGTAGTTACCAGAGGCTGAGGAACATAAAGTGAAAGATGTTTTGATGGATGACAGATTACACCGCCATAGGAACTAAACCTTCTGATATGCTTTATCCAGTATTGAATGTGATGCTAAGAATAATTTGCTTTCATATCTTATTTAAAACATAACCCTTTCATTTCTTTTCCTCTCATAGAAAGCCATTTTGTTTCCAACATCATACCAGACCTCATAATTTCTTCTAAGAAATGCACAGAGGTCAGAGTCATTATTTTTTACACCCCTTTCAATTTCTTCCAATTACATGGTAAGGACTTGCTGTTTCTTTTTGTTTTTTTTTTAAATAAATGTTCATCTTTCATTTCAAATACTCCCCATGCTCTGGGAGCCCTTCCACAACAGTGAAGAAGAACACAGAACAAAAAGGCTTTATTCTGAAGCAGGAAAAACCTGAGGGATTGAACAGTGTAGGCAACGTGCTCCCTCCCACACCGCGGTTGCAGGAGGCAGTTATACTTCACTTCAGCAATTCTACAAACTCGCCGATTTCCTGGGGGTCAGAAGAGTTACACTGGCACAGGCTGAGTTGTTAGATCCCTAGTATTCTCACTCCAATAGGGACTTCATCCTGCCAGACATAACCGAGCCAATCTGGATGAAATAATAACTGCCTCCTATTAAATTTTATATAATACCTTAGTAAATGTATTGTTTCTGGTCTATTCTCTAGATCAGGAGTTTTTATGGATACAGGAGAGGTAGACAGATTTAGTATCCAGCCAAAAAGACTTGTATATTCAAGATACTGATAGTATTGTTCCAGCAGCGACTCTGAATATTGCTGAATGAGTAAATTGGACAGAGAGGGGACTTGTGAGCAGAAGAATCCTGGCATCTGCTAGTAAAGCAGTCTGATTTAATGGTGGAAAGGCCGGGGATCTCCGATTCACATTTAGCTAGGAGTCACCAGGATCCTGAAAGATCCTTTCATAACACAAGGCTCAAATGTTTGGAAAAAGCCTGACTTCTTGCCTTGGAAATAAACAGAAAAAACAACAATAACATTATTTTAGAAATTAGAAATGCATATATATAAGCAAGTGACTCTAATAGGAGGAAAGAAGATGAAATGGCAGGAATAAAAATCAGTGCCACGGTGCAAATCCAAATAATGTACAATTAATAGAAAAAAATGTATAAGCTAAGAACCAAAAAGATTACTGGTATAGGTTTAAAACCCCCAAATGGGCTAGAAACAAACATAATAAACATCAAATAGTCTAGGATATTAAAACGACAAAATATAAAATTAATGAAGAAACAGGAGCAGCAATTGAATGTCAAATCGTAACATCCCCAAGCAGAGAGAGCTGCAGACCTCTGAACCAAGTGCACACAAGTGCTTAGCATCATCTCCACCCCCCTGAGATAGCAGAAGGGCTCCCTGCAGAGGAACAGGCAGGCGATGCTCTTATGCATGCAGAGCATCCAATTGTTAGGTCAGTAGGACACTGAACCCAGGAGTGTTTCAGGACAACTACCCTTAGGCTATAGCTCCCTGTCAAGATTTGCATAAATATGCAAACATGCCTGGAAACTAGACCCAGGGAAGCTCTCTACTATGGGGATCCTGGGCTCACAGGGATATATTTCTCAAACAGGATATCAGAATGTCACCACAGCCACACACAGGCATTTGGCAAATTTGAACAAAACTGTGAGGAAAGTCTCTGATTCTTTGGATACTGCTCTGGAGTTCAAAAATTGCACCTTGAGTTTATTTGGCTTTTATCTTCCCAAAGACCCTAATACTAAAGTAATATCTTTACACAAAGCTGGCTGAATCTTCCCCTCTATATCATTTTATACTTTTCAGTGTTTCTACTGAGCTTTTATCATATCATTCCTGGCACATAGAAGCTGGGTTCAATTAAGGAATGAAGAAAATGAGGAATGATAAAGGCAGTAATTAGTTGTAAAAGTAAACATCGCTAATTAAGAATCGGACGTGAATGTGTTCTTGCTTCCTACTAAATCATATAATTATATTGCTTTTACATAGTGTATACATGGGATCTATACATATGCTTCATGTATTTTGGTCTTCTAGCTGTGACTCACACATCAGTGACACTGATCTATTCTATTTCTATCTCCTACATGAATGTATCTCAGATTTAGAAATGGAAAAGCTGAGACCAAAGGCAAGAACAATTTTGAGTCATTGGTTCCTCTAATCCTCAACTGCTGGTATACAATATTATACATAAACCAAATTACATGGCTGTTCATTTTGAGGTTTTATGTTAAAGACAAGACATTATGACGATTGTTTTAAGATCAAAGAAAGTGATTTCTTTAGAGGTTATGAATCTATGCAATTTTCATATTGGGCATACAACATAAACAAAGGTACATCACATCTGATACAATTTTGTAGCTAAACACTGATAAAGTTCAAAACCACAAATGGCAAGATTTTCCCTATAGGAGAAGTCCAAGTACCATCCTAATATGAATCTGACATAGTTAGATCCTGCCATTGTAAATAGCTTGCCTATGCTTGCAGCTAGGCTATATTACAATTATTGATCTAACCCATCCCTACAACAACAATATCAGATATCATCATTTGCATGTAAAAACAATGTTATATAAATAGTATAACCATTCACATTTCAAAATATTCATTTCTCCACCAATATGACTGACTGGCACTTCTTTACCAATTACAGAATGCCTTCCCTTGTCTCTACAGAATGTATATGATACCCAGACAGAATAATTCTCCTTCCTAACAATATACAATTCAGAACAGTATCCTTCCGTCTTTAATCCTTACCAAATTATTTAGCACATACACCTAATCCCTTAATAAGTCCTGTCTAATCCTCTCAAAGGTCTCACCATCAGTTCTTAGAGAGTAACAATCACAGTAAAAGATGAAAAAGGAGCTAGAGAGACAACTGATCTTCCAAAGGTCCTGAGTTCAGTTCCCAGCAACCACGTGGTGGCTCACAACCACCTGCAATGTGATCTGATGCCCTCTTCTGGTGTATCTGAAGACAACTGTAGAGTACTCATATACATAAAATAAATAAAAAATGAAGTAGGATAAAACACAAAAGAACAAATATCTCCTTATGAAAAAACAAAAGATCCTATCACTACATCACATTATAATAAGGAAACAAATGTAGGAAAAAATATGTAACTAGATAAATTGGAATGAGGTTTAGAAATTTGAGTTTATACATAATATATGTAGATATGAATATATACTCATCACATACATATGTGAATATATATGTATATATGTATATGCATATACACACATACATACACACATATCATAATTTGTTTAATTTCAGGAAAAACAGCAACTGAGACAATTTGGTTTAGACTGTGTTTTATATTAGCTTAGGTAAGACAGACCATGAAGACAATTAAACACTAAGGATATCTATCCACATACACTTCCATAATAACTCTAAACAAGCTGATTCCCACTGCTGCCCTACTCTTCTATCCTTCCCCATCAACAGCAGGCCGTGTTCTCAGACAAGGCGTTAATGCAGCAAGGGTGATGATGTTAATTGTCAGCTTAACGGAATGTGGAATGTGCAATTACCTGGGAGCATAGCCTCGGGGCATAACTGGGAATGATTAAGAGTAGCTTTTGAGTCTGTCCCTGCAGGGTTATCTTGATTGCAGTAATTGATGTGGGAAGACCCACCTTAATTATTGTCAGGATGATTTTTGTGGTCTGGGAATCCCAGACTGTATCAAGTGGAGAAGCAATCTGAGAACTATCGAGCACTCATTTACTACACTCTGCTTCTTGACAAGATGCAATTCAACCAGATGCTTTAAAGTCCTGGTACCTTGACTTCCTGACCATGGTGGGTGACACCTTGGACTGTGAGCCAGAACAAACCCTTCTCCTTTAAGTTGCTTCTGTCACGGCATCTCATTACAGCAACAGGGACAGTAACAACTAAAGTAATAATGCCACATCTACCCTTTCCTTCCTTTCCTCCCTCTTTGTTTAGATGTGAGTCAGAGGGCTTTCCACCCTCAAAAGAACTGAGAAAAACTGGATATCTCCTTAGGAAAGCAGTTGATATGGTATTATTAACCCTATGTAGTTGTATACAAAACAGCATAAGTAAAAATGATTTCATTATTTGATGAACACTATATGTCACCCTTAGAGTACCTTATAAAGTTTAGAAACATTCTTTTAAAAGAAAGAGTCTGAAATTCTTTTCTTATAGTATTTCACTGAATTATACTGCCATACACTACTGCAACTCTCATGTTAAATCATAAAGTCTTGAGGACCAACGCAATTTGTGGTTTTATATGTTTCTACTGACCTGGTCTGCACCATAGCCCAGGAGAAGCCAAGGAAACATACAGTAATAGTGACCATTTACTTTAATGTTCATATATTCCCTATCACATTTCTATATCATAAGATAATGTCTAAGGCATCCCATACATCAAGATTATAACAAAAGTTAGAGTAAACTATACAACATTTAATGACATTAGGGTACTTCATTCAACATTTTCCACACTTATAGGTGTATCTTCTTGATTTCTTGAAATTGTGGAGTATGTATTCTTTTTGGCAAAGCCTTGTTCATAGTTGAAGGCTACAGAAGAAGGTGTGCTCATCAGTGGAGATGGTTGAGTTTAGCTATAAACAGCTATTTCTAAGGGGAACGCCTAGTGATTGCATCAAATATATCATATATTTTAAAAACATAATAGGAAAAGTTCTAATATAGAATGAAAAATTAGAAAAGCCACAGCTATAAGTGTACCCACTACAGTAAGCAAATTGAAATACAATACAAGAATTTGAATCTTTTGCTGTTTAACTAAACCCCTAAATAAAAATAACAGGATAAAGCTTATGATAAATTAAAGCATACAAAGACAGACCCATACAACTTAAAGAATATGAACTGGGACAGAATTCTAAAAAATATATTGAATAAATTTTGAAATAGTCTTAGGAAAGGTGCAGTATTCAAATTATTATATATGAACAACATGGAACTTTTAAATAATATTTTATTTATTCTTTGGAAATTTCTGAAATATGTACATTATATTTCATATCTGGTCACCATTACCTTCTTCTGACTTCCTGTAATGATCTTCATCTTGTCCTAAAATTTCTAGAAAATTAAAAGATTGCCTTGTAATGTAGGCCATGAACTTGAAGAAGAATTTAAGAGCAGAGAAGAAGATGAATTTGTGTTGGAAAATATATTTACAGAAATGTATCTGTAGGAGTTCCACCATGTTGCTTTCATAAAGAATAGATTATGAACTGATCTACTAAGGAAACCTTCCAAAGAGCAGAGGAGCGAATTTTGTTTAAAACACTTCCTTTTGTCACTCAGGTTAGCTGCTTGCCATTCATGGTCTTGTCTACAGCTTCCTGGGAGCTGTATCCTTTGTTGAGGGAATATCATTTGTTAATTTAAAAACATACAATAATTCCTTAAACTGTGAGCTCCTTGAAACCAGAGATTTGAATTTTTTCTTTGTGTAACTACTTGTTTGATATTTGGCAATATTATGAAGACCTGATGACTCTGGGATGGTGAGCAGAGTTCTCAAACTTAGATGATGTAAGCTGAATTACTAAGCAGAAAGAAAATGGTAAGGTGGCGTAAATAAGAAAGACTATCCAAACTGTCCTATGATATTTCCAAAAAAGAGACAGTTTTCAGATATGGTCAATGACAAATTCTCCTCCTCAGCTGAATGAGCATGAGAGAATAAAGCTGTGATGCACAACTCTAAATCAGGTCTTGCTAGTTATGTCTGAACTCACCCCAAGACCTAAAGACTCTTTATAATCCTTCCCAAGAGATAACTTTGCACATATAAAACTTTATTTTAAAACAATAACATATACATATAGAGCTATAGAGGAAAGATGAACATTAATTGGTACCACACAAGTCAAGGCACATCACTATGAACATAGAAACCAGGCAAACCACCCTGTTTCATTCAGATAAGAGACAAGCATGAGAGGAAATACTTTCCAGCAAGGCTCAGAAAGAGTTGTATGTTTTATAGATGCCATGCACACCAGGAACAATATGTGGAATACATTAATGCACGCTTCATCAATTGCCAAATATGCTTACCTGGACAGAGGGCAATATTACAAGGCTTGTGATGAGTCTCGGGTCCCTCACAGGGCCTTCCTCCGTACTGGGGAGGGGTGCATGACCTGGTTCGCGTTCTTTGGCCTCGGCCACATGTGAAGGAGCACAAGCTCCAAGGGGACCACTCCTCCCATACTCCATGGACTGAAATAAAGCAAAGAAGCTTCAGCCACAGAGAAGACACCCAACGGCAAAGACTTCTTTCTGTATCATTAAGAAAACAATTCGTCGAATAAAGTGTGAAGATGTTTTGAAAACTTGCTTTGAATAAAACCCTAATTAGACATAGGCTTTTTACATTTAATTTCAAAATTTATTAAAAGAGTAGAAAACTAGATGTACTTTTCTTCTACTGTTGAATTATGTTTTAAACTATTACCCCTTTCATCTCTTTAAGTAGAAATTCTTCCTTCCTTTCTTTCTTTTGATAAAAGATTTATAAGTTATTTTTAAATAACTTTTTAAATGGTCATCTATGAAGAATAAGGAAAATTAAATTTCTCATAAGAGGGCTGAACTTTCAAAGCTAAATTTGTATTTAAATAGCTAAGGAACAATTTAATTCTAGTACCTGCAAAGCTCCCGAAATATTGTGTGTGAGATAATGAACAAAAAAAAAGAGTTGCTGAAGATTAGATATGTATATTTTAAATAAGTTTAAGATGACTTTTTAAAAAAATATTTTTTTCATCTAAAAATTGGGGGCTACATTCACTATCTTCTGATTAGGAGGTTGTTTCAACCACTGTATCTATCCCCACAGGTCCTTCCCTTCCTCATTTCAAGGTGAGCTCCAAGATCACTTTAAAATCCATGGAGCTATAAAATGATCTTCCTCCTCTGCTAGTTGGATGGAACCGGAAACTCTCCTAATTATATTTCTAAAATAGCAACAAGAGTAAAAAGCAAATGGTACAAACACAGAATTAAAGTAACCAGAGACATATCAGTACTTCAAATATCTCATTATCTATTATTCATACTTGATTGGAAGCAGCATCTTTATGTTCCTTCATAAAGAATATTGAATGTGATATAAATAAATATTGGTATATCTTACAAAAGCTCACTGAACCTCAGGGTTTAAATCCCTTTTCTGAATGTCAAATGACTATTCTCACCCTGCTTATTAGCAACAGTATATCACCTTGCAAATAAAGCGAGTACAAAGAACCCAGGAGAAATGGCTCTGTTAAGAATGGGCTCTCTGAATGCTAAAGCTCTCTCTACCTTAGAACACTGGGAAAGCTGTGAGTCCAGATGGTTAAGGTCACTCCTGGGAGGAGTGAAGCAGGATTGATTCACAGGAGAAAGGCAGAGAGAGGTTAACGTTCCTCCTCCCGCTGGATCCTCAAAGCCTAAGTCGACATAAAATGTCATTGGTACTTTCTAAGTAAATATATTTCTAGAACTTTCTTCATCTATATGTTGCTCATGCTCTTTCATTTACCCTGAAATCTAGCTAATCCGCCAGTGCATTACCGCAGGTTCTTATCAGTGTTGTGGTGAAAGTCCTTAACAGCTGCTCTTCTGTACAGGTCTGTACAGAATATTACATAGTTTTACAAGCTACATTATGTTGAATTGTGCCACAGTGTATGCACATACACACCAAAACACAAGTACATCTCACTACACAATTTCACATGGTAGTTTAAATGATTTATGACTAAATTTCAAAAGAATTCCACAAAAAAATGGCATGCCTTAGCATTTAGGCAAATCATTTCTTTCTTCTTGGGTTACTGACTTATTGCAATAAGTTGTAAAAATGTGCTCGAACATTGAAAACAGCAACCCAAATAGAATATTATCAGTAAAAGGTTATTTAATGATTCTATGAAAGCCATTAGAAAAGTCTTTAAAAATAACATATAGGAGAAATATCAGAGAGTGAAAAAAACAATACAAGTATCTATCTATCTGTCTGCCTATCTTTGTATCTATATTCATTTATTTATCTATCTCATGGCAGTTTGGAAAACCCAAAGCTAATTAGTATTCATTGATAAGAGAATATCCAATATCTGTATTTAGTTATGTAAAGATAAATGCTATATAGTTTTTAAATAGATACATACATATATGCCCATACATGTTTGTAAACATCAATCTAGGATGAAATTCTCTAAGAAAAATTTATGAACATATTTTATATTTTAATTATAAGTTTTTATCATTTTTTGCATTTATTTTCAGTAACCAGACTTTTCAATTTAATGATAAATTGCTCAGTTATGTAGAAAATTAATGACATTGCATAATCTTTTATCAAATTACTATATTACTCAATGTACACAGTACAATGCTAGAAAACATTAAATAGCTATATATATGTATATATACACACAAATATATATATATATCCATGTATATACTTGTGAAGCATAAAGCATTACAGGGAATTTAGCTGCTTAGTTAAATCATGATATTAGAATCAGAAAATTAATGCTTCTTGGCCATTTTCATAGTCTTTACTGCTATACAGTGCAGTTTTGTGACTCTGTTACATCACTTCAGATGCTAACTTCTATATGAGAGAAAAAAAATCATTAGTAGTTTGTTATTTTAGAGATTTTGTGTTGGCAGAAAGAGCATATACTATACAATGGTTATAGATTCTAAAAATAATTATATTAGAGAGGCTGTTTGTATTTTTTTGAGGTCCAGTTTTCAATTTAATATGCAATTTTTATATAAGGTTGTTCATTTTGCAGTAAAATATGAAAATTTATGGATTATCTAGTAAATCTGAGAAATAGTACTAATAAGCAATTTAATGGGCAACAATTTCATCCATTTGTAGTTTTCTTCCTAATATTTGGTACCAGATATACTATCATATCCCTACTTCGTGTAAACCAAAGAGAACATAAAATATGTACAATGCACAAACATTACCACCAGCTTTTGAAATAAACATATGATTTAGGTTGTATTATATATAAAATAATCCTTTTAAGTCTAAGAATTTTACTTTGGAAATAGATGAATATGATAACTCTGATATTCATAAAAATAAACTCCAAATCATTTTTGTAGACCTCTATTTACATTTACAGATTCATCTCCATTTAGTGGAGATCAGCAATTATCACCTGGAGGTAACTCCGCCCACAGGGACATGGTTGATATCTGCAGAGAGTTTGCGTTATGTCAGTGTGTAAGGAAATAAAGGGCTACTGGCATCAACTGGGTAGAAGTCACGGAGGCTGGTAAGCACGCAAATGAGCCGTGTGGTTCTTGGGGAACACAGATTTATCAGGGTTGAAGTGCTGTGTTCAATCTACAGAGGTTGAGAACCCTGGAGTGGAATGGGGACCTGGGATTCAACTGGGACTGTAACTACATAAGAATGCTACCCGTTACCTTTCCCAGTTTACTTTAAGAAAATTCCAGATGTTTCTCCTCTGGGGGTTGGGGGGTGGACAAATAATCAAAAAACCTGCCAAATTAAAAGGAATGTTAAATCAAAAAGTGTGTGAAAGGCCCAGTGCGATTCTCTATTAGGTAATCTAAATAAAAGAAAAATATGTGGATAATGAAGGTAATCCATTTGTAATACTAATGTGTTTCCTTCATGAAAATAATAATCTTGGGTTCTCTGCTTCCGTATATTTCATAGAGGGTTAACTTACTAGTCAATTTGTCCCTTCTTGTCCCATGTTCATTGATGAAATAGCAAAAATAAATTTTAAGTTCTCTAAGTAAGCCATGTGAGATATTGATTTGTGAGCAAATTTAAGGAGAATTGGTTACTTTAGATAGATGTTTATATTGATTCAAATACTTCTTAACTTTAAACCATTTAAAGATGTTAGTTTTCATTCTTATTGCTTTCATGATATATCATATTAAAAATAACAATTATCAATACACTGAACAAAATAAAAACAGTGTATGAAAGAAAATCCTATTTCCTATAACCATTTAGTTATTTGACAGTTTAAAATAATGAAGCTTGTCTCTTGTTTTTATAAAAATTAAAAAAAACCTGAATTTAACAAACTGAAGTATAACAGTGTTATACTTCTCTTGTGAGAAATATTCAACCAAAATTTAGATAGACAAATATTTTATGTACATGAAGTTAAAAAGGAGACTTGCAACTGTTTACATTCCTACATATGGTAAGGGGAAGATATTTAAGAAATCAAAAAAGCTGTCCAATGAGATATTACTCAGTTTTCTTCACGTGAGACACAGGGAGAAAGAATTTAGCCATTCTACATGTGGGGGAGATTCGGAGCCTCCCACAGATGATCTATATTCCCAGTCAATGGCTTAATCATCCTCCTCTGATAGAGGATGAAGACTTCCATATGCCACCCTTATACTTTGTGTAACTGGCGGCTGTGAATGGAAGTTGGTGGATGGAACTCTGGAGACCAATCAGATCCCCACCTGAGACTATGTTTGCCATTAGACATTATTCTTGTCTTAGTAAGTGATGTTGATGTGAACTACATATTATTTATATATCCATTGACTCAGACCCCTCTACAGATATTGTTTCGATGGATGAGGACAGGATGCTGGAAATCTTCATGTAAATACTGTGGTTAGGCTTCCTGCTTAAGTATTCTCTCAGAAGACCTGCTCTATTCCTACGCTAATCAAGGTCCCCAGCATAATGTTTGAGATCTGTGGGTTTCACGATGACACTCCAACCCTCTGTCTCTCTGCGTCTTCTTTTTAGTTTTTCATCTCATGTTGTTGATACGTGCTAGGTCTACAATTCCTGCTTTTAGAATTTCTCATCTTCATTGTTCCCCAAATGGCTTACATGATTTTTTTTCCTCTTTGAACCATATTAGTTTTCATTGCATATGCTTTCTGGGTTAATGCAGTCCTAACTGATGGCTACCTACTTTCAGTAGCAATTATTGCCCTTTTATTAATAATTGGGTCTTCCTTCCCTGCACAGTATTAGTTTAACTAGGCCTCATCTGTTGATTTTCTGTTTCTCAATTCTGACAGAAAGGTTCCTCACACCTCATTACTTCCAAAAATGCCTCCTGCTAGTTCCTTCCCTTCTCTTCCCTCAAGGATCATTTGTTATATGTATTGTTTTGGTTTTTTTTTTTGTTTGTTTATTATTTATTTATTTATTTATTTATTTATTGGATTTTTTTTTAAAAAAACCCTCATAACATAAAATTGTTCATGGAAACTACTTTAAGCTCACAATTCAGGAGTGTTGAGTATATTCATGAAGCAGTCAACCAGATCACCAGAAGGAAGACTCTCAAAAGTTTCAGCGACTAAATAACAGCAACCTCCCAAATTTCTTGTGATTATTACATTTGCCTGCTTTGAAATTGACGTGACTCCTGACCACTCTGCCAGGTCTCTCAGGCTTATTTTTATCAATTTCAGAACCAGTTATCTCTGCAAACAGAGACCCCGCAGGAAGCATTTAGGCATGACTTGAAGGTTGCAGGGTTTACTACAACGATCAGACCTTTCTCTAGAACATCTCTCTTTCAGAGCCTTCTGCAAAGACTTTCTACATGTGAATCTAGTATCAGCTTCTACTGCACTCGCATATTTCTATCCTATAGAATATTTCATTTGATGAATATTTCATCCATCAAATGATGGGACACAATCTAAATGCTTCACTTTGGGACTGATTCAAATAAAATTCTCATTGGTTCAAGATAGTTAAACAAATAAAATCTGGCACATCATTAAATAACACACATTTTTATTTTTGGATGCAACATATATTTCACCTGAACCAGTTCCCTCTCTAGCCTTTAAAGCAGTATATGGCAATGATGAGAAGAATCACTTCAAGGTAGTTTATGAAGTAAAATGTAAGATCATTTTTAGGTCTACCACACTTTGTTTTTTTTGAATAGGTCCAGATGAATGGTAGGATTGCTGACTGACAAACTATGTCAATCATGGAATGATTACATGTCATATTCTACTATACTTAAAATTTTTATTTCTTCTCATATATGCATTTGGATATTCTTACCACCTTAAAAATGCAAGGAAACTGAATGTTTATACTCTTTGAAGTAGGTACACACATTTCAACCATATTTGCAGCAGGGAGAGAGTCACTTAACACCCTGACTGCTCAGAAAGCAAAAATGATCACATACAGAGATCACACATCACAGTTGAGAGAAGAATTACACTTATAAACTCTAATGAAAATGCCTATACCCAGTTCATAGGAAAATAACAAATTGTTCCAAATGCGTAGCATGACACAATTCAAAACATCCACAGTCGTAGTTGCTGCTAACACTACCTGGACAGAGGGCAGTGTTATTGCAAACCCTTGATTCTCTTAAGGGGCCGCTGCAGTGTGTCCCGTAAGGTGATACACAAGTTCTGGTTCGCACCTGCGACCCTTGACCACAAGTAACTGAGCATGTGCTCCACTGGGACCACTCTTCCACACCAGATTCACCTGCATGCAAGACAACAAATAAACATGAAATACTGTCTTCATTAGTCATCTCGTAAGCATCCTAGCACACTGAGAGCATGGCATGCATAAATAATTTAAATGTAAAACTATGGCAGTGAATCCAAAAGTACAAAATATCTCATAGGAAAATGAATTTAGAGGGATGTATATGATGCCAATACAAAGACTGTTCGTCACGACCATGTTAGCAAAACGTTCTTTACAAAAGTCCACTTTGCTATTAACACTGTGAAGGAAGAAATTGTCTTCAGCAAAAATAATTGTTGAAGGAGTTTTCCTCATGCCTATGAAGAGTGATGTATTTGATGCCAAGAGAGTCAGTGTATTTCTAGGCATAGGCCGTGGCTTTGGAGAGCAGGGATGTATTGCTATGTTCTTGTCTGGTTCTTTGTCATAAAATGTACTTCTTATTGCTAAAGACTGGGTGCCTTTGAACTACTGTGTATGTAGACAACTTATTCCAAACGGATTTCCTACCTTTTCAACTTATAATAACTATTCACTTTGTGGTAATTTATTAATATCTCTGCTCATCATTTCACATCTGATCTCAATAAGTTTTATTTTTCTACTTCAAGTGAATGAATGTTTAATCATTTCTAGTAACTGAACATAGAACTAAAGTTTGCTACAAAACAGGCCCCTAAGAAGCCAATTAATGTTGGGTTTCATAAACTTTCTGGTGCTTGGCGTCATATTGAATGATGCCTAGTTTTCTCATCTAAAAGCCATGCAATGAAGAGATACAAATCATCAATTTTTAAAACTTCTGGGATGGTCTTCTAATATTCTGGCATCATTTCCAGGTTGGATCTTAAAACCTGACTTGAAAATTTGCCATTGCTTTCCACCAAATTCCAGTTGAGTCAGATCTGGTTAGTAATGTGTATTTAAGTTAAGCATGCATATGGTTGTCAAAATGTTTTACACTGGTGGGGTTTCTCAGCACTTTTGATTACTAATTATAAAGAGCAAGGAACAATATATCTCTATAGCATGTATTCTGTCTAGACTAAACCTTAGCAATTTAATTCTAGGGACAAAAATGACAGTTCATTTGTCTGTCTTGTTTTGAAGGGTTACTCAGTGATTTAGAAAGTATATTAAGTGCTAATTAACACACCTGATCTACAAACTGGTTGTGTAGCAAAAGAGTCAATTTGTACCAAACATTAGGTAAGATAGTCTTCAGAGATAAATCTACTCAAAAAACGAACCCACTGATAGAAAGCCTATTGGATACAAATGTTGATTTTATAATCTGATATCTTATTTTCTTGAAGGTTCAGAACAACTAGTTTGCAGAGACAAACTGTTCTATTGGTATTCTTTTATCAGGATCATGAGGAATGTGTTCTTGTACTGGACTAACATTGTGAAGGCAGAGGTATAGATAACAAATCACTGATCCCTAGTCATCTATCAGAAGGACGCATGCTGGTAATTTAGATGACAGCTCAAATTAATATGGACTTCTTTTAAATATTGACAGTGGCATTAATCATGGAGGTACAGTAATAGATCACTCTTGACTACTTCAGTATTTTTACCCTTACATATTTATATATAACTTATTTCAGAATTATCTACATAGATGTCTGTTTAAATACTGTTGGAAGTTACATTTTGTAATTCGCCCTATTATATTGAATAATATTTTAGCAAAATAAAAGTCATGTATGTGACCTCAATAGTATGATGATTGTTAACACCATCTATACATATTTGTGTATATACATAAGCATACTTAGTAATGAAAACTTTAAGCTTAGATTAGGGGAAATGTGCACTTAATGACATGCCAACCTTCTTGCAATGTGACTGAGTATTAATGCTATGGCCCCATGTTATTAATTATAAGCCAGACAGTTAAGAACAATGTGAATTCTGTAGGTGAAATGACAAGGATTATGAATAAAATTAGTTCTATTTTCCACAATCAAGGTTTTTCTTTCTCCCTTGCATTGTCAAGATATACTTTTTTTGTTTTGTTTCATTTTGTTTTGTTTTGTTTTACATTAAACTTAGCAGTGGATTAATACCAAAGCCCAATTTAATGCAGGCTTGTATGGGTACTTGAAAATCTGCATTGTCTCTACATCTATGATTCTGCATGACACTGAACACATTTGCAATGGTGCCAGGTCATAAGACATACATAATGAATGCCCAGAGCTAGCCTTCCTCACAGTTCATGTTGAAGATAAGAAATTAAATAAAATTAAGCACATAAATTTTCATTTTTATTTCATATTTAAGAATCAAAATTTGCCAATAAAAATGGTCTAGCCATCAACTTGATCTTGTTGTATATTAAATGGTATTTTCTAAGCAGTTTTTATATTATTTTCCCTTTTCCTAAGGTGTAAGCATTATGTATTAAAGCTTATTGAGTTGTGTTAGAATGAGTTAATGTGCTTTATAAGAGAGGTATTTTAATGACACTGAAAGAGGAGTATAAGCTGAGCAACCTTTTCTGTCTGTGTGTGTTTGGAGATAGTGCAAACTGATCTAGTGCATGTGTCATTTCAAAGACGTGCCAAAGTTCATGTAGAAAACTTCTCTAGAGAAGGCCATATTAAGGCTCTTTATTATGTAGCAAAGCAGGAAAGAAAACAGGAAAAATATTGTGGTCAACTGTATATTGCCTCTGAGGCTTGCAAAACTTCATTTATTTTTTGAAACTCCTAAGCAATTTCCCTTCCTCAAAAGCTACTAGTAAAAGTCGAATGAGATCATGTGGGAAGGAGAATTTAACATTATGAACAAGATATTAATATAATTTTTTGCTAGTATGTTAAAGTCATAAAATTAGAAACACGTTTAATGTTATATTCCCATATTAGATCACATATAAAATATTCCCAATACAGACAGGTTTTCTCACATAATAAGTGACTACTTTTCCAAATCTGTTCATAAAATTACCTCATGCCTATGTTGCTAAAAGTAAGAACCACTAAGATGTCTTATTCCAGTTTACTGCCAAGTGCTTGGGTGTATTCCTAAAATAGACATGTTTATTATCTTATATCATTTTCCTTAACTAGACATATAGATGTGCAATTTAGGTTTTGATTCTACTCTATTTTATTATGCGTGAAACAATTTGGCTGCATATGTGTTGGGTACTATGTTCCTGCAGTGCCAATAGAGGTCAGAAACAGTGTTGGATGCTGTAGAGTTGGAGTTCACAGATGGTTGTGAGCCTCTGTGTGAATTCTAGGAACTTAACATGGGGCTGCTGCAGAAGCAGTGATAGCTCTTAAGCAGTGAACTCCACCCCTTTCTCAGGCTTTGATAGCAAGCTAGTTAATGTTTAGACTTGCCTAGGTTACTAGCGCTAGTAAGAATATTCTAGTTATCTTGGTAAAATAATGCTACCTCACAAAAATATCATCTAAAACTATCCCCTCACTTTGTCTCTGTGTAGTAAAGCTTATTTTAAAGTGAAAACATTTACCGATTCTACCAATTGTAGAAGCCACTTCACTTATTTGAGAAGAAATAATGTGTGGGAGCTTCTGATTTATTTCTCCCTGATTAATATAACATATTATGGAATGTTGTAACTTTATTATTGAATGTTTCTCCATTGTAACAGGTTTTTTGTTCTCAAATTATATTTAGCAAAATTTCATGGCTATTTACACACAATATTGATACCTTGATTTGAGAAACAGACAACTTCTATACATAAAACTTCATTTTATAAAATGTTATTTGGTGCTTCCATTAATTAATTTAGTCTATGTGAACATCAAAAGAAACTAAATAGTTAAGAAAAATCTCTCTTTTAACTTCATAAGTACTTAGTATTGAGTTATAAATCATAAAAAATCTTAATGTAATACATTTCCTTTCTTAGTTCAGCATGATAATTTAATAGTAAAGTAAGTACAATGCACTTTTTATGTTTTCATATATAATGCTTTAACATGAATTTATGAACCCTGGTTTTCATAAATTCAGGCATCAGTCAATAGTTTTAAACTTCAGTTTTTTATACCTTTCCTGTATTGCTAACAACATGTATAAGTGGTTTTAACGTTGGTCACAAATCTATTTGTTAAGTATGTTCTTTACTTACCAAGTCAACTGTTAGTGAAAAAAATACACTGTGTAGAAAAAGAGAATGACTGGAAATCAGAAATAAATGTAAAAACCATGATTACCAATTCCTCTTTTGACAGAACAATATCTTTTGCTATTTAAAGCTGTTAAAATATTTGGGCAGAAAAAATTTCACAAACATTAAAAAGCTGTATTTAAACAAACACTGGATAAAATTGCATAGTAATGAATTCACAAACTAATGTTACTAGATCAATGAAAATTCAATCCTATAGTTCTCTATTTCACTTCCCCTTGATGACAAACTTTAGGAAGATCAGTAAAGCAGTATTTGCTATGTCTTCTGTATTAAAAATCAGACACATTTCTCATAGGTACTGATGTCCTTACAGGGAGATGCTTAAGGGACTGAGAAGTCCTCCCAGTTTTATCTCTCCCTTTAGAACTAGAATCCCTGAGTCTTTGCTCGCTGCTTCAATTATTTACTTCTGGGTCTCAGACAAAATACAGTTAGAAATTTCGAAACTCATTTGAGTCCTATAATATGTTTTGGATTTGAATAAGGAACTGGTTACAACACAAATCTTCTCTTAAATAAGGCATCCCAAAAGCAACCCAGAAAAGAAAGCTCTTTTCATTTCTGGATGTGGCCCTAGACAGGATGTTTCTAAAATTTAAAGCGTACACTTATAGAGTTTATTCTATATATTGTGCTCACAGAAGCCGAGTCATAATTAATATATTAAACTATGTCTCTCATCTAATACCAAGAATGCAACTCAGTATCAGTATCTGAACTTCTAAGCTGTCAGTTCAGGTTCTAAACAAACAATACCACAAAGACATGAACTGAAGGAAACATCCATGCTTTTACAGAATTTAATTAAAATTAGTCTGAATATCATGCCAGGCATCTGGCCATATACTTGTGGTTTTCTGCTAAAACTCAAAAGAGCAAGATTGGAATGCATAACATTTTGTAAAAACACATATAAATGTGTTTTCAGTTTTGAAAAAGAAATGTAAATGTCGCCCATGTTTGCAATACAGCTTTAAACATCTCCAACTGGGAGAGGCCCCATGCCACAGCACTGGGCAGAGTCCTGCACCATTTATTATGAGCAGCAAAATTAGACCTACTGTAATTTGTCAAACTCTATAGGTTATTAAAGCATAAATTCTACATTTACATATCTATTCATTTATATTTATGAATTTTAAAAATTATGTCAAATAACGCACATTCCAGCTGCATTCATGTCTGTAGAGAGGTTTGAATATACAATGATTGATGTAGGATTGAAGAATTTTATAAGCCAAAAGTCATTTTTGTTGATATTTAATTAGATGGTCAATTTTTTACTATTTATCTTCTGAAACAAATTTATTTTCAAATCATATATTAAAGTATAGATAGTCTAATTTCTGTGTATTTTATCAATCAAACAATATTTATAAAGGATATGACATTTGGAAGAACATTTAATATATCAAGTTATGTTATGTTAAATTTCATCATCTGAATCCTATTTAAATTATAGTTCTTGAAAATTCCAAATCCAATAATTCTTGAAAATGTCACTTTATTGCTTTCCTTTAAAATTGTAATGATGCAATTTAGTGGTTCATTAACATAAGGAAATAATATGTAAAACCTAAAGTATCCCATACCAAAAGCAACGTGCGTCTTACACATATTTTTTTTCTGCATATTTTTCATTCACAGCTACTTTATTTATGGACTTTAACTGGTGACAAAAAATGGCTCAAAAAAATATCAGCTCCAAAAAACGGACAAATGTGCAGCAAAGGATCATGAAAACATGCAGTGGTTTCATTAAATTAACAGCAATAAATAGAAAAATGTAACTAACGTATTACCAGTTTGTGCCATAAATTTAGCAGCGTCAGCTTGCTCCTGAGGGACCCTTTTCTCATGGACAGATCGAGGTCGCTGACTTTTAATTGTATGATCTCCCATCATTCCAAATTCTAAAGACAGAATAAAGGTATATGAAAGCCTGCGTGTAGACATTTCTCACACATTATAACACTGTCCCATGCAATATGTTCCTGCCCAGACCTACAAGTTATGGATAAATACACAATTCTCACTTTTCCATGGTGATCTGCTTGGAATATGTCTACACTTAATCTAGGAAACCTGCAATTGTGAACAGCTTTCAAGAAACAATAATAACAGTCAGTAAATAATACAGCCAATGTAAAGTCAACTCAAGTAACAGAATTTAGTTTACTCTTCTGTGAAAATAACCTGAAGCTTTATATCTGAAGAAAAAAATACAACCACGCTGTTGACTATTGTTCCTGAGGGGATCCTGAATGGGTGTCTGCTGCCTATGGCTAAATACTTTTTTACCCCCACAAGATTTCCAGCACCTTCAAAAGGAATGGACAGCTCTTTAATCTGACTTTCTATGGTATGTATTCCGAGAATGGATGATTTTTTTTTCATCCAAAGATGAGGCAGTCTTGGTGTATCTCAGGGCTCACAAAAAATTGGTTGCCTTAGTAATTTTGATTCTGACCTTCCCTGATTTACCTAATTCCTCACCCTCCCTAACTACAGGTAAAGCAATGTTTTCATTTTAAAATTCCATTAAAAAGAGTCTAGGATTTTTGTTATTTAATTACTCTATTATGAAGTTATTTATAAAGGCTGAAATTATCTGTATCTAGCAGATAATGAGAAAGGAAGCATGGGATTTAAAATTTGGTGTAGTGTGTTTTTAAAATACATGCGTTTAAAGAGATTACATGCAGAGGATTTCTGATTAGTCTGTGCTTGCTGAACTGTTAAAGTGAAGTGATCTAGTAAAAACAAAGTCTAACATACTGAACATTTGATAGCTGTAATTCCTAAGAGTTGGGTAGGGAAAGTATAATCCTAGAAAGAATGATATTGTTGTGCTATCTCTTACATGAAGACTCTTACTGATCTCTTGATGCTCAATACTCAAAAGTTGAGAATGAAATTTTGACCAATAGTTTTATTACTTTGTTTTCTCATCAATTTTTAAATGTACTTATGCTAAAAAAATATTTGAAATGTATTTTGAAAGTGTCCATTCTACAAATCCTTACCTATTATGTCAGAAAAATAGACTAACATGTTGTCTGTCCAATCAAAATTCCACACAATTATGTCTCAGAACAAACCAACTATAAGAAAATTCTTTCTAGATAGTTCACTATAGAGTTTATATCCTGATATGTCTGAGTGGCCTCAATGTGTGTCTCTTGTTATCAATTTGTACAATATCAAAGAATAGAAATTGGACATATTTATAAAATATCAATATACTTGAGAAAATAAAATCCATCACCATTTTTTAAATTCCTGTCAACATTCTTTCATTCATCTCTGTGTAAACTGCATGCTATGCAAACCATTTCTAACTGAGCTTATAAGAAGTGTCTAATTACTACTATATTTACTATTTAGAAAATTTTTAACTGTAGTTATTCACTAGTATATATTTAAAACTATTATGCAATTGAAATATCACTGTACCTCCAATAGAAAACAAATATTGGTGACTACATTTTATTCACATTATATACCACCTTTGCACATAAAATTATAATTTAACTTGCATGTTGTGCAAGTTTTAATCACTTTAAATATTTACCTCTGAGTATATCTCTCCCAGTTTAGTTAGGGACTCTAATGTTCACTCTAAAGTAGTTTGACACAATAAGGCAATGGATGAAAGAAAATGTTTATCCCATGGATACAACTTTAAGATATAAAGTAATGATAGAACCAATTTGATGGGAGACCATTCTTAATCTTAGTGGCAGCACGACAGTAATGTGTAATCTGTTGCTCTATCATCTATAGAGCAATGCTAAGGGAGTATGATCCTGATGCTTCAGGTTGTCAGTTCACTACAGGGATAAGCTACAAATAAGCACACTAAATTGCTAATGATTTCTCCAATATAAACATAAGTTAACAGCTATTTTTAAAATAGAATTTAGGCTATTATTTTATATTACTGGCTAAGATATTTCTATATGACAAAATACTTATATTATAAATGATACTTCAATATACAATGTTAGTGACAACATGACACCAATTCTTAGGTCTGTCTGAGTAATGATACCTCATCCTTGGTTGTAACATTTAAGAAATCCATCAAATATTTATACATTTAACTATATAATATACACAAAAGTTTAAAGTAGAAGTGTTGATTATTGTGGTAATATAATTTAGCTAGAGAGTTTTTAAGGATCATAGTTGTTATTTTTTTTGTTTTGTAACAGATCAAATCCAGCTCTCTATCACTGAATTATATCTGAAGCCCAAAATAACAATTAATATATGTTCCTGTTATAGACAAATTACCTATAATATATAAGATATAGCATGATTTCCTTTCTTAAAAGGTAAATAACCACTATAGTGGCATTTAAAAATATTCTAGACATATTTATCCAGATTAAATTTATCATGGAAACTTAAACATACTCTTACCTAACCAAAAGAGTTCCTATGCAATGTATGCATTCTAAGATGTTAGAAAATATGCATCTCTTTTGTCTTAGTTTTAATAAATAGTAAGGTTTCATAGAAAACATTCCATTAGCTTGCAATGCATTATTTTCTAAGCATTTATGTTGCCTTTCCTTTCTTTCATGATGGTATTATCTTTGCTTCTAATAAAAATAGAGGCCAATCCCATCATTCAAATGTAAGCGACAAAGCTGCTGTGCTAATGTGCTTTATGTGGTCAGTATCGCGTGTAGTATTGTGAGTTCTGGATAATATAAAGTCATTGTGAATGGTTGATTGGTTCATAGTCATACAAGTCTGCATTGGCAAATATTATATACTACATTAGTTACACAAGGAAAATAACCAAATAAAAACGATGATCTGCCTTGGCGAAAGCAATGAAAAGCCAGGTGGAAAATCAAATGAAAAAGTAGAGTAATCAGGCATATATGCACATGGTACGTGGCTTATGGAAACAAAGTTATTTCCTTGATCTTTATGTGGATGGCACTGATGAAGCGGTGAGTAAATAGCTATTTATGTAGAAGAGCCAGAATGATTGAAGATGACTTGCAAGTTTTAGGGTTTTCTCCTAATCCTTCACTGTGCTTCTTGCTAAAGGCAGGAGGAGTTCCTGAAAGTTAAGTTATGAAGGAAAGCTTTGGAAGGTCATTGCTCTCAAGTCTCAGGCCGTGACTTGAGTAAGTACACTATCCCTAAGAAACAAATGGACTTCAGCCTTGACTCTGGATCATCCATTACCAGTTATGGGAAGTTTGGAAAGCAAGGGAGACACTAATGCATGATTTACTTTATCAAAAAAGTTAAACTGTGTCTACTCGTTATTTGGCTGTGTGTTTATTTTGATGACGCTAAGGAGCGGGCATTAATACTGTCATTTAATATACAGATTAACGTCATAATTTGCAGACTTTTCATTTGCCTTTGCACCAACAGCAACCTAATCTAGGCCATTATTGCTTCCCACAAAGCCCCAAGAGGACTACCTGTACAAATGGTACTTCTGCTTGCCAGGAATCTAGACCTTTGCTAAGGGTTTCCTCTACTGGAAAGGTCTGCTCCTATAGTGATATCTATACTAAAGCCTGTCTCCAATTTCAGCTTCAGCAATAGCACCAGAAACCACTTTCACATTAAAGTATTAAGGAGTAGTCTTTGTCCTCTTGAAATACCGATTTGCCTAGTACCACCAAAGAATTTGTATTTTATCTGTTATATAGTTAAAGTTTGTATAGTCTATGTCTTATTTTTTCCTATCACATAAAAACTTGTTTTTTTTCACATAACCTTTGCTTGTGAATGGATCCCATGAACCCCTAGCTGTCCTGGAACTGGTTATGTAACAAAGCATAAACTTGAACTCTGTCACCGAACAACATACCTAGCCCACACAACACAACTTTAACACAACTTAAAACAATAAATGGGATTTTCCTTATCAAAATGTAAGCAGGGGAAAATATCAAATACATTGCTTGTTGGCAAGTGAAAAAGTCTATAGTTGCCATAAGAAATTACTAAGGACCAACAGCTATTGAATTTGACATTTAGTTTCAGATTAATTGGAAATAGATGCCACAATAATGTTGCATGCAAATATATTTTCTGCATAATAAAGTTGCAAAATATTGAAATGATAAAGAGAAATGCAGAACACAACTATTAGGATGTAATTTTTGAAATTCAAGGTTGTCTAATTTTTCTAGTTCTTTGTAATATATGCAAACTTTATACTTATATATTCTCATTTCAAAAGCATTTGCTAAGTGCTTATATATCCAAAATTTCATGAAAAGACAGAAGGGGAAAGAGACAACTACTGAAGTCTTCCCAATGCAAAGTGTTCCTAGAAGTAGCATGCATTATCAAAGACTTTAATTTTTAATTATATGAATTACCTAAAATTGCATATAGTGCTTTAACAATACTTCCTATTGTTTATAAGTATTTTATTTCCTAAAGAGGATAAAGAAGAGAATCAATGACTAGAAAATAACTTAAAATGAACCTAAGAGTGAAGTCTGCAAATAAATTAATACACACCATAATATATCTAAATAAAATAAAGCAGCAAAACAAAGCACAAAAAGGAATGAACCAAATGTTATCTGTGCTGCCAGATACTGTCTGAAGGAAACGGACAGGCCTCAGAAGTTATCAGGAAGCTTAGAGCTTTGGCCAGAAGATGCATAGATGCATTGAAGATTACTTTCTTCTATGTCGTCTGTGTTCACTTGTGTGTATTTATGTGTACTATGTGTCTGCACTATCTGCAGAGTCTATGAGAGTGCATTGGATCCCTGGGAACTGTAGCATCAGACAAATGTAGGCTGCGGTACTGGCTGCCTCTCCATCCTATTTCCAGGCCCATCACTGTGAGTAGAGGGGTCCTTTGAAGGCCTTTACTGTGTGCCGCGACTATGAGCAAGGGTCTTCTTGCCTCCTCACAAACACTGTAAGGACTGAGCAGCAACAAGGAGTTCCTCTATAGAAGTCTATTCTCTTTTGTGTGTTTGTTTGTTTTGTATTTTATTTTTTTAAAGACAAGCTTTAATTTGATATTTTCTTAGCTCTTATCTTTGCATACATTATGGCGATATGCCTTTTGTTAGAAATTATAGCTAAATTATTCTCCTGTGATTTTATATTATAGCTCATATAATATGGTACTTTTAAATTTACTGAGCTATTTCTCATTTATTATCCTAACAGTGAGCTGTAGAAAAGTGTGATTTAAAGCAATGTTACTACACAGAGACTTACAGGCAATTTTATAAGCTATTCCACAAAAAAATATTGCATTATTTATGGGAATTATCTAATAAGATGTTCCAAAAATAATTAGTGTATTATTTTATAAACTATCATGCCTTATTGATACAATATTACTAGAAGGTAAATGCTATTCAAATCTAAATTACTATATAAATAATTGTTTGACCAAAACTAAAAGTAAATGTATAAGCTATAGGTAATAAATAAGATACTTTACTTTTTACATATAATATAAATACCTAGACCTTGAGTTTGCAAGTGTGAGTGTTTGCTTTAGTGCCTGAAGGTGAGAGAAGTTTCCTTCTATCTTGGATGTGTTTTTTAGCCTTATTGAATATATTAATGAAGAGATGTGTTTCTGGAGGATCCAGAAATGGTCAAGTAAGTGGTACTGGTCATGTCTCATCACCAACCCTCTATCATGTTTCTATCACTGCCAAATACTATTTTAGCTTAAAGCAGTGTCATTAGCACACAGTTACTCAAAGAAATATCAGGCCCAACTTTCTTGTGAAAATGGTTCTAAGACGTAGAATGTATGGTTTCTAAAATAACCAGGACACTAATTCAGTATTTTCTTAGTCTTGCGGGTCATTTTCAGGGGAAACAACAACAGAACATGGTGAACAATGTTACACTTCTCTAATGCATCAGCTACTCTTGCCCTCAGTTAACATTCAGTCAAGCGGCACTCCTTAAGTGGACATTGTTAGCAAAATCCAATTCTATGTGGCCATCTAAAAATAGTGCACGGTCCCAAAGCAGAGGCTAGCATACTGAAGAAAGCGAAGGCCGCTTTAACTGGCATGCAATAGATGAAGAGACAAAGAAGTGGGTAACTAGGAAACACATCTCACGTCCCAGAACATCATGCCTGGATTTGGTGTGTGTTGTCCATGCTCTCATTATGTTATAAAATTACACTTAGTCTGAATTCTCAGGTTGGGATTAAGTCTCTAAGTGTGTGGACTATTCAGCAAACCAAGAGGCCCAGACCTTTGATCAAGTCTAAGTGATGGTCACGTACTTACACTCAGTTTTCATACATGTGATTTTTTTCAGTACATTATTTGGTTGTTTCAAACATTGTTCATCTAATCGGTATTTTCAGAGTTCTCTTCATCCATTTCTAAGTAATGATGTAATATTTTTATTTTCTGCAAAAGCCTAAGATTTCATAGTTTATACTTAAGTTAATACAGCAAATATACTCTTGTAAGCTTCTCTACTGGGTGATGTTTTTCCAGAATGGAAATGGTTTCCAAAAGTCTTTGAGAATTTCTGATTTTTACTCATTCAATAAACAAAATATATGTATTGATTTTTACCACATATGAGATTCTAAATACTGAAGCTAGGATAGAAAATGAGAAAGATCATTTTATATGTGTGTAAGAGGCTTTGAAATTACCCCTAATCAGATTTATGACTTAAAATATATACATATTAATTTTTCAGGGTAGCCCATCAGAAAAGTAAATTATCAGTGATCATATCTATTCAGAATAACTTTTAATTGATGCTTTAGTTTATAGATTGTTTTGATCTGAAGACCATGTAAATGAATATCTCAAAAATATTATTTGATGTCTTTGTTAAGTGAATATTTAAATTAAAACCCTGGACGTGATATTCATATCTTCACATTTCAATTACCTCTTTTATTCTTCTGACTTTGTACTAGTTTAGTCTCTGTAAACCTCATAAGAAAACATTTTTCCTTCTCATTCCTTATTTTTTTTATAATTTAATTATTTTGTTTCTAAAAAATACACATGGAACAAAGGATATACTTTAATAAAGTTGGGCATAGTGATACAAGTTTGTAATCTCAGTACTTAGGATTTTAGGTCAAGAGAATTACAAGTTTGAGGCCAGCCTAAACTGAATAGTGAGTTTAAGGCATGGTGGGGTTGTGTAGAAAGAACACATCTCAAACAAAAATAAAGGATTCTGCATTCTTAGATATTTGGGAGATTGAGAAAGGCAGATAGGAAATCAAGTCAGATGGGACAAATGAATGATGCTCTGTCTCCCAATGAAAAATAAAGGAAGGCTGTAGCTAACAGCTAGATGGTGGACGGTCTATCTTAGTTCTTGAAGCCATAGGTTCAATACAGGTCTGAAAACAAAATACCATAGCTTGTATCTATTGAAGAAATGATCTGATATATCTGTGAATCTATAACTTTATATGTATGTCATATATATGTATATGTAAATATATAAATATATTTATAACATATATATGTGTGTGCGTGCATGTGTGTGTGCGTGTGTGCATGTGTGTGTGAACTATAAGTAGCGTGTAGCAGAGAAAGGGAAAGCCTGCATTGCCATCTTCTTGATGTATTTGAAGCTTAGGAAAGTTCAGCATCCCTGACTTGGTGAGTGCTTTCACACTGACTCCAGCTCTGTCCCACACTGAGGCACCACTCTTATATTGTTGCTCCCTGTATCTGCTTTTTAAACCCTTTACTGTGCATTTAATCTTGTACCCAAGTATAAACAGAGTGAGAGTTTAAAAAATCATATCTGACCTTCTTATTCTTAATAGCTATGGTGGTTTTAATAGGAATGGACTCTATTGATTCATGTATCTGAATGCTTAGCCATTGGGAGTGCCACAATAAGAGATGATCTTGCTGGAGAAAGTGTTTTCCTGTGCAGGCAGGCTTCGAGGTCTTATACGGTGGAGCCATGACCAGTGTGGTAGACTATCTCCTTTGGCTGCCTGAAGATAAAGATGTAGAACTCTCAGCTCCAGCACCATGTCTGCTTGTGCACTTCCATGTTTCCTACCATGAAGATAATGAACTCAAGCCCTGAAACTGTAATCCAGTCCCAATTAAACATTCCCCTTTATAAGAACTGTGCTTGTCATAGTGTCTTTTCACAGCAATGCAACCTTAATTAAGATAATAGGAAATTTAAAATGATTCTGCTTATTACATGGATTAAAAGGTTAAATCTACTTTTACCATGTATGGGTACCTCGTTATTAAGCTTCCATATGACTTCAGTTCTCTGTCTTTGTAATTTCTTTTAGATTAGTCGGGATTTTGAGCCTGTTTTTTCCCCCTAGAAATTTTAATTTAGATTTTCAAAATCATTAAGAACTATTAAGAATCTGTATGGATAGCACTGATATTAATAATTCCATATTTTGAGATTTTCATCATTTAACATTTGGTTCATTCCTTTTTGTGTTTTGCTTTGCTGCTTTATTTTATTTTTCTTGCCAGAATTTATTGTATTTGCGTCTTTGCCTACAAGATTATTTCTTTAATCACCCTTTCACTGAAATACATTGTTTGAGAAAGTCTACACTCTTCCTCCTACCCTTTCCATTCTCTCAATATCTTTCCTCTCATGCACATTTTGTTTATCAATATACCCATAATAAATACTACACTCACATGCTAGCTAGTCTAGAAGATCTTTATTTTATACAGTCATTTAAAATGTAACAGACTGTGGTTCACTATAGCTGACATGTAACTTTGCTGTTACGCTTTAGTGTTAAAGTGACAACACATTTTTTTAAATTCAATAAGTTGTTTTAAAACCAATGTGTTCCAATGTATTTAAAATACTGACATGTAATAATATATACCCAATTTTTACATTTCAAATGAGATTATAAGTAAGTGGAAAAATGACAGATGAAGTAAGTTTTTAATTATAACCCACAGGAAGACTTTCTCACAACCAAAGAACAGGATCATATTTATTTCTCTTACTTCTTAGTGCTTTATTTTGAATCCTTCTGTTACATTATTAGTTTCTAAACATGCATACATCTTCACTATTTTACTGTCATGGTTAGTGAATGTTACCAATTTCAGTTCCCCAAAGGGTAGCATTTTTATATAATTCTTATGCATTTTGAGATCCATTTGGTAATTTATTTTGAGTTCCATTTCAATATTAGGACTAGAAATATAATACTAAAAATTATTTTTTCCACTAAATTTTTAAAATAATTTTATCCTGATCAGTTTCCAAAGAAATGGTTTCTCATGCTGAAAGCATTTTAAAGATGGTGCAGGGAATTAGACTCGAAACCTCTAACATGTTGAACAAAACCCCTCATTACTAGCCAAAACCCCAGGCCTTGGAATTTTCCTTTTATCCATGTCGATCTGAATCATTGTCAGCATAGGTCTAGGGCATTCAGCAGTATGTTCACTTTAATAACTTTCTATTCCCTCTTTTTTTTTTTTGCCTTTTATGTGTTGTTGAGATTTTAAATACCTCTAGTCTATTTTCATGCCAGCCCCTGGACATTTATTAAGAATTTTCTTTGGGGATATTGAGCTGCTGATTTCTGATTATAAGAGAGTGAGTATACAAATAAAGAAAATCTTTTCTTCTCATTTCATTCTCTGAACTATTCTTGCAATCGAAATTATCTGCACAATCCTTGCAAGAGCAAACGTCTATGCCACTATGGTTGGGTTTGCTTCCACTCATCCAAGAACATCAAGCAAGTGACTTCAGACCGTCTGTCTTAAATAATAAAAGTGAGTTGCCGCTAAGAAACTGTCATGTTCATCTTGAGCCCTTGAGCCTTGGACACCCTTCTGGCTCTCACTTTCCTTATCACACCACCTTTCTTGAAAAGCTCACCTCCCTTGGCTTGTAACGCTGGCAGACTTCTCTTCCTCTTCCATTCCCCTGCTGTAACTGTCACTGCCTAGGTGATTCTTCATCCACAACATGAGGAGCTTACCTTAGGTTGTCCTTCCACATTGCCTCCCTCAGAAATACCACTGAACCCTACACAATCAAATATAGCTTCTTTGACGTTGGTAAGTCCACCACTATCTTCCAGACTAGCCATTGAAGTATCGGCATATTCTGTATGCAAACTTAGTATTTATCAAAGCAAGATGATTATTTCTTTGAGGACAGCTGCTTCGGTTGTATGTTTTAAATTTCTGCTTGAACAAACTTTCAGTTCTCCAAAAAAACACATGATAAAAAAACAAGTAGCAAAGTAAAAATAAGATGAGCAGAGATAGTACAGATAACACGTCATGTTTGTCAAAACATCAGGCTAGACCATTAGTGCATGTATAGAATGGCATTAGATTTAATATGAAAAACTGAAGACATAAAGGGTGTTTTGCCTAAGACAAGAGTAAGAACTGTAAATTAGCCAAAGCTACCTGTCAAAGTCAATAGGGCTCTGGGGATATTTAAGAAAGGGAATAATATTAAGAAATCTTTATGAAGAGTAAGAGAGGGGTGGGAGAAGAGTCTAGAAAATAAAAATAGTAGTTCCTCCCTGAACTTCAAAAAAGATGTTGAAAAAAACAGATACTTCAATATATCCATATTTATGTCTCTCAACACTTTCCATTCTAGTCATATATTACATAAAATCTCCTTATCATTGGGAAGAAAAAAGAAGCAGGGATTAAAGGAACAGTAGGAGAAAGTAAAGAGAAATGCTGCAGAAGCAAAATACAAAGCCACAAGAGAAAATTGAATACAAGAGAAAATTGATGTGGACAGGTAGGATGGCTCTATGTCTGTTCCCAGAAAGAAGCTTCTGTAATTAAGAAGAATTTTAATTTCTAGTTCTCAATTATAGAGCAGTGAAAAGCATTTCTATAAATTGTAAGGCTGAAGCCACGGTGAATATTATAGAGATCTCAAAATGGGTAAGAATTATATAAAAATACTACCCTTCGGGGAACTGAAATTGGTAACATTCACTAACCATGACAGTAAAATAGTGAAGATGTATGCATGTTTAGAAACTAATTAAGTAACATAAAGATTCAAAATAAAGCACAAATGTTCCAAATTTTGCATCAGATATTAACATTCATAATTGGTAACATTAAGAAGTGAGAAAAATAAATACGATCCTGTTCTTTGGTTGTAAGAAAGTCTTCCTGTGGGATATAATTAAAAACTTACTTCATCTGTCCTTTTTCCACTTACTTATAATCTCATTTGAAATGTAGACATTGGGTATATATTATTACATGTCAGTATTTTAAATACAGTTGGAACACATTGGTTTTAAAACAACTTATTGAAGATTTTCCCATTTTCTGATGTCTTCTTCAATTTCCCTCTTCAGAGACCTGAAGTTTTGTTGTATAAATCTTTCACATGTTTGGTTAGCATCACTCCAAGATACTTTATATCATTTGTGGCTATTGTGAAGGGTGTCATTTCCCTAATTTCTTTCTCGGCCTGCTTATCCTTCGCGTATAGGAAGGCTACTGATTTACTTGAGTTGATTTTATAGCCAGCCACTTTGCTGAAGTTGTTTATCAGTTGCAGGAGTTCTCTGGTGGAGGTTTTTGGGTCACTTAAGTATACTATCATATCATCTGCAAATAGTGATAGTTTGACTTCTTCCTTTCTGATTTGTATCCCTTTGACTTCCCTCTGTTGTCGAATTGCTCTAGCTAGTACCTCAAGTACTATATTGAAGAGATATGGCAAGAGGGGACAGCCTTGTCTAGTCCCTGATTTTAGAGGGATTGCTTCAAGTTTTTCTCCATTTACCTTGATGTTGGCTACTTGTCTGCTGTATATTGCTTTTACTATGTTTAGATATGGGCCTTGGATTCCTGTTCTTTCTAAGACCTTTAGCATGAAAGGATGCTGAATTTTGTCAAATGCTTTTTCAGCATCCGACGAGATGACCATGTGGTTTTTTCTTTGAGTTTGTTTATATAGTGGATTACGTTGATGGATTTCCATATATTGAACCATCCCTGCATCCCTGGGATGAGGCCAACTTGATCATGGTGAATGATCGTTTTGATGTGTTCTTGGATTCGGTTGGCAAGTATTTTGTTTAGTATTTTTGCATCGATATTCATAAGAGAAATTGGCCTGTAGTTCTCTTTCTTAGTTGGATCTTTGTGTGGTTTTGGTATTAGGGTAATTGTGGCTTCATAGAATGAGTTGGGTAGTGTTCCTTCTGTTTCTATTTTGTGGAATAGTTTGAAGAGTATCAGTACGTGGGTTGGCAGGACTAATATAGTCAAAATGGCAATCTTGCCCAAAGCAATATACAGATTCAATGCAATCCCCATCAAAATCCCAACTCAGTTCTTCATAGAGCTAGAAAGAGCAATTCTCAAATCCATCTGGAATAACAAAAAACCCAGGATAGCTAAAACTATCATCAACAGCAAAAGAACTTCTGGGGAAATCAATATCCCAGACCTCAAGCAATATTACAGAGCAGTGGTATTAAAATCTGCATGGTATTGGTTCAGTGACAGGGAAGCAGATCAATGGAATAGGATCAAAGACCCAGAATTGAACCCACACATCTATGGCCAATTGATCTTCGACAAAGGAGCTGAAAACATCCAATGGAAAAAAGATAGCCTTTTCAACAGATGGTGCTGGCTCAACTGGAGGTCAACATGCAGAAGAATGAGAATTGATCCACTCTTATCTCCTTGCACTAAACTCAACTCCAAGTGGATCAAGGACCTCCACATAAAACCAGACACACTAAAACTAATAGAAAAGAAACTGGGGAAGACCCTTGAAGACATCGGCTCAGGGGAAAAATTCCTGAACAGAACACCAATTGCTTATACTCTAAGAACAAGAATAGACAAATGGGACCTCATAAAACTACAAAGTTTCTGTAAGGCAAAAGACACTGTCAAAAGGATAAATCAGCAACCAACAAATTGGGAAAAAAATCTTCACCAACCCCACATCCTACAGAGGGCTAATCTCCAATGTATACAAAGAACTCAAGAGGTTAGACCCCAGAAAACCAAATAACCCTATCCAAAAATGGGGTACAGAGCTAAACAGAGACTTTTCACCTGAAGAAATTAGGATGGCTGAGAAACACCTTAAAAAATGTTCAACATCACTAGTCATTAGGGAAATGCAAATTAAAACAACCCTGAGATTTCACCTCACACCAGTCAGAATGGCTAAGATTAAAAACTCAGAAGACATCAGGTGTTGGCGAGGATGTGGAGAAACAGGAACACTCCTCCACTGCTGGTGGGAATGCAAGCTGGTACAACCACTCTGGAAATCATTATGGAGGTTCCTCAGAAAACTGGATGTGATACTTCCGGAGGACCCAGCCATACCACTCCTGGGAATATACCCAGAAGATTCACCAGCATGCAATAAGGATACATGCTCCACTATGTTCATAGCATCCTTATATATAATAGCCAGAAGCTGGAAAGAACCCAGATGTCCCTCAACAGAGGAATGGATACAAAAAATGTGGTATATATACACAATGGAGTACTATTCAGCCATTAGAAACAATGAATTCATGAAATTCTTAGAGAAATGGATGGAGCTGGAGAACGTCATACTAAGTGAGGTGACCCAGTCTCAAAAGAATACCCATGGTATGCAGTCACTGATAAGTGGATATTAGCCTAGAAGCTTGGAACACCAAAGACACAAAATCACATATCAAGTGATGTCTCACAAGAAGAAAGGAGTGGACACTGGTGCTAGAATGGACCAAAACATCATTGTGGGAGAGTACAAGAACAGTAAGGTGGGAGGGGGTGGATGAGGGAGCAGGGGGAGGGAAAATGACATGTGGGACCTTTGGGGGTGGGGAACCAGAAAAAGGGAAATGAATTGTAAATATAGAATATTTACAATAATAAAATGTTTGGTTCCCTGGAACTACCTACGGGAAAAAAACAAACAAACAAAAAAAAAACAAAAAAAAAACCAACTTATTGAATTTAAAAAGTGTGTTGCAACTTTAACACTAAAGAGTAACGGCAAAGTTACATGTCAGCTATAGTGAACCACAGCTGGTTACGTTTTTAAATGACTGTATAAAATAAAGAACTTCTAGACTAGCTAGCATATGGCTGTAGTATTTATTATGGGTATATTGATAAACAAAATGTGTGTGAGAGGAAAGGTATTCAGAGAATTGAAAGGTTACGAGGAAGAGTGTAGGCTGTCTCAAACAATGTATTTCAGTGAAAGGGTGTTTAAAGAAATAATCTTGGAGGCAAAGATGCAAAATCACCATATACAATAAATTCTGGTAAGTCAAATGAAGAATTGATTTTGAGCTCTGGAAATTTGTAAGTAGAAGGCATAAGGTAATGAACAGCATTATTACTCTAGGTAGATAAATCTTTAAATCCTGGATTTGCAGACATTCCTACTTGGTTGGCAACTCCTTTTCCTGTCAACTTTAAACTGACATCTTTTCACGTCAGATAGTTAAACTTGTCAGTGGTTCCTTATTTCCGTCATTCCTACTCCAGTCTGAAGCCCAGGAATCCAACACTTTCCCTCTTGTTTCCACAACTACTATCAACAATACAATCCTTGCCACTATCATTCCCACACAGTTCATTCTGCTTAAAATCCGTTTTCCCATAGCAGGCAAGACAGGCTTTGTTTGTGCGGCTTCTCATATCTAAAGCATACTGCAAACTCTTCGAGCCCCAAAACAAAAACAACAAAAACCATACAAAACCCAAGCTTATTTCAGTTGCTTAAAATGCATGACTCATATGTCTACTGTGTAAATTTTCTAACTTAGAAAATTTATAATCATTGCATGACTTATGATTCTTAATCAAGCTATTCACCTTGAGTGACTCTCCCTGACTACCAAAACAAAGTACCTATTCTCTAATTCTCTAAGTTCCAATCATAAGTCTATGGAACAAACCTTTAAAAAAACCAAAAAGATAGTTTTATCCACCGACATACTAATCTTTGAGATTCATAAGAATAGAAATTTTATTGACTGTGGTATCAGTCAATAAACATATCAACAGCATATCAACAGAAAGAAGGAAAAGAGATGGGGTAAAGGATAGATCATTTTTATTGAACAATGGCACCACCTAATTATACTCACTGTATACATATATTCTATCTATATATATTCAATTCCTTATTCCTTTTCAAATATTTTCTTTTATAATGCCCAAATTAGTACTGAACTCCATAAATTACAGTGTTTCTATACTTACTGTTCAGTAGTAAACTTTTCCAAGTTTCTTCCTTTCTTTCTTAAATAAGATACTTTATTTTAATTATGTAAGTGTATACACACACACACACACACACACACACACACAAAACACACACGCATGGGTATGGTTACCTACAGCTAAGAAAAGAGGACACCATATTGCCTAGAACTGAGATACAGGTGTCTGTGAGGTGCAATGTGTGTGTCAGGCACTAACCAAAGACTTTTTAACACAAGGAGTCAGTGTGAAGTATGCTACATGCCAGTCCATATGAGAAGCTGCCTCAGACTGGGTTTGTCCTTGTTCTGCAGAGGAGCAATTGATGGTATATGAGCAGTTGGACTCACTATTTCTCATAGACTTGGACTTTCCCAGCCTGCTTGATCTTGACAAAGTGAGTTGTTTCCCAGGTTTCATATTTGGCTTTTGGTGTTTGGCATTTATTATCAAAGATGTTGAAGTCTTTGATAATATATTTGATTTTGTCTTAAAATGTGAATGTATTTTATATTCCTTAATTGTACATGCAATGGACCAATCAATGCTCAGAAAAACCCAGTGTTTGGGTTTTTTTTTCTCTCCCTCTTTCCTCAGCAACTATACAAATTCTTTTCATGGTTGTTATCAAATAGCTAAAAACACTTTACCTACAAAATGAAGACCTTATTCAAGCTTAGAATTACAAAGGCATGAGGTGTCACAATGGGGAAAACACATGGAATGGATGTCAGGAGTGTGATGCAGTTGGTTACATGACTTTTGCCATCCTCTCTTCCTCTAGTCACCTAAGATTTTCTGCCATTTCCTATCTCCAAGGCTTGTACAGTGTCCCTAATATCACAACCTGGTGGGGACCAAGTATCCAAACAAATGTGAAACTTGGGGACATTCCACATCATATCTGTTCCATGGACCCTTGCACCCTCAATAGTATTAATAAATGCAACAGTGCTAGAGAGATGGCTCAGTGTTTAAGAGCATTGACTGCTCTTCCAGAGGTCCTGAGTTCAAATCTCAGCAACCACATGGTAGCTCACAACCATCTGTAATGGGAACCAATACCCTCTTCTGGTTTGTCTGAAGACAGCTACAGTGTACTCACATACGTGAAATAAATATATCTTAAAAATAAATTCTAGAGTTCTTTGTATATATTGGATATTAGCCCTTTGTCGGATGTGGGGTTGGTGAAGATCTTTTCCCAATTTGTTGGTTGTTGTTTTGTCTTTCTGACAGTGTCTTTTGCCTTACCGAAACTTTGTAATTTTAAGAGGTCCCATTTGTCAATTCTTGATCTTAGAGCATAAGCTATTGGTGTTCTGTTCAGGAACTTTCCCCCTGGGCCTATGTCCTCCAGGGTCTTCCCAAGTTTCTTTTCTATTAGTTTCAGTGTGTCTGGTTTTACGTGGAGGTCCTTGATCCACTTGGAGTTGATCTTAGTGCAAGGAGATAAGAGTGGGTCAATTCACATTCCTCTGCATGTTGACCTCCAGTTGAACCAGCACCATTTGTTGAAAAGGCTAATTTTTTTCCATTGGATGGTTGTAGCTCCTTTATCAAAAATCAAGTGACCATAACTCTGTGGGTTCATTTCTGGATCTTCAATTCTATTCCATTGATCTACTTGCCTGTCGCTGTACCGATACCATGCAGTTTTTAACACAATTGCTGTGTAGTACTGCTTGAGGTCGGGGATATTGATTCCCCCAGAAGTCCTTTTATTGTTGAGAATAGTTTTAGATATCCTGGGTTTTTTGTTACTCCAAATGAATTTGAGAATTGCTCATTCTAGATCTATGAAGAATTGACTTGGGATTCTGATGGGGATTGCATTGAATCTATAGATTGCTTTTGGCAAGATTTCCATTTTTACTATATTGATTCTGCCAATCCAAGAGCATGAAATATTTTTCCATTTCCTAAGGTCTTCTTCGATTTATTTCTTCAAGGACTTGAAGTTCCTGTCATACAGATCTTTCACTTGTTTGGTTAGAGTCACACCAAAATACTTTATATTGTTTGTGGCTATTGTGAAGGGTGTTATTTCTCTAACTTCTTTCTCAGCCTGCTTGTCCTTTGAGTACAGGAAGGCTACTGATTTGCTTGAGTTGATTTTATAACCAGTCACTTTGCTGAAGTTGTTTATCAGCTGTAGACCCCAAAGAACTAAATAACCCTATTAAAAATGGGGTACAGAGCTAAACAAGGAATTTTTACCAGAAGAAATTTGGATGGCTGAGAAGTACCTTAAGAGATGTTCAACATCAGGGAAATGCAAATCAAAACAACCCTGAGATTCCACCTCACACCAGTCAGAATGGCTAAGATTAAAAACTCAAGAGACAACAGGTGCTGGCGAGGATGTGGAGAAAGAGGAACACTCCTACACTGTTGGTGGGATTGCAAAATGGTAAAACCACTCTGGAAATCAGTTTGGCGGTTCCTCAAAAAATTGGGCATGACACTTCCAGAGGACCCTGTCATACCACTCCTGGGCATATATCGAGAGGATTCCCCTGCATGCAATAAAGACACATGCTCCACTATATTCATAGCAGCCTTATTTATAATAGCCAGAAGCTGGAAAGAACCCAGATGTCCCTCAACGGAGGAATGGATGCAGAAAATGTGGTATATTTATACAATGGAATACTACTCAGCAATTAAAAATAATAAATTCATGCAATTTTTAGGCAAATGGTTGGATCTGGAAAATATCATCCTAAGTGGGTCAACCCAATCACAAAAGAATACACATGAACTGCAGTCACTTATAAGTGGATATTAATGAGCTCAGAAGCTCTGAATACTCAAGGCACAATTAGCTAAGCAAAAGATTCCCAAGAAAAGGGATGGAGAGGACCCTGGTCTGGAAAAGACTAAATCTGGTTTTGTAGGGGAGTACCAGAACAGAGAAATGGTGGGGAGGGGGGTGATTGGGGTAATGGGGGGAGAGTACTTATGGGACATATGGTGAGGGGGGGAACTGGAAAGGGGAAAGCCTTTAGAATGTAAACAAAGAATTTAGAAAATAATAAAAAAAGGAAAAAAATAAATTCTAAAAACAGGTTTTAAAAAATGAATAAATGTAACAGGAAAACAAAACAAATCAAAACACACAAAACACAACACAACACACACACACACACACAATCATTAACAATGAAGACATCTCTCCAATCTGCAGGGCTGATTTCTCTCTACTCTTCTGTTGTTTACTCTTTTCTACATCTTTATTTTTTTTGTCTTTTCCTAGCCATATAACCATATAACTAGCCATATAACTAACTGTTCTGGATATGTTTTTAAACTATACGTATCTTATGTATAGTTAAAAATGGGTACACAGGTTAAATGTAAATCTGAGACTGAGTGCCATGCCTGACCAATCCAGAGAGAGCATCAGATTACCTGGAACCCTGGCTACTGGATTTGCGAGTCCCCTAAAGTCGTTCTTGGGAAATGAAGTCTGGTATATCCTACATGATTAGCACTCAGGCTTGACTGCTGTCAGGTCTCTCCCCAGACCCTCTGAATACCATTGTTTTTATATTGCATCTGCTGATTTTTCCCCATTTTTAAAACATTTTTCAAAATCAAAATAGTTTGTTTCATTTAATTTTGTTGCTTGTAAGGGGTCATCTTATACTGTATGACCACCCGGACTGCCACAGAGTCCCAAAGGACCTTACTCTTAAATTTGCAAGTGGCCTTTTGTGGTAATAAATGTCTTGATTTATGTGTTGTTAGATGATGAAATTATAGATTCAATCTAAACACCTCGATGTTATGCTCTAATGTTTACTTATTCTTGTTTGTTTGCGTTTTATAACTGTTCATACTGCAGTGTAACTGGAATATTTTCCATTCTGGTAGGCATGGCATTTTAGTGCCATTTTCTTCATTAGTTCACCATAATATCATTTCTATTTTATATATGCCAACAGTGGGTTTTAAATAGATTATATGTTGGGTCCAGCATGACACACTAATGCGTGTTATATCTGAAAATTAAAAAAAAACAAGGAAAAATTAATCCAATTGATGTGAAATCCATATGATTAATCGCATATTGACATTAACAAGAAGTTGGACCACAGTTTCTGTAGAATTTAAGTTTTGTCTTTGTTCATTTTGCAACGTTTCTATCTGTAATCTGGATGCACAGACAGTTCATGTTTTTGTGGTGGGTAGATCCAAATATAATTAGTATAGAATGAGGTAGCTGTCTGTTCAGAGACTTTCCATCTCAGCTGTAGGTTGATTCGATGGGTTTTGAAGGTTTTTATTTCATCTATCATGCGGAGGAGACTATGCTAAATTAAGTCTCATGATATGAGGCAATATTAAAATGCTTTACTGGCTTGTGATGTTCATAGTCTATCTTCCCTGTTGTTTCCACCATCGTCAACAGATGCTTTTGTAATTTTGCCTCAACTGGGTATGTCTTCATTGACATGAATGAGATAAATTTACATTTCAAAAAAGCATTTAAAAGTGTGAGCACTGAGCTACCTTAGACTCATTTTGAAAGAAGCTCAGAAATAAATAGACATATAATATATTCCTTATACCTATAAGGATAAATATCCATCTGATATATATATATATATATATATATATATATATTCCTTATACCTATAAGGATAAATATCCTTATAGGTATCTAAGGATATACCTAGCTATCTATACCTACATAGATAGATAGATAGATAGATAGATAGATAGATAGATAGATAATAGTTACTGGGCAGGAATTGGCATTAATCTGGTGTCCTTTGTACTCACAATGGTTTTTAAAGTCTAACTTTAATAAAAGAATATAACTGCCCAAGCAACATTGACTTCTTCTTAGTAAATGGCTGAGAAAGAACTGAACTTCCCAGGACACAAATAATCTGTTAATCACTTAAAAAGGTCACAATTGAATCACATAAGAATTTAATTTTTCTATGTGACAGTACTCAACATTTTGTTCAAAGCCGAAGGTTTCAAAGCACAAGAATTTCCCATTACCCCAAAGCACTAGAATGAGCTCCAAAACAATCCTGGAAAAATATTCTTCCAGATGTTAAAAAAAAAAAAAACAACAAAAGAAAGAAAGAAACACAAGCAAGAAAGTACCACATGATGGTTGGCATTTTAGAATGACCTTTGTGTAGAATAAAATGTCATTTTCCAAAAAGCCAACATTCAAACTTTCCCAGAATCAAATTTGCAAATGAATAGACATTATGAGCTAAAAGGGGAATTATTGCCCTTGATATATTTTCTTTTGCCAACATTACTGAAAGTCAGTAAAGTGCCCAGATTACATCCAACTGCTCCATCCATCTCCACATCCTGTCCACACTGTTAAACCTGACTTGACAACTCTGTAGAATTTTCACAGCTCTGCAATATTTTTTAAAGCTCAAAACCTTCTTTCAAAGTCTTATGTAATACCAAACATTTCTGTTACTGGTATCCAGACTGTCTCACTGAGTTTAGTAATTTCAGCATCCAAATCCGGCCTCTGGTTCTCTGCCTTGACCTTGATGTTGCCCTATGTTTCCACACTGATTCTACATACGCTTACTCTGTTCTTCCTGCAGTGGATGGTCTCAGTACAGGGTGACCAGGCTCATCTGCTCCCACCATGAGACATATCCCACAGTAAGTGATATCATGACACACAGGACAATGTTCCTGTGAAAATGGTCATCCTAAAGGAAACTCACACCTCACAGAGAAGTTAACATTCCCTTCCTTCTGCTCTTAAGAGAGGGCTGTATTGTTCTTTTTGCTTTCGTTTGTCACTGCTGTTGATGGAATGACACAATTTTTTGAGTTTTATCTATTTTTGCATGCATGTGCTGTTGTCAATCTCCTGGATTTGCAAATGTGCAAAGAATCTTCTTAAGAGAAATGTGGAAAATGTGAAGAATGCACGCATCCCCCGCTAATACAATCTAAATTGTTCCAGAGTCTAAATTATTATAAATCTTTAACATGTTGGTGATTTTCCAGTAGTGACTTTTTAAAAGAAAATTTATTTTATTTATTTACATTTCAAATGTTGCACCCCATCCGGGTCCCGCTCCCAGAGTTCTCCAATCCTTTCCCCCTCTGAGAGGGTGCCAGCAACAGCTCTTAAAATGGTAATATTTAACCTAGTCAGTCATTCTCTTGAACATGAATAAAATAATAGAGGTGATAAAATAATATGTATGATTATTTGTTATAGAAGTTTTTTGTACCAACAAATGGCTAGAAAAGCAAGAACTAGTAATAATGAAATTAATTCTGAAAATTTGTTTTCCAGGGTAGTTTAGGAGCTAAGAAAATGCTCTTGCAGTTTTGATCCTACCAAAACATTTCTTAAACTAAAACACAAAGTTTATGGAGGGACCCATGGCTCCAGCTTCATATGTAGCAGAGGATGGCCTTTTCAGACATCAATGAGAGGAGAGGCCTTTGGTCCTGTGAAGGCTGGATGGCCAGTGTAGAGGAATGCCAGGTCAGGAGAGTGAAATGGAGCAGGGTTAGTTAGCAGGGGGAGGGGTGATAGGATAGGGGGTTTTCAGAGGGGTAAGTAGGAAGGGGGATACCATTTGAAATGTAAATAATGCAAATAGCTAATACAAGAAAAATAAATAACAAAAACAAAAGATGAGATTATTAATGTTGTGTATTTATATAATTTAGTTCTTTTAAAGGATTCAAAATGATTATTCATGATGACTATGTATCATTTTAAAACAACTGCAGTTCTGCGCTAATTCTAGAGCATTTCAGTGAGGACGATTGCATTTGGGTTTCCTCGTGGACGCTGAAGGCAGTGGCCAAGTTGTTTTCTTCTATAATTTTGTGAAAAGAAAGGCGCAAACTAGGACGACGGCTGGAGGGAAGGTTAGAACAGAATGTCGAATGTTTGGGGAACGTTTTAACCCAATTCGGAAAACTCATTTACGGTTTGTACATAATCAAAGCACTGCTGTGGAGCGAGGCAACATGGGGCTGGTCTTCTTCCCGTGCTCTCCCGGGTTGGGAAGGCTGTGGATGGAGGTCAGGGATCAGCCCGAAGCAGGCGGACTCTCAAGTAGGACACAGGTTGCCCGCTTGACTGACCAAGCAGAGAGAAGTCTGCTAGGGTTGCAGGTGCTACCAAATTAAGGAAAACCACCAAATTCCGCTCTAAACTACATCCATCTGCAGGCAGATATTCAACTTTTCAGCCCACAAGTAAGTATCACTGTTTAATCCTGATTGAGAGGAAACAGTGGCATTCTATATTATTAAAGGAACGGGCTTTATTGATAATGTGCACATGTGATCTACCAAAAGAATGAGAATACCAGTAACAATAAAAACCAGAGGCTTAATGGGAGACTCTGTCTAAGTACACTAAATGGTTACTTTTTATTGTTAGGAACAATGCTTTATTAAATCACAACATGGTTTCAAATCTACTGTTTGGGTTAGCCACGCAAATATAAAACTTTAGAATTATACACAGACCACAAATGCAGGACATTGAGGACAACCCACTGATTTAAATAAGCTTCTCTCTCTCTCTCTCTCTCTCTCTCTCTCTCTCTCTCTCTCTCTCTCTCTCTGTGTGTGTGTGTGTGTGTGTGTGTGTGTGTGTGTGTGTGTGTAGCGGGTATATGGTATATGTACATGCATTTTTGAGATCCTGTACATTTGGAGGCAAAAGTCCACACTCGGCATCTTTCTCTGCTGCTTTCTGTCATATCTTTCACATTTGATTTAGTTGATAAATAGATCCTAGCCAGTTTTTCTGAAGCTACTGGAAGTATGGTTAAACCTTCAAGAGTTTCCTGAATACCAGTTTGCAGTATTGCATTGTGTCCCTAGGATCATTTTATTTTAGTATGGATCAATTTTTTTTATGCTCATTGTTTAGATTTAACACAGCCGTATCACCATGGTTTATCATCCACAGACATTTCATATGAAATAATTATCCATTTGAATAAGTGAAATAAAAACTACAGGGGGGGGGAAACCTCTTGAGTGTCCATAAGGGAAATTCCCTTTCTCCTTGTCAGCTCTGCTTTCTAAAAGAAAATAAAAACTATTTCTTAAAAGCCTGCATATTTCGATAAAAGGTCGATTAACACCAAGAACACGCAAAGGAGCCCTCATCGTTTGTCTAGAGAAGTGCAGTGTCTGATTATCATTTAGGAAGCTATTTAAATATAGGGGTGGTGCTGCGGTGATTATTTAAAAGGTGAGTGTTAGCAAACTGTTACTGAAAGGGACTGCTACAGCAGAAAGCCCCTGTGAAGGCTCTATCCAGTGCCGTCCTCTTGCTTTGGAAAGCACGGAATTATTTTTCATGCCTCACTCAGTTAAGAAGCAGAAAGTCATGAGGGCCTCGCTGAGGTCCCCTCACTTCCACAGACATCACCGAATACACTAAGTCCTTCTACCACACCCACCAAGTGACACCATCTCTCACAGAACCCTGGACTGTGATTTTTAGGATGATTTTTTTCATGTATGAGTAGCATTCTTCTTACTGTCTGTGACTAGGAAGGCCCACACGTGGTTATCTGACATGAAAGCATTTAGGCACGGGTTAGTCCTGGCTCAGGCCTGAGACATGATTCGTTAGAGATCATATGTTATACTGAAATCGCTACAGGAGAAAGCAACCCTTTTGCAGAGGAATGAGATGCTCTCTATATCTGTCTGTGAGGGTGCCTTGGCTGTAGTCCTTCACTGGAACTTACTATATGTGCCTGCCTCGAAATCTTTTGTAAGGAACACCTAGTGGCCATTTCCCATATGCACATTTCCCATATGAGGATCTAATGCAGACACACTGAATCTGATTCTCTACTTGATGGCCTCTGGGGTGATGCAGGCTTAGCGAGCACCAGGTCACTCATAATGGCATCATGAGAGATAATGAGCCTTATCCATATAAAACTCCATCCAGTGTCTACAATCCTGTTTTCTATATAAGCATTAGAATAATTGGCTGTGCAAATAATCTTTAGATGCATGTAACAAAAAATAGAGGAAATAACAAAACAAAACAAAACAAAACAAAACAAAACAAAACAAAACAAAACAATACATAAAACAAACCTGAGTTGACGTACAGGCTTCAGTCCATGGTGGTACCTTGAACCCTAAAGTTTTATTTGTTGGTTTTACCAGTTTTATTATTTTTTACCTGCTAGAAACCCAAGGCTTTGATTTTTTTCATATCTTTCTATAATGTGACTTTTCAATTTTTTGGGGGGGGATTTGACTTTTTTGAGACAGGGTTTCTCTGTGTAGCCCTGGATGCCCTGGAACTCACTCTGTAGACCAGGCTGGCCTCGAACTCAAAAATCTGCCTGCCTCTGCCTCCCAGAGTGCTGGGATTACAGGTGTGCGCCACCACCGCCCAGCTGCCTTTTCAATTTTATAATTCAAATCTGACTTTCAACTTTCAGGCTGAACATAGGCAAAGTATATCTTATATATCTCACTGTAACATAGCTTTCTGATAAAATTTGTTGATCCATCATGAGGGTTTATTAAATTTTAGTTTCAGGTGGGATAAATAAAAATGGCTTAGTAACCAGTGTGAGGAAGTTATAGGTGCTGACAATATTACAGGGGTTACAGACAGTATGACTAGCCATTTGTATCAAGCTTTAGTTTTTCATTTAACATCAGGTGTAATGCCAGTAGAATTTTCTTGGAAAAATGCTAATCAGATTTTTGTGGGATATTTTTGACTAAAAAGGTTATTAGTTGATTTTAAGTTATAAGAGGTTTAGAGATACAATAATACACAATCATATTTCTTTAATTTTGAGCCTAGGAAATGCTAGAAGTTACAATAGTTCATCATTGGCTTTTCCTAGGTGATTTATTTTATGGTTAGATCACTCATCTTTTTCATAAGCTCAAGTGAGGAAGGAAATACATAGGGGTGCCCAACTTTGAGTATTCGATGTCTGCATATACATCAAAGTTCATCAGAAAGAGGAGACTACTATTCCTTTGCCACCCACATATGTAGAGGAATTCGATCAAAATTAGAGACATTGTGCCTTGATATTAGCATATTTAGAAATTGTGTTATAGGCAGGTCCAATGTTAGCATGCTATTCAATCCATCAGTCTCACAGGGCTAAGATCACAGTAGTTGGGGTTGGGGGAAATTATTTGCTCATCATCCCATGATAGAATGATATAATTTTATTTGTGTAAATATAATGGTCTCCTTTCAGTTTTATACCAAGTTTTATATAGAGTTAGTCTCTCTCCAAGACCTAATTTACTTGAATTTTTTTTTTTGCTTTTCCCTTGGTTCTTTCAACACAATTAGTTATATAGGGCACAACTTTGGTGGTAAAATGTGAATAAGAAATTTCTTTTCTGTAACGCTATTGTCTAGAACTTTTATCTATGATTATTTAATTAATTAAGGGAAACTAGTTTCTTTCTTTTTCTTTTTCTTTTTTCTTTTTCTTTTCTTTTCTTTCTTTTTTTTTTTGCATAACGCTAGGGAAATGTGTAGATAATACCCTTTGTGTAGTGGTTCATAATGACAAAAACAAACAATCTCCAGTCTACTGAAGAGATGACATGTTGTTTTGTGTTTAATGAAAGATAAATTAAAGTCATTTGACATTGCCATATGCTAACAGTCATTTCCTGAGCAGAAAGAACATTATCACAGATGGCTTGATAGATTGTCCTAAAAGGTTGCAGGGAATAAGCCCTCCATTCTTATTATAGCTGTTGGTGTGACAGGAGACACAATCTTCAGTGAGTTAGATAGTTGGGCAATTGTGACCACATCTACCATTTTGATTCAGAGTTATACAATATAAACAGCATCCCTTTACCTAAATAAACATTTTAAATAAACATTTTAACATAAACATAAAAAGTGTGTAGTAAGATATTTTGTATATCCCTGAAATCTAGACGATAGATCTTACTCTTGCTAATAATCGTGTATGGATAGGAAGCCATTCAGACTTTTGGTCACACCAATTATAATAAAAAGATTCTTAAAATACAGTTATATATTGAGAGCAAGATGTTCTTGCTCATGTTAACTGGCTGATATATAACAATTACTTATTTTCTAATCAGGCTACTCCTAAATCCCCCAGAATATTGTGCCTGTTTATTCTAAACCCCCTTCCCAAACATTGAGCATTGCTTTTAGTCTATAAACTCATCCTTAAAAGAGATATCATCTGTACTTTACAACAGTCTAAGTAATTTCCTTGTCCTTTTGTATTTTCACATGCCAAATATCAGTCATCACAACCTCCCCCAACCATCTTTAAATATAATAACTTTCTATTATACTTGATATACTTATATATATTTATGAGGACAAAATATGTTGATCTGTGTATATAATGTATAATGAATGACCTACTTACATGAATTAGTATACATGCTACATTAAACTTATTTTAAAAAGAAAATCATTTAATTGAATTTTTATGTATATGAGTGTTTTACCCATGTGTTTAGGTCCACTATGTGCGTGCAGTACCTGTTAGTGTCAGAAGAGAATGTTGAACACCCCGGAATTGGGATTACAGTTGGGAACCACTATGTGAGTGCTGGGAACCAAAAAACATTTATGCAAAAGCTCTTATAACCACTGAGCCATTTCTGCAGCCCCAATTTAAACTTTTCAAACTTCTTTATCCTAAGCATTCACAAGCATCTCTTCTATTCAGAGTGACAATGTTGAGTATACTTACTCTGCTGTACTACTGGGCATAGAAACCTATTCTTCCCAGTAACTAATTTCTCTCTTTGCTATTATTCTGTATGTTCAGTATTTTTTAAAATGGTGCCAGAAATAAGTTTTTGTGCAAAGCAGGTACTTAGGACTTTTGTTCTAACATAGTGGAGCTTGAGTGTCAACTTGACTCTCTCACAAGGAGAACTCAATTGGTAGAATATGTCTAGATGTCATTGCATAATTCTCCCCAAAGATATTATCATGGAAACACGCAGACTGAAAGAAGATCTGCCCTGAAAGAGATGGTAAAGTCCATCTAGTCCATCTGAAAAAAACGGAGAAAAGGAAGGGACCTTTTTGAATCCTTTAAAAATTGGGACACTCGTCTTCTAGATACTTGACCTCTAGCTTCACTGGCTTTGAGCAAAATGAGTGAAACCAGAGCACTGTCCCCAATAATCAGCCCTTGGAATTCAGAAAGGTACACAGAGCCTGCTGTTCTGCTTTTCCACCTGAATATGTCATATTTCTTCCTCCTCCAGTATCACATAAGGACATTCCTGTTTTTGTTTATTTGTTTGTTTGTTTTTGTTTTTATTAAAATCTTAATGCTTTGATTTTACCAATGAAGACTCTGTAGCCACATGCTGGGATGAAAGCCTTCTAGCTCACAGAGGCAGAGAAACGACACAGCCAACCTTCCTCTCCAGTCCACACCCCAGCATCAATGCCCCCCACCCTTGAGCAGGCTCAAAATATTTCCTTCAAACTTAATCCTCTCTTCTACTTCCTGTGCTCCTACATATCCATCCTCCTGGTTTCTCTCTTTGCCTCATTTTATTTTTTCTTAATAATAATTTTATGTTCACTTTCTGCCTACTGGTTATTTGTTCCACCTCTTGACCTATGGCTGACTTTAATCCTGCTTACAATATTCAACCAGGAAGGTCTTGTATTAAAGATGTGCCCTAAGGCTGACCCACACCAACTCAAAACAGGTTTTTCCAGTAACTAACACAATCTCTGATTGTTCATAGTGTGATAAAATATCCTGTAACACCTTTCCACAAGATCCCCTCCATTCTTCATTGTCTCAGGTTCATTTTTCTCTGGAGAATACTGACCAATGCTAGTGTTTCTATGCATATTTTTGGATTAGAAAAGCACAATAAGAAATATTGGTAAACAATGAAATTATGTTCATCTCTGTTATTTTCTATAGTCCTTTGCCAAAGTCTAAACACACTCATAACACTACCTGTCCATCAAATTAGAAGAAACATTGCTTGGGTTTCTGCTATGCATCTTACTCTGGTTAATATGGGTTAAAGATTAAATTCCAACTCTGACTTCACAGTCCCTCTGGGAGATACATGTTGTGGCTGTTGGTGAGTGTGGCTTGGGGACAAAGAGATATATTGATTTTCAGCTATTGAGATTTTTGTTTGTTGGTTGCTTGGTATATTTATAATCTCTAATTTCACAAACCATATATTAGAAATCATTTTCCCTAGATAGAAGAATGTCTACAGTATTAGGTGTATTGAGATGTATCCCTAGCAGGGAGACATTTTTATCTTTACTGGCTAGATCATCAGGTGATGATTTTGATAATTTAGCTTTAAATTCCAAGTGTGACATCAACTATTCAATGCCTATCTGTATTTCATTTCCTGTACCCTCTTTCTCCCTCAGACTTGCAAAAAGGAACACAGGATTATGTGATGGAAACCTAGGTAGGTACTTGATGCGGCCACCGTTAGTGCTGTGCTCTTAATGGCAGAACAAGCATTGGGAAAGTTACAGGAAACTTAGAAAAAGACTAGACTCTTGGATAAATAAAACTGTGTTCAAAATTTGTTGCTGTAAGTATTATTTCAAAATTGGCATTTTTAAAAAAATAATTCTGTTAATTATCTTTATAAAAATATAAATCATAATGTTATCCTGAGGGATTGGAGAGAGAAGAGAGAGAGAGAGAGAGAGAGAGAGAGAGAGAGAGAGAGAGAGAGAGAGAGAATGAATGAGAGAGAGAATGAGAGAGACAGAGACAGAGAGTTAAGAAAAAACATTTGCACACCATTTTGACAATTTCTGAGCATGGTCTCAAGGTCATTGGTTTTTGTATGTGTTCTCCTTTATAGAATATGTCAGGGGGTGGAAGATAGTCAAACCCATATGAAAGTCTTTAGTTCTTTATAGCGTGTTTTTAAATCGCTATACAAGCATCAGATGTCAGTTCAATATCTGATTTCAGCTCAGTTTTCAAGAATTACCTGTACATGAACCTTGACCACTTAATTCATCTTTTAAACACAATATACACACTCATTTTCTCTCTCTCTCTCTCTCTCTCTCTCTCTCTCTCTCTCTCTCTCTCTCTCTCTCTCTCTCTCACACACACACACACACACACACACAGATAGACAAGTTGTATTCTTATACCTACATTTTAATTCTCTCTAATGATGCTGCTATAAAAATATCAGCTGTTTCCTTTGTCATTTGCCCTCTGCTTTATAAATTTGAATTAAGTAATATTTCTTTAATTTTACTTTTATGACCTCTCTATTCATTGGATTTGGCCATATTTATAGTATCAGACATGAATTCCCTTATATTTTAAATAATAAATCAGACACTTTATTTAAAATTTAATATCTGAAATTGTTTTTTTTTCTTTTCTTGATAGCTAGTAGAGAACAGGTTTTTTGTTTTTTGGGGTTTTTTGTTGTTGTTGTTAAAACAACTATTTAAGAACACACACATGTAAGAGGTTAAGTGTTATGGCTTGCTCCTGTAATCACGGCACTTGGGTGATGGAGTCAGGGAGATTATTGTTAGTAAAATCACAAGACCTTATCTAAAAATGAAAAAGAAAAAAAAAACACAGACAAATGTATAACAATTTAAAAGAAAAATGACATCTTGTAAATTCCCAGCCACTAGGTAGATCAAGGCATTCGGATTCTACTGATAGGTGATAGGTCTTGATAATTTGGGTTTTAATAAATTATTTACAGTTTTTTTTTTTTTACTTATCTTGAAATGCTACTCTGAGTAGTTGGCATCGGTGCAATACAGCAGTATTTACCAATGTCAAGTTTTAAGAATCACACAATTCTCATATGCTCAGGTCACACCTACAAAATGTCTTTACATGAAACGTTTAGTCTCTGTCTTCATATTCAAGAAATGTGCCAAAATATTCCTCCTTCTCACACAGAGAAAGCAGATCTGTGGTGTGATAAGGAGGCCGAGCTGTTCAAGCCCAATTCCTCTGTTAGTCTTTCCCAAACTTACAAATCTCCTTTTAAGCACTGCAAAGCTTTTCAAACCCCTGAATGCTAAATATGCACTTACTAAATGTGTAAAAATAAGATCAAGAAGATTCACAGTACAGAAGACCTCAGAGCTCCAGCCACCATGACCTCTTTGAACGTTTTCCATTGAAAATGTAGATGTCTGTCTACACAACGCTGAACTGGAGAAAAATCAGTCTCAGCAGATACAGCATCAGGGGCAATGTGTTGAAGCACAAGGAAGATTATGTCAAAAAATTATGTCATCTGGGAAACATGATTGTTTTAATGATTTAGAGCAGAGTACCTTCTGGAATTTTGGTCTTTGTGCTTAAAAATGTGCTTAACATCATTTTATGTTTTCTACCAAAATTCTTTACCAATGTATACATTTTGATTTTGAGGCCATTTGAGTTTTAAGTTTTTTTCAACAATCCTTTCTAATTTAAAAGATGCATATAGTTATTACAATATGAAAATGAAATCCTGTCTGATTATTCACACCAAACATTGAAATAATATGTTAATTCACACAGCAAGTGGATTAATAGTTATTTGAAGTAAGGAATTAAGCTTGTATCTTAACTCACACAACTTGAAGTGAAATGTTTATGTCAAATTACTGGGGCACACCACATGCTCCTTAGACATTTAAATTTCTGAGATGAGAACAAGTTCGTGTTTTGATGGAGCTATCTAAGTAATTACTTCATCTGCATTTCACAGGCCATTAATGCAATTTTTTCATACCAACCACTCCATCTGTGTATACAACATGAGTTCATAAGGCAATTATCTGCTCTCTAATATGCCCCTTTGGGCAAAGGAAGCAGATAAAGGAACCTCTTGCAACCATTTGGGAGCTCATTCTGTAACTGTCACCATTTGGGGGTCATCTGTCTTTTATCTTCTCAAGTTTTCTCTACCTATGGAGGCATAGCTTAGCAACAAATTAGAGGCAAAACTTTGTCACCAACTTAGTGAGGGAGTCTTTTCTCTAGAAGAGTCATCCTGGAAATTCAACAAGTATAGCTGAAAAAAAAACTGTTAAGCAGAAAATGGGTGGCCCAAATAACTACCCACAAAGTTAGCAGGAAGGCATACTTCACTTCATAGAAATATATGTTCCTAGTTGGAAAGATTTTTTAGCCTCTCCTTCAAGAAACACCACCTGCTAAGCAAATGATTTTGAAATAAGTTATGTTTGACTCTGTGGGTAGAGCAAATGAAGAAGAAATGGATTTCAGAAAGAAAAACATTCCATGGTTTCACATGGAAAGACATCTACAATTTGTGAAGAACTTTTTCAGAACTACCTTTATATTTGAATGTTTTATTTTATATGACATCATTTAAATTAAATCCTATGTTATTTAAACATATATTCAGTATGCCCACTTAAGATCCGTGATGTTTGTCCATTGAACTTCTGCAGTTATCCATCTAGATAAGGGACAGATCATGGATGCAGGGAGACATAAGCAAATTTAAACAGAGATAGGATGAGAATTTATCTTAAAAATTCAAAGTTGATTCCCAGGTTCTTGGTATTAACTAAGACTATGCATGGACACAAATAATTAAATATTCTCAGCTTAATCCTCAGCTTAAACTTGGAAGCAATTTAAGATCTATTAAACTCATAATTAAGCAAAAAATTTCATTCCACACTAGAATAGTATTTCTGTCTATGTGATGTTGCTACTGGTTTCTTTCCTCCCCTATGAATCCCTAATTCACACACAGAAACACAGACAGAGACACAGACAACCACATGCATGCACACAATTCATAGCTCTAAAATATGTAGAATCACACTGAACAATAAAAATCTAGTTGTTCTGGAGACAGATTTCCTATTTGCCTTTGTCGGAATATATATATAATATTATTGCTCCAAATGCTAAAAATAATGTTTCATGTGTATAACCCCTTTTTTATTTGACTTTAAAAATACATACCTTGAACATCGTCTCATTTTAGCAAGCTTTAATGTTGTACTGTCAATTTCATTTCCAGTATAATGAAATTTATTAAAAAATATCCTGTGCTTATTTAAGTAATGGAACCAGCTCAACATGCCAGCTGCCATATTCCACTCACACAATGACAGTAAATAACTATTTTTCCGGGGCGATAAAAGGGTCCTATTTCCTCTGTCATTCCAAGCAATAACAGACTATTTCTCTTTTTTCTGATAAACTGACAGTCTAGGATGTATAGCTTTTATTTTCTTTTGTTTTCTATACAGGAAATGATGGTGGGTTTTACATTCCACCATTACTAAAATTCCAGAGAATACCCTAAAGTGAAATTATACCAAACGTCCCCAGTTCATACAACTCCTTAAAAGAGAGGCAGTGAGTCCTCTCTGTGGATTAAAAAGTGGGATTGGCATTTGCCCTCTAGACCTTACCTAGTGCATTAATCCCCATATGGATGGACTGCTATGCTCATGACCCCCTCTCTGTCTCTGTCTCTGTCTCTGTCTCTGTCTCTGTCTCTCTCTCTCTCTCTCTCTCTCTCTGTCTCTCTCTCTCTCTCTCTCTCTCTCACAAACACACACACACACACACACACACACACACACACACACACTACATAAACAGTAAAATTATCCTTAAAGAGCTCTGAAGAATAAATCTGACACAAGCATAACAGAAACACTCGAGACAAACTTCCTTTCCATTACCAGTAAGCTCCAGCGGGAGGACACAGAAGAAAACCTGTAGACTTGATATTTCATGAGCAAAAAAAGCTACAACTCTTTCATCCTTGTTTATTCCATCCCAAAAAATATCTTTTACTTGATGCTATTTTATTCATTTTTTTTTTTTTTGCAATGGGCTTTTCCAGGAAAATGTTGCTATTCTGTGTAAGTTTTCCAATGTATTCTGTGGCTGAGTTTTGTTTTGTTTTTTTAAATGCTATTTAACAACAATGCTATTTGTTGAAATCTCTGTTTTCACAGCTATACATTCTTGGATTATACTGTTTGGCTGGTATGTAAGGAATACTCAGTCCATGCTAACTGTTTGTATAGCACAGATGAGTAGCTATAGGCATGCGTAAAATAAGCTTTCTAGAGCTATATTTTTCAGGAGTTGAGGGGAATGAACAGGTAACGGTTTTGATTTGCAACGAAATGAAAATAAGTAGAGGATCAAGTTTAACAGCAGAGTCTTGGTTAATTCAGATGACTGGCTTAAGCAATAGTCCCCAATGGAGGAGTTAAAGGACTGAAGGAACTGAAGGGGTTTGTAACCCCATAGGAAGAACAACAATATCAACCAACAGGACTCAGCAAAGCTCTTAGGGAATAAACCACCAACCAAGGAGTACACATGGAGGGATCTGTGGCTCCAACTGCATATGTAGCAGAAGATAGCCTTGTCGGGCATCAATGGGAGGAGAGCACCTTGGTGCTGTGGAGGCTCGATGCCCCAGGGTAGGGGAATTCAACATCATTGAGACGGGAGTGGGTGGGTGAGTGGGGGAACACCCCTACAGAAGGAGGTGGAGGGACAGGGGGTTTCTAGGGGGGGAACCAGGAAAGGGGATAAGAATTGAAATGTTAATAATGAAAATATTCAATTAAAAAATAACAAAAAACAGATACAAAGGAATGAAAATAATGAGTCATATAAAACTCATGAGTACATGGAGAGATGAGAGATGCTTTCTAGGTACCTAGTGCTGATAGAATAGAAATTATTACCAAAGCAGAAAATTGCTAGTCTTAAGTAGAATGTTCGACTTTATTTATTTATTTATTTATTTATTTATTTATTTATTTATTTATATTTTTTAGGGATTTCAAGCAAAGGCCAAGTAGAACAGCATATGACTTGAGACAAGAGCACTGTAAAACTCTCCACAGCTGCACCTATCATCTCAGAAGCTCTTACGTGCATAGAGCATTTTATGTGTCACATGTGGCTTCTGGTCATGCTGTGTGCAGCTGACACAAGACACTTTCAAGGTTCTCTTCTGGAACATCGTCCATGTCTTCCTGGTCTTCACTCTTCAGGACTCTACCTGCTAAAAGCATGCTTCAGCTGTAGGACCTCTACCCACTTTCTCTTTCTCGGCTTCACTGCACACATTCTGGACTCGATCTTCTGTGCACACCCGTGCCTGCATCACCTTCGGCCTCCTTCTCTTCTACAGAAGACGAAGTTTCTCAGCAAATCACTTTACAACTTCCCAGGACTGTTACAGAAGCAGCATTTATAGGAATTCAAGATCATGTAAATACTTTGTTTCTCTGTGCTCTTAAAAGACCTCTTCACTCTTCTATTGATTAGTAAGGATTTTGCCAATCTCCTGCACAACAGCCAGCAAGACTCAGGCAGCAATTCTAAAAGGTCATTTAATCGTGCATTTAAGTACCCTAATAAGGTCTCAGATAATTTTATTTCTATTTTTCATTAATTGTAAGTCCTCCAGGAAAAGTAATTTAAATAAGACTGGTTAGAAAACTTTTCTTCCACCAACATTTCAACCAAAAACTTCACAGATACATGTCATTTACCATGCTGCCATAAATGATTTGCGTTTTCTTTTTCTTTTCTTTTTTTTTTTTGCTTTTGTTTTTTTTATTGGATATATTCTATATTTACAATTCATTTCCCTTTTTCTGGTTCCCCAGCCCCCAAAGGTCCCACATGCCCTTTTCCCTCCCCCTGATCCCTCTTCCACCCCTTCCCTCTTCCCTGTTCTTGTATTCCCCTACACTGATGCTTTGATCCTTTCCAGCACCAGTGTCCACTCCTTTCTTCTTGTCAGACATCATTTGGTATGTGAACTGTGTCTTTGGTGTCCCAAGATTCTAGGCTAATATCCACTTATCAGTGACTGTATACCATGGGTATTCTTTTGAGACTGGGTTACCTCACTTAGTATGATGTGCTCCAGCTCCATCCATTTCTCTAAGAATTTCATGAATTCATTGTTTCTAATGGCTGAATAGTACTCTATTGTGTATATATACCACATTTTCTGTATCCATTCCTCCGTTGAGGGACATCCGGGTTCTTTCCAGCTTCTGGCTATTATAAACAAGGCTGCTATGAACATAGTTGAGCATGTATCCTTATTGCATGCTGGGGAATCTTCTGGGTATATTCTCAGGAGTGGTATGGCTGGGTCCTCTGGAAGTATCATGTCCATTTTTCTGAGGAACCACCAGACTGATTTCCAGAGTGGTTGTACCAGCTTGCAGTCCCACCAGCAGTGGAGGAGTGTTCCTCTTTCTCCACATCCTCGCCAACACCTGATGTCTTCGGAGTTTTTAATCTTAGCCATTCTGACTGGTGTGAGGTTTTGTTTTTGTTTTTGTTTTGTTGTTGTTGTTGTTTGTATGTTTTTTTTTCCAGACAGGGTTTCTCTGTATATAGCCTTGGCTGTCCTGGAACTCATTTTATAGACCAGGCTGGCCTCGAACTCAGAAATCTGACTGCCTTTGCCTCCCAAGTGCTGGGACTAAAGGCATGCACCACCACTTCCTGGCTGACGATTTGCATTTTCAATGCCACTGGTTTTCATTCCATTTGGAGCTTATGGTTTTATTCCAGGAACATGGCCCCTTCTCTTCTGCTTTCAAGTTAGCTCATATCCTTCTATGTTACCAGCTAAACTGTCCATCTCCAGTTATGATGGTACTAACTACTTTTATACCACAGTGAGGGAATACGTGACAGAAACAACTTAAGGGACAATAAATTTATAGATCCCATTTTATCAGCAAAGCGTGTCAGGAAGACGTGAAGGGGAGGCAGCTGTGCACAGGGAAGCAGACATGGAAAGAAGCAGTTCCTCACAGTGCACTGCAGGGGGCAGTGCTAAAGACCAGGACCAGGAGTGGGCATTGCGTCCAAGGGACCGAACTTCCTTTTTGCCAAGCCCTTTCTTTTAAAGCTTCCAAATCCTTCAAAATAGTGGCACAAGTATGGGAGGGACCATTAAACACATGAACGCATGGGGGGACATTTCACAGTCAAACCATAATAATACTACTGTTCCTAAAAACTAACTTAAAGGCAGTCTGTGGTACGTTTTTGCTCAATGGAGTCTTATTTTAGATTCAAAACTAGTATCATCTAGTGATTTCTACTGTGTTTCAAAAACTCAGCTTTCCTCTCTTCATTACTTATTTTCAGGGTTTCCATTCCCCCTGTATTATAATATTTTACTAATATCTCATAACTCAAACTAAGACGAAAAATACTATGTATAGATTTATAGACTTTAAAGTATCTAATATGCTAATTTAATTTAATATATAAAGACACTAAATATATTAGACATTTAATTCAGTTTAATAAAATATCTTCCCTTGATTTACAAAGCATTGAAATGAGTCTAAAGTCCCTATAAAGGAGGCTCTAATATAGCTATGAAGATGTCCTTTTTTAGAAAACTTAGGGGAATTGAAGCCTTTATTCAATTTGAAGACACTCCAATGGATTTCTTTCACCTGTGGAAATAAGCATAAAATGTTCTGTTTTGTCATGGCAGACGAATTCACTAAGGATAAATCGGATGTCATGTGTACCATTCTCAAGTGACTGTACTTACCTGGAAGGAAACCTTTGCCAGCATTTCATTCTCTGATTCTGTAGCCAAATTGATGCCTGAGAATGTCAAAACCATGGTTTGCTTTTGGACATTCACAAATGTTCTCTCAATAGATGGTGGACAAAATGAAGAATAAATACACTGAGATATTAATGAACTAAGTACTTTTTTGAATTTTCTCGAGGAAGAAAATGCTAAATCCTAAACTGCCTTCAAAAGAAATTTCAAATATTATTATTTATATAAACTTCTGAAAATCACATTTAGAGCCTCAGAGCAATGTCATTAATATTTATTATCTCCATTGAAATGCAGCCATGCTTTAGTCTGGAAGGATTAGTTCTAGTTACATCACGCAATACTGAAATATTTTTATGCTGGATTCCCTTGAATAAAATGGCATAGTATATACATATAACATATGTGCAGTGCTTGTATACTCTAGGTTATTCGTACTACCTAAAATACTATAGGTCCTAGGTATGTATTTATTACTCTTTAGGAAATAAAGAGAAGAAAGGCCAGATATACATGTCAAATGCAAATGTGTTTTCTAAACCTTTTATATTTTAAGCTGTTTGAACCCACAAATGTAGGACCTACTGATGTGAATGTTTGGGTGTATATATGAAGTTGTGAAACAGTGAGAATTATACTCTATAATTTAAAATTAATTATATCAATATTATTAAGAAGCCATTGTACTGATGAACCAATGGAAATTATAAATTAAACTTTTTATATATTGATATGTACATGCGCATTCTTGTCTCTGTGTCTACCATCTTGTTTTTCCATTTGACTTTTCTACACTTCTAGAGGCACTGTGGTCCTTTTCCTTTAGGCACCAGGCATATTTATCTAACATCACTGGCCAAAACATGGGATGCTTTTAAATAACAGCATTCATACTGGAACTATTATGAGTTAACAAATATATTAAATGATAATGATACTTATACATTCATGGAGGTAGTAAGAAGATATATTTCTCTAATTATTCATTCAAAAGCCACTCAGAAAAAGATACTAAGACAAGTGGACCATTAACTATCAAGTATCAATCTTCATGACATGTAAGAGGCAGGCAACATCTCTGTAACAAAATTTATATTTTATGCATATTATTAAGATATAAATAAGTGTTTGTTTGAAAGTATTAGTAGTGACTAATTCCATACAATATGATTAGGGATGATTTTAATTTTAATTATTTGTTTTATCTAGCTTTTTAAGCACAGAATTTGTTCAGATGTTTATTTTAAAAAACTCTAAAAAATTGCCTTTCAATATGATGATATTCTGGTTGTAGAAGATTTTATTCTACTATTACTCATTTGAAAATGATGTATGATTAAGTCTAATTACAATTGTGGAAAGTTACTAATGAATAAAAACAAAGAAGGAACATATATACAAACACACACACATGACAGAAAGTCTTTCTTTCTGATTGCTAGAGGTGCTACTTTTAATTTCTGGGCACTGAAATGACTGGCAGCATTATTTAAGGTCATTACTGCCACTATACACTGGTTAGAATAGAAATGCATGAAGAGTTACATTAAAGAAGTTTGGCCTCTGTCAGGCAATGGTGGTACACGCCTTTAATCCCAGCACTTGGGAGGCAGAGGCAGGCAGATTTCTGAGTTCAAGTCCAGCCTGGTCTACAGAGTGAGTTCCAGGACACCCAGAGCTATACAGAGAAACCCTGCCCCCCCCCAAAAAAAAGTTTGGCTTCTTGATAGAGAATATTTCAATCTGGGTCTATAGACATGACATCCAATAGGATGTGGTAAATAAATACCCCCCAAATGCCCATCAGCCGTCATACCAGGATGATCTTTAAGAATTAGACAACAGTGGAGATTCGGAGGCATTGCGTCTGGAATGTGCGATGAAAACACAGCCTCTGTTACTGAGGATTACAGTACTGAGACTGAGCCTCAGGATGGGCAGTGCTGCTAGTTAGCAGCCCGCTATGCACTTCATTGGGATGAGCTGTTAGTGGTTTTCTGACTCACAGTTCACCAAGCATTCTAATTCATTAAACAGTCACAAAGCCTTTTCCTGCATTTATGAGGTGCAAGCTTCTACTTATGTAGAACTCTTCTTGTGTGTGTGTGTATATGTGTGTGTGTATTCACATGACAATAATTTTGTAATCGCATCTTTCTTGTTTTTTGTTGTCGCTGTTTTGTTTCTATTTATTTGATCTCACTAAATCTTCTTTCCATTCGCCTATCTATCATCCCATGCTTTCATAGCCTTAGGCCAGGATTCTGATGGCAGATTTGAACTATTTCTTTTCTGTAATCTTTGGCCAGGCTCTGTCACATTGATCCCACCGTTTGTCTATTCTGAAGGCCACAGCGCATCCCTGCAATCCTTATATTACAAAATCTGAAGGCTGTCTTACTAAAACTCCAGAACATCTGAAAAAAAAAAAACCTTCTTCTTCCATTCTTCCTCGCTCCATCTTTCAGGAACATTGCACCCTCTGCTTCTAAGTTCAATTGTTTTCAGATTCCAAAGGTAGATGAGATCACAGTGTGTGTCTTTCTGGTTCCCCTCACATATAACAAATAATAGTGCAATGTATGTTTTAAAATCAATAAGCAAAAATTTTAATATTTTCATCACACTAAAAAATGATGAGTCTGGCCTCACAGATCTGTTCTTAAAATTCCTACTGTTGAGTTTTAGAATTATTGATGTTAGCCCCAGGAATAATACTGCCTTTGAGGGAGACATATCAGACTGAGTAATCCTAGACGCTCCCAATGGTACCAATGAAGTCAATGACCAAGTCAGTCAAGACTCTATTTCAGAAAGAAAGACAGAGAACAATAGAGGCAATACATAATGCCAAACTTGGGGCTTCATACGTACATGCTCCTCTACTTACTGAAATGAGCACTAAAATATAAACATCAAGTAGACATAAAAATTATTAAGAATATCACTTAATGGATTTGACAGGTAGCTTGGCTAGCAATCAACCATTACATTGCATTTCATTAGCATCAAAGCATTACATTGTATCAGAAAAATATAATGATACAGAACAATGTTATATTGTGATTATATAATAAACTATTACTATGGCCATAACCATATGTGTGTGCGTGTGTTTGTGTGTGTGTGTGTGTGTGTGTGTGTGTGTGTGTGCTAATTTAAAATAAAAACAAACCAAACAAAAAACACACCTAGATCTGAAGACTGGTATCCATATTCTTTGTGATCATAGCATGCTTTAATCCTTTCAGCAAATTGTAATCCCTTCAAAATAACTTCCAATTACTCCCTCTAAAAAATTTCAACAATGTTAATATTGGTCTTGCATACATTCCTTCAGAATATTAAAATTCTCCCTGTTTAAAAGACCCTAAAGAATTGTCTCAGAGCTGCAAGCTTCTTGCTAGTCAGTGTGCACAATGATTAAGCAATTATCTATGACAATTATGCATGGTTTGCATAGGATATTTCTTCTGCATTGCCCTGCATTGTTATTAAATCCTTTAGGCTGAATTGCCTCTTCACATTTGTGTGTCAGTCAGGCAACAGTTTTACAGTAGTGATCTCAATTTCTAAATATCTAAAACTTTTCTTTATTGCATTACAGTATCCTCCTCCTGACATATTAGCTCTGACAAATATTTTTTGTAGTTATGATAAATGCTCCTATATTGCCTTCAGTTTTCTCTGATATCATTTGGGTCTAATTTTCCAGCCTCATTCCAGTTCATACCCTGGATGCCTCTGTAATGTACTTCAGGGCTCTTCTCTATACACTGAACTTGGCCTGTGGCATTAGGCTCTCCTTACTTCTCCACAGGGTTTGTTGTGATTACTTTTTGGGATTCAGTGAAACTCTCTCACTTTCAGTCTAAATCCATCCTGATGCTTTTTTCCCAGACATCCTCCGACATGATTCTCAGCATTTGGCAGAGATCCCTTTTATTTGGGTTGTTATTTAATGTATATCTTTCCCTGCTCACTGAACCCATGAGCAAAGAAACTGTCTATCAGCACATCTCTCATAAAGAGAGACTTCACAAAATATCTGATCAATGCCATTAAATATCTGAAAGAGTATATTAAATTGAGCATTGATACTAAAAGCAAAACCATGTTTTGTTTTGTTGTTTCTTTGGTTACAGTTAGGTGTCCCATGCAAATTACACAACTGAAAACAGGTGCTCAAGTTGGGAGGAGTTTGGACCCCTATGAAGTGAGAGGCAAGACAGAAACCAAAGTGTATTATTTCAAGTTCCAGGCAAATGCTTCTTTAATCATCTTTAATATCTAACATATCATCACACAGATACCTATTGACAGAATAATAATGAAGGGAGCATGCCGAAATTCCTGTCTCAATAAAGCATCATCAATCAAAATTTAATGGAACAAATTAGCTGCACAGAGTTTTAAAGCCAGCTTGTTTCTGTGTCTCTCTCCGTATGGTGCAGATAAGAATGTCAGAAGAACATATGATAAAGTACCTATTCATTTTTAATTTTAGCACTTTAAGAAGGGACCTGGTCTTTCTTTTAATTATTCCCCCAAAAACAAAACAATAAAGATAAACATTATACCACTGACAATTATGAAATACTTAAGAAACTTAGTTCCTCTTCAGTACATTAATATATGAATGGTTTCGTAGAGCACTTAGATGAATCAAACATTATAATCATTTTCTTGATATGAGACTATTATTCATTTCTCATTTAAAGATCCACTAATAAGAATGATTGCCAAAAGAACTGCATCCTAAACCAGTTGGTCTTCCTCTCAGAATTTATATTAAGGGACACTTTAGTGGGAGATTACTCCAAAATGCCTTTTTGTTGTTGCAAAATCTGCTTAAAACTAAGCAGGGACTGTGGGGGGGGGTGTTGCATACCAGTATTCTGTTGCTTGAGGAACTGAGGTGGGAGAAATGGTTGAACTCTCGTGAGTTCACTCCCAACCTGGGAAACACAGCAAGGATCAGTTCTCAAAAAGTTAAAGGGAAGAATGAAGGTAGAACACTCACTATCAATGCACAGTCATACCCAAAACTATTGTCAACACCTATCAAAGCAGAGGCTTACATGCCACAAGGTAAAAGAAGGGTTAAGCGGTCACTAAAGAGGAAGATGATGGCCCACTCAGAGGGCAAAGATAAATTTAAATTGAGAGCTATACAGTGTATGTTTACAGCAGAAGGTATGATAACATAATGTGAATGAAGATTACCAATCTACTAAAATTTCCAAGTTAATAACTAAATGAAGGATATCCAGCCATTATGATCTCACTGTATATTGTTTAATAACATGAGACAGAAATATATAGCTTTTCAGACAATTGTCCCATGTTTACACGGAAAACTGCCAACAGAAAAGGAGCAATTCAGTTTCCTGTGGTTTAAGTGCTACCCTCAACAGTTTAATAGCTATTATTTGTATGCAAACTACATACATTACAAATATTGAATCACTACTTCCAAAGATTATTTTGTGAAATATTTGGGATTCTAAAATCCAAATGTCTTTTTCCATGCAGCAATAGAGCAATTATTTACCCATAATTTTCTAGCGAAATAAGATATCCAAGCCAAGTAAAATATTAAAGAATATTTATGAGATGAATAGGAGAGTAACATGTCTAAATCAAAGTCAAAGAACCATAAAAAAACATTACAGATTGCTAATGGACCTATACAATCAACATCTGGGTGGATATATCAGTATGAAAAGAAATTTGGATATTTCACAGGAGCAAGGAAGATTAGATGGTTACGACCACAGACCAATGCACACAAAATCTAGATGTAACCTGTAGAACAACTATTATTATTGTAATATTTAAACATATCAAAAACTTTGGGTTTCATATAAAACAGATAATATGGTTAGGTTATTATATTAAATCAAGATTCTAATTCTATCATAAAGGAAACAGCAAGATTTATTCATTTATAGGAAGAAATGATTAAAGGCTCATTTTAAAACACAAATATCTCCCCAAACACAAGCCAAAATGCATTGTAACAAAGAGTAAAATCTTTGAGATTTCAGGATCTCCCATTACTGAGTTAGAGTCTCCATCTCCTCTTGTTTATGATCAGACTCTCTAACTCATATTACTTTACTACAGGATAATGTGAAATGTGAATCCTGCGTAGCCCAAATATTCAAGTATGCTAAAGAAGCAGCAAGACTGACTGGCGGAATCTTCCTTGGATGGTACCCAGAAATTCCTTGAACTGAACAGAGTTGACCTACTCAATATATATCCACCATAGGCCAACATCAGGCTAGGTACTGAAAATGCAAAGTCCTTACCTTTAAAGGGACAATGGGTCACACAGAAATTATTGGCCCAATTTCAGTGTAATGTACCAGAGGACATGCTGTTGGGTGCGGCTGGAGACTATCTCTGGAGCAATAAGAAAAGCCTTTCTGGAGGAAGACATAACGGCACAGCTAGACTTGATGAACACAAAACCTAGGAACACTGACTGTGGGATGCATGACAAAATTGAATGCATTCTGTTTATTAGAAGAATGGAAAAACATTCAAAAGAGTAAGGTCTAAAGGGGGTGGGAAGAGATCTGAAATTAGGTGGCAGGTACAGTTACCTAAGTAGGTTGGCCTTGGAGAAAGGTCAGCTACAGCACTGACAAAAGATGGGAATATAATAGCATATGTATCTTTTTTATTTACAAGAGCGTTGATGGGACACTAAATATGCAACTTTAATGTACGCCATTAGGTATACCTCCAAAAAATATTGTAAGAAGTGGTCGTTTTAAAACTATTCCAAATTAATCCAAGATACAACCATCTTAGCCTTTTCTTCTAAGAGTTTTCCATGATGAAAATTGTCTTTCTGCTCCATCAATAAATGACCGGCTAAAGGTGATATTTACCACCAACAAGGTGATATTCCTCTCACTCGTATTAAATGTCTCATAAAATTAATACAGAAGACACTGAATGTTTTATGCCTTGTATATTTTAGTTTTTTTCATCAAACGGCAACACACGGATTTCTCTGAAAAAGAATAAAATGTCAAAAGACTGCTTTAGGATGTGTTCAGGCAAGTGATACTGCTAGGATGGATTCCTGAACGCCCCGTGTTATTATTAGAGGCCACAGCATTCTTGACTCTTTTCTTCTAGGATATGCACCATGTGTAAAGGTCCCATGGCCTATTTGAACTACAAAAATCACCTTTGGAAGCTTTTATACATGCCTCCTTTTAAAAGTAAGAAGCCATTAAAGTGCCCTGACCCAGAACTTATTTGCAGGGTGTTATATATTAGGAGACCCATGGTTCCCTCAGAGTCACAGGACCCCTAGCAATCAAAGGCTTCAGCATAACAATTTGTTGCCTTGCCTGTCTTTGGCTGCAGGGAATCCTGGGAAATGCGGGTCCTCTGCATTAAACACCTTATCCAGTTCTCTACAACGTAGTTCCCTCTTCTCCAGGCAAAGTATCTGTTCATCTCTACTCAAAAGTCAGGACTTGGGCACAGCAATCCTCAGGGTAATATGCCAATCTCTGGATTGAGGTACAGATTCATTTTATATCGTTTCAAACAACCTGGTCATATCCAGCTAGGACTATCAAAAATTTGTTTCAATTTGCTTTCTCCTTTCTACTTTCTGAGATGGGAGGGAGTCTCCCACTGAGCCAGACACAGATCTTCGGGCTTGGCAGGCTACCCGGTGATCCCTGCAGGTCTCTCCTCCATGGCTGAGATTACAGATGCCTAGCTTTTTACATGGGAGCTTTAACTTAGGTGTCATCAGTTACACAGTATGCACTCCCCCCCTAATCTCTGCTATCAAAGTTTATCAGCAGATACAATTCTCGTCAATAAAAATTGGTTTTCATTGCACCTTGGTTAGCTGACCTATTGATGTACTTTGACTATGACTGCGCCGGGAAGGAGTACCCCAACAAGGAGTGAAAAGCCTCACAATCTGCATTGTTCCACAGTAACTTTAAATACACACATCAACTGATACTGCCAAATGACTGGGACTGCACACAGAGTAAATTTTATGTTTGAACTTAGAAATTAATTTTTTCATTTACTCTGCTAATACTTTCCTGTATCTCATAGAAACTGATCTATAATGGATACCACGTTGTAAAAGAAATGACCGTTTTCTACAATGGAAACTCACAGATAAATTAAACACATGCCAGGACAGATTCCATGGCCAGGAAAAATTACTGCACGCAGAATGAACTTGGTATTTTTGTAGACATGTTGTTGCATTTTTCTTTCTTTTGGCATTTTGGTTTGTTTATTGATCTTTCTTTTGCTTGTTTAATTTTCATATTTGTGGGAATTTTTTGTGTTTCTTTTTTCTTTTCCTTTCTTTCTTTTTGTCAAGAGAGAGAAAGTACAGAAAGTTGGGTTGGGAGGAATGTGGGGGGGATCTGAGAGGAATAGAGGGAGGGGACACATGAACAAGATATATTGTGTGAAATATTTTTCAAGAAAAAGATGAATATAAACAGTAGATTCATAGAAATACATTTTTCCAAACAAGGAAGTAGAAATGAATCATGAAGTCACTTAGAAAAATGAACAGCCATCCATTGTCTTTACATTTTTCTCTTTTCTTTCCTCATTTCCTCTCTATCCCAATATTTTTATAATCAGAGTTTAGAATCTATATAGTGTAACTCACACTCCCCTCAAAGTCATTCTTGGTTTCTATTTTTAAGGAATATACTGAGTTCTTCATTTAAATTCACGTAATATATGTGTCATTTAATTTTTATTTTTTCTGTGACCGTGTATTACTATGAACTTTTAAATTCTTATAAAAGACAGTATATTCTACTTCTGTTTTTACCAAATAGGAAATTGCACTTCATATTTAGGTTTTATAGCAAGTTCTGCAGCTCTGTGGCAATTACAGTTAAGATAAATACGGAGAGAGACTGAACATTCTATGACTGCATTGCTTTCAAATACACCATTTGGAGATTATTCCCTTATGCCATAATTCCACTTTTACAAAATTCTATTTGCACAGAAATTGTAAGTGATAAATATTTAAAAATATTACACCAGAGCTCTGCCGGCATTGCATTATGCTAATATAAAGTTGATTGGTGCAAAGCCATGATCCTCTAACTATTTTAAATGTGGGAGGAATATGATTTCTGCTAGGTTTTAGGTACATAGAAATGTGGATTATCTAATGTGTTTAATATTTGATTTTATTACCAATTTATTATGAGATTCATGAACAATTAATTCATGTATCTTATTTCTAAATTTCTCCAGTATAATTTACTTATCATCTAATTTTAAGGGTATTACATGAATACCTCTTAGTGTTGGCTCTTTAGCATTTATATTCTCTTGTTTTTTGTTTTGTTTTTTTGTTTTTGTTTTCAATATATAAGTCTTTCATTGTCCTAAAAGAGCCCACAGTGTACTTGGAATCAGGATGTTGTTTCTGGAGTTGGGTAAGTTCGGTCTAACTTGTCAGCATGCTATACGGTTCCCTTTTCAGACACACGGATGCCATCCAAAATTTTTCTGATATCCTTGTTTTTAACTGTTACACTTTGCTGAATCAGAGCCGCTGAATTTGAAACAAGTTCAATATCATTTCCTTCAAGGGTTAATTCATCCTCTGGGCTTGGGAGACAGAACAAGCTACACCCATCCACCCAAACCCTTCGGTTCTTTTTCTTTTTTACCCAAGAAACTTCAGATTTCAGTCCAAGACCCATTCTCCTGAATACTGACGTTGGTGGGGAAGTGAGCACACACAGACACCATCTGATGACGACAGCCCATCATACACCCTTGAACACGGTCTGAACACGGAGGCAAATGGTTCTGACAGTGGCCACTTCCTTTCTGTTACCCCGCCACTTGTCAACTCTGAGCTGCTTCCTCTGCTTTCTGAGGAGACTCAGCTCTACATTGAGTGAAGCCCCTCCGAAGAGTTCCCTTGGGCCCTTCACAATGACTGTGAGCCCCTTCAGAGTGCTGTGCACAGTTTCACTGGTGAGAATGGTGTTCGTTCTCGCAGTGGATGCATAAAAAGAACTGTTTTCATTGTTGTTGCTGTTTGTTTTCTGTTTTTGTGCTTTGTGTTTTTGTTTATTTATTCATTTTTTGAATAAAGACATCAGAAAATGTTCTTAATTGCTGAACCTTCTCTCCAGATTCCCGATTTAATGAGAATAAAAGCAACAGAGAGAACGTTAAGTACAGAAGAGACAGACACTTGCCACCAGATTTCTGACATTACTTGAGCATCTGACTCTACCATGCCTTTAGTCCCTAAACATTTTGGTAAATGTCAGTTAATCTTTTCCCTTGTTTAAGCCAGTTCTAGCAATGCACTGAAGTGAAAGAATCTGACAAAAACTTAATTTGTTGCAATGAACACAGCCTTTATAGTTAGTGTGCCCTCCTGGGCACTATAGACACCTTAACTATATAAATTGACAATATATCTACTCTATACATTTAGATCTTCAGATATTTTCAAGTTCATTAACACAGTTATTATAGATGCACAAAAATCTGAATTATGAAGCACTGATGCATAAAATTCTCAAACCATTAGTTATTTCACAATGAGAATTTTCAAAAAAAATTTCTAATAATCCATAAAACCTTTCTAAATACCTTATCCTCTATAAAGCTAATGTATTACAGGACCAAAATAAACATGTTGATTAGTCTTCTGTTCACCTACATTTAAAAATAGCTTTAATTAGGTTACTTGATATTTTATGTAAATCTTATATAATACATTAAACACTTAAAATCTTCTGAGCTTAAATCAGGATAAGGATGTTAGAGAATTTTTCCAAACAACCTAAGAATCTAAGCAGAGAGAGAGAGAGAGAGAGAGAGAGAATAATTTATTTTATATTTAAAAAGTTATCCCAAAGACTTCCCTGAATATACTAAAATAAAATTATATATTAAATAATTTTAAATAAAGCAATTTAGAATTTATTATGACAAAAATTAATCATATAGCAAGAAGAATTACAGTAATAGAAAAGCTGACATAAAACCAACTTAAAGCTAAAACACTCAAATTCCACAAAGGTAATTAGGTAGATACTTCTAATCAAAGTGTTTCACATAGAGCATTGCACTAGTTTGGAACTTTGCCTCAAAAATCAATTTGGCTCGCCCTATTTTTAAAAAATAAGATAATGCTGGAATTAAAGATCAGACAAACTAAGTAATCTACTTTTCTACAAAATTGCGTTTCTAGTGATGATCATTTTATTGAACAACTGAGACTGAGTATTAACCAACAGGCTTGATAGAAATTAATGTTGAATTATGATTCCCTTTTCAACTTTTACTACACATGGACATAAAGTACTTTTAAGCCAAGGATTCACAATACAAAAACGGTGCCTTTTTATCTTCAGTCCTTCAGAAGGAACTTTCAGATATGTTTAATCACCTCAAATATATTCTATCTGGGATAAGCTGGGAAAACTTCCATCTGGAAATACCCTGAGTCCTGAGATATGGTATTTTAAAATGGGTTTTTACGGAACTGGAAAAGCCTGTGGGGACAGACAGGCATTTTACAGGGTTCAAATCGTGAGCCAATGTAAGCTAGGGATGTATGAGATATTACATTGAATGTAAAGATAGAGAAAATACATTTAATTTCTTTCTTTCCAAAACAGGAATTATTTTCATCTAAATGGTGGCAACTTTTTATAACACTTCTCAAATGCTGCCACCTAAAGGTAATATTGGGAACAACACAACAATGCTTTTTTTTTTTAAAGTATAGTTAATAAAGATTTCTATTTAAGAATTGAATCATTATATTATAGCCAAATATTAATATATATAAATTCATACAATAATATATACCGGGTGAAAATACAGGTATGAGCCATCAAATAATTACTAAATATTTTGTCAATTACCTTAGGGAAAGAAAATAGAGGCATTAAATACCTTACATGTGAGGCAAAATAATATAAGTAATGAAAAAATTTTAAAGATTTATGGCATCTCACAATAGTAAAGATTTGAAAGTTTGCAGTTGTTAATATGATTTCATGAGAATCATTTTTGTCAGTTCACTATGCACTATACAACATAGTATTTTTTTTCAATTTTCATACAAGGTAGGTAAATATTTAACCCAGTTTATTTAGACCATCAGCTATAATTGAATAACAAGGCTTAAAAATACATTGTGTGATCCAAAGCCACAGGTCTCATCAGGATGTACTGGGTGTTTCCAGTCAGAGGCAACGCACAATGCAATTCAAGGCTGGATTAATATTTTAGGATTTGCTTATTTATATTTCACGTGTGTGCTTTGCTTGCATGTCTGTCTGTCTAGTAAGTGGATGTCTATTTCCTGTGGATACTACAAAAGTTCACTAGATAGATGCCTTAGAACTGAAATTCTTTTATTGCTTTGAGCTCCCAGGTGAGTGCTGGGTCTCTAACCAGGACCCAGTACTTGTTTCCAGTGGTGTTTGTTAACTAAAGAAAACAATGCCTAACCAGGAGCCTGGTGATGTGAGTTATCTCAGGACACGGAGGGGTGAGGCAGGGGGCTAGGACTCTCAGGGCCAATATCAGCCACACAGAGCTTGAGGCCAACTCTGGCTGCCTCAGATCTATACTCAAAACTAATTTTTAAAAAAGGAAACACAATAGACATATTTCAATGTTTTCTCAACATTTAACACAATTAATACCTAGAAGACAAAAGCATTTAGGTCGAGAAAAAAATCTTTTTCAGGCATAAATCTGAGCTAAGAATCTTGAAGAAGATCCATTGATAATCATCCATAATGTCTGATAGTCTCCTTGCTTTGCCTATTCCTCCTAGTTATCATTTTAATCTCTAGTGACTTTTTAAATAAATATTTCCTACTGTCACCGACCAGAAAAAGCAGACTAATGCTTTGGGTTTTATGTCCCTGTCACATGGGTGCAGTTAAATTGATTCTGTCAATCAACTTTTGCTGTCTCAACAAACTGATGCATACAACATATTTTTAGTACTCCAAAGATGACCTCATACCCCCAGCAAAACAGTGTAGCAGGGGTGTTTTCACAAAGCGCTGGATCACAATTTTTAATACGTCTTTATAATTTGTAATTTAACTGCTGTAATGATTTCCTTGAGAACAGAGACCACATCCCTCTCTTCACTCTGCATCTCAGTTCCACATTTGGAATCCTCAAGAGATATTTATTGACTGCATAAGTGATTTGTAATAAAATTAAGATCAGATACTCCCATATGAAATTCCACATGCATAAAGAGAATCGTGCAATACAAGAGATTATTTTCAAAAAAAAAAAAAAATTGCTGAAACTTCATTATAGAATTAGCATTTTAGTATAGACTACAACAGGAAACAGTAACAACTTAATTTTTGTCATTCACACACACGTATCTATGTACACATGCATGTAGTTGGGGGACTGTAACAACAGCATGTATGTGAGTGCACCAGCATTTATGCTGTGGGTACCAGCAGAGGGCATCCGCCCTTGCCGGGACAGGAGTTACAGGTAGCTGTGAAACACACTGTTGGAAACTGAACTTTGGTCCACCACAAGAGTGTGTTTAAGTGGTCACCAGGTCCAGAAACCTTTGACTTTTTTGATATCAGAAACGGGTTGGGGTTGTCACTTTTTTCCTAACCTTTTTCTAACATGCTTAAAATAGTATTCATTAGTATTAAAAAAAAATTACATGAACGTTTTACAGAGAAAATCTAGTCACAGAACTCACCACCCTCCTGAGTACGAAATTATTATTTTTATTCTTAAATTTGAATGATAATATTGCTGCGCTCATTTAATATTCTGTGAGCAAAAGAAAGAAAAAATAAAGTACATGAATCATGGCCAGAAGACTGCCTGGTAGGTAACGCTACGCTGATGGAGAGGTTGGGAATGTGGCTAAGAGCAGAGGATGCATGGCCATGGGCTCGCTCCATCCTCAAGGCAGAGCTGCCATAGGCTACATTCACAGCTCGCACCGGTCACGTGATCTTGGAGCCTCGTCTCTAGGTACAGAAAATCATGTATTTCTAGGCTGAATGGATGATTCCCGTGGCCAGCTTTATCCTACCGAATGTGCCAGGTTGGTTCGGCATTGAGATAAAGTGGAACCAAGAATCAACAGTCTTATGAAACATTGAGGGAGGAAGATTGTTATCAAGGCTGTGAAGGAACAGGAAATGCCCACGATCACAGTTCTGAGCAAATACACACTAACATACAGGTCTATATATGCGGGATGAGACATTGCTACGCTCTGCTGCATTTAAGGGTTGGGGAGTTTTGTCCAAGCACATGATGCATTTTCATCAAGATATACCCCATGTACACTCTCCCTTTGTGGTCTATAGTATAATCGTGGAAGTCAGCACACTCTGCTCAGTGAATAGTAAGCTTTATTCATATAGGCTTCTAAACATCGATATTGTACTGTATATCATGACTGGAAGTTTTTTGAGCATGTGTTTCTGAACAACTTCATTTGACAAACGCTAATTCTCCCACAAGAAACAGTAATCGAGCTTCACATCAAAACCTCATGCATGGCATTATGACTAGGTATATTTTTACAGACATTGAAAATGAAGACCATTAAAGTAGTTTTTGTCTTCATAAAATTATATGGTTTTGCTCAACCATATAAAATAACCAGATAAAATTATTATTTATCTTTTATTTTCTCCCTCTTTGCTCTCTTTCTCCCTCTGCTTGTATGCACACCTGTGTGTGTGTGTGTGTGTGTGTGTATGTGTGTGTGTATGTGTGTGTATGTGTTTATAGATATGGTGTTATGTGTGAACAGTAAGTATGTTGTTGATCAAAGAACCACTATCTGGAGTGAATTCCACTTTACAAGAATTCAGGAGATAGCAATCCGGTCACCGGATTTGCATGCCAAGTGAATTTACCTACTAAGATATTTTGCCCATCTTAATGAAGCTATATAAGACGTATGTTCAAATTCATCAATAATAGGAATCTAAGTATAATGACACATTTTAAATTTGTTTAAAGTATACTGACATTTATAGGTATAAAAAACTGATAACTAAGATGCCAGGGCTTTACCCAAACCATATGTACTTTCAAGACATGAGCATTTAAATATGTATTTAAAAGCCATAATTCATAATCTATGATATTAACTTTGAAGAACTTACAAAAATCAAGATGCAAAATAAGTGTTACCTGGAAATATAATAAAAAATCATGAGTGCATACATGTTATTCCCATAATGTCATGTTTTATAAAGAGAGTGGTAATATTTTATTAAATCATATATTTTTCTGCTCAGCTAGAGTACATTTTAAATAGTAGCATTTATTATATGAATCCTTTTCCATAGGTAAGAAAGTCTGACATTATGAAGAGTGTCCCATGAAAAATGTACATGGGAAGCATTCTTGAAAGTCAAAAATTTCTGCAGTTAGGAAAGATTTAGAAGTGTGTGAAAACAGGCCAGATATCTCCAGTACTTAACAATTATAATTATACTATTTAAAAAACCAATATAATTTGAGAATTTCATTTAATATTTAGGCCATTCTGAGTTATATTAACTAATTTAGAGTAAAAAATATGCTAATTTGTTAATAAAATGAAACTGCAGTTCAAACACACTGAAATACCTTTAAGGACCTGTAATAAAAGCATTTTGAATATTTAATATCAATTCCTAGCATTATGAAGTTATCATAATTCTTTTTTCTTCTCATTCACTCTCCATGAAGCAATATATTATTAATAAATGTATGTGATGAAAAACATGAATGGTTTACATTTTATTTGGTTTTTCACAATCAAAATTCATAATCAACCCTGGACAGTGATTACCAATACCATTACTTACATACTGTAAACGATTATAGGGGTCTAGGGAGTCAGGAAAGAGTTCTCTATTTAAGAGAAAGGAGATGAATTCAATGCCTTGAACTCGCCTTCTCAGAAAAAGAGAAAAAGAAAATTTGGCACCACATATTTTTATTTGTAAGGCCAATTTTAGAGGGTCATAAACACTTGGCTGTTTGGAGCTGGCTGGCCAGCACTGTAGCTCAAACTCAACCTCCCTGTCAGTGAGTGACCCTGTCTTTAAAAATAGGAATGTGGCTACCGAGGAATGAGATGCCACAGACATTCATGACCATGCACTGATGGACCCCCACCAACAGGTATGGATCCCCCCCACCCACACACACGTGAACGTGGGGGAAGGATGGAGGAAGGAAGGAGAGGGAAGAGGGAGGGGTAGGGTAGGGTTGGAGGCAGAAGACTGGTAGGCTTTAGTTAATCCCTCAGGCTCCTTTAAAGCAAACCATCTTCACTTGCAGGGTTCAGTGTTCCTTGCTTTAATCCTGTGCCTAATGCACTGACTCTTAATTTATCTCTGGCACATATAGAAGCCACATCTGTTACAGGAAAAGCTGTCCTAGTTCTCCCTCCGCCAGGGGATTAATGGCATTACATTCGAAGGATTTTCGTTAGCTTTCAGAGAGAAAAATGCATGAAATATCTCTGTGATTCAAGCTGCAATCTCACAAAAATGTAAACAAGCCTAAAACCAGAATATGTTCATCTGCTGCTGCTTAGAGATCATTTTCATACAGATCCTTCACTGATAAACCAAATACTACATATTTTAAGGTATCTTGATGGGTTTGTAAACATTTAAAATTACAAAATTCTTAATTCATAAGTTTCTACTTTATTCCTTTCTCTGTTCAGTAATTCTAGCTTGGAGTTGCTACTTAAATTTGTGAGTCTAAGTCCAAAGTATCAAAATATGTGTTCTCTCCCATATTCTTATTTATAATTTTAAGGTGGTCCTTACCAAGCGACTTGATCAAGGAACAATAAAATTGGTTCAAATTCCAAATGCTACTCTAGAACTTTTATAAACAGCTATCACACAGAAAAGCTACATTTTTTTTCAGAGAAGTTAAACACTCAATGTCCACTTGAAATCACATTTAAAGGCAATTGAAGACAATATAAACATGCACATAATAAAAACAGTTGTTCCTAGAGTTTTGATGTGTTATTTCAGGAAGTAAACACTTAGTACACATGATTAGGTAGAATAAATCACAAGATCAATAAAGAACTCATTTGCAGAGGTCTTATTTTAGCAACTCATAATGTAGAGAGTGCAGTTTTTCTATTACTCAGGTCAATAAAGAAAAATGAACATTAAAATGGCTCTCACACATTGAATTTAATAAACTGGGCAGTCTATTTTTACCTTTCTTTTCATATGTCCTTTGAAGGTAATTATCTTAGCCTTTTATTCTTTTCAAATATTAATACTTCCTCAACAACTTTTATGTTCACATTTTCTTTATTTTTATATACTCCTTTCAATAAAATCATTATACTACAAAAAATAAAAGCAGGTGATGTAAATCATTACATCATATTTTCTCACATGAACAAATGTGAGAAATCACCTTATCAAGAATTTGTCTTCAAAGATAATTTTGCTTTTCATGGTAATGAACAGGAATTTAAAATATCGTATTGATGTTTCCAGAATAGACTTGTGATGTGCCTTCTACCTGGTCTCCAAGTATCATAACCTTGCACACATGGAAATTTACATGCTTTCTGAATATGAAAGCTACAGCAAAATTACATAGCTTATATAACTGATTTACAAAGGATAAATTTTTAGTTTGGTAAAGGAAATCTTATTTGTCTGTTAAACTGCAGTCCCATATAATGATAATTAAGTGCATTTCCGATATATGTCTGTTGAACCCTGTTTCTCCTTTATGAAAATCTCTATGTTTCTTCTGCCAGCTAATTGACTCATGTGTAAACAAGCATCATGTTATTCTTTCCATTTATGAAAAAGGGAAAGCATTTTCTCGAGAAGAAAGCGCTCTTAGTTGGTGTTCAGGGAGTCATGTCAACCTAAAATTATGACGTGCGAGAGGGACATTTGGGAATAGAAATGTTCAACTCTTTAACAACAAGCTTAGCAACAACACAAATGCTTATGCTTTTAATGCTCTAAATGCTTGTCTGAAAATTACATGGAGTTATTTTTTTTCTTAGTGTGAAATTATTTATAACCTCCTCACCCAAGAGGACCTTTCTTGATTGTGAAGAGTGTAATTCGAAAAGAGTCTATTAAATGCACCTAACCAAGTTAAAGACTCTGCTGAGCAAGGCGGAATGCCTCTTCATGCCCCACCTCTTCCCTCACACAGTGATTGGCTTCCTAATTTCCAAAATCTTAAGACCAATCACACATTATTCAAATAGAAATCTAAAAAAAAATATTTTATTGTTTTAACTGAGAATTGCAGTTTTAAATCAAAATGCATGTCTCTAGCCCAGAACTTTTTTTTTAAAGAGGTAAATTGTTCATAACAATTATTTTGTTCTTTCTTTTTTTTCCCTCTCAGGTAATTGAGTCCTTTAATAATGCTGACCACCCAGAGTGGTAAACAGCTGGACTCTCACAGAAACACACGGATCAACGGAAATCTCTTAATTTTATAGCCTTTAGAGGAGAGAGCAGTTCTCTGAGCTTAGAAAGGATGGGGTTTCTGAGCTTAAAGTAGTGAAGTTTGAATTCAGCAGAAACGTGAATGTATGGTACAGAAGAAAAAGCCAGAGTGGGGCACCTGTTCTATTGTTCCACCCAACCTTGAGGTTACTATGAGGTAGGAAGCTAACAGTTCATGGAAGATATGAGAAAAGGCATGAGGCATGACTCATATTTACCATTCGTGAGAGTTTTGATTTAATATTCTATCTTGTTTATTTGTTTTGTTTGTTTGTCTTTAGTTAGTTTGCTTATATATGTTAAAAAAGGAATGAAATTTCCCAGAATAAATATAAGATACAGGTTGGGCCAAAGGTGCTTAGGGGCATCAGCCTTGATTTTGTTATTTCCAATTGCAATTGAGATTTTGTGAGGCTCAAGTTCGAATTCTTTCCCTCTTTGTTATGTGTCAGTAGCTCATTTGGTTATCCTAGAGACAGAGACTAATGTCTGTATTTGCACATCCAGATGCGGTCCATGTGAGTCCCGGTGACACACTTGCTGCTGCTAGTCTGGAGAAATTAACAAAAGGCCTGGCTAGAAAGTGATGATCGGTTCTTTCATGATAGTTTGTGTGGAGTCTCAGAAGGTCAAAAGAATAAGAATAGGCACCATCAGCTAAAAGTAACTTTCTAGCATTTACTGTTGGAGAATGACTTAAGTGTGGGGATGTGTACCGTGACTTTTAAAGGATGAAAATTCCAGGTTCTGTAGAGATAAACTGAGACTGAGTTCAGATATAAGCACACACACACACACACACACACACACACACACACACAGACACACAGACACACACACACACACACACACCCAGCCATGTAGTGCAGGAGAAACAAGGAGAGTAAACAGTAGCTCGAACTCTCCCACTTCTTATTATAAGGTCTCATGTAGACCAGAATGGTCTAGAACTGGACATGTAGATAAGATGAACTGGTGAATATTAATTATTTATCCTATATTTAACAAGCGCAGGTAGCATAGATTTTGAATTCAAAGTCAAATGTGCAAGAACTTAAATGCAGACACCTTGTGATGATTTCCTTCTGATGCACTTCAGTTTCCAGCTGACTGTGCAGAAGGCCAGTGAACTTCTAATTCTCCCAAGAGCTGGAATTCTAGTTGTGTGCCCCTGCACTTCCTTTTACATTAGTAAAAGACAGATTAAATCAAGGGTCAAAAATGCAAATGATTCCCAGCCACCAGTTAACTAGGTCCAAACATGGTCAAGTCCCTCAGGATTCCTCAAGACAATCACAGAATCAAGAATCTTACCTGCAATTTCCAAGCATTTACTAATGTGCCGAAATAACAGTGGTTGAATTCAGACAATGAAACCTCAGTTGATGACTGACACCAGACATGTCCTAAGGCTTTATCCAGAGCCATCACTCCATAGCACAATGAGTTTGTAGCAGAATATTTAACTGTCATTCCAAATGGGAGAATTAAAAATGATACAATAGACTCCAGACACAAGAAACACAATGGAAATTATGAAGCTAAATATATGATAGAAGATGAATTTCTTTAAGAGCAAAATGATTTCCCTTTTTATTTGAAGCTATGTTTAGATGCATCTCTTACATAAAAATGAGAGATAAAATGACAGTTTATGCCTTTTATATATAGGAATGCATCTACAACTCTAAGTAAAATTGACTCATTCTTATTTTCTCTGTCTGTATCCTGTTTAGCTGTATGAACCAAACGATCAAATTGACTTGGATATATAAATCTCATATATTAGGTTTTATTGTTTCCTATATTATTAAAATATTACTCAATACTCATACCTGTTTTTTTTTTTTAGTTCAGGTTTTCCATTCTAGCAAATATAAGTGTACATACACATGATTACCAGTTTAAATTTGGAGCATGCAATTTCCATATTCAAAATAATTTTGGATGTTTCTTATATTTCCTACTTTTGAAAAATCTACAAACAATTATAAGTATAGTTGTATAATTATAATTATGAAGATTATATTATAAATTATTAAAATATTAAAGAAACATGTACCTAAGCAACAAACTTAACATTTATGATAGGATTATGAACTGGGGAATATTTATTATTTTTCCTATATTTAACAAGTGAAAGAAGTATTGATTTTGATTTCAAAGTCAAATGTGGAAGAACTTAAATGCAAACACCTCGTGATAATTTCCTTCTGATGTACATCTGTTTCCATATGACTGTGCAGAAGGACAACCTTTGAAGTCAAATATATTAGTTTATTGGGGTCTACTAGATTTGAATTATTTTATTTTGAAATGTTTTCAAAACTAAAGCAGAGAATTTTAGAGTTGGATGCTGATGTGAACTTGAAACCCATGCAAGTGCACATATGCACACAGAAGTACACAGTTCCATCTGCAGTTTGTCTTTAGAGCTGTATTTAAAATATAGAATGTTCCACATTGATACTCCTTTCGCAGGAGAGTGTATTAGGGCATCACCAACTGCATATTGTCGCACATCTGACATATGCCTACACAGAAATATTATACAAATACATATCAGAATATTTATTCAAAACATCTCAGAGAAAGACAATAATAGTTATCAAGGTTATAACAATTCCCCAAACTCAAATTTTCTATAAAAAGCAGCATTTAGGACTCAGTAAAAAAAAATTAACTTCAGGAACAAGGGAAAATAAATATAACCTTTCACTGTCTGTTATGAAACTAATATATAACTGCTTGAACCAGTTTTGTGTGTTTGATTCAGGACTAATATTGTATGTAAGAAAGTATGTGATTGATTCTGTACTGTGACTACCTTACGAAAAGTAACAGAATGCTTACTGGGCCTAGTGCCAAATTCTGACAGAAGGAATGTTCAAGGAACTCATGATGTGGTTCGATTGCAGCAGATTCACCTCATTCGGCTTTCCAGGAGTCAAAAGATTAGAGAATTGCTCTTATCTATACCTTGGAAAATATGGATGAAAACAAGGATCCCATGCAACTACGAGGCACTATGATCAGACATTCTCCTTTCTTGCTCATGCTGGAAAGTAGTAGGGGGGATTCTCATTCTATTGGCTGGTAGGGTATCTATTTGGGTAATCTATTGATTGATTAATGCTAATGCATGATTAATAAAAATAAATAAGTTTGAACAAAATTAATTGGGAAGATGGAGCTTGGAAAGTGGAAGAATGGAGCATAAGGACTCTCACACCCGTCCTTAGCTCTAGAAGCGATAAGAGCCCCCATGAACCATGCTGCAATAGAGAAAGAAGAATTTGAGCTGCCTAACAGATCTTGACATGAGGGTGACAATCCTCCTCCAGAGTTCAGTATTCAAGATGGCTATAGAACCACATACCAAAATGATCTTTTGTCTCTGATGTTAGAAGGAATAGGAGAAAGTGTCTGTAGTGCCTTTTGAACTACCCAGTAGACATCCCACAGTGCTGCCACAAAACATGTCTCTGGTCTACAAAATATGAATGCCAAAGGGAGAAAAGGAGGGTCCTTCCTTTTCCAGCACCTGCAGCCACTATCAAGTTTATGCTCATGAAAGAAGAGAATTTAAACAAAAAGTTGCCAAATTAGGCGTTCAACAATCAAACTTATAATAACTACATATACTGTAACCACACTATTTTTTAGTGGTGCCTTCATGAACAAAAGCTTGAAGAGAAGTAGCACTTAAGTTTAACCCTCTAACCAACTCAAAATTCCTTCACAAGCCTAGATACAATAAGTCAATAATCATCTGCCTATTTTTTAGCATTAGTGAATATTATTTTTATTGAATGAATCCTTAGAGAAAAAGTAGAGGAACACAAAAGACAGATGAAGCTTTATCCTGATGGATAGAAGGAAGGTCAGTCTAGCATACCTTCAACCCCTTAAAAAGCTAAAATAACTTAAGTATTTCAGACAGACTCTAATGTGAACAGATGAGCGATAATTAGGGACTACTGATTTACTTTTAATGTCATTTCATTATTATTTTAAGGATAAGCACCTAACTTCTGAAAACTCTAATGACTGAATTTCAGGGCCATGGTAGCTGGATTTCTCTCAACAATGATCTTCATAATAGCCCAAGTGCTGAGGATGCTGTTTTCACACCATTAACTGCATTCATTTATGCTAAACATGGCCAATTAGTAGAAACATAACATAGAGCAAAAATAACAGCAAGAATTATGAGTACAGCGCTGGGCGTGGTGGTGCACACCTGTAATCCCAGCACTTGGGAGACAGAGGCAGGTGGATTTCTGAGTTCGAGGCCAGCCTGGTCTACAGAGTGAGTTCCAGGACCCCGAGGGCTACACAGAAAAACCCTATCTCAAAAAACCAAAAAAAAAAAAAAAGATTTTTGAGTACATAAAAAGACTCTGATTCCCATTTCACTGATTGTGTTGTCTTGTCTACACTATCCATAAGACCAGATCCTCAACCACTCCAGGTACATCACAGTTCATTGAGTTTTTAGCCACAGGTTGAAGAGAGGGCTAAAAATCCAACACTGGCTTTTTAAGGATGTACCTTGAAAATGGCACATCTTGCTTCTATCTCATTACTCCACATCAAATCCTATAATCATTTCTTCTTGGGCTCTATGGTCTCAGCTGAAAATGCTAAGCTCCCCTATTTTAACTTACTATGACACAAGATAAATACTAGCAGATGTGAGGTTGCTAAGACATCACTTTTATGATAGAGTTAATTGTTACTACATACAAAGTTAACCATATGTACATAAAGCACTACATCATCATTGTCTTAGATCATTTTCTATTAGCATGATATGGTGACATGACCAGCCAACTTAGAGAATAATGGTTTTATTGGGCCTGACAATTTCAGAGACCGAGTCCAAGATGGTGGTGACAAAGAACATGGCAGCAGTCAGACAAGCATGGTGCTGAGACAGGAGCTAAGAACTTACATCTGCTCTACAAACAGTGCGAAGAAGTGGCGGCGTGGGGCAAAGAGCATCCCATCCGAGGAGGACAGGGAGTTTTTGAATTCCTAAACTGATAACAAACTGACAAGCTTCCTCTACAAAGGCAACATTTCTTCAGACAACGCCATACCTCCTAATCTTTCCCAAATAGTTCCACCGATGGCGGGCAAAGCATATATGAGCCTATGGGGCTATTCTCAGTCCAACCCCATCAAAGTAATTAAGTAAGCAAATGTACTCTGGATAATCCAATAAATATTATATTTCTACAGATGAGGCTTCACATAAGAGCTTCTTATATCCACATTAGTTTTATTTTTTTCTCTTAATTTCTTTCTCTTTAAAGTGTTGAAACTAATTTTGCACCTCACAGAACATATACTGGCAAGCTCAGTAGACAGCACACAATGAACTATTTGATAAAATTTGAGGATATATTTGTTAATGACATGTATTTAAATTTATGTTTTTATTGTGTTTAAAAAGCCTGGTGTACTATCACCATACCTGTGGATACTGAAAAGTGCTATTGTTTCTATTCTAAGAGTAGGCAAAAAATTTACAGAAGAAGTATTAAATGAATGCCATGGCAACTGAAAAAGAATGAGGAGGACAAGGAACAAAACAATCGAGGGAATAGGGAGATAACAAGAGGAGGAGGAGGAGGAGGAGGAGGAGGAGGAGGAGGAGGAGGAACCAGGTGTGGAGGAGGAGGAAGAGCAGGAGGAGGAGAAAAAGAGGACTAGGAATAGGAGGAGGAAGATAAGGAAGAATGAGAAGATGAACAGGAAAATGAAAAAGAGGGAGAGGAAGAAGAAAAAGAAGAAGGAGCAGGAGAAGGAGGAGAAGGAGAAGGAGAAGGAGAAGGAGAAGGAGAAGAAGAAGAAGAAGAAGAAGAAGAAGAAGAAGAAGAAGAAGAAGAAGAAGAAGAAGAAGAAGAAGAAGAAGAAGAAGAAGAAGAAGAGAAACATAGACTTTGGGCTTTTGTGTTTGGATAACCTTGGAATCAATTTTCTTTCTATAACAACTGTCATTCCTTGGCCAAATCCTTAGGTAGAGACAAGCATGGGTAAAGAGCTGAGTGTGAAAGTGTAAGAAGTGAGTCTGTAGTGAGGTCATGCAAGAGCAGTAAAAGCCAGCTCACAGATACTGCACAGATTATCCTACCCAGATAGATGAAGAGAACTGGGAAGACCATGGGGTCTTAAGTTTTTGAATGAAGGAGAGTGAAGTATCAAATCGCAATTATAAGGCATTAAAACCACAGGGAGAAAGATGTGTCCCAGCTTTAGTGCCTGAGAGAATGGAGTTAGAAGCGAGGGAGGCAGTGGGTTAAAATTGACAAGAATCAAGTGCTAACACAGCAGCATTTCCTTATTATTGCTTAATAAAGTAAGGGGAGTTCCTTACATGATCAGTAATCTGTGCTAGATGCTCACGTCTTCAACCAGAAAAGATGCCAAATAAAGAGACAAGCCAATTCCAGAAAATCATGAATCCTGACCAGAGATATACAGAGTCTTCCCAACACCAGGAAGCAAACCTGTACACACAGGGATTGATCAAAAAGATGAAAAATCTTCAGGATGAGTGTAGAGATAGTAAGTACAGTGGGTGGCTCAGAATTAAGAAAACAAAAGATCTGCACATGACTGGGTATAAAAAATAAATTTCCCTTTGCACACACATGTTTGAGGATATCAGTGGTTCTTAGTACTAGAGAATATAAATAAAATCATAGCTTTCACATTTGATATCACTTTTAAATTTATTTAAACTTAAATGGGCATTATAGAAACCCTTCTCTGTGATTTCAGTCATTATTGCATAACTTTAGCCTGGCTTTCTATAGGATTTACTCATAACACTTAAGCATGAATGAAATAGAACTTAAGCGAGGTAACCCAATCACAAAAGAACACTCATGGTATGCACTCACTGATAAGTGGATATTAGCCCAGAAGCTTGGAATACCCAAGACACAATTCACATATCAAATGATGCCCAAGAAGTAAGAACAAAGTATGGATACTCTGGTCCTATTTAGAAGGGGAAACAAATTAAGCACAGAAAGATACAGAGACCAGTGTGGAGCAGAATCTCAGGGAAAAACCTAGTGATTGATCCCATATACAGTTATAAAACCCAGACACTAGTATCGATGCCCACAAGTACTTGCTGAGCAGAGCTGGATATAGCTGTCACCTCGGAGGCTCTGCTAGTGCATGACAAGTACAGAGGGGGACACTCTCAGCCAGCCAGTGAATTGAGCACAGGGTCCCCAATGGGGAAGCTGGAGAAAGGACCCAAGGAGATGAAGAGGTTTGCAGCACAAAAATATGAGACACCCTGTACTCCCAGAGCTCTAGGGAAAGAAATCATCAACCAGATAGTACACATGATGCTACCCATGGCTCCAGACATCAGAGGATGGCCTTGTTGGACATCAAAGGGAGGAGAGGACACTAGTCCTGGAAAGGCTCAATGCAGCAGTGTAGGGGAATACAAGGACAGGGAATCTGGAGAGGCTTGATTGGGGAACAGGGGGAGGGGAGATGGCTTATGGGACTTTGTGGGGGGGCAAGGAAAGAGAAATCATTCGAAATATAAATAAAGAACATATCTAATAAAAATAATAAAAAGACACAAATAACTGTACCCCCAACAAAATACATGCAATTAAGGGTGACTTCTATGAGTGCTTAAAATCAACATAGCCTGTAAAGATTGGATCCAGTATTGTAGACCCAAAACAGAGAAATCATGGGGGGGGGAATGATTGGGGAATAGCTGGGGAGGAGAGGAATTATGGGATATGGTGGGGGGAAACTGGGAAAGGGGAAAGCCTTTGGAATGTAAACATAGAATATAGAAAATAAAAATTAAATAAAAAAAAAGAAATGTCATTGAAGACTTTGGGCTAAGATGTAACTCAGGAAAATTCATGTCCCCTATGGACAAAGCCCCTAGGTTCAGTCCCTTACAACTAAACTGGGTTTGTTGGCACATTTATACAATCTGAGCATTGTATAAACAGGATCTGAAAGTTATGGTAACTCTTAGTTTAATAAGGTCTAGACAAGTCTGGCAAGAACTTCTGCATGCACACACATGCATACACACACACACAATTACAAACACACAAGCACATACACTCTCAAACACAGAAAACACATACATTCTCAAACAAAGACGCAGTAGTGGAAAAGGGCGATGGAGAGGGAAAGAGAGAAAGGGAGAGAGACAGACAAACAGAAGAGGAGAGACACAGAGAGAGAAGGGGGAGGGAGAGGGAGAGGAAGAGGGAGAAGGAGAAGGAGAGAGAGGAGACAGACACATACAGAGGCAGAGAGAAAATAAAAACAGAAAATGAATCAAGAATCGAAATATATTTATGATTTTAGTCCATTTCCACATTGCTGACAGTTGCTCTACTTAATATTTTATATTATTTCCACTAATGAAAACGGTTTCAGTTTCACTTCAGAAGGTAAGAAGCAGCAGAGAATGAAAAGCATTTTAAATGCTTTGCAAAAAAGTATATGAATGAGAACATTCATTTATTTCAAACCCATGGTTATTAAATATCAGGCTTTCCAATATTTTGGAGACAATGTAAGTTATTAAGTTTACACTCAACTGTGGTATATCTTAATTGCTTTCTCTTCAAAATGTTTTCTCTTTGTCAGATGTTATTATATAAATATACATCATAATTTGTTCTGCTATAGCCTATCATGATTAAATGAAAGATTAAAACTTTGCCTGTGGATAAAAATATATTACAAATTTTAATGAGTAAGATTCCCTGAAGGAAGATTTTGGAGTCCTGCATACATAAACTTTATTCTAGTCATTGTGTCATGTAAGGAGACAAACATCAGGGCTGGTCAGTAAAGACATTTTCCTTCTGAGACGTGCACATGGCTTACTATTTAACATTCCAATCACAGAGGTAACAAGATCCACAGAGTCTAAAGAAGAAACTTGCTATTCTATATGCAGAGCCAAGATTTTCTAACTTAGACAAAATTCTAACAAACTTAACCAGATTCACAGACAGCATTAATTCACTTCCAGTTAAATTATTACTTCATCTTTGAAACCCTGTACTTATTCTGTGGGCAGAACTGAAGGCTACAGGTTTCTATTAAAGGAAAAAATATGTTGAAAACATTAGGAGCAAGGGAAGATGTTCATATAACTTTTTCTAGTTGCTTGCATCGTGAAAATAGTTTAAAACTTTATATCACAGTGTATAATGAAAGCAAAATTTCCTTTTTATCCTCTGAAAGAAGGCAAGCTTATGTGTCCTCTGAGAACTTTTGAAAATTTTCTGTTTATAATCCTGAATGATAGACATGTTGTTGTGTATGTATTGGCAATGCTTTCCTCAATGTTTATGATAAAATTTGAGTATTTAATAAATATCATTACTGTGCTTCATTTCTTTTAATCAAATTATTGTATAAATGTATTGTTAATTAAATAATGTATTCAATTTATGATAATTTTACTGTATGCTTATTCCCAGCCTCTTGAAAATCCTGTGGTATTTATTGAGAATAAAAGACACAAATAACTAACATTAGTTGTACAGTATTCAATGCTACCACTAAATAACTAGATTAGTCTAAGTATTCATAATTAAGACACATTTTAGTGAATAAGTGCATAAGGTATCATTTAAAAGTCTCTAAAAGGAGTTAAAATAACTTTTTATGGCTGTGTAAAATAACAACCCCATTAAAGTGCAAGGGTTTAAACACCTGCAGCAGTAAATTAGAATGACCAAGGTTGAAGCAGGAAATTTATCAAGAGAGTGTACCTGTGTGATCTTTAAGGCAAAAGATGTCCTCTCCCTAAGTAAATGAAAATTAAGTTCTTAGGTTTTTGCTAATTGACAACTGTAGAAAAAGAACTGTCTCTGTGAGATTAAAGAGTGCATGATAACCATCCAGAGACGGCCGCACCTGGGGCTCCATCCTAGATACAGTCACCAAATCCAGACACTATTGTGGATGCCAGTAAGTGCTTGCTGACAGGAGCATGATATAGCTGTCTCCCGAGAGGCCTGTCAGTGCCTGACAAATACAGAGGTGGGTGTTCTCAGCCAACCATTGGACTAACCACAAGGTCCCCAATGGGGGAGCAAAAGAAAGGACCCAAGGAGCTGAAGGAGCTTGCAGCCCTATAGAAGGAACAACAGTATGAACCATCCAATACCCCCAGTGCTCCCAGTGACTTAACCACCAACCAAAGAGTACACATGGAGGGACCCATGGCTCCAGCTGCATATGTAGCAGAGGATGGCCTGTTGGACATCAAAGGGAGGAGCGGCCCTTGGTGCTGAAAAGGCTTTATGCCCAGGGGGATGCAAGAACAGGGAAGCAGGAGTGGGTGGGTTGGAGATCGGGGGAGGTGGAGATGGGGTAGGGTGTTTTCGGCAGGGAAATCAGGAAAGAGGGATAACATTTGAAATGTAAAGAAAGAAAATCTAATAAAAAATAGAAGTGCATGATAGAATCTGTTTACTGTGTTGAAAGTTTACAATGGTACTTTACTTCCATAAAACAAAGAGAAAAACTTCAGATACATTTAAAGACCACCCTAATGCAGCCTAGTATATTCCCATAATGAATGATTGATGCTTTACTTTTTGACTTAGGAACTCATTCTGTAGAATGATTCTGTCACTGAAACATTATTAATGAACTTCTTGAGTGCTATGACTACCACTATTCTTAAACATGCGAGAGATTTTACAATATTAAAAATTGATGACATGAATCAACCAACATAACTGATTCAGAAACTTGATATGCATGCAATTAAGTGTTACCTGTGGGGAAATCATTATAAATTGTATACATGGAACCTAGCCTATCAACATGGAACCTTTTGTGTTAATGCGGCGATGAGGTTCATATATCAGGATTTTCTTCACCAAATAAAATGGGTAGAAATAATTTATGTGCTGAAAATATTTTCTAACAGTATTTATGTAAGATAGATGTATACAACAGTCAAATAAAAGATGAGGTTAGTGAGAAACACAACTGGAGATAGAAAGGAATCAGATACACAGAGAGAGAACACATTCACACCATAGCTTTGAAAGACAACTAGTCTGAGATGCACAGGAAGAAAGTAAACATGCTTCCCATAGTTCTCTGGAGCAGACAGAAACACTCCACAGAGCTCCCCTCAGGACAGAAAGAAAACAGAGGAAGAAAGGACTGTTAAGGCTCCAACAGTAAAAAAAAAATAAAAGAAAAAAAAAGAAAGAAAAGAAAAGAAAAAACAAAGCACAGCTCCACTGTTACATTACAAAATAATGTGTTGGTAATAGTAATCGTATAAAACAAACTCAATGGCAAAGTGAAACAACTGTGTAAAACTAAAATTAAAGACTTACAAGAAAAGATCGAGAACCCAATTCATTTTATATAGCAGTACATGGTTCGATAAGTCTGGCTTGATTGAGAGTCAAATACATTCTATGGAAGACACTGGTGGGATTTATATAGTGAGCTTTAGTGTTTTATTAATATAAAGGATTAAAAGAATCAGACAAGCAAGTAGATATGAAAATGATCAGAAGGGAATAACCCAAAAATAGAATTCATGTCCAAAAGTTAGAGACAGTGCAAGTGCAAGGAATGTATTTTAAACCTGAGATCATTCCCAAATAAAGAATGAATCTAAACACTAAAGGACATACCACTTTTAAAGATATCCTCTTATTTAATGATCAGTGTTCTGCAGCCTATAAAACCAACTGAACAACACCAGGACTTACAAGGTCCCTGGAAACACAAAGTAAAAGAAGAATATCATTCACTTCCAATACTAAAAGGAGGAAAGATTGAGACTGTATCTCCTAATGGGGAAATGAACCAAAAATTCTATAAGCATTATACATGGATAAGCCATTTATGTTTTATGATTATAGACACATAATTCTCAACAACAACAACAACAACAACAACAACAACAACAAAACCCGGAGACAATGAAATGTCTACAAGCTGTTTTGAGACCAAAATTAAAATGTTCAACTAATTATGAAGACCAACCAGTTAAAAGATAAGGGAGCAAATATGCAGGGACCTGGGGTTCGCTGTGGAAAGCAGGGTGAGTCGCCCTGAATCCAGGTGCACAGAGCACTACTAATAGAACATGCGAATGCCTTATATTTGAGTAATGTAAAAAATAATACCCTATACTGTTGACATGAGGAAAAGCACATATAAAAACGAGACCAAACAGGATTGACATTGGATCAGGCAACTGAAAAACTGACTCTGATAAAATATTCTTGTAACCACTTCCCTTTTCTCATCTCCCATACCCTTATCTATCCTGTTACCCAGCTATCTTCTCCACCACTTGTTGCTCTCATTTTTTCTCCTTAAATTTAGCACCTTGTTGTCTTCTGAATAACTCAAGTGAAACTGAAGTATCAATTATCTAAAATAGCATGCATGTTATTATTTCCTCAAAATTAATCCAGTCTATGTAATCATACCTGCCTGCAAAGATTTTTCTGTGTTTGTGAAGACATGGGTAGCATTGTGGTGAAAAGAAATGAAAAGATGGTATTGACAAAGAAGGCTTTACAATTTCATATTTAATTTTCAGTATTATTTACATTTTAAAGCAACTAGAAATATTTTCTTATTTTAAATGTTTTTTAAAGATTTATTTATTATTATATGTAAGTTCACTGTAGCTGTCTTCAGACACTCCAGAAGAGGACATCAGATCTCATTACAGGTGGTTGTGAGCCACCATGTGGTTGTGGGATTTGAACTCAGGACCTTCAGAAGAGCAGTCAGTGCTCTTAACCGCTGAGTCATCTCTCCAGCCCTGAAACATTTTCTTTAGGAACCAGAAGTAAATATGCACCAAAGAGCGAATGTCCCGGTGTTCAGTAGCTGATCCCAATTAAAGATTATTCACAAGTGTGTTCTGGGTAATTCAGGTGTTAAACACTGATGCTCATGAAGGTCAGCAAATCATTATGTTGTTTGCTTTATTTTTTCTCTCTGCTATAGATAGAAGCAGAGATTGGCAGTGAACTTTTAAATAGTATATTTAAGTGTGCAAGTTAGAGATAGACTTTTTCTTGGCCTCTCCTGTAAATTTCCTACAAAGCATCTTTAAAGATATTAAAAATTATGATTCATTTCCACTGGAAATGACAATTTAGTTCAAGGACCTTTGAATTATTCTCGCAGCCCTTTTGCAGGACTCAAGACCATTTCTCACCTGAAGATCAAAGCAAACATTATGCTTTTTCACGACCTTGACAAACACTCCAACAGTCCAGTCATTCTCTAAGCTTTAGCGCTCGTGCATTTCTCAATCATCACGCCGGCACAGAAATCTTCTGTGCTTTTTCCCCTCTCCTTGCACAAACTTCAGATATGTCCTTTCCCTTAACAGGGAAGATACATCAAAAGTCAAGAATATCTTTGAACTGTCCATGTTCCAAAAGCAATAGAAAACTTACAGAATACTAATACAATCTCAAAGAGACTGTTCTTTGCAAATAAGCAATGGTTCCTAAGTTTTATTACATTTAGAAAGTAGTGATGATACATGAAAAGTTGAGGAAACCTTTAGCACACAAAACATAAGTGCTGGTTATATGATTTTGATATTCTGTCTGAATATTTCTTTGTTCTGCTTGTTTTTTTTAATTATGCATTAATATATCACACTGAAAAGTCTAAACACGTTTTAGAGGAATTATATAAGAGTCCATGGGAAGACGTTATGAGTCTGAGAAAGATTCTGTTCCCACAAATGAAACATTGCAGATGGTCCTCAAAGAGTACATAGATGACACCATCTTGTAACTATGATGTTTTCACTCAGTTTGTAAAACATTGTCATTAAAAGATATATTCATTTTTCTTCCTGCATATTTTGTGTATATGATATATACATTTTGCATGTTTAGCTTGGAGAGGACATGATGCCCTTCTGCTCACAGATAAGAACCAGGGAAATTAGGAATGTTACACACGCAGGATTTTCTCTTCAATGGAAGACATGCACACCAGTTTCCTACCCAGAGGATTGAGAATGGAAGTAATTAATAGCCTGGTGAGCTATGCTAAATGTAAGTTCAGGCCATATCTGAATCTCACAGATTCTTATGCTTAATAAAGATTCCTCCTCCCCAGAACTTTATTTTGAACATTGTTTCTTAGTCTATAGAATCCTTCCTAATGGGAGATGTCACATGTACGTTATAATAACCTAAGGGACCTCTGCGCTATCTACAGGGCCAGACTATGGATACCTCTCACCACTCTGTTTTACCCTTATCTTGAGCATTGTTTCCAAGTCAATATAACACATATTTATGGAAGAAGGTATATGTCTTTTGTTATGAGTTTCATTGTAAGCATCCTTAAGCTTCATTACACACTGGATTTGGTTAAGTATTCCACTGAAAGCTTTTTTCCCCACAATCATGCTGCACTTAAATACGTCTAAAAGGAACAGCTCAGTGTCAGGCCTTGAATTATAAACCAGCGTGGAGTATGGAGACATATTGGACCAGATTTCTTTTTTTTTTAATAAAACACTATTTTTTCAAAGATTTATTTATAAATATGTGAATACACTGTTACTGTCTTCAGGCACTCCAGAAGAGGGCATATGATCTCATTTTAGATGGTTGTGAGGGAGCACGTAGTTGCTGGGATTTGAACTCAGGGCCGTTGGAAGAACAGTCAGTGTTCTTAAGTGCGGAGCCATCTCTCCAGCCATATCTTTCTTGATTCACATGGGTTGATGCTTTGCAAGCCCTGGTGTTTCCAGAGAATCAACTCCCTCATCACTCCCAGCATGGGTAATATGTATGTGTATGTTTGTGGGTATGGGAGTCAGAGGTCAACCTCTGTTCTCATTTACTGTACCTACCTTGTTATAGTCGCAGTTTCTCCTGTCCACTGATGTGGGTGTGAGATCAGATACCCTGCTAGCTTCCTAGGACCACTCTCCATCTCTGCTGCCCTTCACATGTTAGGTTTGCATCAACATTACAGATGCCTCTACTACTTTAGCTTTACTGTGGGTTTGGGGGCTTTAAACTCAGGATCTCAGCCTTGGACCTTAAATGCTTTACTTCCTGGATCATTTCCTCAGCCCTAACAGCTATTTTTAAAGGAATTCTTTTAAAATGTGAATTCTCCATTTATTACTGTTTAACATTCCTGCAAAATGGGATTATTTTCCTTCTGAGTTTTGAAACAATGTTGCTATATTTCTGATAATAGCAAAACTATAATTTCTCGTATATATATACACATATGTATATGTATATGTATATGTATATGTATATGTATATGTATATGTATATGTGTATGTATATATATTAAAGTTGCAAGGTATATTAAAGAGAACCTTGGACTGAGAACCTGGCAGGAAAGATTGATTTATGATTTTCTCTCATCTTTTATTATTGTCTTTTCTTAAGGTAATTAAAAAAATAATTACCATTCCTACATGCTTAAAATGTATACACTTTCGACACTTTTGACATTTATCTAATAACTGGTTATTTAGTTCTATGATTTTACCAACAAGCATTTGCTTATATTATTGAGGAATGATGTATGTGCTTGGATTTGATTTCCCAGTTGGATAACAAGCTATTCATACTTTTAATATCACCTTTTTTTTTGCTTTCTTTCTTCCTCCTTGCCTTAACTCTCTCATTCCTTCCACATATAATTATACACCCGTTCCTTCTTAACTTACCATCTAGAGTTTTCCTAATTACTTTTATTTCATTTCTTGATGTCGAATCAGATAGTGGACAAGAGAATAGAGTGCTACAGAGAATGTGCTTGGATTGAAATTCCCAAGAAGAAAGGATGGACACTTTCCATGTCATTTACATTATATGATGACAAAGTTATGACTTTACACTGCGGAGCAGCAGAGACGACAGAAGCATTCCTAGTTTGGATCATCCCACTGATGGCTAACCACAGGAAGAGATTAAGCAAGCAAACATATTTCCCTCACTCAAGAACCTGTAAGTTAATGGGAGTTGTGGTTGTTTAACTTCTAGTGACCAGCCCACTTGGCTCCACTTTCCTTGGTTGTTGTTTTTTGTTTGTTTGAAACACAGGATCTCATCATGAATGCCAGGACGCCCTTCCACTTGCCGTGTACCAGCCTGCTGCGGTCTCCCCAGTGCTGGTGCTCCAGGCATGCAAGCCTACACTTAGCCTAGTATTAGTCCTTGTATTTACTTAATTTTGATTAGCATGCTATGTGTCTTTGTAGCTTCCAAGAGATTCTTTGATGGCATGAGATGTGTCGTGGGAATAAGTATAAACCGACACGGAAAGGAATCCGCACCACTTTGTTGCTACTGTGGTTTGAATAGATGTTGCTCATAGTCTCGACCGACCTTTCAGAGACTTGGTCCTCAGGTGGTGGCTGTTTGAAGGCTGAGGAAGTGTGGGCTGGATGAAGGGAGAATGCCCCTGGGCACAGGGCTTGAGAGTACAAAGATGCAGGCTATTCTAAGTCTGCTCTGCCTTCTGTTTATAGTTTGGAATGTGCCCTCTCAGCTGCTGCACCGGCCACTGTGCCTGCCTGCTCTTATGCCTTCCTATTAGGACAGTGATATAGTCATCCCTGTGGAACCAGAAGCCCAAAGTAAGTAAGCCTTCCTTCTGTAAGTTGCCATGGTAACGGTGCTTCATCACATCAACAGAAAAGCACTTCGCAGGTCAGTATATAATTTAGGAGAAGGTCTACAACCTGTATTAAAAAAACAAACAAACAAACCAGCAAACCCATCAAAAACCTACATTTCAAATTTTTGGGATCCTGGTCCCTACCTTTGATTTTCTGTAAAAATCATTTGACTGGACTACAATCATTTATTTTTAATAACAAAACTGTTTGCCCACCAAGGCCGTGTTGTTACTTTTTCTTCCTTTGTGGCTGCTAGAATTTGAAAAAGAAAACGATGTCATTGTAGAATGGGAAAAGAAGATGGGAAATTCAGTAAGCTCAGGTAAGCACATGATCACTTTTTGTTCTTGGTCTTTGCTGTGTCCTGCAATTATATTTATTGGATGCGAAGAAAAGAGAAAACAAAGCAGCCATCACCTCTGCTCCCAGGATCTCTATTTACCTAGTTTCATAGCAAAGAATTATTTCTCCTATTCATCAAGGTGAATGAAGCTCCTGTGACAATATGGTGTACTTCCTATATGCCAGTGATAAGAGAAATGTGACTGAATCACCACTAAGGCCATGGGTAGCATTTTCCTTGTGCATATTTTCTTACCAAATGTTGTTTTTTCCTCTCTAGTTATCTTTCTTTTTTCTTTTTTCTTTGTACATAAAAGTAGAGATTTTAGTGCTAAAATATCAAGATCCATAATCAAGGCAATGACTATCAAGATGGCCATGGCAACCCACTTTGATGAGGTTCCTCACAGCTCATCTGAAGATAAGGTTTGGCAGTGGTTACAATAGATATATTTAAAACAAACATACATAAATATATTTGGTTAACTGTTCAAGGGACGGATCTTTTACTGTGGCATTCTGCTTGATAAAGGTGAAGAAGTGAAGTGCTTAGGTGATTCTGACCTCTAAATCCATTCAGCGGACAGTTTGGCATGAAGAAACACAGAAACGACCCCTTAGGTCACCAAAGCACTTTTTCAAAGAAGAAGTATATAATCCCAGTTTGGAAAAAGCTTCTATAAACATGTATCTATTTCTTCAGGTGGGCCATAAACTATTCCTGAATGATGGGACTTGGTTTCTAGCCTATAAAGATCTCCAGAAGAAGCATGGAAGGTTTTCTTTCCTTCATCCTCCTTCCTTCCTTCCTTCCTTCCTTCCTTCCTTCCTTCCTTCCATACTTACTTTCCTTCTTCCTTATTGATAACTCCTCCTTTTCTTCTCTTTCTTTTAAAGGCATGGACATAAGAGCTTTCCTTTCATCTACTTTACATGATGACAACCAGAGATTAACTCATTAAGTACACATTAACACATTAAGTACAAAGATATGAGACCATTATAGAAGCAACAATTATATAACTAGCTATGACAAATGTAATATGAGGTTAGTAATAATTTAGTAAATTACAATTTAAGACTATGTTTACTATTGCTGACACTTCACACTTTTATTTTCATTTTCCTACTTTACTAGTATCTTTATTATTTTATTTTCTTTTTTTTTGATTTTTTTATTGTATATATTCTATATTTACAATTCATTTCCCTTTTTCTGGTTCCCCACCCCCAAAGGTCCCACATGTCCTTTTCCCTCCCCCTGCTCCCGCATCCACCCCCTCCCACTTTACTGTTCTTGTACTCTCCCACAATGATGTTTTGGTCCATTCTAGCACCAGTGTCCACTCCTTTCTTCTTGTGAGACATCACTTGATATGTGATTTGTGTCTTTGGTGTTCCAAGCTTCTAGGCTAATATCCACTTATCAGTGACTGTATACCATGGGTATTCACAAAGTCTTTTCACCTGAAGAAATTCGGATGGCTGAGAAACACCTTAAAAAATGTTCAACATCACTAGTCATTAGGGAAATGCAAATTAAAACAACCCTGAGATTTCACCTCACACCAGTCAGAATGGCTAAGATTAAAAACTCAGAAGACATCAGGTGTTGGCGAGGATGTGGAGAAAGAGGAACACTCCTCCACTGCTGGTGGGAATGCAAGCTGGTACAACCACTCTGGAAATCAGTATGGCGGTTCCTCAGAAAACTGGGCGTGATACTTCCGGAGGACCCAGCCATACCACTCCTGGGAATATACCCAGAAGATTCACCAGCATGCAATAAGGATACATGCTACACTATGTTCATAGCAGCTTTATATATAATAGCCAGAAGCTGGAAAGAACCCAGATGTCCCTCAACAGAGGAATGGATACAAAAAATGTGGTATATATACACAATGGAGTACTATACAGCCATTAGAAACAATGAATTCATGAAATTCTTAGAGAAATGGATGGAGCTGGAGAATGTCATACTATTATTATATTTTCAAATACCGCATAAAAGAGTTAGTATCAGCCTTAGGCACCAGGGTTCTTGATTATTTCCTGCACATGGGCAAGGGTTAATAATCCAAAAGCTAAATACAAAAAGATATAAACAAAATGGCCCTTGTTGTTGCTGTTGGTTGGCAGTCTATTCTGTTTGGTTTTGTTTTTGAAAAATAAAAATAATGATATTTGGGTTATATACAATAGTGAGAAATGCTTTTCTGTATCAAAGGTTTTGAGTACGACAGACCCAGGAGAGGGACAGTAATTAGACTAATAGTTAGATATTGCCCAATAAGAAAGCTGTTGTAAGATAATTCCTATTCATTAACATTGAGGCAGTGAGAGGCCAGTGATTAGAGGGGAGAGAGGAGGAGGAGTTAGGTGGAAAGAGAGGTACAGAGGACCACACAGGCAGAGCAGGGAGAGATGTGGATATCCAGATGGCTTCAGTCATATTTCCAATGTTTTGGAGAGGTTAGAAATATTGGGATAGGGGCTGGAGAGATGGCTCAGTGGTTAAGAGCACAGAATGCTCTTCCAAAGGTCATGAGTTCAAATCCCAGCAACCACATGGTAGCGCACAACCATCTGTAATGAGATCTGACTCCCTCTTCTGGGGTGTCTCAAGACAGCTAAAGTGTACTTACATATAATGAATAAATAAACTAAAAAAAAGTAATATTGGGATAAGACTTTATCATTGTAAACTGACATTATGGAATTGGGAGTTTCACATACATAAATATATTTGATTCACTATTCAAGTTTAAGAATCATGTTTTACTGGATACTTGGAAGGAGTGGGTGCTGGGCAGGAGCGTGGGATTCCCGCCATTTACAGAGTCTATTGCGGAGAGGAAACACAGTTGGGATGCTGTGAGATCTAGCTGGAAGATAGTAGATACAGTGAGAGCCACCCTGAGCAGGACCCACCAGGACTTGGTGCAAAGGCCTGGTGGGGTGGTACCATTTTTAAAAATATTTCTCGCTACAGAAAGCTTACTCATTTTTTTTTCAATTTTCTAAAGTAATCTGCCAATGGGAAGTTACATTTAATTTTTTGAAGCGACATAAGCTGTTAATACATCTAATAATTGAATGAGAAATAATTTTGGAGTTGAATGTTCATAGTTTCATATATAATTTCTCAATTTCTTTCTCAGGCATGTTATTCTTAAATGAATAAGATGTCTGTGTTGTTTCTCTCTACTGAAAACACCTTTCCAAACATTTATTAGTACAGGTAGTAAATAGCTCACCTGAATTTCAAAGGAGTTACAGTTTAGCATAATCCAGAGATTATGTTTAGAGATGGTGAAGTAAAAGCACCTACAACTGCTTCTTTTTTATTCCAGAAAGAAATCATGTGCAGTTAAAAAAAATCTATTTAGATGAAATCAGAAAATGTCTATCAATAAAAAATAGAACTAGGAAAATATGTTGTCAACAACAGTAAACAAATGACATGGCCAGGGAAAGTATTATCATATGATATCATACTGTCATATCATAAGTGGAAAGCCATCATAATGTAGCTCTGGGAACTAATGTAGAGATAAACTGTGACAGGAACTGAAAAGTCCCCTGAGCTTCTTAATCGATGGGAAAGATTAGCTGGGTGAGAAAATATGTCCAAGACATTTGTAACATCATACATGTTTTTTTTTTTTTGCTTAAAACATGAAGGAACAAAAGCCTCCTCTGCAGATGTACTTTGACACAGTAAAACAGAGAACAAGACACAACAGCACGCTATGCAAAGTATCACTCTGACCACCCGACTTTCTAGGAAAGATGGTCTCCTCTCACAGTCAAATGTCACTTTAATCTCTCTAGGCAAAAGACACAGTTTATATCTAAAGTGTTCTTGAGAGTTAAAATATAATGGCTTCCCACTTTTGACATAATAATATGATATCATATGATAGCCCTTTCCCTGGACATGTCTAATATAGCATTAAAAAATAATCTCCAACTAGCTCTTACCAACATTGTTGTTAAATCATCAAAAGCCAGGGCATAGAAAAACCCTCCACTAAAATAAAAAAATATTCTAATAAAATAAAAAGAAAACTATAATCCTGTAGGACAAAAAAAACCATAGAAATATAGAGCTCAATGGGAAGAATTTCATAGAAGGATCTTTTCCTACAACTCTGCAAAGAGCTTTAAAGAGACATATTTTCTTAAGAAAATATTTGTTTACTCCCAGAAGTTGCTCCCCTTCCCCTCCGACAGTTCTTCATCCCATTACCTTTCCCCTTTACCTCTGAGAGCATGCTTCCCCTCCGCTCCTGGGCATACCTCATCATTGGGGCCTCAAGATTCTACATGATTAGGTGCATCCTGAGGCCAGACAAAGCAGTCCTCTGCTACATAAGCGCCTGGAACGTTGGAGCAGCTCCTGTATATGCTTGGGTTGGTGGCTTAGTCTCTGGGAGCTCCCAGAGGTCTGGTTGGTTGATATTGTTGGAATACCTATGGGGCTGTCATCTCTTCAGCTCCTTCAGCCCTTCCCTGAACTCTTCCAGTGGGTCCCCAACCTCAGTCGAATGGTTGGTTAGCTGTAAGTATCTGCATCTGTCTTTCTCAGCGCGTCTTAAAGAGACATCTTAACATTCATTTAATTGCAGAAGTTGTAACTTTCCTAAAAGAGGAAAATCTAAAAATCTCAAGCACATTTTCAGAGAGAAAAACATAGTAAATTATCTACAGAGCAAAAGCCAAAGGAAAGAAGGGGGGAAGAAATCAAAGAGATAATGAATTCCATCCCTTTTATATGTGAATTGGGGATAGAGTTTCTTTCCTTAATGTCAATTAACATTACAGTCAAAGATAAATGTAAAAATAGTGTTTTTGTAAATGGTCTTTCTTATAAGGAATTGCTTGTGCTCTTTGCATTTTTTGGTCTGATTATGAATTCCATCAAAAGATGCATATCAACTCTATCATACACTCTGTGCTGGCTGGTTTATTATGAACTCCACAGAAGATGAAGTCATTTGAGAGGGGGGGGACTGGAACTGAAGAAAAACTCTCATCAGATTGGCCTCCACATAATGCGATGGTATGTTTTCTTCGTTGGTGATTGATTTGGGAATCCCGAAATTACAGTGCGCAGTGCCACTGCTAGACCGGCGGTTCTGGATGCTATTGGAAACAGAATGAGCAACTCAGGAAGAGCAAATCAGCAAGCAGCATTCCATGGCTTTGGTTTCAGTCTCTGTCTCTTCTTTCTTTGTGGACCTAATTTAACATACCTAATGCCAAACATTTTACCTTCAAGTCTCTCATTGTTTAACTTCATGGCTAAAAGTTTTCTGAGGTTGACAGCATCTATTGAGTTTTCTGCCCAAAACTGTCCTTGAGTAGAGCATGTGGAATATATTTAGGACTGAAATTCTATATATAAATATGTTAAAGAGTCGAGTTTTATTTATCTCCTCTGGTGCAGGAAGGTGAACTCAGGCCTTGTGTTTGCAAGACAAGTGCCCTACCACTGACCTACATCCGCAGCAGAATGTTGTAGTTTATTTAGTAGACAGTGTTTCATGTGCCCTGCTAAATCCAGACATGACCTTCGTACTTTCCACTAACTCATCAGATTGGAGTTAGTGGCCGCAAATAAATGTAATCATCCAGGCTGTGTCTGCACAGAACAGATGGGTATCCAGGAATACACTCAGAAAACCTAACTTGGAATTTTAAAGAGTTAGACACACTGTTAAAGCTTTCTGTTGTTGCAAATTACAACTGCTGCTGGCTTCTGGGTTTCTGGTACTGTCCAGGAAGCAGTCTTTTGTGTTCTTATTTTAAGTTGTTTTATTGTATATCTCCTAATTCAGCTCAGTTATTCACAAATGGGAATGACTACCTTAAGCCATTTACATTCTACTTATTGGAAAGTCACTTCTACTTTTAAAAGTAACATGCATACAATCCCAATTACAAAGTTATTGTTGTGTGCATAGTATCCTATTTTACACAGTTTAAAACACTACTGGCCCCATTCTGGCAATCAGGAAGTTGAATGGATTTTCCTCTGGGGTTAGTTACTGGCTTTGTGTTGATCTATGCAAACCTTCCCTTTGACCTCTTCATATTCAGAATCAAAGTTTCAGTGCATCATCGAAATGCCAATGGTTTTCACATGAGACACAGAAGAGGAAATCCATCGGAGTCATTTAGGGAGGTCTTGGAGATTTTACAGTTGGGCTAGGTTTGCATGTTCCTTTTCTTTACATAGCATGATCATATCGATTAGAAACAGGATGTCCTTTCCTGCCTATCACATCCATTTTTCACTCATTATAAATGCCTTATAACTGCATCTTCATATAAGCACTGCATGAGATAAGGATGATATTGCAGAAAACGAAGCAGACAAAGCTCTCTCCTCCCTAAAAGAAAACATTTTCCTTTGAGTTAGCTATTATATTAAACAAATTGCTGTGTTAATTTTGCATATTCCTTAAATCCTGATAAGACAGCTGCTTTCATTCCTCTGGATTTGATAAACACAAATGTTCTCTCAGTAATATTACTGTTAAATCGACGTGACATTATGAATTTAAAAGTGGCCTCTTGAAGAAATGGATTTTTTTTTCATGGTGCAAAGAAATTAGGAAATTGTTTATTGCATTGTAATAAAGTATATTTTAGCTATTTGATAAATTTATCTCAATAAACTGTGAAGAAAGATTCTGACTTCAAAGGCCTTTTTATTTGTGAAGAATACTACCTAGTAAAATAGCAAGGGAAGGTTTGTTTTCACTGCTTGATAACAAGCAGCATATTTTAGTATAATTCCTATAATTCCAAGGCTTCACAAAGCCATAAGCTGACTTGATATACTGCCTTATGTTCACACGAAATGACACTCATATTACCAAGAATAAAAGAAAAAAGTAATATTTTAAAATCTTACAGCCCTCTCTACTCATTCGAGTGTCAATTTATATATACACAGCAAAATATCTTCCTTAATAATTTTCATATTTTTTATGAGATCAGTAAATATCTTTCACTTGCCAAATAGTTTCATTAAACACTTCAGGATGAAGACTTGCATGTCTGAGCATGAGTCAAGAGTCAAAGGATACCCTTGAGTGTTTGTCACATATTTTCTGGAGAGAACAAATACTATATTATGATAGAAAGCTATAAACCTTTGAAATAAGTGTCTTTAAAACCAACCTGTTTACATGACCTTGCCATGATTTTGGCCCCTGTGTTGGTAATAACAAAGAAAGGTTATACAGTAGGTAGATGCTAACAAGCCAATGTATGTTTGGGATTCAGACATACAGGAAAGTCAGTTGGCAAGGCAGAGGGAAGGAATGCTACATTATTCCTCAATATCAAACAAGCTACTAATGCAAACAGAATAGACAAATTCTAAGCAAATAAAAGAGTTGCGTCTTGGTGATTTTTTTCTATCTTGAGTCTATTCATATATTTTAATTTTTATAATAACATTATAATTAGTTTTATGTGTTCCTGGGAATCAACTGAGATGCATGTATTATAGGAAACAAGGAGCCACTGACCTTGATCCTTAGGCCTTGGTTCTTAGAGACAGAATCTTGCTCTATAGCTTTGTCTGGTTTCCAGCTAGTCCTGAACCTGTCTCTGCTTCTAACTGTAGGAACTATCATGAAAAGTCACAAGCTTCATGTCTAAATAATATTATACAGATGCAAATGCAGCTGAGGTCTGGTGAACTTTTAGTCAGGGGATAGACAGGGAATCATTATTTAAAATTCAAAGCATTGATTTCAATTTGTTTCATAAAGTAATTTACCTAAGACTGCAATGACATTAGATTAAACAAGATTTTTTGACAAACTGAAAACCATAAAGTGTGAACTATCATTGAAACAGTAGAGAACCCGACCTTATCAAAGCAGATGTATGTTCTAGGATATTTTCTAATATGATATTTGAGAAAACATCTATCATGTTTTTGAATTTTGCATCTAGAAGCAAGTGGTATGGGAAATTCAGAAATTCAATCATTAATCTTCAAACCAAGAAAACCAAATCTAGTGGAGGAGATATATGGCTAGTCTAATAATTTAAAAAAAGGTAAAAAAAAAGTATATTTAAATTGTGTTTTAAATTGGGCATATATATTCATGCCCCAGAATGCACAAGGGGGTCAGAGCACAACTTTGTGAATTTGTTCTTTCCTTCTACTTTTATAACCTGTACATGGTTTGGAAGAATTTAATTCATGTTTATTGGCTTGTATCAGCCCTTAACCTGTGGAGTCATCATCTGGCCCTGAAAAATGTTAATGTGACTCAAACAATATGGTACAACATTTTATGTAGCTGAAAATATAATAAAATTTTATTTATTCACATTTTAAAAAGTAGCGATTCAAACAAAGTTAAATGATAATGATCAGAATATGTTTCCTGGGTATCTGTTGTGTTTATATCGACAATATTAATAGTTTCTATGTTGATTTTCTGGAGGATAGCTAAATGGTCTACAAACTGAACGTAACTTTTGAATTTAGAACACATGCTTTTAGGTAGGTTTTGACATTAACACATCATATTTTTATTTAAATGGCATAACACTGGAATATATAGAAGCAGTAGCTGAGTTCATTCACAGTCATTACATGGGATACTGTTAACAACATCATCAATGCAGCAATATGTCGTCTATCACATCTTAAGTAACTTTAGCATGGTGGAAAACACTTATCAATGGGAGTAAAACTTTCATAGTGATCTTAGGAATCTCTATGATGGGTAGAAATACAGTTAGGGTGCAACATGTAAATTAGGAATAAAGTTATTATAACTATGCATTACCTACTCTTTAGAGTCTACCTTACTGCCCTTCCACAGGACATCTGGGAAGATTTGATTCTTAACCTATCCTCTTAGGACTATTTCCTCTTCAACTTTTAAATATGTCTACTGTATCCTTTGCCCATGGTATTGACGATTCTTCATCAATGGCTTTCCTCAGCTTCAATGGTCTAATAAATTTTATGTTAGAGTAGAAATGTGTTATTTCTGACTTCCTAAAGCAAATAACATGGGAGCGAGTGAGCTAGGGCAGAGAGCCCGGGGTCTACATGACAGGTGCAGATACTGAATTTGTAGCTGGAGAGAGCCCCAGGGAAAGGAAACGGAGCTGCAAGTGGAAAACTCCAATTCCGCACACGAATGTCTACTCAATTTGAGTTTGCCTTGCTTGTCCCATGATATCTACCACTTTATAGTCTGTGTGATAGTGAAGGATAAGACATTTCCAGTTCTGATACCATTATCATTAATGGTTACTAGTAAGCATCTCTGATTATAGAAATAGATTCAAAAGATACAATACTTAATAAAACTTTGTCAACATTTTTTTCTAAAAATGAAATTTAGATAGCATGTATTTTATATGCCTTTTTAATGAGATTTTAACTACTGACTGTTTTCTGTCAAGAAGGAATAATTTGAGATACTGATAATTTAGGAAACTCAGTTGTCTGAACAACAGACATAGCTATTTGTTTCCAAATATTAGCTATTTAGTTTCATTTCATGAGACTGTTTTATTTGCTTTTCCAAACCAAAGTAAATAATAGATTTGTGGTGAAACAATGAAATAAATTAAATATAAATGGGGAAAACGAATACAGATGATCTTGAAATTCTGACCTTTTAATGAATCCTTTTGATTATATTTTGATTGAAAGCAGTCACCAAAAAAAGGAATATATACATGAACTTACTAAATATATGTCATTATCACTTGTCTTGTTTTATATACATGAGGATGGGTGTGGGATAATAACTGCTTTACTAAAATAATAATGAATAATTAATATCTTTCCCACAATATATTAATTATTATCTAACAAAAAACCACTAGTCATATCACTTTGGAATATTGATATTGCTCACTTTTATTGAACACAAGTCAGACTCTAATTCAGCAGACAACCCATCATAATATTTTAAAACTAAGGATGTCTTTGAAAATGATTAATTCTTCATAGCATAACAATGTAAATCTGATTTGGTCTAAGTAGGAAACGACTAAACATGCCCACTCTCATCAATACCAACATGACATGAAGTCTAAAATTGAAGGTTTAAGTGTCATGAAACACTTTACCCCACCTTAATTCCCTCATGCATTTGATCATACATGAATAAATATTTTTTTGATAAACATAACTTTCAGGGGACAATTTTGCTTAGCCACCACAGTCCTGGTATTGTAACACTTAAGTTAAAGACAATTAATAGAGACCTATTTGTTCTACCAAAGACTCAATGAAGTAGGGATAGCGCCTAAGATAATGATATTGGTCTCAAAGTTGTACATATATAGTATTAAATAACAATGGTAATAAAGAAAGCTCAGCAACTGCCTTCTGTGTAGCACTATATATTTCTGTCTTAATACCACTGTCATTTAGTGGACTCGTGGACTCATATAGACACACCCTATGGTATCTCAGTCCCTCACTCATGCTACCGAGCTCAGAGTTCTGCACAGCCCTACTGATGATCACAGGGACCAACAATGGGGACACATAACATTCATTTCATTTGATTCCTAAACCTCTTCTGTTTTAACTAACAATTTAATTTCCTGAATCTTACGTATGAAGATGTGCTGTGTCACAGATACACATTTATTTTATGTAATGATGTGCATCACTCCTCTCCCACAGCCCTCACCACTATGCAGGATCAGCATCACTATGACGTCATCAACATACTCTCATATGCCAGTAAACATCTTATTTTAGCGAGTAAAAACATAAGTACTTGAGGTGGTGCTGGGTCAAAGTTACAGCAGCATAGCTAAAGGTTCTAAGACTTAAACTTAGTTTCAAATGTCCCGACAACGTCATTTTTCTACATGGACATCATTAGTTAGTTTTGAAGTTCCAGAATGTATTTCTTTGCACTACTATTTTCTGAGTTATTTGGATCACAGTCAGTTTGCTCATGTTATCTCCACAACATCGCACAATTACAATCATGATTTTTAGTCTAGACTACATGTAGGTCGTTAAAATAAGAAACAGGAACATTTGCCTTAGCTATTTGTTACAAGTTAACAATAAATTTAGTATATTTTAGAAATCTTTATAATATCACAGAATCACAAACCTCACTTTTGGGTATTGTTATCCAGGATGTATTATGTGTCTTTAATACATTTCAAGAGATTCAGTTCTGCCCATTTGAGAAGTAGGTCAATAATTTAGACTTAGTGTTCGTCAAACAGGAGCATAAAGAAAAAGACTGATCTGTGGAATATATTAGGATGAGCTCAGTAAAGCCATGGAGCGGTGGCCATGTGAAACAATGCACCAGGTGGCTGGGGTGAGCATGAGCACCAGTGTTTCAGTAATTAAGTGACTCTTGTTACTGAGTCATCACAAGAAAGGGGCAGGATAAGCCGACATGGTTTCTGACAACCATGTAGATTAACCCATCAGCATCTTTTTAAATTGCTATGAAGTTCGATGATGGCCTATAAGACCCTCATTCAATCTCTTCTGGGCATTCCAGAATGGAACATCTCCTTATTTTTCTTGCACCAAATATTTTCCAACCCATTTCCCTGCCTCTACATTATTTTTAATTTTATTCCATTTAACTTTGTTATTTAAAAGACACATTTTGGATTTAAAAAAAGACTTTATACTCGAAAAAATCAACCAGACACAAAGTCTATACAATTCCCTGGACTGTATGGTTAGGGTAGCCATTGAGAACAGAAGCTGTGGGGCTTCAATTTGGATTTTATTTTTTTGTTTGTTTTTTCGAGACAGGGTTTCTCTGTGTAGCCCTGGCTATCCTGGAACTCACTCTGTAGACCAGGCTGGCCTCGAACTCAGAAATCCACCTGCTTCTGTCTCCCAAGTGCTGGGATTAAAGGCGTGCGCCACCACCGCCTGGCCACATTGGATTTTTATACTTTCACTATCAAAGGTATTTCTATGCACTTGTGCACCACTATACGAAAACTCCATGACAGTGCTACAACTAGAAAAACTAGGAACTGCCCCTCCCCCCAAAGAAAAGTTCCTCGCCTCTTTCTAAGCTTGTGTTTATTGCTTGCATTTGGAAAAATATTTTATCAGTAATCCCCTGTCTAGCTATACTCCATTTTCACACTTTATTAAAAAGAGAAAATCACTTAACTTCTTCCCATGGAATGTTGAGCACACTTTTACATGCTTCCATATTACAATTATCTTCATGGTCAAAGAGCAACAACCCCTCACTTACCCAGTGTTTATCACTCCACACACCTGATCACTCCATCAGTGCCCTAACTCCTGGGATTCATTTTTTTCTCTATCTAATGGGCTGCTTAATTTCAGTGTGCTTTTCTGCTTACCTGGCATCTTGTGAGCATCACCACAGAGCCCCTCAGGATCAGCCATTACAGACCATCTTTTCTCTCTCCAGACATGGTCGGGGGGACTGATAGCAGCATCAGAGCTTAAAGAAACATCTACCTACTGATGCCAGGCAAATTCACATCTTCCAGCCTACTCTGTCCTTTGACTGTCTGTTTGAGGGTTTTTTTAATTTGTTTTTTTGTTTCTTTTCTTTTTTTTTTTTTTTTTTTGAGATATGGTCTACTATGTCCTTTGCCTACTTGAGTTTTTTTTTTGTTTGTTTGTTTATTTCTTTCTTTGTTTATTTGTTTGTTTGTTTGTTGGTTGGTTTTGAGATAAGGTCACATTATGCACTGCTTGCTGGCTTGGAACTCATGCTGTAGAACAGTCCGACTTCAGACTCTTAGAGATCTGCCTCCCCTACCTCCCACATTTGCCACAGGAAGCCTGATTTGTATATTTGAATCTTAAGTAGGATTGCTTCATAGGTACCAGGAAAGTAATATAGCCAAAACTCACTTCTACAAAATTTTCTCATGCTGTCTTTGTTCCCATCTCAGTGGGAGGCAAATCTAACCTCCCTCCCTCCCTCCTTCCTTTCCTCCTTTTTTCCTCCCTTCCTCCCTCCCTCCTTCCTTTCCTTCTTCCTTCCTTCCTTCCTTTCTTCCTTCCTTCCTTCCGTCTTCCCTTCTTTCCTTCCTTCCTCTTTTCCTTCCACCCACCCTGCTTTGCTTTCTTCCTTTCACCCTTTCTCTTCTGCCATCCTCCTTTTTCTTGCGTTCACTGTTCACTTATTCACCTATCCCTTCATTCTTTGAGGCAGTGCCTCATTGTGTAGCCTTGGCTGGCCTCATCTCCATGACATTCCTGTTGCAGAATCCCCAGTCTTAGAGTTAACTAGAGGCTTCTGTTGCAAGGACTAGCTAAACACAGTCCCCTTTCAACTCCTATCTGACAATTTCAGAGTTACTGTATCAAAGAAATCCTGTAGACAATGCCACATATACATTTTCCCAGACCTTTCCTATTGCCCCCCTCCCCCATGCAATGGCTCCTGGAGAGACACCATTTTCTTTCTCTGCATTGCTGTTGAGGGTTGGTATTCTTAATTTATCTTTCATAATTCCAATCCGTTGTAACAGAGCAGCCAGGGAGATCTCATTCAGGTTGTCAGAATCTAAATGTTACCCAGTCGTCTAAGATCCACTAGGAGTAACAGGCACATTTCTCTTGATGTCAACTTTCCTCAGTCTTCCTGTCAGCCCTCCTCACCAGTCAAGGCCAGTACCCAGTATTTCTTGTCTTTAGCCTACACCTCATCCCACTGGTTGATACTGTTCCCTCTATGTGAGCATCTCCCAAAAAACTTCCCTGCACACTTATTTACATTTAAGGTACTTCTTCAAGCTCAACATCTCATGCATTCTCCTTTAATGTGTACTTCTGGTCCCCAACGACTCCTCTTACACTCTTTTTTTCTATGTTTCCAAAAAGAGTTAGCTTACGATGTGCATAATTTAGGTTTTAGCTGTTGTCATCTCTAGAATAAAAACTTTCAAGAGGCAGGACTTTTGTGTATTTTATAAGCTTTTGTGAGCATTTACCATTGTGTCTAGAACCTGGTAGCCCTTTAGAAACTATCTGTTTGAAATAGCCTTTTTTGTGTGGCAGGAAAAAGAATCTAAGAAAACAGAAAAAAGAGTCAAGTCCTAAAAATTTTCATAAATACAGAATATGTAAAACCCTGCTATTTAATCTATCAGAAGTTAAAGAGGTTCATTTCTTCTTTAGTATTATGTGTGAGCATGCATGTTTGCACACTGTGTGAATGCATGTGTATGAGTGTGCATGTCTGAATGTATATTTGTGCACCACATTGTGTGTGCAGATGGCAGAGGAGGAAAAATATATGGAATAATTTCTCCACTCTCATTTGGGTTCCAGGAAGCAAACTCCAATCTTCTGGCTTCCAGGAAAATTGATTTCACTGACTGAGTCATATCACTGGTTAGAGGATTTTATTTCATTATTTTTCTTCACATACATATGGATATGTGTGAACATTCTCTTCCACTTATGAAAATTCTGCATATATTTAAACTTGACCCAATGTTATGGTTTGTATATGCTTTTCCCAGGGAGTGGCACTATTAGGAGGTGTGGCCTTGTTGGAGTAGGTATGTCACTGTGGGTATGGGCTTTTTTGAGACTTCCCTTGCAGATGCAATTAATATAAATCTCTTTACCTTAGCCCTAGGGAGTCTCTTCAGACAATGGCAAAAAGCAGCCATGTTCTTTACCAAAACATCACAAAAACAGTCTCTCAGCCACATATTAAAGTTCTTCTCCACTGAAACCTCTTGGGCCATCAGGCCTACACAATTCAAATGACCCTCAGCACCACTGTCTTTCATATTCCGACTAGGCTGGTCCATTAAGCCCCACTTAAAGCATTCCGTGGCTTTCCAAATCCAAAGTCCCAAAATCCACATTCTTCCAAACAAAAGCATGGTCAGGCCTATCACAGCAATACCCCACTCCTGGTACCAACTTCTGTCTTAGTTAGGGTTTTACTGCTGTGAACAGACACCATGACCAATGCAAGTTTTATAAAAGACAACATTTAATTGGGGTTGGCTTACAGGCTCAGAGGTTCAGTTCATTGTCATCAAGGCAGAAACATGGCAGCATCCAGGCAGGCATGGTACAGGAGGAGCTGAGAGTTCTACATCTTCATCTGAAGGCTGCTAGTAGAAGACTGACCTCCAGGCAACTAGGGTGAAGGTCTTAAGCCCACACCCACAGTGACACACCTACTCCAACAAGGCCACACCTCCTAATAATGCCACTCCCTGGGAAAAGCATATACAAACCATAACACCCAATAAAATATTTTCAATATAATATTCAATATAAATTCAATAATTATGGGACACCTGGCAAAAATAAAACTAACCATAAGTTAATCTATCTATCTATCTATCTATCTATCTATCTATCTATCTATCGATCTATCTATCTACCTACTTACCTACCTAACCAGGTATGACATAAATGATAGTCAACCAGCTCAATGTACTAATCATTTCAAAAATTAAATTTAAAGGAATTTGTGGACCAAAACCATTTTGAATTCAAAATACAAACAACATTACAAAAAAGCACAAACATTTCAACAGTAACATAACTCTATCTTTTCCCATGCATGAGTTTTGGAACAATAAACCATATATTGTAGAAATCTTTGGTCTTCTCTTTATAGTAACATTATCATCATCAGTGGGTATCTTTTAGTGAATTCATAATACTGGCTGTGCAGTTGTACAACATCTGCTTCCCGCTGGCTGGGGATGTCTTCTGTCACCATGAGTTATTTGTCAGTATTGTTAATCGCTCTAAGTTTTGTGTGTTACGTTTCTCTTACACCTTTGGGTTTCTAATAGCAGATGAAAACATTCCCTGCTTCATACCTTTAGGTTTCTAATAGCAGATGAAAATGCTCACTGCTTGTCATAAATAAACACAGCTTTCTTGTGGGGTGTAAAAAAAAAAAAAAAAAAAAAAAGAGAGATGCTTCCAAAAACTCTGGGAGGCAACACAGCTTCACAATTGTCATTCCCTTAAACGACTGGAGTGATTTCATCCTGATTCTAAAATGAAGTACCTCATAAAATGCTTGAATGACAATTTCTATTTCTTAAGATCATTTCAGGGCTCTTAAGCTAGACTTCAAGCCTCTAAAATGGAAACTTTATGTAATAAACTTTAAAAAAAAAACTTCATGATAGTTGTTCCTTCAGTGTGAGAGCTTATGGTTCAAAGAGACATCAGAAGGACCTTGGAAATTAGCTTCTGAATTTTAATAAGAAAAACTGCTAAGCACTCAGAATCCTGGCCTTCAAAACACACAATGACTCTAATTGAAGTCATTTTAATCTCACATCAGCACATCTACTGAAATATCCAAACAAATTATAAGACAGGTATTGGATAAAAGAGACGGAAAGATTGTAAGAGCTAGAGGCGGTGAATGACTTCAAGAAAGCAGTATCTTCTTCACACTGACTGAGGCACATGGGAACACATAAAGTCTGTGACAGCATGCACAAAGCCTGCACGGTTTCAAGTCACACAAATCTCAGCACTGAAGAGAACTGGACGCCCCGAACCCAGAAGTCTCAGAAAAACAAAAAAAACAAACAACAACAACAACAAAAAAGATATTTGCAATTAAGACATGTTGCAAAAGGGAAAAAGCTGTTTCTTTTCTGATTGATTGTCATGGAATATATCAACCACATTCCAGGACAAGTCCCAAGCCCAGGGAGAGTGGCCAACCTACCAAAGGAAAACCGATGACTTGTCCGGAAGTGGATGGAATGTAAAAACATTTAAAATTGGCAAAAATTATTGTCTTTATGAACTTTGCATTCTCACTGGACTCTGAAATGCATGGTCAATTGATTGGACAGCTATTCATTAAAAAGTTGGTAATCAAAGACAGTACTTGAACAATAGCCCAGACCTATATTGGACAGCTCTACACTGCTTCCTGCATGTCCCATAAAGACTGAAGCTGTTTGAGTCACACAAAACCTTCATTTTCTTATAAGAAGATAAATACCAAATTAAAAGCTAAATGCGGGAGCAGTAGGTTAAGTCACCTGCCTCCTTGTCTGTCAATGGAACACACACAGCAAGGAGCACACATGGTTAAAGAGGTTGATCTTTGTCTATTCAAACATACCTTGGCACATGCAAGTGCATGCATAACACAGAGGCACAAAGACATTCGTGTGGTCACACCCAAATGCACACATGTGTATGCACAAACATTCTAGATAAATAAATATGCAAGTAAGGGATCTCTGCTGTACTTTCAAAGCTAAAAATCTAGTGACAAGACAAGAAAATTAAGAAGAAATAAATTTCCATGGGAAAGAGACAGAGTTTTGCTTAGGAATGGTAAAGCTTTGAGGTATATAGTGGTACCCCCAGGGAGAACGACTCGGGCACAGCATCAAATACAGGAACTCTTGGTTTATGGCACTGAGTGAGCATGGCTAAGACAGTTTGCATGGGTGTGGATCATTTGAGGATGCTGTTAGGATGCACAGGAGAAGGAGCAGGGGAGGGGGTGAATGACCAGGTACAGCTATTCATGGAAATGGAATTGGAGGAAGCATCTTATGGAAATAGAGATACAGGGAGATTTAAGTTGAGAGTGGAGGATGAAAAGTGACAGTGAGTTAGACCACTGTTCAAACAGGAGTTAGAACTTTAGTGGAGTTAAAGACAGATGACTAAGGAGATGGGGTGTATGTAAAAGAATTCACATTTACCTGACCATGCCAAAGAAAGACCTTCAAAAATTGGTACTTGTTTCTGGGAATAAAATAAGGGGAGATCAAGTTTATCTATTAACTAAAGACTGGATACTTCTCTGTGTGGGATAAACAATATTCTACTCATTTAACAAAAACCACCGCAGCAGATGACAGCTGTAGGTCTTCAAAATGAAGAAGCATCTGCCTTGTGTTGTTCCTCTTTATTCAAATGCTTCAGAGAGTAAACCATACCCTTGTCAATCTTTTATTGAAATGCTGTACTTCCCTCTGAAATTCATCTTTCCTCAGAGAGTTGATTTTTCTTTAAAGTCTGGTGAAACAGAAAGTCTGAGAGATTATGTAAAACGTCAAGCAGATCTCTTGTCCTTGAATTTTCCCTACGTCAAAATTTTTTTTTGTATTGGCAAAATAAAATAACTTTGTTTTCTGTTTGTTTGCCTGAGGGAAAGACTTGGAAGCCTCATTTTGGACCAGATAGAACTGCAACTGATAAATAATTAAATCTACCTTTCATCTGAGAGAGAAAAAAATAATAGGTTTATAAAAATGTTTGAGGGCCCAGGAATGCATAGCTCTCAGCAAAAAAAAAAAATGTAGAATGTAGCTTTTTTCCCTTCTATGAGAAATCTCATGCAGAGTAAACAGAGACTCAAAAAATTAAAATTCCTCCCAATCCAAATAGCTGCTTCTCTCAAAGAGTACTTTCATATAACAGGGCAGCTGGAAAGAGCTGGAGGGAGGAGGACAACTTTGGAGGGAGAGAGAGAGAGAGCACTGAGAAGAAAGGGAGGACAGGGGAGGGAGAGGGAGGATTGGAAAGAGAGGGAGGACAAGGAAGAAGGAGAATTGGGAGGGGGAGACTGAGAAGGGAGAGGAAAGAAAGGATGCCTACAGGGAGGATCTGTGTGCTATGTGCTCTAGCTGCGGGTTCCTTTCTTCCACATTAAAGCAAACGCAGAGGGGACTGGTATTTCACAGGCAGCTCCAGTGACATTAAAAGGGTGAGTTGTAAGATCTAACTCCCAACACTCTTGTATGACACTTGAACTGTGTGGGGGGTGTGCAGCTGGAAAAGGTGAATTCACACCCAGAGAAACCCACATGAAGTGTGTTTTTATCATTCCCTTAACAGTATGTAGGTTGAGGGTCTCCCTGTAGCAAAATGTGAGGGACTAGGTCTTAGTGACAAGAGGAAACCATAACTCTATTCCCCGAGTTCTCTGTTCTTAGCTTGGTCAGAGAAACAACTTTCTCCTCCTCCTCCTCCTCCTCCTCTTCCTCCTCCTCCTCCTCCTCCTCCTCCTCCTCCTCCTTCTCCTCCTTCTCCTCCTTTGTCCTCATCCTTGTCCTCATGCTCCTCATTCTCCTTCTCCTCCACCTCCTCAACCTCCTCATTCTCCAACTTCTCCTTCTCCTCCTCCTCCCCTCTCCTCCTTTGCCAGCTCCTCCTTCTCCTATTCCTCCTCCTGGAAGAGGGTAGCAGTTACTATAGTGATAATGCTGAGACCAAGTGACAGTTGAAAGCTCAGCCTTAAGTGGCACATCTCTGTCACTCCCATCAAGACTCAAGGAACATTACAAAAGAAGCAGAGATATGTGAGAGCCAGAAGATGTGAAGGGGTGTTCTGGAATGCTGTCATCCAGATATGACAAGCACATTGCCCTCACTAATCACAGAATATGTCATTATCTTCAGAGGACCTGCACATGGTTGGTGCATCAATATTCCACCATTAAGAGAATTCAGGGCTCATAAAACCCCACTTCGCTTTGAGGATATATAGTTAATGGTTGCCAGAAGTGATGGAGACACTTTCTTCAATGGTATGGCTACTAGTGAGATGTCTATGACTTTGCAAATATCCCTAACCTACTCATGAAAGAAACATTAAAATTAATCATTGAGTCTTTCCCTACCCCATCCTCTCTCTCTCTCTCTCTCTCTCTCTCTCTCTTATGTACACACACACACACACACACACACACACACACCATACACACACACACACACACACACACACACACACACCACACACACACACACACACACAAACCATATACACATACACAAAGCAAAAAAGAAAATCATTACAAGGTATGGGGGGAAAGGACTCTATGGCATGAGGGAAGAGATCATCAGGAGTAGAATAAGAAATGGGGTATAAATACAATTCAAATGCATTCTATACACATATGAAAATATCATAATGAAACCCATTATTACACATTAATTAATATATGCTAATAAAAATAAGAGAAGTGGACATAGGGATGGTAATCAATATGACAACATTCACTTATACCACAGCTTGTTCATAAAGGGTCCCTCCACACTCTCCAAGTGAGGCTATCTCCCCAGTTTGAAGCTTTGTTTTGGGAGGTTGAAAAGCTCTTTTTGAATAGAGTTGGACCTGGATGAAGGAAATAGGTCTCTGGAACCCTGGGCTTCCATGGTGCATTTTATGCCACCAGCCAATTGTACTAATGTGTTTGTTTTTCCTATCAGGAGGTAACTCTCTCCTCCATACATCCCCATCATAATAAGATCCAAGTACATGAGGAGGAGAGACCTTGGACTGGACTCCTTGAGAACACCAGCAAAACTCTTGTTCGCTTTAGGCTTTTTCTCAGATGTTTATCACATCAATGAGAAAGCTGATCAAATACCTTCTCACTTCTTCCTTCACCCAAGGTGCCTTTCTCTTTCAGATCATACGCACTAATCACTACTTCAAAGATTAAATAAAGAGCATGAGTTATTCCATAGGAATAGGCAAGTACATGGCAGTGAGTAGAGAGAAGGGATTATTTATTTTTGTTCGTGGAAAGTTCTCTTGAGCAACATTTCTATAAGTAGTACATGATTGTTTGTACTTGCTTATCTAACACATGCAAATGTTATTTGTTGGAAAACAAGAAATAAATACAATTATAAATACAATTTATTAATGACCTCCTGTGAATCCTCAGTTCTTTGCCAGATACTTGCAACAAATTTTTTTGTTTTTATTTTGTTTTTGCTTTTGCTTTTGTTTTGTCTTGCAATTAGCATGATGTGTTTTGGCATTACTAAGATAAGTTTGGAGTTTCTCTGTATGTATTCAAATCTGAGTTCTTACAACAATCTAAGATAAAGGTTCTCTTTTAGCTTTCTAGAAGCAAATGGACCTAACAAGTGTTGATGCTTACTTACTGTTATCACCTGGAGAGGAGCGCCCAAATGTGAAAACCATTATCTAGAAGAATCACACCACCAGCTTAATGTAAAAATGTGTAAACTATAGAATCTGCAACTTTATATCTGAGGAAAGATTGACTGCTGAAATACTTTTCATATTTAAATCACTCAAACTTTATGAAAAAAACTCTTAATTTTATATATATGTGTGAAAATTTTTAATATAAATAAAACTATGTATGTCTATATGTTTCTTTAATATATTTGTATTTTTATGGAATAGCAGCAATATATAAACACACACATATATAAATATATAATGCATATGGTATTGGTCTATGAGAAATACAAAGGTGCAAAACCAGATGCTACTAATTTGAATTATATTCTTGCATATATACAAATGTCTAACCTTATAAAGGGACTATACACATCTGCTTAGGACAGGAAAAAATTTAAAAATTAATTCATTACTATTTGTGTGAATTACATGCAGCAGATTCATACCAGTCCAAAGCAATAGCAGTAGAAAAGGAATAATGTAATGGGGTCCATCTAAATTGGGTTTTGTTGGTGCATTGGAAATCAGGAGGGTCAAAGTTCAGATCCTGGAAGAATAGAACAAGTTTCCCAGTGTGGCCTATGAAGTTGATGCAATCTGTGCATACAGAGGCCTCTTGTGTCTAAAGAGGACTGGGATACATGATAAAATGGAATCAAAATGCTTATAAAACCATAATTCATATATTTTCTCACAGTTGACTCTTTTTTATTTCCTGTACTTATTGTGATTTTGTGTGATCACACTAATACTCCCCAAGACAGAGTAAGACAACAGAATCGTCCAAATGATGCAGCCCATGATAGGGTCGTCATGGCTACCGAATGATAAATAGTATATTTGTTTCATAAATAAGAATTTGTAAGCCAAAGCAATAACAGCAGAGAGAAGCAAGCTTTTCTGTTGAATATGGTTGTCACTAATAGAGAAGGAATTATTTCAGGACTCCTGGAGAGACAATTATAAATCAATTTCATATAATTAGTTATTAATATTCTCTGCTCTATCTTCTAATAACTCATTTAACAGTGTCATTCCTCAGCACAGATCCTTAATCATTTTAATGAAAATAAATAATCATGTTCTTTGTTCCAAGTAGCAATGGCCCCTTGTTCCAAGACAAATATTTCTAGGTGTATTTCATATTTGATGTGTTTCAATACATTAATGAGTGTTTAACTTAGTAATTTATGTAAAATTGGCTTATTTATTAACTAAAATGAATCAAAGAACAAAATGCTTCTTACAGACTGCATAAACTGATTTCTGTATTTCCCAGTAGAAGCCTTTGCGCATTGCGTTGACCGTTAACTGTATAACATTTTACCTTCAGGAATAAAATGGTTTCCATTCTTTGAGACTTCTAAAAGCTATAGAAATGGGCAAAGGTGTTGTAAGTCACTTCTCTATGTCATATACTATTGAGATGCTAATTCAAGACATTAGTTTGAGCAAAAACATTTTCAAACAAAACACCAAATGAGAATTGGAAGCCAAAGCATCCCCGAAGAACCAATGGTAAAAGCTTCTTGTGCTTAATCTTATGGGATACACTGTAATGTCAAAAACTGAAAGTCTCCCACTGTGTTATTTTTAAACTCATTTTTGTCTAAATTTATATGACATATTGGATAATGATTTTAGAGAAACTGCAAAAGACTGTCTCTTTACCCTAAGAATGGAAATCTAGCCAACTGAAAACCTTCATATTACTCACTATATAAAATAATATAAAAGTTTTGTGAATAAAATATATCATGTAGAGTATACTAAATATTTCAAAATACAGCATACCTTACATCATCCAAATTATTATACTATTACAATAGATACACAGTGTGATGTGAATGGTAAAGTTAAGATTTTACATCTTGAGCATATTTTGGGGGGCAAGTTATATATGTAAAATGCATTTAAAGCTAATAATTGTTCCCAGGCTGAGTTTCAAAACTCAAGATGAGTTTTTATTTAATACATTTAACAGGATCCACATATATGTATACATGTATACACATAAATATTCATGATAATCAATTAATCTTAAAAGTCATGTGTTAACCAGCAAAGGTAGTAATTAGTAACAAAACATTAAGAAAATACATTTTCTCTTTACAAAGTTGTTAAGATTGGTCTCCTACAAAATCTACTTCAATAAAATTACATAGCCGGGCGGTGGTGGCACACGCCTTTAATCCCAGCACTTGGGAGGCAGAGGCAGGCAGATTTCTGAGTTCGAGGCCAGCCTGGTCTACAGAGTGAGTTCCAGGACAGCCAGGGCTACACAGAGGAACCCTGTCTCGAAAAACAAAAACAAACAAACAAACAAAACAAACAAAAAAAACCAAAAAAATTACATGATGTGCTTTTGATGCAATTTTTGTTTAAATAGTAGATTATTTCAGTTTACATTAACAGACTTACAATTTTTCAAATTATCTACTCAACTATTCTGTATAGGGTCTTGTGGGAGAAAAATTAAACCTAACAGGCTAATGGTATTGTTATTTACTGGAAATGATGAAAACTCATGACTAACACACATAAAAAAGATATAATTTAAAAGCATGCTTTGATAGAATTTGATTAACTTACTTTTAAGTACTTACATGAAATTCAAAATATGCTACCCTGCTTTTTTTTGACCACATTCCTGCATCAAATGGCACCCACTATCTTGTTCTTTTAAAATGATGCTTTCAATTGAACTCATTTGCTTCTCTTCCACTCTGCCCATTTTCTATGACAAATGTTTCATATTCTGATTTTAAATATTTTTTCAAATTGCTCTTTCCTCAACTTGATGAAATTCTAATGTCCAATTACTTTCTATCTCATATATATACATATATGTGTGTGTGTGTGTGTGTGTGTGTGTGTGTGTGTGTGTTTCTTGTCATGTTGTTCATTTTTCCAAAGGTAAGAAACTAACAGAATAAAATAAAACCTACTTCAAACTACTTCCTCTTAAATGATGAAACTAAGGCCCAGGGAACATCTGTTGGTTTTCTCAATTTTAATGTCTTGACCTGAATCCAGCCACCTGAGAGTCTTCACTGTCATTTCCCATTAGATCATGGGTCCACTGAGTCTCAATATGATCTAATTTCCCCTCTTCTTCCGCCTCCTCCTCTTCTTCCTTTTTCTTCCTTTTTTTTTAAAGTATCTGCTTCATGCTAGGTCTTGCTAAGAAAATCTTGCCAAAGATGACTCCCTTGCTTATACTGACCAACTTAAACATTCTCAAACTTGGCAGAGGCAATGATAATAATGACGTGGAGGGGTAATGACAATAATAATGGCAGTTATTTTCAGAAGCATTCATGTTATATTTTTAATTCCAGAAAAACTCATTCTATTCCTCTAAGGATTTGGACATAACCTACCATCAAGGAAATTGTGATAATTATTGATCAGGAGTAAGGTAGTTCTAGATCACTTATCAACCATCAATCAGGCAGTCTCCCATTTCTTTTTTTCTTTTTTTTCTTTTTTCTTTTTTCTTTTTGTTTGTTCAAGGCAGGGTTTCTCTTTGTATAGTCTTGGATGTCCTGCAACTCACTCTGTAGACCAGACTGGCCTTGAACTCAGAAATCGGCCTGCTTCTTCCTCCCAAGTGCTGGGATTAAAGGCGTGCGCCACCACTGCCCAGCTTCTCATTTCTGTTCATACATAAATGATAACAGTGTGAGCACCAGACTCTGATAGAGAAGCCACATGATTGGTACAATGCCAGGCAAAACCCAAATATTACCATCTTAGGCTAACTGCAGGGAAGTGAAATGCTCAGAAGCATATGGCTTAACCAGAGACCATAAGATTTCCTCCAAAGCTTACACTTTTGCAGAAAAATAAAAATGAACTTTTCATGAAATAATGTATGCTAAAATATGTATTTTCTGACATTAAATTTTCAGGGCTTTGGGAAAGAACTGTCTTGATTTGCATAATCTACTTGTGTTACAGTTCAACCTCAAGCACTGAAGAGGGAAAAATGAACAAAATCATGTTAACATAGATTAAAACACACATGTCAAAAATCTGCTTCATAAAAAATCTATTTTTCATTAATTGATTATTTTTGCACTTGTAACATAATTTTAATGGTGGAAATATAAAATTAGCAAGTGAACTGTGAGATTCAATTCAATTGTTAATTTATTACACTATTTTCCCCAAATAAGAAAAAGTTATTTAACCTATATAAATAAAAATGTAATCTCAAAAGTCTTAATTAAAGCATGGTCCTAAATATGTTTTATATAATTTATGAAAATACATATACATTTGAGCCAACTTCCATTATCCATTATTTAGATTATATTACAGTGTCTGCCTGGGATAATAATATTATAACAATATCAATCACTTTCTAGGAATATTCTGGCAGGTAAATAGTTTCCAGATTCCTAAAACTGGCAGTTTCAGGTATTAAGAAACTGTCTCTGTCCATGTTAGTCTGACTTTTACTTCAGCATTTATTACAATCACCATTCAAGTCAGGTTGAAGGTGCTCAATGAAACCTTCTGTGCCTCAACGCCCCTCCCTCCTCCTGCCATCAATGAACAGTCCAAATCCTGCCATTAGTTTTTACTCCGATGTATTCTCCACAGAAGTTTTTTTGGTTAGATTTTTTTCCCCTGTAGTATGTCTGTTTTGTGATCCTTAAATGTAAATCATTAGCATGCATAGAAGTTACTACAAGAAAAGAAATCAAACCAGCCAAGGGTCTACATTTTAAATTAGCTTTAGATATTAGTAGATGTTTAACTTTAGTGGGCTTAAGCCCCAGCTTTGATGGAACTGGGAAAGGGGAAAGCCTTTGGAATGTAAACAAAGAATATAGAAAATAAAAATTAAAAAAAAGTCCACAAAAAAAAAAATCCTGAGCCATGGATCTCATGGGAGCTTGGTGGAGCACAAGCATGTAATTCACAAGAATCTGGAGGAATATGCACACTAGCACGCATGTGTGCACAAACTGAATCCTGAGCCCCATCATCATGTAGTGAGTCTCAGTTGGTACATGCTAACAGGCAAGAGTCTCAATTTTCATCACACACAATGTTACAAATTTATAAGTGATCCCGTGTTGATAATTGGAGGAAAACCACCATAAATAATTATCTGCAAAAAGCTATCTATCCTCATTCACAATAGTAAAAGGTGTACACTTAATTGTTGATTATTCATTATTTCTCCTCCTCCCTCTTAATTATCCTTTCCTGCATTTTCCTCCTCTTCCTGAAAGTTTCCACCCCTGAGAAATGCATTCTGTGTGAGTTTTTAATTGTAAAATATTTTTAGAGATATTAAGAAATATAGAATTATTATATGGAACTTAATTTGACATTTCTATTTTATCTATTTGTGGCCTATAGAATTAGGTGCTCCCCAAACCTTATCTAACTCTATTTGATAAAACCCAGTTCGATCTGCATAGCTTTGAAACTGGCTAGCTCTGAAATGTAGCAAATAAACAGTTAAAGCTGGGTAAAAGAAAGGTCTTGAGAAGTACAGGTTTTTCCTCATACTGAAGTATAAGTCCATGCGTCTAAGCTGTTCAAATAATGTTATCTGAGGTAGAAGCACAATGTCTACTCTTTACCCAGAGGACAGGTGATGGATGATATTGCCACAGCAAGCGCTCCGTTCTTAAATTGAACTTTTGAAGCCACTAAATGCAGATCGGAAACAACCATATAGGAATCCAGGGAGTCTGATTCAATTTTATGTGGCTTTATCTTTCCCAGAGTAAGAGGAAATTAGATTCATCTGACCTTAAAATATTATTATTGAACCGGTGCTAACAAATATTTTAGAACTTGGTAAGGACAGCTGTGATGGATATTAAACTTTGGGAATAGGCATGCATAGTGCACAGTGCAATACTATTCCGATGGGGAATTTTTGCAACTATTAAAAAAATCATTAACTGAAGCAAATGAGTTTCAGAGACCTGAGTTCTCACTGAGAGATGGTTGAGAAGTTAAGAGTTCTTACTTCTCTAAGAGAACACCTGAATTTGGTTACAAGCACCCAGGTTGGGAGTTTATAAACCACCTGTAACTCCAAATCCAGGGGAACTCTGGCTTAGGCAGGCACTTGCGCTCATTGGCACATACTACCCTTCACACACACATGTAATCAAAAAAAATAAATCTTAAATGCTTAATTTGAAAGAACAGTCAACAAATTACTGACTGCTGGGTACAGCTGTGTGTATAGCATTAATGTTGCCTGTTGATTTTTTTTTCTTTTTCTTTGAAGTTATGATCTACAGGGAAGTGAAGGATTTTTATCTAATCAGTTAGGATCTGTTCTTTGTGATATGGACTGAATATATTCAGTCTTAGCTAGCTGGTGAGGCATTAATGAGGCTTAGAGATTCCATTTAACCTCCATCATAACCAAAACCATGAAAAGGCAACAGCTAACACTATCAGGTGACAATTACGAGACAGAAGAATGAGGTACAAATGACATCTCTGATCACTGGAATAGAATTGGTATCTTCAACTGCCCCGTGGATCATTAACAGATAACTATCTAAACCTGATTCCAGGGATGCTAAATCTTACAACCACATTACATCTTAATAGCATGAGGCATTCTGGTAAAGAACAAAATCTTGCTATTGTCCCTTCTTATGGTTGATCCCAATGACCCTGTCAATCCCCTGGACATGAGAAGACTGGTTTGGAAATGTTGCCAGTTTAGAGACTTCAGAATTATCAAACAGCCGCCCCAAAATGTGGATAAGGCTATTGTCCATCCTATTGGCTCTGATCTCTTTAGAATTCACACTAATTTGTTTTTTACTCTGTCTTGTACATGACATTTGGTGTGTCCTCTCTGATTGAGAACATAGAGAACAGAAGTCAAGACTGCAGTCCCAGAGACATAATCACTATCTTGCATTATCTGGAACCAAAATTCTGCTTTATTTGAATAAAATATTTTGTAATGGGTACACAAATTTTCTTAATTCTGCTAGTTTGCCTAAAGTGTACATTTAAATGTTCAAAAGGTGTGTTGCAAAGTTGCGGTTTGAAATATAATCTTCCATAACCTTTCTGGTGCTTTCTCACTAAGTAATCAACACCACCAAACAAACATATTTTAATACAAGTCTAAAGGTTATGAAAAGAAGCAAATACTGTTATGTAACAGTAAGAATGCTTTCTACAGCAGGTTGAAATAAAAACAAATGAAAAATAGACCATAAGTTTATTTATTATAATTTTATATATCAGAGTGTGTGTGTGTGTGTGTGTGTGTGTGTGTGTGTGTGTGTGTGCGTGTGTGTGCACATGTGTGCAGGAAACCACGTGTCACAGTACGCACATGAAAGTCAGAGGACAAGATTGAGGAGTGAGTTGTCTCTATCATGTGGGTGCTTTTAGCCAAGGAGTCATTCTTAAAGTATACTAACTAGGATTACTTTAAATTTTGGTATACTCTATGAAGAAAATATAATGTAGATGATTAAGAAGTATCAATGTGAAAACTGGTCATAATACAATAAACTGTCTGCTTATAAGATATATTTTATTATGAATTAAATGATCAAATTGTAGTGATGCAATTCATGTTTATATTCATAATTGTTTTGAAAGAAAAATTGATATTGACTTAAAATGTTGAATAATGATGTCAACATTGACAGTACTTTTTTCTGGGGAGTAAAAGAATGAATACCTATTTGTAATTTAGGCTATTTGTTAGTTATAGCTATTTAATAAAGTCAAAATGCTTTATTCAGTAAGTATATAATAGTTCCATGAAGAAAATTTTGAATATTAAACTACTGACTGTTATATCATTAAATTTATAATTTAAAAACTTTGGGAACATGGAAAATTTTCAGTCAATAGGTGAATATGAAGATTACACTGTTTGAAGTATGTTGCAACTCAAGCTGAGTGTTATCAGAGTTCTCAGAAATGGAAGATAGAAAAAGGAAACTACTGATTTAAAAAGTTATGGATTTATGGTTATATTTGTTCTTCTCCACATTAAATGTTAACATTATTTCATAAATATTTTTTGTAAAATAACTTTTGAACTGCTGTGCGCATGCAGAGACCTAATATGTAAATATTAGATGTTCGTAGAATTCACATTCATTAATTCTGAACACATAGTAAATAGGTTAGGTCCCTGTTGACTACAAAGGGAGAAATCTGGCTTTGGCTATGTGAGATACAAAATACAGGATAAAGGTTAAAAATTAAAACCACCATGGGTCCCTAGAGCCCCAACTATAAGCAATGTGTAATGGGTAATAAATGCAAAGGTGTATAGTTGTACCTGCCCAGGGTACTGAGAATAAGGGATTATTGAGCATTCAACCCTATTCAGAACATCAATACCAGGTTTTTTTTTTTTTAGGGTCAGTGGACACAGGGGAGTTAGCAGAAAGAATGCAAGAGCTGTGGGATAGTGAGATGAATTGTAAAACGTTTTCTTCAGGCCATCATACAACCACTGCAAACACTTCTACTGTCTGAGCTGGGATTGTGCAAGGCAGGGATATCAACAGTCAATTATGGACTGGGGAGAGATTCATTGGTCTCTTTTTCTCTCTAGTGAACCACTAGTTGCTGGTGAATTTGGGGGAGAGGACAATCATTGTCTGGTATATTTACAATGGTGAGATCACCAGGCTCCAGTGGATTTTTCTGAACCTATGTCCACACAGATGGCCCTAGCTTAATTCAGTGAGTCATGGTACAAAACAAACAAACAAACAAAAAAGACACTGATGTGAGAAAGAACTAGTAGAAAGAATGGGAGACAGAAGGAATGGGAGAGAGATAGAAGAAGTTTGGGAGTGAGAATAATAATCAGAAAGCATTATAAAAATGGATGGACTTGTCAAATAATGAATTTAATCAATAAAAGTAAAATAATAAACCATTTTAGATTTACTATGCAATGTTGTTCTATCAAATCAAAAACACTGATTTTCAAGCATTGTATGGTCCCTAAGTATAGGAAATAAGCATTCAAGTGGTCCCTAGGTATAGGAAATAGATTTTAATGAGTCTATGAATACCACAGTCCTCATTCATTCATCAGCATTTATTATACTGTCCAACTATCATGTTTGGCTCTAGCACAGCACATTATGGCTTATTCAATCACTGATGATATAGTTACTGACATGGTACAGCAGGTTCTGGTTGGTGAACAATTGCCACAGTTCTAATAGTGTGCAGATATTCCGAACTATTAGCTTTAGTCTCAGGGCATTTGGTGTATAACCATTCCAGAATGTTCCTTGAAGGATAGGAGAAGTTTTGATGGATGAAGGTAAAATACAACTGAGTTTGCAATCCTCATGGACTTACTGAATTACTCAATTACACTACCCGAGAGATGGAGTCCAATAAAGTAAACAAAGGAAAATTACACTGCAGAAAAATGAAGTGCCAGATGAACATTCCATATTTGGGGAAAATGGAGTCCTGCAAAATGCTCACATTCTATTTTGTATTTTCAGAATACTAGCTCATGCTGCTTCTGATTCAGCACCTATTCAGAACTGTTCTTGACACATTTTCATACAGCATGCAAATCCAGAAAAATGCTAGAGATGACGAATCACACCATATGAAAAACTAGAGTTATAGTCATCTATTCGGAATGATCAGACACATGATGGAAATATTGTGAAATTATAATGTTTTGGAAAATTACTTTAAATATTAAATTTTGTTTGTCCTGAAGTCATTCAACTTTACCCATTACTACAAATTTATTGAAATGGCAAAAAATTATTTTTAATATAGTTATTTCGGTGATTTACTCTTTTTTTTGTTTGTTTGTTTTTATAATTTAATAATTTGTTGTTAGACATTTGGATTCTAGAACAATGCTATGTTTTACTTTTTGATGCAAATACCTCTTTATGTACCTCTAGAAGTATATGAAATCACAGAAATGGATGCTTTTGATGTGGGAAAATATTTAGCAATTTACATATAGAAGTGCTTATTCTCCTTGTAGGTTATAGAGATAAGCAATAAAGTGAGCTATTATATAATTCCCTCATCAAACAAAGAAGATGAATAAAACTTGAGAGTAAAAGCAGATCAATGCTTACTGTTTACTTACACTCTATGCTGCACTGAGATTGAGATTAGTTGCTGTGAACACTGACCTAAGGAGAAATTCCTGTAACTTAGGCATCTGAGAAAATGCTTCAGTGTATGATACTTGACAATTCTAAAGCCTTCTCAGGCAGAGAAGACACTAAGGGAAGGAAAAGGCAGCTGTTGATGATCTAGGTAACCAGCAAAGAAGGCAGGTGGCTCAGTGGGGAGACACTGAGAGGGTGATTTCCCAATAAGCACAGCTTTCTAAAGTTGCAAAGTGTGAAATGCCATTGCAGAGTGTGTCAATTGCATATCCAAAGTTCTAACATGTAATGTGAGTGGTATTTCCAAGACCTTCTGAAGTGGCTACTGCAAAGGTTGCATGAAAAGGCAGATTTGCTAAGATGGGAGCCGCAGACTAGACTTTTGTGGCTAGAAGCATGATCATATCTGTTCTCTAGTCCCTTTAGCTTCTATGAGACAAGACAGAAGCTAAAACAGTAAGAGATTCTGGAAGAACCATACCTTTAAAAATAGACATATTTCAGGGAAGACCTGATAGTTAATGGCATTAATGGTATAGGAAAGTAAACATACCGAGAACGAAGAGGAAAAGATTAGATCAAGCCACGGGCATCAAGTCAGATGCTCACTGGAAGCACCACAAAGTACACAGAAGAGAAAGGTGAACAGAAGCAATGCAAGGACATGTCACCAGCTCTCTCCACACGTTGGCTAAGCATTTATAAAGCAAGCAAGGGGAAGCATGAGTCGTCTGGGGAAGAAGCTGAGATTTGGGGAAAGATATGAAGCTGAGAGAATTCTGAGAAGACAGTAAAGCGACAGAGGGAAGATACTGAAGGTACAAGAGCAAGGCATTCTACAAGACTGAGGCAGAGATGTGGAAAAGAAATGCACATTGAAGAGGGTGATGCATTATTATTATTATTATTACTACTATTACTATTATTACTATTACTATTATTATTATCATTGTTGTCAGTGGGAGAGTGGGAAGCCAACACAGATTCTTACAGTCACTGACATGGGAAGTGACTGTTGGAAGAATATCAGAAATGGAAGAACATATAAAAATAGAAAATAGATTCCAGGTAGTTCTTCTAAAGGGAGGAAGGCTGCAACACAGACAAGCCATTGAAAGTGGATTACTGAAAATCAAGTACACAGTAAACATCAGAAACAAGAGCGTGGAATCTAGTGAGAGTATAAACAGATAGAAGAATGGGAACAGGGTCCAGTGAGGGCTTCAGGAAGTGGATACCATAAATGTCACAAAGACATTTGTGTTCTACTCTGTGGGAAACAGGACACAGTCAGAGGTTTTTAATAAGATAACAGAATTACTCCTGGGGTTTTAGAAAGATAATTCTGAAAACTATCTTAGAACCCAGATTGGAGTGATAGAAACGGCATTTATCTAATTTCATGAAATCATGGATATATATATATATATATATATATATATATATATATATATATATACAAGCCAGTTACAAAAGCATCAATAATTTATTGGCACAGCCATGAGTTTCCCTCATTATGTTGATTTATCAGTCAAGTGATTAGTTCATTTAGATTTATATTAAACTGATCATATAAATCAATTTAAAATACAAAGATTGCATTCAGAAATGAAATCTAATGTGCTTCATCTATTATCAATATTTGGAGTCTCTAATTTTTTTCATCAGATTTAATCAAAAATAGTTTTTCCATACAAGGGAGTAAACTTGAGATACAAAATCCTCGAGTAAATAAGATTTACACTTTTGTTTTTCTCTTCATCCATAACATGACATATTTGTGTGTTACCATATTTTTCCAACCATCTGAAGTTGGCATAATCCAAGTATTATTGTTTTTATGAACAGAATTGCACCATACAAAAGGTTCTTTTGTGGTGTGTGTGTGTGTGTGTGTGTGTGTGTGTGTGTGCGCGTGTGCGTGTGCGTGTGCGTGTGTGTGTGTGTGTGTGTGTGTGTGTGTTTGTGTAGTGGTAGAGAGGGGTGTGTGGAGGCGTGTATATATGCATGCATGCATGCTTGTACACATACTCTGTTAAAAGAGGAAATCGATCATCTAGGATGTAGGCGTTTGAAGTTCTTTTCTGATTTCTGCAGTTTTGAGCATTGTGATTGTGAACTAGAATGACCCCAGTAGGTTAATATACTCAAATGCTTACTTATTAGGGGGTGGGACTACCTAACAGAATAGGAGGTGTGGCCTTGGAAGAGGAAATGTGTCACTGGGGTGGGATTTGGGGTTACAGATGCTCAAGGGGGGCTCACTCTCTCTGACTGCTGCTTGGGAATCTGTATATGGAACTCTCAGCTACTCCCAGAACCTTGTCTTCCTTCCTACAGGCCACCATGCTCCCTGCCATGATGATAATGGACTAAACCTTTGAAACTGTAAACAAGCCCCAATCAAATGCTTTCTTTTACAAGTGCGGCTAAGAAGCCTCTTCACAACAACAGGACCATGACTAAGACATTGTATTTGTAACTTGACTTTCTTCAAGTTGAGAATGAAGGGGTAAGGCTTTCCCTTGCATAAGGTATATTTTGGGGGTAGAGGGTGGAAGCACATTCTACTCATTACTTAATGTTTGTTATCTCCTCGTTATGTAGGAGACAGTTCAACTTGATCCTTAGCCATGGCCAACTAAAGCACTCTGAGCATTTCCTTCCAGTTTTTAAGGATGGCTGATAAGTACAAGGTTAGCCCCTGCCCCAGTTTGTTTTCTCTTCCTGTAATGAAACATTTTGACCAGCAGCAGCTTTAGGAGAAAAGGTTTGTATCAATAGAATATGGTGCTGATGCATCCATCATGAAGAGAAATTATACCAGAAACTGCAGGCAGGAATTGAAAGGGAAGTCATAGAGGAACAGTTGTTACTTTTGTATTCATGGGTTGCTTATATTGATTTTCTGTACAACCTGGGACCACGTGCCCAGGGGTATTTCCATACACAGTTGGCTGGGTGTTAGGGTGTATTACAGTCTTGTCCACACATCAATCTTATGGGGGTTTCTTCTCAATTGAGGTTCTCTATTCCCCGATGATACCGTAACGTGCCAATTTCAACTCTCTCTCTCTCTCTCTCTCTCTCTCTCTCCCTCTAGCTCCAGAAAAACAAAAAGTTAGAAACAAAATCTTCGTACAGTTCCTAACTATTACAGTCATCTAAGATGACTAGAGGAGACATTAATTCTGAGTTGTAAGTCTATTTGAAAATGTCATCTCAGACTGAAGCAGACTGATGGTTGGGGGCCTGGTACTAAGAGTAGGAAAGGTAAATATTTCTGTTAAGAAGAGTTTATTTGAGTAGCCTACATTGTAGTGTTCTTTGAAATACCATTGTGATGTTTACATCAATCACATGGAGAACAGGCTTGTAAAAACTGAAAGAAATGTCAAGTATCTTAATGAAGTCTGGACCCAGAGTTGAACAATGGAAGAAAATAATAAAGTCAATTTAGACTCTATGCCACCAGCACAGAACCCTTCTCCTTTATGTCTGAGGATACACGTGTGCATAGTACAAGCCAGTCTGTTTGTCCAATCAGTTTCCAACACTAATGTCTTCCTACATAGTTCTTTGTGTCCCTTAACCAGTTTAAACAAACTTCTCTACTGTGCTCCTCAAATAGGTATTTGTACCTGCCTTTTGGACAACTTACATGCAGGGAGTAACTTGCAATGTATGGACTAGGTCATTGAGGTCGGAGTTGGTTAATTTTTAAAACTTAAAATGACTCAGTGTTTAGCCAATGTCATTTTCCCCAATAACTGATTGTTCTTATAACTCAGTGTTAACTACTGGTATTTACACTACAGAAATAGAGACAAAGTTTCCCCATGCCTGCTTTCTTCTGTGTCCTTTGCCAGGATCCACCCCACTTGCCCCCCTTTGTCGTCTGCCTCCAGTCTGAACAGTTCTCTGCTCTTTCCCCATCTGCTCTCCTCCCCCATTCCGGGTGATCTCATACATATGCTGAAAAGCCCCAACATGAGCTCTCTCATTATTCCAGAGGACGGTATCTTCCTTTGCACCTGGTATTTCCTTGGGAATGCTCAGGAGTCATGAATTTAACAGAGCAATAATAAACAATGTTCTTTTTCCTATCTAATTCACCAAATCATCCTCAGGGCCTCCATACTATCCAAGTTTAAGACACTGTGGTATGCCTCCTAGCCTGCTATTCAGGTTTTCCAGGGAGTTCATTGGTCCATTTGTACCTTCAGAATAATTTTTTTTTTAAATTCAGCAGCCAGGTGATAGTTTAAAGTCATATCTTAGAGCTGGTGCCTTAGGAGTTCCATCTTAAATGGCACAGACCCAATTCCTTGCCATTGTAATGTTACTTCCAACATTCCTGAAACTACCACCCTTGACTACTTTTTCTCAACTTTAGCTTCTTTACTTTTATCTCACTTTGTTTTTCTGCTGCTATGAATAAAAAAAGGCAATCTGAAGTGGTTGAGGTAGAAATAAATACTTCCTGTGTCTTACTGAGTTTAACAGTCAGTTCTTGAGAGAAATCAGGACAGGATCTCAAGGCAGGAAATTTAAGCAGGAGCTTGGAGAGACTCTGTTTACTGGCTTGCTTCCTTTGTCCTTCTTGTATTCCCCAGGCCTACCTATTCGAGGAAGCTGGGCTTACACATCAATTAGCAAAAAGGAATGGCTCACAGGCTTACCAAATAGGAATGGTTATAGGCCAATTGATTGAAGCACTTCTGTAGTTGACGGTCCCCCTTCCTAGGTGACTCTAGGTTTGTTACCAGGTGGACAGCTGATGCTAACAACATCAACTTACCATGGAAATGACTGCAGAGAACACTGTGATTCAGGTCATCACCTGGAAAGACGCATTCATTTCTTCCATTCAACACGGCTTATTAAAGGGGCCTTTGGTAACCATTTTATGTGTGACACATTCCCAAGCTGTGGCTTTCTTCTAGCTCACCATCTGCCTTCTTTTTCTCCATAATACTTACTATGTCCTAAAATTACCTTTTTCCCTCCTCTATTTTTCTGCACAGGAAATGGGTTCCCAATGTAAACATAATGTCTGGTTTGGGCTAGTATACATTAAACTTAAAGAAATGCTCAAATACACTGATTATTCAGTAATATTTGTTGAACACACAATGACAAGTACCTCCAAGACGCTATTTCCTGGGTGACAGGTTGCATTTGTCTTTCTTTTCCCAAAAGTTTTGAAATACAGAAGTAATCTTATATCGTGTCTTCTACATTTCTCTAATGCAGTGTGTAAATCGCTTCTGAGTATTTCCTTAAAAAACCTCTTCCCTGTCTCACTTCCCTATGACATTGCTGTGCTTTGGAGCTGTAAAATTGTTTCTTAATTTTATATCCTTCATGTGAATGTATTCCCCTTGCCCTATCTCATGAACTACTAAACATTTTTTTTTTGAGACAGGATTTCTCTGTGTAGTCCTTGCTGTCTGTAGGCCAGGCTAGCCTTGAACTTAGAAATCTGCCTGCCCCTCTGTCTTTCAATTTCTGGGATTAAAGGCAAGTCCTACCACTGCCTAGTTTCTTTAAGATGAACAGAACTTATGTTTTCCACAAATGTGTCCAGGAATCTTAACTCTAAATCCTTCGTTGTGCTTTTTAGCCTTGAAGATAAAAATAAGGAAGCTGTTATATATGAAAAGCATTTTAAAACATAACATTGCCCGAACCCTCAAGCTTATCCACATTTGGAGCTTCTGAAGACGTTAGTTCAACATTTAAGTCATTTGTGCATTTCATCCCGTCCAGTACCATTGCACTGGATACTCTCTCAGCTTGAGCAACTTGTGCACACTAACCTGTGCCTTTAGAAGACTCATTGGCCTTTTCATTTACTTACCTATTGATAAAGATTGGGGCTTACACCCCAGGTTCCACACATGCCAGGTAATCCTTCGCAGTTTTTAAACATAATGAGATTCCTTTTCTCAGGAGAGAATATTGATTCCCAGGCTGAGTCACTGTCTTAAGTGCTATGTCATGCATCCAATCTGGCATCTTGTAAAGAGACCCTGTCTCCTCTTCCCATCTGTCTCCCACTACTCAAACTAATTGTGGAACGCTTGACTCTCTGCTCTAGAAAGGGGTGAAGATTTGCACATACAGTGTTTGTCATGGCTCATGTATTCTTTTGTGGATCTCCTCTCACCAGAGAGTCGAGTGTTCATATGTTCTCCTCTGGTCTGTACCAGAATATCCCAGCATTCTTTTGGACCCATGCCTGACAGTTAGCGCATGACTGGGCGTAGAATGAATGGCTTGGCAAATATGGAGCATCTTCGTGGATCATCCATTTTTGAGCCTGAGTCATGGATACACTTGCCTACTATTTGAGCATTCAGACAAGAGAAGAAATACATTCTTGGCAAACAATGTTTCTCCCCGAAATAAAACCAAGAAATCAGGGAAATATGTATTTTCATGGCTCTGGAGATACTTTTCATATAGTTTCACCATAACCTACATGGTTCTATTCCTGTTTGCAAAGGGTAACGATTAGGACAAACAAAGCACACATAGCCTCTTCTACCAATTTTCACCTGAAGTTCTTACATATACATAGCCCCACTATGAGCTACAGATACTACTTTTTCTTTCTGTTTGAATTGTGCCTAAGCTGTCATAAATGGACCAAGTGTGTCTGGAATAGTTGTATCCAAAGTCATATAAGCAAACATTTCATTTGATAGGTTTCTGAATCTAGGTCACAATAGCAACACTGTCACCAAGACAACATAGGCCTGCCCAGTGAACCTCAAAGATGAGGAAACAACTTTCCCAGATGATCCAAATTCAGAAAGCACTTGATGGAAGGCTTCAGCCAGAAGAGAAGAATCTGACAAGTCACCTGAAATGATTGGTAACACAATCACTATAGACACCCTGGCACAAAAACATGAATGTCTCAGTGGAATTCTGAAAATAATGAGGGCACTTGTGACCCCAGATTACAAATCAGCCATAGACTCATAATGAAAGAATGGAAGGCTTCAAAATAAAATGTTTGAAGCACAGTTATATACAGGAAGTTGCATGAAGTGGAATACACAGAAGAGGATGCTGATAAAGCAGGGAAGCACAGAGCATATTTAGACTCGGATGGAGCTCTACCTAGATACTAAAGAGTGTGCATGTCTGCATATGTAAACATATCACTCCCATTTAATTCCCTATAGTTTTGCAAGGAAATGGTATCATTAAAGGTATGGGATGATGAGGTGGAAAAACAAAACATATGAAACCTGACAAAGCTGAAGAGAAAAATTTTGAACTCAATTTTAGAAACCTACCTTCCACCAACACTTTGTTTTCTGTGGTTTGCCCGTTTTTCATTATAGTAGGTTTTACCCACCACACATTAATGTTTATTGCAGTACTGGTCACAGTAATAGTTAAGTTTGGGACAAATGTGGTGTCCAACAACAGATTGATCAACAAGTCCCAGAGCCTCTACATACCTAAGATAACACACATCTCAAGACCTGTGTTTAGGGATAAAAGATCAGGTTTCTAGATAATATACAGTAATTTATACCTTGTCATTCAAGTTCATTTTCTTACTGCCTTTCTTTTGTTTTCTTTTTACTTTTTTATTGGTTATTTTCTTTATTTGCATTTCAAATTTCATCTCCCTTCCTGGTTTTCTCTCCTCAAATCCCCTATCCCACCCCCATCCCCCTGCTCTATGAGGGTGCTCATGATGAGTTTATGATAATGTCGATTAAATTAGATTTTGTAAGTTTGCTTTCTCAATTATTTGAACCTATAGGGGAGGTTATTGTTATATGTACAGTTTAGTGTAAAACAAATGATATATAAAAATGCTTTATCTCATTTAATATGTATGTTTGATCTATTAGGAGTATTATAAAATAAATAAAATAAAATGTTCATTTCAGATTTTTTTCAAAAAAGATAATGGAAGTAGCTGAACTTTTAATGTGTTTGAATTTGAAGATACTGTGGTACTATTAAAAGCTATTCATGTTTTTAATATGAAAAATGTTTTTAATTATGGGTTTTTTTCTTGGTAAAGAAAGCAGAAGAGATTCTGAAGATGGAAGTTGTATCAGCATGTGATAATTTTAAACAAAGCCAGTTGGGTGCAATAGGCATAATGCCATTAGTCAAACTAGCTTATCGATGGGTTTTTTTAAATGGGAGAGAAAAGGAAACATAAATTAGTGGAGAGAAATGAGTGCTGAAGTTTGGGCTTCATTGGAAATGTAACAAACTGTGGAAACTTTCTCTTACATTGACCTGCATTTTAATTCAAGGTGTCCATTGACAACTTTAAACCCATTCACAAACACTTGGCATTTACATCTTATTTGGGTCAATCTTTTTCAAGCTCTCCTGATGGTTTTAGCTTTTAGATTCCCCCATGAATATTCAGACTTTTAAAAATTCAAACTTGACTCAGAAAAAGTCTGAGCTTTTTCACTTGCAGTAAAACATCTATTCTACCTCTAGGTTGCTAAGAGCACTAAAACATTATTAGGTTTGTCTGTTGTGTTTGGTATTTTGGGTCACTTTAAAAATGTGACCTTGATTAAGATTATAAGAAGAAACTTACAGTTTCCCTAGTGTATTTCATTACAATCATTAGCTTCTTGGATATCTAAGTAAATGCTTCTTTTATAAAAGGAAAATATCTCATTTGTTTTAAAACTTAAAAATATATATCATAATTTTCTTCTATTTCAAGTTTTTTTCCTGGTATAATAACTTCATTTACTCATATTTCATCAGATATAATTTGAATTTTCTGCTAATGTCTGCCTTCCTTGAAGATGTCTTAAGTACTCACAGGTCTGAAGAGGACTGATAGTTTGAAAAGGAGAGTTTGATGCGGCTGGTCCTTAGAAGAGTAGACAGTTGTTAACATCACTGGATCTCCCTGACAGCTCAGGGGACCCCGATTCCAAACACTACAATGCTCCCATCCATAGCGAGGTGGGGGGGAAGGTTGTACTTTCTACCTCATTACTTAGTGCAATCTATTGGTTAAATATTAGATAATGTTAAAACCATCAAAAAGTGACCAGGTGTAAGAAGCTAGTGCTTATGAGGATATTTTTAAAACCATCATATCCCATTCATCTGGTATATACTGGTTCTATCTTCATGAATTCTTTTGGGAAACTTGACACTGCCATTGTAGCCCTTACCAAGGTGGGAAGTCTTAAATATATTAGGAGTTTACATTTGGGCATGCAACAAGATTAAACTGGATTTTGGTGATGTAATACCAATATATTTCTGCATACAGGCCTCTCTACAAAAGATTTATTTCCAACCTCAGCCCTCTACAGCACCCACATCATGAAACTCAATGCTTCATGCTAGCTTAAGTTTCCTTCCAACCACAGAGGAAATAAGTCACTAACATGGACTACCGGATCGGAGGATCACTAGCTATCATAGCATCAATCAATTAACTCATCTCGTGAATCCTTACTTTTCATGTAAAAGAGAATGAGCAATAACTTACTTTTAGAGTTGTTATGTATATTAAAGTGCAAGTACATCAAATGTCATGGGTATAATATGTTGCAACCATTTCTACAGCATGGATTTCTTCCCCAGGATAAATATCATTTTGTAAAGAAGCAAAGTGAATTAGCTTGTATTTCAACTTGATTCTCTATCTTCCATAATTCTTACATTTTACTGACCTGTCCTCAGCTGTTACTCTGTCACATAAGTATGAATTATGGTCTGCACTGCATATTCATAAGTGGCTAATATCACATGGTTCTCCCTGGAGGGGCTATATTTTGATTTAAATATTTATTCTGGCTGTAGCATATAAAATTTATACATGAAATATGTTCAAACATCTAAGCAGTGAGTTCATCTACAACCTGCAATGTTGATCTGGTTATATCATGAAGAGCATAAAGAGGGTATCTGAGCCGAAATACGGATACTCTCATTTAGTTCCAAACTGTGCAAAACATTGATAACATTTAGAACTCTAATAAGACAGATTCATGTGTATCACACGGAGGCAACAGTTCAAAAGCTCTCTGGGTCACAGGGCAGCAAATAACTCACTAGTGTATATAGTTTCAATAGTTAAAATATAAACTATTTTAAAGTGTAGAATCAGTAAACAAGATTCTAAGTAATATGAATTACTAAGTAGGATGATTTTTTCTACAATTTGAGAATAGTGACTGTGATTGTCAAGAAAATTATGAATAGTAAAAAAATTAATTCATGAACAGAGAAGAGAAAGTAACATACCACACATGAATATAAAGCATAATATTCATGCATGACATATATATGCAAACACAGTAAGAACACAAAAGAGAGAGGCTGAGAACATAGCTCAGTCCTAAGGGACTGGTCTAGTATACAAAAGACCCTACATTCAGATTTCAGCAATCCAAATAAGAAAAGACTCAAGATAGGACTGGCTATATTTGGTAAAAATGGACAGCACAATTTTAGAGAAGGGAATCCAGACATGAGCCCACGCAGAGAGAACAAAGGCGTCAGTGTAAACCTAGATCTGCAAATATCTCAGGGGCCTGCTGCAAGAACACCTGCGCTGACTCCCTCCACAGGCCAGGGTTGGCTTCCGTCATTTTCTGGATCCGACACCAACTGGAACACAATGCATTAGCTTTATGACATGGAAAAAAATCAGAAAATGTGCTAGGAAGAATGTTTAATGATGAGGAATGAGAAAACAACAGCAAATAGAAGCATCTATCATCAATACAACCTCAAGTGTGCTTTTTAAGACATAAGCTATAATTGTCTGGAGTCGTATGACTCATTTTATGTCACCTTGACAGTAGCTAGTGTTATCAGAGAGGAGGGAGCCAGAAATGAGGAAATGCCTCCATAAGATCAGACTGTAGGTAAGCTTATGAAGCCTTTGTTTTTTAAATTAGCGATTGATAGGCCTGGGCCATTGTGGATAGTTCCATCCCTGGGATGGTGGTCCTGGGTTTTGTAAGAAAGCAGTCTGAGCAAGCCACGAAGAGCAAGCCAGTGAGCAGCACCCATCTAGGGTCTCTGTGCCAACTCCTGCCTCCAGGTTCCGGCCTTGTTTGCATTCCTGCCCTCACTGCTTTTAAGGATGGTTTTAAAGATGAGCTTTCCTTCCCAAGCTACTTTGGCCATGGTATTTCATCACAGCAATGAAGACAGTTTCCTACTCTGAGTCTGTTGATTATGTGAGCACTATCCATGGATAAACCTAGACATTTGCTAAGACATCTGAATGAAACATGTCACATGACATGCTTCTACCTTTTATTTATTTATTTATTTTTGGATTTGTTTTTTTTTTTTTTTTCGACACAGGGTTTCTTTGTATAGCCCTGGCTGTCCTGGAACTCACTCCGTAGACCAGGCTGGCCTCGAACTCAGCAATCCACCTGCCTCTGCCACCCAGAGTGCTGGGATTACAGGTGTGTGCCACCACCTCCCGGCGACATGTTTCTACTTAATGAAAAGAACATTCCATGTAGTGATTTTGTATATTTGCACCCAACCAATGGACAGAAGCTGCTGACCCCTGGGGTTGAATTAGGAAAAAGCTAGAAGAAGCTGAGGAGTGTGACCCTGTAGGTGGACCAGCAATCTCAATTAACCTGTACTCCTGAGATCTCTCAGACACTGGACCACCAACCAGGAACCATACACCAGCTAATATAAAGCCCCCAAAACATATACAGCAGAGGACTGCTGGGTTTGGATTCAGTGAGAGAAGATGCACCTAACCCTCAAGAGACCTGAGGCCCCCGTGAGTTTAGAGGTCAGGTGGGGTTGGGGGTGGGCATGGGAGTGTGGACATCCTCATTTAGAGAGGGGGTGGGGAGGAGGTATTCCCATGGAACAGGTAGACGTGGGGGGAATAAAAGGTGGAGTGCAAAAAAATTTAAAAATTAATTAATTAAAAAGAAAAAAAGAACTGAAGATCAGGGAACAGAAGTTGGAAAGTCCCTAGGTAAGAGAATGCGGTGCAATGGAAGAGGAAGGCAGGTACGGTCCTGCATGGATGTTGAGTGGCCAGCCAACACCGTAATATGAAGAAGTCCGATTATGATTTTGTTCTTTTATGTTTTGCTGTTTTCTTTGCTTCCTGTATTCCTCTTCCCTCCAGAGAAATACTTTCTGTAGAACCTGTGATCACCAAACCAACCAACCAAACAAACAAACGAACAAAAATCCCCGAACTGAACGGAAACTAAGGAGTGTTCCAACTGTAGTGCACCCGAGCTAGAGCAAGCCAGAGGCAGACACAGAAGAGGTTGTTTCAGGAACAAAGAATCATCACAGTGCACTGTAGTCCAGCAAAGTTTTATATAGAGTTTGGGAACCAAGACATCAACAGGACTAATGCCAGGTAATATGCAGGCCCCTTGACAGCCAGAGAGCTCGCTGCTAGCGGACAGTAAGTGGAGGTTCAGAGAAGCAGGCACATTCACAGGAAGTAATACAGTCCTGAGACAGAGAAGCTCTCAGAACCACCGGGCGTCCAACAACTGTAGATCACAGGGAGAGAAAAGCAAAGTTTTAAAGGGAATGCACAGATCAGGTGAGCAAGGGACTCCGAGCATGGCAGTAAAAGCACTGACAGCCCGAGAAGGAGCAACGGTGGCTGGCCATATGAAACTTCCGGTTTGGTTGTTTCTTTTTCAGCAACAGTGTCCCCTGAACCATAGAGAAGCCTCTAATTTGTTTTGTACTCCAGGATTCCCATAAATCTCTGCACCCCCTGCTCCCCCTGCTCCCCCTGATCCTATTAACCATGGTTAGGATTATAGGCAAAGGACACTAATACCTGGCCACTTAGAAAACTTTAAATGAAGAAGCCTTCTTTCTTTGTTCATAGTTGGTGTCACATATGCTTCTAGATAAGAAGGGCACAGATATGTTCCTGACAATTAACTAAATACTGGTATCTTTATGAAGTGGAGAACTAATCAGTCCCTTACAGATGTAGGCTCCAACATTTTTCAAGAAGTAAAATATTCTTTAAATTTATCAGGCAGAAGAACATTATATTATAATTCTGCTAGACAGTACTATAGACTTAGCATTGGTAAAGATAAGAAAGCAATATTTATCTTCTCACCAAATTCTAATATATTACTTCTGGACAAGATAGGCATTACACTAATATTATCTCTCCATAATTTACTCAACTTGTATTTGTCTATAACCTTTTTTTTAGTATAGAATATAATTTATTTAGGGATATTGGAAGGGGAATTGAGAAGAGTAGAGGCAAAGACAGAGAGAGGGGAGGAGAGTGAGGGAGGGGAAGGAAGGGAGAGGGAGAGAGAGGGTAAGGAGAGAGAGGGAGAAAGGGGTCTGGGAGAAAAATGTCAGAGAGAAAGAATGTGCAGAGAGAGTAAGAGGGTCCATAACCTTTATTAAAACCTTAATTATAATTTTCTTGGCTTGGGTCTTAAAGGACTCTTTATTGTGACAATCAATTAAATTCTAATTTTCAGGTTATAAACAAAATGATTTTAAATATGCAACTTAAAAATATCTTTAAGGTGATCATCAAAGTCTCTTGTGTACAGCATTTAATCTGTCTTCTGGAAAACAATTTCAGTCTCTGAAAATGAAGACGCATTTTTCTATATGTAGAAAATGAGGTAGAATTTCAAATGTGCAGAATTACAGGTGAGGTGCATGTCTCTAATTTGGATAATCTGCGGTATACATACACTGCCAAGCTTTGCCTCTTGATCCAGAGAGAAGTTCAATTTTTTTTAACCAATTTACATCAAACACCAGTTAAAGAAAAGTAACACATGTATGTGTGTGTTCACCTAGTTTTTGTGATAGTTCCATTATGCACATAGTCATGACATTTCTCTAGTATTTACTTATATAACACGTAATCCTTTCTTGATTTCTTTCCCAGTTGCTATGATTGGATGTCGTGAGAAAAGCTACCTAAGGGAGAAAGGGCTTATTATGGCTTCCAGCTCAAAGTCTGTCCCCCATGAGCAAAAGCCTTGGGTTGAAACAGCTGATCACACTGCTTGCAAAAGCAGGAAGCAGAAAGGAATGGAAGCAAGCCGCTGCTCAGTCCCCTTTCTCCTCTCCACAGTCTGGCTCACAGCTAGAAAATGGTAGGACGCATACTGGATGGATCTTCACACAATTAAAGCAGTCAAGATTATACCCGCAGACATGCCCGGAGGCCTGCATCCCAGGTGACTCCAGGTTTTGTGAGGTTGACAGTTTAAACAAATCATCATGCACTTTTAAAATCTGGAAACAATTATTCTTGTCTTCAGCTGCACCATCGTGGTTCTCTATGAATATGCCCATGGAGATGAGGATGGAAAGGGATGAGGAATATCTCATTCAATGTCTTAATACTGAACATCCACAGTTCCCTCTGAACTAAACCCTAAAGCAAGGTCATTAGGACACTACTAAAGTTTCATCAGGTAAAGATATAAGTTACCATATACATTAATTTTTTTAATTAACCAATTCTATAAAAGCATTAACAACACATGATTACTTTGCTATTGGGTAATATTGATGAAAGTCTATGAGAGTTGGAGGCTTCTAGGGGTAGCCATTCTTACTGGAATACAAGCTGTACAATGCCAAATTGGAGGGTTTGTAACTTCATCCTCATTCACTGCCTACCTAGAACCAAGCTAAGCCATTTCTCTCCTCCATTCCCCTAAGCCTCTTTGATCATTGTATGCTATAATGATCTCGAAAATTTCAACATTCAAATAGATAAAATGAACACTATTAAGCTACGGATAAAGAGAAAGCAAGAAAAGGAAATGGACTATTTTAATAACAATAATTCTCTCTGCTTTGTGGATATGAAGCTACCCCATTTTAATACAAATGAGTACCTGCAAGAAATTAAAATCATAGAAGTCAAGAAAATAATTTTTCACTTATCAGGAAGCAGACAAAAATGTATTTTTACTTTCACAATACTTGGCAATGCAATGAGAAGCAGGTGGACCTGAGGTCAAAGTTCATGGGACAAAGATAATTAACTTTATATTTACGAAAAATCAATATATTGGACTGGTAGCATTTTTAGATAGGTGATTGCTAGCAAAATTTTTATTTCTGGCAGAAAATATATTACTGGAAATAATGTAAAGTCAGTTATAAATAGAAACCCAATACACAAAATACTTGATAGCAAAGACATGAAAGTTTAATTTCTTCAAATAAACCTATAACACTAATGTAGTCAGAGAGGTCATGCGAATCTGATCAAGCTGGTCCATAAGTGACGCCTGGTTATAGTCTTGGTTCTTCCTCTCAGTAGACTCATGTTGTGGCTTCCTCTTTCTATTGCCCTCATCTCTTATCTTCAAATGCAAGAAAACTAATTGTAATACCAAAAGGGTTATTCAAGTATCTCCAGTAAGCACATATGTGAAATTTTACTGATACACTAAGCATGGGCATGCCCTGATACTACTGTTTTAATCTGGAATCAAAACAGTGAAATGCTGTAATCCCATTCTCAGCACTTTTTAGTAATATAGAAGTCAAGACAGAGTGGCAAAACCTTCAGTAGGGCTGAAGGCCCCTTTACACCAACATACCATTTCAACAAAAGTCCATTCTTCCCCCTTGCATTTATCTAGCGTCCTAAACAATCATCACATGTTCATCAAATATGTCATATGGTGGCTGCATTGTGCCACAGGCAAACTGTATTTCTAAAGCAAATCGACATGGAACGGTCCCCAGCCCACAGTCTCACTAAACTTTCTTCTTATCAAAATCTCTCTCTCTCTCTCTCTCTCTCTCTCTCTCTCTCTCTCTCTCTCTCTCTCTCTCTCTCCTTATCTCTCTCTCCCTCCCTCCCTCCCTCTCTCTCCCTTTCCCTCTCTCTCACATACACACACACACAGACATACACAGACACACATACACACATGCCTTTTGTGTTTATTATTCATGAGTAAGTACACTCAAAAAGCAAGTCTTCTAGCTGATCCTGATGCTTTTTGGACACATTAAAAAAATAAAATCCAAGGCTAGAGAGATAGCTCAGCAGTTGACTGACTGTTCTTCTGAAGGTCCTGAGTTCAAATCCCAGCAACCAAAATGGTGGCTTACAACCATCCATAATGAGATCTGATGCCCTCTTCTGGTGTGTCTGAACACAACTACAGTGTACTTACATATAACAAAGAAATACATCTTTAAAAAGAAAAGTCCAACCTTGTGTATATGCGAGTATGTGTTCTCTGATATGAGGAGAGATGGTTGCTATAGCATCTTCTTCATAGATATGGAATTGAAGAACATATAACTCTTTATTGTATAGAGACACGCTATATACCACAGTGTCTTGATATGGAGTCCAGACTGACCACCAACTCAGAATCCAGAGTGCTGGAGCTACAGATTTGTCACTGTCCCCAGATCCATGGAAGGATTTTAAAGCATGAATGACACAAATACATTTGAGCCTTGAGCTTTGAGGAATGGGGGAACACTTTTGTTTTACTGACATACAGCAGTAATATTCTTCTAAGCCATGATGGTATCATTGGACAGAATACCAGAAACTTAGTGGTAAGTTCATAGGGACATTCCTGACTCAAACAAAGAAAGAATGTCATGAGTTTGTAATTTATATGACACCAATAGAAATGGTGGAAAGTATGCTTTCGAAAACGAATATTCACCAGGGGAGGCCCACCTCAAACCTGACTTCAGGCTAAAATTTTACAGAACAGCAATCACAGTGAGGTGTAAAAACAAGCCATCAATTGAGGGCTTGACTGCTCATTTATTTGAGAGTGACACAAAATGGGGAGGGGAGGTGTGACAGTTTGAATATTCTTGGCCCAGGGAGTGGCACTATTAGGAGGTGTGGCCTTGTTGATGTAGGTATGTCCTTGTTGGAGTGGGTGTGCCACTGTGGGTATGGGCTTAGGACCCTCACCCTAGCTGCCTGGAAATCAGTCTTCCACTAGCAGCCTTCAGATGAAGATGTAGAGCTCTCAGCTCCTCCTGCACCATGCCTGCCTGAATGCTACCATATGCCCACCTTGATGATACTGGACCGAACCTCTGAACCTGTAAGCCAGTCCCATATAAATGGTGTCCTTCATGAGACTTGCCTTGGTCATGGTGTCTGTTCACAGCAGTAAAATCCTAAGACAGGAGGGCAAAACAGAAAAGCTTAGAGCAAGGCACTGCTCCAGAAACCCTGGATTCAAGGTTTTTGTTATGAATTAGGACTTGTGACTTACATACTAAAACAGAGCCATAATAAAGGCAGGGGAAGTAACATTTTGAAAATACACATAAAAGAAAGACAACAGTGAAGTCTGTGAGTACTAGTAGATTGCCAACCTCAATTTTGTCATTTTGATAAAATATTCAGGTTATGTAAGATGTTAGCACGGAACAAAGCCACAGGAAGCATACACGGGAATTTCATCCTATTTTTCTATCTTCTGGTGAATCTAAAATTATTTTAAAATTAAAAAAAAAAGCCTGGGCCTATTATATGAGAATCAATTTGAAAGCTGAAGTCAAAATTTTCATCCATAATTGGACCATCTACATGAAACAGGAAATTATTACCCTGTTGCGTAACTAAGAACACAATCGTGTTCTATACACCATTAGGCATTGAATAGGCTGCAAGAATGTCTTTCCTGTATCACATTCCATGTTGGAGATGCTCATAATTCTGATGGCGCAAGCTGAGTATCAGACCGAGGGCCTTGCACATGCTCACATGGGCATCAGCAGCTCCCCATTCCATTCCAGGTTTGTGCTCATTTGCCCATGGGTTTCCAGTATCCTAAGTGATTTGTGGACATATATGGTATCTCGTGAAGATTCCATAAGAAGTCGTCACAAATTCCCCCATAACTCAGTTAACAAAGTCATAAACATACCATGGACTTATGAGTCGATCATGTATGCTTGTCACAGCTAGGCAACATTTAATCTTTGTTTCCATGAAGAAGGAGTGTTTAGGCCAATGGCACTATTCGATTTTCAATTATGAATTTTTTAGGTATTCACCTATGTTAGGAAGTGATTCCATCTTGTTTCTGGATATCCTTACAGTACACAGAGGAATGCTCTCCCAGTTTTTTTTAAAGACTAAAACAACAAAAAAACCAAACCAAACAATAAAACAGTTTGTAACCGTGTTTTTTTTTTATCTTTCTCCATTTAAAAACAAAACAAACACAATTCCTTTCTCCGATCAAACAGAACACGTCAACTTTAACGATGACATTTTCAAAGAAATAGGAATAATTTTAGGGAAAACACTCTTCAGAATACTCTCAGGGTATTTTATCTGCCTTCAAAATGTCCGTGCCACTCCACAGGCACAGTTCAAATAAGCAGACTTCTCACTACATCGTCTCTCTACTTTGTATTTATTCTGCCAGATGCAAAAATATCCAGCTATACAGCGTACATCATGGAAATGAACACTGTATAGCTTCGAGAAGCTGTAGTTGCACCCCATTTTAATAATAACCGTTCTGTTGGTTTGAAATATTTGATTAACTTGGGTGAATATGATAGAACCTGGTACTTCAGAAGCTTTATTATTATTTTTTTAAAGACAAGATTGCCAGAGGCACAAACACAGCTCAGAAAGATCTTATTCCTTTTCATTGATTATTGGTGCTGGTTTGCTTCATGATCAGTAACATCAAATTACTTCTGAATACCTCCTCCCATCCTCCCATGATCCGCCATTAAAGGGGTCTGCCAGTGGTGACAGGGTTTCTGAGGAAACAAGGCTATAGCAGAGCCCTGAATGGCATCTGGAGATATAGACACTGCATGTTACCTAGGCAGCATCATATATGGGCAGCATGTGATCTTATTAGGTACTATAGGTAGTGGGGCATGAGCAGAATTCTAAGGACTCAGAGATACTAAATGATTTGGAGATGGAGAAAGAAGAAAAAGAATTCATTGCATCTGTTTGAGCTTCTTTGCTATCACATTAGCTCCAGTGTGATTTTCTTTAATATAGATACTATGCCTATAAAATAAATATCCACATATTATCAACGAGGAATCTCTGCTTAGCCTATGTGCCTGCCAATCAACCCCCAGTCACAACCCCTGAAGCTCCTGAAGAATGACTGTTATAATTGTTAGCAATGTCTGTTTTGCTCATCTTCATTTGAGACAAGAAACAGAGCCTCTGATTTGCTCTTGCACTGCTCAGTGGGAAACATAATTAGAAATAAGATCATACATTTTGGTTAGGTCCAAACCAGAAGTGCCTTCCTGGTTCCACCAGATGGCAGGTCTGCATCGACACAGACACAGGGGTAGACATGGCAGAGGAGTCGTGGAGACAGCACTTTGGACATAACAATGGAAAACTGTGATGTCTCCTGCAAAGATGAAATCCAAAACGTGTGCAGTAGGGTTCAGTAAGAAATCAAGTGTGTGCATTTTGTACAAACTCATTGCAAGTGTGATGCAAAACCTCAAAACAAAACAAAACAAAACAAAACAAAACAAAACAAAACAAAACAAAAAACAATCAAGACTGGCTGAATAAACGTTATGTGATGACTAACATTATTTTGTAACAAGGCTATGGAAAAAGTGAAAACAAATCTATAAAGCATAGAATATGCTCAGTTTTTGGTTGTAATAATCCTATGCATAAAATTTGTGTTCTAAATATATTTCTGGGAGCTTGTAATTTTGGCTCAACAATTAAGAGTGTATATTGTTCCGGTACAAAATCAAATTAACTTGCCAGAAACTGTTTTGGGAACCTCAGAATCCCCTTTAAATATAACTCCAGGGCATCCTTTGCCCTCTTTTGGCTTCTATGGGCAACTGCACTCACATGTACATATTTGCCACATACACACATACACAGAGACACACATAGACACAATTTTAAATACATGCACACATACATACATAGATATGCGATACATACATACATAATAAACTAGATTAGATATGTTGGTTTTTTGCTTTGTGGTTAATGTTGCCTTGTTACCATGATTAAGCCTGTTAGCAGGTAGAGTTAAGGAAGAACATGGGTCCCTGCTTAAAGCATGAGCATAGGCAGTGTGAGAAAGAAAATTTAAAGTCTAGTTTTATTTGGGGGGGTGCTTTATGTAATTTTTAGTTTTTGTTCTGTTTTCAACGACAAGTGGTTTATGAACATTTTCCATCTGTCTCCCATATCAGTGTTTTCTCCTGTTTCTTGGAGAAATCCAGTTCCTACTGCTGCACATGTCCGTATCTTGGCTCTGCTCCAAGCTACCATGATTGGTTGGCAGGCAGATGCTAAAGAAGTAGATCTACTTGGGATGTCTGGCATGGTGCCCATCGTTCCTTGATTTATTTTTGTTTTTTGGGTTTTTTGTTTTGTTTTTTTTGTTTTTGTTTTTGTTTCTTTTGAGACAGCATTTCTCTGTGTAGTCCTAGCTGTCCTGGATCTCACTCTGTAGACCAGGCAGGCCTCGAACTCAGAGATCCCCTCTGCCTCCCAAGTGCTGGCATCCATCACTCCTTGAAAGGCCATGTATATAACCATGACTAGGTAGATCTCACATTTGTTTTTTATCTTCTGAAATCCAGTGAATGACATCATCAGACTGTTGGCTTAAAGAACGGCATGTTTGTAGAACATGTATATTAGGGCCTGTATGTTTTACTTTGGTTTATTTTGGTTCTTTTTTTTCCCCATGCTCATCATGGAGGTTTTCTTGTTCTTATATGTTGTTCAGTTTTGTTTTTCAGTATGCTTCAGACTTCAGCAAAAGGTAGTGCAACAGTTTTCCCTGCACTATCCTCTCTTCTCATTCGGGAATCAGCTTTAAACTGTTTGATAAATGGCTAGACATATTTTCTACAGACAGGCTATCACATTGGTTCCTCGTAGTGGATTTCTATGATCTCAAAGAAATAGCCATTATTCCTATCCCCTTTGGCATGGTTATTGTTTTTTCCAGAATCAAAGAAAGTACTATTCTTCTTGTCATCATTGACCATCGTTTTCCATGTGTCCACAGGCATTTGTTCTTGGATCTTGTGCTTTTAATACCCCGGACTTCTAGTTATTGCTAATTGGTGATGCAAGCTTATGCCTTGGCTTTCTGATATAAGATTCTTTTATCCAGCAATATCAGAGCAGAGAAATAATTTGAAATGGACAAACTAACAAGTATTTCCAGAACGTGAAGGTAGGCATATTTTTTTTCTATTTTGAATATATAACCAACATGTCAATGCATGGAGATGTTTGCTGATTAAATCACAGTGTATGTGAACTGTAGTCAGCTAGTCTAACACAAATCTGGCTGGTAATAGTAATGTGCTCTGCCACTAGACTTTCAGAGATAAAAGCATACATACAGAAGTGACCATGGGGTATGATACAGTCTATTCTCTACAGAGAAGAATGCATTAAGATACAATTCATCAACATCTACACCTTACGTTGCTAGCCCTGCAATATAGCACAAAATAGACCACAAGTTATAAATTTTGCCTAACCTGGGCTGTTTTGCAAGATTTTTTTCTGTAATATAGTAGCTAAATGGGTCACAGTATAATAATATTTTCTAGGCTCTTCTTAACCCAAAGGCCATGTAGAATTGACCTAATTAAGGATCTTTAAAAAGCTTTTTAATTTTTCCACTAAAGTGAGTTTTGCTCAGCTATGAATTGCTGCTGGAAGATTTCTCTTTGGTTATTTCATCCAAAGACTTTACAGGACATCAAATACTAACTACTTTTGAGACATAGGTGAGCCGTACAGATGACAGACTTTCAGTCTGCCTATGCACTATAATCTGTAACATCATTTTTCTTACATTTGTTTACTTTCCATTATTCATAATTGCTTCTTTTAATTGGGCCAAGCTAGCTTCATTTAAACTTCCCTTGAGAATGATGTTGGCAGAAATGATTGGCAGTTCCCTCTCCCACACGATGCCATCCTGAAAATGCAAATGTCAGTTAACAGGCTTCTCTCCCCAGTATTTAAGAGTGGGTGTCTGCATTTAGACGAGAGAAGTCTGGGTACACATATTTCTGAATAAATGCATATGAAATTATGCATTTGATTTGCAGAATGAAAGACTGGAAGGAACTCATGGAGGTCATACTGCACACACCCCCATGCCACAAATATCAGGTTCTCCCATGATTCCTTAGCTACCCTGGACAGATGAGGTGATCTCCTACTTCTCAAAGTCAATTCATGTAACCCCTCCTCAGCTGTCTAGGTAGAGGATTAAAGAATATATCAGGTACATAAGGTTGCAGGGAGTTATTTATACACCATGACTTTATGCCCTAAACTTCCTACTAGGGTTTCTCACACAAGAGGAAATAGGCAGTCCTGAGTCCATTACTTCCTCATGTTCATAAGCAGTTGGGATAGGAAGATATTATACAGGGAAATGGCAGGAAAACTGGAGGACATAGCATAAGCCAAAACTAATGCAGCAAACTCCTGTTTTAGTGTCTGGATTATGACTAAGTAAATACTCTTGATATCCTAAAGCATAGAAGGAAAATTCTCAGCATTGCTAATGAAGTGACAATCCAATATTCATCCCTCCATTCTCATTTGATAAAAACAAATTATACTGATAAGAACAATTAAATATAATACAGCATTAGATTATTGATGAATAATTAAAATGGTTTGATAAAACAATATCTGGGTGTCTCCTTCAAACACGAAGAAAGAATCTTCTTTTATGGAAAACTTCTAAATTGACAATGTGTTGAGGTAGAGAAGAGAGGAACTTTCTTGTGGTAGAGTGAAAATGGGTGTGAAGGAAAGGCATTGTTATTACACCAAACACAGGATACAGGGAACAGAATCAAGACCTGTTATCTGCTAGGTGTCAAGTCTCTGAGATGCCATCAGTAGACATTAAGGAGAGATGTGAGGAGCTTTCCCCTTGGGAAGTATGATATCAAATTTCTTTTTGTCAGATATCTGGAAGTCACATGCTTAGAAAATTTGAACAAATGTGCTAATCTTACTTCTTTCTCATTGCAGAAAGCACCTTCTACCTATCCTGTCCCTTTCTGTTGACCTGCAAATTACCATGGCCACCTCTGACCCCTCATGCCAGTGACAACAGCCATGCTGATGTGCTTGTTAGCAGGGACCACCATAATGATGTTTATGGACCTGTGTGGGCCTTCCTTCATCTTGACTCTTCCTGATGACCCAGTGACATTAGAAGCCTCAGGTAAGTGTGGGAAGTCACTGAAGGATGCAGAGAGAGGTAAGGCAACTCTCACACACTTTCACGAGGAGCTTGGGAAAGCCACAAGAGTAAGGATTTCATGGATACTATCACCTATAATACTGTTAGGAAAATACTCTACTTCCAGCAGATGTGATGGGTCACACCCGTGAGCATATTCAGGAGGGCTAGACCTCTCTGTGTCCTGACCAAGTCAAGGCCTTCAAAATTCTTTGTCCAAAGTAAACATTTTCATTCTAATTTCCACCTTTCCCCTCCTTACAGAATGAGGGCCTTTCTGACCAGGAATATATACATATATATTTTTAACCTGTATATTTAAATTTTATTTTTAGGGTGTTTTACCAGTGGCATGTCTATAGGCACTATGTACATTCAATTGTGGACTTGGATCTGCAGGGGCTGAATTACAAATGGTGGTAACTTGTCATGTGGTGCTTGGAATTAAACCCTGGTCCCCTGGAAGAGCAGCTGGGGGGGGGATCATCTCTTTAGATCCCTAAACTAGTAGTTTTGTTTTTACTTTATTAGAAATGTTTCATAACAATATTTTAAGGAGAATTTAACATACATTTCATATTTTAAGGAATGTTTTTAATAAATGCTATATAATTAATTTGTTACATTTTAGTAAACAGATATATCCATTATTTTTTTGCAAAATGAAAGCAATCTCTGTATGATTAGGAATTCATGTGATTTAAGCTAGATTCATTTTTAGAAGAGGGCCTGCTAAGTAACCAAAGACTCATGTCATCACACAAGCAAAATAGAGAATGTTCTTGTTTCACCATTCAGCAGCCGAACTCCTTATCTTGAACCTTTTCCAAGGAGTCTCAGACAATAATTTAGAGACTCACATACTCTTCACTAATGTGCCTACTGTCAGTCTCCAACTATATTCCTTTCTATACTTGATCCTAACCAAAAAGGCCAAGAAGTGATGCATAGTATTTTCTAATTTGTATTATCACCTCACTTTGAATAAAGTTTCACTGCTGCTATCTATTCTCTGTGAGATTTTATTAAACTCCTTGAATAAAGGGCCAAGCACCTGGCCCCTTCCCCTAATAATATAGAAACAAGATTCACTTTACTCTTCTACTTTCTATTGTAATTTCTTTCTTCCTCAACTTCACACTCAGGACTTCATTTCTTGTCTATGTCCTAGTAAATTCAATCTAACTCTAGATCACATACCCATATTATTCTTTCAAATTACGTACCAAAATCTTCACTGGCCCTCCAGGTCTTGAACAAGTGCTATTTTTGATGTCTTTCATCATGTAATTCTTGTGACACTACCTACTACAAAGTATTTAAGCTATTTATAACCACTGTCTCTATATTTCATTAAATCCTTTGCAGCTGAGTGTAAGAATTAATTTTGATGCTATTTTTTTCTTTTTGGGGAGGGGTAGATTTCTAGGGCTAAAATTTAGCAAATGCTCAACAAAAGGTCATTAAATGAGAAAAATATGGCACATATTCACTTACAAGCAGACATTAACCATTAAATAAATGATAATCTAACTACCATTTGTAGATCCAGTGATATTATGGAAAGTTCAGGAGTCTAAGGAGGATGCTTGTCTTTCTCCAGAAAGGGGAATGTAGTAGAATTTATGCATGGACTAGAGATTGATGGAGATAGGGGATAGGTTCAGGTCTAGAGTGGGAACACGGGAAGGGAGGAGAGAGTTCAGGAGAGACGGCTGGAATTGGGGAACACTTGGGATGTGTGTAGAAACCTATGAAGATGACCTTAAAGAAGATAGAGTCTCAGCTGACCCTCTCTTGCATCCAGGCAAGGCTTCTAGTAGAGGGACTAAGGTGCATTCACTCAAGTTGTTGGACAAGGGGTCCCATGAAAATACCTGAACAATCTAGGCTAATGCAAAGACAAAGGGTTGCTTTCCACAAATGGACAGTGGAGCCTCTTTGCTGAGAACAACATGCACACAACTCATTGAACATGGACACATCAAACTGGTGCCTGCATGGAACATTCAGTATTGTGTTCTAGTCTCTTGGCTGTGTGAAGTTACTCCAAAGGCTACCAAAGTAGGAATGTGCACAGCAACCCAGCCACAAAACCTTTTACCTACTGTCTTGCCTATAAAATATGCTAGAGTAGTGGGGACACAGAATTAGTGGGAGTAGCTAATCAATGTCCAATTTGAATTATGGCCCACTCTATGAGAAGATTCCCATATGTGACACCACTTGGGTAAACAGAAACCAGAGAATAAGATAGCCCAGAGATCTAGAGTAAAGGCCAAAATGACCTGTCTGAAAACTAAATTAATAAAATGATACCTAATGATACTCTGCTATATCCATAGATCAGTGTCTTATCCGGGCATCACAAGAGAGGCTTCTTCCAGCCTCTTCTTCCACCTTGTTCCAGGTGGGAACAGATGCAGAGACACAAACACCTAGGCACTGTATGGTGATAGAGTCTAAATTGGAGGTCTCCATCAAACCCTGCCCCTCAGAACTCAGGGAATCTTGTGGAAGGAAAGGCAGAAAACTATAAGAGCCAGAGAGGGTGGAGGACACCAGGGGATATGGCCTCTGAAATTGACTAAGCAAAGGTCACGTGAGCTCACAGAGACTGAAACAGGAATCATAGGGCCTCCACCAGGTTGTCCACATATATATTATAGCTACTAGCTTAGTGTTCCTATGGGACACCTTCCTATGAGAAAGAGTGTGTCATGCTCTTTTACCTGTTCTTTGGATTATTTTCATCCTGACGGCTTGCCATGTTCAACCTCAATATGAAAGTTTTTGCTTTATTTAATTTTATTATTTTGTCATGTTTGATTGTTATCCCTTAGAAGCCTGTTCTTTTCTAATGAGAGACACAGAGGGAGTGAATCCTGAGGGGAGTGGAGATGGGAAGGAACTAAAAGTTGTAGAGAGAGAAGAAACTATAATCAGCATAGACTGCATAAGGCAAATAAATCCATTTTCCAAAAAAAAAGAAAGAAAATGTACATACAAAATTAAAAACAATTTCTGTCTAGAACTATCTTCCGAAAAGTATGAGCTATTCAAGATAATATAGATTGTTTTCTTGCTCAAAAGTGAGAAATAAGAGATTTGTTTGAAGAAGAAGAAGAAGAAGAAGAAGAAGAAGAAGAAGAAGAAGAAGAAGAAGAAGAAGAAGAAGAAGGGACAGTTGAATGGACAGATAGTACCACACTGTGTGCTTTCTGAGTTTCCTCAAGGTGTGTGAACTGAGCAAGGTGGTATCATTTAGACTAATTTTCTGGATCTGGGCAGTTGGAGACAAGCATGAAAATCTCGGCTCTCCAGGCCTAGTTAGGACAGAAGAAAGACTCCAGGTTGTCCATCAAAATGTGGGAAGAGCCCACCTTGAGTTCTGGCTCAGCAACGTGCAACTGGGCAGGTTGGGAATGAATCGCTTCATTTACTTACGCTGCGACTTCCTTCTCTTACAGAAGTAACTTAGCAGGCAACAGTGAAACCACGAGGCTTTGAACAAAATTCAAGACACATTGCTCATGCAGCAGCTCTCTTTGCCTTTGCAAGGCATAGAAGCAGGCTGTGTGGTGTTTATCACTCCTGTTGCTAACTTGTGCAAGAACATGCCCACCCCCCCCCCACACACACTGCACTGCTGAGAAGTTTTCTTCTTTTTCAATCATTTGAATATATCTGTCACGGAGACTGATAAAATAATACATTTCTTAGAGCTTAATTCAGACATGATGACTCATTATCAGATCAAAAAGAAAAGGAACTAAAAGAAAAAAGAAAAGGACATACATGTGTCCCACATCGCCTATCACCATTCTCCCAAGTCAGGAAATCTGCATCCTGAACTGCCCACTAGCTTCAGGACTGCATCAATACATTAAACGCAAAACCTGAAACTCTCTGGATTCTCGAAATCGACTCACCATGTTCACATTTCCCTAAGAGCTTGACCATTCACTTCCTTGGGTCATACATTTTAGAAGGGTCTCTGGCTTTCCGATCTTTCTCTCTGCCCTGGCCTTCCCCCTCTGCCCTTGCTGGGTCTTTAAGCTTAGATCCCGCAGAGCTCCTCATCTTCTGCACTACAATCTCACTGTCATCTGCATAGAGCACTGCTGTTCTCCGAACTTCCGTGTGCAGTTTGAGTCCTTTCATACTCCAGTTTTTCCTATGCAGTGCTGATGCAGCAACATCTCATTCTTAAAGGACAATTCTCTACACAGCAGCCTGTTTTTTTTGCCTATAAATAGAAGAAAACAATAAACAGAGCTGTTAATGTCATCTCTTTCCCCCTGCAAGGCCACTTCTTACTAAGCACTCCAAAATCCCATGTGGCCTGATCACAATTGTGTCTGAAAAGCAATCACTTTTCCTCTTGGCTCTCTTTTTATGCTTGATTATTTGTTGGTTTTCTGTGCAACAAAAAATGGTGAAATAATACCTTCTCTGCCCATGGTTTGCCCAGGACTTGCCAGTGGTTTTCTCTTTACGCTGATGCCCATTTCTCAATGTTGTTTGAATGCCATATTAGTAATTTTTTGGCTTGTTCATCATCTGACTCTCTTTCAGACAATATATACTTACTCTACTCAGAATTCATTTCTTTTGTTATTGTAATCTCCATAGCTAGGAAAATGTGAACATGCCTCAGAGTAGACAATAACTGTCCACTGAGTGAATGCATTAAAATGTATGTTCATATTCAGTTCTTTAATAAAAACAAGTACCTTTGTTTATGTATCTTCAATTGAAATGTAATCTATGTATATGCATATCTATCTATCATCTATCTACCATCTTCATATAAACACTTTTGCATATAGAGCAATGTTTTGTTTTTCCTCACACATGAACATTGACTAAAGTATTAAGCTGAATTATTGTGAACATTGGAAACTTGATTTTATTATTGTTCTTGTATTAATGCCCTACATTAAAAACATATTTCTATATTCATTTATTCTGTTTTTGGAGTCACATCATTTCATGTTTTGAAACTAAAACATTCCACAATCAAAGTAAACCAATCAGCAGATCAATATAAACTTATGACAACAGGTTGTCAGATATTTAAATAACACACGATGAAACATTATTTGTTGTAGCCTTCATTTGCTCAAAGGAGAACCATTAGTATGCATAGACTAAGACAAACACCAAATTTAATGGCCAGTTTTAGCTTTATGGAAGACATGCAGCCCATACCACCATCTTGAATGTAAAGCAATCCTAAAGGGCAACATAACTTACACCATGGTGCTTAATAAAGAATACAAATAAATATTAACATCATGAACAGCGAAATTTTCTCAATGACACAAACCAAGGAGTCCAGAAGGGACAGAGTGTACAGCCAGGATCACTGAAAGTTGGGCAGTGTCCTTTCTCATGGCACACTAACCCAAGCTCATTCTGAGATCCCAATGTACAGGCTTCAGACAAAGCAACCCCAGAACCGCAATTCCCTATTTGGCAAGAAGTCCATTTACTCTTATCTGTCGATAATAGTTGCAAATAATTTGGAAGTCTCTAAGTTAAAAAAAAAAAAGCAAAGTAAAATAAAAATTAAAATGAAGATGAATCTGCTGTTATATGATACCAAGCTCTTGAAACTAATAACACATTTTCAGTTTTAGACTCCAACTTATATATTTTCACAATACAGAAAAAGAGAGTCCAAGGACTTTCAAATAAGTGCTGAACCATTTGCATAGCAATGTTATCTGAATAGAAATGAAATTATTTTACCTAAATTATAGGCAAGTTCATCTAGATAGTGGTTGGGCTAGTTCATGCCACTTACATAAAAACCAGCATGTTTCCTAACTATTCTAGTTCGATTCTTTGACTCTCTGATTCTCTGTCTCTGTCTCTCTGTCTCTCTGTCTCTGTCTCTCTGTCTCCTCTGTCTCTGTCTGTCTCTCTCTCTCTTTCTGTCTGCTCTTCTCTCTGAATCCCTCTGTCTTTCCCCGTCTGTCTTTCTCTGTCTCTATTTCTGTCTCTGTCTCTCTGTCTCTTTCTCTGCCTCTCTCTCTCCAACCACTAATAATAATAAGAAACACAACACATAATGCAGAACACGAATAGAGAAGAAGCTCTGCATTCTGCCCGCCTTATACTGGAGACAAAGATGTACATTACCAAAATTACTACATCAGTGATTTTGCCAAGCACTTATCAGACAGAGCTGTTGTTCCCTTAATGTATTCCTTCCAGAGTCCTGTCTCTCTGGCCAAATGATCAATAAGAGCCCTGGGATAAAATGAGAATGAAGTCTCGGAATCCAATTACTGGGGTTTGTATATAAAACAGGAGAAACAAAGTATGTAGATTTCTTTTTCTCATTCTATTAGGATAATAAAAGACATTGGTTGCCGTTGAAAATGAATACAGGCTGAGTAACTCAAAATACTGTATTGGAAGTATGAAGATGTGCCGTGGCATGCTTTTAATTTTGCTTCGGTAAATTTCTACAGGAAGTCATTAAATATCTGGGGCATTCTCTCCTAGTGATGAATCCAAGACATCCTTCATCTTGAGCGAGAGAAGCTTAGAAATAGTCTTCTTACCTATTGACCTCTAGCTCTTTTGAAATTGCTAAGAAAACAATTTGGATCTTTTTTTTCTGGAATTTTCACTCAACAAATTCTCTGTGTCTATGTCTGTGTCTGTGTCTGTCTGTCTCTGTCTATCTCTCTCTCCGTCTCTGTATCTGTGTGTGTGTGTGTGTGTGTGCGTGTCTGTGTGTGTGTGTGTATGCGTGTGTGCGTATACATGTGGGTGAGTGTTTCTCTGTGATTTAAGTGCACAAAGGATATTCTAAAATACAGTGGGCAACATATTTTCATACAGATTCCCTTACTCAATATTGCATAACATAATGGAAGTCTTGCATGAGCAATTTCTTTGCTTTCTCTTCAGGATTGTGGAAATCTGGGCTATATTATTACATGAAGTATAACTGTTATGAATTTACTATATAATATAATAGTATAAACATTTACTCTTATTCTAAGACTTTCTTATTAAACAGTAAAATTAGCTATGACCCTTATTGGCAATATTTTTTAATTGAAATTTAGTACTTTGGAAGTAATTTTAAACCATTATATTTTATAAAACATAAAAATGGGCTTAGTACACCCTAGTTATTTCTCTGTCAGTTTATGGTAACTTAAATTATATACTAAAAACTTGTGATTCAGGATCTAAAAACAAAGAGCCTTTTAAGATAATACCATAGTATAGAAATATCAAGTTAGGGATAAAGATAGAACATTTATTTAGTCTGACATAAAAATTGATGGCCAAGTGTATGAAGTACAGATACTTACTCAAAAAAAATCACTGACTTGAGTATGTAATATAGGAATCCTGGACTACATACTAACATTTCAATTTCATAATTGTTCTGATATTATATTTTATTGGAAATTTATCTATGCATTACTAGTTTTTTTGTCCTTGTGATTAGCAATATGATATTTTATCCATAAATATGAGCTATTGATTTTATATAAAGAAGTATATTGTAAGACTTTTTTTATTGAAGGGTTATACAAATATGTCTCTATTGTAAAATATCTTGAATACCCAACAAATCAAAAGAGGTTTACAAATCTTCTCCACTTGGAAGCTTCCAGTTTACTTGATAATTTAGGAAAATTGCATGTTAAAACAATCAAGAAAATATAAATGAATTAAATATAAAACTATATTCAAAGCACTCTTGTTAAAGAAATCCTAGCAAACACATAGATAAGAACACGCTGTGTATTTTTGTTACAATATTCCTAAAAGTTCTATAATTCTTGCTATAAGAATAGCAACTTCCATTCTGCCTTAGTGTTCCACATATTGTGTTTATGAATTATCATATTCTATATGAATCAAGAATATTTTGCTGTTTATGAAGGCACACACAGTATATTCAGAGAAATATTTAGCCAAAATAGCACTTCCAAGAGAATTGTCTAAAAATGAAACAATAAACAGCAAGACCTAAGGGTATCAAAATTAAGACCAGTAATGCAAATTGAAAAAACTAACAATGATATTAGAATTGAGTTGGATAATGGAAATAATTTCCTATGATAACAAATGCAAAGACAATGAAAAGAAAAACAAAATGAATAGATTACAAAAAACTCGGAGATTTTCCAGATCAAATGAAACAATAACTGAATGAAATGAAAACCTATAGAAGAAAACACTTGTAAAGAACAAATCCAATGAGTGGTTAGTACGCAACATATATTGAGGACTCAAACAACTAAACTTAAATAAATAGTTCATTGAAGACAAAGTGGATTGGTCCTCAATAGACTTTTCTCAGAAGAACATGCATTAATATATGTGATATCATATTGTGTCCATACATTGTGTCAGGAATCTTACTAGGTGATTAAAATATGGTATCTTTTCATGACAGGACATCTTTTGCCATTATTTTTATATTATTGTTCAGTAGTCAAATCCCTAACAATTTTTGAGTTCAACATTTCAATTTGGTTACGTATGATTTTTCCTGTGGGAATGAAGCATGTATAAGAAATACTTTAAAACAAAGGAAGAAGAAGTAAACACACTAGACAATGGGACTAGTCCCATGCTCCTGGGCTGGCAGAATTAATGATGTAACACCTTTTTTTACCACTAAAAGAAGTCTACCAACTCAGTAAAAAATCTTCACCACAAATTAAGTGGTGTTCTTCACAGAACTAGAAAGGCAATCCAAAAATTCATATAGAAACAGAAGAGATCATGAAAATCCAGACTAATTCTAAAAGGAAGAACATAATGATATAACAATTCCTGACCTCAAATTATGCTACTGAGCCACAGTACTAATATACCAGGGCACTAACACAGAAAGAAACACATGGAGAAAATATAATAGACTTGGATCTAAACTCACACTTAGGAAGCATCAGTCAATAGTCATGCTACATTTAAACCCAAAGTAGCCAAATCAGCCATGTCTCAGACTAACAAGAGATACCAAGTGAAAACCTGGAGAGAATAAACATGCACAACTGTATGATCTACACAACAAGAAACGAGCTGGAGTGGTGTGGGGAATTTATATGAATATATGACTCAAAGAGCACTCGCTTGAGAGTGATGTCAGCTGTATCTGCCTTTCCCACCTTGCTGCCTCCTGTGTGTTTTTCCCTGCCTGGAGAGTGCATGTGAGCTGGGACCACAGGGATGGCGCTTCTGTTTACAGAGATCAGCAGATGTCCTGTCTGTTAGGACAAGCAAGGAGACAGGAGAACACCCACCGTGGGAGGTCCCAGGAAAGGGTGTCAACAGAACTTAAGTTTTCCAACATGGAAACAACCCAAGCTATTTAGCTAAAAGGGCAGATTAAAAATGATGCTAATATAGGATACAGACACTAAGTTTGGCAAAAATAAAAAATTATAGCATTTGTTTTTCTTTAATTCCCACTATATGCCGTATATCTAAACTGCAGTCGAATGCAGCTGACAGATTTACTCAGAGAGCTGGACATACTGCTATTATAGTGTCCTGTTGCAGGCTCAGTAATTGGGCATTGAATCTAGCAAGAATTCATACCCAGTTATGTTTCACTGAGGGTAAATTTATCCTGGCAAATGGCACGATTTTCTCTAGCTCAGATAGAGAAAGGGAGGCGGTCCACCTGCATGGACAGCTGCTGCTCCAGGAACCTTTGCCAGGAGGCACTGTCTAATAGAGTTGTGTGGGCATTATGTGTGCTGCTTTCCCCCCGACAAAAGGCAAGATGAGTTGGGCCTGAGATCTGTGCCTTGATTAGTTTCCATGCTCTGCAACTTATGAGGAAACAAGGATTGGTGGTGACATTTTATGTGATTCTGTCCAGAGCAATGTTAGGATTCTTTATGAATTACTTATCTTACTCTAACAAGGCTTAACATGCAAAATTAGCCTTCTATACATTTCTAATTAGTTTTTAATGAATTTTAGCCCCTCTTTGAGGAAAAGATCTATTCAACTAACTACTAAGAATTTAATCTACATTACTGAGTCATATGATATCCACTCCTATAGGGGAATTCTCTCTCTCTCTCTCTCTCTCTCTCTCTCTCTCTCTCTCTCTCTCTCTCTCTCTCTGTGTGTGTGTGTGTGTGTGTGTGTGTGTGTCTGTGTCTGTGTCTGTGTCTGTGTCTGTGTCTGTGTGAGTGTGTGAAGGCTATTCTTGTTTTAAAGTAATAGATTACCCTCTAAAGAGCAGTAAGGATAAAATAACTTGTATAATGTTTATGTATACTAGTTTTCTCGCTTCTGTTTTTATTTTATGTTTTAAAGCAAGAAACAATAAAAATAACGGGTGACTAACCAAATTACATAATTAAATATAGTTTTCCAAGTAAAAGATGCATTCATTTAAATGAAACTAGGCATACTATGATACTCCATCTAATTTAAAAACAATCTCAAACAATGAAGATGCTGCTTTACTTACTGAAAAAAATTATGGGAGGAATCAGTTACATTTTATTAAAAACAAACAATATGAAACTATTTTGTGTTAACTATTTTAAGCGATACCCCATTTCTATCTCCCTAGTTGGCACTTTGTCATTTTTTGTAAGAGAATTTACATTTTACATACTAAAATATTTTTGTTATCACTGAAGCTAGCTTATACCTACATTTAATTTAAATTTTAAAATATTTACAACAAACAAATACATCTTGGAAATAACTTGGGTACAAAAGAGTTAGTTCTTGTAGACACATCCTAAAGTCACTTCTTAGAACATTAGGCCATGTCAGAATATAAAGTAATTCTTGAATAAAGAAAGCAATGAGTCGAGGTTGTGCATAATGAATGCTTTAAAAATAAGAGGGGCAGGCTAGGGAACACAGCAAGAAGTGCTAGCCACCCAATAATGCAAACCCCCAAATCTGAATCCAATGTCCAGAAGCTGTACAGAGGCAAAAAGGTAAAAGTGACATTACAATGTTTCCTCAAATCTCCACATCTAGTCATACTTACACACAGACACAATAATTCCATTTTAAAATAACAATTATAGATAAAAATCGGAAAGTTTGTTGTTAGTACAAGCAACTGAGACAAGAATATTAGAAAAGATGCAGAGTGAAGGAGAAGGAAAAGTTGTTTAGAGACTAATGTATGAATAGCATTTGACATAAATAAAATCATGAAGTTCACAGAAATAGGTACATGTTCTTAAGTAAAATAGCAAATTAGCTAAATACAGCAAAACAGGTTTTCCTACCTTTAGGGACTCATATATGTGCCTCAAATATATGAAATGTGTTTTGTTGACTGCAAAGGATGCTGTGCAGGCTCGCTCTATGCCATGGGCCATTGTTTAAGTAGAATAGGTTTTCTGTATCTATTACTTCCCCAGCATGTAAAGAAATGGTCAATGAGCACAGTTATTGGACAACACTTTATCACAGGTGAATCTTCTGGAATGATCCTTGAAGGCTCTGGTTAAGAGGCTACAGTTCATTGTCCAGACTTTCGGTAGTCTATACACTAGCTGTGCTTAAAAGCTATTGGGAGTGTGGTTTTATGCATCTATATGAAACTTTCCTTTCAGGGAATATCTTCAAGGTACAGAGGTTTGTAATTTAAAAACAAAAAAGGAAAGGAAAAACTGGATGAAACAATTTATTTACAGTAAGGTTGCTGATCAGATTAGGAGGACAGCAGACAGAGCCACAATTTGTTATGTTACAAAGCAGAAGACTGTAAAGGCCACAGTGTTATAAAAATGCTGAATGAACACAGGGCGAGGAATATGCAATTATTCATTTCTAAATGGGGGGCTGTAAAATGGCTTTACCATGTTAATAATTCAAGCAGACAGCAGGTACACGGTGCATTTTTTTCTTCACAGGCAAACAAGCCAAGGTGGCTTAAGCATGGAGTGTAGAGAGTACTGCATTAGCGGTAAAGACGGGGCATCTAGACGACACTCATCATGTATAGGGAGGAAGTGGATTACAACTCTCTTCACAGCAAAGTGGGATAATGAAGCTATTTTTTACTGCTCTGATTTTATAGGAGTCATTGACTCCTGCAGCAGAAGCTGACGAGGTAGATCAAGAAATTAACAATAAGAACAAGACTAGGACGAGCCTTGATCTAATCAATAGGATAAAGTTGTCACAATGTTGACTCCAGGAGTAATTTCCAAGAAGGAGTGGTAGGGGAGAAAGTGATGATGATCACTAGGAGATGCGGACAACAGCAGCTTGAATACACAGCAAACTTACTTCTTAGTGAGCTCCTCACCTATACTAACAACTAACTCACTCACCAAAACAGTCACAACCTCAGATCTTAACAGGGAACCTTGATAGGACCATACGCTTCCTATAGATGAGTAAATAAGCCTTAGATGCACTGAGGAATTCTCCTAAATTCCATACTATTGGAGGCCAGAATAGAACAGTAGAGTCTCCGTGGCTACAAAGGTCAAATACTTAGACTTCCGCTCTCTTGCTTCCCATCACTGATCTGAAAGAGACGCAGATTCCCAAGGGAAGTGCAGGGTAAGGGCGAGTAGACAGCCAACAGGAGTTAGAAGAACTAGAAATAATGCTGATGTCACTAACTGGGGGCGGGGGGGGGGTGGGCAGCGGGTCGTCCAAGGTCAGGCTATAGAAACAGTTGTTTAAAGGCTAATATGGAAATCGGACTAGCCCTGGTTGAAAGACAAATGGTCCATGACCCATCATTTCCCAGGTGTGGAAGGAGAAAGGAGGAACTATTTTGTGGGAAGAGAGATTAAACTGTTTTTCAAATTTGCTTTTTGTTTGTAGGCTTATTATGATAAGAAGCTTAAGATGACTCCGTGGGGTAGGGAGCAATAGCTCTAACTGATTCTGAAGAAAATTGTCTCCAGAGCTTGGGAAATGGCATGGCCATCCGCTATAGGAAAACACGAAAAATTAACAGTCAAGGTAGGCGAGTTGGCAAGGCGATGGGTGTGCAGGCCAAAGCGTTCGACATTCACGTTAACAAGTCCTCTCCGGGAGAATGCAACTAAAAGTCAGCTGAACCAAGAGGAGCGAAAGGGATCCTCCAGGGTGCAGACACTGCCTCCAGATGTTCTGCCCAGGGAAGAACAACAGGCACGAAAATAAATCAATCTAATTCTTTTTTTCTCTCAGAATGGCGGTAGATATATAATCTTTATAAAATCAAAGGTGAGAAAAGTAAGTTGATGAGGAATTGAAGAAAAGTGATGCTCTCCCTTCTACCCGCACCTGAGATTGAGGGCCATGCCTGGTCCAAATACCAAAATTAAATCAGCATCAAGTAGATCAGCTAAATAGTCCCATAACCCCTAAAGAAATAGAAGGGGTTATAGAAAGCCTCCCAACCAAAAAAAGTACGGGACCAGATGGTTTTAGTGCAGAATTCTACCAGACCTTCAAAGAAGACTTAACACCAATACTCTCCAAACTATTCCACAAAATAGAGACAGAAGGGACACTGCCCAACTCATTCTTCGAAGCCACAATTACGCTAATACCTAAACCACAAAAAGATCCAACAAAGAAAGAGAACTACAGGCCAATTTCTCTTATGAATATAGATGCAAAAATACTAAATAAAATTCTTGCTAACCGAATCCAAGAGCACATCAAAACGATCATCCACCATGATCAAGTAGGCTTAAAATTAACTCAAGCAAGTCAGTGGCCTTCTTGTACTCAAAGGACAAGCAGGCAGAGAAAGAAATTAGGGAAATAACACCCTTCACAATAGCCACAAACAACATAAAATATCTTGGCGTAACTCTAACCAAACAAGCGAAAGATCTGTACAACAGGAACTTCAAGTCCTTGAAGAAAGAAATCGAAGAAGACCTCAGAAGATGGAAAAATATTTCTTGCTCCTGGATTGGCAGGAGCAATATAGTAAAAATGGCCATCTTGCCAAAAGCAATATAGAGATTCAATGCGATCCCCATCAAAATCCCAACTCAATTCTTCATAGATCTAGAAAGAGCAATTCTCAAATTCATCTGGAGCAACAAAAAACCCAGGATAGCTAAAACTATTCTCAACAATAAAAGGACTTCTGGGGGAATCAATATCCCTGACCTCAAGCAGTACTACAGAGCAATTGTGTTAAAAACTGCATGGTATTGGTATAGCAACAGGCAAGCAGATCAATGGAACAGGATTGAAGACCCAGAGGTTAACCCACAGACTTATGGTCACTTGATCTTTGATAAAGGAGCCACAACCATCCGGTGGAATAAAGATAGCCTTTTTAACAAATGGTGCTGGTTCAACTGGAAGTCAACATGCAGAAGAATGTGAATTGATCCAATCTTATCTCTTTGCACTAAGATCAACTCCAAGTGGATCAAGGACCTCCACATAAAACCAGACACACTGAAACTATTAGAAAAGAAACTTGGGAAGACCCTGGAGGACTTGGGCACAGGGGAAAAGTTCCTGAACAGAACACCAATAGCTTATGCTCTAAGATCAAGAATCGACAAATGAGACCTCATAAAATTACAAAGTTTTTGCAAAGCAAAGGACACTGTCAGAAGGACAAAACGGCAACCAACAAAGTGGGAAAAGATCTTCACCAACTCCACATCCGACAGAGGGCTAATATCCAATATATACAAAGAACTCAAGAAGTTAGACCGCAAAGAAACAAATAACCCTATCAAAAAATGGAGCACAGAGCTAAACAAAGAATTTTCACCAGAAGAAATTCGGATGGCCGAGAAACACCTTAAAAGATGTTCAACATCATTAGTCATCAGGGAAATGCAAATCAAAACAACCCTGAGATTCCACCTCACACCAGTCAGAATGGCTAAGATTAAAAACTCAAGAGACAACAAGTGCTGGCGAGGATGTGGAGAAAGAGGAACACTCCTCCACTGTTGGTGGGATTGCAAAATGTTAAAACCGCTCTGGAAATCAGTTTGGCGGTTCCTCAGAAAATTGGGCATGTCCCTTCCAGAGGACCCTGGCATACCACTCCTGGGCATATACCCAGAGGATTCCCCTGCATGCAATAAGGACACATGCTCCACTATGTTTATAGCAGCCTTGTTTATAATAGCCAGAAATTGGAAGCAGCCCAAATATCCCTCAAAGGAGGAATGGATACAGAAAATGTGGTATATTTATACAATGGAATACTACTCAGCAATTAAAAATAATGAATTCATGCAATTTGTAGGTAAATGGTTAGACCTGGAAAATATCATCCTGAGTGAATTAACCCAATCATAAAAGAATGCACATGAAATGCAATCACTGATAAGTGGATATTAATGAGCCCAGAAGCCCTAAATACTCAAGACACAAATAGCAAGTCAAATGATTCCCAAGAAGAAGAAAGGAGAGGACCCTGGGCCTGTAAAGATTGCATCCAGTTTAGTAAAGAAACCGAGGGGGGAGGGGGAATTATTGGGGAACAGATGGGGGGAGAGGAACTATGGGAACTATGGTGGGTGGGAACTGGGAAAGGGGAAAGCCTTTGGAATGTAAACATAGAATATAGAAAATAAAATAAAAAAAAAAAAGAAAAAAAAAAAGCCATGCTCAGAACACACCCAAGCACTTCCATAAGAGAACGGAGCAAGAGAGAAAAATAACAGAGATATATGTCATTCTCCACAAATAGTCTCTTCACTTCTCAGAGCAGTGGCACTGAGGACTGTAGGAGAGTGTGAAAGAGTGTGAGGAACTGGAAAACGTGGAAGCAGCCTTCGGAGACACGAGTGTACCACCCGCAAGATGGGTTGAGCCGGGCAGCAACGCTGCAAAATTTGGCCGAACGTTACATGGCCCTTCCCAAGTGGATGGTGCGTGCTCTGTGATTAATGTCTGTTATCACACCGGGAGGAAGGCTGGATCAGAACACTTTTAATCATACCACGAATCTAAAGATCTGCTCCACACAGAAGCTGCCTACCTGCACCTGTTGGATTATCATCGGCTTGAGGATTAAAAGAGCTTCTGTTCCTTGCGGCTACTTCTTGCTTGCAACATTAGAGGCCACGGGCTAAAGGAAACAGCCGTGGGTTCCCATCTGGTCTCTGTGTAGCATGGGGAGCCCTTGTAGCTTTTGAGTGATTTTGGGTTTTGGTACTGAATATGCCCTCAAGTAATGTGAGCACCTGTCTGCCATGGGAGAAAAAAAAAATCTATCGACACTCTTATGAAACAGATTTCCAAACGAGGAGCCTGTGCTTCTTGGGGGTACTCTGCGTTTGTACTGTGGTACTACCTTACCATCGTCTCTAAGTCCAACTTCCTGCATCACCACCATTGCATCTGCACGCACACAATTCCCCTTAGATTTAAAGTGCTCTGTGTATGGAAAGAGAAGTACTGTATGCCCTTGAAATATTATCTTATTAGATTGTTTTAGTTCTTAACTCCCATACCCATGGGGTAGATAGGAAGGAAGCGGGGTTATTCAATTATAAAGGAACTCTCTCCTTAACCAAAAGCTTTAAATTAAACCAAGGCAAGTTTTTCATTGGTGGCATTTAAATGGGAATTATATACAGCTGTCTCCTGGGGCAGTATGCGCTGTCCTCTACCCTTAATTTGACCTGAAGAGATTTCCCAGAGCTGAGCTAGCCAGCAGGTGAAGGGAGAGGAAATATGCCAGCAAGCCCATTAATCAGAACTCTAAGCTCAGAGAAACAAATATATCAGTGTTTGCTAAAAGCTCTTGCCAGCAGGACCTAGGAAAGGCAGAGGGATTTTTTTTTTTTTTTACTTTACCTGAGAATTATGTTCTTTCTATTATTTATGGATGCCTCTTTTTGAGAAAGAAGAAAAAGCAGAACAATAGTGTAAGACTGCATAAGCCATGTCTGCATTAGAAAGCTGTTGCAAAACTAGATCACAACAACAATTAAAAGTACAAACAAACCTCAGTCAGAAAATATGAAATTTTAAGATCTGTGTTTCAAAACAAGTGTCAGACGCTCAGTCTGGGCCCTTCTCTTTGCTGTCAAACTCTCAGATCCTCTTTCCTCTCCTTTGAACATGCCTTAGAGGTTTCTTCCCCCTTTCTTCAAACAGTTAGAGTTGTAGTTCCTCTGGGGTCAACCCCTGGCCCCTTTGGTCTCAGGCCTCTGCCATCTTTATTTATTTAGCGATCACTTCAATGGAGAGGCTGTTCTCAACTGATCTCTCTTTGTGATCAGCATCATTCTCATGTCAGCAGAGAGCCGGATGCCATAATTCCCAAAGAAAAACCACAAAACGAAACCGAACATCTACTATACCGTGAGCTCGTTCCAAACACTGCCTACGCTTCAGTCTCCTTCCTAACTCCTCCTCGGGGAAATTGTCTAACTGAAGCACCTCTCTTTGTTCCTTTATCCTCATAAACAGCAGCATAGCTACTGTTCTACAAATCTGACTGCTTTACTAATGAATAAATATATATTCATTCATGCATATATAATACACTATATATTCATTTATATGTTTAATTATATATATTTGTGTATGTGGATATGAGTGTGCATACATAGTCTAAGCATGTATACTCTGTGTGTGTAGCAGTCAGAAGGTAGCATTAGATGCAGCCTTCTATTATACTCCATATCACCTTCGGAGACATTATTTTTCATTTTACCTGCAGTTCACGAACTGACTAGACACCCTAACTTCTAAACTCTTGAACATGTCTTTCTCCACCCACTGCTACCTCTAGCTCTGGCCCTGTTCGAGGGTTTTCGACTGTGCAACCACACCCTCCTTTGAGGAGTGCTGGAAATCCAAACCCAGATCCTTTTGCTTGCACAGTAATCACGTTACCCACCGATGCACCCTGCAGCTCCTTCATGTCTTCAGATAGAATATTAACAAGAACAGAGGTCTCTACCGCAGACGTCAGTTTAGCTCTCTGTTCTGTAGCCTTTACTAGATCTCAAGTCCATGGTTATAGCAGCACCACAGCCTTGGGAATACATTCTCCCACTCTTATGTGTCTAGAAGCTGTGTTTTTCTGTCCAGAGTCAATCACATGCAGTCATCTGCAGACACACGTGCACCCATCACATATTCTATGTATTCTCTTGCCATGTGACTGTACAGTATCCAACTCTTATTAAATATCCTCCATTCTGATCCATTTTATCATCTGTCTGAATGAAGTGCATTTCAATTAAAAATGCTGATACTGTCTAGGCATTCTCTGGGAGGCAAACTGTGAAATCCTCCATCTCTCAAAAGGTGGGTTTCCCGGGTCACTCTTCCCTTCTTCTTCATATAAAAATTCCTCACTACGTGGGAATCTCATTTCAGTGTAGGTTTTATGAATTATTAGAGCACTGGCATCCTATTTTGTTTGGTATATTTATTCTCCAGGTTTCCCAGAGTGATTATTTATAAATACTAAGTATTTGTTATGGTTAATTTTGTTTCAAGTTGATGAGCTCTAGGATCAACTAAGGTAAACACATCTGGAGTACTTCCTGGGAGACTAACTGTGGGGGATAGAGGCTCCCTAAAAGTAGGCAGAATCCTCTGGCCTTAGCCATGATAGGAAAAGGCTCTCTGGGACAAGCACGGCTGCTTCTGTCTTTCCTCCATCACTTGCTAGTGAGAGAAACCACCGAGTTGACACCAAAACCATGACTTCCCTGCCATGGTGGAATGTACTCTATGAGCAAGAGACAAAATAATCCTCCCTTAAGTTGTTTGGTCTGGAATTTTGCTCTAGCAGTAAGACAAGTAACTAACACAATATTCAGTTATCAACCATCTATCATGTGCTCTTAGATGGCCCCAAAGAGATTGTGAATGAATGTGGTATGCAGTTCAGGAGTTCTCAGGCCAGAAGCACTCACAGAGGGGAACTGTGTGGTACAGCATACATGTACAGAGCATGCTATAGCCCCAGGCTTGAGGTAAGGCTACTTTCTTCCTTCTCACTTTCTCCTTACCAATGCATTCAACCTCCCACTACTCTACCTTTCTAGGCTACAGAGTGTTCCCAGTATAAAGATTCAGAGACTAATTTTCTTACTCTAAATTGAAAATAATACTACCTTGCCAAAGCAATGACAAACTTAGGGATTAAATATGCATTTTATTTTAAAGCAACTTGGACATTTCCCTCTTTAATTCTAATCTCTTATTTCTGAAAAAATATGGTTATCTGACCTGCTACCAAATATGCGATTCAAATATTTAAATACAGCACACAATTTCATTCCAACTTTTTTCTTATTGAATCAAAACTTGCTCTGCTTATTCTTTCAACTCATTTCTCAATGAATCAAATATCTCTTCCTGCTAACAAAGTCTTTTCTATACAAAGCATTTTCATTTCTAAGGCTCGACTTAAAAATGACCTGTATTTACAAAGATTGTATCTCCAATAGTCAAAGAAACATTTCCAAGGGAAACCACTCTTACACCTCAACCAAGTTTTCTTTGTTAGCTTCTGGATACAACACCTCCTCACAACGCTCTCCATTTTAGTTAAAGGGAAATAACTTTACAACATCTCTTGTTGTCAATTAGTAATGCTACATTTTACAATCTTGTCATTTTTATATTATTGCGCTCCCTATCTACTGCCAGAATCATTTAGACTATTATAATTATATAAAAATGCTAAATGTACCTGTAATTTCTACATAGCAAGTAATGAAAAGTTAATCATGACTCCTCAAAATAACTTTCACATAAGCATTAATTTGTACAGCTTCTCAAAGGCATCCCTTAACAGAAAGATGAATATCATTGTCTAACTTCTTCTCTCTGGGCCCTGAATGATGCGTAGGGTTTGCTTCTTCGGACATACAGGAGGTTTAGATAATGATACTCATTTCTTTACTTTTCTTATGTTCCTTAAAGGTTTATGCCAAGTCCAATGCTGTCCAAAGCACTTCAAAACCAATCTCTTATGGTGAGCCTTTGTCCAAATTTGACTAGTATTATTAAGCATAGTTCTTCATTTTCATCATTAATCTTATATTGTACAAGCCAATCCCTGTGTAGTCATATATACTACATGTACAATCATGACACTGCATGAGTACCTTTCCCATGAAGAGAATGTCTATAAGTACCTTTGCTTCCTATGTTCGAAATCAAACACCATCCTTGAAATAACTGAACACATCTATTTTCAGCAATAGTTCCTTAACCTCTTTCAAAGGTAATGATTCAAAGTCTGCTTAATCCTTTGAAATTTGATTCAGATCTCTCTGCTGTCTCACAAGTGAGTACAAGATATATCAAAGAAGCAACCAATCAAATGTGTGTTTGTTTTGAGCCTAGAGTTTAAAATACTGCCTCTTGAATTTAATCATGAAAGTTCTGTCATATATTTGAGCATCCTTTTTCTTGGTTCCTTCACATTTCAAATATTTTGGCCTTTTAAGCACTTGCATTTGTGACACTTTGATCACAGCCTGGGCAAGAAAGAGATGATATGTGGATTCAGAAAGAAAGGGCTGCATTTAAATGAGTAGGGGTTGTAAAATTATGTATATTTTTATTGAGATAGCAAATTGGCCAGTGAAACAGGATTGTAAGCAATGAATGAAGACTGATAAATGGATCAAGTTTTCATCTCTGTCTCATAGAGCCTGATACAGACCTCAGTTGCCAATGGTCTGATGTTGCTAGGCACCATTGATAGTAAAAATAGTCTGGGGTAATTCTCATAGGTCTGTGCTGGCTAGTTTTATGTCAACTTGATACAAGCTAAAAATCAACTGAGATGAGGAAACCTCAATTAAGAAAATACCTCCATAAGATCAGGTTATAGGCAAGATTATAGAGCATTTCCTAAATTAGCAATTGACTTGACATGGGAGAGCCCATACAATTCTGGATGGTGCTATTCCTGGGCTAGTGGTCCTAAGTTCTATAGGAATTCAGGCTGAGCAAGATATGAGGAACAAGCCAGTGAGCAGCATTCTTCCATGGCCTCTGTACAGATCTTGTTTCCAGATCCCTACCCTGTTTGAGTTCCTGCCCTGACATCCTTTGATGATAAACTTGAATGTGGAAATATGAGCTGAATAACCACTTCTCTCCCTAAATTGTTTTGATAGTGGTGTTTTATCATGGCAACAGTAACTACAACTAGGATAGATGTCCGTCTTCAGTTGTTATAAGCATTTATTTTAGAACCACTGTCATGTGAGGATCCTCAGCACAGCCATAACTGTCCTCATTAGTCTGTAATATGTTGCTTAATTCTTCCAGTACAGAAGGCTACACTCTATATCTAATTATTTGACATCTTCATTGGGAGGCACAAGTATTGATATAGAATACCATATGGCCCTTTTTACTGTATCCTTCAACAATGTCATGATTATTGCTAAAGACATGTTAAAATCAGTAGTCATAATAATTACAACTTGATAACTCACAAAATTTAATACTGGGCACTTTTTTTTTGAAATGTGCTATACTGGAAAAATTCATAGTGACATAAAACTTAATAATGCTAAGTTTATTTGAAAACTTTTTATTGAGTATTATAAAACAGGACTAATTTACATATAACATTGCCAAAAACACACTGATACTAATATATATTTATATGTAATACATTTTATAATATATATTATATATGCTACATAGTACCATGAGTGTTGTGGACAATCTGCTTCCAAGGAAACATTTAACTGACATTTGTAGATTTCAAAATCTCCTGTATATCATTTTTCACACTTTTATATTCATCTCCCTCTCTACTCTCTGTTTAGTGCCAAATTTGCAAATGCAATTGGCTGAAATGATTCCATTTAAGTACTTGCATGAATTATGCTAACATATATGGAAATGGGATGTTGGAGTTTTGAAAGAAGCACAGGGATTCCCTCTGAGCTTTTGAATGCATTCTTTATGTTTAAATGCATAAAAGCCATAACAAATAAGCAAGCCTCCTAACTTCAGACAGTGACACACCACGATGTCAGTATATGATCAATTGGATAATCTACTAATATGAATGCTGCATAAATGTTTGTGGCTGATCTCACTGCCTGTGCTTCAATAGCACATATTTAAATTATGAAAGAGAAACCAAACATGCACAAGAATAGTGGTCTGTCCACATGCTCAGATTTCATCATTTAAGGAAATCACTTGATAGATAATTCTCAGGGGTTTCTCCAATTTCCCCCACATGCCCTCTCGCCTTTTCCATATGTTCTCCCATCCTCTTCTTTCCCTTCATCTCTTGTTTTCTTGAGACAGAGTTTGTTATAAACTACTGGCAGGCCTGGTATTAGGCACATAGAGGAGACTGGCTGCAAACACATGGCAATCCCACTCTACTGAAGATTGGTGTTAAAGACACTGTCCATCAATCTAGAGAAGGAAGCTTCTGCTGCCTTCCTCCTTCCTTCTGGATAAATATTGTCATATCTAAAACATTTGTTTCCCCCCTCTCTTTTTTTCCTCTCTCTTTCATGTTTAACTATTCGTGATTAAAGAAACTCAATTTTGTTCCTTTTTTTTAAAATACGGGGCTTAGTGTCTCTTGCATAAAAACACTACAAACTCAATCTGCCTTAATAAAACAGTGAATTATGGAAGCTACACAATGATTAGAAGGCTGCTTCTTTAAAGTAACCTAATAACTGAGTATCTTAAATAACCCACAGGGGAAAGAAAATTGACAATAGGACTAAGAACACCAGCGAAATATCAGAGGTTGTAGAAATCAAAAATCATAAAACAATTGTAAATAAAATAAAATGCTATTTTAAGAATGATATAAGGTACAAAAAAAGCACTAAATAAATCAAATAAATGTTTTAGAAAATAAAAATCATTATGGAAAAACCCCATTTTACAAAAAGGAGAAAGCCTATAATCAATAAAATGTTCTACTGTAAATACTGTGACACAGAAAAATAACTATATGTGCAGTCCAAGAGAGAAAATTAATATACCATTGAGAGTACATTCCTGTCAAAGGACACAATGGTATGAACACTAGTAAGACACAAGAAACAGAATTTCAATTACAACATGGTAGCATATGTACTTTGAAGTCTAGTCTATTTACTTATTTAAAAAATTATAAGCAATCTCATATTGAGATTGTTCATAGAGGAATTTTAGTCCAGCAACATGACTGTTCTGGTAAGGTACTACATCCAAAGACCTTTAAGGTCGTTATGATTCTGCCAGAATACTGACACATCCTGAATTATAGTATGATCTGGCTGGAATACAGATATACCCTTAGTACACACATTTAATCCCTAACAATGGAGATAAAATTAGTTTTAGAAGGAAGAAGCCTGAAAGGGACATCTAGTTGAGGGTCAGACAAAGTGATAAATCAGAGAAATATTTGACAGAATGAATCAGAGAGGATGGACCAAATTGTCACGAGAACAAACAGGAAAGAGAGGTCACATAAGAGAATAGTGAATAAAGAGGAAGAGAGAGCTAAAATAAAATCATATCAACAATAATGTATAAGCATATTAATAAGTTACTAAAATAGTTATTTTCTACAATGGAGCAGACTATACCAGAAAAGGGTATTCTTAAGTTCTGTGGAGGTCAGGATTCGCATTTTTAAGTGAAAAGAAAGGTAAATGTTAACTCTGATCTAGAACTCCACCCATAGGAATAGGCTATGTTCTGATCATTTAACAACTCTAGTTGTTGTTATATAGCAGTGGTTTTACAATCATTATGCCTATTCATCGAATGGCAGAGCCTATTAAAGGCTATGTTGTCAGAACAATGAAAACATGATTATTACAATGTGAAGTGCTCTGACATGGAAAGGGAGCTGTGTTATACTGTAATGTGTAATAGGATAACTATTGCATTAACTAAGTCACACTTCCCCAGGGAGAGGGCATCCATAAAACATGACGTGTGTATACTTATAAGATTATGGCAAATGTAGATTTTATATAAAGAAATATGTATATATAAACATATATATATAATAAAAGTATGCACATATATATATATAAAATGTATACTTAAATTCAAGTTATATATAAACTTATATATATATATATGTGTATGGATTAGGAATATCAAGTATATTTATATTCCTTTAAATTAAATTTCCGTACCTTTTCTATCTTGCAGATAAGATAAGCTGTAGTCATTAATGGAGTCTGCTTTTCATCCCTTGATAATTATCATTCAACTTTCTGTTGTTATGCATTTAACTTCTTTTGGGCATTCAATTGATTGTAACTCACTATTTATTGTTTGGGAATTATTTTTACTTAACATGGTATACTCAAAACTTATAAAGGTTGCATGAAGTGACAGAATTTCCTACATTCAAATGCTGGTTAATATTAGACTATGTGAATACAACAGTTTGCTTATCCATTATTTTGTTCATGGACAGATAGATTATTTCTACCTCCTGGATGGGTTCAGTACCCCAGTGTAGTAGAATATGAGGGAGGGGAGGCAAGGGTGGGTAGGAGGGGGACACCCTCATAGAAGCAGGAGGAGGGAGAAAAGGATAGGGGTTTTCCAGGGGTGAAACTGGGAAAGGGGATAACATTTGTAATGTAAATAAAGAAAATATCCAATAAAATTTATATATATATACATACATACATACATACATACATACATACATACATAAAAAAAGAAAATAGGAGGCATGAGGCATCTTTTTTGCTATTGTTGTTCTATGGTTTTTGTTTGTTTTTAAACCATGGTCTAAGGTTACTAGCCTAGAACTCAATATTTATATCAAACTGACCTAAAATCACAATGATCCGCCCAATGCTGAGATTAAAGGTATGCAGCACTATACCCAAGACCTTTCCTATTTCATTGCTATGCATCTCTGTGTTTAAATAACACTAATGTTCCCCATTTAATATTAAGAAGTAGTGGTATCAGGCAGTAAGATAAAACAGAACATTTTCTTTTAGCTTCAACCTTATCTCTACTGTCTCCATTCAAATCTACGTGTTCTATTCTGCCCATACACACATAATTTTCCATATAAACACCATTTATAAGACAGCCATTTACCATTTTTCCATGTTATATGGTATTATACATCTGTACACAGGGTATTATATATCAAAAGCTTGAAGAAAGTTTTGCAAAAGGTGTCATTTTACTCAATGTTTATTTTCAGAAGCAATTTTAAGCAGATTCTGTCTTCAATTCATATGATAGCTCATTAATATAAAATATGGTCTCAGTGTATATTTCTCCAGCAAAGTTCTAATCTTCATGTTCTTTGTAAAGTATATTTAATTCACATGTTAATTTCTATGCATGTTCTCTTTGATTTACAGGCACTGCTGTCTTAGTAATTCTCTACTGTGAGAATGTGCTTTTCTAGAGCAACAAAATATCGGCTTAAACAATTTAAAAAAGAAAATGTTATATGGAAACCTACTATTATATACTATCCCTCAATATATACATACAAATATATAAAAAGAGTTAAAATAGAGTTGCTGTGTAAAAGGGGTGCTGATGTCCTGACTTAGACAACATAGGCTAACAAAAATGTACAATTCCAAGAGTGAGTTATCTCTTCTAAAATTGTTGTCAAATGACATTGCAGGTTATTACAAATTCTATTTGTTACCCTCAAGAACTCAATGGTAGAGCCAATTTTGGATACACATTTGCACCATATACTTGAGTCATACTCAAGTGTGTCTCAAGCTGACACTCACCGGAGGCTACATTTCTACTGGCTAACAGTCATAATGCTTGAAGGTAGTATGCATTCTATCATGAGAGAAAATTAATACTCATCCTTATCCAAGTATGAATTCAAGAGAGACACTAAGAACTAGCCTTTTAAGAAATGTTGACCAGGGCAATGGTAGCAAAATATCAGAGGAATGACATGCCATTTTCTGATTTAATTTCCATCTCTTCCCACAAATTGAAACTCATACCTTGTACTACTGTCAGAGTCAAGAACCCATGGCTTGACAAGTCACAGGCTCCAGGAAACATTATTGTTGTTGTTGTTGTTGGTAGTAGTAGTAGTAGTAGTAGTAGTAGGAGGAGGAGGAGGAGGAGGAGGAGTATTTTATAAATGGAAATAACTTTAAACTATTAAACGAATTCCCAAGGATTTATCATTATACCATATAATAATACAATACTCAACATTCATAATAGGACTTTTTATTTGCAGTATGGAATTAACACTAAGATTGACAACTGGACAAAGGGCAGAGAGTAAGAGGCAATGTAATGCTCATTCATAAATGAGATATCCACATCATATCCCACCTACAAGGTCCAGACTCATTTTAGAAGAGGGGTCTAACAGAATGTGAGGGGAAGAAAAAATGGATAACTAGAAGAAAATAATGTTTTCTGTACACAGCATGTAAGTGGCACATAAGAACTCATAGAGGTTATAAGAGCATTCACAAGAATGGTTAAAATAAAGGTCAAGACACACAATATTTTCAGCATGGCAAAGGGGAAGTAGACGCAAAATCTTTCCCCTAAGGATGCTCATGGAAAATGATAGCTTCAGCAAGAGGGAAAGTGAGTTTGTCTCTAGAGACCTACCCATTGTATTATAGGATTCAATGCAGAACAACCAAACATCTTATGCTATATGGGCAGTATAAATACTAGACTAGGAAGACTGGGTAGAGTTAACAGACACACACACACACACACACACACACACACACACACAGCTGTGTGGTAGGTAAGAGAGAAGAGTTGTATATTAGAGAAACCGAGGGAGGGGTGAAAATGATTAAAACATGTTCTATATGTTACAATGTAGTTACAATGAACTAATAACAGTAAAGGGAAGAAAACAAAGAACATTTATACTCAAGAATCATACAAACTTCTATACCATACTCATTCACAAAGCAAACATTCAACAAAGAACAAATGGTACATCACTAGAAGCTTCGCATCTCATTAAACAACTCAAGTCACACAGACCTAATGGTAAAAAGCCCCAAAGTACTTAAAGGTTTTCAGCGTTTCTCATAGTTTCTGCAAATCTACCAAAAATGAACCTGGCGATGATTTATACAGCCTGCCGTAAGGGAAAAATGAAATAATTAAAAGCGAACTCAGTTATTGCTGAGACCTCCATAAGGAGATCCCAAGACAATGGAGAAGGGAATTAGAGGGAGGTGGATGGAAATGGCCTGTCACTCAGGAAGCAGGAATTCCACATAAAGAAGGAACAGAGAGACTGTGCCACAAAGACATCATTTAGCAGCAAAATTTGATAGCAGCCATGCTTCTGAAATTTTATATCATGAGTATATATCATATATATGATTTTATAAATATATAAATCATATATAGATACACATGATTCTGTACATAAAACAAAATCCAAGGTGGTTGTACTTGAAGATAAATACATACTTAGTCATACTTCATAATTTGCCTGAGCTATAACAAAAATAAATGTTCTGTATAAACGAAAAGCTTGCTGTTTAATTTGTAATTAACTAATAAATGTGTAACATAACTTTTCAAGAAATTAAAGAAAATCTTGACACTGAATTTAAAAAATCACACACAATTTAGTAATGTAACATAAAACATTTTATTTTCATAATAATTTTAGATCTTCTTATGGAGGAAAGAGCAGAAACGCAGAGGCTCATGTGAGTTTGTTCGATATCATAACCTATGACTTCAGATGCGGTCTCGGGATAATTTAACAACCGAGGTGATCACTCATCGACTGCTAAGCAATGCATGCAGATGGACATAGCTACGTCATCTTAACTCAAATCTCACAAGCGACCGACATGACAGGCACACATTTTCATTTTTCTTTTATAACAGAGTGACTCCGTGAGCTTGTAGAGAGGTGTGAGGCACACAATCAAGAACTCCATCTCTAATCTTGCAATTCTAAATCAGCACACTTTCAAGTGTACCAACTCAATTTTCAAAGAGTGAACTTTATTTCTCACAATGACTGGTATAATTGGTGTTGTTACTTTTCCCCTCCAATCTGTCAGAGTTAAGGCCCAGAGGAAGTGGGAAAAGTGTCAAGAATGCTTTAAAATGTATATCACTTGTCACTGGGCGAGTTGGAAATCTCCATCCTGAGTCCTTTATGCTGAGATAAAGCACATAAAGAGTCCTCTTAATTAGAACCTGCTGAATCTACAATATATGCTGAATTTGAAACTATTTCTATGAAGCTTCTCATTAGCTATGATTTGCAATAATACTGGGAGAAATATGACAAACAATTTATCTTCTAAATTACTCTATAAGTCAGCTACACAGCAATAGAAAGTCAATAAAAGACATAATTACAATTTCTATTGTAGAAAATGTATTGTTATGCTTTTCATTAGTTTGGGAGCAATGCAGTAAATTGTTCCATATATGTGTTTGTATACATAAGTATGTGTGTGTGTGCAGTACATATACATATACAAATACATACACATACATCTATATTCACATGTATATGTATCCCCTGGATATTTTCAAATTTATTTTTAGTTATGTGCATGTATATACATAGTCCTAGCATCTCTATACTGCTAACAACAGTCTGTAACTTCACTTCTAGAGGATCTGGCAGCTTCTCCAGGCTTTCATGGTCACCCATGTCATACAGACATACATGCAGGCAAAATATCCACACAAGCAAAATAAAAATAAACCCATGGACCATAATGGTTTCCTTCGTTATTGATATTTATATTGTATTTATTGCTCTGGATTAGCAAAACTATAGCCCTCTGAATGTCTTCATCATAAATATCAAATAGTATTTAATTACTAGAATGCACTTCCTATCAAAAATATACTTTGAGTTTTGTTTTGAATGGATTGTTTGTAATGAGTTGAAAGCATAGAATACAGAGGCAGCTGGATGGATTTAATCACGTGTGTGGTAACTCAGCAGAATTTTCAGATGGTTCTTACAAATCCCCAACTTCTGAATAATCAGTGAGATTCATTACAGGGCTACCTTCCATTGCTGAACTCAGTTTTGGAAAATTCTTTTTTTTTATTGGATATATTCTATATTTACAATTCATTTCCCTTTTTCTGGTTCCCCACCCCCAAAGGTCCCACATGCCCTTTTCCCTCCCCCTGCTCCCTTATCCATCCCCTCCCACATCACTGTTCTTATACTCCCCCACAATGATGCTTTGGTCCATTCTAGCTCCAGTGTTCACTCCTTTCTTCTTGTCAGACCTCACTTGGTATGTGATTTATGTCTTTGGTGTTCCAAGCTTCTAGGCTAATATCCACTTATCAGTGACTGCATACCATGGGTATTCTTTTGAGATTGGGTCACCTCACTTAGTATGACGTTCTCCAGCTCCATCCATTTCTCTAAGAATTTCATGAATTCATTGTTTCTAATGGCTGAATAGTACTCCATTGTGTATATATACCACATTTTTTTTTATCCATTCCTCTGTTGAGGGACATCTGGGTTCTTTCCAGCTCATGGCTATTATATATAAGGCTGCTATAGTGGAGCATGTATCCTTATTGCATGCTGGGGAATCTTCTGGGAAAATTCTAATTGAGCATCACCTTGAAAAAGCTACAATCTTTCCCTACCAGTAGCCCATAAAGTTAAACAAAATAATAGAACATTAATGAAACCTAAACAGGTGAGGTAATAAAAGGGAACGACTAGTGCCAGCTTACATGCTACAATAAACTACATGGATGGCTGGAAGGCTATGGATAATTAACTTACAATTCGGATTTGTAAACATCTTTGGCTTACAATTAGAGTCATCGATTAAAAAACAGCAATAACTCAGAAAGATGTTAGGTTTCTCATTAGCTACCTTCCACCCTCGTTCTTCAGTGCAAAAGCTCCAGGTACTCATGTTCAGCTTCAAAATATCACAAACTATGAAGAAGTAGAAGAATTTCACACTCTATCCTCATTGCTTCCTTCTGAGCTAATAGCTTTGATTTCTCTATTCTCCTTCTCACTTCTCTGAAGAAAATATCCCAGTTGTGCCTGAGCTACCTTCCACAACTGTAAAACAAGCTTCATTCTCTGGATCTGGAAGGATGTGGAGAAGAGGAAGAATATAATCAAAATATATTTGCAAGTAAAAATCGTTTTAAATAATTATAAATAGTATGTACAATCATTTTACATCTCTGCAAATAATTATGTAGCATACAATGATGATAATCTTTCTTGAAAACAATGCAGGCATCATGGTCCAAATCTGTAACTCAAGCACTACAGATAGCAGCAAAGAAGCAGAAGCCCAAGGCCACAATTGGCTACACTGTGAATCTGAGTCCAGCCAGGGCTATTTGGTCCTATCTCAAAAATGATTTCACTTGGCCATGTATATCTTGTCAATATCCAACTCATTTGTCTTGTTTTCCAACAAGGGTTCTAGAAGGATCTGCACTCATTTTTCCTAATTCATCTTGTCTTATTTACCCTCAATTCCTCTCCATTCAGGTCACTGAGACTTCTGTTCTTCAAACTGCCCCAGAGGCATTCTCTGCAAGTTCATCAGGAAGCATTATGTTTGTGAGCTAGCATGCACAGCTCTGCCCTCCTTTTTCTGGACCAGGAGTAGAATTGTTAATGTGTGCTCATCTGCCATTTCCCTATCCTGCACAGGGCATGAGGGAAACCACCACATTCTTAGGTTGTACATATCTGACATGCCTGTGTCCGATTACTTTACTCTCAACTCTTCATGTCTTCTATCTGTCTGTAGGAGCATGAGCTTGGATGGGTGATCATTTTTTTTAAAAGCAGATGTGCGTGTCACAAATTTGAGGGACAGAGAACAGCATCTGCTGCTGTTTACCACCTTGAAGCAAGTTTTATTTTATTACAGAGGGTATCCATATTGGATAGAGAAAAAGTAGTGAGAATACACATTTTCGGAGCATTGAAGGACTAATTTCAGCTTTTCAAACCAGGAAGAGAACTAGAGAGGCAATTAAAGCTAACTATTAAATGAGTGGATGTTATTTAAAATGTATGTGAACAAAGAAAATGTCATTGAAAAAATGTTCAGATGAACTAAGCATGAAAATATATTGTGTCATTAGAAATAAGATAGATAAGATTTCCAAGCAGAAGGAAGGGCCCTGGTCCAGAAAAGACTTGATCCAGTATCTGGTAGGTAAATACCAGAACAGAGAAATGGGGGGGGGGGTGATTGGGGAATAAGCAGAGGGAAGAGGACTTATGGGACATATGGTGAGGGGGAAATCAGAAAAGGGGAAAGCATTTGGAATGTAAACAAAGAATATAGAAATCTAAAAAATATAACAAATAAAAAAGGGGAATCAGTTCAAGGCCAGCTGGAGCTGTCACAACCTGTCTCAATGTAAAATAAATAAGCAGTGCAATATGAAAAAAAAAGAAATAAGATAGATGCAATTATCAAACCAATATGAGCATCATTTCTTAGTAAGTAACAAATTACACATCCTTATTCCTCTGAAATATGATCACTGGTTCTTGATTGAAGGACAACTATTAAAATTCCTAAACACTGACTCAACCTAGTACAGTAATTTTTTAATATTGACTGATAGCTCTAGGTACATAAAATATTTGGTCATTAAAAAACATGTAACAGTAATATTTTTAATTAACTTTCTCATTTTAGCACTGTAGGTCAATTCAAAGGTAACACACTAATGGGCTACAATTAGTACTCAACACCCAGCTTGATATTTTCACAAAATTACATCTTTTTTTCCTTTTGTCTTTACTAATTACACAGGTGTTTTAGATAGCATCTCTTTCAACTTGATAGTCTTCTCAAAGACTCCCATTCTTCTTTATTACCTATATACTCTGAGGGCTTTTCTCAGTGTTCCCCTACAGTCATCCCTCTATATAGACAGACAATTAGATATCTACATTAAACTAAATTAAATCAGTAAATATATGAACTATGACCAAAATGTTCATTTGAATTGGCATCAAGTTCAGAGAATCAGAGTCAAACTTCACCAGTTTACTATATGTTTGTTGGAGCTACTCAATATTATTTACATTATAAATTTTGAAGACTAATTTTCTAATTTCTCTTTTATTCTAATGAAAAGGACAAGAATTTTGTTCTGGATCCTCATCTGTATTTCCACAAATAAAAGTAGCTCTCACTACTTATCAAAGACACTTCTTTTCCAAACAAACACAATTGCAGAAAGCTACAACTGGCCAAGCTGCAAGGAACAGCTCACATTTGGGTGGTCAGCTACAATAGACACAGCTACAATACCATCCCAACACAGAAGGACTATCACTGGAGAGCGACAGGAGATGTTATAAGAGCTCAAGGTTATCTGCTGAAAGACAGTCTTACAGACACAAGAGAAAGGTGAGTCCATGAAGTCTCAACAACAGGGTAGTTTAGATACCTGAACACTGAAACCAGCTGACATGACAAGGTGAGAGGTGGGAAATCATAAGTGTCACTGTCCTTAAATGAATTGCTATAGACAATTATGGACCATGGAAAGAAGGAGAATTACTCCTCCCCAGTGGGAGCCCCCAAATGATGCAATACAACAAACAAAATACCATATACATATGAACAACACTAACTGGAATCCACAGGTTGTGTGTGTGTGTGTGTGTGTGTGTGTGTGTGTGTGTATTTGGGCAAGTGATGAACATACAGTATGAATATTTGACATTTAAAATTAACTTTAAGAGGACAAATCTGATTCTATCTGGGTTTAAACTATTAACTGAACAAGCCCATTTAATTCTAAAACTTGGATGAGCTTTTTAAACTCAAATAGTTCATTGCAAATAATGCAAATGTCAAAAAAGAGGAAATAAAATATATTAAGATAATTCAAGCTGCTGAATTTATTATTATTATTATTATTATTATTATTATTATCATTATGCACAGTCAAAAACTTTGTAATGATAAATAGTTAACTAAAACTAAATATCCACCTATTTTAGAAAAGAAAATCAGGAATTTGTCTCTAAAATGACTTTGTATTAATATGTTCCTCTTTTGAAATAAAGTGTATTCCATATAATGATGCAAAAATGTTCATAATGTGTTCATGGTATGCATGTTAACAGGAAAACCCTTATGTAACCCACGTAAGAAACCTTTCCTTGTAGTTCTGTGTAATCTAAACAGCAAGCATATTAAAACGTTCCAAATCCGTACTTAACATAATTAGACAAATAGATAGTTATAAATTCATTTACTATAGGAAAAATGATACAATGTCTTGGTAATACACAAATATTTCTCAGTAATTTAGTATGTCTTTATTTCTAATTTTAATAAGATATTTCCTATTTTCATCTGTATTGTAATCTAATTTGATTCCTTTCAGATTCCAACAAGTTTCACTTTATTTTTTTTTTGAGGATTCTCACTCTTTTATTTTATTCAATATATTCTTTATTTATGTTTCAAATGATTTCCCCTTTCCTAGATGCCCCTCCCTGAAAGTCCCATAAGCCCTCTTCCCTCCCCCTGTTTCCCAATCAACCCCTCTCTGCTTCCCTGTCCTGGTATTCCCCTACACTGCTACACTGAGGCTTTCCAGGACCAAGGGCCTCTCCTTCCTTCTTCTTGGGCTTTATTTAATATTCACTTTATTCTTAATCATAGAAAAGATTAATATATTACCTAGTTGAGATGATAATCAGTCTTTTAGAAATAGTTTTTACATATTTTTGTCAAGGTTGTCTTAGACTTATTAATCTGTATTTTATATTTTACTCATACTTTATTTTAGAACTTGCTTACTTGTTCATTTACTTGAGTAATATTTTTATTCTTGTCTTATTTATATATTTGCCATGCCACAGACACTGGTAAGTTTCCATTACTTCTTGGAGGTAGCAAACTACAAGGAGAAAAATCACTAAGCATGTGCACATGTATATGATGAGGCGCCCAAGTGTAGTTATAAGTCTATAACCCATAAGTCTACTTAGATAAAGAGAGTTTGGTAGAGAGGTGAGCACATTACTCTGAAAGAAAAGCCAGAGCTGCGTGCTATGAGAGATACCGTGGACTTGCTAAGTTAGCAAGTGTTAATCAGAGTACTAACAGGTCAGGTAGAAAATGACAAGAGCGATTAGTGTAGAACAAGAAGGAGATGAAGAAACAAGATTTTCCTGTTTGATTACTTGTAATGAGAACCTAAGGATTTTAAATTTGGAATAACACTGCCAGTGACACCATTTTCACACATTTAAAACTCACTGCGAACCTTTGCATTACTGTGGGTCATTGTCACAGCCTGGCGTGGATCTGTGTGATGTCTGCAGCTACAACTTGACCTCTGTGACTCAGTCCGTGTTTTGTAACGGAAGCCCAGCTCCTTCAGGAAGCCTCAAACACTGACCTCTGACTTCTTGAAAAAAGGCTTAAACTTTCTTTTGTTTTGAATAAAATATAGATTTCGTTTTCCATACTAATTCCCTTGAAAAGTTCAGACTTTAGCTTACCATTCTCACAAGTGTTGTGACATAGACAGCCCAGCTTTCTCTTCATGATTCTATGATGACTGTATGAACCTAAGTAACCCCTTCTCCATTTGTTCCTGCCCTGTCATCTGGTAATCCAATCCCTCTTCCTTTTATAAGCATCTTGTGGTGTTCAGAAAATTCCATGTGTCCTTTCAGAATCTGTTTCCTTCCGAACTGGAATTATATGGGATAAAATCTAAATAGCTTGCTAGACTCACTTAGATAAAATCTATAGACTTGCCCTCATATGTAGACCCTAGATTCACTTAAAGTTTGTTTTGTTTTGTATGTATACATCATAAATGTAAAGAAGGAACATGAAAATGAAGCAGGAAATCTCAAGGGTGTAGGAGGTTATAAAATCCACTTAAGGTTGGCCCGGCACTACCTTGGAGAAGGTGAAAGGGACATACAGAATTTGCAGATACCATAATGAAACCACTACTTCTTATGCTAATTTTACTCATTCATGAACTGAAGAAATAAAAGAGGTTTGATGTTCTTTTTGCATGCTTTGGTTTTTAAAACAAGCTCAGTGGTTGAATCAAATCACATGCAGGACAGAACGGCACAGAGCTGCGTTCTGATCCCTCACCTTCTGGCCTCGTGGCTTTGACTCTGTGTTTCTAAAATAAAACTCAAGTGGTTATAGGAAAATATAAGAAAATTTTACTTTTGCCAAAAAATATCTACTTCCATCTATAAGAATACCATCCAAGATCAAAGGGCAAGAGCATAATTCTCAAGTGTGAATCCCTAAATACACCTAGTGAAAGGGAGATGACAAAAAAATCCCTGAGGGTGCAGTTTCAACAAGAAAGGATATTCTAAAATGAAGTGTTCAGATCTTCATCTAAGGCATTAAAGGGACTGCCCTGGCTCTTTAACACATATACCCCAATATCCTACACTGCTCTGATATGGTGCACCATGGAAAATTGTCCCAGATTCTCCAATTTGGTTTAAAAAAGATTTCTCTAAACTTAACTGCATTTTAGTCTGTGTTTTATTACCTAAATTACAATATCAACTCCTTCCTTGAGAAATTTAACAACATACTGGTGAGTACACCTCTCTTATCTAGAAGTCTTATAAGAAAGGCATCCAAGAGTAGTTCTCAAGGCAGTTCTCCAGACCAACACTAGCAGCATCTACTTGGAAGGCAGAAAAAAAAGATAGAACCTCTTGCTTCTAACCTGGTCCTACTGAATGAGAAATTCTAAGATGGGACCAGTAACCTCAACAAAATGTTTCAGACTAATATGATATAACATCCTCCACATGTTTCATTCTATTTCTTAGTAGAAGCAAAAGAGATATACAAATGATATATTTTAAAGGAAATAGAATATATTATAATTAATGTGTGTGTGTGTGTGTGTGTGTGTGTGTGAATTTGTGTGTCTACCTATCTTTGTCTCTGTCTCTCTCATGATGTGGAAACAGAGACAGAGACAGAGAAAGACAGACAGACAGACAGACACACACACACACACACACAGAGAGAGAGAGAGAAAGAGAGAGAGAGAGAGAGACTTCTTTAGTTCAGGCTTCTGCCTTATTGCTCATGGCTGAGATGACAGATCTGTGGCCCTTCCTTGACTTTCTGTTTTGTTCTTTTGTTTCAAACATTTACTTTATTTTTGAAAATTGGAAGTAAATAAAAAGTCACATGGCAAAATCAACCACACCCAATTCAAAAATCTGTGGTACAATTAGCATCAACACTCAAAATAGAAGCTGTCAAGTTTCAAATTAAATTTTACATTTCCAAAACCAAGTGTCCATAGACATGTGGGTTTACATCCAGGTCTTCGATTCTATTCCATTGATCAGCCTGTCTACTGATCTCTGTACCAACTCCATGCAGTTTTTATCACTATTGTTCTATAGTACAGCTTGAGGTCAGGGAGGGGCGATTTGCCCAGAAGTTGTTTATTGTTGAGATTTGTTTTGGCTCTACTGGATTTTTTGTTTGTCGATAAGAAGTTGACAGTTCTCTATCCATGTCTGTGAAGAATTTTATTGGAATTTGTATTGTATTGTATTTTGATGGGGACTGCATTAAATCTGTAGATTGCTTTTGATAAGATGGCCTTTTTCACTATGTTAATCTTATCTATCCATTGGCATGGAAATCTTTCCATCTTCTGAGGTGTTCTCTGATTTATTCCTTTAGTGATTTGAAGTTCTGGCTATACAGATCTTTCACTTACTTGGTAAGAGTTACACCAACATATTTTATACTATTTGTGTCTATTGTGAAGGGCATTGTTTCCCTAATTTCTTTTTAAGCCTGTTTATCATTTGTATAAAGAAAATGATTTGTTTGAATTAATTTAATATCCTGCCAGTTTGCTGAAGTTGTAGGAATTCTATGGTAGAACTTTGGGTGTTGTCTATGAATACTATCATATCATCAACAAACAGTGATGTCTGACTTCTTCCTTTCCAATTTCTATCCCCCTTATCTCCTTCTGTTTTCTACTTGTCCTAGCTAGAACTGCAAGTGCCAAATTTAATAGATAGGCAGAGTAGTCAGACTTGCCTTGTCCATGATCTTAGAGGGATTGCTTCTAGTTTCACCCCATTTAATGAATGAATGAATAAATTAATTAATTAATGGATGTTGGCTGTTTATTTGCTGTATATTGCTTTTATTATGTTTAGGTATGTGCCATGGATTCCTGGACACTTGATCTTTGACAAAGAAGCCAAAACATACAGGTGGAAATAAGAAAGCATCTCCAATAAATGGTGCTGTTCTAACTGGAAGTCTGCATGTGGAAGAATGAAAATAGACTCATATTTATCACCTTGCACAAAGCTCAAGTCCAAATGGGTCAAGGACCTCAACATAAAACCAGATCTGTTTTTAAGAGAAAGTAGGAACGAGCTTTGAGCTCAACTCATTGGCAAAGGGTGAAATTTCCTGAGAGAACACCAATGCCTCAAACTCTAAGAACAAAAAATGATAAATAGAACTTCATGAAACAAAAAAGCTTCTGTAAGGGAAAAGACACCATTATTGGACAAATTGGCAACCTACAGATTAAGAAAAAAACTTTGAGAAAACCAAATAACCCATTTAAAAATGGGGTATAGAGCTAAACATAGAATTCACAACAGAAAAAGATCTCAATTGGCTGAGAAGCATTTAAAGAAATATTCAAAGACCTTAGTCATCAGGGAAATACAAATCAAAAGAGATTCTACCTCACACCAATCAGAATGGCTAAGATCAAAAATTCATTTGACAGCACGTGCTGGCAAGGATGTGGAAAAAGAGGAATACTTGTCCACTGCTGGTGGGATTGAAAACTGGTACTGCCTCTCTGGAAATCACTCTGGAGGCACCAATGAAAATTGAAAATAGTTCTACCTGAAGATCTAGCTATACCACTCCTGGGAATATACCCAAAAGATGCCCCATCAAACCACAAGGACACGTGCTCCACTATGTTCATAGCAGCAATATTTATAATAACCAAAAGATGGAAATAACCTACATGTCTCTCAAATGAAGAATGGAAACATAAAATGTGGTTCATTTACATAATGAAATACTATTCAGGTATTAAAAATGAGGACATCATAAACTTTGCAGGCAAATGGATAGACCTAGAAATATTGTTCTGAGCAACGTAACTCAGATCCAAATGGACATGCATGGTATGTACTTTTTGATAAGTTGATATTAGCCAAAAATACAGAATACCTAGGATACAACCCACAGATCTTAGGAAGTTGTACAAACTGGAAGGCCCAAGTGAGGAGGCTTCAATCCCACTTAGAAGAGGTAACAAAATACTCATGGGAGGAAGAAGGAGGGAGGGATCTGGGTGGGAAAGGGGAGGGGGGGAGACAAAGGGGAACAGGATCAGGTATATGGGGTAGAGACAGGAGACAAGCTCAGAGGGGAAGCTGAATGAAAGGAAATATGCAGCCATGGGGGCTGGGGAAATCCTCTAGAAAGTACCAGAGACCTGACAATGGAGAGACTCTCAGGACTCAATGGGGTAACCTTAGCCAAAATGCCTAATCATGGGTAGAGGGAACTTGTAGAGTTCACTTCCAGCAGATAGACAGGGCCTCATGTAGAGTTTACATAGTCAAAATTTGTGACCCATAATTGCCTGTCTATTAGAACTGCCTAATCCTCAAGAGACATTGAGGCCCCCAGGGAAGGGGAATTCCAGTAGGGGCATGAGGATGCATCCTCTCAGAAAAAAGGGGAGGAGGAAAGAGAGGAGGAATCATGGGAGAAAGGGACCATGGCTGGAATGTAAATAAATAAAATAATAAAAATATTAGAAATTCATATTTCTTTTTTTAATTTTTATTTTCTATATTCTTTGTTTACATTCCAAAGGCTTTCCCCTTTCCCAGTTCCCATGCACCATACGTCCCATAATTCCTCTCCTCCCCAACCATTCCCCAATCATCCCCCCCCCCACGATTTCGCTGTTCTGGGTCTACAAAAATGTATGTTATTTACAGTTGTCCACTATATAATCAAACAAAAGGAAAAGAAAAAGAAAAGAAAGAAAGAAAAGAAAAAAACAGACCAAACAACTCCCCCCAAACATGACAGAATTACACCTAAAAAATAATGCAGCTTCATGTATGTACACTTGCATGCATTAGCTGCATGCGGCCCTTCTGCACCCACTTACATTTAGCCTTTCTTGTTCTCTTTCTGTTGTACCATACCCATTTGCACATTTGTTTACAAATATACATATTTGGCTGTATATGAGAAAGAACATGTGTTTTATTTCTGAGATTGTGTGACATTGCTAAGTAGTATATATTCTAAGTCCATCAATTATCCTGAAACCTTTCAAATTTCATCTTCTCTATACCAAGGTATTTTATTATATAAATATACCATTTTTTAAATTATTCTTTCATTTGCTGAGGTTCATTTCAATTCTTTGTTAAAGTGACCATCTTTTCTCTTGCTTAATTTGCAGGAATACTGAGTCTGGTGCTAATCAAAAACAACACATGAAAGGTAAAGAATTATGTAATGCTTCATAACTCACAATTATTCCATAGTTTCAGATGGAACTGCATGTATATTTCTTCCACACAGGTCATTTCAATATTAACGTGCCCTTAATTACTACTTTGTTCTGATTCTTATGGTCTGTGTCATCATCTATACTAGATATGTGAAGCACACATGTTACAATTCAGTCTTGAAATACTAATTTTGGAAGGAAATAGATGTTATGACATGGCAGATATTAATTAACATTTTACACCCAAAAAATGTAACTTGTCTTTCTGGATTAATTTTTCCATCTTATGATGTTTCAGCCACCTCTGTGATTGTGCCTAAAGTTTAGAAAATGGAAATGGCTTTCATGAATCTACCTGATTAATTATGCAAGAATAAAAATCTATTCAAATTTTTAATTTCAATTCATTATATATTTAAGTGGATATATGAATATGTTCACTGAATAAATGAGATGTATGTGGCCGTGTTCTGGAAATAACATGATGACTAAGGCACTAATCCCATTTTCTAGCACTTCAATTATTGTGGAAACAGATGGGTAAAACACAGTCTTATTTCCTGTTATCACCTGCTTTAAGTTTTAAAAAGTCACATTCCTAAGGCAGTAGGCTCTATTACACATCTTTATATCCCTATATCTGAGACACATACTCGACCATGATAGTTTTGGCTCCTGGAAGTAAGCCAAAACATATACTTTAAGGATACAGAAAAAAAAATGAGTATTTTAAAATGGAGAATCAGTATACCAAGAAGATTCTTATGAGCCTGTGCTTCCCCCAGTCCAGCATTGATGTTTACTTTTTCTTAAGTGCAACTGTGAGAGCAACGGTCCAACAACAACGGAACCGTTGGCTCCAGCTCTGCACATACTAGCGAGTATGAAATCATTCCCTGCCTTCCATCGATTGCCATCACCTGGCTCAGTGTGCTTGGCACCCAGTCAGATAGCACAGAACTCCCCTACTATGCACACACACAACATTCAGAATATTCATCTATATGGAAGACAAATCCCTCCATGATTTGCTGCACACTGGACGTTTTCAAGGCTTCATGCTCCAGCTTCAAACACACACCCAATCACTGTCTCTGGCCTGCACAAAATGCGCTTCATTTCTGGTAATGGGGAGATGTTGAGCTGGCCCAGTATTTCTGTAGCATAGAAATCCCTTTCACCGTTGGTACTGAACCCTTCATATGAACCCCTCACATCCATAGAAAAGCAAAGAGGGGGGACATCTACTCCAGTGATACTGTGTAAAAGTAAGGACCAAGGCGGCAAGCGAGGTCAGAAGAAGAAGGCACGTCCATGGGATTGCTAACGTTTTTGATTAAGTATGCTATTGTTGCCATGCATGCATGGAAACACAGTCCCGATGAAATTAATACATTAACAAATTTGCATTTCAATCTTGCAGACTCTAGGTTAATTAGCTATGCCGATTACTTTATCTACGTTTTGTTAATCAGTGATAACAGAAATGGAATTTGAATGTCTCTTCACAAAAAGGAAAACAGTCTAGTCTAAAACCATGTGTTGAGTGAGAACTTCCATTGATGGCTTCCAGGGGAAGGAGCGTCAGGGTACTTTGAGGGTTCCACCCTGGTAGTAAGCCATGCTCTTCTGAATCCCACACCCCACAAATATGTGGGCAACACTAATCATTCTATGAAAAGAGAGAGAGGACCTGAAAGAAACTGGGAGAGGACATAAGGCAGGGCTAGACCTGAGAGTTCAGTGGAGGATTATGGGATAAATATAATCAAAATACAGTGTGTGCAAAAGGGATATTCTTTAAAGCTAATCAAATTATTATTATTATTATTATTATTATTATTATTATTATTATGCAGAAACCAAAACCTCTATGTAACAAAGCAATTCAAAAGAAAGGATGAATAAAAAAAAATCAAGAGAGCAAGCAAGCACATAAACAAACAAAAACATGATTATGAACTTATTCCAGAATCCTGGGTTGCTTAATAAAGGGGAGATGCATAGCGGATTTTACTGATGGGTTTAAGGGACCCTGAAGCCAAGATGCCTTATTCTTTCTTGGATCTGCTCTTTCTTGCTGACTATGCATCTTTAGACAATCACCCAATGTCCATTTTTTTCATTGTCCTCTTTTGTAAACAATGGAAATTATTCTCTCTGTCTAAAAGATTCTATCTAGAAATGACGAAGGGAAAACTATATCTTTCACTATCAATATTTATATCTGTGATACAAGCAAACTCTGTGTGTGTATGTGTGTATAATACAGTACTATGAATGCATACTTATATAGATATATGAAATTTATAAAATAAAATATTCTGTGAAACAAATTAAATTCTTTATGAGGCCTTGTATTTCACGTAAAGACTTGTTCAACACTGAATTCATTCAATTTTTAAAAGTAATCTCACTGTTTTTATTGAAAACCTATTCCTGGTCTATACGTCTATATGTTCTTTTTTTTTTTTACTCTTTTTTTAAATTTTTATTTTCTATATTCTATGTTTACATTCCAAAGGCTTTCCCCTTTCCCAGTTACCCCCCACCATATGTCCCATAATTCCTCTCCCCCCTGCTATTCCCCACTTATCCCCCCCCCAACGATTTCTCTGTTCTGGGTCTACAATACTGGATCCAATCTTGGGCACTCTGTATCTAGAAATGTATCCTTTATTCTAGAAATGCATCCTTCATCATTACACAATTTCAGAAAACAGGAGGTTTGGGTTTTTACTTTTTAATTTTGTCCCATATTCCTAGGGATGGAAGATGAGAGCAGCTGAATAGTCACTGACTGCCAAGAATGCAGTTTGCATACACAAACCTAGATACAGGAGATGTATTGCCACAGTCTCAGATATCATCTGGATATACAGTGGAAGTTTGGCTCTGGTAGCTAACAAACATCAATAAATGTATTATCAAGCTGCCAAGGAAATAAAATGTATCTTAAAATGTCCCTGGAGAATGACTGCCAATTCTGTCTTTATTTTTTTTTAAGAATATAGTCTATCTGTCTGAAATTTCATTATTGTGTTAAAACATAATTATGTCATATGGATGAAACTTATAACTAAAATGTCACTCTTAAAGAAGGAGTCAGAAATATCAAATCAAAGGCAATCTAATAAAAAAATGCCTACATGTGAAAAAAACCCAGGATTTCTGACAAACAAATCTTTGATTGTGTACTTTTCAAAATCTGTCAAAATTTCATCAGTTTTGGATAGTGATTGAATGCAGTGGATTAGGGAGAAGCGTTTTACTGTTTTATGTCATTCAATTGCAATGACAACCATTTTATATCCCAGAATGGCTTGGTGTCGACTGAACGCCCTGGAAGTTCACTTGCAACATTCTCAGAATATATTTTGTAGTTTGTCACATGGCATTTGAGGCATGTATATTAATAGGATATAAAGCCCCAATTAAATATTGATAATAAAATCTTAACTGAGTAGAGAAAGTATGAATGAAAGAACAGAGGCTTTTGGCCATTCTTTAATGTGTTTCAGTCTTTCTTTAAGTATACCTGTAAAGTGACAGGCAAAGGGGATCTTTATTACTAGTTATTATGTGTAACAAAAAATTAAACCAGAAATATCTATATTTGTCTTTGTACCTTTTATTTGGGACAATTTTATGAACTTTACCATATTCATAATTCATGAACACTTTGAATCCTATCCCCATACAACTGATGACTGGAAACTTTAATGTAGAATTAATGAAAAAATTTAATAAAACTTACTTTAATGGTGAGGCTGAAAGGAAAAATAACACGAAAAATCAAAAACCCAAGTGCCCTGATATCAGGAGTCGGGACAAGACCACTAAGGAAATCTAAGGCTTTCGGGTTACATGTACTAAGATCTCAAAACACATGAGGAACTGACCAAAGAAGACTTCTTTAAAGGAGTCCTTAAAACATCTCCAGTTTTATACCTTGATTAAGTTCCATAAGAAACTCAACCTATCTTAAGAACGTGAATTGTACAAAAGCAGTAGTACTACAGTTCAGTTGAGAATATGTTACAGAATTCCAAGCACTCTCTAATTCATAACTTTTTTACCTCTAAAAGCAATGCTTATCATAACTCTACACATCATAAATATCGCATGTCTAAAACATACGTGTCCAGAAACTTGGAGAGCAGTTTGTGAAAGGAATTCTGCAAAATCTCCTAGGTCTGGTCCCCTTACTCTCTCATAACGCTTTATAGAGCCCGTTTTCTACCTATAGAGACAGCCCCGCCCTGGTCTTTCCACGCGGCCACTCCAAGTGCTGCACAGCCTCTCCGTCCCTGCGAGTCCAGATTGAGCTTTAAGACAGATGGCAGCAAATGATGCAGAACACTTCTGCCACGACACAGCTCGTTCGTTTTCTCTGCATAGAAATGACCTCTATCTTTCTGCTCATGGCATAATGGATAGAGGACACAACAGAGCAGGAATCAGAAGACCAAACCCAGACTTGGTTTTACAGCCTACTCTGTGCACATATTGGGTAAGACACTTAACCTTTTTATTCGATTTTCTTCCACTCCCACCTGACTAGACTGATGAGATAAGCTGCAGAGCCGTGGTGTGTAACTTTTTATTGTTTCTGTGGAGTCATAGAGCTTTACATTTTGGAAAAAAAATCCCTCAAGTGATCACAATAATAAAAGATTATGAAAGAAAAAAATTGTTAGTATATAATATTTGGACAAATAATCTTTACCAATTATAATCTGAAAGAAAATAGTACTTCTCTAACACTTACCCTAACTAATCAAACTAGCTGACCCCCTGACCATACCCTGGAATTATGAGTGAAACTTCATAGGTGTAACATAAAAATAACGTCTTCCTACTGCTATAAGAATCTTTCTTCCATAGCCTTTTGCTTTTTGATACAATCTATAAAACCTGATACCATTATTTAGCCCCCACCCTTCCTCTTCAGCCTTAAATACTGTGACAGCCTTCACAGGAACCGTTCTGTAATTACTTAATTTCAGACTCTTGGCTTCTTTGACTAGACACCCCCTATCCTTAACCTTCTGTCAAGCATTTCCACTTTCATGTTTCTGTTAGTGTTTGACTTAGCCCGCTCCCCGGTCAGAGCCACCACCTGTTGCTGTTAATAATTCTCAAGTCCTGATCTTCTACTCTCATTTCTCCTTAGTGATCTGGTCAGTTTCCCCCTAAACCTTGTTAGTTGATCAAAAGACAACTTCACTTTCAAAACAGTTCTCTGATAGGTTCTGGGATCTTTATGTTCCTCAAATCAAATCCTGCTATGCTCCTAAAGTTCAGATTTCATTCTTCCACATCTGACATCAAATTCATACTCCATCTGGTATGTTTCTTTGGCATAGGAGTGACTGCCATACCCTCTTAATTAATTTCTGTCAAGCTAGTTTTCCTTCTGTCTAATCCATCATCTGAATTACTGTTGAAATTTTCCTTCTGTAGCAAAAATAAGATCATGTAGCTGCCACTTCCTTATATTTTAGCAATCTAAATTTTCAAAAAAAGGATAAATCCTGAATTTCATAGTATATCCATTAATGTCTTTCAAGTTCAGGATTTCTCTTCACTTTCTTCTGATTCTCCAGTAAACCAGGAGATGAACAGAAGTTTAGCTTTATTAAATCTATGATATATGTAACAAAAATACTTTAGACTGACCAATCGTTTCGTATTATGTGAGGTGTTCTTATATACCCAAAGAGGTCAATGTCACAATTCCCTCTTATAAGTCCAGTCATACACTTAGACAAATATAAGTACATCTATGAGAGTAATGGCTTGGGTTATTAAACAGTGAGGTACTTCTAAAAATTCCTTAATAGATGATATTTTGTCTACTGGCCTTGGTATGAAATTTATGAGGTTTTTTTCCTGCCATGAAAGGAAACCATATCTTGGTCTAATCTCAGTCTCATTCATAGTAAACCAAAGATTTAGTGAATAATCAAATGAAGCCCAAATGTCTTTTTTTTTCACACCCACCAAACTGGAAAGGGGAGAGTGAAAGTCCATAAGAGTTCCCCAAGAAAAGAATGAGCTTTTGTACACAATTCACAATAATACTATTGTGCTTAGTTGCTATATGCACCATCATGGACTGCCAAATTCCAATTTCAAAAAACAAATGGACAAGAGAGAATGAAAGTAACAAGAAATGGTTAGAAATGAATTATTTTAATTTACCTAATTACTATTTCTAGTAGTACCACTGAGCCTTGCTAAATGACTTTGGTCCTCATATCTGACACTGTATATTGTATCCCCCTTCAAGATCCCTAAAATACATGTTAGTCCAAGGTATGGCCAGTTTCCAAGTACTAACAGATTAGGTCTTGCCCATCATAACCTTCCAAACCAACAGCAACTGGCTTCTTTGTTTATAGGGATGGCAATTTCTGTTTTATTGACTTTCTATTGACAGATCCCTTGAGGTTTACAATTTTACTGCGATGTGAAGTACAATGCCCACCATTAGTAAAACTACTAGACTGTCACCTTGGAGACAGGATCAAAGTCATAAAAAGTGATCTTATGGACAGGCCCATGAACCCTAGAATGGCCAGTTTTCTCTGCAATTTCGCTGGATGCGTGAGTGTAGGTGGAAAGAAGCCAGCAGTAAAGTGAGAACAAAAGAGACAAACAAACAAATCAACAAGACATCAACACAAATCTGGGCCCCAAGGACTAATCATGGACTATCATAACCCATTTACTACTCATATCTCTCCTTATCTTCTCATAAGGAAACCATATGATTAGTAGTAGTTGTTCAAGAAAACAGAAAAACCAAATCACTTATGTGACAGAATGTTTAATATTATCCACCATTTATCTGAGTACAAGAATGTCCAGGTAAGTTCCAACAAAGGTGGGCCACCATGTCAGGCTTGGGAAACATACCACCCTGCAGCACCCGCAAGGGTCAACATGTCACCTGCAGAGATGCAGTTTTTCCCTCACAAATTTGATCATTCATCTTTTTCTTATTATCTCTCACTTAGATAAATATCACAATTTTAATGCTATATAAAGCAGAATGTCCTTTAGGAAAAATATGTCTTTGCATTTGTATTTAAAAGGCAATATTTAATTTCTTCATTAAAATAAAAGGAAATGATTTATGGAAAATGCACAACAATCCAAAATATGCCAAACAGTGAGTACTTGGGACACATACTTAGACCAATAGGCTAAAGGGAAAATTAGGGGGGAAATGCAAATTGATTCAACATTCAAGACATATAAACTAATATTTTAACTAGCAGCACCATTAATGATACGTATGTATATGTATATGTACATGTATATGTATATGATGTATATGTATATGTATTTGTACATATATATGCATATGTATATATACCTCATGCACGTGTGCACACACACAGACACAAACACATACACAAACACCCTTAGGACATATATTTTAATAGTTGTCTGTGTAGACAAGAAATATGTAACTTGGTATACATTTATATAAAAGTTGATATATTTCAAGTCTTTCAGTGGGAAGTAAAGAAATTTGCATTGAATATATCAGATATCTATGATATTGTGATGAAAAATAGATTCACAGGATGTACCTGAAAGAGTTAAGAAATAATTTTGTTAAAAGATAATGAAGTAAAGCTGTTAGCATTTAATACATTTTGTTGTGTTACTGTATTAATGAATTAAGCATCACAACCTAAATAGCCAGCTTATCTAAAGCAATACTCATTCTCTCGACCATTCATCTCTATTTTAATATCTTTATTCAGGAGATATTAATATATCACATATTTATGATAAAGAAGAATTCACATATTACTATAAACAGGCTCTCCTCTTTTCTGCAATGACAGAGACTGTGTCACTTTTTTTTGTAAATATACAATATCAATATCTTTCTTTCCAATGTTGTCATGTATAGTATACGTACATCATATTAAATGACATGAACATTTAGGCCTCTAACTTATTTTTTGGAGAAGCAGAACTGTGCAAACATCATAGCCAAACCTTTTTTAGGACAAAAAGCAAAGACCACTATCCTGCGACTAACAGGCTACGTGAAAGCTCTTTACAAATTCCCAGGTAATATAAACAGCAACGTCCCTTCTGCCTCGTATGTGTACGGAGGCTGTCACTATCCACACAAGCATACTATACCAGACAAACATCTGCTGTGAGTTCAGTTTGATTCTTCAAAATGCAGAGGAATTAATATTTTTCTCTCTCACTTTCAATTTTGTAACTGATATTTAGGACTGCCTTCCATTAAAGAATTACCAGGCATTTAAATACTAATCATTTAAAAATCAAGTCCTCTTTTCTTCTTGAAACAAGACACAATAATATGACAGGCATAATCAGTTCATCTTACTTGTAACTTTGCTATGTACTCTGTCCCTTCTGAAGGCTACAGTGTGGTTTAAATCTCAAGGAGCAACCGCTTCTTCCATATTGTTATTCAGGTAAATGTTTTAAGTACAGATAATGTGGAAAAGAAAAAAATCCTGCAATCATAAACACATGAATCTCAAGACAGGATGGGTGTTAGACATGAGGGAGGTTTGTTTTGTATTCATACCAGGCATATGACTTTAGAGCTGTCTTAAAAGCAGGTGCTAAAAACCTATTTCTCTCTCCCATTCCAGTTTATCAGCTTAAGAACCACAAAAATCAATTTCCAGGATGACTAATGCATTTTGTTATAAGCTATGTAGGTCTCCATTTTCTCTGACAGAAATGGGGACTAAAGGCCTCTTTAAAGCACATATGAATTTTATAAATTACTGGTATTCACTGTAGGATTTTAATACATCTACACATTATGCACTGACCGTCTCTTGCTCTTTGTGAGATTTTCATTCCTTTCCATCTTCTGTTAACCTACAGTCTACATGAAGCTCCCTTCCAGTTTCAAATCTTCTTTGCTGCTTGCCACATGTTCCTCACTATTCTGCCTTCTGCCTCGATTTTGCCTAACCTGATCTCCAGTTCTATCTATTCGACTGTAGAGGGCAGGGCTTCATTCTTCCTGGCAGATAAACAACACTTGAGAGTGTGCATATCATATTTTCTTTAACCATTGATGTGTTGATGGACACCAAAAGCATCAGAAATCTATTATAAATATTGTATAATGTAACAGATTGTAATTAAATTATAATGTAAAATGTTCCTGCCCCTTAACTCTTATAAGCTGTTTCTCTCTCATGGAAATTCCTTATTACTATTTTCCTGCATATGCATTGTCTAATATGACAGCCATTGGCTATCATAGTTTAATCAATGGTATTGATTAAAATTTAATGAAATTGAAACATTTATCTGACTACATTTGTCACATGTCAAATGCTCCAGTGGCCATATGGTCAAGCAGCTATTGCATTGGACAGTACTGGCGTAGGACATTTTCGCCTATCCAGAAGTCACTGAGCACAAAACATCAGTGACAAAAGAAATCAAAACCAACCTGAGGCAGGAAAACAAAGGTTTTATAAATACAAATCTCAACCCATTTTCATTCTCTATTTATTTAAATTAAACAATGGACTGTTGATATATAATTAGCACCCAACATTGAATACCTTAATTTAGAGTGTGCCAAATTAAAGAATCACACGGTAAATATTTTAGGCTCTGTGAACAAGCCATCCCTGTCTGCACTACTTAACTCTGCTGCCGGAGTGCAAAAGCTGCCTTAAACGATGTGTAATGGAGCAGACGTGGTCATGCTCCCAAAAGACATCATTTACAAAACAGGCAATGGGCTGAACTCTGCCTGTACATGGTAATTTGCCAACCCCAACTCCGGTTGATTGATAAGCACTTACATGCAAGGTGAAGAATTCTACAGAGGTACACTGTGATAAATGCTATAATAGGCTCAGAATCTATGGGGAGATGGGGTTGAGAGATAGATTTTTGACTGAGTGAACCAACATAGATTTCCCAGAAGAGGTGAGATATGAAATGGATATTGGTAAATGCGTATGACCTCAGGAAATCCGGAGAGAAGAAATTTTCAGCGAGACGGAACAACTTGAGAAAAGACAAAAGGCTTAACAACATAGGACTTGTTCAATGAGTTGGTAGCAGATCAGGATAACTGGAGTTGACAGAGGCACCAGAGTCTATATTAGTAGGAGGCAGTCATGCTTTCTAAGTATAGACAGGGTGGTCCTTTTAAGCACCACCCCATGCCCCCCAAAAACAGTATTTTCCAAACTCAACAGATTTGTAGTAGGGTTAAAATATACATTTTGAATAATCATCCTGATTCTTAATTTAGCAGTTATTTTGAGCACCACTGACATACAATGGTTAGTTAAAACACCCCTAACTGAACTTCCTTAATAAGTTAGGACAGGCTGAGCAGCCCAAGCTATTCAAACTGGCTAACCACTTAAGACAGGCTGAACACAGTTAGAATCACATCAGGACTGTTGTCTAATGCTAACCCTTACTGAAGGAAAGAGCCCCAGACATGTGGAAGTCACTTTAATGGAAACAGTTTCTCCACCTTGCAAGCTATCACAACACAGAGATTTTGGGCTCACATATGCTCATCTTGTCCTGGCCATTAACATCCCTGCTACTCCCATTTTCTGGCACTAAAGAAATAATTTTCTATAGTTATTCTCATTTATTTCCACAGTGTCATATGTTTGATCAGTTTGTCTATCCAGTGGAATTCTCATATTATTTCTTGAAACACATCAATTAAGTTCACATGGCATGGTAGAAAGGCTTCCTCAACTCACAATGTCAAAAGGGCCTCAATGCTAATTACTATTTCTTTGTTAATCCGATGGGTATTTCAATGAGTCACTGAAATACACCAATTTCTTGAAAGCCACAAGGGAAGAAAAACTAAATACTCCCAGGTCTACCTCATTGCCAGAGCTCTCTCACAGGCAAATGCATTCCCAGTAGACCCATGTCAACCTAAACAAACATCTATAGTAAAGTTCCTTTCATTCAACATATTCTAGAAGATTTCTTATTAAAAAAAAACTTGGAATATCTAAGTGACCTTGTCTTAGTTAGGATTGTCCTGCTGTGGACAGACATTATGACCATGGAAACTCTTATAAAAACATTTAATTGGGACTGGCTTACAGGTTCAGAGGTTCAATCAATTATCATCAAGGCAGGAACATGGTGGCCCCTGGGCAGCCATGGTACAGAAGGAGCTGAGAGATCTACCTCTTTATCTGAAGGCTGCTAGCAGAATACTGGCCTCCAACAGCTAGGATGAGGGTCTTAAAGCCCTTACTCACAGTGACACACATACTCCAACAAGGCCACACCTAGTTCTACAGGGCCACACCCTCTAATGGTGCCACTCCCAAGCCCAAGCATATGCAAACCATCACAGACCTGTAGGATACAGTTTACTTAGATGTGACATCCTACAGCATATAATTTTAAAATCAATGTTATTGCTAGCTGCAATGTGAATTGGAGATATTATCATATATAACAAAAAATATAAATATGAAGTTATAAAATGTTCTAAATTTTTCATAAATCTATTGTTATGAGTCTTTCATAAATACTACCCACGAAACGCATTTGAAACTGAAGAGCATGGTATTACACTATCCTGGTCAGGGGTCACACTTGGAGATACTTGCAATGTAAATCTGTTATAAGTAAAGGTGATCTTCTCAGGTGCTATCTTAGAGCATCAATATGTGATAATATATGTTTGTAAAAGTAAACACTAAAATCATTTTCCAGTAAAAACAAAATGCAAGCCAAAACAAAGTGTAGAAAGATACACACCTATCTGTCTACACAGAAATAAAGAAAGCTAGCCCTATCCTAGGTTCTCTTCATGGAAATGAAAACATGAACAACTGAGTAGTTTCCATAACAAAGGGGGAAATCATACTCAATATTTATGTTTGTAGGCTCAAGGTGAGTGAAAGGTTTTCAAAGTAAGACTGTAGCTCTTTAGAACAGGAGGTAAATTAATTTCCTTATATTCAAACACCCGAGAATCTTCTCCCATTTCCTGGTCGGAGTTAAAAAGAACTGGTGGATGAGGACATTTTAACAATTGTTGCTTTTAATGCTGGGTATCGTGGTAGGCATTTAAAAGAGCAAGGGGGCACATTCTCAACAAAAGGTTTTGCCAATTCATTTGGGGCAAATATTTCTGAAAGGAATTATTTTTAACTACCAGTGTGATGTTACTAAAGGCACAGCTGGAAAGCCGATTTTCAACATCTTCAAGTTTTCATTAATAAAGGCATAGCAATGAATTAAATCATACAGTAATAACTCAACATGCTCCACTAACTCATGTGTGAATTTCATATGCATATTATATATTGCACTCGCACACATATGCACCCACTAATGAGCAAGAAATTGACTCTAAGGAAATAATGTCTTCCAGTAGAGCAGGACTGATGTACAGATGAACTTACACAAGATGTGCAGTGTCTCCATCCAGACAGGATGTCAGTACTGAGAACATTAAGTAGAGTCCAGCCCCTCATCAAGGAACTACTCACAACTGATACCTCCTGGCAAAGGATCATCAGTTTTCTCCAATAGACTGTGACTTTATAGATCAGCCACACAACTCCATAGTTGTGTGTGTGTGAGTGTGTGTGTGTGTGTGTGTGTGTGTGTGTGTTTGTGTGTGTGTGTGTGTGTGTGTGTGTGGTCTGTGTGTGTTGTGTATGATTTTTTTTAAAACATATTTTTGCCATGTTTTGTTTGAGGGTTTTTTTTGTAGGTGCATATTTATGTCTCGATTTATTGCTTTTTTGTTTTGCTTTTCATTTTTCAATTTTTCTGTTTTATTATTTTAAGAGAGTGAAAGAACACAAAAGTTGGGTGGGTAAGACAGTGGTGAAGACCTGGTCAAGATATTGGAAGTGGAAGAAACATAGTGGAATGTACTGTATGAAACATTTAATCCATCATAAAGTAAGCAAGTAGATGAATATATATATATACATATATATATATATATATATATATATATGTATATATATATACGCTTCAGGGTTCTTGAAGGCCTTTATATCAAAGATGACTAATGCATCACTACATAATACACATACAGATTTTATATCAGAATAAAAACTGACATCTGAGTGTTTGCTATTCATATTCTTGGACACTCATAGAATCCATGAACTTTCTGTATTTAATTTAAACACTATAATGTTCATGGAGCATTATAAATAGATGACCTGTACATTCTTTGTACTCATATGAATTAGCTTGTAGACTAGTGGGAGAATGGGCTGCACAGGGAAAAAAATCCTTGGCTCTGATAGAAATACACGATCTGACTTTACAGAGTTTATTATTCTAAAATCCTTGTGTATCCATTTATTTGAGACAATATAGCATTGTTTGCTGAAAAACTCATTTTCGAGGAGTAAAAATAAGAGTGACAACTTCTCTTTAAGCAACAGTACCTTCCTTCTTCATGCAGTCTCATAGTGGGGAAAGCCCAGGAGCAGGTTGAGAGGAAACAGCAGATGCCTGCTTGAGAAACAGGAGAGCTACCAACAGAGGCTTATAGAAGCTCTTTCTACACTCCCCAGTGGTCCACTCATGCGTCTGAGCCAATTTCAACCCAGAGAATTGTAATTGTTATTATATTGAAGTCATTTCAAATCATTTTATTATCAGATTAGACTTTATTCTAGCCACCTGCTCTTTATGATGGAACAAATAGTCTCAAGGTTGTCTGGGCTTTTTTCATAAATAAAAGGGAATTATTAAAGACTAATTTTAAAGATGATAAAGGTAGTCACCTTGTACCATAGAGCTCTTTGTTGAAACATGTGGCATGCATTAACTTAGATTCTCCTCACATCAAAAATGCCACATCGACCATATTAGAAAAGTGCAAATTTTAGGAAAAAAGTAAAGATCGATTTTTAAAGCCTATCTATTAAACCCTACTTTTTATGTTCAATAAAATACCCATTGAGATCATAAAAGCATTCACGTACCTGTTTCAGAAATGATTCAGGCCTAAAACATTACCAAATTAAAGAATTTATTGTCTGACAAATCTGCCATCTTATCAGCCCTACAAAAAATTCGCTTTGATATCCCTTTGTTTGTACATTAAAACTGAAAGACTCTGCAATGTAATTTTGTGACATGTCAACTATCGTACGGTGCACATAGCACTAGGTCAGTCCATGTTCTTTTGTTAGCTCAGTATTTCTAATTACTCTGCAGACTGGCCATGAAGTAAGACAGATAAATGATTCTGAGAGGGGTGAACACACACCTGCACAGATCAACCCAACTGTCACCATATGGTGATAAGCCTTGAAAATACCGACAAGAGAGTCTTGTGATTTGAGCAGAATGGAAAATAATATTTGGGTGATAATCTTTGATTTTTGTGAAAGATAACTTATACTTGTTGCCTGTATCTGTTCTGATTTGAAATTTTGCAATTAAAAGCACACTCATGTTGCTAACAAACTACACTGATAGTCCAAAAATTTATAATAATATAATTTGATATTCTTGACATTCAAAAGACCATATTTGAAATCTGAGTCTGAAGTTCAAATTAAAACTACCAAGTCACTCAATATTTTATAGAAAGTTCTAATTAGTAATTTATATTTAGTAAGTATGGCTATAGAGTGCTGAGATTTTTAGTCAATACGTGATTTTAAAATGTGTTATCGCCTTCCTATAGTCAATTAAAATTATTTCATAATATTCTTACTATATAAAAATACTTAAATAAACAAGACATATTAATATAAAACATGGTGACTGTGTTAATTAAATGGTTATAATATAAATATGATAATAAACCTATACTTAACATAAAAAATTAATTAACAACTATAATTGTCAGATAAATTATTGTAAGACAAGGGGCACTAATTTAAACTTCATAGGATTTATCGAGATTTTTAACTTGGGTATTAAGGTGGCTTTATAAATATCTATAGGACAGAAGTTTATATTTGGGGTGTTACATCCAAAGAAAAGTGTTAGGGGCTAGAGACATAGTTTAGTCAATAAAGTGCTCGCAAAATAAGCAAAAGATCTAAGTCCTTGGAACTCACATATAAAAGCAAGGTGTGAAAGAATGCTCTTGAAATCCAAGCAATGGAGAGACAGGGACAGAAGGATCCCTGATCCTTATTAGCTAGCTTGCCAGTCAGGCTAGTCACAGATTCAAGGGCAGTAAGAAAGGAAGGAAGGAAGAAGTGCATAAAGAAGAAAAGATAGGAAAGATGGGTGACAGATGACAACTCACGGATGACCATGATATGTTCCTCTCACCTCCATAAGCACATGCATACTCATGTGTGCTTGAACATCCAAGCAAACCTGCACATGCACGCACACGCACACACACACACACACACACACACACACACACAAAATCATACGTACAAAGAAAAGACGGTAGATGAAATGTTATCTTATGGAACAAAAGAGAGACTAGCCTGCTAACAGAAACATTACCATAAAAACAATGAGAATAAATCAAATAAAAGTAAAGTTTGCGCAGCAAGAGAAATATCAAGGTGGGGTCAATAAATATGTATGCATTCAGAAAACAATGTATTGACTGACAAAAAAATAGTGAGGTAGAAATACTTATAGACCAACATTACATAGACAAGCATGCTCCGGGGGTCAGTACAAGAGTGATGTGGGTACCACATAATGGAGCTAAAAACTACAGGGAATCTTTTAAAGGACCAAGGGAGCTCCCCACTAGATCACAGAGACCGAAACTGCACCCTGATCTCCACTCTCTTTTGATACACAAAAATAGTAATTGCCCTTAGTGTTAAGATGATTTCCAATTATTTCCTTTTGGTCTACATCTTAACCCTTCTCCACAAATTTTGTTACTCTAACCATTGGAAATTACTAATTCCAGATAGCCAAAACAAAAGCAACAACCAAACCCTCCATCACTACCACCACCACCGCCACCAGCGGTAACAACTACAAAAACCCCAAACCTCAGAGTAAGGCATTTCTAAAAAGTGAGGTTCACAGCCTGTGATGGGAGCCATGTGACCAAAGGCAGAAAAAACTGCAATTATTAGCTTCAGGTTAACACTCTCACAAGGATCTGTTCACAAATATGGGAAACTGTTGAAACGCGCATAATCAATTTAGCTCTCAGCATCTCGGTTTTACTAAAGTGCCATGGTTATTGTTGTGTATGCCATATGCTATCCCTAATTACACCATAAACCTGAATTTGATTTGAAACAAAAGGCTGAGATGTAAAAAAAAAATCTGCTGAAGTAAAGCATAACCTTTCCCTGTTTGGGTACAAGTCGTCCTTAGTCATCTACAAACAAGCTTTGCTGGCAGCATTTGAATGTCAAAGATGCACATAAGCACATATAATAAATTATCAAAATCTCTAACAACCCAAAATGAATTTATTAAAAATATTCTCTTCAACAATAAAGCCAGTAATATTTACAAAAAGATTTTGAAAACACTGTAACCTTCATTGCAATTTAAGAATGGCATACTGCATCTGCAGAGGATAATGTTCTTAACTGATCAATTGTGACTGTTCCTAGGTCAGTCAGCGTTCAATCACAGTGACTGCATGTTTAAAAGAGACAGCTGAAAGAAGGAAAAATGGACTTGGGACCATTCATTCAGAGCTTTTGCTTCAAGGTCAGGTTGCTCCCTTGTGTCTCAGGAGTGATGAAGCCACACATCACGATGGGGAGCTAACAGTAGAGCAAAAGTGTTTACCTTCTTAGAGACACAGGTCTGTGTCCACATGCCTCTGCCCAACCCCCACCATATCCTCAAACACATCATCCATTTGTCTAGACTTGCTGGCCAGCAGGTCCACAGGATCCTCCTCTCTCTGCCTCCCCAGAGCTGAAATTTTCAAGTACATGCAATTCTACCCAGTTTTTCATGTTGCCCCTAGGGATTTAACTTGGGTCTTTGTGATTATGTAGTAGACCCTTTCCCTACTGAGTCAGATTTCCAGGACAGTGAGTATTTCTTATTCAAACAACTTTAAAAAAAAAAAAACAACAAATTTTATTTAGCTGGTTTCAACATATAAAAAGATCACATACTAAATATTTTTGATCATGTTTTCCCTTATGACCAATATCTCCAATTCTTTGTGTCCCCTCCTATGATCTCCCTCCTTGCATTTCTCTTCTCCCTTCACAAGGGTCCTTTTCACTTCTCCTAACTACACTCCCACATCCTTTCTCTTGACTTCTGAAAAATGAAGGGCAATCTTAGGAAGAAAAAATATGGATTTCCAGAGATTCTGACAAGGGAGGAATAGAGGGTGCTACAGGCAAATTCGCATTTGCATTCTAGTGTTAGAAGAAAAGCTATTAAAATTCAAAAAGTGGTTTTTAAATGAATTTGAAATAGCAGCTATTGAAATGCCTGTGGTGTAGATCAAGACCAAAACTGCTAATGTAGCTGTGCCCTTTGCCTTCTCATTCACAGTCACCCCAAATCGCCGCCTCTTTATTTATGAGAGGATTTTTATCTCTGTTGAACTTAGATAAGTTGCAAAGTGATGTTCCACACATAAATTAAGCTCCTGCCCAACTTCCTGCTTCATAAAATTTTAGTGTACTTTGGAAGTCAATAAATTTATTAATAAAATTTTTGCCCTAAGTCATTATTTTTAGAACTTTTAATTCCTACTTTCTAAGAATATTTATCCTGGAGTTATCTTTTGTTTCCACGGTATAATATTTCAAGGCCAGGACAATGAGAATCTTCTAAGATATAGTAATATTCAAACTATAGCTTTCCAGTGAAATATCTACCAGTGGAAGAGCCCATTCCAATTCTAATTCCTTAGGCAGGATATCTCCAGAGGCAGTTTTAACAATCATGAAATGTTAGTGGCAATTACATTTATCCTATGAAAGAGGAAAAATCATGGGTTGTCATCATGCAATAAGCAATTCTACACATATAAGTTTCATAGGTTTTGAAGTCCTGTGTATGAAAGAGTGAATGAGAATATCTACGAAAATGAAGAGACTTAGACAATTATTTCTAAAGAAAGGGCACAACACAAGACTGAGAACCCAAGTCAAACTCACATTGTAGAGGTTAAATCTATGGCATTCGCTTTGTTGGTTTGGTTGAATGCTCAGATTCAAACAAAACAAAACAAAGTACAGATGCTGGCAAGGAAGCACACATGACGAAGCTGGAGGTCAGGGTAGCTTCATGGGATTTTAGAAAGCAGAGCTAACTTCCATTCCATCTTCAGTTCAGAGCTGGCATGCTGTGAGTGCCTTCCATAATCAGCATTTGTAGACACTGTCAACTCTAAATGTTTTCCTGTCAACTGAGATTCAGTCCTCATTTTAGAAAGTATGATTTCCTTATCAGGGAAGAGGTAGCATTTGGGGCTATAAAATACAAACTGCTGGCATTTTGAAATTCAAAAAGAAAGAAAGAAAGAAAGAAAGAAAGAAAGAAAGAAAGGAAGGAAGGAAGGAAGGAAGGAAGGAAGGAAGGAAGGAAGAAAGAAAAAGAAAATGTTAACTCAAAGAGAGAGAAAAAAGAAAAAAACACTCCAAGCAGGTCACCCTATTGATAGGAGGAAATAAATAAGGTCTTGTGTTATATATGCAGGATGTGAAAGATAAAGATAGTGTCCATTGTCCTCATTCTGTGAGGATGCAAAGTCTTGGCGAGGAAATGTCTGTCCTAAGTAGAAAACTAAATCATATCCAGACACATGAAGAGACCTCATTGGATTAAGTTCACAGTGTTATTTGAAGAGTAAAAGAAGATAAGGAAAACTCTATAGCCGAGATGGAAGGACTAAAGTCTAGAAGAAGCAGATGTCTGCATAAAGAACAACTGAGTCCTAACCCCACACTTTTGACTGAACGTCTCTGGAAGTTTGGTTTTCATGAAGAACATTCAACAGGGGGTAAAGGAAAGAAACGATGTTAAAAGAGCTACATCCAATTCTAAGAATCTGAACCTATTGTAGTAGGTAGGGTATACTTAAATCATGAGTATTTTCCACAAAGGCATGACCTTGGAGGGGAGTGTTTGTGTACATTCTACAAGTAGGACAGTACATTGATATCATTTCCAACGTGTCCCCGAAGGGCCCCATAACAGCATGAAAGAAGGGTCTCCTTGATAGCGAGGTTAGAAAAACAGTGCATAATGTTCAAAAGCAGATGCTTCTTAACCCTGAGCCAAACACAGCCACAATCAGGAAAGGAGACCAGTAAACTCAGAGGATGACCCTAGTCCTCAAGAAATACTAAGGTCAACATGAAAAGTACTGAATCCACTAGTTCAAAGCAAACGGTCCAGCAGAGTCTGCGGGAGACAGGGAGAGTCAGAGGAGCAGGAAAGGGAAGCCCACCTGAAGCAGCAGAACTGGGATGGGAATATTTGCTGTCATTTCAGAGGAATCAGACAAAGGAATGAGATGCCCCTGTACCTTCTGATAAAATATAATATAAAGACTATATTACAGAGACTAAGATAACATATACATCTCTGACTAAACTCTCCATATCTACTTGAACTTGGCTGTCCTGGGATGTTAGAGAGGTTAGGAACATGAACATAAAAATAGACAACTTGGTTCAAAAATGTTCTCCATTGATCACCTACTGGACGTTAGTTAGTTATTTTACCCCCTAGTATTTGTTTTGATACATGCATAGACATATATATGTATGTATGTATGTATGTATGTATGTATCAAAATAAATAATATAAATACACATATATGCAGTACATACATGTCTATATACATTATACATATATATTATATATACATTATCATATATATATACATTATCGTGTATATATATATATATATATATATATATATAATGTAGATAGTAAGAGCAGCCAGAAGAGAGACTTGAGGTGTTCTATAATGCAATTTCAGCTACTCAAGTCCTGAAACATGAGGACACTATATTCCAGGAATGCATGGGCTACAAAGCAAATGCCACAGTTTTATCAGATTATCCTTGTGTCATTAAGGAATGGGGCAGCTGAAACGAGGGCCATGGAAAACACAATGGAAACAAAATCCAAGTGTGTTGTGTTCTATGAAGAAAGATCCATTTCTTTTGCTCTTAAAAAGAAACATTTCATTGATATCATTGCTCTAAAGAGAAAGTTCCTTTTGCATAAGTAACTTCATACAAATAATGCCTCATGGTTTAACATTTAGTATAAGGAGCTGTGCTCTTGATGGAAATTATATTCCATCTAGGGAAATAAAATATAATGTCTCTCCTAACATTTGTAACTCTGAACTATCTATACATTCAACTACAGAAACAGCTCACATTTCTCATGAAACACACATACACACACACACATACTTTACATGCTGAAAGGCTATAAAGTCAGGGAAATCCCAGGAAAGCTCCTGATTCCACCAAGAAATTCATCAGAAGAACAGCAAGCAGTGACTATTCAATTAACGATTATTACGTAAAATTATTTTTTTTGTAAGAGGGGAAAACAACATGCAATATATCCATCCTACGTTTTGCAGAGTTCATTTAAAATGTGTTACTGAGACTTAGACATATCCCCCCCCATCTAAGACATATTAGAATATGATTAGTATGCAGTCCTCTGTCTCAACTGGAAAGCATTCTGGAGAGAAATCAGTGCGACCAATGGAAATGTTATTTGCTATTAACTAGCTGAAACACCAGCAGGTCTAAGGTACCTGTATCTCATTTTGGATTTAATTATGGCAATAACATCTCATTTGCTTCAAGGTATTACAATTATCTCCTGTTTAAAACTGAACGGTATTTTAAAATGAATGCGGTTAATGAAGCAAGCGGTTCAAAATGTCCAGAACAGCAAGCTTTGAAGTAGATCAACCTACATTTTAAACAAGTGTGTTTATGCATGCAAACTGTACTTCCTTTCATCAGAACCTATCCACGTGCCAATGAACACAGCACAGGGACTTTGTTTTTATGATTTCAGTATTATTAAAGGTTTTTATTAATGGCAGCGAGTACAGATTGAAATAGGCATTGATGTTAATCAACCTCCCTTTAAAAATAATCACATTTTCAGGACTATGCACTAAGTGTGTTACAGGCACCTGCTCTTGTTGTCTATCCTTAAAGTAATTCCAAATATTCCTTATCTACTGGGTGCAGGCTTTAGGAGCTGGAGTCTTATAAGGACTCTTAATAAGATGCACTTTCAGTCTTGGTTTCTGGAACTCTAACAGTGTGGCATACTCCAAATATCTGTGAATTTTACAGTTTTTATTTGGCCACAAGTTGAGCCCTTTATTAATTGCCCCAAATGAAACCATTTCCCCAGACCACAGGGCACAGGAACATTCTCAAATATGAAGACTAGGCATAGAAGTCAGGGAGCCTAGGACCCACAAGAAAGCAATCAGGCACTGTGAAACATTTTAACTTCTGATACAAATGAAAGGGATGAAAACAAAACAGATCTAATGTGCTGTATTCCTCTCGGTAATAATATAGTTGTCACAAAATAATGTTTTATGGTTAATGGAGAAAAGGATTTTATAGTCAAAATTGTCTACGAAAGGTTTAGTTATTCCTGGTCAAGCTTCTTACAGGAATACCTCACCCATCCTAAGTGTAGAACTAGCCATAGTGCCTCAAGGAAACTAGAGCATTTGGGGATTTTAAGTCTTGTTTTCACCCTGCTCGATGTTCAAGGCTGTTCAGGCTCCTGTTTGCTTCCCTGCCTTCCTCATTCACTATCATGGGATCTTTCCCCGTGAGATGCTCTGGTCTCACTAAATCACTAAATGACTTTGCCTACTTTCTTCTGTATACTATTTTGGAACTTTAGGACTCTGGCTATTGAATATGCTCAATACAATGCTCAATACAATATGCTCAAAACAATAAGTATAGACATGAAAATGTGTTCATTTTTTTCCCTCTGAGCATTGCTTTCATACTAAAATAGCGTATGTATTTGAAATCTCTTCTGATTACAGACACATGTGAGGTCTGAGACCTGTCTGGAGAGTTATCAATCCCTGATCTCTGACGGCCCTGACACTACTGTGAATAGAAAATTATGCAGTACAATGTTGTGAGCGCATGGGTCCTGGAGCTCACAGATAAGTACTAGGGAATCCAGGAATGTTGAACATTTGGCATTCTCTCATCAAAGGAAGAGAAGTATAGCCTGCATTATGACCAAAAGGCTGGGAATGGCGGTAGTTAATATCCTGAGTGAACTCTCTACTTTCTGTATGACCAATACAACAACATATCCTTCCCCAGACCCTTAAGATAACACACGTAGCCTATCTACAAAATCAGTCTTCATGGATGAAGACATACATAATTTCAAATGAGTTTCAATGTAATTATGCCTTATTGTGCACACTGGATGGTGTTACACTAAGAGACTACTGTACTTAATATGTCTAAAATAAACTGCCAGGTGTCAGACTCTAGACGTTTGAACCAACACTGGCTACTGAGTGACTTTGAACAAGATTTTTCTCTTATCTCTCCTGGATCATTATTCTACCAATCCTGGTATTTGCAAGGATTCTTGTAGTACAACTAAGCATTTATTACTTATTTTGTCTATACTGCATTGATGAGTTTGAATTGATTGCTAACAAAGATTGTTTATCAAGAATTTAGATGTGTAGCAATTCAATGGCCCTCAGATATGCAAGATATTATATGTTAATACTACCACATCTTATTATATTGGGTAATTACAATTGGGTAACATGTTCAGTGAGCACAGTACAAACGTGAAAATGAACTCATTTGCTTTCCCCTGAGCATCACTTCCATACTAATGTATTATATGTCTTTGATATCACTTCTGAACACACACACACCTAAATGCTTGCATATTGCTATGTATAAAACATTTACTTCAATGATTTGTAGACATTGTAAATACAGATGTGATCCTTGGAAGGAGCATTTCTCCGAAGCATGTCAATTCCAGAACATATCATTTCAACTCTTATTTCAGTTTTGTTTTAGCCCTTGTTTTGATTCAAAACAAAGACAGCAACTTTAAGACAGTTTATGATATATTTTGATTTGGTTTGTTTTGGTTTGTTTGTCTGGTTTGGTGTTTCATCACTAACATAGTCACAGTCAGAAAATCCTCCCATCAAAACAATTTTAGAAATTCAATCATTTGTCCATGCAACATTCAGAATTGACACCAGCTCTACAATGGGGCCTTTTAGCCCTGCTGTAATTCCTCAATACAATCTACAACTGCTACTTCAAATACCATCTTGGTTATTTTATCCACATTAACCCATGTTTCCCTGTTTGAAATGATGACCTAGGTACCTAAGAGTGAACAGTAGCTGGGCAAGCAGAGAGAAGCACAAAAAGATAACCAACTAAATGATCCAAGATACAACAGATACAACATTCCAAAAATAGTGTTCTTGTGCGTCAACTATTCTTTTTTTTTTTAACTATTCTTAAGCACTGTCACCTTAAAATATTTCCAGTTCTTCCATAAATCTGATTATAATCAGTGCATGTTAAAACTATTAGGAAAATATTATACAAATAATTACCCTTGGATCTACTTAAGTTTGTGACACAATGGCTGACTATACTTTAGTGGCTTTCAAGGACCATTTCTTTATTCAAATGTGAGACAAAATTATTATCCTTCTCAAGGTAAATTTTTATTTTTTTTATATTTTTAAAACTGTAAGAATCTAATTTCCAGTTATAAAGGACTTCCATGATTACTGTAGAAAGTATAAAACCAATGATAAATGTACATACATAATTCAGGTATATACATCATAGACATGTATTATGCTGATATCTATATGACTAAATCAATACATATGAAAAGTTTAAACTTTTTTGTACATTTCATTCTACTTATCTCTATATATCACACATATTTATCATATTACACATGAAATCACATCCTATATTCTTCTGTACATATGTTCATATATAAACCAGGACCCTACTAACTTTGGCTTTGTGAACCAAATCAAAACCTTCAAAAACATCTCACATTTGAAAGCTTCAAGTCAATTGTCTCAAAAGAGTGACATTATTTTATGATATTTTAAAAATTGACATACTATATGACACAGAGATGAGTGAAAAACATTAGGGTTTAAAGCATTGCTAAACACCGCACTCCTCTGTGTTTTCTTTTAATTCGATATATTCTTTATTTACATTTCAAATGATTTCCCCTTTCCTGGCTTCCCACTCCCCAAAAGACCCATAAGCCCTCTTCCCTCCCCCTGTTCCCCCATCCACCCCTTCCCACTTCCCTGTTCTGGTATTCCCCTACACTGCTGCACTGAGCCTTTCCAGAACCAGGGGCCACTCCTTCCTTCTTCTCGGACATTGTTTGATATGTGCATTGTGTCTTGGGTATTCCAAGCTTCTAGGCTAATATCCGCTTATCAGGTAAATTTTTATATTTTAAGTGGAATTTTAAGCATTCTCTTTTTAAAAGGAAGCTCAGGTCATGAAGTTTGATTTCCTGATGACAGGACTATTTGGCACTAATTTATCAAACAAAAGCATGATGTAAATACTGGGAGGTCCCAACTGAAGGCAGCATACTTGAAATTCTGTGTGTTTGCTTTCATGACACAACCGCCTGGGTTGTTTCCCTATCAGTGTTGCCTTTAGAACTGATAGGAGTGGTTTTCATGAACTCAAACAGAAGGCAAAATGTCGAGTTACTCCAATAGTGTGAAAAGTTGTAACCTCAAAGGACTTAGAATAGGGGATGGGAGGAAGGGTTGGGAGTTTGGGGGGAGGGGGGAAATTGTGAAAGATTTTACCATTGGCAATGTAAATGAAAACGATATTCAATAAAAAAAATAAAAAATAAAACAAAAGTTATTGATAGAAATATTTTCTAAAAACAGGGAAAGGCTTTAAAGTAGGTGGATCCAAATTTGGTGCTGTTAAAAATAGCTGCCACCTAGAGCATGCTGTTCCCTTCTCAACTTTTAATGAACTCTTGAAAGCTCACTTGAGAATGATAATCAGGTTGGCATTATTCTCTAAGTGCCCCAAATCTAAAAGCAGAACCAAACTTTTGAAGCAATGGGGACATAATACTTAAGGTTAACAAAATGTCTGTGTCTCAACAATTGCAAGCTTAACCTCAGTATGCCAGGACTACTTTCTTTGACATATACACATATACATACACACACACACACACACACACACACACACACACACATATATATATATATATATATATATATGATATGAGTAACGTATTACATCTTCCACTTTCAATGATGAAGTAGTACTCAGTAGCACAATACAAAGAATCAAATAGTCATCAATAAACAACACCCCACTAATTTGTTTTGAATTTTAGTACAGTCTTCTTGCTTGATACTACATGTTCAATATTCCAGCACTTGGAAGACTAAAGGATAGCAAATTTCATGATAGACTGTACTAAATGACAAATTCAGGATGAGCCCAAGTTACCTAAAAGGCCCTATCTAAAAGCTAAAGAAAATCAAAACATAAAATAAAAAGTGTCATAAATCTGTGTCCAATAACAAAATTCTCTCAATGAATTATGCTTTTTTTTATTATACAGGTATTCTATTAAAATGTTAATTAAAGCCGGGCGGTGGTGGCACATGCCTTTAGTCCCAGCACTTGGGAGGCAGAGGCAGGTGGATTTCTGAGTTCGAGGCCAGCCTGGTCTACAGCGTGAGTTCCAGGACAGCCAGGGCTACACAGAGAAACCCTGTCTCGGAAAAAAAAAAAGAAAAAAAAAACAAAAAAATGTTAATTAAAACTTTGATACCATAAAGTTTCCCTATATATCCATAGATTGAGAAAATTATTAATCATTAATGACTTTCTAAAGTGAGATAGATACACACATATGCATATATATGTATGTATATGCATAATTTGTATATATATATACACAATATAATATATATATATATATATACATATAATTTGAAGTACAAATTGACCTTTACAGGATAAATCTTATGCCATAACTTCAAAATTGTAGTTTGCCAATCTCCATGTAGGTACATTATGAGAGCTTAAAGTGTATTTGAGTTTCCCTTTTCTAATTTCTTTTTAAACTTTACACATTTAAGATTGGCAAACATTCATTTTGTACCTTAAAATGATTGATTCTGATCAATACAAATTAAATTTGTGGTCTACAACAATTCCATTCTCCTCTATATTTCCGTATGTAGTTTTTCTAACCTAGAACTAAGTTGGAGGAGGTTTACCGAAAGCTGTTGTACCCATCCACTTGTTCTCCTCTTAACATTTTACTTTGTGTTTATTAATGTCTATTCATTATATAATCATTCCAAGCAGTAATCAATAAACACCCTTTTAATGCTTTTTTGTATATATCAGTATTGCTGAATTTCTAGTACTCTGAATATTCTCAATTTAAAATATTCCCAAAGCACCACAGATTTATCTCAAATACTCTGAAAACTGAACGGTAACACAAAAGGTATGTAAGTTATAGCCATATATAAAATGTATTAAAGAAATAACAGAAGTCTACACATATATATTATTGTAAATTATGTCAGCAAATGGTCAACCAAGAAGTCAAACTACTCTGAATGATCAATTGATAGACACGAGATAGATGAGGATGGCAATGAAGGTAGATAGGTAGATAGATAGATAGATAGATAGATAGATAGGGAAACAGACAAATAGATATACACACTACCTCGAGATGTTTATCGATTCTTCCATGTTGGTTCTTGGTTTATTAATCATTTCCACACATTCACAAACACTCTCAAGGTTAAGAGTGGAATATTAGAAGACTCCATCTTGTCGAAGATGTGTTATTCTTCACGCTCGTGTCTGATCCTTTCTGACCATCCTTCCCTCTCTGATTTCCAAGGTAGAAAGACTAACTCCTTCAGGATTTCTGGCTAGTAGTCAAGTTGATGAGACCAGAAATAGTTTGATAATATGAATCAGTGTTGCCAAACTGCTTAGCTTTAAATTATGCAGGCTCTGAAACAAGTTATCAGTCCTGCCAAGCCAGATTGTAGCTGCGCCTGCACAACCTTCTTTGTTTCTCCTAGTTTAAGGCAACTAACAAAATAAAAAATCAACAAACATAGAATAAAGCCTCCCATGTTTATGAACACCATTCCTATCTTTAAAGAGTGATTTGATGACAGACACGTACAACAAACAAGGCGTTTTCTGCTGCCACGTGGCTGCAGCATTTGGCTTGGGGAAATTCTGAATTCTTTTTTTTTTTTTTTCCGAGACAGAGGAGTCAGTAATAAGAACCATTTAAAATAGCTTTCAGAGCACCAAAGAAAAATACACTGGCTTTGCTCCTATTGTTCTGTAAGTTTTCATTCAAAAAAAAAAGTCATCAACCACATGATAAAACATTAGAACTCTAAGAATGCTTTTATTGAGATGTTCTGCTTATTGGACATGAGGAAAAACTATGAAGGGATGCACATGTAATTAGTTAATACTTTTGTTCCTGTGGCTGAGTAAATTCGACTACATTGGAAAGGTATTTCAACTTCTCTGCCCACTTTGATCAATTAGCACAAACAGCATGAAGCCCTGTATTGAGTAGTTCTGTAGATATATCCATTTGGACCAGGTAGAAAAAATGCTTAACTAATGACTGATGCCTCATCTTGGAAAGGATGGAATTAAATACCAGAGAGTCCTGTTTGATGGTGAGCCCTGGCACAGGCACTGTCTGAATTCTGTCCTAGTCATTGGCTGTGAAACACCAATGAAGTACATTGATTCCTTGTCTTTCACACGATGTCACTTTCAACACTGTAGTGCAGTCAAAGTAAGCCAATGGCTTCCAGGGGGTTATTTCATAGAATCAGGTATTCCAATAGTGTTGAAATAGTTTAAAGAATTAGATTTATACTTATTCTCACCCCCAGACAATATCCAAGTATTCACTGAAATATTTAGGCTATCACACATCTTATAGATTTTCTGAAATTATAAAAAATTTATTCTTTAACTACAAAGGAGGTTAACAACGTTTCCTTAACAATCTTGATAAGTTATTTAAAAAATGATCTTATATGTTTATAAAGGAAAAAAAGGCCCATTAAAATATCACTGGACTTATTTTTTAAAACAAATGTTTCACTGATAGGACATAGAGTAAAAAATGACAACAGGACTTTTATATTTTCATCTATCACCTCAACTGTGAAATACTCAATTGATTCTAGGTCTGACAAAAGATTTCCATTCTCACATCTTCTGATTGAGTAAAGTAACTAAATAAATGCATAGATGGTAGACAGATACAGTCTAATAGATGACAGATATAAAATAAAACAGAATAAAATGAGCAGCTCATTTATTTCCCTTTAAGGAACACAGCTAATTGGTAGTTTTATAATAAAATACAGATAGGAAACTTCCTAAAGTCCGAGCACTTAGGTCACGGGACTTCCTCCTGTCTGGCTGTTGTGTAGCCTCTCTCTACCCCACACCGGAATTACCTTGGCGATACTTTGTGGATATCTCACTGCACAAAGCTGGGGAGCTTCACTCAGTTTGTTTTCATTTTGTCTTTTTGCCTCAAGTACCTGTTTTGTTTGTGTGTGTATGTGTCCATGGTACTGTATAATTTCCCTAAAACTAGTTAATAGACAATCTCAGTACTCCTTGGGAAAGAAACAATTGGTGTCATAGAGTTAAAGATGCGAATGTCTTTGAGAATAGGAGGCAAATCTCGTTTATCAGTGCTAAAACCTGATCTATTGTTGGAATCACTGCTCCCTTGGCCCTCTGGTAAGGAGAACATTATTGTCTTCTATTTGTACAGACCACTACCATCTCTTGGAAGGATGTTTTTTGTATGTTTGATTTTTATATTTGAGATTATAATACAATTACAACATTTTTATTGGATATTTTCTTTATTTACATTTCAAATGTTATCCCCTTTCCTGGATCCCCCCTCCCAGAAACTCCCATCCCATCCCTTCTCTGCCTGCTTCTATGTTCCTCCACCCACCCGCCCACCCACCCACTCCCGCCTCCACATTCTCAGTTCCCCTACACTGGGGCATCTATCCAGTCTTCATAGGACCAAGGACCTCTCCTCCTCTTGATGCCTGACAAAGCCATCCTCTGCTATATATGCAGCTGGAGCCATGTGTACCCCCTTGGTTTGTGGCTTAGTCTCTGGGAGCTCTTGGGGACCTGGTTGGTTGATATTGTTGTTCTTCCTATGGGGTTCCTTCAGCTCCTTCAATCCTTTCTCTAACTCCTCCATTGGGGACCCCGTGCTCAGTCCAACGGATGGCTGTGAGAATCTGCTTCTGTATTTGTCAGGCTCTGGCAGAGCCTCTCAGGGGACAGCTTTATCGGGCTCCTGTCAGCAAGCACTCCTTGGCATCCACCATAGTGTCTGGATTTGGGGACTGTATGTGGGATGGAAGGATGGTAAAGCTGATTCCAGAGCAGGAGAACCACAGTGTGGCTGATCATGATAGACAGCCTTCAGCCCATTGGCCTGTGGACCTACCTGATCTGACTGAAGTCATATCATCTGCACTTGCTATAACCCTCTCCATATTTCTCATACCTCTGAGAGTTTCTATCATATATGCCGTTGTGATAACACCCTCAAAACTAATTTGAGTCAAGTAAAAGACTCCCTTCAATCCCAAAAGCATCCTTAGACTATTGAAGGAGGAGACTGTCCAAGCAGAAATGAATGTGGTCCATCTAATACCATGATCAATGATGGATTTGCAGATCTATAAAGCCATTCCCCAATATTAAAACTTGTTAGTGACACTATAGACGCCTTCCTTCACAAGCATTCAAAATAAGTAGCTACATCACAAGAACTTATCTAGCTTTATACAAGTTCTTTGAAATATTGATCTCTGAAAAGTTCCAGGAACAAAGGATTAGGATTTGTTTCTTCAGAACTCCCTCATTTACAAAAGCTGTCTTCTTTCTCTGGACAATAGCAGTAATTTACACAAATAGAAATGCCAGTCTGGTCAGACTTACTGGTCTGAAGTATCTGCAAATTGTAAAGTGCTTACTCACAGAATAAGTTTCCCTAATTGCCACTATGAAGAAAGCTTACGTTCATTAATACTGTTAGACAATTGGAGAGTTGGAATTCAAAATAAAAAAACTATTAAAAATGGTTCTGTTATAAATAGTGATGGATTTTGAAAAAATGAGCAGTCAATTTCTCTCTTGGGAAAACAAATTACAGAAAAATCTCGAGGTTTCATTGTAGGCATAAAGTGAGCTACAGATATAAATCAAAATCACCTGAGAACCATTGTCCAGGTAAAGATCTGTGCTTGTATGCATCTGTTAAAAATTTGAGCCATTGGGGTTTTTTATTAATCACTTTATTTATTTACATTTCAAATGATATCCCCCTTCCCAGTTACTCCTCTGTAAAGCCCCCATCCCATATCCCTTCTCCATCCTCCCCTTTGCCTCTATGACAGTGTTCCTCCACACACTCACACACTCCCATCTCACTGTTCTAGCATTCCCCTATGCTAGGGCATCAAGTCTCCACAAGGGACCAAGGGCATCCCCTCCCACTGATGCAAGATAAAACCATCCTCTGCTACATATGTACCTGGAGCCATGAATCCCTCCACGTCTACTCTTGGTTTGGTGGTTTAGTCCCTGGGAGCTCTGGGTGGTCTGATTATTTGATATTCTTCTTCTTATGGGGATGCAAAGACCTTCACCTCCTTAAGTCTTTCCCCTAGCTATTCCATTGTAGACTCGGTGCTCAGTCCAATGGTTGGCTGTGAGTATCTGCATTTGTGTTGGTCAAGTGCTGGCAGAACCTCTTAAGAGAACAGCCAGCCATACCAGGGTCCTGTCAGCAAGCATTCCTTGGCATCAGCAGTACTGTGAGGCTTTGGTGTTTGCAAAATGGATGCATCCCTAGGTGGGGCGGTCTTTGGGTAGACTTTCCTTTAGTTTCTGTTCCATTCTTGGGTCCTGTCTTTCCTTTAGAAAGGAAGATTTCTGAATTAAAAATTTTGAGATGGTTGGGTGGCCCCATCCCTCAACTGGGGGCAGTGCCTATCTACTAGAGACGGTCTCTACAAGTTCTATCTCCCCTTTGTTGGGTATTTCACCTAAAGTCATCTCCAATGTAACTTGTGAGCCTCGTGTGCTTCCAGGGAGCCTGGGACTTTCTAGTGGCTATTCCCAGTTCCCCATTCACAACCGCTACATGTTTCTATTCAATTATCTGACCATCTGTACTTCTCTCCTGTCCCTTCCCATACCTGATCCTGTCCTGCTTTTTCCCTTCCCTTGTTCTCTCCTTGTTCTCTCCCTCTTGGGCCCCTCCTTTCCCCTACCTCCTGTGATTGTTTTGTTCCCCCTTCTATGTAAGATTGTAGCACCCGCACTTTGGTCTTTCTTCTTAATCTTTATTCGGTTAGAAGGTTGTATCATGGGTATTCTGAACTTGTGAGCTAATATCCACTTATCAGTGAATACAGGAGTCATCAGGGTTGATGTAGCACCTTTAATACCTCTATAACCATGTGCTTCCATATCCTACTTGCTTTGCTTTGCTTTACTTAAGAGTAACAAGGAGCATACCACTGTTTGTTTAGATGACTTTACCCAACGAATAACCTGGAATAATGGCCATTCCCAGAATAGTCTTTTAAAGTAGATTTTGCCTCATTATTAATAACTTTGTTTTCCTCAATTCATTGCATTTGCTTTATTGATTCTCTGGAGGACAGGTGTGCCTTGCAGTCGATCACCTGGTAGGTATCCTGTGAGAGAAGCTGCAATAATTATAAGGGTTGAAAACGGTGAGTGAAATCACTTAAATTACCAAAGTGAGTAAAATAAAGTGAATGAAATGGAGAAATGGCCAGCCCTATTTATGTATCAACTGTTTCTGTATACGCAGAAAAAACAAAAACCAAACATAAAACAAAAACAAAAAAAACTTAAAATAATTATTTTGAGATTTTATTTATTTGTTTGTTTTAAGACGTGATATTTTGGTCCTTCCATATTGTTTTTTCTTTCTTTTTTTTTGTAAAACCTTTTATGTTCCTAGCTGAAGAATGCTGGGATGCTTTCTAGAAAGTAAACATTATCTTTCAGGGCCAAGTTAAATGGACCATTCCAAGACATTGACAGGAATTATAGGACAAACTTATTGGACAGAACTCTATGGTTGTCATAAAGGCCTTAATACATACTTGTGTGTGTGTGTGTGTGTTTGTGTGTGTGTGTGTGTGTGTGTGTGTGTCACACAGACAGAAATGTAATCAATACCCACTCAGAGAAAATTTAAATTTTCGCCCATGCAGACTAATAAAATAAAGGATATGTGTAACCAAGAATACAATCAAGCCATGCTTCGCATTTCCTGTCTTTTCAAGTGACTTATTTAAAAGGTCCATCTCAGTGTAAAAATAAACAGTTTCATTGAAATTAATACCATCATTTATGAAATTGCCCTTTGTCAAGTTAATGCAAAAAGAACATAGCATCAATAGTAATATAAAACTTCTCAAGCAAAGATATGAGGTGTTAGATTTCTTAGTATAAAATTGGGACTGAACGTTTTCATGTCAGGATTGATCCATCCCACACAGATCTTCACAGTATCCTCTGAGGATCCCCTGTGGTTCCCAGAGTCGCTTTGTTCTCTGATCTGACCCAACCACACAGGTGATAATTCTCAGAAGAGTAAGAAGTACTACTCTGTAAGAGACTTGCACAATAGGATCAATTTGCAGGATAAAGAGAAATCCTTTAATTATCAATGAAATATTGGATTTTCAGATGTTTTTTAATGCAATAAAGTTCTCATAGAAAACGCAAACTACAGTTTGACGTTCTATAATATAAAGGTAAAAGGGAATTTTCTTGACTAAAGGACTATGCTCATCAATTGTTTATTGTAAAATTTAACATGAAGCTCCACAGTTTCCATTCTGAATGGAGAAGTTTACTCAATTGTAGAGACTGGGACTGTTTTACTTTTTGTGTGATACTTCCATTTATTTGCAAGTGTTTTACAATAAAGTTTATGAAATTAATTAAAGGACTTCACACATTAGAATATAAACTGTTTTATTGCCCAATTACTTGACACCATCAACGGACACAGACATGACTTCAAGGCATAGACAGGTTCAACATTTGGATAGATGAGGCTTAAAGAAACTGAAGCTTTCTCCAAAGACAAGAAAGTCTGATATCAAGAGCAAGATGACAAAACTAAAAATCTAGGAAAGTGGCAAACTAACAGTATGGGGAAGGAGAATTGTTTCTGGGAGTTCAGAAAGCTCACATTACCCTTACAGCTTATTATGAGCTAAAACCACCGAAACAATCACCAACCTTAAAATGGGAGAGAGCAACAACTCTAAGGCTTATACTGAGGGACACAGCATGTATCTAAGGGAACCGATAGAAAAAAATAAGTCAGGGCCATATGGGATGGTGGATATTTCAGGAGACATATGTGTGTGCGGGCAGAGGATTAGTCTCCTTCCCACATTTCCTCAGCCCACTTCCATGCCAATGCCTCAGAACCACTCAGCCCCTGGAAGTAGGCTAGATCTCAGCAGAGAGAGTCGAGGTGTATAAGAAACTCATCATTTCTAAGTTGCTGTTACCCTGGGAAATGGTAGTTCTAAACTGTTCTTTGTCTCAGTTCCCAGCTTGGTAAAGGGAATGATGCTCACGATCCTTGTAGTCTCTTATAACAATAAGTTAGTTCACCAGAGTGAACCTGGCATCCTGCCCATTGGAAAGGAAAAAAAGAAACTGCCCGTTTTGTTAGCAATACCCAATTCACAAATGACACTTTTGAGTGCTTTCCAAATTTGGGGGTAGATGCCATGTGTTCCTGGTGATTAATGTGCATCTAATTTGTCAATTAGTATAGAACATCCAGTCCCTGAGATGGTAAGTTTGGATGACAATTTTGTTTTGGTAATTCACCAATATAAATATGTGTGAAAAAAAAACCAAGACTGATATACACAACAAAAAAGATGTTAAAAATAAAAATATATCTTGTAAGTTTAAATCACTGAAATCTTTTGTAAGCCTTTAGTGATATGAACCAAGAAAATAGTATGCCACGTGCCAGGAAAGTCATTTAACTTAGAAAAGTTCCAAAGTTACAGTATTATCTTTTCAAAACACGGAAGACCACCACCACTAACACTCAGAGCCGGGCTCTGGTTCACTTGGCCCATTTGAAATCACACCTCGGTAGATGGTTCTACAAATGGTTACATTCACAGCTAGTATTGCAGTTCAAAATTGTAAGTTGAAGCACCACAGATGAGATCACATGAACATACAAATGAAAACTCATCTACTGAAAGCACAGAGAATACACTTTTTAATTTTTTATTTCAATCACTTATAACATGTCATCTATTTGTCATACCCTTTGGAACTGAACAATATAAATATTTAGCATCTGTGTCTCTTTAAGTTGATTCTGGAAAGCTGAATCAACCTGCTAAATTCCCCCTGGAGAGCTTTATCTGTTCATTGCTACAACGTGTGTGGTTTTAAAGGCCTGTGTGGTTACATTGTTTCACTGAAGACATTTTTCAGGGAGGCAACTCTCTCTGCACTAATATCTAGCACTTTCATTTCTCCTTACAACCCCTGCATGGAAGGAAAAACCATTTCCAACTCTAAATAGAAGGGAGAGGCAAAAGGCAAACTTTTTAAAAAGAATATTGAGTTTCAAAATTCAATCCATTTCAAAATCACAACAATATAACACAACAGAGACATGGTGCTTCTGAGCCTTCGGTAGATCGTGATGCTTCCAAGCACCCACTGGGAAGCATACCTAGGCTTCTCGGCTGCTTTCATTTCAGCATTTGATGAGGACCAGTGAGGCCATGAATGCATTTCCAGGGCATAGGTATGACACAACCCGGCTAGGAAACCCTTATGATAGTTATCTTTATTTTTCAAACCAAGGTACACTAGAACATACAGAATATTGAAATGAATATTCCTTGTCCTGAGATAGGAGAGAAAAATTAAAATGGTTAAGAGTTCAAGATGAGGAAGGGAGCATACTGGAGAGGAACAGCTTTTGCTGTTCCGCCACAGTAGCCTGCTATGCCTCTGGCCTTTATTTCAAGTATCTAGTGTACTTACAAACGATGGAGACTAAGGATACCAATGCTTTAAATACAAAATTAACTTTCTAAGGAATATGTAGACAACACCTAACATGGCGTCAACATTAATAGGCTGTAAAGCTGATTTGGGGAGATCTGACATAGTTACTCGATGTTTTACAAAAGCGACTATCCTTCTGTAACTTTCCTCACAAACATATTTGACATTGGGTTTTAGTTACACATATTAAATATACACATAATTATAATGTAGTATAAATGGACAACATAATCTAAGACAGTATTTATATATAAGCGTAAATTTAAATCTACACAAAACCATACCTTAGATACACATGACATCTCTGTTTAATAGTTCATATTTCATTCACTAGCAATATTTTGTGGTTTAACAGCCTCTAGCCAGAGGAATAGGGATGCATACGTAGTCTGAGCTGCTCAGCAGGGTGAGGCAAAAGATTTCTGGGGCTAAGTAGTTGAAGCCAAGATTGGGCAAGAAGGCAAGATGCCGACTCCGTAAAACATGATTTGGTGCCTTTTAGTGAATTCCTCAAAATGTCTTTAGGAGAAAACAGAATATCTTTGGAGACTATGACTAACCAGGATAGCAATTGTTAATGGACCTTAAGTTTACATATCTGCGCAAATAGTTTCTAGGTAGCATGGCTTCTCTAAATAGGTAGAGAAGAAATAATAACTGCCACTTTGATAAGTACTTATTATAATATTATAAATTAGCTGTCACTATTAACACCCATTGTAGTTAGCACTACAGAATGAAACAATCTAGGATCTGATTGCCATTCTCTAAAAATAGATTTTAGTAGTAGGAAAATGTAAAGTAAACAGTTTTTTGTATTTTCACGAGTCCTGTCATTTCAAACATTGAAAGGCAAGAGAGTGAAAGAATTAATGTGTCCAAAAATGTTATATCCAGGTGGTTGCATAATGATTCATAACTTTAAATATACTGTCAATATTAAATAAGCTTCTTAGTATCAAAGACACCCAGACACCGGGTATACATTGCCACTAGCCACAGCCACATCAATTTCAAATTTTCTGTGAGGATAAAATCCAGACACTGAATATTCACCTATCAATCAAGCATTGCTTGGTCTTTGTGTCATGGCTGTTAAATGATCATGTGGGTGTAACTTAGGACTCTTACAAAGCCAGCAGCCATTAGTATAGAAGAGGAAAAACATTCTGAGAAATTTCCCACAGTGGCTAACACAATGCAGTTAAAGAGAAGCCATGTGTACGGCAGGGCATTGATATTTGCTATGATTAATTCATATAGCCAATGGCCGTTAAAGGCTAAAATGAATGAATACAGCCTGCTTTAATCTAAGACCTATGAACAAAACAAATGAAATCAAATCCATAGAAGACATTGATCATGTCTATATGTGTCAATGAATGTGGCATTGCTGATAAAAGATCTAGCTATCTGGGAAAAAAGTCCAGTTACTTTATGAAAATAATATTAGCACTTAAAAACTGCTTAGTCTCTCTTTTCATTGGACAATTGAAACCGTAGTTTTGTTCTCTGTGAAGTAGATTAGAAAATAAAATCCTAAAACCTATAAATGGCATGAAAGAACCCAATCCAATGCAGGTTTTTAAGCCAAAAATTTGTGCTTTCTATACCTTCATGAGAACAGGTATAATGGAATGGTTGAAGGGTTGGAAATATACGTTTTTCTTCTTAGTTTTCAAGATTTATTTTTATGAACTGACGTGTGCATGGATGTGTCTGTTGCACGTGCGCATGTGCCTGGAACTGGAGATGGGTGAGAAATTGAGAGATTCCCTCAGAGCCTGGGAGTTACAGGCTGCCATGAGCTACCGGTGCGGGCATCAGAAGTTGAACTCCAGTCTCCCGGAAGAGCAGCCTGTGTTCCTACCCATCGGACCATCTCTCCAGTTGATTTTCTTCATTTTATTGTAGATCTATGATATAATGGAATTTACATAAGGATGGCAGAGCAGTCATGTGACAACAAGCATTAATGTCACACGAAAGGAAGGAAGGGGCTTAATCTATCCTGGAATATATTGTAAACCGTTTTCAGAAGCACGCAAACTAAACAAAAGTTCATTATGTTTCCAAGCTTTTCAGGACAGACACACACAGAGAGCTGCAGTTAGTACTGGAGTGAGCTTCCTGCAGCTCGCTAACTAAATCCCTGATGAGTCCTTTCTTTAGGAAACTGCATGCGGTAACTCCAGATGGGAAGGAAGAAGAGGTTGACTCCCACTCACTTCCCGTGAGGCCAGCACTGCTACTTCCGCCAAGGAGTGGAACAAGGGTTTCATTGCACGCCCCGTCGAGCCCATGAGCAGGGAACACAAAGAACCGGGACCAGCCTGAGTTTGTAAAGAGAGCATGGTTTCTAGGGTGAGACTCACATAGAAGTTGTTGACGGTAAGACTCAAGAATGCAAAGCATATTGAGAAGAGGACAGGGTTGGAAACATTAGGTGTCAATTTTTCTTTGAAAAAAAATAATTACTGATTTTTCTGATTTCAGTTTGCAAAATAATATATTTGTTGCTTTAAGGATACTTCACACATCCTTAATAAAGTATACACTTCATTAGCATGCTCAGTCGTAGAGCTAAACCTTGTATGCCTAGAAAGACTCAACACACACACCTCACGGACTTTCAGAATAACGGTTCCTTTTCTATTCTACCCATGCATGATTAACTACTAGCAAAGAGATTTATTATAATCTTAGAAATTCATAAAGACATGTACCCAAGGTTTATAATAGTGATTGACATTCAAAGCAGACCAGTTTTTAAAGCCACTGAAAGGTCACCCTGGTAACTTCTGCCCCAACACACACACAATAGCTCCTTGATCTGCAATGCTCAGCTTTGCTCTGAAGCTTGCCCTGAGCATCTGGATTCCCTTTCCTAGATTGCTATTGGAAGTAAACAGCTGGAAGGGCACATCAGGAGATTGGGATGTTAGATATCCCATGGCATTAAGCTTATATTTCTTTTTAAAATTATAATTTACACAGTGGCACACAGCTCTAGATGAGACATCTTTATCACATCGCACCAACCCCACACTCCCTACCCCACCAAGGCTCAGAGAATGTCACCAAAGAGCAGGCAGAAGGAATATAAGAGCCAAGGACAGAGGGAAAGGCTGAGAAATGGTCTCTCTTCTGATGTAACTGTGGCTACCACACTCATGAAATGATAGTGGCTATGGTTATTTGTACAAGATTAAGCCAGCCAAAGTCCTGACATAATCAGGGGAGATATTCTTAAGACTTAACCCCATACTGGAGAGCTATGGACCAATAAGAGCTATTTAGAGAGAGAGAAAAAAAATCATTTTTGAAGGTGTAGCTAGGTAAGCTCCAGTGGATGACCTCATACTTAGGTAAATATGAGGACTCAATGAACTTGTGGTTTTTCAGTGCCTTTGCCAAGGTTATCCCATTGCATTTCCTCTTCCATTTAAAAGCCTGAGTTTTCTCCAAGCTCTAACACCACAGTTTTCTTCACTGGCTCTGACCTCTGAGACGCGCCTACTATTGTTTACCTCTGGACACTGCACCCCAATCATGGTAAATGGGTCCCTCCGTAAACTCACAAATTAGTGTCTTTGTGAGTGTCATTAGTCTCTGGCTAGAACTCCTATGCATTGGAAAAAAGCATTTATCATCATACTGAAACATAAAGGACAATTATACAATCATAAATAATTTAATGGAAACATTGAGACTTCAAAATAGCTTCTTCCAGTTTGATCTGTTGTTATGTAAAGCTATGGTCTAGGGTCTGATTTGAAATTTGAGAGGTCAGAGCACATTTATCTAGAGAGAGTGGGACTTCTGCTGCAGGGGCTTATCTACATGGACTCTCTCAGGTCGCCAAGTTCTCTGAAGAGCTAGTAGTACATTCACCAGTTAACTTATTGTTATAAAACTGTGCACAAATACAATATTTCAGCTCCAAACAAGATAGTTGTCCTAGATACCTTCTTTGAGTGGTGATAAAATGTAACCAAAAGCATCTTGAGGAAGGAAGGGGTAATCTGGCTTACAAACTACACTTCACAGAATGGATAGTCAGTCAGAAACCAAAGGTGGGAAAACAAAGGCAGGAACTGATGTAGAGAAACATTGCTTATAGCCTTGTTCAGCTTACTCGTTTTTTATTAGATATATTCTTTATTTACATTTCAAATGATTTCCTCTTTCCTGGTTCCCCCCTCCCCAATTAGGTGGAACTGAAAAATATCATCCTAAGTGAGGTATCCCAATCACAAAAGAACACACATGGTATGCTCGGCTTACTTTTAAAGACTTCAGGATTCGCTCAGCTTGTTTCCTTAGAAAACTCAGGACCTGATAAGTGGATATTAGCCTAGAAGCTTGGAACACCGAAGACACAAATCACATATCAAGTGATGTCTCACAAGAAGAAAGGAGTGGACACTGGTGCTAGAATGGACCAAAACATCATTGTGGGAGAGTACAAGAACAGTAAAGTGGGAGGGATGGATGCGGGAGCAGGGGGAGGGAAAAGGACATGTGGGGCCTTTGGGGGTGGGGAACCAGAAAAAGGGAAATGAATTGTAAATATAGAATATATACAATAAAAAAAAAATAAAAATAAATAAAAAAAAAAAAAAAGAAAACTCAGGACCATATCTGCACAGGAGTGGCACACAACTAAGGACCACCACCACCACATGGGTGGGACTTCCTGCAGTGGACTCGGTATTCCCAGGTCAATCATTAATGAAGAAAACAAACTATACACAGTTTTCTGCAAAGGACAATGTCACCAGGAGACTACAGTATGTACCAACCCGGCATACACTACCACGCACAATCATATAGGATGACAAGCCAATGGTCAGACATAATTTGACATTCAGCTACAGTGAGAAAAAGTTGGGACCTAATAGGCTTGGAATTTATGGGTACTGTTTTGAAGCCAAAATCATTGATATATTATAAACCATGTTCTTCATGGGATTGGAATAGGTTCCTGGAGTCTTTATATTGATCTACTCATGGACATAGCAGCATGAGGGTTTCAGTGTACGAATTTGTCTGTGATGCAGGACAACAAGATATCTGAGAGGAGTCCCAGAGAGGATCCAATACGGGCTGTGAAGCATAAACTACAAGCCTCTAATCAGAGTAATGACTCACTGCCATGAACATTTGCAAGTAAAGATGTATGGAGAATGGGCTTACTGTGGGACCCTGTGACACAACTGCAGCTTTCATAAGGAGATAGTTTTGTTCATTTTTATTTTATTTTAACTTTTGTTTGTTATTATTATTATTATTATTATTGTTGTTACTATTATTAGAGGAGTTTGCAAGGGCTGAGGGTAGTAGATCTGGAGGAACAGGGAGATGAGTGGGATTGGGGTGGATGATGTGAAAATAACAAAGAATCAATAAAAAGTGTGTGTGTTTGTGTGTGTGTGTGTGTGTGTGTGTGTGTGTGTGTGTATGTGATAGAGGAGAAAACAATTTTGAGATATGCAGCACTAGACGTGAGTTCTGTGAAAAATGTTAAGATCATTATCCCCACTAAAGTTTAAAAATTAAAACAAGAAGTGAGAAGAGCCGGCCTCTCCTCCAATGACACACCCTTCATAAACACGCCATACCCTGCACTCCCCCATAGAACAAGATTTATCAGAACTTTGGGATTTGTACATCATAAACCGGGAGTAGTCCTGGAATAAGAAAACGTGTTTGCAATAATATAGTACATGAAAAAAGAGAAAAACTAAATTGTCTTTCTATTTTCTTTAGGGAAATAACAAACAGAAATCAATTCCTTAGGATTAAAGCACTAAAAAATAAAAGAAAGGTGCTTTACCAACTGAAATGAGCTATTAAAAATACTAATATTACTATAAGTTTTATTTTAAATGCCTTCATTTTGTAAGTCTCTTAACTAAGTTTCATTCTTTTAGCTATCCTTATATTCTCTTTGATTAAAAGGGTGTTAAAATTGAATAAAATCTCAGATATTAGAGCACTTTCTTGGTCATCCAATGGTAACAATACGACTTGAGATTCCTCAACTAAATCAATATTATCCCCTCTCTTTATCACATACACACATGAATATGCACACTACAGAGGAGTAAATAAATACAATATTTTACTGAAAGAATGAAAACATAATACTAAGATAGAAAATAATGTAAAAGGTCTTTACAACCAGCTACATTTACATTTAATGTGTTATTTCTGCACGACACTTAGGGGATACATTACCTCTATGAAAGTTATTTAGAAAGGAATTAAAGACAGGCCCTTCAATGAAAATAAACCTAGAAACATACAAGTATTTCCATGGCCATATACTGGAGCACATGAGGGGAAAAAACCAAGGAAATGATTAATCTTCATTATACCTAGGCTTAAGGGAAAGAAATGTCACAGCATTTAGGGCAGGGATATCCGGAGTGGGTGTTCCTGCCTTGCCTTTCTTCTTCTCGCAGAAATTCAAGTATGAGGGAAAAGATAATATCATGAGTTAAACTGTTAACTGAGGAACTCTACCTGTTTTAGATTGATTTTTAAAATTTGAAGCAATACTCAATAATCCACCTAATTACAAATATGCATGTAAAATAAAGTCATAATATTTTATCATATCTACAATATAACAAAAATTTTAAAGTCATTTTTATTTGCTTATTATTTGAGTCAGAGAAAACAAGATTCTGTTATTGTGAAGCTTGTTTCAAGAATAGAGAATGAACTATACACATTCCAGAACCAGATGTTTTGTGAAGTCAAAGAAAGACTGAAAGATATTCCAAAATATTCTTTATAGAATGTAGCTAAATGTTAAAAAACCTAGCATGGTGTGATATGCGTCCTATACACTGGAGATGTGTGGATATTTAAATGAAGTCTCTAAGCTCTAATGATTCACAGTGTACTAGGTTATACAAATAGAGACAGACAGACAGACAGATAGCGAAAGAGCAAGAGACAGAGAAACACAGTCAGAGCGGAGGAAGGCATGGACCCAGGCCCGTAGGGATATCCACTGCTATGAAGAAAAGCCATATGAATAAACACATGGAGATGGGCACATAAGGAACGGAGCTCTTCTGCACTGGCTTCCATAAAATCAGAACGCAAATATATTCCGGGTGCTGGCTAGCAAGTGTGGACTTCGCCTCTGTGGGAGGTGTGCTACTCTACCTGCAGTTTGTTTGTTCAGGGTTCTTAGAGTGATCCTTGATTCAGAAACTTCCTGGACTGCACATTTCTGGGTCAGACACATAATACCATAGGAGATTGCAAAACCCTTCCCTCCTCTGACTACGCATTTCTGGAGCTCCTCTTCTGTAGCATCTGCTTGGTTCTCCTGCTCATCCTCTTCCTGCTTCTTGAGAAGGACGACTTAAATAAAGTCATCGTCTTCAGCTTTTCCATATGGAAAACTGTCTCTGGCCAACCTTCAAGCTCAGTTGATTATTTAGTTGCAATTAGGATACAGGGTGAAATTTATTTTGTTTCCACTAGCTGGATTGCTTACAGAGTGGCTTGAAGTTTACGGGGCGCTGTTGTCATTTATGAGCTACCTGCTTTGTATTTATTGTTGTTCATTTTGGTTAACGGGAAAGTTCCAGTATGCTGTCTTTTGTCTCAGGAATTAATAATCGCATGCCTACTCTACAGATTTATCCCTTATCCGATTTACGGTATGGGTACTGGGGTCAAATTTTGTTACTTATACCCTGCATTCCGTTCCTCATTTCTAAGGATGTGTTTTTCTAATCTGATTTTTGTGTTTTCCTATTTCTTAATGCTTTTTACACAGTAGACGCGTGTAGATTATTTCAGGATCTGATTTTGTGTTAACATGAAATGTTTTTAATTACTAGTACTTATTGGATGGGCTACAGTGAAGCTGACAAGGCTTTTCTTACAGTCTCCAAAATTACCATCTGAAGCCGGCTCACAGTCCTCACGGTTTCTGAAGAAAACTCAGTGTTCACCTTGATGTCTTCTGAGCAGTGTGATCTCTGAAAAAATTCATTTTCCACCGCAGAGAGTAGCAGGGACACATTTTTTTTGCTGCTCTCTTTTCTTGACTGACTATTTTCATGTTTCTCTTATTATATCCCAATCATCAATAACAGTTGAAGAACACAGGTTTCATAAGCACACCTACTGGGACTGGTGTGCCTACTGCTCTTATTTAACCTCTGGCTGCTGCGTTCACCCTCAGATTTCAAAGGGGACTCCCTTTCATCACTTACAGAGAAGCAAAAGGAAACTACATTTAAAATCTTGCCTTTCCAACTCTGTATCTTACAATGATCTTTTCCCTCTGACTTTAATTACGCATTTTAACTTCATATATTGTACTTTTATTTGGACTCCCATATTTTGCCTTGCCAACAAGTCTTCCTTCTTAGATTCCTCAAGAGAAATACAAAATACGTTGTTTCAGAGATACAATGAACACCTTTTATTTTAGTTGGGATAGCAATCTATCCCAATTAAATGGGTTTTTTATATATTTTATTCCCTGAAGACCTGCCTGATTTCATTTTTCTATTTTATTTAAATTCTACATATTAAGTTTTCCCTAATTTATTTTTCAGGAAAGCACTGAAGTCATTTATAGGAAACTCCCCATCCGTGTGTGCTGTGCCTAATTGATGATTTTTACCAAAACATGACTTTTCCACCACAAACAGTAAACACTGAAATATGGACTGGATTTGTTCAATTTCCACTGAGTCTTTTCCTGAAGGTGAGCAAGGCCGATGTTTGGGATTGGCTGAGGAAGAAGGAGAAAGACAGCCTACTTGACTTCAAATATTTCCTACTAAGAATTTCTATTATGTCCCTCTACCTTCCTGTGAATTTGGAATGCTGAGGGAAAATATCCCCCTGGCTTCACACTTCTTATATTTTAAAGTATGCCAAAGTATCATCTTCTTTTTAAGGATCAGCTGCATATGGTAAGTTAAACAGCAAGAATTTTAAAATTAAATTGGAATGCTATCTTGAATATGGTTCCCGTTTTATTAAATTTTTTTTTAAAAATCACTACAGATAGTATGTCATAAAACCATGCTCAAAATTTTTTGAGCAACTGTCCCTTATATTAACATTAGAATCTCTCATAATTGCAATTTCTTTCCTATAGCTCATAACTTTCTCCCAATGGAAATCAAGTCCCCTTAATAAAGGTGATATTAAAAGAAAAGGCCTAATTAAAAGTAGGCCAGACATCACTATTCATATTTTCATGACCCCATTATAAAAATGTGAGACTAAATCTAAGGAAATAACCATTGTCTTTATTTTATAAGTGTCAAGGATCCAAAATGTATGAGATTAAAAAAAAATCCCTTTTGCTTCTAGGCTAACAAGTTTATTTTAAAACCCAGGAATTGGTGTCTGTCTTTCATTTTTGAACTGGACATTGTGGGCTGCAAGAGAAAGTACAGTGGCCTGAAGATGGAGATGTGAATGTCTGTGAAGGCTTTCTGTGAGACAAGACATTGAAATAAGACAGCCAGGCAGCTAGAGAACACCTGGTAACTCCAGAGTGAGAAAGAGAAGGAGAAAAGAGACATGATACGGAGATATCCAGATGGTTCTAGACTATTCCATTGGAGAGCACTGTGGAGAAGAAAACAGCCCCAAGCAAACGTTCAAAGGAAGAATCACTTCACCTCTGGTGCCATATATCTCAGGTTTCAGAATCCCTATAAAAAGTAGCTTTAAACTTTCTTGATAACATGTCAGAACATGGTAGAACTCAGTTCTACCTTCAAAGGGCAGGAGGTATATGGATCTGGGCATGTGGGCCTTCCCAATTACTAGTAAACCCAAAGTGCAGTCAGTTCCATGAGGTCACCCTGACACACACTTGTGTTTTATTTGTGTTTTTAATCTATGCAGCCCACTGTATTTGGTACAGCCTAGTTGAGCCACATGCACAGATGGGCACTGACTTGAAGGGTCCATGAAAAATCTATTCCATGAATCTATAAACCAGGTATTGTCCATGAAAAATCTATTCCATGAATCTATAAACCAAAGACAGGTATTGCCACTTCCTTGCCCCAAACTCTTCATTGATCCTACCTCTCAAAACAAATGGAAATTAAAGTTGTAATATTGACACAGCCCCAATTGCCACAGAATAGAATTAATTTTGAGTCCAGTGGCATTAATTAATGGGAGCATTTTCTTAATGAAAAGCAATAAGGACTGTAAAATTCATACAAAATAGGAAACATCAGGAGGAAAACCACACATAATTTCATTCTAAACTACTTGCTTAATTTAATTCATAGAGTATCTTTGAATCTATTTTATAAAATTATGACAGGCAATAATGATACAAATTTTGCAAAATCAGAAAAGAACTGAAATTCAATCTTGTGTTTCATTATTATTTAATTTTCTATTATTTCTCTTCAAGAACAGTACATAATAAAGTGTAGCATCATATGTTTTATTAATATTACAGATTGTCTTTGTTGAAGAGACAGCAGGTAAAAGAAATATAAATTGACATATTTTTAAAATCACATGCAAATGACCTTATTTTTTTACATTTCTCTAGTAGTATGTAAATAACCTTCATCTAACTGGGACTGGCTATTACTTGACTCTATTTTCTTTAGTCATTTAACTACTGATGTGGCCTCTGTTACTTATATTTATTGTGATCTGAATACATGGTTTCTAAACTTTATATGATGGAGTTAATTTATGAAACTGCCTAATTTTCTCTAAGGAAAAACAGTTTCGAAGTTTGATCACTGTATACCGTGGCTGTGTTTTGAAGCTGAGAGTTTTTCCTGATAATTAACTTAGGTCATAAATTACATGACTGATAGCAAAAGCTATCAAAATAAAAATTAATTAAAGTAGTCTAGGATATTAAATTGATTTCCTTTTGATTTTTACCTTCAGACTACTGTGATATTTTCTTGCTTTTCATCTTCAGACAGGATGGACTCTTATGTTGAGGAAAACAAAGACAAAATTACTTCAAATATAAAGAGACTGTATCAATTGCCTCCTTGAAGTATCTTAGAATCCAAAGTTCAAATGATTCTTGTGAAAATGTGTTAAATGCTGGTAAGGACATACCTATTTGGTAAGGGCTTACTTTTCACTGCTGATTTGGAAAATGTCTATAATTCCTTCCCCAGTAACACCTCCTTTGATCTGTGGATTCAATCGCAGTAGTAACAACAGACCATCCTAGACTTCTTAGCATTTGACTTGTTTGCCTCCAGTGGCTCTATTAATGTCTACTTCCTACTCAGAACAACACTTTAAATCAGTTGTGACATCAGATTCACTAAATACACATGCTCCTAAGGTAATTTTAGATCATAATAATCATAAGCAATATATAATTTAAATTAATGATAAAATGTAAGATACTTCCAGAGCATTACACATTCCATGTCTGATAATCAACTAACTTGCCATGTACCCATTCCTCTAAGATTGTGGCTCAGAGAGATGCAATTTTAAGAGATAATAACATACTGAGTACAGGCAACACTTGGCTCTATCTCAAGATCCATTCTGAAATTTGGAAATCCTTTTACTTTTTGGAAAGCCCAAATTTACCCTTAGACATACTTGAAGAGCATCAGATCTATCTTTGGGGATATGCTAAGATTTTGATATGACTTGTACCCTAGTATTTCCTTTGCTGAATGCTTGGTCCTCAGTGTGGGAATGTGAGTGATAGTAAAAAAAAAAATAGAGAGAGAAATACAGTTGTATGGAGAAATGCTTAGATTACTTACTGAGATGATAGAAAACTAGTTCTCTTTCAAGACAGGTAAGTTGCTAAGAGTTTCTAGGTTGCCATACAAGAAGGGATGCCTAGCCAGGCAATGGTGTTGCATGCCTTTAAATCCAGTACTCAGGAGAAAGAGGAAGGCTGTGAGTTCAACGCCAGCTGGATCAACAGAGCTAATTCTAAGATTAAACCCTATACCAACAAATCCTGTCTCGAGGGGGGGGGAATAGGAGACCTTGGCTCCTCCTAGCAATTTGGCTTTCTGCCTTGACACATGCTCTGCTCTAAGGTCTCTGTGGTGCCATTGGACGTCGTGAAAGAGGGCTTCTCAGAACAAGTCCCATGTTGTCTGGATTTATAGTTAGTCTCTGTGGTGGTTTGAATGAAAATGACGCCCCATAGGCTCATGAGGAGTAACAGCATTATTAGCAGGTACAGCCTTGTTGGAGGAAGTGTGTCACTGGCGGTCATCTTTGAGGGTTGTGAAGCTCAGGCCAGGCCCAGAGGCTCACTTGCCCTTGCTAAAGCCAACAGATACAGATTGAGAACTCTCAGCTACCTCTCCAGGATCATGTCTGCCTGGGTGCCACCATGGTTCCCACCATGACAAACATGACCAGAACTTAAATGTTTTCCTTCATAAAACTGTCATGGCCCTGGCATCTCATGACAGCCATAAAACCTTAAGACAGTTTCTAAAATGGCAAAGTTAATAAATCTGTTGAAATTAAAGAACTTCAGTACCAGAGGTAAATATGTTGTTCTAGAAATGCATATTTGTCTATTGTAGTAGCTGATGAAGATTCTAGGTACTATTTAGGTAATATCTGCCATATAATATAAAATTGTACCTTTCTAGCTTTCTTGATGAGATGTCTAATCAGACATGATCCCACTTCTAAATGGTTGAAGTCCTGGAGAGCTTTAAACACATTTATGACTATTTTAAAATATCACAATATAATTGATATGACAGTAAGTACCACATGCTTAAACAGTATGAAAAATGCCTTCTAATCATAAATTAACGAATCTTTATGACATTTCCCATAAAATTTTTTCTCCCTAGAATCCAAATATCTATATGCTAAAGGGTTGAAATTTCTATAAATCTGACATGCTAACAAAAATAAATAAATTTAGTTTGTATAATCTTAACATATTTTTGAAAGGCTGTTGCAATAATGGGAAACAATAGGAATTACTAAAGATATTTTGTCTTTCAAGTAGAAAAGAAATGAAATAAGCATCCGTAAAAGAAGCGTCTTACTATTGCTCTGTAGTACAGCTTGAAATCAGGGATGGTGATATCTCCAGAGGTTTATTTATTGTACAGAATTGTTTTAGCTTTCCTAGGTGTTCTGTTTCTCCACATGAAGGTAAGAATTACTCTTTCAAGGTCTATAAAACTTGGTTGGAATTTTGCTAGGAATTGTATTGATTCTATAGGTTGCTTTTGTTAAGATTCTCTTCTCTGCTATTGGATGTTCTTCTCCAACTGGACTGCCTGCTTGGGCCTCAGTATGGAGGATGTGCCTATTCCTGCTGGGACGGGATGTCCCAGGGTGGGGTGGCACCCAATATGGGGCTCTTCCTTCTCTCAGGGGTAGAGAAGGGGGTGATGGTGGAGGGGTGAAGACTGGGGTCAATTTATGAAACTCCATTTTCTTTTTTAAATATGGTCCCTGGGAAGGCTTGGAAAGAGTTGTAAGTGGGGAGAGGGAGGGGTAGGAATGATCGATGATTGATGTAACTCCAATACATATGTATGACATCAAAAGAATATTTAAAGTGACTATACTTGTTTTAAATGTCCTAATTCTATTTCCAACTTTGCCACTAAGACATTTTACCCTTTAAACTAGAAAAATAATATCAAAGGAATTGTACCATGCTTAACTTTTGTTAGATTATAAAGTAGTCCAACTGGAAAAGTGCTATTTATGTATGGGGCTTTCAAATCATGGGTAACTGGTAGAGGTAAACAAGAAAAACTTCAAAGATTCAATGAGTAAGATGGAAAAATATCTTAAAGCCTTGAGGCTTTTTCCCTTTCCAGTTAGTCTAAAGTATTCACTGAAAGTGCTATGACTTGACACCCGATTGTATGCCTCAGAGATAGAGGAAGCTCCCATCCAATTGTAACAGACTCTGTGCAGTTCCAGCTCCTGATCCCTAGGTTTATGAATTAATTTATATCCTGTTGGCTTTCTCCAGTTGTTCCTTTCAGAGGAGATTTCAAAGGTTTTAGGATTAAAGGGGTTGAAGAGCTCTCTGTAAGGCTAACCAGCTCCACAACACTAGAATGAGTCCACCATGTTCTAAAGACCATTAACAAAGACCTTAGCAGAGCCTAACCTCTAGTTGTACACCTGCAAACTTGCCTTTTTTAACTTGTCTGCTGTGGAAATCTCTCATTCTTTTCCCACATTTAGTTTGTAGAGTTTTATTTTTATGATACCTGCATCACCCTGGTTCTTTTTGCTGTTCAAATGTGAACATTGGATTTTGAATTCTTTTTCTTGCTCTTGCATTTTTTCTCAACCATCTAGTCATGTGACAGGAAAATTACCTATCCCTCATAGATATTACAGAAGAAAAATGGCTAGTTCAGAGACAACAGAAAGTTAGCTCTCAACCCTTCTAAAGTTAAGAAGTCCACACTGAGGACAAAATTGATAACATTTTCTGGTTCAAAGTCAGCATCTCCTAGCTGTGTCAATTAGGGTAGAAGGGACAAGGTACTTGTTTTAGCTGCTAATGCAATCCATAAAATTCACTTCCACACACTAAACAGTTCTCAGAGGTTCTGCATCCTCCATTCATCCTCCCTTGGAAGTTAGGTTTCCAGTAACATTCATAGGAACAAAAGCATTGAAATGGTAACAATATACGTGGCATGTTTTTCAAACTTTGTTATAAAGTTTTAATTTTTATGTATCTTTATTTTCTTTGTGAGTTTAACACAAGATCTTACCATATAGTCCAGACCAGCTTTGTATGGAGATTACTGAGATATGATACCACACTAAGTTTGTTGTATTTATTTTTGATCATTTTATTTATAATGATCAACTTATTTCCCTACAGGAAATAAAGAACTGTTTTTCTTCTTTTAAAGATGCTTTCCTTTTGAAGACAGGACTCAACTTAAACTTTGCTTACTTGTTTCTCTATTGCAAAGGAATAGAAAGAAAAACAACAACAACAAAATCTATTGACCTCTAAGGTCACTAGCGTCACATTGGTCAGTACTAAGTGAAGATTTAATGGAAGGATGCATTAATGATTACAGGCATGGTTGTGTGTAAAGGGAGGTGGGTAGATCAACAAAATTCATGCCCCTCCTTAAATATGATGTGAGCATTCTCCAGGAGCAGATGCTTAACCAGCTATAGTTCTCAGTAGGCTTTGTGTCTAAATGTGGACAGCTGATGCAGTTTTGTCAATGAAAATAACCACAAAGAACAATTGATCTACAGGAAGCAAACCTGCATTTCTGTAAGCTTTTCTTTTTGTTGTGTAGATTTCCAGGACTTCAAGGCCCTGAAAGTTACAGAACTTTATGGAATGAAGATAAATCCTGTTGTCTCAGAAAGGAAAGCTATCCACTAATGAAGATTATCTTCTTTGAACCTGTTATCTGAACAGTAAAGACGGATTGTGTTCAGCCACTAAAACGAAATACTATGTAATGCCAGTAACCTTTGCCAAAACTAATATATTATGCACAGTCTAAAGTGCTGTGTTTCATATTAATTACCAAGCATTTAATTTCATGCAAGAAAAGAAATACCATTTAGAAATTAATCACAAGATAAATATTTTAAAGAGAACTAATAGGGAATAAAATTACTTTTTAATCTTTAAAAGGAATAAGCAATTCAAAATGCAATGGAGAAAAGCCACCATTTGCATACATGTACATAATATCAAAACATCTGTGAGTTTAAATCATTAGACAACTCAAAATAATAACTCTACTGAAGTGTTTTCTTATGATGATATTCTTTTGATGTTTAGTATCATATTAGTATTATTGTTTTAATTTGCAAATCCTAGCTTTGTATCTGACTCTGATAATTAATGAAGTGTTACAGGTTTCTAATGATGATAATAGTTACAATCTTGCATATCAACAATTACAATTAATGGATGTGAAAGTTTTATGAGACAAGAATGGGCAAAACTGCCTATACAAAAGAAGATTCGCTAAAACTAGGATATACACCTCAGTTTGACTTTTTAGGTCACCTGACAATTCTGATTATATCTGTCCTATTTGTGAAATTGAAGTCAAATTTTAACTTTGGGTGTTTGCTTTTTGTTTGTTTCAAATACACAGATCCCTCTTTCCTCAGTTCCAGAGCAAATATCACACTCTCAAAACCTTACAGAGAGAGGCTCACAGATGGCACATGGGTTATACTTACTGGGCTAGGCAGGAGTAGTGATGAAACACAGAAGATAGTGACCCCAAAATTGATTATAACTCATTTCTCTAATGAAAATAGGTTGACTCACTGCTTAATAAGGCCACTTGGCCTAGAGCCAACTATTTCAAATAAAAGCGTTCAATAATGTTGATAAAGGTCCATGGGGGCCAATAGATGGGGGAAACTGTTGTCTTGGTGCATTTGAATCCTTTAATTCTCTTGAAAGCAACAAAAAAATCCAGAGTTCAATGTGAAATTAGTTAAATTGGAAAATCCTGGGAGGCACTCAAAATATGTTATGTGCAAATTGTGATCTGTGTTTTAATCATTTAATCTAAAAGAAGTAAATCTGCATTTCTATAAGCTTTTCTTTTCTCTACGTAGATTTCTAGGACTTCAACGCCCTGAAAGTTACAGAACTTCATGGGATGAAGATAAATCCTGTTGTCTCAGAAAGGAAAGCTATCCACTAATGAAGATTATCTTCATTGCACCTGGTACCTAAACCATAAAGTCGGATTGTGTTCAGCCCCTAAAACTATATACTTTGTAATGCTAGTAACCTTTGCCAAAGCTAATATATTATGCACAGTCTGTAATGCTGCGTTTCATATTAATTACCAAGCATTTAAATTTATGTAAGAAAAGCAATATTATTTAGAAATGAATCACAAGATAATCTAAAGATTAGACCTAGTTTACAAACAACTGGATGTTTTTGTTTGGTATCAATGAAGACATGAAAATTTAAAGCGTCATTTGGTGGGCCTGGAGTAATGGGGAGAGAATCTGCACAGTGGGTTTGTAGCACCCACGCCAGAGCTCGCAGCCATTTGACCTACTGTGCCATAAAGAAATAAATCATTTATGAGAATGATTTTGTAACCAGATTTTTCATCAACAGTATTCCTCAGATCAATGTTGTACAACACCATACTTTAAAACATACCTGAGCTAAAGGGAAAAACCGAACAGAACCTGGTTATGTGTTTTTTTTCCTATGACCCTCTCCAGTCACCTGGAAGTTCTCAACGTTCCTATGAGTCTATTGATATCAGTAAATTCTGAATGCTCTGTTGAAACCTTTCAAGCTGCGGGAAAAATAAAATCATGAATAAGAAAGTAATGACACCTCAAGGGAAAGTCTCTTTCTAAGGTTCCTCCTGAGAGAAGAAATAACCTGCAGCGCTAGTTCAGAAACTCGGTTATCAGCAGTGCCCTGCACCCAAGCCAGAAGAACCATACTGGGCACAGCTCATTTTTCATGAGGCAGAAAAGAAACACATGACCAGCCTAAAGAAGGAACTCCAATTGCTCGTGCTTGCCTTCCTATTCTGGCTTGCTGTAGATCTTTTAAGAAATACAAGCATTGTAATAAAACAACCAAATCATGCAAACATCCTATTCCTTGTCTTACTTTAATTAATTATGGCATATTCACACTGTCAGAAAAGAAAATGAATGTATTTAAACTAGGATATATTTATGATTTCTAGAATGGTGTAGGAAAGCATAATTATCACACCATTCTAACAGGATATTGGTTCTAAAGGTATTGTTATTCTGTTGTTTTTTTTCCTTCAAAATTACTTAGGGATTATCCCAATTAGAAAAAGTTTCATCTTTATTCATCAAACTAGATGCTTTAAATACATGTAGACTGATTGACTTGCAAGCCTTCATAACTTAAATATGCCAGAGGATTCCTTACATCAGGCAAGCACTAGTTCACTAATCCAACACACATTCATTGAATAGCACATTTTACTGTGCACTATACCAAAAAGATACACAGACCAGGAAGGTATTGTGATACTGTCCCTGTTTTCTGGGGATTGGACAGTCTATCTGAAAAGCAAGACTCTAGAAATATCAGTAAACTAAGCAAGTACTTAAAACTGTAGCTAAGAGAGTCAGACACAGCTTAAGTAGATACTTAAACAGCAGCCTCCTGAAATGGGTCAGCTTCATCACGGCTTCATTACTGTATCAGTAATGAAGAAACGTAATGGCTTCCACACACAGGCATGCTTTCACTTAAGAAATACAAAATATTGCAGGATGACTTTATGCTGATCTGTTTATTTATTCTTCAGACAGCGTTCCCTGTTTAGCTCAGACTGGCATGAACTTGCCCTGCTTCTGCCTCAGCTCCGATGGAATTTACTCTTTTCTTTAAAGAAAATGCCATTTAGGGCAAAACATTCTGAATAAATAAAGTAAAAGCTTAACATGCTGGGTTCAATCTTTAAGAATGAAGAGAGAGGAAACACACACACACACACACACACACACACACACAGAGAGAGAGAGAGAGAGAGAGAGAGAGAGAGAGAGAGAGAGAGAGAGAGAGAGAATGAATATGAATACCTCAAGGGATAATCGCCAATGTACTCTTCAATTTCTTCAGCAGTACTTTACTTCTCTGCTCTCACAAGACCTTGTGAGACTTCAATGCTAAGGCAGGGCTAGGAAACCACTGTGTGTCAGGAGTCTTGCAGGAGCCTCCCCCTCTCACCCCTCTTCCACAAACACCTAAGAACTCAACTCACAGGGAAGACGAGTAAGGAAAATTGTCCAGGAACTGCATGTCTCTGCAGATTATTTTCTTAAGTTCATTTTGTTTCCTCTTTTCTTTCCTCATCCTATGAGATCTTCATGTTATCTGTGAGCTATCTTCATCATTTGTGCATGCTTTAGAGTCTTCATTTGGACTTCAATAATTTCTCTTGTAATATTTCTTAGACGAAAAATATTATATTTAGATGATAAGTCCTGCTGGAATAATTTCTTTCCTTTCCCCTTTAATCTCTTCTCTCACTTATCCTAAACTTTTTCATGCTGGTTTTAAAGTATTTTACTTCAATTTTTTTAACACTGAGCTTATATTTGGTGGCAATTATTTGTTAATTTATTATTATCTTCTTGGTTCTCCCTGTTCATGTATTGACAACCATCAAGATTCAAGCGCAGGAGTATGTGTACCAGTTCGTCAGCTAATCAGCAACACTTCCAAATTTTTATTTCCGCTGCACTCTACTTTTCTAAACTTGGTTACAGGAAGAAGTAATTTCCCATGACAAAACTAATTGCAAATAATTGAACTGCATCTACTTAAAACTCGTGTATAAATTTAAGAATTTGCAAACATATTTTAGTATATTTCGGATACCAGAAAATAGGCTTCCTCATAACACATTTTAATACATTTTCACCATTGTTCCTCAATCACAATAATCTCATTATTTTCTACTTGTTATGATTTTATTGCCCATTTACTTTACTATTTCAACTTCCACTTTTATGTCATATATATGTATATATATATATATATATGTGTATATATACATATATATAAATTCTACATTTATGAAATAACATGGCATACCTGTCTGTGTGTGGCTTATTTAATTTTATCTTGTGATATCCACTTCTATTATCTTCCTTTGGGTGGCATATTTTCATTCTTATTTGAGGATGTACAACACTTCACTATGTGTACGAGTACACACATACATTCACACTCACACATACACACACACACACACACACACACACACACACACACATTAGACACCACCATTCTTTATTAGTCTGCTGGGGAAGACCTATCCTCTTTCCATATCTTAGTGGTTATGAATCTACATAAAAAAAATGAATGTGCATGTATCTCAGTGGAACATTGCCTTAGCTATAGGTGTACCCAATACCATAGGTGCACCCAGGAATGATATGGTTGGATGTTGTATGGATTAATCAGGATTCTGATAGAGTATATATACAATTGAATAGAGCGGCTTATAGGCTGTGTTCTGACTAGTCTAACAACGACTATCTCCAAGCAGAAACACCAAGAATCCAATATCCATTCAGGCCTTAGGGCCGGATGTCTCAAATTACTTTCATTATACTTTGGGTTTCTAAAGAAGTACTTCTAGTACCATTGAAATAATGCCTCCGCATCAAGTAAAATAAGCTTGGAAGTGAGAGTGAAGGAAAGCAGTAAAAAGTAGAAGCTTCCCTCTCCCATGTCTTTTTATGTAGGCCACCATCAGACCTTCTGGTCTAGATTTTGGGTGGGCCTTCTGATCTCAAATGATCCATATTTTGGGCCGGTCTTCTACCTGTGTGATCCCATTGAGAAAATATCAAGAAAGTATGCGTAGCTTAGGTTTTAATTGATTCCAGAGATAGTCAAGTTGACAACCAAGATTAGTCATCACTAATACTTGTTTTCTTTCTAGTTTTGTAAAGAATCTCCACACTCCTTTCCTTTTCGGTTCCTGCTCAGTCTTTAGGACTCCAGTGCCCACTCTCACCGCTATGTGTGAATTGTTTCCTTGCTTTAGCCATTGTGACTGGGGTTTGCAGGAATCACTATGTATTTCTCATTTGCATTCACTCCTGACTAAGGATTTGAATGTTATTTTACAAATTTATTGGCCAGGTTTTTTGAGAACTGTTCAGTTCATTGGCCAATTGAAAGATTAGATTGTTTGGAAATTTAATTTGTCATTATATTACATATTCTGGATTTAAATGCACAATACCACATTTACCTGCTGTTCTGTAAGCCATCTTTGGCTGTTAATAATTTCCTTTGCCATGAAGAACAATATTTACAAGGATATTAGAGAAAAGGTCTAATAATTACCAATTAGTTACAATCAAGACACTCCCAAAACAGTCCAAACTTTTAACTTTTGAATCTGACATTCTGACACACAGTGCTATATCTCAACTACAGTGTAATTTACAAACACATAGAAAGTTCTTTTTGATTTTGACCTACAGGTACTTGTTTTTAATCATGCCATTTTATTTAACTGATTATGGTGCTTGGGGGAAATCACTGATCTGAGCTACTACTTCATGGCAGAGTCAAATGGACACAATTACCATCCCTCTGGCTTGCTGTACTCCACTTCCAGAAGAGAGTCATCAGACCTGAGTTCACTGAAACTCTGTTTCCTTTGCCAGATCGGCCTCCAAGAACACCCACCCTTCAGGTCATTCTCCTCTTGGCATTATAAAACAAGATAACACCAAGTCACAGTTCTGTTAAGTGGTGTTTAAACATACACTCGTTTAACCTTTTCTTTAGAACTGTTTACCCTATCATATGAAGTCTCAATAATAGAAAATATAACATCCATGCGAATTTCCCACGAAATAGGGTTTATTTGTCCATGTATGTTTATATAAAGATATTTTTATATTAATATTTTCTATTGTTATCCATTTGAGGTAAAGAGAATATTCTTTCTACTGTCATATCTTTTTTTAAAGATTTTAAGCTTATTAGAATCATGTTATATTGCAACTAATTTATGTTTGTACCTAGAATATTCTGACAGAATTGCAAACAAAACCAATCGCAGAAAATACATTATTAATATCAGGACACTCTTTTATTATGTAAGTGAGACACTCTCAGACACTAAAAAATTGCTGCCTACCACGGTATCATTAGGCCATAAAATGTTAGCACTGCTAAAACCAGACTAACAATCCTTCCCAAGGAATCTCTAAATACTGACAATATTTAAAAATAACATTATTTTAGATATTAAAGGTTGTCCCTTTTTATAACACAAAAATTCCAGCTCTTCTAAATCTACTTTCCTCAAGGATCATAATGATGTGCAAGTCTCTCATTATTTTTATTCCTAACTCAAAGTTATATGTGTGTAGCAGCCTGGGCAGCCATGAGAAAGTGGAGAACAAAACACTGTGCTAGGACAGTTGTGATGATTAATCTTCATTGTCAACTTAGACTGGATTTAAAATCACATAGAGGCACGTGAGCATATATGGGAAGTAATTCCCAGGCATGTTTAACTGAGGAGAGGAAGACCAACCATGAGGGTGGACAGAACTATTCTGTGGGCTGGAGTCCTGGTCTGAATAAGGGAGGGAAAGCAAGTGGAGTTGGTCCCTGGGTTCATCTCTCTGTGTTGCTTGTCTGGAAACACGGGGGACCAGCGGTCTCACAACCCTGCCATCAGCGCTAAGCCCTACTCCCACCATCATGCCCCACCCCCTAATGAATCACATCTTCAAACTGTGAGCCAAAATAAACACTCCACCCACTTAGTTCTTCCTTCTGAAAACAAATTTGTCACAGCACTGAGAAACGTGACTGGTCAAAGAAGTCCCAATAACATATCTTACTGCAATGATTTTTTCTTTCCTTAATGGAGAAAATCAAAATATCTCTAAATCCATTGATAAGTAGAAATAACAGCCTAAAGACAAGACAGAACTGAGAATGGCTTCAGCATCTCAGCAGTCCACAACCATATCAGAAAATAAATAAATAGATCATAAAGAAACAACAACAACAACAACAACACACACATACACACACACACACCCTCTCTCATTGCTATTAAATTCCAGTGCCAGTTATATTTGGTTCCTAGTTAATACTTGAATATATGACGGTATGAATAAGGCTGTGAAGAGTGATATATCAGACTTCTCAGCTATTGTGGATGTTAAAAAAGGCTTGCTGTAAGGAGCCTGATACAGCTGTCTCCTGAAAGGCCCTGCCAGAGCCTTTCAAATACATAGGCAGATGTTCACAGCCAACCATTGCACTGAGTGCAAGATCCCCAATGGAGGAGCTAGAGAAAGGACTGAAGGAGCTGAAGGGGTTTGCAACCCCATAGGAGGAACAATATCAACCAACCAGAACCCCCAGGACTCCCAGGGACTAAGCCACCAACCAAGGAGTACACATGGCTCCAGCTACACATGTAGCAGAGGACTGCCTTGTCCAGCATCGATGGGAGGAAAGGTCGTTGGTCCTATGAAGGTTTGATAGATGCCCAAGTGTAGGGGAATCCAGGGTGGGGAGGTGGAAGTGGGTGGGTGGAAGAACACCCTAGTAGAAGCCAGGGTAGGGGGGTTAGGAGAGGGGGTTTCCAGGAGAGGGGGAAACAGGTTAAGGGGATAACACTTGAAATGTAAATAAATTAATTTTTTTTAAAAAAGTACAGTTTCATAGTACAGAGGACTATATCCTTGTCTTCTCAGGGAATCCACTCAGTGAGAACAATAACTAGATACACTTTCTTAGGTTGAGTTTAGAATTAAGATAGTAGTTAGAGATCTTTCTATGTGGTAGCTTAATTCTATCTGGATTTGAGTCAATCAGGTCCATCAGAGAAACAGAATGAAAAGGCTGTATGAAAAATGGGATGAGTTAGAGAAGAAAGGAGGAAGAGGAGGCCAGAGGGAGAAGGGAGATCATTTGGTTTCAAGAAGTGGCTATAGAGGGCAGGTTTTAAATCTGCAGGGGACTCCTGTGGGCTTCAGGAGCAGACAAAAGTTGATGTAACCGTAGTAATCTCTGTCTCCATACAAAATTGTTCTTCCTGAGAAAACCTATCTTTTCTCAAATGCCTTTAATTGGTTGGATAACATTATAAAGAATACTACCCATTAATAAATGCTTATCTAAGTGTCAATCACACCTAAAAACTATCTTTAATGTAATCAGTGTAGTGTTCATTGACCAAAAGTTGGACCCTATTGTAAAGCCAAGTTTACATCTAAATTCAATATCACAGCCAATACAATAGATATAAACCATATTTCAAGGTAAGCTCAAGCCAGATTGATATCCCCTATATTTCGTGTCTTATAAGGTGCTTATATCCCTTGGCAAATGCAAACAGGAATATTAAAAGTGTTAAGGATATTAAAAGTGTTGCTAATCTAGCTATATTTATGCAATGTTTTTTCACTGCTGTTTCTTTGCTGAATAATTGCCCTGCTAAAATTAATTTATCTATCCCTTTTCACCAGACCTTGGGAGGAAATAAAAAACATATCTTGTGTTATAACTGACTTGCCTTACTATAAAAAGGAGTCTCATTGTTTCGGGAGTCAGAGAAATTTCTCCTCTGGAAAATGTAACCCGGATGGGAAGTCAAGTGTAGGTATATATTAATTACACCGTGTGGGTAGAGAAGGGGAAAGAGGCCACGATGGTAGAGATTGGGAAAGGCCTGTGAGGGAGGCCCTCATTTAATTTGTTATTGCTGTCAGCACAGACGTGGAATACATTAATCTCAGACCCATGGAAAAGTAGCAAACCTCAACCCAATATCCATGAGTGAGGCTCAGAGGGAAATCTCCCCTTCTGGTCGATCTACTAACGTTGGTAGTGAGTGCAGAAAATACACAGCATACTTTTCAGCCCCTAAACACATAGACCTGGATACTGCTTCCCTCCAGATACATCACCTGCTGACATTAGCTGAAACTGTGTCCTTGACCTAACTGTATGAAATAAACCCAACATCTCTATCTGTAAATAATAACTCACATCTTTGTTCAGTTGGATGTCCTAACCCAACCCCCCACTCAGTTCTAACCAGCTGACCTTCTGGGTACAGAGATGTCTCCATCTGAAAGCCCAGTTCACATCAACCCAGCTCTAGATAGTCCTGTGTCCCTGTCGGCTATTTCTTCATTTTGTAACTTCGGTAGTCAAATTCAGTTCCTCAAACCTATGCTAGATGCAGCACATGGAAAAGGAAAGATCGTATGTGTGATCTTGGAAGTATGATCAATAATGGGTTAATAAGGAGACATGGACAAAGGCTGACACTTTCCTACCATACCAAAGTCAAGGAAATATAAGGAATTTTATCTTATAAATAGATCAAATTTGGAAAATGACACTATTCCTATATTAAAAAGAACTAGTATTTCATATGAAATTAAATTTTAAAGGATTTATTTTATTTTTAATAGTGCCTGTCTTTCTTTGTGTCATGTCCCTGTGTAGGTATATACCTGTGAGAGAAGGTGATGGCAGCAGCCAGCAGGAGACATGAGATCCCCTGAGCAAGAGGGGTATTGGAAACTACAAGGGCAGATACTCTGTAAGGGCAGCACGCATTCTGAACTTCGGAGCCATCTCTCCAGCCTCTTGAAATTTAATTTCCAAAGTTATAGCAATAATATCAAAATTAAAAAAAATGCTGACAGATTCGTACAAAATACATTAGGGTTATATAATTAAAATGATAATTGGTCATAATTTCTCAAGGTTGTGTGGCTTGAATAGATGGTTCTTCTGATAGTTCTATCAGATGGGATGCACACGTGTGTGGGTCTGCTGCTGTTAGAGCGATGTGGTCCAGATTTAGTTAGGACAGCTGAGATTGTAGGAGCTGACTTCTGTGATCTTTTATTTTCCACAAGGCTAGCTTTACCTCTGTGCTTTATTTTAAAAATGTACCATTGGCTAAAGCAAAAGCCTATGACATAACTCATTGAAAACAGGGCAATAATATTTTACAGGTCTTCCCATTAAGAGTCCTGTTTCTCTCACTCTTAAATCTCTGCTGTTCTCATTACTTATTTTGACAAATAGGACATGGCACCATAACAGGCAGTCTGGGACTCTAACCATAAAAAGACCTTGCAGTTACTGCAAATGCTCATTGGAGTTCTGAAACACTGTGTTGTGAGAGAAGGTAGTAATGGTATTCTGCTATTCATTATTACACTGTGTTATTAGCTTAACATTAAATATTTACTCAAAACACATGATAATTCTAAGCATTACTTTATTCTCTAGAGCACTGCAGATATAAATTCAGATTCCGTGGTTCCTGAAGTTTGTTTCACGACTGTTGCTTTGGGTTAGACAGAGAATGTGGCACTACTGATACCAAACAGAGGAAGAACAATGGTTGGCATGTTCTTATCCATCTTCTTATCCAGATGTAATGCAGTGAAAATGAAGACAAGGACTTGGTGTTTCTTAAATGAACAATATATCCACTCCAGTGCATTTCATCATTAGCAGATAATCACTTATCACTTTAAATCTTTATGAAAGTTAAAGTAATACATTTTCCCAGTAGCGTCATGATTCTAGATTTTAGGTGTAAACTGAACTCAGCTGGGTTTTAACATATTTTAATATTGCATCCTTTTCCTTACAAAGTTAAAGTTATGTTCCAATTCTGTGTAGGGGCCTGCGACTGCATATGAACCAACTTGACTACAAAATAACCCATGAGAGATACTCATGTGCAGGTCCAATCTTCCAAAAAATGTTAGTCATCATTCAATATTGTATTTAAAAATTATTTAAAAAATCATAATTACATAGTATAATATTTTTACAAAGAATACAGTTTTCTTTCTAAAATGACAGTACTATGTTGGCGATTAGCTACCATACTTCCACGACTTTTAAAATCAACATCACTTATCATTACTTACTGAGTTACTCCTCCAACTAGCCTAGGAGGTACAATGGAAATTATACATTGATATTCATATTTGAAAAATTACTCCTAAACTGAAATGAACCAATAAAATAATTGAAAATACACGATAGAATTTCGATCTGTTATCTTTTTTTCTCAAATAGTAAACCAGATTTTCTTTTTTTTTTATTGGCTATTATCTTTATTTACATTTCAAATGTTATCCCTTCTCCAGGTCTCCCCTGCAGAAACCCCCTATCCCATCCTCCCTCCCCCTACCTTTATGAGGGTACTCCCCCACTCACACACCCACTCCCTCCCACCCACCCACTCCCTTCCTCCCCGCCCTAGAATTCCCCTACACTGGGGTATCAAAACCCTCGGCCCAAGGGCCTCTCCTCCCCATGATGTCAAAGCCATACACTGCCACATATGTAGCCAGAAACATGAGTCCCTCCATGTATATTCTTTGGTTGGTGGCTATATCCAGAAATTAAGAATTTTATTCTTGAAATATCTTTATAGATGATAAAATCATAGATATCTGTGAAACTATACTATTTTTGGTACCTTAGATTTAGAAGGTGATAAAACAGAAAACTCTTTTTTTCCCAGCAGAAAACTAACAATTTTTTTATTCTTCTAAAATTGAGATAAGAGCAGAAACTGACAGTAAAACTAGCTTTGCCCAAGTTTGTTCCAAAGAGTCGCAGTCACTTGGATGCTGATAAGTTCAGTGCTGGAGACAACATGAGGAGAGTGGGTCCCGCAATCCAAACCTCAGGGTTCTCTATGGAAAGTGACCACACTCAAGTTATGTGATGCACAATTATACACAAAATATTAAGAATAATGTATGGGCACTATCTTATTTCACTAACACTACATTGAGAAAACATTTGGTGTTACAGATTTTAATTAATTCACATCTTAAAATGCAATATAAAAATATGCACCGTGTTAGCAATATCAGATAGCAATACATGACGCAGATACTGCTGACAACTATCCAGCATTCCGCTATTACCAGTGTATATGCCAGTTCACTAAAACCTCATCCTGCTTACTCATTTCATTAAACCCAACAAAACCCTGCTATACTTTTCCCCTGTGTTCCCCATAGGTATTCAAGTTACATTAAAATCCCTAAAGTTTAAGTTTTTAGGTTAGATGAAACTGTCTGGGGGGAGATATTTTAGACCTCAGTTAAAGACCTCAAAAGACAAGTCTCTTGAGAATGAAGCTATCCCAGTTTGCAAACAAAGCCAATGCAAAGGAAAGGACAGGTTTTCCATTTACTGCAAAGGAAGAGAAACAGAGTCAGCCCCATAGACTAAGTCCAGAGACTGTTCAATGAGCTTCACTCATAGGCAGGGTCAAGTACCCTAGAGGCCTAGGCCACAAAGAGGGCAGTGGTCGGCCCAGGTTGGGGTGGAAAGGGAAAACATTGAGAATGTAAGGCTCTAACCTCGCTTACCCACTACACACATGAACCCCAAATATTGAGGGGTTCATTCTAAACCAATCCCCACAAAGGAGGACAAATTAGTTACAAATGGCTACAACCACATAACCTCTGATGGAAGCTGCCCCAGCCAATTTACCTGCAAGGACATTCTCATCACATCGTCCCACAAAATGCTCCTTTGTGGCTTGTGTTGTTTTTAAACAAGTATTTCGAAGAAATATAATGCAGCAGAGAAAGGCAAATATTCTGTAGACAGATACTCTGGCATCACATCCTGTCTCTGGCACTGTGAGTCCTTAGTACAAACAGTTCCATCTCCTCGACATCTTCATTCAAGCCAGAACAGGATGTAAACGTGAGAATGATAAATGTGTGTTTGAGTTGATTCAAGGGGCTGTAACAGAATTGTACCACTTGGATAGCATGAGAACCAAAATTTTATTATCAGAGTTCTGAGGTCTTTTAGGCTGACATCACGGTACCAGCAGCATTCTGTTATACTGAGGGAACATTTCTAGATTATAGACTCTTAATTTCTCATTGAATTCTCAAATGGTGAAACAGAATCTGTTTTGTCCATGTGCTCTATTTCACTGAGATACTGACGACTAATTACACAGTGAAGTGTTATATTTTAAGCCTAATTTCCTTCTAGAACCCCGACACAGACCAAATGTTAGCCCGCCTGGTCGTGTAATCTCTCTCTCTCTCTCTCTCTCTCTCTCTCTCTCTCTCTCTCTCTCTCTCTCTCTTCCTTCCTCCCTCCCTTCCTCGGTGTGTGTATATGTTCATGTGTGTGCACACGTGTGTGCATGTGTGTTCACCTGTGTGCCAATTGAAAGCTTGTGTGTGTGTGTGTGTGTGTGAGAGAGAGAGAGAGAGAGAGAGAGAGAGAGAGAGAGAGAGAGGGAGAGGGAGAGGGAGAGGGAGAGGGAGAGGGAGAGAGAGAGAACACAGGTGTAGAGGCCAGGGGCCATTCTTGTGTATCATTCCTCAGGTGTTTTCCACCTTTTATTTTATTTTTTTTATATTTAGTTATTAACTGGCTAGACCTTGCCAAGCAGGTCAGGCTTATTGGTCAGTGAGTCCCCAGGTTCCCTTGTCACGCCTTCTGGGATGGCTACACAGTGAGTTCCAGGGATGTGCCCATCTCGATCACTGAAGAGTAGGGATTAGAAGCAAGACGTACCATGCCAACCTTGACTTTTAAAACACGGGGTTTGGAGATTAAACTCAAGTCCTAGTTCTTTCATTACAAGTATTTCAGCAACCAAATCACCTCAACAGAACTATTGTGTACATGGAAGTGGATTCAATGTCGATACATAAATTGTTAGCGTGACACATCATTCAAATCCTATAAATATTTTAACCAAAGTATCAAACATATCTAACAATTTTATTTGTTCACCAATATAGTTTCTGAGGCCTACGGCTCCTGAGGAATTGTGATAGCCCTGGCAAGAAATGTGATTAAACTCACGCTTTAACTTTTATATATTACAGAAGCAGCAGAGCAAAGGGAAGGACAGAGGAAAACACCATTAAGACATAGATAAGTTTCACTCGTGGTTTTATTCCACTTAAAACTAATCCTTTTATCTTATAAATGGAATTTCCATATTCAAGCTTTGCTGACATGGTAATTTTTTTCATTCAGTGATGCTTTTAGAGAAAATTAAATTGTGTGGAAGTCACAACACAGTAGACGATTTCCTCTATCAAATGCAAGTGACCTAACTTCTTCCACCCTAAGACTGTGGATGCTAAAATACTAAAACCCTCAAGGCACCTTTGGTGCTCTCAGCCCTAATATTTTCTGGACAAAGAAGACACAGAGGAAGAGTGACTTTTTTGTCCAGTCTTTGATTTAATGACTTTCAAAATATAGGGAAATTGTTCATTGATGGCTGGGAAGTTTCTGTTCATTCTGTTTTCTATTCAAAGCTCTTCATGTCTGCTGAAGAATGATTTCTAAATATACAACCTTGATGGGCACAAAGTACAAAGATACTAACAGCAGATTTGAGTATGTGTGAGCCTTTTTTAAGACATAAAATTAGTTCCATGACTTCGATTTATTTATTTATCTATCTATTTATTTATTTATTTATTTATTTATTATGTTGACTATATTACTTATTCAACCACCAGGCAGCTTCCACCAGGTTAAACTGAAGCCCCTAGACTGAAATGTGTTATATGCAGACATTCATATTTCTTTACACAATAATCTTAGGTTAGGAAGAAAGAAAGCACGCAGAATCATGAATTGTTGGCTATTTTTCAAACTTACCACACATCATAAACTGTCTACATACACTTTATCGACTGCTGTTGTGACGTTTCCTGACTTACATTAACTTCCTGGTAAGCTATTGCAGTCTCACTCTGATCCCCTCAAAACTGCTCACAAAATCGAATTAGTATCAAAGCGTAATTAGTAAACAATCTGTACCCTATTTCTTTTTATTACTGGAGATGGTACAGAATAAAATAGTCTACTATGGTTCAACTTCACAAGGTCTTTCAAGCTTCTCTGTATGTATGACATTTTAGTCACACAAAATGCCTACAAAATTCAACAGTAGGAATAAATTTTCAAATGGGAAAATGATAGTTTGGGTGATGTTGGCTAATCCGTAAATTAAATTGCTTATTTATTTACATTTTTCTACAGTTCCATATTAGGGAACTGTTATTGTTACTTATTTTAAAAATTAAGTGTTTTTCAGTGGCACCTGAGGAGAAAAGCTCTTACACATTTTCAACTGAATCCAACCCAGGTTTATTAATACACTAAATGAAAATAGAATAATTGATTAAAAAACATAGTTTCAAAAGAAACATTAGTAATTTGAACTGTTGAAATTTATATTATTTTACATATTATTCTCCACTAAATTTATAACTTAACTAGTATCTTAAACATCTTGACAGGCTGATCTAAGGCTTTACCAACTAGTAAATTCAGTAGACATATTCATCTGAATAAACCAGGGATGATTGACATAATATCATTTGGGCCTTCAGTATATTCACTATTACCAATAAATGCTATATCACCAGTCAAAAGATAGTATCCTCCTTGTAATTTATATTAAGTAGAACTATTTGGTTAAACAGTATTATTTTCTATTTCCCATGTTTTTTAGCTGATGAGCTTAAGAATTCTAAAATATTTTTCTTTTTATAGAGGAAATGTCTCTGCAAAGAGAAAACCAGACTCAATAGTAGATAATCCTTCCTAGAGCTGTGTGTGCATGGGGGATCAGTGTAAAGGATGGCAAGTGCTCTAGTGATTTTCATTAAACAGCTGTTAGGCAGATGTTAAAAACAAGTAAATGGCTCCAGAATAGCTTTCTAAATTCTTCTTAATCTAATAAATTCTGCTAATGCTGAAATATTTCTAATCAGATACATAAAACTTATATATATATATATATATATATATATATATATATATATATAGAGAGAGAGAGAGAGAGAGAGCATAATGCAACAATTGTGGATTCATTCAAATACAATAGTTTTCCAATGATGAAAGATACAAGGAATTGGTATCATGGATATATGTTTATGTTGTAACATAATAAGAAGACACGGGGCATTAAATCTGAATTACAGTCAAAATAAAATTTATTTCTGTGAGAACATGGGCTTTAGCTTACATAAATATAAATCATAGTCAACCAAATATAAGTAAAAGCAGAAATTTTTTCTGATGTGCTTTTCAAATAATAGGTTTATTTCTTGCATGCAAAAGTCTGGCAAGTAGTCCCTAAAAATCTTAAAATAGGTAGCAGTCTTTCTAGGAAAAGAATAATTTTGTTTTTGATCGGTTTCACTTAAATCTTAATATTAAATCACTACCCTTTAAGGCATAAAGCTTGGATTTTTATTGATTTTTTTAAATAATTGAATGCTATTACAGTTAAAACCATTCATAAGTTACTAATAAGAATGGTCCAAAGTTATTTTCTTCTTCCCAATAAGAGAGTATAAAGTTTCAGCTCACAGCCAAACAAAATCTGGGAATTAACAAGAAACTTAGCAAAATATTTAAAAGAGAAAAATTAAATTAAATAAACTGTTCCCTCAAATACAGAATGAACTTTTTACCTCTATTTCTTTTTATAGATATCCTGTATCTTTTGCCATTACAGATGCTGAATCTAACTATATTTTGTCGACTATAAATGGCATATTAACAACTTAAAATCATTACTTTATACATGAAGAGGTAATTGTAATTCTATTTTATTTTGATCTCCTATAATTATAATTATGGAACAAATTAAGCACCTAGTTGTGCTAATGTGGTGCCAAGTGAGGTTCAAAGCAATTAAACCACAAAGTCTTCGCTCCCGTAACATAAAACATTCATATTTTCCAGAACAGAATATTAAAAATAGACTACATTTATACCTAAGTGCATATTTACATTAATGAAACACAGAAAGTCTTTAAAATTCATATAAATGCCTAAAAGCGATTCATAGGCTCTGTATGCTAATAGCAGGTCAAAATTATAACCACTTCCACCTTTATTACTAAGAGGGAATATAACCTACGCGTTAGGAAAGACTGGAAACCTCTATGAAGCACTTAAAACTGCGTGTGCAAAGAAACACACTCTAGAAGGCTCAGAATAAAACATCATACATTTTTAAACATCCCATAACAACATAATCCTGAAGGAGTTGATTATCTTTTGCATTATTAACAGTATTAGATTTCCGTTATCTTGAAGAATGATAGATTAGGAAAGTGTCGTTTGACTCAGCTCTGCCCCTTCCTGGCCCGATTTTCACGTGTGGACAGTAAAGGTTAAACTAAGAAGTACCTCTCATAGGGCTCAGATACACAAGACAGCATTCATGGGCATACTGTAAAATATATGCGGAAACAGTTCTTCAGTGAAAGAAGAAGGCTTGGGGGACTCTTGTCCTCCATTCAGATTCTCTTTACAACAGCCAAAGCAAGTAAGGTGTTTCTGTTAACACGTCTACTATGTTAACCATTGTCCAACTGATACCTACCCGGTTAACAACTGATACCTACCCGGTTAACAGAAACATTTATCCCATAAAAGGGCAATTGTACCACCCATGTATTTATAGAAATCTAATGAAATCTAACCTAAATGCTAAGCTGTCATTGCTTGCTTTTGGGTAAGTTGTGAGAAAATAGGAGAGTCCGATTACATTTTTGTCTTTGAAAGCCACCCATTAATATCGCAGCGTTTGTTCAAAGGCACAAATCTGCACGCTTTGACAAGGTGCTTATAAAGTGGTTATGTCTGTCAGGACTCTTTCAAGGTTGAGCACTGCAGAGGAAGAGATAGGCAGATGGTCTGCTTAACCGCTAATTCACTAAGTGGTCCAATCAGAACAGTAGTATATGAATAGATTAAACTAGTTCTCTAAAGAACAGTCCACAGTATCAACTAAACAGGGCTCATAGGGGGGTCACAGAGACTGACGCGACAATCACAGGCCCTGTATGGGTTTGAACCAGGTCCTCTGCATATTCCTCATGGTTGTGTAGCTGTGTCTTATTGTAGAACACTCAACAATAGGAATCTGCAGCATCTCTGACTCCTTTGCCTGCTCTTAGGGCCCTTTCCCTCCTACTGGGTTACCTTGTCCAACCTTGAATGAGGGTTTGTGCCTGGTCGTATTGCAACTAGTTGTGCCATATTCAGTCGATATTCCTGGGAAGCCTGTGCTTTTCTGAAGGGAATAGAGGTGGAGTGGATCTGGGGGAGGGATCAGGAGAAGTAGAAGCAGAGGAAACTGTGATCAGGGTATGAAAAAATGAGAAAAGAATAAACTTAAAAAAAAAAAAACAAGAAAAAAATTAGTTTTCTAAAAGTCCCACTTTTACCATTCGGAGAACAGATTCTTATATGTACTTGCCTGCGAGCTAATTTCTAAACAATATTCCACAAATTTTATGAAACTGTAATTTACCCGATTGGTATTCCTTAATTATTGGCACACATAATTTTTTTAATTGTTTCACATGACACAAAGATGAACACTTCTTATGTTGTCTTTGCTTCCCAGACAACGCATTTCTTAACATTATCATCCATAGGGGCCGGGACAGAACTTTCAAGAGTTCCTCCACACTCATTCTCCTTTGATAGGAACATCTGCCTTCACCAGGAAACCCAAGGGAATGAAGGCTGTCCCTGTGTTTAAGCTACTTGGCTAGTTTATGGGACTGCAGGCCCATTACGAAATAATCATTTCCGGTCATCAGCTTCAGATGAGTAATACTCAAGCTAAATAAAACCAAAGGCAGCATACATCACTTACTGGAAGAAGCCTAAATCTTAAGTCTTATGTGGCATTAAAGGTTAATTAATTAATTAATTAGTTAGTTAGTTAATTAATTAATTAAGTAAGTAAGTAAGTAAAACAACAGGCGACTCCTGTATACCCCATGCAATAACCATGTTTTTCATTGTAGCACTCCAAAAAACGAAAATGTGACCCTGGTTTGAAGCGACATAAAGCGTACTAATGTGAAGTGCAGTGTCACAATTTCTCGAGTGAGAACAAGTGACAGATAAAATTAAACACATAAATGTTTCCATATGAAGTCAAAATCCTTACACCCTGACTTTAAGAGACTAAAGTTGTCCCAGCAGCACGCATTTTTTCTTGAACAACTTCCACCATATTGAAAACCACGCAGTCGATGATACTGATAGCCAATAGCAGAGAGCCATGTGTTGGAAGCATGCGTGCCAATGAACAAACCAAACAAAATGAAATGCACAGGTCTGTGCTGGTAATGATAATAACAGCAGCATTTTAAGATACTCATGTAAATTGCCCAATGGCTCTTAATGTGTCTTATCATCTCCTTGCCAGAAAACCCTGTGAGTCACAATGGCTTTGCTCAAAGCTGCCCAGACCATACAGGCAAGACCTCATGCCTCATCCACAGAACAGTTTCTCAGCTTCTTCTTATATCATCCTTCTTCTGGGTTTCCTCTAGAAGAACACTATCCCACCCACCCACCTCCCCCTGCTTCCACAAAGGTGCTCGCCCACCCACAAGCCCACTCCCACTCACACCACTCTGGCATTACCCCATGCTGGGGCATTCACAGGATTCACAAAGGGCCTCCCTCCTTTTGATGCCAGACAAGGCCATTCTCTGCAACATATGTGGTCATGGGTCGCTCCATGTGTACTCTTTGGTTGGTGGTTTGGTCCCTTGGAGCTCTGGGTGGGTGGGTGTGGGGGTCTGGTTGGTTGTTATTGTTGTTCTTCCTATGGGGTTGTAAACCCCATCAGCTCCTTCAGTCTTTTCCCTAACTCCTCCATTGGGGACTCCCTGCTCAGAGACTAGGGAAATAAAAAGCTAGCACTGTGTTTCTGACTGGTATGTCTATGATATGCAAAATTAAAGATGTTTTGTTTTTTCTTTCTCTCTCTCTCTTTTGGTTTTCTTTGTTTTGCTCTGTTTTTTAATAAAAACAGAGCAAAACAGTTGATCTTTTGGGAAATCACATACACAGTCACATTTTCCTTAATTAAGTATAAGGAAAACGTCAAGAAAGAGACAGCAATAAGACACTTTTCGGGGAAAACTTACTCTTCAGAAAGAAAAATATTGAGGAACACAGATGCGTAAGTGATAGTTTGCTTCATGGTAAGATATATAATAGTCCTAAGATTTTGACTTGATAGAGCCAATAAAATGGTAAATTTTTCAATTCCAACACTATCAAGAAAGGCTGAACTAATTGGCCATACACTGCAACTGAAAAAGTACTCAGAAGTTAAAGTTGCTTTCATGGCCAAATGTAATTAAATATCACTGACTAATTCATTTTAAAGGTAAGAGATTAAACGGAAACATGATTGAGGTACAGAATTGTAAGCCCATTAACATAGGATAGATAAGGAAATACTTTATCAAAATTGCCAAATACAGTGGACTGGACATTATAAGTGTATATCATACCTTATAATTTGCATAATTGTTATAATTATATACAATTTATATCTGAGGTAAAAGATGCATTTTGGACTAATAAGGGTAATTGATAAGGTTTAGTCTTTGGCTATCTATTATAATGCTAAGTGCAGGTCAGCAAGACCTGGTTGTCCCAAAGACAAGAGAGTCCACATGTACAACTTGGCCCTAAGATATTTGTTATGGGTAAATAAATATGCCAACAGCCAATGGCTGGGCAGAAGGGACATAGATGGAGTTTAGGTTTATCGGGCTTGGGGTTCAGAGAGGGACTACAAGGAAGAGAAGGTACAGGAGGGGGGAGGAGAAGCTACCATGGGTAAGAAGTCAAGAGATTGTGGCCCCCACAGGAGCAGGGAAATTCAAGTGAAGAGCTGACCAGAAGAAACATAGTAAGAAACAACTTGGAGTTATTGATAGGAAAGTAGATTCTAAGCCTAGAGAGTAGTATCTGCCCAGCTCATGTGTTGCTTAAGGCTTAGTTTAAAAGTAAAAGTAAAATAAAATAAAACAAAATGAAAAAGAATCTTTAGGTTGCGAGCAGAGTGTTCCATCTTTCAAATGAGGAGTGATGAAAAGCAGGTATGTCAATTTAATTCACTTTTCCCCCCCCATTGGCAGAGGAAATAAAGAATACACGCCACACACTTCCATACACTGACCACTGGAGGAAACACTTTAATTTCTCTAGGGTGTGTTAAATAAATGGATTACTTTTTATTAGGGATCAAAATTTCATTTGGTGTAGCAAAACCTTTAGCACGATAAAGTACCCTGGGATCACTTAATTGATGACATTCAATGTTTGCCCAGCCTGCTCTGTATTGTCCAGGCATGGCTAGAGTCCCAGGTGTACAAGGCCAAACATCAAACACCACCCTGCTCAATCTCCTAGTTACTAGACTAAAATACCTCCGTGAGCACTGAGGGTAATACTGTAAGGCCCTCGAGTTTAAAGAGATGTCCAATGTTCCGAAGTCCACAGAGTCAGAGAGGAAGAAGCAGGAGTTGAATCTGTACAATCTGACTCTCATGACCATGAAATACTGTCTCTTGCAGAAATTTTGTTTAAAGGTACAATAAATGTCCATTATGGACTCTAGAACATAAAAATTGTCCTACAGAATGATCAATGATTAAAGGTATATTTATATTCTCTAATTTTTATACACTGTATATGTGACTTCTTCCGAACTTATCCATGTAGGTCATCGTGTTTTCAAACGAAGAACATCCATGACAAATGGTCTGTTTTTTAAGTCCTAAGTAAAATCTGTCTTTCTGATCCAAGTATTTCTGCGGAATATGCTCTCTTACTTTATTAGACAGATAAGAAGTGAATTTTCAAAAACAATCCGTCTAATTCAAAGGATAGCTTCTTTTCTGTCACTGCTCTGGTAGATCCCCAGGCCTCTCTGATGGAAAGTATTTAGTTAGTAAAGGCAAATTCATGGGGGATAGTCTCAAATTATTGAAACATGTGGATCATCCCATATTATACAGATGTATGTAAGGCCTAGAAGCATTAAATGCTACATAGTTATATAAACATATGTGAACATACGTGTGTCCATAGCACATACGCATTCACATGTGAAAACTAAACAATCAGCCCCAACCCTGGGTTTTCTTCAGAACACAAAAAGATAGAAAAACAGAAAGTATTTGCTTTCTCTTTTTTATTTCTCAGCTGTTCTGTAGATTGCACACTCTCCTCTGACTACTGTGTGTGCCTCTCATAATTTATGGGCATGGTGTTATCCAAACGTTTTGAGGAGAAAGCCAGGAAAAGGAGGCACAGTGCTTATAGTGAGAACTCTTTTCTCCCCAGTAAGCAACCCTAAGGCTTGTTTAAAGTTCACAGGAGCCTTCCCTTTCCCTCCCACTTTTCTGGGGAGGTAAGAATGCTTCCCTGACAAAAACCCACCTACTCAAAGGGGAGGTTAATTATCGCTACATAATTAACCTCACAAGAAAATTGCTAAGATTAATGAAGCAGTGCTTACTAAGTGTTTACAAACTCCCCAGGAACTACTATAGAAATATTTGTTTACAAACCCATTGCCATGCATATTAATAAGAGATTCTCTGGAAGGCGCCACAAGGGCTAACTCATGGGTCCTCATCATCATTTATAAATTCTACCTTGGGGTATCTGGTGAAGAGTGGGGGCGGGGTAGGGAAGGAAGTGAGAAGGAACAAAGGGAGAAGAGAGAAACAGGGTAGAGACAGGAAGATCAGCAAAAAGAAAAAGGATCAGTGAATAGGACAAATTTCAACTGAGATGTCCAGGCCAGAATGAATATTTTTCACTTGGATAGGTTAACAAGAATGCCTGGCCAAATGACAACACTGTCTTTTCTGTCTAGTTTTAAAGCAAAGAGCACCTCAAGAAGCTTCTAAAAATAAAAGAAACTTTGCAAATCAGTATAGAGTCCTGAAAACAGCAAAAACACAACTACCGTAGGATCTAGCTTTACTATCCCCATATATTTATCCAAAAGACTCTAACACAATATATCATGACGATGCTTGCACACTGAATCATACTGAAGGCACTACGTACAATATCTACAGTACAGACTCTAACTAGCCAACAGTAGAGAAATGAGCAAAGAAACTGTGATATGAATACAAAATGTGTTTTGGTTCATTTACACAGAAGGACAATTATGTCATTTTCAAAAATGGGGTGTGACTGAGAAATGATCATTCTAAGCAAATTAAGTCAATATCAAAAGGACAAATATTGTCTTTTCTTTCATTTGTGGGTCCTGTGTTTTATATAGACACATAAAACCTTGCATATGACATAAAATAAGCCAACCTTTCTACAGGAAGAAGGGGACCAACAGGAAAACGTAGTGTGGCCGGAGGGGCCGATATGATCAGCCAACATGTTGTGCTTGTATGAGGCTGTCCTTAGGAAGCCACACATAACAAGCACACAACAAATAATGTATGCTTTCTTTAGAAGACAAGATCTTCATAGCAGATTGGCTTTAAATAAGGCTGCAAAAATTCTGATAAATAACCGAATGAATTCCTGAGTTTCATTGACCTAAAATGTGACTGCATCTACCTCCAGAGGACAGTGTACTCTGTGTACACTGAATCATGCCTTCAGTATGATTCAGTGTGCAAGCATCGTCATGATATATTGTGTTCGAGTCTTTTGGACACGGGACTAGTAAAGCTAGATCCTATCGTAGTTGTGTTTTTGCTGTTTTCAGGACTCTATATTTGCAAAGTGTCTTTTAATTTTAGAAGTTTCTTGAGTGTTATGTGTGTGCAAGTTGGTTCCTTCCCCCTAAAACATGTACAAAAGCATGGTTATCACACAGCTACCTGGAATGACTGAACACATCAGCATTAAGCCAAAATGCCCCTGAATACAACCACCATGATTATAACCACAGACCTCCTCACCTGACTACTAATGGAGCCATAACAGGTTAAACGGCAGCACCAAACTCAGCCTGTGCACTGAGCCATTAACATCCACCATCACTTGATTCGTGGCCATCACAGGTTAATCAGGGTTCAAATTGAGGGTTCTTCCTCTTGGGCTTATATGAGAGCACCCTTCTCCACATGCATGTCTACATGCTGGAAACAAGAGCTCTCATAGCCTTATTCTGACACAGAAATGAATGGTGTTACCTTGGCTCACAAGTGATTGAATAGAGCCATTCACATAATCCATGCAAGTATAGTCTATGAATACAATCCCAATAAATTTCCAAAATGTTTCTTGCCTGGAATTATTTGTAGGAGGATAGTAGGGTTACACCAAGCATCCATTTGAAATCAATGGAATTCCAATACTAACAATTCTTTTGTTTTTTTCTTTAGTAACATGTCTTTAGTCACAGACATGCACTATGGCCTAAGTGCATATTATTCATATATACACTTCATATGTAATCAGGGAAAATAATCAGAAAACTAAAAATAACAGATGGCTTGATACTTTGTAACTGACTAAAAGCTTAATAAAGCAATAGGAAAAAATAATCAGAATGTATCTACACAATGTAATCTGTTTATAACTTTGAAATAGCCTTTTGGGAGCAGGGGAGAGAGATCATCTGATAAAACCCTTGCCACTTAAGCACATGGCCCAGAGTATAATTCCCAAAACTGAGGCAGGCGTTAAACACGAGTGGCAACCCAACTGTAATAATTCCAGTCCTTCAGAGGCTGCAATGGGGATCCCTGGAGTAAGCTTCCTAGATACCAACCCAATTAGTGAGCTCCTAGGCCAACAAGGGACCTTGTTTCAATATATAAGGAAAAGAACTGAGAAAGATATCTGGAATCAGTCTCTAACCTACACACACACACACACACACACACACACACACACACAGACTTAAAAACACTTGTGCACTCACATATTGAGGACATGTATATACAACAAAATAATAAAATGAAAAATTATAATAAAATTGGGGATTTTTGACTATTTAGCACTTAAAGGTTTCTGAGATGAGTATTCATAATTTTCAAGAGAGATTACTGTATCAATCTCACTGCCAGGAGGATGTTTTCTAGAAGTCTTATGGGAAGATGCTCTGAAGTCTAGATAAATAGGACCACAGTATTCTCTCAAGTCTGCATACTGTCAGGCTCCACGATCTAAAGTCAGTGGCACTAGGCAAGTACAAGAAGCAGATCGCAAGAGGTTATTTCTTTGACTAAAACAAAACAGAGGTGATCTCATCTTTGGCATAAAAAATACCATGTATTCTATACCCTAAAGCTTTGCCAAGAAAACCCTGAAATGACTTTGTGGGCAAATGCTTGATCGAAGTCTATGAAGGCCAATCAGACAAATGACACTTGAAGAAATGATAGAACAGTGGTGGCATACGCTTCAGTGTGTATAATCCTCATCTGATATATAAAAGGTTTCAGGATTGATTGAGCAAGGGCTGGGTGTTAGCCCCTGGCAAACCAGAGTACCATGTTGTGTGGAGAAAAGCATATATGGAGGGAAATTAAGAACAGCTATGAGTCCAAAGGATTATGGATTCTTCTACTCGGAGCATAATAAAAACAGAACAGTGCTTCTTACATGTTCTAGGCAATTGTATTGTTGGAGATTGTCTTACAGAAGAAAGTGGATATTACGAACCTTCCCAAATTCTGTCATAAGGAGACTGAGACGTTGCAGTAATTTTTCAAGGGCAGCTGCTTCTGGGACTGGCAAGAGAGAAGGGAGGGGCTGACTCACAGGACTCTAGACCTCCTGAGTGCTTCAATTAAATATCTTGTCGGTTGGTTGTTTAATCTTTTATGTGTTGACTTTGACTTAGAGAAAAGTAATGTTACCAGTGTTTAAGGAGTGAAAGTTTGTACGGTTGCATATCCTGCCCTTTACTTCATTTTCAAAGCTTTGCCAGTTCAGTTATAGAACATCAACGTTCAATCTATAATATTGTTGCTCCAATTTTTGTGGTTTCTGTGGTCTCATGACAGAGACCAGAGGCCACTACATGGTATATTTATTATGCCTATAATTCATTTACGCCATTTACAAGCAATTCAACACCAACGTGTGGTCATCACAAAATTCCAAAGAAACCACAAAAGGATAAAATGTCACATATTTTTAGAAGAGTAGGTTTTTTTTAACCATACCATAAACTATGATTTTAAAAGCTGCTCTCTGGCTGCCTTCCTACATGTTGGAAATTAATGCTTATTAAAAATAAGTGCCATAGTACTGTATTAACTTTGTAGGCACTTTTCATTACTTAAGCCATATACCCTATTTAGCTTTTCAATTACAAAAACTGAGGCCAGCCAAAAGTAGCTTACTACAGGCTGAAAGATCAGTAAGGAAGCTGACCTCTCTGAGAAGCCAAAATAAACTGAAATTCCTCAGTCTGCAGGGTACTAGCAGCTTCTTGAAAGCTTGCCCAATTAATGTGGAAGGATTACATAAATAAACAGATTCTTGCCCTCCCAAGGTGCCCTCCTTTCCACATCGCCATTGGTTTGTGTAGGCAACTTAAAAAAAATATTTTCCCAATATCCAGTAGATGATTCTAGTTCACAAAATTTCATAAAGCTGTATGAATAAATTTATACATTGAAAAATCAATCATGTTCCTTTTTTGGGTTACTGTCTACAGAAGAAAAGTAAGTAATAGATAGACAAGAAAGAAAAAAAATAAATACACTATTTCTTATTAAACTTTTAGGGAAAACTTGAAGTTTGTTGTCACTCTGGGACATAACGAGGAAGTTTAGGAATTATGGGTTTTCCTTTTGTCATGATACCAATCTTCCAAATAAAATGAGTTACCAACTGGAAGTCTGGTTTCTCCCTATGTTTCCATTGTCTCAATGGCATCAGGTTAGAACTAACTTCATCTTCCAGCCATTTTATTTCTTTTTTTGAAATCTTGAAGCTATTTGACTTGGTTTGCCAATCCAGCAGTCACTGCAACCTTCAATATGGGCATGGAACCCACCCAAAGGAACCCAAACCAGGAACAAAGAATACATACCCTCTCATTCAAAGTGGCTATTCCTCAAGGTACACTTAAGTAAAATGAATGAAAGAATGAATGAATGAATGAATGAATAAATAAATAAATAAATAAATAAATACAGTTTTTCTCCAAACAACAGATTTCCTATGATACTAACAACAAATTAAAAATACTAGAGAGACCATTTTAGAACACCTAGACAAACAGACAAAACGAACCTGAGACATGTTCTCTTAAACATAAGCTTAGACTCAAAATGATAGAAAGCCTGTATTTAACTAAGTCATCAGATTTTCTTAACACATACCAAAGCCGAACAGGAATCTAAGGGATAGAACTACGGAATCTGTCACAGCAGGCTTATCATGAATCACACTCTGATCATTGTCCCGACCGGATATCTCATAGTCTGCATAGCCATGCTGTTTCTTGTTAGAAACATATGCTAGATGCATCACTAGATGCGTATTCTGAAAATAAGTTGTGTTGACCTGACGCAATCTTCCCATTGCCTTTTTTTTCTTTTTTTCAAAGGAAGATTTTATTGACAACAACTTCAGTAACACTGTCACCATGTGAGGTGGCATCGATCTACTTGGCCTTCTGTGTTGGGGTGATAAGATACTGACGAGAAGCAACCTCTGGAGGCAGACAGGATGTATTTCATCCCATGCTCCTAGGCAGGAGTTCCTCTCTGAGGGAGTCACGGCAGGACTTGAAGCGGGAAGCTGGAGATAGAAGAACTCAAAGAATGTTGCTGACTGACTTGCTGACTATCCCTCAGTTCCTATGGCTTCTTATACACCCAGGGTTGCCCGTCTAGAGGTAACATTGGCCAGGGTATGCCCGGCCCTCACAGATCAATCATTAACTGCCCCCACACACACACACAAAATGCCCTAAAGACATGCCCACAGCCAAACCTGATTGGGATATCCTCAGTTTCCTGTTCCCACATCACTCTAGTTCAAGTTAAGTTGGAGAACAGGGGGTACAAATCTCACAGCAAACACTTACAACCTAGGAAACGACCACTGTTTATTCAGCTGACTTGAAAAGTTCTATTCTGTATACATTTGTTATTTGGTGAACTTTCTTTACTAACTTAAGATAAATGATTATTCTTCAATAACTAGGCTACTCTCTGAATGATAGAATGTTTGGGCCACATTTTAAAGGGTAAATCAACAGAATTAAATAGACAACATTTTATAATTTTGCTTTAAGAAAATTCCAGAAATCTTCAAATCAATACTAAAACAATCTACTTTGCTTTCTTACTGATATCTGAAAACATAGCAGTATGTGGGGGTGGGGTGCATAGCTCACTGTTCTGTTAAAACAGCTCATTCTTCATTGAAGGAGATTCTGCCAAAGCCATATTTTTTCTTCTAAATGATTTAAAACAGATTTGAAGAGAATCCTTTGGCATTTGAAGAGAACTCCTTTGCGAGGCAAACATCCAAATATAATCTTCATTTTGTATAATGCAGCAAAGATTAAAATACTTGGAAACAATTTAACTTAAATAGCTTGGTTGCCTATAAGCAAAGATATCCGAAGGGCAGCTTTCCTGCCCGAGATGAGTCATACAGCTCTGGGTTGATCTATTTGAAGTATTAGTCATGCTTCCATCAATATAGAAATCTAAAAATGCTGTCATTTCTTTATCGAATTCAAAATGTACTCAAACTCATGAGGCTTAATGGTATTTTATTAAATGTCCTAAATTTATAGATGAATTCAAATACTTAAATCACAATTTAAAATATCGTCAATTCCCTGTGGTTATTCAGGGAATACGTTTTAAAGGGATTTCAAACACCTCAGTTGTTTAAAGATAATATTTTAAATGAACGTATAACAATAAAAATTTAAAAGATAGCATATGCAACTAGATAAATAGAACACACTGATATATGAAAAAGAACTCTTCAATAACCAAAACTACCAAAATTGTAAAAAACAATTTTACTAATAGCAGATGTTAAATCTTAATGGAAATATGTCCCAGTGAAAAGTTATTTCACTTATAATGCATAGTTTACCTTTGTACTGTACATGCTAATAGATCATTCATGGAAATGGAGAGTAACTATCCCTGCTATTGATTATAAATTACATTTCCTACCATTTGTTTGAATTTTGTTTTGATTTATTCAGAAATTTCAACTATGTTCACATAGAAAAAATAAAAACCTTTCTTAAAATGTGCAGTATGATTCTTTTTATTTTATTTTACATTGCTTGTTTTGTCTATATGGATACGTTCACTAAAAAAAAAAAGAATTTCACATACAGCACAATGCAACTTAGAACTCAGTAGACTCCTGATCCCGAAATAAATATTGGTACATCAGCAAATACACGAAGGAACGAATGTTTCTAAAGCAATGGTATTACTCTTAACACACACACACACACACACACACACACAAAACTACAGAGTCACACACATATACACACACAATCAAACATACAGCCATGACTCCACACACACAAACATAGTCACACATACACATACATTCACATACACACACACACACACACACACACACACACACACAGAGCAAGTCAGCAGCTGATGCCCCAGCCTCAGTCTGGTTGACACTTTAGGAAGTATCCCTTTGCCTAGCTTATATTCTACATCTTCCTAGCAAGAGGAAACAGAGGAGAGCGTGAGTTCAGCTTTCCTAAGGAAAAATAAAACCAAAGGTAGCAACAGTAGTGAAAACATGTCAACTACTGGGTAAATTCAGTTGACACTGGACGTGTCGGCTTAACGTGTATCTCTGCTTAAGTTATCATGTTTGTATTACTGTGCACAATTACAAGAATATTTTGATAATTATATTATAAGAACACTTTACAAGAAAGATAAATCTCTGAACTATATGAGTTTTAATGGGAAAAAAAGTAAAACTGTTTTGAACCAACAAATAGAGAAGTCCAAGAGATAGGAAAAATGCTAACACTCGTTGACATTCTAATATAACTTGAGAAATGTGCTAGGTACTAACAGGTACAATCTCACTAAAACCCACTCCTTTATCATAGGTAGAGTTTCTGGTTTATTGATGACTCAGGCTTAGTTTCCTATCAAGGTTGCTGAGTCATTCTATAGATGCAGGTCCATGCATACCAACTAAGGCTTCTGTTTAGTGAAGTGACATACCTAGAACATTTAATGTATCTCTGGTGCTGGATGAAGAAGATATATCTCGGATATATGAAATGAGAACATTGGAAAACTCGATCAAGGTTTTCATACGCACTTACAGATACTAAGCTGTCCAATCATTAATCTCCTTACTTACTTTTACACTCAGTACAATTTTTTTCTTATATCTTGGGCAGTAAGCAATACCAAGCCTTATGATCTAAGAAGAAATAAATAATACAGAGTGAAATCAATTTATGTCAAAGGCCAGATAGTTTCATGATCTTTTGGATTCATAATTCAATAGCCCAGAGCATGCTGTTTTATAAAAGAGAACTCTGTGTGTGTGTGTGTGTGTGTGTGTGTGTGTGTGTAATTATTTGATGGAGGTGCGTATGCACATGTATATGGAGGTCAGATTTCATTCATTAAACTAGCCATCATTTTTTATAGTTTTTGACAGAGCATTTCTCATTGGCATGTAGCTTACCCAGAAGGCTGGGGATCTTTTGATATCCATTTCCATCATGATATATGAAGCAGCCCGCTAAACCTACCCTTGGATTAGGATTCTTTGAATGACTTCAGGTCTTCTATGGCAAGCATTTTACCGACTGAGCTATCAGCTAAGCCCAGGAAAAGATTATTATTTTTAATGACTCTAATTCTTGATTCAAGAGCCAGTTGGCTTCTCTAGGCAACACATACCAGAGTAACTCGAAAGGAAACTGTATTTCACAAAATAGCTATCTCGAGTCATGATTAACAATGGAATGCCCCTAAACTTGGAAATATAGTAAATGAAGGGATTCATAGAGCTGGACAGTTAGTGAAGTCAAGAGCCTACCTCAGTTTTTGAGGGGACTTAAGGTTAGTAATCTGCAACAGTCACAAAGACTGACTAACCATCCACTGCTTGCCTTGTGTGCGCATTTGTAACACCCAGGCACGCTTCACTTTGAGTTTCCAGTCTCTGAATACAATGAAGCAATCGCTGACAAAAATCACATTGCAAGAGTTTGTTCATAAACACAGCATATGTGAAGCATTTCCTAAATAGGCAAATTTCTAAAACCGAAAGAAGGCGGAGAAAAAAAAATCAACATTTTGTTTGACTAGTCCTTCCCTTTTGGTAATATTCTGCCACTATAATATGTAGAGTCGCTAGCCCAAAGTTAATAAACACAAGCTTATTTTCCTCATGAGTTTTCTGTGTGAGGAAGGATTTGGTAAATATTCTGTCTGCATAGGGAGTGCAAGGGGTAGAAGAGAGAAACACGGAAATGTGAGCAGAGAAAAGTACCAAGTTTGTTATCATTTTCTAGACCAGTGGTTCTCAACTGGTTCCGACCACTGTAACCCTTCAATATGGTTTCTCAGGTTGGGTGACCCCCCAGCCATAAAACTATTTTCGTTGCTACATCATAATTGTAATTTTGCTACCGTTATGAATTGTAATGTAAATATCTGTGTTTTCTGATGGTCTTCAAAGACCCATGCGAAAGGGTCATTAACCCCCCCAAAGCGGTCACAACCTAGAACCACTGTTCTAGACGGTCATATTTATTGAATTGCATGTATGTGCTGTATTGTTTGATGAAGAAGGTGCACTCATATTTCCAAATGAAGTGAAAGAAAACTTGTATTTTTCATATTTTCTTTTTTTGAAATATTATGGGAGCACATTGGAGATCAGTCTATGACATCAACAATGTATTAATAATTGGAGACATTTTGGAAGGTATGCATCTTCTCCCAGAAGACAAAGTAAAATGTGGCTGCTTTCCCCAGTTGATCCACCAGTTGTCTTTAGACGGCAATCACTACATTATTGTATCTCTTTTTTAGAACTTTATTGCTTTCTTCATTTAATGTTCATTTCAACCCATAGCCACTGGAATCCTGTTAAGATTGTGCTACAATTTCTAAACCCTAGACCATTTATTCAATCCAAAATCTGGCAAAGAAGAAGGAGATATGAATGGAGACATCATACTGCAAGTGGTTAGGTGCCAGAGAAAAATTGCAGTGTTTTCAGGGGGGCTTCAGAGAACAGCAAAAGGCATAGCAAATCCTAAGGAAAGAGGGGTGCACCGTATCCCCTCATGAAGAAGGTGCAATGATAGCACTTAGATTCACAAGAGTCCAGGGCCCAGGGGGCTAAGAAGGAGGATGACATGTGGCTTGAAAATAGAATGTAGCAGCGAATAGGGAAGGGGAAGAAAAATTTAGAATGCCAGAAATGAAAATCCCTCAAGATTATAAGTATGTGCACACACACACACACACACACACACACCTATCATCTAGAATTTTCACAGTCACACAGCGAATCTTTCCTCGGGAGCCGGCACATTCACAATTAGCATAGCCAGGCTTAAAAGACAAATGAGTGAGTGTGTACACATTTCCTGGAATCTATACAGGGGTCCCGAGTCCCCTTCACATAAGGAGAGCCATTGATATCAGCAGCACACAAAGGTTCCTTTAAGAATCCTTATGGACTTGGACATTCTGCTCTGGAATTCTTCGGCCCAAAACTGTTTTATAATGCTGTCCATATAAATGGCTCAGTATAAAAGTATGTCAGTGTAAAAGAGCTCATGCTAAAGTGCCCATTCTAACTATATATTCCAGAGTCATCTTAAGTAACAAAGCATGTTACTGAAAACCTAAAACAATGTAAAAATGATTTTGCAAGAACTGTTGCTCTCTTCCCAGAATTCCATGTAAAACTCAGGTGAATTCCACTGCTAAGTTTCATTAAATATAGATATATATGCGTGTATGTGTACATATCTTTACATATATACATATATTTTATTTATTTTTATTTAATGTATATAATATATAATTAAAATATGTAAGTTATAAAATTATTCATTTAAATATATGTATATAAATATATATATACGCATAAATATGTGTGCCCATGATATATAATTTAAAAAAAACAAATATTATCTAAACTGTCTAAGAATTGTTTTTAAGAGTCACATTTTAATATTAGTTTTCATGATTTCAAAAATAAATAAATAGACCAAGGTGAATGACAGACAGCTTTCTGTGAGCAGATGTCACCCCCAAATCTGTCAGAGACAACTTTAGTAAGAAGGTTCTTTCTTAAATATACTTAGGTGGGATTTTTCTAATGAAGCACAATGCTTAGCTTCATAGCTTGTAATCTCTGACATCACTAGAAAGAGTAATGATTTCCCCATGGTGATGAATAGCATTTTCATATAAATCATCTCCTCGGGGACACTTCCACTGTGGAGAGCCTACTCTTCCTCGGTGCTCACTGCTTCTGTGACTGCAGTGCGCGCATGCATGCGGGATGGTCAACGTTTGGCCCACTTTCGGGACACACATCAGAACCACGCACAACCATCTGCAGTTGTGTCTACTAAATTTGAAGAGTCTCCCGACAAATCCCTGTCATGTCTATGACATAATCCCAGTCGACCTACTCAAGACAGACCTTAGTCACTGCCACGTTCACACAGTGAATGAAAGGAAGTCCAAACCTGCTGTGGAGGGTAAGCTTACATTAATTCTCTCAGCATCTCCATCAGAGCTGAAGAGTTTGCCGCAGAAATATGATCATCGAATTATACAAATGAGGGTGAAACTTTTAAATCTTCATGTCATAAAATAGAATCACAAGTTAAGCCATAAAATGAAGAAACCCCCGAATTAAATGTAAGTAGCAATTCAGTATATAACTACTAACCTCAATCTCTGGGTGCCATTGTGTGGTTTACTTGAAATGATATTAAATAAATCATTCTCAACAGAATCCTTGGTGTCACTTATGTAAAATATTTATGATTTAATATACTTTGCAAAGTGGTACAAAATTAAATCTATATTTTCACATTATTGTCCACCTATGCATCCTAAAGCAAAAGGTCTTCTTTGAATGAGATAAGGACTGATATCATACATATTTCATAAGAATTACTTATAAATGCACTACCTACAACCTGTGAGGGGGAACTAAATTTCCACACGTTTCTAACTAACTCCGGGCACCGAGAGTATTAAAAAGCCCAAATTCAGACGGCAAAGAATATAGCTGTGCGATATTATTAATACAGCATGAAAATCTTCCTTACTATACCAACTTAGTAGTTTGCCTCCCTTAACATACAAGATGAGCATGTATTTGCCTGCAAGAGTCTTTCCTTCTCATTCTTTACAGCTGATTAGCAACAAGAAATATGTCTTTTCCCAATGCTTTTGCAAACACGATGCCAACAGCCCCCTCATCTGCAAATCAAATGTGCATCTCACGCAGCCCCTGCTGGAAACAAGCATCATCCCTGAAAAGCATGTGTGATGACCTCACATTTCTCCAGTCCTCTGCCTTTGAATATGGGCTGTGAAACTCGGATCTAATCTACTTTGGGATCTGATCAGGGGTCAGGTTGATTATCAAATCGGAAGCCCTGGAGAAATACATTTATGATTGTCCTTTAAAGGACAAACAAAGCGAAGTCTTCTGATGGAAACTTTTTTTTTTCATTCAGCTTGTGGCATCACAGTTTCCGTGTGTACTGTACTTCTTATTCTTGGGGACACTAATGAGTTTTAAATGGTGTTAAATACCATCCCTGCAGTTGTAAGTGCTTCACTGGGATTTTTTACTAGAGAAAAGAACTCCTGTAATTTAAAACTACTTTGTTTTCTCCGGTCACAGCTGTTAGCGAAAACACTGTCCCGTGGAAATGGGAAGAGGTTCCCGCCCCTTCCTGGCTATCATTAGCCTGCACTTGTTTTCTAACTTCTTTTATTTTTCCTCCCCTTGTGGCCTTGCAGTTCCATACACTTCCCATCCCCCCCCCCAAAACTGCAGCCAGTGGAGAACGTTAAGCTGTCCAGGCTCCTCTGCCCCACCCCCCCCCCCCCATCCCCTTTCCTCTTGCTGGCTCCACTTTCCTACAAAGCCTTGGCTACCATTAAAGAATTTTCTCCAACAACGTGTCAATTTTATATTGGCCACAAAGACAACTTCTGTTGGGGGAGGGGAAGGAAAGAGGGGCTGGAGCTTGGCTGTCCCTTTTCACAGACTGGGATCTTTGTGGAGATCAGAAAACATTTCCTGCATAAGAAATCAACACACTCTCTGGTTGCAGGGCTGGGGGGCGGAGGGGGGGGGACAAGCAAGAATGTGTGCTGGCTCTGCCCGCTAACAAATGGAGCACAGCTATTAACCTCCCAAGCAAAAGTCATTTTTTTCCCTCAAAATGCCATGCTTTCTTGCATGATTGAAAATAATCCACACTCTCAAATCTCCTGCTAGCTCCCTCTCTGAGGATGGCTGAGTTCTACAAGTCACTGATACTTGGGATTCTTCCTTTGCATTTCTTTCCCCCACCCCCCCCCCCAATTAGCTCATTTCTGAGACATTCCCCTACCCAGCCCCCTCTCTTTCTCTGCATATACCACCAAAGGAAAAGAAAGCGGCAAGAAAAGACTTGCAAGAAGGAACTCAGGTCATATAAAATCTGGATGTGTTTGAATGTCCACCGCCCCCTCCCTTCTTCTGCTGGTGATTTCAGAGGCAGAAAAACCAGGGACTCTGGGTCCCAACCTCTTTCTCTTAACCAGCCATTGAGTGTGTGCATAGGGATTGTACAAAATACTCTACACAAAAGTAAAGACCCGGGGGGGGGAAGGGGGAGAAATTGGTCTCTCATAACTGCAGTGTCAGGCAGTCACTGAGTCTATAAAGGGTGTCTGTTGAGTGCTTCCTGGAATCAGGAAAAGAGGGGATAAGGCCCGAGAGAAAGAGAGAGGGGCATTGGCTGGACGTGGTCAGAAAGAAGTCTGCCTTTCCATTTCACATTTGGAGCATGTGTGGGTTTCCTGACCTGGAGCCTGAATAAAAGCACACTTTTTCCTCCTTCCCAACCCCCAACACAACTGAGGTCTCATTTCTCCCTCTCTCTCTCTCTTCTCCAAAATATCCTACCCATACTCCTGCAGCACGCTGCTAAGCCGCCCATCTCCTCTAAGGTCATGAAGGCTCACTTAGGAGCCCTGCAACAGAGAAGACCACAAATCAGGTCACTTCAAAGTTGACAGGATCAAGGAGCAAAGAGTAGGCTGAAGTAGTGAACCGGAAAGAGTTTTACCTCCTCCGTGCAAAGCCTCCCCAGCCCCAGCACCCACTCCCCCTGCCTCTGAGCCCTTACCTTCTTTGGGGGGTCTTTTGGCCTCCCTTGTCAGATTGCAGACTTGAGTCGTTTGCAGCTCCTGAGTCAGGCAGCCCTCGGTCTGCTCGTTCAGGGGTAGCACGACGTTATTCAACAAAACCAGGGACTGGTCATCTATTCCCCACTCTCCCAAATGCTGAGGGCAGGTGCACTTTGTGTACATGATCCCACAGGACTCCGTTCTCCCGTTTTCGGACTTTAAGCAGCTTTCCAGCCAAGTGCATAAGACATGACAACCGAACTGGCTCGGGCTCACCTTGTTCAGTACCAAGAACTCAAAAAAAGATTTCTGCTCCTCTTCGACCTTTTTCTGTAATCCTGGGAAATCAGACGGAAATACCCGGCGGATCTGAATAAAATTCTTGTCGTACTGTAGAAAAACGAAAGCATTCTTGGAGCTGCAAAGTTGCATTATGGAATGGTTCTTTCTCAAAAGATCCTTTATTTTTTCATGGGAAAAATGGTCAAACTGATAAGCCAGAAGGGAAAAGTTAGAGCAGCTAAGGTCCTTTTTGGAAAATTTCAGGTAAATGCTATATTTGGTTGGATCTGGATTTTCCAGCGTCCAGGTGCAGTTTGTAAAGTTTTTGGGAAACATTTCACTTACAGAATAGGATCCATAAATGACTCCCTTCACCAGAGTTGAACACCAGAAGTCTTGGGCAGCATTAAATCCAAACATAACCAGGAGATAGGTGGAAAATATATAAATCAGCAGGTTACGAACAGCCTTCATCCTATGTCATTTGGCCTGTAAGAATGGCAAGGGAGGTGAGAGGCAAGCAGAAGACCACAGGCATTGAAAAAAACAAAACCCTTCCAATATTGCTGCAGCTGTTTTCAAGAATTCCGTTTTTTTTTAAAGTCCTTTAAAAAAAAAAAAAAAAAAAAAAAAAGAAGGGCAGGTGAATTTTATTTTATAATGCCAGGAAATTATCAGTTGCTGTGTGAACAGCGCCCTCACGTGGTTGCTGGAGATGGACAAGTTCCCAACGTCCAATTTAAAAATAACATTTAATAGATTATTAATAGTTATGTCCTAATTCATCCACCAGGATTTCCTGCACACCCATTATCATCCATATCAAAGTGGAGTGGGAAAACAGGGTTTTTTTTCTCTTTTTTTTTTTTTGAGTAGCAATACCCTGCACGTGAATTGCTGAGATACTGACTCCAGAAGCTCCAGAACCTTCCCTCTCCCTCAGTCTTCTGCCTGCAGTAAACAGCATCGCACAAAATCTAACCTGATCATCTGGAATGCAGCTGTCATCGCATTATTCCTGTCCTGTGGACTGTGAGAAGTAAATCGTGGTAAATTACAGCCACGGCTTTAAAAGCTCGGACAGTCGTTTGGCCCAGATGGAACATCATCCCCCCCCCCCCAAATTCCCCTACTTGCCTTTGCAAGGGCCACCGGGTGAACTGGTGACACATTCCTGTGCAAAAGAACACACGGGCATTCTCTGGGGGACTCATCAGATTTTAAAGCCATCATCTGGGAAAGGGCAGGGGTGGGTAGATGTTCAGGAGAGAGGTGATGCTGGGGATCACCACTAAGTATGAGATTTCAGGCACTCATTCCATAGGCCCTGCCCTCCTGGGATGCATATACTGGATCACTGTATTAGTATCCATATCCAAAGGCGATGTCGGGGGTAGGGGGGACCCCAGAACTGCAGCCACTGAGCTTACAAAGTCTTTTTTTTTTTTCACTAAATGATGGTTATTTTAGTAAGAGTTATCTCTTATAAATTGGACTTTACACATGGTGGATGGAAAATATTAGAATCGTTTTTGCTCCCCGGCTGACTTCAGTTACTGGATGCCTGCCTTTCAAACAAGTGCTACAGATTATTCCTTTTTGATTTTTTTTTTTTTTTTGGCCCTAGCTTTGCACAACCAAAGCATCCTTGATTATATTTACCTCTATAAAGTATTAATCCCTAAATAACTTGAGTGTTTTTTTTTTCATCTTTAACCTTTAGGAAGTTATTTCTCAGAATAAATGATGATGATTTTTGTTGTTGGTGGTGGTGGTAGTGGTGGTGTTGCTGTTCAGCCTTTAAGCTGATGAAAGTGATATCAAGTTCATTTTAAAAGGCTTTAGACTGAAGTCCCTTCCACCAATCTATACACAGAGACATACATACAGACATAGAGACCGTTCAGAGTTTTCATGCCTTCTCTGTCTGGTCTTCTTTGAACTAAAGCATAAAACCTTCTTCTTTGCCATTGCATAACACACCAACACATGCACTCCCAATCCAGTGACCAAAGTCCCTGAACAGATCTGCATTTTACAGAGTATAAGTCAAACACTATGTCTTGACAGAGGCCAAAACAGCCCCAACTGTAAATCTCTATATAGCAGCAGTTTAAAATAAACCCAGAGCTGATAGGACTATCAGAATTGCGTTTTCCCTTTCAAACACACAGCTTACTGAGTAATGCCTTTTCCAATTGAAAAAAAATAAAAATAAAGGTAATGATCTTTTAGAGGTTAAATGTGCTTTTAGAAAAATAGAAAACAATCGTGTGTGTGTGTGTGTGTGTGTGTGTGTGTGCACTGTAGCACTTTGCAGGCAATGCAGGTCTGCGCAGTGTTCTTCAGGATAGAGTGTAGGCGTTGAAAGCCGATGTGACAGTAAGTGTCTAAATTAGGAATTCCAACCATGAAAGGGGGCTTCATTTTATAATCAGGAACTCGAAAGGAGGTCGTATTTCTTTTCCTTATTAAAAAAAAAATCGGTATTTCTGCTTCCATTTATTTGACAGTGAATGTCTGCAATAGTGTGCTTCTCGGTGATTAGCAGAGAGGGGAATAGCTGATTTCACATCTCTCTTGAGCAGGCACCCTACATGCAACGCTCTTTATTTTTAACCATCCTTGGGGTACGAAGTCTTGTTTGTTTCTAAATAATAAGAAATATGAATCATTGAACTGCCCCCTACCCCCCCACCCCCCCCCCCCACTGCAGGGCCTGTTCAAACAGCCATATATCTGTCTAAGAAAAATAAGGGCCAGAGGTTGGCTAAGGGATGGTCACAGAAGGCTCCAGGATGTTGTATTTATTTATTTATTTATTTATATGGCTCTTGCTGAGAAGCAAACCAGCACTGAGTTTAGCTATTCTCAAACTGATCTGGGTGACACTTTAGTTTAGCCGAACATAGACGGCGCCATCACTCCACTGATTTTTTTTCCCCCAACAGAAGACCCAATCCTACTCTATCCTAACTTCCTTTTAACCTACCCCCCTCCGCCCCCGCTAAAATTACCTCAATCACGCACGAGTTGCTAGATTTTCTGGGTCTCTCTCCCTATTCCTTCCCATCCAGCACACCTCTTCAAAAACAGACTTCTCTTAACTTTTCAACTGCGGCGTTTTAGTAAGCTCAGAATCTCGCCATTCGCCAGCAACAGCTTTGACTTCCATCCCCCAAAACTGAGACCGTGCGTCTCCGGGGCGACCCCCACCCCCCAGAAGACAGAGGTGACCCCTAGGCCCTTTCCTTACCTTCCACTCCGAAAGCTCCGGGAGGCTCTTGATCTAAGACACCAGCACAGGCACACGTCCCAACAACAGTGATGGAGAGACTCCCCTTCGGTCCCAGTCACCGTTGCCCATTTTCCCCCCCTGGCTCAGCTTCAAATATCAAGATTTATGATTGGAAAAAATAATGCATGCATACGAAAGACAAAAAAAAAAAAAAAAAAAAAAAAAAAGGAAAAAATAATAAGGGGGGGGGGGGTGTTGTACCCAGCGGCCAGAGCCTTGCGCCTTATCCAAGTGAATGAAGCCTTCAAAGGAGAGGCGGGGAGAGGCCCCCTGAAGGGAGACTCCACAGAAACACCAAACAGAAAAAATGGAAGTGGATTAAGAGCGCAGATGTGTTTTCCCAAACCCACCCCCCCGCAACAAACGGATTGGCCAAGAAGCCAAAAAAGCGCTGAGAAGTGGCCGGCGGCGGTGGCTGGGGCGGCGGGTTGGGCGGCGGGTTGGTGGCAGGAGTGCTCCCGGCCGGTGGCGAGGCTGGAGCAGGAGCGGTTTGCTTGCTTGGTGCGCCCTCCTCCCCGGCCCTCCTCCCTGCCAGGTACTGATGGACCGACGGAGCGCGGCTGAGGAGCTGGGGGTAAAATCCTGGGCTGGCGACGTCGGGAAGCTGTTTGAATGCCGGGCGAGGAGGGAGGCAGGCGCGCGAGGGCGCGAGATAGTAAAGCTGTGTGGCAAGCGTGCGCGCCGGCGCGCGGCGCTCGCTCTCCCCGGGGCTGCGCGCGAAGGGGGCCCGCGCGTTCCTCGGCGCGCACCCGCCGCTCGGCAAACCCTCCCGCGCGCGTGCTCGTGGGTGCGCGCGTCCCCGGCCGAGCGCTGCGCCGGGACCGGAGTCCGGCCTCCCCCCCCTCCGTGGCGGGCAAGCGGGCGGGCGAGCTGGCGAGCAGGCGGGCGGTTGGGCGGGAGGGCGAGCGCGGGAGCGAGGCTGGCGGACGCGGGCTCCGCGGGGCTCTAGCTGAGCTCGCTGCCCGCTACTCAAACCCAAGCACGTCTGGAAAACCGATCTTTTTCTGCACCTGGGAGGTTTTGCATCCTCAGTTCCCACCGCTGGTGCTGGTGGCCACCAAGTGTAGGAGAAAGTCCCCAGGAGGAGAGGCAGGGGGGCGCGGAGACGGGAAGGCGACTCGGCGGGGTAGGAAGTAAACGCTGGACTCGATCACCCATCTCCTCCTGCCTTTCAGTGTCGGCCTGCCGCAGCGGGAGAGCTGTCATTTCAGCACCGGGATATAGCATTGATACAGTCGCAGCCAAGGGGCTACATCTCAGCTCCCACTATTCTTTGCCTCAGGCTGGAGGCTGGAACTCTAGTTGTTGGGGCTTTTTTGTTTTGTTTTGTGTGTTTGATTTTTTTTTTTAAATCACAGCCAGACTGCAATTAACGTCTTATTTGTTCTGGCACGAAAAAGGCTTTGCCAGGACCACTGAGCAGGCTACCGAGGTCAGGGGGTCCTGAACTGCTTTCTGCATGGCGATGGGACAATAGTGCGGGTTCTAAACTTTTGATTCGTTCTGGCTTCTTAATGCATTTATTCCTTGTCAAGTTTCCCCTCCTAGCAAGTTCGGGTAAGTGATGGGAAGAAATGAAGTAAAGCTACCTTTGTTGTTCTTTGAGACAGCAGGGGTGGGGGGTGGGGGGGGGAGGCGGGGCGGGGCGGATAAGGAGGATAAATTTCTGCACGCTTTCCCCCTTTTTTATTTACTTATTGTTTATTTTGCCTCTTGTACAGATGTCTGAAGATGCATCAGATAGACTTCACATGCACATGCAGGTCATTCGCCCGGCTAGTTTTGTCTCTACTTGTAGTGTACGCGGTTGGTGGTTTGCAAAACAAGTCTTTGAATAGGGTGCTTATGCGGTGGGAGGAGACATAACGGGTAAGGCGTTTGGCCAGTCTTCCTAAGGGTGAGTTGCCTGAGCGGCAGGTGAAGTTGGATGAAGCAATTTTCCATCTTTTCCTTTACTCCCTCAATTGCATTTTCTGTTCCTCTTGTTCCTCTCCCCTGGGGCAATTGCATAGCTAAGAACACGGTTTACAAAGGAAGGCTATCACGAAAACAGGAAGGTGCTGATGATCTTTTATACACCGGAATTGTTTGAAATATTAAAAACGCCTCTTTGGCTCCTTACGTCTTAACGCATATTTAATAGAATGACCCTCTTCAAGGCTTTTTCTCTTTTAGGACAAGCATTGAAGTAGCAACCTGTAAGGGAAACAGTTAATCACTCTCCAGCAGGCTTCAACAATGTTCCCAGGAACAAATCACCAGGGAAAGCAGCCTGGGTGGCATTTTTGGTTTTGTGTCATTTCTGCTTCATTACAATGCTTTTATTCATTTAGGGGAATTGAAAAGAAAATGGTCTCATATGTCAAATGCAAAATCCCAAACACTGCGTATATAGTGAGCACATTTTCTTATATATATAACAGACTGTTCTACGGTATAAAAGAGAAAAATATTCCATTTATTTCAACTCTTGGGATAACAGTGGTCATAATATTTGCAAGACATTTGGGTAAATCTGTTATTTTACCCAGAGGAAAAAAAATATTGCAATAAATGTGCCATCAAATGGAGAACAAGAAAATACTTCGCATGGCTTGTGCATACAGAGATAAAATAACGTGGGGATAGTTATAAATCTCACACAGTAGTGTCTTCTCACATTATCATTTAGCAGCATGGTCTCGATGTTTCTTAGAAATCCCTAAAGTCATAGCAGCATGGAGTAAGAGTAACAGCCTAGGGGGACAATTTTAAAAGGCTTAATCCTTAATGGAAAGGAGCGCTCTTTCTCAGGATCATTTTAATTCAAGTAGGACGCAGGGCTGGGTCAGAGAGGAGAGCCACTCTTTATAAAGCGCTTCACCCTTCACACGGTTTCCCATAACCTTCATAAATTGCAGGCTACTGAGCTGGCCTGATGATGATCCCGCTGAGGTATATTTATAGCAGATGATTTGTAGATGATAAATATGCCAAGCAAGACACACACGGCTACAGCAACCCGGGGCTCATCTGACTTCCTCAGGGGGGCACAATCAAGAATAGCAAGGGGAACTATATATAAGAAGAATCTGGTCTCTGGGCCCTGACAACAACACAATCCAAAGCCAAGCCAAGGAGGCATTACTTTGTTTTGTGCCTGCATGGAGTTCCATGGGAAAGCTTTGCTGCCATTGACTTAATAACAAAAGGCAAACCAGTGTACATCATGAGCTCAGTGTCTTCAGATGATAATTACTAGCTTTAACTATATAGTTCACATGTGCCTGTGTATATGCTTATAAATATACCACATGTCCCACATATGCCTATTATATGTTTACATATGCATACACTATTTCCCAATCTGTATACACATGTATACATATGTGTGTATATATATATATATATATATATACATATATATCAATTATTTATGAATGTGATTTGGTCCTGTTTGCAGTGTTATATTAAATTGTTTATCTGTGACACATAGCTTATTTCACACCAAAACTATTAAACTAATTATAAAACTAGACATTTTCCATATCCTTGTTGACTTTCAAAAGGAATACCGAGAAATCAGTGCTAACATGTTCAAATCTAAACTACCATTTTATAGCATCACCATAATTCAACTTGGTCAGGGTTATCTAAAGTCTCCTCTAATTTACCTGTTCTCTTAAGATCACTCCAAGAAAATGTGTCCATTCATAGTATTTTTAAATTTACTTTTTCACCTAACTTTAAACTTTCTACATTTGATAATAACCCCATTCTCCTATATTATTACTTATAACCCTGTGTCTTCTGCACAGTTCTCATCAAATGATAAGAGTGGGATTCTAAAATGTGTATGATCCATTTCAGAAGTTGTTTTAAAGTACTTCTTTTATTTATTTTATGGGCTGTGTATTCATGTGAATGTCTGTGCACCACAGGCATGCAGGATTCCTTAGAGGTCAGAAGAGACATTGCGCTCCCTAGAGCTGACATTACAGATGTTCAGAAGCTTCCAGGTGAATGGTGGGATCCAAACCTGGGCCCCTCACGGATCAGTTAACCCTTAACCTTGGAGTCACAATGTTACAAAAAGCTTTCCCTTGCCTTTTCTCCCTTATGCTTTTAGGTAATACTATCTTTCCACATTCTATATTTTGTAGCTTATCACTATTAGCAAGATTTTTAAAAGCATACATTATATATAGTTTATTCTTTGTTCAGTCCACGCTATTTTCTTTCCAGTGTCTCTGCTGATGTATGCACAAGATTTGGAAACAAATCCTCTTCCTCTACCTTCCCCTCCTCCTCTGGTTCCTCCTCTTGTCTAGTATCTCCAGAGATATAAACTCTAAACATATTATTTGCTGAAATCAACATTTGTTTAAATAATCAAATAATAGCATGTTAAAGTATTACAAGTTTGCATGGCTATGCTAAAAATTAATATGTTTTTCACAAACAGACCGATTTACCTCTCCTCCTCATTATTTTTCTTAAATTGTTTTTTCTTAAATAGCAAAGTAGCTCTGTAACCAAGCAAGAGTCAGTCTCAATATCAATATTGGTCCTTTTCTTCTCAGACTTCCCTGAAAAGAAAGACCAGGATGAAGCAGTGAAAGTGATGGGGGTTAGAGAGGTAGGAGATTCACCAAGAGAACTCCCCTGTTAGTTCTGCAAAGCCTCATTCAACTGGATGTTAGGATCAACTGGAGTTTAATTAGCCCGCTGGTTCCTTGAATTATTTTTTTCCAGTTTTATAAGTGCTTCCCAGTATAATGACACAGGAAGTTTCAATCACTGGTAGTCATTGCCTGTCAATTTCTAGTCTCATTCATTCCATTACAGGGACACTTCTTGTCACATAGATGTATTTCAGAGGTAACTTGGAAAATAGGGACTTTCAGTGATATGTGAGCTTACCCCCAAATTATTCTGTCAGTTACTCTTCTGTTTCTGTTTTGTCTTTTGTTTGGTTTGGTTTGGTTTGTATTTGTTTGGTTTGGTTTGATGTAAAGTTATTGTAATTTTTACATTATCTTTCTTTATCTATGCAAGTTTAATTCACCACAAGTAAGATGTTTTATTTTAACGATGAATTGGACATTAATTATTTAGCTGTTTATAAACATGAAGCTGTGGCCTCTTTGGGACTTATTTTATAAGAAAGGGAATGGATGAGGGCTATTTTTCTAGTACTTTCTAAGTTCAGAAATGTGTGCGTGTTTTAAGTTTTCCTCGTGAGAGGTGAACAAAAAGCTATTCTTTCCAGACAAAGCACCAGTGACAGAAAACATAAAAGTCCCCACCAAGTCTAGCCTTGTGGACCAATGTGTTTTACTAGGGTGATGTAGAAAAGAGGAGACTTACAAGAGCAGAAGTGACTCAAAAACAAAATGCTTTGCCAAAAAGCTTAAGGAAGCTGATTGTCTGACTCAGGGCTGAATCTGCAGGGATCTCCCCTGGATGTCTGCCCTCCCCCGCACCTGCTTACTTCTTTAATCAGCAGGAGGAAGGAATTTGTCAATCTGTACTTTTCTCTCTTTTTCGAAAGAAATTATAGAATAAGAATTATTACATGCATCACATTTAATAATTACACAGGTATTACAGACAAGAAATAAGCAAGGGCAGAGAGAGAACAATATTTATAGTAACCTAGATTATAGATATGTTTGTCTACAACCAACAATGTTTAACGCAGTGAGAGGAGGAAAGGCTATTTATGGTATATGTATAACAGCAATAATCATAAAAATGAATGTATTTTCAATAAATAAAGCATTCTGAAAGAATAAAGTGTCAATTTACAGTCTTTAATAATTCATTGCTAATTTTACTATGAAGACATCCTTTAAGAAAAGCACGATGGCTCAGCAAGCACCTCACTTGCCATTCAAATCTGATGACGAGCATTCATCCCCAGGGGCCACTTAGTAGGAGGAGAAAACTGACTCCTGAAAGTTGTCATCTAATCGCTACATAGGCACCATGACTGGTGCCTGTACACACATGAGTACAGTCTCTCTCTCTCTCTCTCTCTCTCTCTCTCTCTCTCTCTCTCTCACACACACACACACACACACACACACACACACACACAAAGATGCACATGATAGACTTTAAAACATACGAACAATAATATATTTATGATCTGAGCTTTCTTTGTACGAGTAAAGAATGTAAATTCAGCATGCCCTTCCAACATACCCTGACATATGCTTTCAAGTTCCCACCTTTCCCCTAGTAACCTCTGTCTCCCTGAGCAGTTTTACTTCTACTCTCATAATGCTTGCATGGTTTTATGTATTTTCTGCTTCTCAAATGGACTTAATTCCCTTAATATGATTTCCTAAGTTGCATCCATTTTCCTACAAGTGGGACTATTTTCTTCTTTATGGCTGCTGACATTTTTCATTAGGCAAGTCTAATACACTTTCCTTATCTACTACTTGGTTATTGGACACCACATCTGGTCCCACAATTTTGGTGGTGTGACTAGCACTGTAAATGAAAATTAATGTGCAAGGATCCCATGATGGGGTGACTTGAGTCATTCGGGTAAATACCCAGAAGTGATGGGTGCGAGACAGATGTTGGACATCATTCCTGTTATTGCTGATTCTTGACATTTAGTCTTGAGATTGTACTACACGGATTTCCTGTTTTACATCAACGCAAGAGGTGTGCCCATTCCCCACTTTTCTACATCTTTGCCTGCATTGCCAGTATTACTGTGATATCAAAGTCAATAGACCACCCACAAATAAAACTATATAGTGACCACAACAGGCTGGTGGAGCTCAGATCAATGGCTTGCCCAACCATCAACGAAGAAGGTTCCTCTTGCAGTGCATGAGAAATAACCCAAAGACTCACAAGTATACACAGAGTGAGAGATTTTGGAACATTCATTCCTAAATGGGATGTCTTCATCAGACCCCTCCCCTGAGGGTTCAGAGAGTTATGTTGAAAAGGAGGCAGAAAGAAGGGATGGATGACTCTAAGGAAGCTTTGTCTTCCAGACACAACAGGAATGATGCGTAATTGAACTCACAGTGACTGTGGCAGCAGGTACAAGTCTGAACAGTTGCATGCCAGATGTGGCCCCAGGGCTAACAGTGGGAGGTAGACATGGGCTGCCATCCCTAACTAAGAAGCTATCTAAAATGACCATCTTTTTGCACAGGTAAAGAATTTTTATTTTTCCAATAGAGCCTCATCATTTATATTAACTGTATTTAGGAGAGGGCCCACATCCAGCAATAGATGACCAAGAATACCGATATAAAACATACTTGGACTGGCTGGTTTTGTGTGTCACCAAAAGAGGAAGGAGCCTCCGTTGAGGAAATGCCTCTATGAGATCCAGATGTTAGGCATTTTCTCAATTAGTGATCACTGGGTTGGGCCCAGCCCATTGTGGATGGTTCCATTCCCTAGGCTGGTAGTCCTTGGTTCTATGGGAAGCAAACCAATAACCAGCAGCCTTCTGTGGCATCTGCATCAGCTCCTGCCTTCAGGCTCCTGCCCTGGTTGAGTTCCAGTCCTGACTTCCTTTAGTGATGAGCAGCAATGTGGAAGTGTAAGCCAAACAGACCCTTTCCTCCCCAACTTACCTTTTGGTAATGGTGTTTAGTCACAGCAATAGAAACCCTAACTGAGACAGAACTCAGTTATTTTGTAGAATGTTTCTCTCACTCATTTCTTTATTTGGGTATTTTTTTTTTTAATTTTTGTCTTACTGGTCTTTTACTGGTATACAAAAGTTTCTGACTTTTAGTTTTTATGGGATTTGTTTTCTCTCTTTCCTCTCTCTCTCTCTCTCTCTCTCTCTCTCTCTCTCTCTGTCTTTCTAACTGGCTTGTTTTTCTGTTGTTGTTTGTCTATTTGTTTTATAAAGATAGAGGGAGAAATAAAGAGGAAGTGAAGAACCTGGAAAGAATTGGAGGAAAGAAAACCATGTCCATAATGTAAATATGAAAGGTTTTTTTTTTGTTGTTATTGTCACAAAACTCAAGAGACAACAGGTGCTGGCAAGGATGTGGAGAAAGAGGAACACTCCTCCACTGTTGGTAGGATTGCAAAATGGTAAAACCGCTCTGGAAATCAGTGTGGCGGTTCCTCAGAAAATTGGGCATGTCACTTCCAGAGGACCCTGGCATACCACTCCTGGGCATATACCCAGAGGATTCCCCTGCATACAATAAAGACACATGCTCCACTATGTTTATAGCAGCCTTGTTTATAATAGCCAGAAATTGGAAGGAGCCCAGATATCCCTCAAAAGAGGAATGGATACAGAAAATGTGGTATATTTATACAATGGAGTACTACTCAGCAATTAAAAATAATGAACTCATGCAATTTGTAGGTAAATGGTTAGATCTGGAAAATATCATCCTAAGTGAGCTAACCCAATCACAAAAGAATACACATGAAATGCAATCACTGATAAGTGGATATTAATGAGCCCAGAATCCCTAAATACTCAAGGCACAATTAGCAACTCAAATGACTCCCAAGAAGAAAAAAGGAGAGGACCCTGGGCCTGTAAAGATTGGATCCAGTAGTGTAGACCCAGAACAGAGAAATCATGGGGGGGGGGAATGATTGGAGAATAGCTGGGGGGGGAGAGGAATTATGGGACATATGGTGGGGGGGGAACTGGGAAAGGGGAAAGCCTTTGGAATGTAAACATAGAATATAGAAAATAAAAATTAAATAAAAAAATACTGAAAAAAAAGAAAAATGATAGATTAATGGGGTATAGAACTAAACAGAGAATTCACAACAGAGCAATCTCAAATGGCTGAGAAGCACTTAAAGAAATCTTCAAAGAGCCGGGCATGGTGGCGCATACCTGTAATCCCAGCACTTGGGAGGCAGAGGAGAGGCAGGTGGATTTCTGAGTTCGAGGCCAGCCTGGTCTACAGAGTGAGTTCCAGGACAGCCAGGACTACACAGAGAAACCCTGTCTCGGAAAAACCAAAAAAAAAAAAAAAAATGTTCAAAGTCCTTTGGGGTCAGGGGAATTCAAATCAAAACAACCCTGAGATTCCACTTCATATCAGTCAGAACAACTAAGATCAAAATCTCAGGTGACAGCAGATGCTGGAGAGGATGTGAAGAAAGAGGAACACTCATCCATTACTGGTGAGATTGCAAACTGGTATAACCACTGTGGAAAACAATCTGGAGCTTCCTCAGAAAATTAGAAATAGATCTACCTAAGGACACAGCTGTATCACTCTTGGGCATATACTCAAAAGATGTCCCACTGTGCCACAGGGGCACTTGTTCCACTATGTCCATAGCAGCCTTATTTGTGATAGCCAGAAGCTGGAAACAACCCTGATGTCCCACAACAGAAGAATGGATACAGAAAATATGACTTATTTACACAGTTATTAGGATGAGGGCATTGAGTGACAAAACTCAGACCCCAAAGGACATGCATAGTATATACTCATTAATACGTAGATATTAGCCAAAAAATTACAGAATACCCAGGACACAATCCACAGAACTCAAGAAGGTGAGCAAGCAGAAGAGCCACTGGGAGGGAGAAGAAAGCAATCACAGGGGCAGAGGGAGGGAGGGTCCTAGGTGGGAGAGGGGACAGGGAGGGCAACAGGATCAGGTATTGAGGGGGCAACAGGAGTGAAGCCCTGAGGGCCAGCAGAAATAATGTAAACAGGAAACCTCCCAAGGTTGCAGGGAGGGGAGGGAACCCTCAAGTAAGTACTAGAAACCTGGGAGGTGATAGACTCAGGACTACAGGGAAGGGAACTTAGATGAAATGCTCTACACGGGGAGGAGAAACTTATAGAGTTCACTCCAGTGGAGGGACAGGACATTAAGTGGAAGGATGGGGTTGCCATCCTACAGTCAAAATCTCTGACCCAGATTTGTTCCTGTCTGAACAAACTGCAGGGACAAAAATGCAGAAGAGCATGAGAAAGAGGAGGTCCAGTGACAGGCCCAAATTGGGATCCAGCTCAAGGGAAGGCCCTGGGGCCCTGACACTGTTATTGATGCTGTGGTGTGCTTGCACAGGAGTCTAGTATGCCTCCCCTCTCAGAGGTCCAACAAGCAGCTGAAAGAGTCAGATGCAGATACTAGCACCCAACCAATGGACAGAAGTTGGGGACCCCTGTGGTGGAATTAGGGAAAGGCTGGAAAAAATGGAGGAGGAGGGTGACCCCATAGGAAGACCAGCAGTCACAACAGACCTGGACCACGGAGATCTCTCAGACACTGAGACACCAACCAGGCAGCATACACCAGCAGATATGAGGACCCAATAGACACATATATAGTAGAAGACTGCCTGTTCTGGCCCTCTGTGAGAAAAGATGCACCTAACCCTTGAGAGACTTTGAGGCCCTGGTGAGGTGGGAGTGGTCATGGGGACATCCTCTTGGAGATGGGGAGGAGGTGTGGGATGGGGAGAAGTTAGTGGGGGGGTGGCAGGCTGGAAATATGATGAAGCCTGGATTGTAAAAAAGGATTTAATAATAATAATAATAATAATAATAATAATAGTAGTAGTAGTAGTAGTAGTAGTAGTTAGTAGTAGTAGTTAGTAGTAGTAGTAGTTAGTAGTAGTAGTAGTAGTAGTAGTAGTAGTAGTAAAAACCCACAGGAAAACACCACCACCGTGATTAACATAGAAGTGAACATCCTCAATATTCTGCCAAAACAAACTCAAGAAGACTAAGAAATATTCATTTATCATACCAATAAATATGTAAAGGCAGACAAAAATCCAACATCAATTTGTGGAAAAGTCCTGAGGAGACTAAGAATACATGGAACAAATTTGTATATCATGAAGGCTTCATGTCAAAGCTATAGTCAATATTATCCTAAGTAAGGAAATCTTTCAGTACTGCCACTTATCCAAGTTAAAAAAAAGTGTGTGTGTGTGTGTGTGTGTGTGTGTGTGTGTGTGTGAGGGCATCTACATTCTCCATTCTTATTCAGCACAGTGCTTGAAGTCTTCTGAGCAGTAAGACAAGAGAAGGGAGTAGAGAGATACAAATGTGGATCTTGCCCCTTCCTGAGCTCCTTGAATCCCCATAAGTAGCTTTTGGTGCCTGAGTCTCATGAGCCTCCCACCTCCTTTCAGAAAAGGATATTTCAATTTCAAACTTGAGAAATTTGCTACATCAGCATCTTCTAAGAAATGGAAACTAGAAGAGAAGGAGTGGCAAATTTCTGGGTGATACAATTGCAACCATTCCACTTATATCCTGCAAATGTCTCTCACTCCCACTACAATTTCCAAGTGATGTCAGACTTCTTCAAGCTTGACTTTCCACTCCATACTCTCATCTGCTAGAAAGCCAGAAAGCTGCTCCTGTCGGCTATAAAGGTAACAAAAGTAATGGGACAGCATTTGCAAATTTAAAGTATAAGAGGGTTGGAAATTACTACAACAAAAGTAACTATTTTCTAACTTACAAAGTCCTTTCTTATAGATCATTTCTTGGCTAAACTGACTAGCGTTGGCTTTGCAATCCTGTAGACACACATATCTTAATGTGATTATAAGGTGATCCTCTGAGTAGTTCAAGAATGGTCCTGAGATAAATCTTGAGAAAACTGCCACAAGGCTAACATCTAAGGTGTAGCTATAGAGGAGACTTGGAACTAAGTCATCCAGCAAAGAAGATCCTCGAGGCCTGATCTACGAAAACTAAAAGAAACCAAATCTTTGTTTATAATTGCTATATTTAGGGATTATCTGCTATGCATCATTAGATAGCTAATGTGCACTCCATGATTTCAATGACCATGATTATAATAAATAATGTAGCAATTTTCACATAGTATAATAATACTCTACTCGCTGTATATTAGACTATGCAACAGCCCTCTCTGACCAAGGACACGTAGACCAGAGTATCCACCAGCAGTCTGATAGACCTGTGCACTACCAGGCTCAAACGGCCTCACCATACTGGCGGTGCACGATTCAACATTTTTATTCTGGTAGTATTGGGGCATGTGGTATGCATTTGACCACGGAAGTTTATCCCTTCTCCTTTAACACTTTAATTATAATTTACAACTTTTCTTAATTCTTCAGAGAAGAAAAACAGATATCACATAAGCATTCCTTCTGTTCCCATAGTAGAACTACTCACTATGGCTTCAAGCATTTCTTCCTGTGTTCAGGAAGACAGTTGCCCATATCTCCAAAGTCATCCTTCCACAAATAACTCGAGTCTTACTTTTTAAAAAATTATTTATTTTTATTACATCTATTGACTCAGGAAGGAGGGGTGTGTCCCTGAGGGCATGTGAAAGACAGAGAACAACAAGAGGGAGTCCGTTCTCTCATCCTATTCTGTGGGTCCCAGGGGTTAAACACAGGTCATCTAGCTTGGAAACTACCCTTACACTTGATGAGCTGTCTCAGTTCATAATCCTATTGAATTTCATACCAATAGCATTTCCAGGTTCTTTGCATTGATTTACACACTTTATAGTACTAATAAACATCTTAAATCTTCAAAGCAGTAATCTGTATTTCACATTTCCTTTTTAAAAAAATGAATCTCGCATAGAACAGTTACCACATTCATTTTACTCCCTCACTAATCTGAAATTTCTCAATGAACTCCATTCTTGTTCCCATTGTTCTACTGGGAAAGGTCTTGCCAGGGACACTAAAGACATTGTTCCAAAGTTGAATGAGTTTTCCTTGTCTTTTACCCTCTGTATTATTTTGAAATCAGTGGGTCCCATCTTGAAGACTATCTCTATTTTTAATTTCTATTTTACCACCTTCCTCCAGAAATAATTTTATTTACTTAACCTGCTTCCTAGTCTCCTTTGCTAGTCTTTAAGTCACACGACCTTGAAGTGAGAAGTGTTATGTCTACGTTCCTTGTGTCTTTACAATCATTTCCTTAGTGGATTCGTTACTTTTCTCTTAATGTGTTAAAATAATTAAAAGTAACTTAGGAAAGAGTTTATTTAAGGTTATTTTTTATTAATTTTTCATGCAGTTGGAATTTATAGTATCAGGGGCAGTGTGGCAGCAGGTAACAAGAGCCTTCATTGAGCATGTAGCAGAGAGAAGACTAACCCTAGCAATATACTTACTTCAACAAGACCATGCTTCAAAGGTCAGGCTTCTGCCTGAGCCCATAAGAAGACATTTCTCATTCAAACCATGGCATCCCCATCCCTGCATCCCATAAGCCTATCCCCAACTGTAATACAGAAAGCATTCAGTCCAATTCCAAAAGCCCAGAGAGTCTTAACATTTTTTTTGAAAAAACCTTGTTTAGAAGTTAAAAGTCAGTGTCTATAACTCTTTTGCTTGCATTTGGGACACTTCCTCATCCAGGCTTGATATGAGGGCATGTGACTAGACTTTTGTTATGTGTTAAGCTATGTTTGGTTGATATCCCTGTAGGCCTGCTCTTTTCTGAGGGAAATGAAGAAGTAGTGGATCTGGGAAGAGGGGAGAGGAGGGGAGGGAGAAGTGGAGCAAGGGGAAACTGCCTGCCTTCAGAATATAATATATGAGAGAAGAAAGGAGAAGAAGAAGAAGAGGAGGAGGAGGAGGAGGAGGAGGAGGAGGAAGAGGAAGAGGAATAATTAGAAGAAGAAAGAAGAGGAGGAGGTGGTGGAGGAGGAGAGAAAGAAAGAAAGAAAGAAAGAAAGAAAGAAAGAAAGAAAGAAAGAGAGGGAGAGAGAAAGAAAGTAAGAAGGAAGGAAGGAAGAGTCTTCTATATCAGAGTCGTCTATCTGTTCTGAGAAAGGCAGCATAATAATTCTGACCCTCTGTAAAATAAATCAAATTACATACTTCCAACGTATGTTAGCACAGAATATACATTACTATTCCAAAAGAGAAGAAACGAGGCTTAGCCAGGAAGAATAGTGGACTAAAGAGAGGAAAACCCAGCAGAACAAATACCAAATCCTGTAGCTCCATGCCAAGCACTTAATGTTTAGATGGTGCTTCCCTCTAGCTCTGCAGTCTGAAACACAGATGTTCATGGGTTGCTTCTACCCTGTATGCAGTTCTCTTTTGCAGATATCCCATTATTCTGTAACCTCCACCGTCTTGGGGTCTCCACTGAATCCCAGGCTTAAGTTTTACAGCTTGACAAAATTATCACTTGAGGACCCTTGCCCACTGAAAACCTTCAGACAGGGACAATGGTTCCACACACTGCCTGACCTCAACAGTTTCTAAAACAGCAATAAAATAATCAATAACAATAGCCCCCCCTCCGGCCTTTGCATTTGTTATACTTCTGAAGCAAGAACCATTATGTGCATACTAGGACATTCTATCCCAACCGTCATACACGGTTATCTAATCTATTTATTAACTTTAAACACCATGACAAGAATATTTATATACATGAATTCCTGTAAAGAGATGCTAGCTAGCACACATATTTCTTCAGCCAACTTCTCCCTTCTAAGCTCTTGATATTTAAATGGTAAGTTAATTAATGTCTCTGCTAAAGATGCATCACAGCTGTATTAGATTTAGGGTAAGAAGCAAAACTCACTCCTTAAAAGAAATGGTTTCTTTTCTAGATTTTGTTTTTAAGAAATCACCTATCTATTGTATTGGATGGTTTTATGTCATCTTGACACAGGCTAATATCATCTGAAAGGAAGCAACGTCAATTAAAGAATGCCTACTTAAGACTGAGCTGTAGACAAGCCTGTAGGGGGAATATTTTAAATTAGTGTTTTGTGGGGAAAGGTGAAGCCCATTGTAGGTGGTGCCATCCCTGGTCTGCCAGTCCTGGGTTCTAGAAGAAATCAGGCTGAGCAAGCCTTTTGAAGCAAGTCTGTAAGCAGCGCCTCTCCATGGCCTCTGCATCTCTTTCTGCCTCCCGCTTCCTGCCCTGTCCTGCCTTCCTCCTGAGGTGAACAGTGCTATGAAAGTGGAAGCTGAACTGACCTGTTCCTCCCTGATCGGTTTTGGTCACAGTGCTTCATTGCAGCAATAGAAACTCTAACCGAGACACCTAACTATCTAGCTAATAATGGAAATATGTTTACTCCTCCAATATCTTATCAATGATAAGCGTTTCTTATTATGTCATGTTTTGATTTTCTACTTCCTTGTTTCAAGAATGCACATTTGCTAAACGGGCTGAAGGCTGGTAGTTCAAAAAACAAAAAACAAAAACAAACAAACGAACAAAAAAACCTCGCTTCCTTCTCCCCTTTCTCTCCCCCTCCCTCTCCTGACAGGTGTTTTCCCACCCTCTCTCCTGTTGCCTCTTCCAACAGTGTCAAGGAAGCACAACTCATCTCTTAACATAACTCAGACTCCCAAGTATAATTAGCAATGGTTTTCCTTTTCATTGTTTTCTTTCTTTCAAATGACATCTACCTGGTGTTCCATATACTTTATTAATCTGTCTCTTAGCAGTTATGTTTAAAGAAAGAAATGAGTGAATTTGAAACAAGTGATGTTTTTCTTATTTTACTTAAATAAAACAGAATAAATTCAAAGTTTTATTTGTAGCCTATTACTGGTTCATATGGAAATACTAGACAGGTAAAATATGCTAATCAACTAAACTCCTGGAACAAGTGAGTTCTTTATACTAAATATAAGAGTATGTGGATTTGTGTGTGTGTGTGGGGGGGGGAACATCCTTACCTAAAACATTAGCTTTTTATTTTTAACTCAAATATGTGATTTAGCGAGAGTTTTGCTGTTGAGCTGGCTTGACTTGCAACAAGAGAGTTTATCTCCAGGAAGGCCCCTTATATAATTTTCTCTTGGTGCTACTTGTTGTCTCAAGAATCAATAAAATCCGTAAGACTGGATACCTTAAAACTTCATATAGGCCTGTCCATGAGGCTGCTTGCTTTTCTAATATTATTCTGGCTGTCACCAAGCAGTTAGGGAAAATGAAGGGGAAAGGATGAGTTTGTATTTTAAAGTCTGAGTCTGAAAATTGATACACCACATTTGAAGTTATTTATCAGTCAATAAGTCTTCAAAAATGTAAGTAGCAGAGGTGATACAAGAACTCAGGGAAGAGGACTATGCCTGTATGTCTTCATTTAATTATTTTTCTCAGTGGAAGAAAAGATAAAAATACACTGTGGTGAATCCTTCATTCGCTAGTCCACCATGGGGGATTCCACCCCTTGAAACATTAGTTATCATCCCATAATCAAGATTTCCTGGATATCTGATCTGCTTCTCCTGTTGGTGGCCAACATCAAGTGGATCAGGCCCTGCTACCTGAAAAATAGCACAAGTAGAACATTTTCTAGATTAGAATGGTCATTTCTGGAAGGCAGCAGTGTCATCTGGTGTACCTAATCATTTTTTTAATTTATTTATTTTTATTATTTTCTATATTCTTTGTTTACATTCCGAATGCTTTCCCCCTTCCCAGTTCCCCCCTCACCATGTGTCCCATAAGTCCTCTTCCCTCCGTCCATTCCCCAATCACACACCCCCACCCATTTCTCTGTTCTGGTACTTCTCTACGATACTGGATCAAGTCTTTTCAGAACCAGGGCCCTCTCCTCCCTTTGTCTTGGGAATCATATGATTAGCTAATTGTGTCTTGAGTATTCAGAGCTTCTGGGATAATTAATATCCACTTATCAGTGATTGCATTTCATGTGTATTCTTTTGTGATTGGAAGAGCTCACTTAGGATGATATTTTCCAGTTCCAACCATTTGCCTACAAATTTCATGAATTCATTGTTTTTAATTGCTGAGTAGTACTCCATTGTGTAAATATACCACATTTTCTTTATCCATTCCTCCATTGAGGGGCATCTGGGTTCTTTCCAGCTTCTGGCTATTATAAACAAGGCTGCTATGAACATAGTGGAGCATGACCGTTCCCAGTAAGGATTTCCCTTGTAGTTCACTGGCTGGTAGTCTTATAGTTGTGACAGAATGCTGTTAATCAACTAAGCTATTTTGACTTCCTTTTACACAGGAATACAAAAGTGTATGCCAAACTCATTATAATAAGAAGCATATTCATTATAATAAGAAGCAGATTCACTTTGCCTTGAATTCTCTTCTCTATTGACAGCAGCAGCACCTAGATTAACATTGTGGTTTCTTAGTATATCAAAATAGATATCACAATAGTATATCAATACTTTTAATGTGAATGGGTGTTGTATTTTGTTGAATGCTTTTTCAGCAGCTAATGAGATGACCACGTGATTTCTTTCTTTGCGTTTGTTTATATAGTGTATTACACTAATGGATTTTCACATGGAAACATCCCTGAATCCCTAGAATGAAGTTTACTTGATCTTGGTGAAAGATATTTTTGATATGTTCTTGGATTCAGTTTGCTAGAATTTTATTGAGTATTTTTGCATTGATGTTCATAAGCGAGATTGTTTGAAGTTCTCTTTCTTTGTTGGGACTTTGTGTGGTTTATATATCAGAGTAACTGGCTTCATTGAATGAATTAGGTAGTGTTCCTTCTGTTTCTGTTGTATGGAATAGTTTGAGGAGTGTTGGTATTAGCTCTTCTTTGAAAATCTGGTAGAATTCTGTACTAAAGCCATCTGGACTTGGGCTTTTTTTGTTGTGAGGTTTTTAATGGCTACTTCTATTCCCTTAGGGTATATAGGGACTATATAGATAGTTTACTTACTCTTGATTTAACTTTGGTATGTGGTTTCTGTCTAAACCATCCATTTAATCTAGTTATTCCAGTGTGGTTTAGTAGAGGCTTTTGTAGTAAGATCTGATTTTTTTCTTTTAGATTTCCTCAGTTTCTTTTGTTATATTTCTGTTTTCATTTTTGATTTTGTTAATTTGTATACTGTCTCTGTGTCCTTTAGTTAGTTTGGCTAAGGGTTTTATCTATCTTGTTGATTTTCTCAAAGAATCAGCTTTTCGTTTTATTGATTCTTGGGCATATACCCAAAAGATGTCCCACCGTACCACAGGCCACGTTTTCCACGATGCTCATAGCAGCATTATTTGTGCTATACAGAAGTTGTAAACAACCCAGATGACCCTCAAATGAAGAATGGATTCAGAGAATGTGGGTTATTTACAGAATGAAATACTATTTAGCTATTAAAAAAGAGGATATTATGAGTTTTGCAGGCTAATAGATGGAACTCAAAAATATCATCTGGAGTAATGTAAACTCAGACCCAAATGGACGTTCATGGCATGTTTTCAATAATAAGTGGATATTAGCCCAAAAGTACACAATACCTACAATAAAACCCGCAGAATTTAAGAAGTTTAACAAGCAGAAACTCCAAATGAGGATGCTTCAATCCCACATAGTAGGGGGAAGAAAATAATCAGGGGAGGCAGGGGTGAGGAGGGAAGGGAGAGAGGGATTTGAGCAGGAGAGGAGAAGGGGAGGGGAAAAGTGGAAAAAGATTAGGTATGGGGAGGGGGGGTGGGAGAGAAGGCCAGAGGGCCAGCAGAATGAATGGAAATATGCAGCCCCAGAATGTGGGAGGTGGGGAGACCATCTGAAGGTACCAGAGATCTGAGAGTTGACTCTCAGGACTCAAGGGGAGGGACCTTAGATGAAATGCCCAACAGTAGGGTGAGGAAAGTGGAAGAGTTCACCTGCAGTAGATGGATAGAAGGGCCTCAAGAGGAGGAAAAGTGTTACCAACCTACAGTCAAAATTTCTGACCCAGAGGTGTTCCTGTCCAAAAGAACTCTGGGGACAAAATTGGAGAGGAGACTGACAGAAAGGTGGTCCAGTGACCAGCCAAACTGAGGATCCACCTCATGGAGAGATACCAAGGCCTCACCCTATTACTAGTTGTATGATGTGCTTACAGACAGGAGCCTAACCCGGTTGTCCCCTGAGAGGCCCAACCAGCAGCTGACTGAGAAAGATGCATATACACTCAACCATAGAACTGAAGTTGGGAACCCTAAGATTGAATTAGAGGAAGGATGGAAGAGGCAGAAGAGGAGGGTGATCCCATAGAAAGTTGAGCAGTTTCAACTAATTCGGACCCTTGGAAGATCCCAGACAACTGAGCCAACAATCAGGCTGGTTCGATGCCCCTGACACATACATAGCAGAGGACTTCCTGGTCTGGCCTCAGTGGGAGAAGATGTGGCTACCTCTAGAGACTTGAGGCCCCAGGGAGGGGGAAGGCCTAGTGGGAGGAGCATCCTTTCAGAGGCCAGGGGGAGGAGGAATGGGATGAGGAACTTTGGGAAGGGGGACCACTGGGAGGGGGGAATCAAAGGCTGGATTGTAAATAAATAAAATTAAAAATATTACAAAAGAAAGAAAATATTTGAAAGAAAAGTAGTATATCAAAATAAGCTTCTGTTTGCTACCATTTTGTTTTCTGTAAACGCACAAATCTTACACACACACACACACACACACACACACAAACACACACAATTTATTTCATAAGTTTAGATACCAATACTGAATTTGTTACATTATGGTTTGAATAAAACAGTATGTTTAAAATGGATATAGCATTTATCATCTCTCTCTGTCCCACCTATTTTAGAAGCATTTTTCAGATCATTAAAAAACATTTCATAAAAACATTTAAACTCTTCATGGGTTTTTCAATTTATAGGTCAAGACAGATATAAGGATTATCATGAAGTAATAAGTAGGGGAAATTTTTATTCATTTTGTGATTTATTATTATCATTTCACCCTTAGTGATTGTTGGTCAATATTTTTAAGATCAAACAATTATTCCTTGGTTGATTTGATGAGATATTGACTTAAGAACATATGTTCACCTTTCAAGTTCATCTTCTCTCCTCCACTCTTTCCCTCCTCCCCTTTCCTCCCATTTTTCCTCCTTCTTTCCTTAATAATTCACCAAGTGCCTTTATTGCTGCCCGTATGTGCACTGGCTGGAGCCATCCACTGGGATGGGACACAAACACAGCAGTGTCCAGACTCTCAGAGAGAAATTAATCTTTCTCCCCGAGCAGCTATCATTTGCCAAGAGCTCTACAGGATGGGCTTCCTCATCTAGACTAGGATATTTGATGGATTGATCTTTTGCAGGTCTTACATAGATGAATATAGCTGGAGTGGGTTCATAAGTACAATATGTCATAGCCAAAGGTTGCGTCTTGCAGTGGACCTCCCTATCCTTCAACAGGTAAATCTTTCACTCCATCTTCCATGTATCACCTCTAGATGTTCCATAGAGGGCTGAACACTCACAACTCCTTATCCTCAGCACTTTTAGCAATTACGAGTCTCACCTTATGTATTTAATCATTTAACAGCAGTCATTTAGCTCTTAAAAGTGTCACGAAATAGATCCAAGATTCAAGCTAACTAAAATAATTTTCATTATGATTTTATTTGTGTGATTGAAATTTTTACTGAAAGAAGCATTGGATGTAACATTTATTCTAAGATGAGGATCTCCAGGTAATGCTAAACTACTTATAGACTCTGAAAGCCACTCAAAGAGCAGAACTTGTCAGGGTAATTGAGCGCTTCCATTATAAGGTACAAGTAATTGGGAAATTAAGTTTCCATTCTGTGCTTGCAGTAAAAGGCAGATTGTAATATGCATTGGAAACTAGTCTGCATGAATAAAATTTAAGGTTAAGCTCTAGCTGATATCACATATTAAAGTTTTATAAAAAAGGTATTTAGTGGTGTTTGGGGGTCATTTGGGGGAGTTTTTAAATTGCTAAGTTCTTTACAAGCAATTACTAGGTGTACTGAATTAATCTAATACAACCAACATTCTCATTTACTAAAAGTGGTTGAGTGTATCAATTACTTTAATTTCAGAAGAGAGGAGGAACACATGGGAACTTTTAAAATAAGATATTTTTTATCAATTACTTGAGGATTTCACAAAATGTAGCTTAATCAGATTTCCCCAACCCATTTCTCTTCTATCTCCTCCCTAATCCACTCCTCGTGTTCTGACCCATTTTCAACTTCATATACTATGTTTTTAAAATGACTCAGTTATGCTGCCAATATACTCGGGGCTATGAGGTCATCCACTGGAGCATAATCAACCTACAAGGGTCCACACTCTTTATCGTAGTTAGGATTGTATTGCTGTGAAGAGACACGACGAATAAATGAACCCTTATAGAAGAACACATTGAATTGGGGATGGCTTACAGTTCCAGAGGTTCAGTCCACTATCGTCATGGCAGGAAACATGGCAGTCTGTAGGCAGACATGATGTTCTAAATAGAGCTGAGATTTCTACATCTTTTATTATTATTATTACTACTGTTATTATTATTAATCATTTTATTGCTTTACATTTTAAATGATATCTCCCCTTCCTGGTTTCTGCTCCACAAACCTCCCATACTGTCACCCCTGCCCTTTGCCTCTGTAAGGGTGTTCCTCCATGCACTCACCCACTCCTGCCTCACTGCTCTAGCACCTAGGACCAAGGGCCTCACCTCCCATTGATGCTAGATAAGGCCATCCTCTGCTGCATATGTAGCTGGAGCCATGGATCCTTCTATTTATACTCTTTGGTTGGAATTCTACATCTTGATCTGAAGGAAGCCAGGAAGAGACTCTGTTCTCAAGGAGCCAGGAGGAGGGTCTCTTCTGCAGTGGGTGGAGCCTGGGCACAGGAGGAGGCCTCAGGAGGCCTCAAAGCCCACCTACACAGTGACATACTTCCCCTAACAAGGCCACAGCTCCTCCAATAAGGCCCCTTCTTTTTTGTTTCTTTTTTCTTTTTTTTTTTTTTAGTTTTTTGTTTTTCTGTTTTTTTATTGGATATATTCTATTTTTACATTTCATTTCCCTTTTTCTGGTTCCCTGCCCCCCAAATGTCCCACATGCCCTTTTCCCTCTCTGTGTTCCCCCATCCACCCTTTCCCACTTCCCTGTTCTGGTATTCCCTTACAATGATGCTTTGAGCCTTTCCAGAACCAGGGTCCACTCCTTCCTTCTTGTTAGACATCCTTTGGTATGTGGATTGTGTCTTTGGTGTCCCAAGTTTCTAGGTTAATATCCACTTATCAGTGAGTGCATACCATGGGTATTCTTTTGAGACTGGGTTACCCCACTTAGTATGATCTCCAGCTCCATACATTTCTCTAAGAATTTCATGAATTCATTGTTTCTAATGGATGAATAGTACTCCATTGTGTATATATACCACATTTTTTTGTATCCATTCTTCCTTTGAGGGACATCTAGGTTCTTTCCAGCTTCTGGCTATTATAAATAAGGCTGCTATGAACATAGTGGAGCATATATCCTTACTGCATGCTGGGGAATGTTCTGTGTATATGCCCAGGAGTGGTATGGCTGGGTCCTCTGGAAGTATTGTCTCCAGTTTTCTGAGGAATCACCAGACTGATTTCAAGAGTGGTTGTACCAACTTGCAGTCCCACCAGCAGTGGAGGAGTGTTCCTCTTTCTTCACATCCTTGCCAACACCTGCTGTTTCCTCAGTTTTTAATCTTAGCCATTCTGACTGGTGTGAGGTGAAATCTTGGGGTTGTTTTGATTTGCATTTCTCTAATGACTAATGATGTTGAACATTTTTTAAGGTGTTTCTCAGCCATCCGTATTTCTTCAGGTGAAAAGTCTTTTTTTTTGTAGCTCTGTACCCCATTTTTGGATAGGGTTATTTGGTTTTCCAGGGTCTAACTTCTTGAGTTCTTTGTACACATTGGATATTAGCTCTCTGTCAGATGTGGGGTTGGTGAAGATCTTTTCCCAATTTGTTAACAATACAATTCAAGCATTCAAACAGATGAATCTATAGAGGCCAAACCTATTCAAGCCACTCCTTAGCAAAACCATTTTCTTCTCCCCCCCAGAAATCATCATGGGATGCTCATAAGTAGGAGTTCATTATCTCCTCCCCTGTCCATGTTAGAATGTTGACCCAATTGATCATGTACATAATAATAACAGCCTGACAATTGAATTAACAGACAGAAACAGATCCAGATATTTATACTGAACCAATGAGCTGAAGTTGGGAGACCCCTGTGGTTGAATTAGGGAAAGGTTGGAAGAAGTTGTGCAGGATGGTGACCCCTTAGGAAGGCCAGCAGTCTCAACTAATCTGCATTCCCCCAAGATCTCTCAGACACTGAGCCACCAACCAGGCAGCATACACCAGCTGATATGAGGCCCCCAACACATATACAGCAGAAGTCTCCCTGGTCTGGCCTCAGTGGGGGAAGAGACACCTAACCCTCAAGAGACTGGAGGATCCAGGGAGTGGGGAGGTCTGGTGGAGTGAGGCTGGTGGGGTGGGGACATCCTCTTCGAGTTGGTAAGGGACAGGCACAGTCAGAGGGTAGACTAGGAGGGGGATAAATCTGGACTATAAACAAACATTAAAGATAACAGCAGCAACAACAACAAAAAGATCCACCATTTTCTAATTTGCATTAATCTCTTTTGGAGTGGAAATGCAAAACAGGATTTAGATAAAGAAACAAACAGTCCCTCCCCCCCCCAAAAAAAAAAAAAAAACAAAACCTGAAGGTTTTATTAACTCATATCATTTCTTTGTTTGACACTTTTTTCTGTCTTAACAAAAGTGACTGTTTTAAGTAACTGTACAAGTGAACAGACGTTATGGTCTGTTGTTTGTATTCTCCATCACTGTCCGCTGTGTTTCCTGAAATCCTTTCTTTGCTCAGATAGTTTCCTTTGGCTTTCATGACATATACTTGTACTTTCCAACATAGGTTCTTCATATGAAAGAAAACCTGTAATTTTTATTTTATGCTGATGTTTTACTCTGCTCTTTTGTGTGTGCCTGCTCCTGTATGTATGTATTCAGGCCCATGAGATCTTCCTGTCTCTGATTCCACAGCAGTGGTGCTATAAGTGTATAACATCGTGTCCTACCTATCTTTATTTTAACTTGGACTCTGATTAGCAAACTCACATTTTCCTGCTGGCAAGACAAACACTTTAGACTGAGACCTTGAGCTTTTCCTTAGTTTGTTCAGCTATGAACTTACATCAATGATAGATTAGATAAGATTAAAGGAGAGTTCAAAATTAACGTGTGTATGACATACATGAATGAAAGGAACTCTTACTAATGTGACTTAGTCACAATGTGAAGGGAATTTGTTAAGTAATGCAGTTGGAAGTTTGTAAGATTATTATATAAACGAGGACTAGGGAGATGTAATGTCATTAGGATGCTTCTAAGATCTTAGTAAGAATGCTTTTAGGATGTCAACTTGGTACCCAGAAGTGATTATTTTACAAACCAGCTAAAGTATGAGACAGTAACATTCCTTGACCCAAAAACTAGCTCCCTTTTCCATGTTCCTCTCTGAGTTTCTTCTCCTCTCCGCAGAAAATAAACACAATATTATTGCATTTTCGACCCTTTGTAACTACACTTTGAAGTCTTACCTCAAAACTGTTAAAAATGTTGTTTTGAAGTATACTTACTATCTGAGAAATGTTTTGGTACCTGGAATAATTAATGTAAGTATATTTTCTGCAATTAATTATTAAGTATTCTACAAGATTGATGGCAATATTAATATTAATATTTGTATTTCTACTTTGTTTATTGAATTGGCTAATGGAGTAAATTTGTGATCAGACTACTGGATTCAATTTAAATTACTACTACACCAACCTACTTAAATTTCTTCACTTGCTTGAACCTGAGATTCCTCATCAGTAAAAATGGAAGAATAATACAAACCTTGTATATTTCCTGTCATTAGCTGTAAAATGTATTGATCTTGCTGACTGTCCATACTGTTTTAAAGACACTTGACTACCTTAAGTATAGTATAGTGATAATCATTGTATATGCTCTGTGAAGTTGTTGTGATATTATATTAAACAAATGCAACATAAAATGCTTAGTACATTTCACATAGTATGAAATGTAAGCAACTTATTTTTGCAAAAATTAACAATAAGTCAACTGAAGGTTTCTATACAGATCTATTTAAAATGTACCAATTAATTATAACAAATGATCCTTATTTAAGACTATATTTCAAACAGTTTTAAAACAATGTTTATAAACAATCAAAACCAGGGTGTCATAATTAACCACCTTAAAAGTAATCCCTTCTTTTACCATGCCATCATTTCCAATTTGAATCATCAATATCCTTTAATAGACATATAAACAGAACATTTTGTTGAAGAAAAATATATCCTCCACTTAATGATCTTGGATTTTCAAACCAGTATTTAATAATACAACTTTCATGAATGAAATCTATGGACAGTTTCATGAACAATAATCTATAATGCATGTTAGTTACTTATCAAGGTGTCTATTACAGAATGCTATTTCTTTGGGGATGGTTTTCATTTACTATTTTGCCTTATATTGTGCTCCTATATTAAGTATATATTACAAATATAGCTTTAGTAAAGCTAATATACAGATCAAAAAGATTTAAAAGCAATACATGGGTCATGTGGCTTAACAGTAGAGTTTTTGTTTAGAATTGAATCTTAGGTTTCCCTATCCGACATCAGAAATACACACAAACACACACACACACACACACACACACACACACACACACTGAAACTAAACACAAATATTTAACTTAAGTAAATAAAAGGGTAAAAGCAGTCTTGTATTTATCATGTGAGAGGATAAAGCTATGTCTAGCATCTCTTAAAGAGTAATAAGAACGAAGAGTTACTTAAGGGGCATGAAAGCAATTTCTAACTATGTAACTGGTCTGGGGCTTTGCTCAGTTCCTTAGTTCAGTTCTGAAGCAGTGACCTGGTGATAACTCCTGAAGGTCCTTGCTTATTAAAATGATTTGCTATTATGGCAATAATAGCACCTCACTCAAGACATATCTGAAAGCATCATTGAGAGCCTTGTGTCTTGCTTTCATAGTAGTTGTTTTTTTTTTAATATGGGGCTATATTCTCCTGGCTAAGTTCATATCCTCTTGGTGGAAGGCCAATTTTTAATTGAATTCAGTTAGTTTAATTGCTCCTCCGAGACGTCCATAAAACGTGCTCTCCCAGATTCCCTAGCAGAAGTGCCTTTGCCTTTGCTCAGCATTCCCAGGCAGCCAGGGAAACAGCAATCCAGCTCTATCTTGCTCAACAATGACTCTTTAATGTGATCTTCTTGTGTGCCTTGTATTTCAATTATAATTTAAAATGAATTAACATCTATTTAAATGAATCACATCATCTCTCGGTACTCTTGATGGAAATCCACTTCAGAACATTCTCTGTCCTTAAGGTAACACACTGAGAAAGTGTGTTATATTTTACATCCTTAATTTTGTGTCATCAATCTTATTTCCTTTCATGATTTAATATTGCATTTTCATTAGTTTTTATTAAGCAAATCAAATACAGTGATGCATTTATGTTACATATTCTTCATAGATGTATGATTAATACTTGACACTTAAAGACAGCTTTTATGGTCCAAAGATCTGTATTTCAGCTTTATGGACAGCTTTAGAAACAGGTTACTTATGGAAGCAAGTAACTTTATTTTCTGTGGTAATGATGGCTCATCTTAAGATGTTTCTAGATAAAAATATCTCATGGAGTGAGAACTAAAACTAAAAAATGTATTAATAACATGTGAAACTCTTGATGTTTATAGTGTGTAAGATCACTCTTTTCTAAGTCCCTGACCAACTACATCAGTTTTATAAAAATGCTAGGATTGGCAGTGCTATTTTTCTTTTAAAGACCTGGAATTAGAAACTAGATCCCATGGTACAAATTTAACAAGTGAGCCTGCTTGTATAAATAAAATGTTGTTGGTTCGCAGTTACCACTATTTCTATATGTCTTATTTTTGTGGAAGTTCAGTGAGGTTCAGCGTTGACTAATTGTGACAGACACTGTAGATCCATCCTATTAGATCCTTCACAGAAAGTTTACCAATTCTTATTAGAAATGCCTAAAGCATGGAGCTGGGAAGATATGTTTGCAAGAGCAGAAGACCTGAATCCAGTTCCCAGGACTTGCACAAAGGTTCATAGTCACCTATAAGCCTAGCCACACAGTAACTGGCTGTCTTCTCTAGCCTCTAAAGATACTGTCCCTACATGGTTTACAGTAATGCATACAGTCAAACGTTACAATCCACAAACTAAAAACATAGATCTTTTAACGATGAATGAAATAACATACAGAGTATGCAGCTAATATTCCAATTTATATGTATAATCTACTGTACATTTGAGGTCACTCAATCGAGAAATTCAAGTATTTAGAATTTAAATTTCAGCTTACCTCCTCTTCAGTGTCATGCAGATATTATCAAGAAACAAATCCATTAACAATGGAAAGCCTTATGAAAAACATGTATATGTATATGCATGTGCATGTGCATGTGCACGTGCACGTGCATGTGCATGTGTATGTGTATGTGTATGTAAGTGTCTGTGTATGTGTATACGTATACTCTACAGAGGCCATTTGAATATACACTGATTTTTATCACTTGAAACCTTTAAGGAATAGATAGTGTGCCAAAGATATCACACTCCAGCATATCCCATTTTCACCACAGGAACATGCAGCTTTGTCAAAGCCCAGACCTGGGAATCAGGCAGCTGGAGGGAAGAAAATGGAGGAAGGAAAGAAATACTTTGGTAGGAGAGTAAGCTGGGACTTTGCTTCGTCAGGCACACAGCAAGAGATCCATGTCTGTCTGCGTAACTCAGCTTCTGGGTAAACACCAGAGATGGGCAGTGACAAAGCTCTAACACAAAGGCTTACTTCTTATCTGTTCTCTTCTGACAATTTTTTATTAGTTTGTTTGACTGCTCAGATCATAAGTGCAATTAGAGATACTTCCATTATCCTGCGAACAAAACCCTGTCATTGTTTCATCTGCCAAAGAGGTGTTTTGGTCTGTTTTGTTTTGGTTTTTTTTTTGAAAAATGCAAATGGTAATGTCTTTCATAAGATAATTGAAGTAGCACTTGTTCGTGGTGAAGTAAACTGGATTGTTATTACTGGGTTGCTGCTCCAGTCAACCTCTTGCATTCGTCACATTTGAATCCCTTCAAGCATTGATATAACTCTTAATTTGTCATGAAACTGTGATTTAGCAATAGAGAGACTTGTCAAGTCACACGTACTCTGGAAAATATAAAAGAAAATGGGCCACATTTATTGTTTTGGCATTGTTGGCACATAGATGAAAAGTTACAGAGTGCTTCATGTTGTTTTATTATACTATGAATTTGCATTACACAATTAAAATTCTAAAGAATATGCATTAATAGAGTAAGATGTAATTATTTTTTAAACAATACTTTCAGCACGGGAGCAACGGATGGAATTAAAATAGTCTGAAATGGAAATTAGAATCCCATGTTCTTTATTATATTTTATTGCCTATATTCTCTCACTTGGTAATACTATGTGAACACCCGCTATATTCTAAGAACTAGTCACAGACCTGAAGATGCTGAAATGTGCAATGTAGATAAATTCCTTTCTCTGCTCTCTACAAGTGCTTATACAAATTAATGATGATTCAAAAATAAAACTAGCTGCAGGACTAGAGAAGGTCCTAGTAGACGGAGCAAAAGATTTATACATATAATCAAGGAAAGGGTCTCCATTCTTTGAAAAGGAACCAAAAATACTTTACAAGGAATGGGATTACTTTCGAGGTGTCTTGGCTAACCCATCTTCCCCTTCCACACCTGTTGCTTATACTTTTTGGAAGCATCTAGTCTATTTCTGTCCCTCCAAGCACAGAACCCCATGCCTACACATTAACCTTCCTGTGCTGTAAATCCCAGGGTTTAGTGGCTTGGAGGCCGGCAGCTGTACTGCAGTGTAAACTGTTTGCAAAGGGGACCAAATACTCCCTGGACAACTTTCCAGGCATTAGAAAACCAGCTTGGCAAACCTTCTTAGCTTCTATTGTTCCTTCCCACTCATTTGTGAGTTGAGTACATTTTGACTCATGTAAATGCTTGGTCTTACTGCACTAAAGCCAGTAGCCTGATACCAGCGGGGCCGTGCATAGTAAACCTGTTCCACTGCTAAAACCTGAGTCAACCATACACTCTAAACTAAAAGCTATCTCCTTATATGGACACCAAGTAACAAGGCCCGGGATAGAAATATTTCTACTATATTGTTTTTTCTTTTCTGTTCTGTTTCTATTATTGCTTTTATTTTTTTTTACAGTCCAGTCATTGCCCCCCCCTCCTGGTCTACCCTCCAACAGTTCCTTATCCCATTCCTCCTTCCCAATGTCTCCAAGACGTTGTACTCCCCACCCCATCCCTGCCAGCCCTTCCCAATCCCTGGGTCCTCAAACCTCTTGAGGGCCAGGTGCATCTCCTCCCTCTGAGGCCAGAACAGGCAGTTCACTGCTGTGCATGTGTAGGGGGTGGAGAGTCGGGGGGGGGCCTCAGACCAGCTGATGTATGTATGCTGCCTGCTTGGTGGCTCAGGCCTGACAATATTACTGATTCTATGGTGTGCTTATAGACAAGGAGCCTGGCATGGCTGTCCTCCGAGAGAGAGAGGTCCAACAAGCAGCTGGCTGAGACACATGCAGATACTGATACACAACCACTGGACTGAAGTCAGAGATCCCTGTGGTTGAATTAGGAAAAGGCTAGAAAAAACTGAGGAGGATGACCCCATAGGAAGACCAGCAGTCTCAACTAACCCAGATGTCTGAGATCTCTCAGACACCGACTCTACTGTATATTTGAAGACAAAAAAGGAAACGAACAAAGAAGCTTAAGGAGATGGAGCAGTTGATGGGAGATGCAATCTAAAGAAACATGTGTTCCATATTTCTTTTATAAACGGGGCAAAATTTTTAGTGTGATATGGGTGCAGTAACAACAGTACTGGATGGTTTAAAAACATAAATTAATTATACTATAGTTGCAAAGTGTAGAAATTTAAAATCTATGTATTAGTGTCATTTGTTCTTTCTATGGGCTGCTAAAGAAGTACTTGTAATTGTGGAGATGGATCAGTGGTTAAAGAACCTGCCTTTCAAATGTGAGGGATAGATTTGTATATTTGTATCCTGGCGTTACCTCTCCTTTCATATCTACACATAAGGTGATCTTCATCCTCACACTGTAATAAAGAAAATGTTTGTTATTATTTTTTGTCTGATATCTTCAAAGTTTAAATCTTATTTGAATATATCTATATCTATATATCAAAATCGATATAGATATATCCATAGAACAGTGGTTTGAATAGGTACTGCCCCCATAGACTCTTGTGTTTGAATGCTTGGCCTATAAGGAGTGGTACTGTTAGGAGATGTGGTCTTGTTGGAGAAAGTGTGTCACTGGGAGGGTGGGCTTTGAGGATTTCTGTGCTTGAACTGTGCCCAGTGTGTCACACTCTCAGCTCCTTCTCCAGCACCATGCTGGCCTGTAAGCTCCCACACATCCCACCATGATGATAATGGACTAACCCCCTGAAACCATAAGCCAGCCCCAATTAAATGAGTTGCTGATTGTGATATCTCCTCCCAGCAATAAAACCCTAACTAGGATACATAGCCTACTCTTTCTTATTCACAAATATGATGATATCATTTAGGGTCACTAGATTTAGTAATAAGGCAAGGTACATACACCATATTCATGTAAAATCAACTGAATTTAAGATAATAAAAAAGATTATCCCGATAAAGCCATACCAATCAAGTGAGTACTTTGATAAAAGGTCTAAATGATAAAATGGAAAGAAAATAGAAAGCATTAATGAAATAGAAATGTTTTAAGTAAGACATACTCTGTACAAGGAATAGCAGATGGCATCTATCAGAAGAGGGTCTCATTGCTACAACTATCAAGCACATAACTCTGCCAATAACCAGTGTACTGGGAAAGGACAGAGAAGGTTCGCTAAAACTATACAACTGTATTTATACAGTAATTTTTATTCAGCTTTTTTCATCTGTTCTGACTGTGCTCCCTCCAATAGCCAAAGACCACCTGGCAAAAAACAAAACAACAAAAAACAAACAAACAAAAAAACCAATACCAGATATGAAAATCCTTCTTTTGAGTGGTTGGCCAGGGTTCCCCTAAACATACTGCTACTTGTTGCTGCCCCAAGATGGAAGGTAAGTCCCTATAGCTGATGACATCATGTTACTTACTTCTGCACCTAAGGTTCAGGGAATATTTCAGAATACTATGCAGAAATAATATAAGAGCCAGAATATCAAGAAGTTTGCCATGAGATTGTGTTGCTTCTAACAACATTGGAGGCTACACACATGATTTCACCACCATGACTACCTTAACAAGCTGAACAAGGAGAAAACCAACTCTCATGCTACATTACATGGGAAAAGCACAAGAGTCCTCGAATCAACACAAAGAACAATAGGTGACTGAGTAAATCTCTGTGTGGGAGAGGTAGCTCTCCTTAGCAAAGAGCATACCAGTTGGTAGTTTGGTCTCAAATGGTCAGATCTGAAAACATCCATACACATAACATTATATAGATTGAATAGGTTATATCTAGGTGTAAATAGGTATATGCCAATACATATATTCATGAAACATTTGATGAAACAAAGAGGCCATGAATTTGAAGGAGAGTTTGGAAGGGAGAGTTTGGAGAGAAGAAGAAGGAAAGAGAAATATTGTGATTAAAATAAAAGCCCCCAAATAAACAACATCAGAAAAGGCACATGGTCAGTTGCTAATGCAAAAGGGTTGATTCTGGCAAAAACAAAGATAACCAGCTCTCTCATTACTATGGAACAAGAAACCAGAAAGTGGCAAGGGAGATGGTTAAAAGCAGGAGGCTGGTGGACTGAAGGGAGGTCTGCATATCTAGATGATGCCACAACCTCCGATGGCCTCCTCTTTTTAGCTCTCCATTAGCTCTGCTCACATTTTCCATGGTGTTTGCATTTTTTTAAGAATATTGTTTCCCAATCAGGACAATGTTAACCATACAACATGGCAAACCAAGTCAACATTTCAGATGCTCCACCATTTCCTTCATCTTATCCATTCAAATGCCATTCTTCTCTGGAGAAAAATTATCTATTGTCCTACTCTGTCATGGCTTCATGATACATTTCTCTTCCATTATTGCATATGCATTTGCCATAAATTTACCTGGGATAAATATGTGTATGCTTTAAGCTGGTCTGTGTATAAGATATTATATAAGACACTCAGATGAACCAAGGATCACTACTTAACAGAGTATCTCTATCTCAAGCTACCTCAACGAGGCTCATGCGGAGCGGTAGCTGGTTAGCACAGAGTCAGCTTCATTTGTTTGGTTGGTTGTTTTCTCTGTGGACTTTCTGTTTCATTTTGTTTTGCTTTTGGCATTTTTGTCCCCTAGTTTTTGGTTTGTCTTGATTTTCATTCTTTTTCTGTGATTTGATTTTTGGGTTTTGATTAAAAGAGGAAGAACATAATGTTGGTTAGGTTTGGAGATGGGGATGATCTGAGGGAAGATGGAGGAGGGGAAGGTGATTAAAATATAGTGTATGAAAAACAAAAAAAGACATTTCCCACTCCCTTACTTATACATTCTTCTGTCATATACACTTAACAATGTTCCTTGCAGACAGTCCAGTGACAGGTCCAAAGTGGGATCTAACAGAAGAGGAAGTGTCAAGGCCCGACACTATTACTGAGGCTATGGAGTACTCACAAAAAGGGGCCTATTATGACATCCTCAAAGACTCAGCAAGTGGCTGAAAGAGTCAGTTGCAGATATTTGCACCCAACCAATGGACAGAAACAGCTGACTCCTGTTGTTGAATTAGAGAAGCCTGAAAGAAGCTGAGGAGGAGGGCGAACCTGTAGGAAGACCAGCAGTCTCAATTATTCTGGACCATCAAGATCTTTCAAACACTGGACCATCAAACAGGCAGCATACACCAGTTGATATGAGGTCCCAAACACACATACAGTAGAGGTTTGTGTTCATTCAGAGATGATGCACCTAACCCTCAAGACACTGGAGGCTCCAGGGAATGTAGAGGTCAGGTGGGGTGGGGAGTAGGAACATCCATATGGAGACAAAGAGGTGGAGAGGAGGTATGGGATGTGGAACAGTTAGAGGGTGGATGAGGGGGAAATAAAATATAGAGTATAAAAATTAATTAATTGGGCCATCTTGGTGGAGGCTGCTTGGATTGAGCGATCAGAACTATATACCTGAGATATCCCAAGCTTAAGATCTCTTGGGACTCTGGCTGCCAGCCAGTCGTCTAAGAACAGGAGCATGTCAGAGCAGCGGTTCCTGTGTTCTAGCGGGGTGTGGGTTCTCTGCCCTGTGGGAGACCCTGCACTCCGCACTCCCCACTCCCCGCGGCCACAGCCGACATCCTTGCAGCTGTCTGGACTAAGCGAGCAGAACCAGGTACCCATGATATCTAGAATTTGGGATCTCTGGGGACTCAAGGCTGCCAGACAGAGATCTGGGCAGAGCAGCAGTTCCTGGGTCCCAAACAGATGTGGACTGACTGGACTAAGCAAGCAGAACCAGAGAAGACAAGCAGCATCAGGTCCACAGAGATAACTGAATATAACATTGCTTGGAGAAAGATACACCAGGGGTCCAGCAGCACCCAAGAGGAGAACAACACATCAGCAATCAGTGCCAGGGGAAACCCAGTCATCCAGTGGTAAGGAAATAGCCATATGAGCACACAGAAGATTCAAGCACCAGCTAGTGACTACAGGACCAACTAAGGCCAGAGATAACCAGATGGCAAAAGGCAAACCCAGTCCCACAAAGGATAATAGGGGAAAAACACCAACACAAGGAGGGAAACCACACCCCAGAAGAAGCAAGATAGAAACCCCCTCTCATCAAACCCAAAAGAAGATAACCACTCAAATATAAAAAAAATAACGTCAAAAATGTCAGTAAGTAATAATTACTATTCATTAATATCTCTTAACATCAGTGGACTCAATTCCCCAATAAAAAGACATAGACTAACAGACTGGATACAGAAACAGGACCCTACATTTTGCTGCATACAGGAAACACATCTCAGTGTCAAAGACAAACACTACCTTAGAGTAAAAGGCTGGAAGACAATTTTGAAAGCAAATGGTCTCAGGAAACAAGCCAGAGTAACCATTCTAATATTAGATAAAATTGACTTTCAACCTAAATTCATCAAAAGAGACATGGAAGGTCACTTCTTGCTGGTCAAAGAAAAAATCCACCAAGAAGAACTCTCAATACTGAACATCTATGCTCCAAATGCAAGAGCGCTCTCATTCATAAAAGAAACTCTACTAGAGCTTAAAGCACACATTACATCTAACACAATAATTGTGGGTGACTTCAACACTCCACTATCCTCAATGGACTGATCAGGAAACCAGAAATTAAACAGGGACACAGTGAAACTAATTGAAGCTTTGGATCAATTGGATTTAACATATATATATATATATATATATATATATATATATATATATATATAACATTTCATCCCAAGGCAAAAGAATATACCTTTTTCTCAGCACCTCATGGTACCTTCTCCAAAATCAATCATATAATTGGTCACAAGACAGATGTCACCAAATATAAGAAGATGGAACTAATCCCATGGCTCCTATCAGATCACAATGGAGTAAAAGTGGTCTTCAATAGCAAAAAATAAAAACAACAGAAAACCCACATACACATGGAAACTGAACAATACTCTACTCAATGACACCTTGGTCAAGGAAGAAATAAAGAAAGAAATCAAAGACTTTTTAGAATTCAACGAAAATGAAGGTACAACCTATCCAAATCTATGGGACACAATGAAAGTAGTGCTAAGAGGAAAACTCATAGCCCTGAGTGCCTCCAAAAAGAAATTGGAAAGAGCATAGACTAGCAGCTTAACAACACACCTGAAAGCCCTGGAACAAAAAGAAGCTAATTCACCAAGGAGGAGTAGAAGATAGGAAATCATCAAACTAAGGGCTGAAATCAATCAAGTAGAAACAAAGAGAACCATACAAAGAATCAACAAAACGAGGAACTGGTTCTTTTGAGAAAATCAACAAGGTAGATACACCCTTAGCCAGAGTAACCAATGGGCACAGAGACAGTATCCAAATTAATAATTAGAAATGAAAGGGGGTATAACAACAGAAACCTAGGAAATTCAGAAAATCATCACATTCCACTACAAAAGCCTATACTCAATGCAATTGGAGAATCTGGAGGAAATGGACAATTTCCTAGACAGATACCAAATACCAAAATTAAATCAGGATCAATTAGATCAGCTAAAGAGACCAATAAGCCCTGGAGAAATAGAAGGGGTTATAGAAAGTCTCCCAATCAAAAAAAGTACGGGACCAGATGGTTTTAGTGCAGAAAATTATCAGACCTTCAAAGAAGACCTAACACCAATACTCTTCAAACTACTCCACACAATAGAAACAGAAGGAACACTGCCCAACGAAGCCACAATTATGCTGATACCAAAACCACACAAAGACCCAACAAAGAAAGAGAACTATAGGCCAATTTCCCTTATGAATATCGATGCAAAAATACTAAATAAAATTCTTGCCAACCAAATCCAAGAGCACATCAAAATGATCATTCACCATGATCAAGTAGGCTTCATTCCAGGGATACAGGGATGGTTCAATATATGAAAATCCATCATTGTAATCCACTACATAAACAAACTAAAAGAAAAAAACCACATGGTCATCTTATTAGATGCTGAAAAAGCATTTGACAAAATTCAGCATTCTTTCATGCCAAAAGTCATGGAAAGAACATGATTTCAAGGCCCATACCCAAACATAATAAAAGCAATATACAGCAAACCAGTAGATGACATCAAAATAAATGGAGAGAAACTTGAAGCAATCTCACTAAAATCAGGGACTAGACAAGGCTGCCCTCTCTCTCCATATCTTTTCAATATAGTACTTGAAGTTCTATCGAGAGCAATTAGACAACATAAGGAAGTCAAAGGGATACAAATTGGAAAGGAAGAAGTCAAACTATCATTATTTGCAGATGATATGATAGTATACTTAAGTGACCCAAGAAAACTCCACCAGAGAACTCCTACAGCTGATAAACAACTTCAGCAAAGTGGCTGGTTATAAAATCAACTCAAGCAAATCAGTAGCCTATCTATACTCAAAGGACAAGCAGGCTGAGAAAGAAGTTAAGGAAATAACACCCTTCACAATAGCCACAAACAATATAAAGAATCTTGGTGTGAATCTAACCAAACAAGTGAAAAATCTGTATGACAAGAACTTCAAGTCTTTGAAGAAAGAAATCGAAGAAGACCTCAGAAGATGTAAAAATATTTCATGCTCTTGGATTGGCAGGATCAATATAGTAAATATGGCTATCTTGCCAATAGCAATCTACAGTTTCAATGCAATCCCCATCAAAATCCTAAATCAATTCTTCATAGATCTAGAAAGAGCAATTCTTAAATTCATCTGAAGTAACAGAAAACCCAGGATAGCTAAAACTATTCTCAACAATAAAAGGACTTCTGGGGGAATCATTATCCCTGACCTCAAGCAGTACTACAGAGCAATTATGTTAAAAACTGCATGGTATTGTTACAGCGACAGGCAAGTAGATCAATGGAATAGAATTGAAGACCCAGAAATGAACTCACAGACTTATGGTCACTTGATATCTGATAAAGGCACCACAACCATCCAGTGGAAAAAAGATAGACTTATGGAACATATGGTGAGGGGGGAACTGGGAAAGGGTAAGCCTTTGGAATGTAAACAAAGAATATAGAAAATAAAAAAAATTAATTAATTAATTAATTAAAAACAAACAAAAACCTGGACCTAAATTACTTGAAATCTTGCACATATCTTTGGGTACATGTGTGGGTTTGTACATGTGAATTCAATGCCCATGGAGGCAGAAGCGGGTGTCAGATTGCCTGGAACTGGATTTTTCTGGTGCTTGGGAGATACCTGATGTTGGTCTTGGGAGCTGAACTCCTGCTCTGCAGCTAAGCCTTCTTCCTGTCTCTTAATTGTGCTTGCAACATTCCAATTCTGAATTCCCCCAGTTCTCTAGTAACCCCTCTCTTGTTCCTCTTTTATGCAATAGGTACCAAATAGTCAAAGTCTGGACACTCCTCATTATTTCTGTGGTAATTCAAGCTGGCCAGGGTCTGTGCTCATGGTGGTATGTTCAAATCCTTCCACAATACCTGCAATTTTTAAAGTGGCTTTGGATGGAACCTCATGAAACTGAGAAGCTTCTGTAAGGCAAAGAACACCATCAATAGGACAAATTGGCAACCCACAGATTAGGGGAGAAAAAAATCTTCACTAACCCTACATCTGAGAGAGGGCTAATATCCACTGTGATCTCCTTTGCATTTCTCTCATGATTTCAGACATAGAGTTTTTTCTCTCATGTTTGTTGTTCATATATATATGTCTCTTTTGAGACTTTACCTGTCTAGATATTGGTTTCATTTTCAGTTAAATTGTAGTTTTGTGACTGAGTTGCTTGGACCTGTTACATGGCTTAAATATCAATCCATTCTTAGAAGCAGTGTTCAAAATATTTTACCTTCCTTTTGTAATTTTTGTTTTGAGATGAGGTCTTAATCTGTGATCCAAAATAGGCTTGCATTTGCAGGAATCCTTTCTCCTAGCTTCCTGAATAGAATGTTTAGGAGCATGAGCCACCACACTTGGCTTACACATCTTTCTTCCTATTCTGTAGGTAATTTCTTCATCTTACTGTTAATGCCCATTTTTATACAGTAGAGGTTTATATAAAATAGTCCAGTTGTTTATTATTGTTTCATTGTTTAAATTGTCACTTGGGGCTATATTTTATAAAAAGCAAGAATTGTTCAGGCTAATGCCATAGACTTTATTGTTTGTCCCCTATATTTTCTTCTATTACTTCCATATACTCAAGTCATGTATTTAATATTTTAATCATTTTTACCTCTCTTCCCTATAATGCATGGGATTGTTTGAATTTTACTCTTCTGCATGTATATATTATTTTACTTGTACTATTTTATGAAGTTTCCCCTTTCTCAGTGCATGTTTACAAAACTTTGTAAAAATAAAAATCAAAAAAGATAGAATCAAAGTAAAATAACTGCCAATAAAACAAAATTATTAACCAAATAAATTATGTATATATGGCATAAATAAATGATTGATTCTTACAAGCATGGATAAATTCCCTTTGGTGTCATTGATGCCTCCTAATATGATATACTGACATGAGTTTCCTGAGTACTTGTGTATTTAAAGTCATCAGGATCTCCAAATTTTTCTCTCCTGGTAGTCTATTTTTAAGTTTAATACAAGGGCCATTTCAGCCTCATAAAACAAATATACAATTGCATCCTCTTCTTCAGCTTTGTTTTTAATAAAATTTTAGAAGGCAAGTGCAATGTCAGGCAGAGCTCAACACTCAAGTTATCCCCATAGAGTTCCCTTGGCTTTTACAGCTGCTTTAAAAAAAACTGATTAAATCTCCTTATTCATTATGCATCTGTGAAGGTTTTATGTTTTCCTCATGATTTTTTTGGTACCTTATGTCTAGGAATTTATCAGTGTGTCCTAGCTTATCTAACTTATTGACATGGAATTGATTGTAGTAGATTCTTATGATCTTTTGCATTATTCCGACTTGTAATTCTCCTTTTTCATATCTAATTTTAAGTATAATTTGTCTAGGTTACCTAATGTTATGCTTATTGATTGTGTTTATTTTGTCATGGGTTAAATTGTTTGTTGACTTATTTATCAACCTAGAGAATGTGGATATTAGTAATCTTACCACATAAATAAAAAACACCAAAATAATTTGGACAATATGACTGAAGCAAGCAGTGGCAAAACTATTACTGAAATTCAGGCATTATTTTGGAGAAGGGGCTCCTTATCATACTTCATATGCCATGGTAGGTGCAGAAATTCACACCTGAATCAGATGGTTTCTGTCAATAAATTGCTAGTTGTTTGAATAGAGACATTGTATATAAACAGATTTTCATGAAACCAAATAATTAGGCAAAAATATTAGAGCAAGCAATAAAATTTAGTGTGTGTGTGTATGCATGTGTGTAAATATGGGCACACACATATCACAGAAGGCATTCATTTGTTATTCGTAGGACAATTTTTAGTAGTTGGGTTTCGCCTTCCACCTATTTTTCTGGCAGGTTGTTAGCTTTTTGGCAATTCTCCTGTTTCTTCTTCCTGTCTTGCCATAGAACTACTTTAATTACAGATGCCTACCTCATATTCAACGTTTTATGTGAGTTCAGGAGATTGAATTCAGGTAAAGCCAGGTTGTCAGCCTGGCTATACTACTACTTGGGCTGTACCACAAGAGCTCCATTTACTACTACTGAGTTACATGCACAACAATGTGTGTTGTTGCTCTATTAATAGCAAAGAAACCGAAATGACCAATAAATCTTTCTCTAAGAAATGGATAATGAAAATGAGCTACACACACACACACACACACACACACACACACACACACACAATGGAATTCTATATAGCTATTAAAAATGAAATCATAAAATTTTCAAGTAAATGGGTAGAACCATAACATATTATACTTAATGAGGTGACCCAGACACAGAAAGTCAAATGCTGGTTGTTCTCCTTCATTTGTGGATCTAAATGTCAAATGTTTAGATTAGAGAATATAACCTGAGTTAAACAGAGACATAGGGGAAGTACAATAGGACCATGGGATCTTGGCAGATGTGGAGAGGAAGTGCTGGGGAGAGTGGTGGTGGGAGGACATAGTTACTATAAAAAGTAATTATTACCAATTTGTTTTCTCCCAATGTAAATGAATTCTCTTTTCAGTTTTCATTACCTGAGCTAGTCCTTTCTTAATATCACCACCTTCCTATATCTATCTGTTCTTTTCAGAGAGCTGAATGTACTGTTTTTAATGGATAAAGCTTTGAAAATCCACCTATGAAATACGAGTACCAGTTAGAGAAATATCTTTATAGTCAAGACATGTGAGAATATTAAATAGACCTCATGATTCTTGTAGCACCATGACATCTTAGATATAAGTCTTGAGAAAAGTTCAAGCGATAATCAGTTATAAATGGTCTAGCTTTATGATAATTAAAAAATATAAGCATACCAAATATACATTCTTGTACATTCAACAAGATCACAAACTGTCAAAAGTTTCAGGATAGCCTATGTGCAGTTGAAGTGTTGCAGTGAATAGAAATACATGAATAGGAAAGAACACCCTAAGTGTTCTTTCTGTAATACTGCCAATAAAATCATATTCTGTCTGTTGTCTTCTTTTAAACGGAATACAAATCTTACATAAAATTGATGTAATGAAGTATGTGCCACCAAGTACATCACATGGGATATAGTCTAATATAAGTATTCAGTCAGTCTTCTGTAGGACAATCCAGTATAAGTTGGCATGTAATTTAAATTAATGCAAACTTTCCTTTTACCCAATTTAAGGATGAGGACTAGAAAGTGAAATGTCTCCAGCTTTCGTTTACTTTGTGAATGAATTGAATTTTTACCTAAGCAAAGCAGATGCCATCATATGACTATCTAATGCCTACTAATATTTGTAATACTACTAATATTGTCATTAGTAGTATTAGTGTTACATTGTTCATTAAATGAAGACATCAAAAGAGGATAGGAAAGAAAATGAGTATCATTTCTTGTTTACAACAGCAGTAATTGAGATTTATAACAGAGGTTCAGGCAGTCTTGTTCTTTAAGGAACTCTATTTTAAATGCTATTATATTCTTTTAGCTCTTGGATTATAAGAATTAAGTTAAAAAAATCTCAGGACACTATGAGTTGATAGTTGTCACCTTGATTGAAACATTTCTTGATTTTTGGAAATAATCAGAACATAAAGTACATATTTTAGAACTGGACACTAATTAAAAATAAACATGGGGAATTTTAAATGTTTAAAGAGCATCACTGTGAAGGAATCAACCCATTATTAACTAGATGTTCTAGGATAGTGGCCCCATTAGGAATCAATTTGGACTTTCCTAAGGTCAATGCACACACAGTTGTCTGATTATGGCATTTTGAAAACCAGAATAATTAGCTAATTCTGTGACTACAGGTAGAGTCTTCATTGAAATAATTGGAAGGAGACGACACTTTTCTGCTTGACCTAATGTACTGTTTTCTATTTCACAGTCTGACATGGAACTATTGGAAAATATACTAGTATTCAAAGAAGTTCAATTTCACATGAAATTCCTGTTGCTTTGTTTTTAATGTTCTTGAACTAAGCTGACAGACTTGGCTCAGACTGTATGAGTAGTGCTTTGCTCCCAGGGTGGGGGTTGGGGGCTGGATGGCAGGTTTCAAAAGAAGACAGCAGAAGGTCCTGAGATCTTCAAGATATCTCCTCCCTTTTCCTCTATTCTCCTCTTCCTTTACCCTCTCCACCCCCCATTCTCTCTTGTCTTTTTTTCCCTTCCTTTTATTTTATTTTATTTTGAATTATTAGTGGTATTGAAGCTTAAAATAATCAACTAGAAGATTTAATATGGCACACAGCTTAAATGTTAAATGTCCTGTGCGTCTTTAGCCCACAGCCTCTCCTTGCTGGATCACATTCAACAACAGAAAAACAAAAGGAACATGACAGATTTTGGAGTTTATTTTCAGTATTATCTTTAAATCAAGACAGTTTGGGTAAAGTAAAAACTCAAGGTATGGCCGCTTTAGATTAGCCTTGAATAGAATCTTGCATTTACAGTGGACGGATTAAAATAGTTAAGAATTCTGGAGTGACTGCTCTCATCTCCAGAGCTTCTGGTGGATAGGTTATAGAGACACAGTTGATTCATTTTGTAGTCTAGCTCTTGAAAGTGCCTCCAATTAACTCACCATCCAGGGTGAAAATAATTCACATTAGGCACACACTGTAAAAACTCTAGTTAGAGACCCATTTTAAAACCATGGAAATTTTCTTTTTCCTTTGAAAGAATCACATTAGAGTTTTATATTTTACAGATAAAACTGCTTTTATGAATTCTATTCGAAGGTTTAATTGAGGTCACAAGAAAATGTAAACAGTAGAGTTTAAAGATTTTTCTTTTGCAAAACAGTGTCATGGTACTAACAAAATCTCGTGCTCAGGTACTCAGGGATGCCCTTCCATACAAAAGGAGGCAAACTCATGAAGCGAATGTGTATACATTTTGAGGCTCTGCACGACATCTGACATTAAAGTGACATTAAGCTTCAGGCAAAGAAAGGAGAGTCAACTTTTTCAGGCATTTGGATGAACACGATATTTTCTGATCAGAAATTCATGTCTAGAAACCTATCATTTGAAAATATTAAAACTTCCTGCGTGATACATTTAAAACTTCGGCATAGTGGTTATCTGGCAACAACCATGTATCATTTTGTCTTAGAAAGTGAAGGTGATAGTAATGGCAATATTAGACAATATTTATAACATGCGCACATTTAAACTCTTGCAACTATAACCAAATACCCTCACCGCTAAGGTGTTCTTATTATCTTGTCAGTTTTCAAAGGAGAAAGTAGAGACTCAGCATGACCTGTCTATAGTCACACCGTAATGTGTACATCGTAAATGTTCCTGGTTCTAAGTCCTTTCCTTTACGCCACTACATGGCATATCAGAAAGTACTTTGGTGCACTTTTGAAATGTTTATGTTATAGGATATTTTCAGCAAAGTTTCAACACTTCTGCTCTTCTTTTAGCCAGAAGTCGTAGCATAGTGGAAAGACAATGAATAGGGCACTGAATTTGAGTCCTGGTTTTGAAAACATTTAAGGGAGAATGTGATTGGCATTGGCCTGTGTTTCCTAGATCATGACTTGCTTATTTATAAAGTCATGATAAATACTTCTTCCAGGTATGTTTTGGGAACATTTGGAGGACCAAGTGTAAGAGTCATATTCTTAGAGATATAATACCTATAGCTGGTTGTAGAGGTCTGAAAAGCACAGAGATTACATATGAGAGAAAACCTACAGATTGTGTCTCATCTCTTCATTAATTCAAAGATTAACAGAAGTTCCTAAATTAGATTTATAGGAAAATAAGCTTTTGGAAGAAGAGAAAAAACATGAGGACCCTCCTTGTTTCTAATCTATTCAAAACACTTTAATTTTTATATTCAGAGGAAGAATTCTAGCAACAGAGGTCTCTAACTGACAACAGTTGGTGTCTTACACAGATTCATGATGATCCCTTGGAAACCAACTGTGGATGCTTCTAAAGCCTACATTTACTTAAACATTCTTTTAAGAACTATCTTGGGCTCCTGGAACTGCCTCGCTATCCACCAGGCAGAGGGCCAACTGTTGCTGAGAGACTCTGTAAAACGCTTGAGTTGTAGGGTGCATTGTGGGATTATGATGAGAACATTTCACTAGAAACAATGTCCTTGTTCTGCTATCTTCCTCTGTGATTCCCTGCATTCCCTTAAGAGGTTCCTGCTGAGAATAGTCTTTGAACAAATTTCAGGATTATTGTCCACACCAAGGAACTTACAGAAAACTTGACCTAAAGATGGTCTGATGCTCACTATTTGATTCAAAACTTCTTAAAAGAATGACATTTATGATGCTTTGAGTAATACATTTGTTATGAGTCCAAACATGCAAGAAATAAAAAAATAGATAATTGATCAAGGCTAAAGTAAAAATTATGAGTCTACTTCACAACTATGTACACTAAAGGAGAATAAGGGTAGATTTTCAGTTATGTTTCTTTTATGTAGGGATATCTTGCCTGCATATATATATATATATATATATATATATATATATATATACATATACATACACACACACACACACACACACACACACACACACATATATATATATATATATATATATATATATATATATATATATATATGGACTATGTACATGCTTCATGCTAGAGGAGTCCAGAAGGGACCTTGAAGTGCCTGGAACTGAGCTTGGCTACATCTTTTTGTGATACACCAAGGAGGTCATAGGAAATTGAAACTGGATCATCTGGAATAATGGCAAGTGCTCTTAAGCACTGAGCAATCTGTCCAGCACCTTAAGTTTAGTATCTGCTGGAAAGAAAATCAGTTATGTTTTTTATAATAATTATATAAAAGTAATGAGTTACTAATCTGTACAAGTAATCTCTTTAGTTTTAAAGCAAGTATTTACATCCTGACTCCCTTGTATTCTTTAGACTTCATCATATAAACTCTGCTTCCTATAGCTAACTTATCATTTCAGCTTTTTCTTTCCCTTTGTCTGCATCAGTGCCCCCATAAATATAGATACCCATGCCTATGTTTCCAGCATCAATAGATTTTTAGTATTCAGGACTTATTTTTTTTAGTCTGGTTCAGTGACAATGTTCTCTTAACACCATATCCTATCATAATAAATGATCTTAAGGCAGAAAGAACCTGAGGAGAAGGGCAGTCCTGTAGGACTAGAAGTCTCAATTAATCTGGACCCAGAGATCTCTCAAACACTGGACCACCACACAGGCAGCATACACCAGCTGATATGAGGCCCCCAACACACATACAGCAGAGGACTGCCAGATCAATGTTCATTCAGAGATGATACACCTAACCCTCAAGAGACTGGAGGTCCCAGGGAGTTTAGAGGTCAGGTGGGGTGGGGAGTGGATACATTTATGTGGAAACAGGATGTAGGGAGGAGGTATGGGTTGTGGAACAGTCAGTATGGATGGAGAGGGGTGGGGGAAATAAAACATGTGCTGTAAAAAATTAAATAATTAATTATTAATTATAAAAATGAAATAATATTTATTCTTTGAAAATAGTTATGGTATATAAAACCTTATAACTGTAATGTTCCTATATTATTTAACAATAAAAGTGATACATCATATTTATCACTCCCTTTCAATGTCAACAGGAAGGCATGTGTAGTACAAACAATTTGTCATGGAAATGTATATGAAAAGATGTAGATGGAAAGTATAAATAAAACTGTATGCAGGTGTTATAACACCTTGTGATGTATTGAGGAATAATGCTCTGCATATGCTCATATACTTGAATACTTAGTCATCAGGGACTGGAGCTACTTGAGAAGCATTAGGAGGTGTGAGATTTTGGAGTAGGAGGAGCCTACTAGAGAAAGTGTGTTTCTAGGGGTGGATTTTGAGGTTTCAAAAGTCCATGCCAGATCCAGACTTTCTCCCTTTTCCTAAAGATGAAGATGTAGATCTCAGCTATTTTTCCAGAGCCATGTTCCCTACCATGAAGATAAGCAAGGCCCCAATTAACTGTTTTCTTTTATAAGATTGCCTTGGTAATGGGGTCTCTTCACAGCAGTAGAACAGTGGCAGAGACATACCTGTTTCAGACATTACAACGAGCTATTCCAGATTACAGAAACTAAAAACCACAGATATTAACTTTGTTTCAGTCTGAAGGTTGAAAGTCAAAGACTAAGGGTGTGATAAGTTTTCTTTTTGTAAGAACCAATTCTCTTCTCTTGACATTTACTTCATGACTGATACTCAATATGGAACGAAGGCTCCTATGTCTCCAAATCAAATATGACATAGAAGAGTAGGAAAAGCCAGCCTAATCATTTATAGTCATTTCAAAAGGCTCTTATCAATTTCAAACTATACTTCTCCCTATATTGACACATTGAGTATTATGTTCCAACATTAATTTTAGATGGTGTACAAAAAATACCCACATCTGTAGAAAACTCAATGGATGTCTCTTTCTCTCCATACATACATATACATATACATATACATATACATATACATATACATATACATATATGTGTGTGTGTATGATATATTTGAAAGATCTGAGCTTAATATACAAAATCAAATACCTTCCTTCATAACAATAAGTAAATATTAAAATTAAAAGCTCAGTACCATTCCTGTTAACATTTCCAAAGGCGCTTAGTTATAATCTAAAGATTTGTATAATCTCCATGAGTCTCTCAACAAAAGCTATATTAATAACAACAACCATCACAATAATAATAATAATAATAATAATAATAATAATAATAATATCTTTCAACTGAAAAGATAGAGGGATAACAAGCTAATTTCATGGATAAGAAGACTCACTAAGGTCAGGATGCGAGTTTTTTAAATTTGATCCATAGAACCAGTATAGTCTCCTTGAGAACCACAGCAAGTTATTTTTAGATATCAACAAATTCATTTTATGGTTTCTATGAGGAGCCAAAATACCAGAATAGCCAAGACAATATTGAAAGGGATGAGCAATTGGAGAACTAATTTTGCCACACTAGAAGATGTAATATAAAGTTATAGTGCTCAACAGAGTATGATATTGACAAACGATTGACAATTACATCAACTGAGTAAAATGAAGTCCAAAATAGACCTGCAAAAGTAAAGTTTATGAGTCCAAAGATCTTATGCATTTCATGAAAGTGAGATAAAAAATTTTTTCTGGATAAGACTCAGGACCTGAAAATCCATGGACTCAACAAAAGCGTTCCTGTCATCTCAGTGATTCAAAAGATTTATGTTAATACTCCTTTCCAAAGGAGAAAGAATGTCTGCAACCAATGTCCACTTACTTCCAGAATCTCCTGGTCTGAGCTTCTCTCTATGCTCCTTATAATCTTATTCCTGCACTTTGGTGGACATTTTTGCCTAGAATTTTTTTTTGTGTGTGACTAAGGCACTGAGAGTGTGTTGAATCTCCCTGCTCCCTGCCCCCACAGACTGTCCATATATCCATATATGGCATTATCTGCTGATTTCCCCCCACCAATTTACAGCACACTTACAGATTAAAAAAAGAAGAAAAAAAATGAAAGAAAGAAAAACAAGTTTAAAAAAACTCCAGAAGACATTTGAATTCTTTACTACAGCTCTCCAGTTTACAACTGACCCAAACTGGAAACTTAAGGTAATGATGGAACTTAACTGTCACAGAATGATTTCAGAGTCCTACATTCAACAGGGATTAATGACTGACCATGGAGAGTGTTCATATAAGCAGATGAATGAAGGAAGGGAGTCAATTCAGTAGCAGGACAAAGAAGTTACCAACAAGGAGAAAATGATGAGTAACTTAGTGGAGAGATACAAAAGCATGGAACATAATCTGGAGGAAAAAAAGGCTTTTAGAAGAGATGGATGGTATTTGAATATTTCCAGGTTAATAGCAATATGAAAGGATTTTCCAAAGCAAAGAAGAAAATTCAGTCTTTCTAGGAGAGGCCAGCTTTAATTTGGGTGCCCCTTGCTCAGAGAAGAAAGTGTGGACCCTAAATTACAGGACTTGGGTGTAGCTCAGATAATCTGTGAGGCACTGCCAGTAAGGCATGTTCTGTTTTAAGGAGTTATTTTTTATTTTATGCATATGGGTGTTTTCCTGCATGTGCATATGTACCCTACATGGATGCAGTGCCTGTGGAAGCCAAAAGAAGGTATCAGATCTTCTCAAACCAGAGTTGCAGGGAGCTGTGAGCTATGATGAGAATACTGATAACTGAACCCAAGTCTTCTGCAAGAACAGTAAGAGCTCTTAACTGCCAAGCTAGCTCCAGCTCCCAGGAAGGAGCATTTTAAAGATTTTTAAAGAGAGATAATAGACAGTGTACATTATAGAGTACATACCCTCAGCATTCAGAGTTAACTGACAGGCCAACTCCAGTCTGCTCTATTCTTTTCCTATATCCTTTACATTTTCCTTTTTAATTTCCTTCTCCCAGAGAATATAAATAAGCTCATTTGATATACAAATCTTGGCATCTCTGTCTCCTGAGAATTGTGACTATCCTGGGTTTTTTTCATATTTTCTTATCTATTCTTCTATAAAGTCATTCTTCAATCAAACTACCCTTTCTATTACTAGATCCATTTTATTGCTATCATTTTCTTTTCTATATGTATTTCTTTCTCCATCTTTTCTCTGTCAGTCTTTTTCTGTCTTGGTTGTGTGTTTCCCTGTTCTTAGACCTCATTCAAGACTGAAACAAAGGCACACAAGCTTCAGTGTAGTAGGGAAGATTCATTCAAAGGAAAGTATTAATGTCAGTTAGAAATGAATGCACTGTCAAAATTGACAATGGGCCACATGAACACAATGGCCCTAGAGATTTCTTTTAATGGCATCTAAAGAAAGGATAGATTTTTTTGTGTGTGTGAAGAGAGGACAAGTGTAGGTGGTTCTCTATTTTGATTGAGAGATTTAGTTACATAAACATGTATCTATCATGCATTTCCCTTCTTATAATTAATCTGATATTGATCTTATGAAAGCTGCATGGTATGTATTCTAAGATAATAAATAGGGAATTACCTGTAAAAGTTCACCAGCTGGAAGAATCATACCTTCTTGTGTACAAAACAAAGTTAACTCTAAACTATATTGGTTTTCCTACTTTCGTATTTGGTTGTAAGTGGAGTACAACTGAATTCACTATAAGTTTAATGGGAATTAATGAGATGGGAAACTCAGTCCACTGTTCAGAGAGGGCTATGCATATGCAGCTTCGTGAAGGTAGAGGTCTACTAACCTCTTGCTAGGTGCACTGTTAGGTTGGATATGTATGCACATAGGATCTCAGGCCACCAAGTGCATTATTAGAAGGTGAGTTTGTGCATAGACCAATCTAAGCAGAGACCCACGAAACTAAACTACTTTAGCCCATCTTGACTCTCCCTGAGGGCTTTTTCTCCCTTATTTGTTAAGAGAGTTGAAGGCAGACTATCAGTCTCCCTGGAATTGAGTAAGGATATAGAACTGTGTAAGAAAGAATTAGTCTGTGCTTAAGAATTGGCCTATCCTTAAGCTGTTATATCCTTGGGCATCATTGGAGAGCATTTATGAAATTACTTACTGTTTTGGTCTGGGGTATAATAGACATTTCTCCTAAATGTGGATGCCCACATGATTTTTCTAGTTTATTTTTACTAGATGAAATTGTTGGTCACCTACAAGTGAATCTGTTGGATGAGAAAAACCATAGAAGTCTATTAAGAGGAAGAGGAGCAAGAATAACCAAGAGAATAAAGGATCATACAGGAACTCATCAGAGGAAGCATTACTAACTGTGTCCAGGTCTTTGATGCTGGAAATATATTGTCAGGAAGTCAATTGAATCTGATTCCTTGGAGGATATTTTTTTCCTTGGGCCATTTTTCGAATGTATCAACAAAAAGCAATTTACATAATAAATGTAAGAATGTTAGGTCACAAATGTAAGAATGCAATAATGGTTATTTTAGATGGTCTAAAATATGTTGGAAAAAATTTTGGCTCCAAACTTAAAACATTTTAGCTCTGTACGATCACAGATGTTCTTAGCAGCTGTTCAGCCATATAGAGATCTTAACAAAAGCCACATCACCAGTTTGAACCTTATTTCACAGTTCTTCAAAGTAGCCAACACAAGGCCATTTCATTTGGAGACTAAAAGTTGTTTGATGTTTCAAATCAAGGAAGGCCATCTCTATAGTCAGGTATAGATGAGGCTAAATGATCAGGGAAGTGGTGCTCAGGGGGCAGAACAATAAGAAATAAATATGAAGTTGAATGTAAATTATTGGCCACATAGTCTGACAGTGTTGCTCTTCCAAAGTAAGATTTTTTGTTGGCTCTGAGGAGCATCCCTCACTTCTCCTTCCTTTGCTATGGTTGCATCTCTGCACTAAGTTAAACAGCTGATCGAACACTGAAGCTACAGTCAAGATGTCGAGGATGTAGTCTGGTTACTCTATTGGCTTGCCTGCTTGTTCTATTTAGCTGAGGTACCAATTCCAAGTTACAGTCCATCCACTTGTGGAACTAAATACAGAAATCTCCAAGATCTAGCAACAGTGTATTGTCATTGGTTCTGTCAGCCATCACAGCCATAGACATCAGAATGAGAAGGATCATCTCCCTCTGGTTCTGGCTCACAGGATCTGCTATTCATGGTAAGTGGATGGACCTGAGATTTTTCAGCTTCGTGGTATCTCACTGAAAAACGAAGTAGTAGGACACACCGATTGGAAAAGAGGTAAGAGAATTTTAAAAACAAAACCACAGCAGAAAATGCCTCAAAACTGAGATAAAGGGAAGTCAATTCAGATGATGTGAACATTCAGATTCTCTCAAAAAAGAATGCTTCTTGGTCATAATTAAACCACTAAATACACAGAATGGAGAAAGTATACCAAAAGTGACAAAATAGAAACCGTAAGCCATCTTTAAAAGCAGGATCTGTAAAATAACAGACTTAAAGCAGAAATTATGAATGTGAGGAGACCAGGGATGGAGAAATGGCCCAAGGGTTAAGAAGTAAGGAGTAATGACTGCCTTACAGGGGACCTAGTGTGGTTCTCAGCACAGCAACTGGCAACTAGCGGTTCTGGTGCCCTCCTCTGGCCTTTGAAGGAACTGAATGCACATAACACACATAAAATAGCAATAAATAAATCTTTCAATAGAATCCATTCTGAACAAAAAAGATAGTACTGGGAATATCACATAATTTGATATTGTCTGCTCTCTGTTCTACTGTGGTTCTTCAAATGTTTAATATCATTTTGCACAACATCTTCACAATCCTCTCTCTCATTGCATTTAAATGCCCATGGTCCTCTGTACTTCTGTATATTTAGTCATGTTTGTAGTTTCTTTGGATTTCTATGGTTAAAAATAGCTTAAGTCTACTTGCCTTCACTCCTGCTATCCCTTCTGCCTATACTGTGCCGCACCCTAATACTACCTATTGTTAATAACTGTTAATAATTGCCCATGAAGTTGCCAGGGCAGATCTGAATGAGTCAGAATTTATTTTCTAATAGAAAAAAATTAGCACAATAATAATTATTGACAAAATTGGAAAATAGTTAAAGTCAATTGTCACTTATCTCTTGTGCTATAATCTTCTTAGTGTTTAGTCTCTCAAATCATTACAGAGTACACATTGCTATTTCAATTTTAACATGAGAAATCTAGGTCCAGGAGAATTAAATAAATAAAAAGGTCCCAATCTATATCTCTTGGTTTAAAAAAACAACACATGTTTTTCAACTATTATACATAAAAGAAGTTCCATATTATAGTATAATTAACTGAAGTTCTATATTATAGTATACTCAAATCTCAAATGTATTTATGACCCAAGTTTTCAATTGCATAATCTTCTGTTTGCTGTAATTAACAGTTAGTAAGTATAAACTTTATACAAAGGTTCTTCCTAACCCCACCAGTGTTTTTGATTTCTTCCTACCTTCTTATGATTCTTTTCCTACTTTTGGTGAAGGTTGATAATGAAATGGCATAGATGCTTCTGCTACTTATGGATGCATTTCCAAAGTCCTAAATCATGTTTTCTCTCACTCATTCTCTGTTCTTGATGGATACTGCTCATTTATCTGAAGGTGTTTAGATGCACTAAACAGTTTTCATAGGGATTAGCCTGTGAACTTTCTTGTATCGTGTAAGCAATTCTCTGATTGCACTGTACACTGCTACCAACCCCCACCACCCACCTCTAATGGATTTATTCTTTGACAATGTGATACTGAGCTACTTTTTCTTTGCCTGGTGATCCTTTAGTACTTCTATTCTAACTGTTCGATGGCAAGGCGACTTTACATTCTGTAAAGATTTGCATTATGAAGAAACATCAGAATAACTTTGGAAACAAAGTTTATTTGTGCTTAGTTGTCTATTTTGAATTTTTGAATATTTCAGGGATATTAAAAGGATTTGTTTATTATCCGCCATTCTGCAGCTTTTAGATGGACATGTGTTTCTCTAATTTACTTTGTGAGATAGTTGAATTATATTATACCTCCCTATGTAATCTTTAGAAAATAATTAAAAATATTAATACTTATAAAAAGAAGAAATATGGATGTGGAGAACAAGTCACTAAATTATACTACTATGCTAAGGAAGTTCAAAGAAAATCTTCACTTTTTTCTGAAAATGTAGGAAACAAGAGTTGTATTTGCCTTCCATGTTCTCCTTTGTTAACAGCTCACAAAAGAAGAAGTTACTCAACTGTTCACAAGTCAAATATTTGGTAATAAAATATATGGTAATTATTACATGAGAGATTATTCCATGCTTCCAGTGCAATAGAAAGAAGAATAAAAAAAAATTGATTTGAGTCTCTGTATTTGAATTCTAATTTGAAGACTCAGGAATTCAGTGTGACTCAGTCATATTATGCTCACCCTGCTTCTATAGCTATCTAAAGGGAAAAGGGAGTTGAGATAGTACTTTGATCATTTATCTGAAGATGCTTAGATGCACTAAGCATTTTCCATAGAGATTAGCAAGTAAAATTTCTTGGATTGTGTAAGCAATAATGGCTATAATAAATGTGCTATGATTTGTTTTTGACCATTCAGGATTTAGATTTGAACAGTTTGAGATCAAGCTATTCCTCTGGCTATAAAGTATTACCATTTTTTACTGTGTAATATTTCAAATTTTAATTTTTTAATTAATTATCTATTGATTCACATAACAAGCCAATATCATCTCTTCCTCTCCTAGTATGGCCTCAAGGAAATCCTCTTTTGAGCCCACTTCTGGATGTCAGCTCCTCCAATAACTCTACAACACAAATCAAGTCACTGAAGGACTAGGTGCATCCTCTTCCCCTGAGGCCAGATATCTGGCAGTCCATGGTATCCACAAACAGGCCTGCAACAGGCTCAGGGAAAGCCATTGCTCTAGTTGTTGGGGGAACTGCATGAAGACCAAGCTGGATATCAACTACTGCAAACACAACAGAAAGCTTACTACCTCATGGGAATACTCATTAGTGAATGAAAAACGAATCAAGACAAACAGTCGAAAGATGGTAAGGACTTTCTAGAATTTATTGGAAATAAAAAGACAATATACCCAAAGTTATGGGACACAATGAAGTCATTTCTAAGAGCTTGTGCCTAGCACTAAATACCTACATAAAGAAAAGGGTGCGTAGGGGCAAGAAATCTGCGTAATCTCAGTAAATTAGAGAGAGAGAGAGAGAGAGAGAGAGAGAGAGAGAGAGAGAGAGAGAGAAGAAGAAGAAGAGAGAGAGAGAGAGAGAGAGAGAGAGAGAAGGAGGAGGAGGAGGAGGAGGAGGAGGAGGAGGAAGAAGAAGAAGAAGAAGAAGAAGAAGAAGAAGAAGAAGAAGAAGAAGAAGAAGAAGAAGAAGAAGAAGAAGAAGTATAGGCACATTGGGAGGACCCTGTAATCCCAGAAAGAAAAAATAAAAAAGAAGTATAGGCTCATCAGGAGGAAAGGAAATGCATTGAGAGTAAGAGCATTGTTGAGACTTCAGAGTAGGAGGAAAGAGAAAGATTAGAAGGATAATGCAGAGTGGAATAACTTAGAAACTGCATGTAACATAAAAAATGTAGGAGAGCACTGTGCAGAATGCAGAGGGAAGAGGACAAAAGGAGAAGCTGCAGAGAGCAGGAGCAGGCAGGCTTCCCTTTACCATAAGACAGAACAGGTCCTCTCTTAATAACAAGGCAGGCTTAGTCTTATTAAGAGAAACAAAGCTTTTTTTTTTTTCATACAAACTTGGGTTTAATTAATTTAACATTAAAAGCATAGAGGCCTTTTCTTTCTCTATGCAATAAAGATTGGAACTCAATTTTTCATCCAGAATGAGTGGGTTCTTTCTGCACCACTGCTTGGTATTTTGCTCCATATGCCTATGTAAGTGTGTGTGTGTGTGTGTGTGTGTGTGTGTGTGTGTGTGCGTGTGTGTGTGTGTGTGTGTGTGGTGTGTGTGTATGCGTGTGTGTGTGTGTGTGTGTGTGTGTGTGTGTGAGAGAGAGAGAGTGTGAGTGTAAATGTGTAATTGTGAGAATGCATTCGAACTGGACCCAACTGGTTTGAATGGAAATGCATAAATGCACATGTGTGAATCTGTATATGAACTTAAGTACATATTTGCCTATGTGCCTATATTTTCCTTCTGCAAGCATTATTCTCTTCTCCTAGTTGAACAGAAGTTTATTGCTCCAAACTCTCCCCTAGCCCTACAAGTAAAAGGCATCTGGACAAAAGAAAAGAGTCTATAGCAATTAACCCTTTACTTAATCTCCTACTGTTTTGGGATGAGGTGCTAAGTGCCTGAGACTGCAGTCTCTGGACTCAGAGGAACACAGAAGGCAGGTCAGCTACAGTAGCATAGTAACAGACTTAGATAAGTAAGCTTTTCATTATTATACAACAGCCCTAAATATCTCCTAAGTCTTACCCTCTGTAGAGGATCTTCCCTCTCCACTGCCTCAAGAACAGACAAGAAAGAAGTTCCCGCTGGGGCTGCCACCCCTCCCTTGGCAATCAGAGAAATGCAAATCAAGATGACTTTGATATTCTAACTTACACCAGACAAAATGACTAAGATCAAAATGTCAATGAACCGCACATGCTGTCGAGGATGTGGAGCAAGGGGAATTCTCCTCCATAGCTTGTGGGAGTACATACTCGTATAACCACTCTGGAAATCAATTTGGTGGTTTCTCAGAAGATAGTTCTACCTCAAGATCCAGCTGTATCACTCATGAGAATATACCCAAAAGATGTTCCACCATCCCACAGGACACTTGTTCAACTATGTTTATAGCAGCTCTATTTGTATTTCAAAATTCTCTTTCTTTTAAGTGGACTTTTAAAACATTTTTTTCCACTCATTTTGTTTGTGGGTGAATGCAGACCATCATGTGTGTATGGATGACAGGGAAAAACTTGCAGGAATCACAAGAGAAATCATTCTACTTTGGCTTCTGGGCCTTAAACTCAGATTATCTGGCAAATACATTTTCCAGCTGATTCTTATTATATTGTAGTTTTAAATTTGTTGTTGTTGTTGTTGTTCCAGTTCTAAGGATTAAATTCACACATACTAGGCAAGGACTCCACCACTAAGCTGTATCCCCAGCCTTTTCTTTTTCTGAGTAAAATTTACAGATTAGTCTAAGGCCTGTTAATTCACAATAGATAATATTTATTGTTTATAAGCATCAAGGGATCGTATATACAATGTGATAGTGTGGTTAAAGATCCCTGAGTCTTATAAATATATAAATTTCATATTCCTACATTAGGATACTTATTATTCCATCATGAATTTGATCAATTTTAAAAGTCGTGGTCATGTACTCCAGGCTGCTAACAGTTTTTATGAATTGCTTTGTTTGCCATGTTCTTTCACACAAAAATATTCTAACTGACAGATAAATTGATATCTTCCATGTTGTTATGGCAACAACTTTCAGAATATCAACTATGACAACCATGTCTGTCTTCATCCCTGGAATTAACAATTGTCTCATCCACTGAGTTTGTGTTTAATAAGTTTCTTTTGAACTGAAAATGTAAGCTACTTTATTGATTAAGCTTTCATACAATATTACCATGTTTAAAATGTTAAAATGGACTTTGTTGGAACCATAGATCTGAACTTGTGTATATACATCTACACAGTTGTATGATACACACAATATCCATATATACATATGAGAGAATGCACATGTATATGTGTGCTTGATCATCTCTGGAAAAGGAAAGAATCTGGTCATAAAATATCTAGACTGACTCAAAATTATTAGAATTATGCACGAATTCAGGTAACATTATGTGCCCATGTGTATATTTGTTTAAATAAAATATTCTGAAATTATAGACACATTAGCATATCATTAAGAAATATGTGAAACATCTGAGGTTATTTTGTGGTTATGTTTGAATATATTATATAAAATTATGATCATGAGAAATGTTATTCTTCTGAGTCTTAAACATATGGAAGAGCAAATCTTTTTTTTTTTATTTTTATTTTTTTTGGTTTTTTGAGACAGGGTTTTTCTGTGTAGCTCCAGCTGTCCTGGAACTCACTGGGTAGACCAGGCTGGCCTCGAACTCAGAAATCCGCCTGCCTCTGCCTCCCAAGTGCTGGGATTAAAGGCGTGCGCCACCACCGCCCAGCGGAAGAGCAAATCTTGAAGCACTTAAATAAAAACAATAGCTAATATAGAAACAGTTTCTATTATATTTTAAATAAATCATTTAAAATAAACAATTTAGGGCATAGGGGATGAGAATGGGTTGTGCAAAGCAATGGGGCAGTAGTTAAGCCCCTGAGACCAATGTTAACTTAATTTGGAACTACTGAAAATCTTTACCACATATTTCTTTCGCCCTCTGAAAACCATGGAAACCAAAACATTGACTCAGTTTTAAATGCTATCTGAATTCTGGATGTTGCTAATTTACATATTCAATCTCTCTGCAGCTACTATACATGTTATTTTCCCCCTCCTCCAGTTGAGAAGACTTGCAGAGACTAAACAAATCAAATACGCTTTTTTTTTAAAAAAGGCTCTTTGAAACACAACACAAAGTGAAGAAAAGCTCCTATAGGTTTTATTTAATCTTCACATAGTATAAATGGCATAGTCCACTCTTTTATAAGTGACTTAATATTTTTCCATGAAATGCAGTGAAATGAGAATTATTTTCCACAGCTACACTATCTTGTATTGTTATTCCAACAAGAAATACATGATTGCTTAAGGAAGCGGGAGCTCTCCATTCTTCAGTCTGCAGTGCTGACTCAGTCATGCAGAACTAACTTCCTGGCGGTCTCTGAATATGCACCAAGCTGCTGCTGACAATGAACTAGTGACTGGAAAAAGGAATCTTAAACACAGTCACATCTCCAGACTCTTAAAATCCTGTTCACAAGGCACGCTAGCCTAATACCCTGCAGGGAAGGAATAGGTTTAAAGAAAATGTCTGAACAGTATACAAAGCATCTCATCTCATTTTATTTTATGTTTTATTTTATTTCTTGAGAATTGCTAGGGTAGTAAAACATTCTTTTTACATATATTCATTGGAGTACCACAATGCTATTGAGCCTTTCTAATGGATAATTAATTATGAAAAATTTGCTGATTCTATACAAAATGTTGAGGAGATAGTAAATGAGGTGATTTTAAAACTTTTGGGGGGGGGACTGTTTATGGGAAATCTTAAAACAAATTGAGCAACTAGTTTTATGGGATGTGTTACCTTGTGATAAGGAGTAGACCACTTTCATGGGTTGGCTTGCTAGTTAGTATTTATTAATTGGTATGATTCAAATGAATGGAGTTTTGCTTAAAGTGCAAATATTGAAACCAGACTGATTTTGCAGAAAGTCTTGAGTAGTTGGCAGGAACTCAATCTGAGAGTAACATCATGGCGCTCAGCACATGGTGCGGCAGGGGCTAATTGTGATGGTGATCTCCTGGCACGGAGCAAGCCCTCTAGTAACAGGCCTTGCCAAGCTCATTTGGGAAACTAATTGTACATAGGAAGTATGGTGAATCTTAAGGTGTGGGGAAAGCCTTAGTATTGAAGAGCAGAGATTAAATGAAATATATTAAAGTTGAAAATGGCATTAGACAAAAATGTTTCCATCGTCTGCATTTTAATAATTAGTATAAAATCTAATTAGCATGGAATCAAACTGGTTGGGACCTTTAGCCAAGTTTTATTGTCTGTATGTATCATTGGGTGGGTATGGTCGGTATCTTCTAATCAGAATTAATCTTATTTTAAGAACTATGATAAAATACTTTGTGTGTTGAAGATACAGTGAAGAATGAAACTTGAATTAGGTCCTTAAAAGCACACAATTAAGTTGGTTAAGGTAATTTTATTAAGTTCAGTATAGCGACTACTTTTTATTTACTGTCTTGGTCATTGGTTTTTAAATATAAACAGTTCTTTCACTGAATCTAAAAACCATAGAGCTCATTAACTCATTAATGTCTCCCTTTTCCTAGTTTTTACCTCAGCAAATCCTAGAACACACTTTAGAAGTTGGCAATTTTTAAAGAATGTACATCTTTCAAGTATTTTGAATCAATAACATAAAACTTCCTGTTAATATGTTATTCTAGCCAGTAGAAATTTTGTCCTGGGAATGCAAACATTTTAAAAATCTGTATGTTCCCGTTTATGATCACTCCTAAAAATGTACTATAGAGTTAAAAAAATTTCTTTGCTAGGCTGTAAAGTTTAAACACGTCATTTTCCTTGTTATCTGGTATGTCTCCTGATCTTCATATTTTCACAGGATTTAGTTTAGGAAATTTTCGTGATCTCACTTCACTTATTACAATTGTCATCACGGCGGCTTCTCATCTTCCCTTAACAGAATTTTCATCTATATGTTTTAAATGTGTTAGTTAAGTTATAAAGGTCTGTACATGTTATATTTTATTGGTATGTTTTGCTTACATTTGATACATTGCTTGGTTTATGCTTTATGTTTTTAGCTAATTTTCTTTTTTTTTCAATTATTTTGCAATGTTTTCTCTCCACTTTAAACAACAGTAAAGGACAACAGTTACTGATTTGTGTTCCTGTCTTTCTTTTTTTGAATGTGCCTCATTTCACCTTCAGATGCCATAATTGCACACTTTGTTTTTCTTGCCACAGGAGGGCATCTGTGATTCCACACACCTAACTAGTGATCAGGTCAGAAAAAGATTTGTATGCTTTGTTGGGATATTTGTGTGTGTGTGTGTGTGTGTGTGTGTGTGTGTGTGTGTGTGGTGGGAGTCATTCCTGATTAAGAATTTTTAGAACTTTGGCTGTACTTTTAGATGTCTTGATCACCATCAGAAGATTATGAGTCAAGTCAACACTAAATAATTATAAGGGAATGAGAACCATGTTTTTTATACTTCCTTTTCCATTGTATGTGTCAGGAGATTCAAGTCCAGACCCAAACAATGGCATATGTTGTTGTATTTTAAATCTTAAATCTGTAGAAATTGATTTAAAATTATCTTTTATTCAATTTTTACATATTTATTATGCCAATTATAACATTTATTCAAAGTAATTTATGATATTTAAAAATATATTTAGATGATATTTCACACTGGCTTAGCTACAGTTCCAGAAAAGATTTAGCTGTTTAAAATGTTGGTTTCATCATTTCAAGGCCAGCATTACTTAATGTACTTGTTTTCAAGAGGACTGAGAACATCTATCTCTATAAGATGAATTACACAGGATAAATTTATTATATCAGTAATTATTTATATCATTCTGATTATTGTATTTATATAATTATACTTTAACAAATCTATAATTCATAGGTTGTTTATCTTCTTTTTGTTAATAATTTTATTCATTTCATTTCAAATGATATCCCCATTCCTGGTAACCCCTCCATAGACCCCCCATCCCAGTGCCCCTCTCCCTTCTCCCCTTTGCCTCTATGAGGGTGCTCCTCCACCCATTCCTCTCCTCACTGCTCTGGTGTCCCCCTACCTTGGGGCATCAAGCCATCCTCTGCTACATATGTATGTGGAGTCCTGGCTCCCTCCATGTGCACTCTGGTTAGTGGTAGCTGGCAAATACACCCCAGAATGCAAGCTTTTGATTCTTCAGAATATTGTAAACAGTTGTACCTGAAGATCCTCATTTGATATCCCTCACCAGAGGAATGGATACAGAAAATGTAGTACATTACACCATGGAAAACTACTCAGCTATTAAAAACAATGAATTCATGAAATTCTCAGGCAAATGGATGGAACTAGAAAATAACAATCTGAGTGAGGTAACCCAATCACAAAAGAACACACATGGTATGCATTCACTGATAAGTGGATATTAGCCCAAAAATTCAGAAAATCCATGAAACAACCCAGGTGTTTGTCTACTGTAGGCACCTCTTTCCCTTTATTAGTTTTGAAAATATCTTACATGTCTATATTGTAGCTTTGGAACACAGTCGTTGAATGGAGGATTTTGAGGAGAATTCTGGGTGCTTGTGACAAACCTCCAGGAAAGCCAGACAAGAGTTATAGGACCTCAGTTTCTTCAAAAACGTGGAATTGTTTTTGGACTGTGCTTTGGTGCCTCTCCGAGGTGCAGAGAGGAATGCCTTCTCTCACTATTATTCGTTACAGCTGGCTGTTGTTATTTGTTTATGTGCCTCTATTGGGAAAACATGTACTTGCCATGTGCAGCTTGTCCTTGTGATTGCACACATTACTCCTGTAATTCTTCTTAACCCTAAGAGAATAAATTGTCTGATGCTCTGAATAAAGTTGGCTATTGCACAAACCTTTAGTTTGTCTCATTTGTAGGCTCTATTCTTCCAGGTCCCAGAGCCTGAATTGCTATAAACGGTGTAGCTTGGTCATTGCTATGTACACTTCCTTTCTAGATCACCCTACCCTGTAATGTATTGCACATGTCCTTCCTAGACTTATGTCTTGAAAGTTTTATTTTTAATTTTTAAAATAATTTTAACCACTTTTATTATTCATTAAATCTCTTGTACTTGTGTTTTATTTTTCTGAAGTTCTTGGGAAGTCTGCTCATTATGTCACACATTCATTTTAATTTCTTTTTCTTTTAAATAAAAACTTGCTGAGAACTTAATTCTTAAATCTCATTTTAGTTAGGTTTCATTCCTTTTCTGTATGCATTGAAATGTCATTGTTTATATATCTTGAAAGCTTCTTCAATCATGTTTCACAGTAACGGCAATATCTTATGTTTGTCTTACAGCAGTATAAAGTACAAGTTTTTCAAGTATTTGTTCTATTGCCTATAAAAATACTTATTAAAATTGTGTCATTTTCTTTCAGGTAATTCTCATATTGCACATCCCCTCCCCTCACTTTGCCAGGAGTAGCTAGTTTATTCATCTTGAGGTAGGAGCGTTCTACATAGGGATTGGTGTTGGCCCAGGGACAATATGTAAATTCTCTTTGATGGACATTAATGTTAGGCTGAGTGGGATTAGGATAATTTTTAGTTTTAAAGTGTTCAGTTTAGACAAGTCTGAACATTCAGCACGTTCTTACGACCTTACAGTATCCATACAAATTTCTTTACCTTGCCATAATGGGTAACATTCAATACAATAACTTTATGGTTTCCTTCCTGAGAAACAAAACAATTAATATATAATAATACATAATTTAAAAAAAAATAAATTTATTTATTTACAATCCAAATACTGCCCCTTCCTGGTTCCCCCCTCACTGAGTATCTGACTCCCCTCTCCATTGGCTCTGAGAGGGTACTCCCTGGTTTCCCCCAATCCTGGCACATCAAGTCTTTGCAGGATTAGGCTGATCCTCTCCTACTGAGGCAGGACAAGGTAACCCACTGTTACATATGTGGCAGAAGCTTCAGGCTAGTTTCTTTCATGCTCTTGCATGAGTGGCTCCATCTCTGAGCTCTCCCCGGGGTCCATGTTATTTGACACTGGTGGTCTTCCTATGGGGTTGCCATCCCCTTCAGTTCCTTCAGTCCTTCCCCTGTCTAACGTTTGACTGTGGGTATCTGCAACTGTTTCAGTCAACTGCTGGGTAGAACCTCTCATAGGACAGTTATGCTAGACTCCTGCCTGCAAGCATAATATAGTATTATTAATAGTGCCAGGGACTGGTTTTTGCCCATGGGATGGTTTTTATGTTGGGGTAGTTATTAGTTGACCATTCCTCAGGTTCTGTTCTATCTTTGTCTTTGAATTTCTTTTAGACAGATCAAATTTTGGATAAAAGTTTTATGAGTAGGTTGGTGTCCTTATCCCTTCACTGGGGGTCCTGCCTGGCTGCAGGAGATTGCCTCTGCAGGTTCCGTGGCCCCACTGGTAGGCATCTCCGGTAAGGTCACTCACATTCATTCCTGTGTGTCTCCCTCGTCCCAGGTCTCTGGGATTTTCTAAAGATACACCCCTCACCTCTGAGCAGCTGCAGATTTCCATTCATTCTCCTGTATCCCTGGGCTTCTCTTCTGTCTATTTTTACACTTGATCCTGCCTTCTTTCCCTCCCCTCTTCTGCCCAGTTTCCCTCTTCTACTTCTCATGAGTATTTTGTTCCCCCTTCTAAGTGGGATTCAAGCATTCTCACTTGGTCCTTCCTTCTTGATTAACCTCTTTGAGTCTGTAGGACATATCATAGGTAATCTGTACTTTATGGCTTATATTCACTTATCAGTACATATATGCCATGCATGACCTTTTGGTTCGGGGTTACCTTACTCAGGATATTTTCTAGTTCCACCCATTCACCTGCAAAATTCATGATGTCCATGTTTATGATAGCTGAATATAGTATTCCAATGTGTAAATGAACCACATTTTCTGTATCTATTCTTCAGTTGAAGGACACTTGGGTTGTTTTCAGTTTCCAATTACTACAAATAAGGCTGATATGAACACAGTGGAGCCAGTGTCCTTTTGGTCAGGTATTTCCAATTTTCTGAGAAAATTCCAGATTGATTTCCAGAGTGGTTATACAAATTTGTAATCCTACCAGCAATGCATGAGTGTTTCCCTTTCTCCACATCCTTGCCAGCATGTGTTGTCATTTGAAGTTTTGATCTTAGACTTTCTGATTGGTACAAGGTGGAATCTCAGGTTTTTCAAATTCGAATGACTTAGTCATTTCAAATTCACATGACTAAGAATTTGAACATTTCTTTAAGTCCTTCTCAGCCATTCTAGATTCCTGTTTTGAGAATTCTCTTTTTAGCTCTGTATCCCGGGTTTTTTGTTTGTTTTTGTTTTGTTTGTTTGTTTTGTTGTTTTAAACCAGGTTATTTGGCTTGTTTGAGTCTAACTTCTTGAGTTCTTTATATATTCAGATATTAGCCCTTTGTCAGATGTAGGGTTAGTGAAGAATTTTTTTCCCCAAACTGTAGGCTGTAGTTTTGTGTTATTGATAGTGTTCTTTGCTTTAAAGAAGCTTTTTAGTTTGATGAGGTCCCATTTATCAATTGTTGATCTTAGAGTTGGAATCATTAGTGTTCTGTTCAGCAAATTGTCTCCTGTACCAATGTGTTCATGGTTATTCCTGCTTTCTCTTCTATTAGATTTAGTATATCCAGTTTTATATTGAGGTCCTTGATGTGCTTGGACTTGAGTTCTGTGTGGAGTGATAAATATAAATCTATTTGCATTCTTCTAAATGCAGACATCCTGTTAAACAACTACTACTTGTTGAATATTTTTTCCTGTTTCTGCTGAATGGTTTTGGCTTCTTTATCAAAAATCAAGTGTCCATAGGTATGTGGGTTTATTTCTGTGTCTTCAAACCCACTCAATTGATGAATCTGTCTGTTTGTATACCAATACCGTACAGTTTTTAATTACTATTGCTATGCAGTACAGCTTGAAGTCAAGGATGGTGATACCTCCAGAAGTTCTTTTATTGTACAGGATTATTGTAGCTCTCCTGGATTTTTGTTTGTTTGTTTGTTTAACCATAGGAAGTTGTGAATTGTTCTTTTAAGGACTGTAAAAAATTGTGTTGAAATTGTACTGAATTAGATTTTTTTTTTGCTTTTTGTTTTTGTTTTGTTTTCTGTTTGTATTTTTTGTTTTGTTTCTTGTTTTCTGTAAGATGTCATTTCATTATGTTAACCCATGATCATGAGATATCTTTCTATCTTTTAATATCATTTTCAATTTTTTTCTTCAAGGACTTGAATTTCTTGTCATACTGATGCATCCCTTGCTTTGGTAGAGTTACACCAAGATATTTTATGCTGTTTGTGACTATTTTGAAGGCTGTTGTTTCCCTAATTTTTTCTCTCCAGTTTATCATTAGGATAAGTGAGAGTTACCGATTTCTTTGTGTTAATTTTATTTCCAGCTACTTGGCTGAAATTGTTTACCAGCTGAAGGAGTTCTCTTATAGAATTTTGGTGGTTGCTTATGTATGTTATTATATTATTCCTGAATTGTGATACCTTGATATCTTCCCTTCCAATTTGTATACTCTTGATCTCCTTTTTTGTTTTCTTATTGTTCTCGGTATAAATTTGAGTACTATATTGAGTGGATAGGGAGAGAGTGGGCAGCCTTGTCTTTTCCATGATTTTAGTGGAATAGTTTCAAGTTTCTCTCCATTTAATTTGATGTTTCCTTTCTAAAATCATTTTATTTGTTTACATTTCAAATGATACCCCTCTTCCTGGTTACCCCTCCATAAACCCCCCATCCCAGTCCTCCTCTTCCTCCTCCCCATTGCCTCTATGAGGGTGCTCCTCCACCACTCACCCACTCTTGCCTCACTGCTCTAGCTTGCTTTTGGCTTGCCATATATTATTTTTATAGTGTTTCAGTATGTGCTTTGAATCTCTGTTCTCTCCTAGACTTTTAACATGAATGGATATTGAATATCATCCACGGATTTTTCAGCATCTAATGAAATGAACATATGATTTTTGTCTTTCAGTTTGTTCATATAGTGTATTATGTTGATTAATTTTTTTGTATATTGAACCTGTATCCCTGGGATTTCTCTCTCTCCCTCTCTCCCTCTCTGTCTCTCTGTCTTTCTCTGACTCTCTCTGTGTGTCTCTGTCTCTTTCTTTTCTCTCTGTCTCTCTGTCTCTGTCTCTGTCTCTTTCTCTCTCTCTCTCTCTCTCTCTCTCTCTCTCTCTCTCTCTCTCTCTCTCTCTCTATCTCGGTGGGTTGGGAGAATTTTAATGACTGCTTTTATTTCCTGAGGGGTTAAGGGAGTGTTTAGATAATTTACCTGATCTTGATTTAATTTTGGTAAGTGGTATCTTAGCAAAATTACCCATTTCATTTAGATTTTCCAGTGTTGTGAAATACAATGCTTTGACAGTAAGAGCCAGTAATTTTTTAAGTTTCCTCAGTTTTTGTTGTTACTTCTACCTTTTCATTTCTGCTTTTGTTAATTTGGATTCTGTCTCTGTGCCTTTTAGTTAGTTTTGGCTAGGGGTTTTTCTGTCTTGTTGATATTCTCAAAGAACCAGCACTTGGTTTTGTTAATTGTATTTTTCTTCTAATTCATTAATTTCAGCCTGGAGTTTGACTATCACCAGCTATCTACTCCTCTTGGGTGTGTTCACTTCTTTTTGTTCTGCAGCTTTCAGAGGTGATGTTAAGATGATAGTATGAGATCCCTTTGATTTCTTTATCAAGGCACTTAGTATAATTAATTTTCCTCTTAGCACTACTTTCAATGCAATGTGTCCCCTAATTTTGGGTATGTAGTTCCTTCATTTTCATTGAATTCTATAAAATCTTTAATTTTTTCTTTACAAAATCTTTAAAGTCTTTCTTTATTTCTTCCCTGACTAACTGATTACTGAGTAGAATATCAACTGAACTGTTATTCATTTTTAACAAACATTTGGGCTTTCTGTTGGGTCCATTAAGTCCAGCCTTAATCTGTTGTTGTATGATAGAATGCAAGATGGTTATTTCAATCTTTTTGTATCTATTGAGAATTATTTTGTGCTTGATTATATGGTCAATTTTTGAGAAGGTTCCATCAGGTGCTGAGAAGATATATTATCTGGAGGCGGAGGTGGGTGGGTGTGGGCAAGATTCTTTAGATATCTGTTAAATGCATTTGATTCATAATATCTGTCATTTTCCATTATTTCTTTATTTCATATCTGTTTTGATGACCTGTTCTTTGGTGAAAGTGGGGTGTTGTCTTTCACTATTATTGGGAGTGTTCAATGTGTGATTTAAACTCTAGTACAGTTTTTGATGTTGTTTGTTTGTTTTAATGAATGTGTGTATCCTTGCATTTGGGCATAGATGTTCAGAGTTGGACTTTTTTCTTTGATGAGTATGAAGTATCCTTCCCCATGTGGATTACTTTTGGTTGAAAGTCTATTTTATTAGATACTAGAATGGTTACTTTAGCTTGTTTCTTAGGTCCTTTTTCTTCCTATCCTTTACTCCAAGGTAGTGTCTATCTTTGTTTCTAAGGCATATTTCTTACATGCATCAGAATGACAGATCCTGTTTATGTATCCAGTCTATTAGCCTCTGTGTTTTTATTGGTGAATTGCACCCACTGATGTTAAGAGATATTAACGACCAATGTTAGTTTCTGTTGTTATTTTGTATGTGTGTTCTTTTGGGTTAGCTGTAAGATGATTGATTTCTTGTGATTTCTTGGATGTAACTAACCTCCTTGTGTTTGGAGTTTTCCTTCTAGTATCCTCTGTAGGGATACACAATTAGAAAGAAATTGTTTAAATTTGGTTTTGGAATGTAACATTTTAGTTTTTACATCTATGGTGATTGAGAGCTTTGCTTAATATTGTAGCCTGGCTTGGCATCTGTGGTGTTTTAAGGTCTGCAAGATATTTTTTGTCCAGGATCTTCTGGCTTTTAGAGTCTCTCTTGCGATGCCCAATTTAATTTGGATAGGTCTGCCTTTATATATTACTTAGCCTTTTTTCCTTGCAGATTTTAATACTCTTTCTTCGGTAAATTTAGTATTTTGGTTTTTATGTGCCAGGTGGATCTTCTTTTCTAGTCTGATATATGTGGTCTTTTGTAAGTTTCTTGTAATTTTATAGTTACCTTTTTCTAGGTTATGAAAGTTATTTTATATGATTTTTTGAAGATGTTTTCTGGCCCTTTGAAGTGTGAATCTTCACCTTCTTCTATCCCTATTATTCTTAGGTTTGGTCTTCTCATTGTGCCCCAAGTTTCTTGGATGTTTTGGGTTAGAAACTTATTACTCTATATTTTCTTTGAGAGGCATGTTGATATCTTCTATGGTATCTTCTACACCTAAGATTATCTCTTCCATCTCTTGTATTCTATTGGTGATAGTTGCATCTGTAGCTCCTTATCTCTTCTCTAGCTTTTCTATATCTAGAATTGCCTCTATTTGTGATTTATTTATTGTTTATATTTCCATTTTTTTAATTCCTTCACCAGTTTGATTGTATTTTCCTGTATTTCTTTAAGTGATTTGTTTTCATTTTAAGGGTTTCTACCTGTTTGATTGTGTTTTCTTGTATTTCTTTAAGGGAATTATTTATATCCTCTTTCAAGACCTCTATCACCTTCATGAGATGGAATTTGAGTTCACAGTCTTGCTCTTTACATAGGTTAGCTTATTGCAGACTTTTTATAGTGGTCATATTGCATTAAGTTCTGTGGATGATCTTCCTGTGCTTATGTTTCACCACCTGGTTGTGAAAACCAGGTTTCTCTAGTGTTGATTATCCTGGATGTCCTGGGCTAAAGATGGTCTATTGAGATGCAGGTGGAGCTCTGGGGTGGGGGGATGGTGAGCAGATTTTAGACTGCAGGTAGATGGGGAAAAGAAGATGCAACAGGGTGGAACAGAGCTCAGGCTGCTGAGCTTGATGAGGTCCCAACAGGTGGGGGAAATTGTGCCTGTGGTCTTATATGTGTCATAGGCTACAGCATTCCTCCTGGGAGGCAGGAAGCAGGAGGCAGGCAGAACTGTGTGGTTGGGGGTGACTAACTGGTCTGTGACTGCAGTTCAATAATATGCAATTCTTATTTCTACTTTTATTAAAGTGAATTCATAAAATTACTATAGTTGACTGTCTCAGTTTTCACTGATACAGAAATTTTACTGCAGAAGAATATTCACTTCCTACACCTTTTAGGCTCATTCAGTTGTGGATGTTGTAAATGTTCATTGTTAGATCTCTTAACTTCATGGTGATGATAGCACTTACCCAATTTAAATAGTCATAAGTATTGTTAACTTCAGTGTGTTATCAAAATAGAAGGGAGGACAGCTCTTATACGGTGCCCACAGGGAAAGAAAAGAACACCATTATTTCTGACTTAGAATGACTCTTAGAGTTTCTAGTCCCCTGTCTTAACAACTGAACTCAGTGTAACAGTAACATAATGTATGTTTGACTCAACTAATAGTAAGTTCAGGGGTGTGATTGGGGAATAGCTGGGGGGGGAGAGGACTTATGGGACATATGGTAGGGGGGAACTGGGAAAAGGGAAAGCCTTCGGAATGTAAACAAAGAATATAGAATAAAAAAGAAAAAAATTATGCATAGAAAAAAATCCACATGAAGCATGTTTGACCCAGTTAATTTAGTTTTGAGTCTAAGGAGACATTGGTTATAGATATGTTTTTTAAAGTCATTCCTTGTTAAAATCATATTAGATGAGTGCTATCATGACTCATGATATTTTGTGAATCTTTATAGCTATTTATGTTAATTATTGATGTCCATTTTCTTATGAAAGCAGTAATGTTTATGTAACTTATCAATAAAATTTTAATTCTATCCATGTCTCATAAAAACTAGTGTGAATGTGTGTTTGCTATAAATATTAGACAATACTGGATATACTTTATTAAATGTTTTATCATAAGACCCAGAAAGCACAAGGAACAGAAAAAAATCTGAATCTGAATCTGAAGTAAAATGAAGAGTTATACTCTCTCTCTCTCTCTCTCTCTCTCTCTCTCTCTCTCTCTGTGTGTGTGTGTGTGTGTGTGTGTGTGTGTGTGTGTGTGTTAGAGTATTTGATATAAAGGTGAGGTCATTCTTTCCAGTTAGAGTCTGATAATAGCATGTTAGGTTTCTAACATCTTCTTGGGAGAAAGAACAAGACACTGTTCAGATCCAAAGAAAGTAACACAGAAAACAGAAATAACACCAGGTATTAATATTTGACTGACAGCAGAACAAAGCTTCCAATGTTTCTGATTTGATTCAAATTCAGGGGGAAACTGTTTGGATTTCAAACCTGTATGGATTATAAAGCAAGAAAGTTGGCAATTAGGTTAAATGCAATATAACTCTCTTAGAAAGAACCTTATGAGTATTAAGAATCATGCAGAAAGCAGGATCAACTCATTTTATGTAGGATTTCCCACAGATCACTACCTTCAATATTAGCTCAAGAGATTCATAGTCTGGAGATGGTGAACTGTGCAATTTGATGATTCTTGACACACAACCAATGAGAACATGGAATAAATGCAGATTTTGTCTAGATCTGACCTGATATTAATGTGTAACTATTTACATGAAGATATGGTGTAAAAGCAACTTTCATTCACATGTTTTAATTGTCATCTCAAAGGCTTACTACTGAATAAGTTCACTCTTTCTAGTTCTTTCTGAACTCTAGCTAGCTCCTTTGACTCACTTGTTCTGGCTCAATTCCTGTTCAAGCTGACTGATTCAATCTGGCACCTTGGGGCTTCTCACTGAATTGTTCTGCTTGGTCTTGAACTAACTCTGACAATATGTTAGTGTCTTCTGGTTTCTTCCTATTCTCTGGCTTCAACTGCCTCTGCTGACCTATAGTGAACTGCATGAACACTTGAACAACTTGACTGCACTGCACTCCAAACTGAACGGAACTAAATTAAACTGTCCAAAACTGCTCTGACTTGAACTCGACTGACAAAAACACAAAGCTGACAGAACTAATTTTAGCTCATCTCACTGACTTAAGCAAAATGAATGACTAGAACTCAGAGATATGCATACCTCTGTCTCCCATGTCCTGGAATTAAAGACATGTACTTGTTCTATACAAGACTAGCATTCAACTCAGAGATTTGCTTGTCTCTGTCTCCTGGGATTAATGGCATGTCTGTATCCTACCTGGATCACACATACCTAGAAGGTGTTTGGATGTGATTCCTTGCCAGATAAGCCATGTTGTTGGATTAAAAGTCCTCTACATGTAGAAGAATAATAGGATGAAGAAGGAGAAGTACTTCATTAAGATTAAGCAGATAGACCATGGGCATAGCTCTGCACCATGGCTGTTCTTACTCTGGAGACTTTATCTGTTTTGGAGGAAACCAAAAACCTGAAACATTCAGCACATAATAGTTAAAGATAAGATAGTGAAGTCAAATGATTACTAAGTATCATATCCTTACTAATAAACTATTTGAATGTTGAGATGGAAAGGCTGATCTTTTAGAATATTGGTTATCCAGAAGCAGAAATGTCTTAACAGGGACAGTATCTGAGCTTTAAATCATCTTGGTGAGCAAAGTTGAATTGCAGCTCTTCCAGAATTATGTCTCCCAGGAGTCAGGCAAGTGCCAAATGAATTCTCTATAGAAGAAAATAACATTATGCAAGTCTGAATTTTTTCCCCATATTTTTCATACAATATTCACCACTCAATCAAAATTAACCAGACATGTCAAGAAATATAACAATGTGATTTTTAGACATAACAAATAGTGGATAATTGAAACAGAACCATTGGGAATTCAGATAATGGAGCTGATAAAGCAGACCTGAATGCTTAATATACATTTTGAAATATATGCTACAATGGAAACGTTCAGGAGATAATAGGAAATCAAGAGCTAAGTAGAAATTCTAAAACAGAAAAAACACCACTAATATGAATTAAGCAAAGGGAAGAACATTATAAACCACGCCATGATTATCACACTTTCTATTTATAGATTCATGCATTTCATGTTTTATGAATTAACCTCATATTTTATTATTCTTTAGTATGTCATGGCTTCATTTAAAACATCTTGGATATTTTGGCACTATTTTTCATATATATATATGAAAAAGCTCTGGGTCAAAGGCATGTAAAGTTATATCATTCTTCTGATTTGATACTTCATGAGCATGTTCATAAAAAGTTAGGAAAATACAGCATTAATTTTGTGTGCTTCTTAGAGATAATTGTCACCTTTCAATGCTTCTGGATAACTCATTTTCATTTATTGGGAACATTTTTTCCCATGGTGATAGTCACTGATTACTAGGCTCCAGTGTTTTGTTGATGAACAGGACCCTTGCAATAATGATCATTTGTACTAAAGAAGAGATATTTAGCAATGGACAAAGATTACTAAATGTAGTACTTAAACAATGTATTTGTTTCTGTTACAACAAGGTTTAAGACTTGGATTTGCGCAAAGACCTGTTAGTACAAGAGGAATGATGAAGCTTTCATTGGTCTTTTCCTTAATCCTGTGTGATGAGTACTTGAGGATTAGAAAGCAGAGGTAGTTATTTAAGTGTCACAGTAGAATCCACAAACACAGGAGAAGCTAAGGACAAAAGGACAGGTGAAATGTATTGATCAAGACAGAAAAAGTGAAGTGTAATAGTGGGAATCATTAGCTCCATAGGAAGGAAGCTTTATTAGTAGACTTAAGACCATATTTAGTATTTTAGAGATGGGAAAATACTACAAATGACTTACTTTCAAAACTCACTGGGTGCAGTGTCTTAAAACATAGGCTTGTTTTAAAGTAGAAAATATGTAGTAGTCTACGAAAGTGCCTTGGGGGTTAAAGACAACATTCATATGTTTTAAGAGATGAGCACATCTTTAGGAAATATTAGAAAAGATGGAAAATATGGGACCATCAAACAATTGAATATTGAGTAGATACAGATCTCACAATAATAAACTCGCCATTCAATGCTCGTATAATGTGAAGATGCCATTTATTTGCTGTGGTAGGAATTTCTGGGCAGGGAACCAATTCAGAAAATATGTAGGTTCAACTGCAATGATTTTGCATTTAAATAATCTGTATTTCCTTCTACTATAGTTATAAAATAAGGAAGTTTATAAATTCCTATCTTAAGCAGACACTTTTTATAAATGTTTCAGTTTATCATAAAATTGATTGGTATAGTTCTCTAAAGTTGGTTGAGAAGAAATAACCAGATAAGATGATATCCTAAAATCATATGAGCACTAATAATGTTGCAAAAATGTGGACATTACTTCTGAACACTTAAGAAGGAAATATAAGGGAATGGGGATATGAGTCATCCAGTAAAGTGCTTGTGTGCAAACCTGAGGGTCTGAGTTCTTATACCTAACACCCATGGACAAAGCAAGGACTAGCTTTGAATGACGAATCCCAGCACCGGAAATATAGGACCAGAACTATCCCTGGGACTTGCTGCTTAGCCAATCCACCCAATAACTAATCTCTAGGTTCAGAGAAAGTTTATTTTAAAATATGTGGAGGAAGTGACACCTAAAGTTAATCACTGGCCTGTACACACATACCAATGTGTCAGCCCAAATACATATACACATATATATATATATGTATGTCTACAAATATAAGGCAGAAACAAACACAAAGAAATAAACAGAAGTGTATGTGTTGGATATAGCAGTAAATAATTTCAATTAGCTGATTATTTTTATTGTTTGCGAGCAAAAACTGTAAGTATAATTAATAGCTCCATCTCATTCACCCAAATTCATGAAATTCTATAAACTGACAAAAGGTTGAACAAGAAACTGACAAGAAAGTTGGCTTTCTCGTCCCCATTATTACCAACAGCATGCCAATTCTAGATATCTGATGATCAGTACCCTCACCTCTTTCAAGGATACTTATGTGTCCTTCCTGCTAACCTCTCTATCCATACTGCCTTCAAATTAATCCTTTCAAGTAAAGATGTACACTTTTCCAATTTAGCACTTCTGTGTTGATCCATTGCCATGATTTATATACATTGATTTTCAATTTTAAGTTAGATGTGTAGTTATAATTAAGAATTCTAATGTTTAATAAGATATAACCTTCAATATCAACTATATCCAATTTTGAAAACATTATTTTTAATTCTACTTGTCAAAATTTAATGTCCTGTGTTATTAGGTACATTGCAATATGCTCTCATTCTCTCTCTCTCTTATTTCTTTCTTTGTAATGTTTAGATTGTGATAAGTTGACTTGCTCATCCTTTAAGAAACTTACTATTTTTATTGTGACAATATAGATATATAATTTACTCCCATAATAATTCTGTAGCATAAAGTGTAAGTAGCTACAATCGCTAGACTCTATCATAACTCTAAAATACACAGTCAGAATTGATAAAAAAATCTGCTAACTCAATATCTGTACTTCTTAATTTGAATATGTTCTTCATTTACATTTCAAATGTTATACCCTTCCTGGTTTCACCCCTCCCTGAAAACACCCAACCCATCCTCCTACCCCTACCTGCAAGAATATGCCCCTCCACCCAACCCACTCCTACCCACCACCCAGGCTGGGGCATCTATTGACCAAGGACCTCTCCTCCTACTGATGCCTGACAAGTGCCTTTGCCACTCTTTTCGCTGGAACCATGTGTACCCCTTGGTTAATGGCTTAGTCTGGCTATTATAAATAAGGGAGCCCTGGGGTGTCTGGTTGGCTGACATCTTTGTTCTTCCCATGGGGCTGCAAATCCCCCAGCTCCTCCAGTCAGCCCTCCAACTCATTCACTGGGAGCCCTGTGCTCAGTCCAATGGTTAGCTGCTAGCATCTGCCTCTGTATCTGTAAGTCTCTGGCAGGGCCCCTCCAGAGACAACCATAGCAGGTTCCTTACAGTAAGCACTTCTTGTCATCCATAGTAGTTTTGGGGTTTGGTGACTGTTTATAGGATGAATCCCCAGGTAGGAAAGTCCCTGGGTGGCCTTTCCTTTAGTCTCTGTTCCACACTTTGTCTCCATAATTGCTCCTGTGAAAATTTTGTTCCCTTTCTCAGAGGAACAAAAGCACCCCACTTTGGTCTTCCTTCTCGAGCTTCCTATGTTCTGTGAATTGTAACTTGTTTATTTTGAGCTTTTGGGCTAATATCCACTTATCAGTGAGTACATACCATATGTGTTCTTTTGTTATTGGGTTACCTCACTCAGGATGAAACTTTCTAGTTCTATCCATTTGCCTAAGAATTTCATGAATTCATTGTTTTTAATAGCTGAATAGTACTCCATTATGTATATATATCACAATTCCTGTATCCACTCCTCTATTGAAGGACATCTGTGTTCTTGCCAGCTTCTGGCTATTATAAATAAGGCTACTATGAACATAGTGGAGCATGTGTCTCTATTACATGTTGGAGTATCTTCTGGGTATATGCCCAGGAGTGGTATAGCTAGGTCCTCAGTTAGTGCTATGTCCAATTTTATGAGGAACCACCTCATAAAACTGATTTCCAGAGTGGTTTTACTAGCTCCTAGGGGAATCACCATCCCTGACCTCAAGCTCTATTATAAAGCAATAGTGATAAAAACTGTATTGGTATAGAGGCAAGCAGGAAGGTCAATGGAATAGTATTGAAGACCCAGAAATGAACCCACACACCTACAGCCACTTGATATTTGACAAAGGTGCTAAAGACATCCAGTGGAAAAAAGACAGCATTTTTAACAAATGGTGCTGGATCAACTGGAGGTTAGCATGCAGAAGAATGCAAATTGATCCATTCTTATCTCTTTGTACAAAGCTCAAGTCCAAGTGGATCAAGGACCTACACATAAAACCAGATACACTGAAGCTTATAGAGGAGAAAGTGGGGAAGAACCTTGAACACATGGGCACAGGGGAAAATTTCCTGAATAGAGCACCAATGACTTTATGCTCTAAGAACAGGAATTGACAAATAGGACCTCATAAAACTGCAAAGCTTCTGTAAGGCAAAGGACACTGTCAATAGGACAAAACAGCAACCAACAGATTGGGAAAAGACCTTTACCAATCCTATATCCCATAGAGGGCTAATATCCAATCTATACAAAGAACTCAAGAAGTTTGACTCCAGAGAGTCAAATAACCCTATTAAAATGGAGTACAGAGCTAAACAGGGAATTTTCAATTGAGAAATCTTGAATGTCTCTGAAGCACCTAAAGAAATCTTCAGCATCCTTAGTTATCTGGGAAATGCAAATCAAAACAACCCCGAGATTCCACCTCATGCCAGTCAGAATTGCTAAGATGAAAAAGTCAGGAGACAGTAGATGCTGGCGAGGATGTGGAGAAAGAGGAACATTTCTCCATTGCTGGTGGAATATCTGTATTTTTGACCAAGGTTTCAAAATCCCCTCCCCGAATAGTAACCTTTAATCAATTCTCTATTTTTTCGTGTTTGGTTTTTAAAGTGCACACATAAATAATTCAGTGTTGGTATCACTGCCCCTAAAGGTGTTTCTAATTTGTCCATTCCTGTATACATGTTTATATGCCTCTTCTTTGAGCTGACCTGAATATGTATTTAGGTATGAACCAAGCAAGCACTATTACATGATACTATTTAAAGTATAGGTCATATTATTAAGTTATGTTTAGAGAGAATTCAAACATATTTATGAGTGCATTAATTTTCTTGCATTCCTGAAGTCTAAAAATATATTTTAAAATCCTCTAAACATTTGCACAAGATCTAAAACTTCTTTTAAGTATTGACAAAGTCAATTTGATTTTGCTTCCTCTTCTTAATGTTCAGAGCTAGTCTTCTAGTCACCACAATGTACTGTAGGTACAGTACTTGCAAGGACATCCTAGTCCTCTTGTTTGTCAATCAGTGACTGGCCTTTGTGCTTTATGCTATGAAACGACTGACACTGGGGAGACAATGCTGCCTCTCTCTTCTTTTTTGAAATCTCCTCTTTGCTGTACTCACAACATTATAGCCTTGGTCAACCCCCGTTCATGATATCACTTTTTCTTACAGGTGTGTCCAACTGGCAGGCTGTGTGACCCCCGAGCTGCAGAATAGACGTGAATGTGACCCAAAACAAAATCGTAAACTTAAAACATTATGAGACTATTGGGTGGATTTTCTTTTACAACTTGATCATACAGTTCTCAAGTGTGAACTTCGCTGATGACAATATCACGTCGTAATGCCAAAAGGTTGGACTTGCCCGCCAGCACTTACCTGAAAGGCCTGCAATATTTAAAACTCGACATAACCAGTAATAACCGTTTTATAACCTGATCTAACCTTTATTCCTTGCCCCCAAGCTTGCTGCTCCTTTTATACCTGCCTATATTTAATGATAAATTTTGTCAGCCTCTGCCTAATGGTTTCCTGCGTATTTAACCGTTCTCTATTCAGCACTCGTTTGGCCATATGCTTCCTGTGGATCCAATTTTTACTGAGGCAAAGAAGCTAGCATAAACCTCAGAAGTCCAGATAGGAAGTTCTAACCTATGTCACTTCCTCAAAAAACATACATCTTTAGTCAAAGCCATTCTTCTATCGAAGTGTCTCAGCTGAACCATCTTTGTGGTAAAAGCGGTCATCAATCTTGCCCATACTCTAGACCTTTCAAGTTTCTTTGTTAAAACTTCTACTGTATCCCCCAATCTCTACTGCATCTGTGGAAACTAAATAAAAATTCTAACATACATCTGCTTTAAACATTATTTGATTTTTGTTCCTCACTGTCTGTATGTGATTATAATGATTAATGCTTTGATTTTGATGCATATCCTTCTAGTACTCTCACAGTGGCTGACAACTCCTCAAGAAGGAAGAGATTACTTAGCAGTTCTTGATGATGGAGATATTTATAGTGCTGTAGTAGTCATTCCTGGAAACAAGAATAAATAATCTTGTTGTAAACAATAACAATAATCTTGTTATAATCTGTTCACTTCAGTATGTTTCTGATAGAATGATTAGAATTAGTGCATGATCAACTCTAACAACAATGGACCATAAAGGCATAGCATGAGCTATGATCTTTCTTTTAGAATCTTATAGATGCCATGGTGAGTCTGCCGTGGAGATGCCCTGACAACTAGACATTGGAGAAGGAGATCATTAGCCCAGTGACAGGCAAGCTCACAGTGACAGGTATGCACTGACACTTAGAAAGTATATAGTAATGACATGTTTAGTCCTAGATGAAGAGCTGGCTCATAGGGGGTCAGAGACACACAGAGGGCTTGGTTCAGTGAGCAGAAATAATTTCCCTGCCTAAAGGGAGAGAGAGGCTTTGATTATGGGAAATAAGTGTAAGTGGCCAAGGCAAGGCTACATATTATCCATGAATTAAGAAAAGGATGCACAGCAGAGACCTAATTAGTTGGGAGAGAAACTGTTATGACAGAGAGGAAGCAGAATCTGATGAAATTCTGTGGGCTAGGGCCCGTGATTCAGTTTAACCTTTGAGTATCATCATGTCCATGGGGTAAGAAGGAAATCTAATGAGAACAGCTCAAGCTGGCTCTGTATGAGATTAATGGCTACAGCCTAATGTATAAAAATGGGCTTCTTCTAGACACCACTTTTCCCTTGGAGGAAACCCAACTTCTTAAAAATGGCCAATTCTCCTTTAATTTGTGAAGTATAAAAAGTTGATAATGCTTGGGATTTCATCAAAGATGCCCAGAACCAAAGAGAATCTGACCATGCACTAATTAAGTCTAAATTCTACGATGTTAAAGTAAGTATACATACACTATTTAAGAATGCTCTTTAGAAATAAAATTTACAGGACTATATTTCTCTCAAAACTTTAAAGATTTTACCTGGAAAAGGTCACTTCATAATAATTAAATGCTACTTTTTTTTATTGTTGCCAATGAATAAATTATGGAGTTTGAGTCTACATGCTTAAAGATAATAACTATTCTAGAAGACTTAACCCAGATGCTGATTCAGGTAAAAAGGACTTATTTAATTGTGATGTTTTACCATTCATTTTACAAAGTCCTGTATATACAATCTTTAGGGACAATGCTATAATGTCCTTTAAAAGATAGCATTCTAATATACAAACACCTTATCTCTTTACTTTCAGTAGAAGATTCAAAGTCCTTATGGTATCTTAAATAGTGACCACAACTATCTAGAACATGTGTGCTTGTTTTTCAGCAATAACATGCATGGGAAAGGAAAGACTGCCTTTGTAGTCTCTGAGCGAGGCTGGTATCTCTTCACCATTGCCCCTGCCAGAAAGGGGCATATGAAAGTCATTTATGCGTTTTTTGTCAACAACCAATTAAAATTCTAAAATTTATAGGTTGATATAGATAAGTATAATGTAGACATAATTCTGATAGAAGTAGGGTGATTAATTTTATTTCTTTTATTATATATATGTGTATATATATATTTATACACACACACACACACACACACACACACATATATATATATATACATTGTTATATATATATATATATATATATATATATAACATTATATATATATATACATTGTTACTATCTTCAGACACACCTGAAGAGGGTATCAGATCTCATTACAGATGCTTGTAAGTCACCATGTATTTGCTGGGAATTGAACTCAGGGCCTCTGGAAAGCAGTAAGTGGTCTTAACCACTGAGCCATCTCTTCATCACAAAAGGTGATTTATTAATAAATACAGTTTCTGTATCTGACATTTATTAATGCTGTCAACACAAAAACAAGGTTCATTCAAGGAAAACATATGAAGTGTCTAACAAAGTAATCTAAAAGTACAGAATATCAAGTTTAACAATTTCTATATTTCTAGGTTCTAGTGCCTATAAATTTTTGGTAACAACTTTGTTTACCATATAATTGCCTCAGTTTCTCCTTCTCTGTTCTCTCTTTATGTCCTCCAATGTCCCTTACATCAAACTTATACTAGGTCACCCCAGAACCTTTCAAACAAATGACCTTTTTGATCATCATTTTTAAACATATCTATAAATGCATGAAATTTATGTTATACTGCACAAAGAAAAGTCAGTGTCGTTCAAGCTTAAACATAAAAACATTACTTTTGTATAAAGGAACTCCTGTATAATTTGTAAGGTTGCAAAGGTCCACTGATATTTTGAATGACCAGGTCTTTATTAATTTAGGAATATGCTAAATCTTAATTCACTGGTCAGTGCATGATTGTGAATGATAGAATCCTGGATAAGACAACGTGATTATAGAAAAGTATTACCAACTGTGTGACTAAAATCTACAGAATTTTTTTCTTGCTTGATTCTGGAGGTGTCAAGCCCAAAGTTCAGTGTTTGTAGGGCTATGTTAGCACTCAGTCAAAGCGCTCTTTCTCCTTCTTCCTAGCTGCTAGCTGATGACTGCATACAAGCCTACATTTCCTTAGCTTGTGGGAGAATCATGCCAAATGCTTCTATTTTTCACATAGCTGCCGTCCTTGTACATATCTTTATCTCCTTTTATTTTCTCAGGAGAATAATATCTATATTATTTTTAGTGGTTCTCAACCTTCCTAGCAACCCTGTAGCAACGTTCTTCAAGTTTTAGTGACCACCAAAAATAAAATTATTTTCATTCCTACTTCATACCCGCAAGCTTGGTTTGTTATAAATTGTGTTGTAAATGCTTCTGCTGTCTGTTGCTTTCAGATGACCACTATGAAAAGGTTGTTTGCCAGAAGGGTCTTAACCTACATGTTGAAAACCACTAGATTAAGGGCTCACCCTCCTTCAGAAAGATCTCCAATGTTAACTAATCACTTACTCTTTAATCATCTTTTTTTTGCCCCTACGTGGAGTTATATTAAAAAATTCCAGACAGTACACAGTGTTTGGGCAGGTACTCTTCAACCTAGTACACTAAACTCCATTTGCAATATTACAACAGTACCATTGGGAGGAGGACATACCTTAAACTGATGGGTAGCACTAAGTCTATTTGTTACAAAATTTATTAAAACCGAGTATTGAAGCTGTATTTTATGCAATAGAAGCTGAGCAGTCTATGAAAACCATTGATGTCAATGGATAGATACTTACCTTTATAGGTTTAATAAGAGAGAAACATAATTTGGGCAAAGGAATGAATGAAGAATTAATGTGGTTAATTCATGTACATATGGATTATTGAGAAGAATTTTAAAAGCAATCATTTCATTTATGTTATTTTTCTCTGATTACACTGGTCAGAGCCTTAAAATTTTATTTAATTCTGACAGCTCAGAATTCTGAATGAATTTAGCTGAGATAAACAGCCTGTAAGTAGTACCATTTAAAGGCATACACTGGGAAAAATACTCATTTCTTTAAAAATCCATGAGAACTATCCTCAAGATTAAGAAAAAATTCAAGCATGGTAACTAACTTTGTCTTTTCATTACTTAATAAATATTTATTGAACAGCAGCTTTATGGGTTTCTCCATATAGGCAGTTTGCAGTACAGAGAGAAATGCAAACATGGCTTATGTTTATACTTCAAGTTTTTGAAGGAACAGATGTCCTAGAATCTCTGGTAGAGCAATCTGTGCTATGGAGCCATTATGTGCAATGCCTTCCTAGTTCCTTTACTTAAAAAAGTATTTTAAGGATTTCATTTAAAATGACATGGGAATGCTTATAGAAAACAATGCTTTCAATTTTGTGAATTTTATATCTCAATTCATATGTAAATAATAGTTTTAGAGTTATACTGATATTGCATATTCATTTAGAAAAGAATTTTTTAAAGGCAATCAGTTCATTTTTGTGATTTCCACCCCCCTCAAATTTTATTTAATTTTGACAGCTCTCACTGAAGGAATTTAAATCTCATTGGTTCACTTCCTATTTACTGTATGGCCTTATAAGTAAATTGTCCACTTCTTTCTTTCTAACATTCTTACTCTAGTCTTACAGTGAATGGAGGATTTTGAAAGTTACATTGGCTATTTTAGGAGTTCAGACTGCCATTTAACAATTTCATACTTTAGGAGATTTTAGAGAGAATTGGGCTTGGAATTGTAGAAGAAATTTTCAGTGATTGTTTTTCCATGAATATACATTTTCAGGCGCTGTCCCTACGAATGGCAGTGCCTTGGGAAGTCTGAAATTGTATTAAAAATGACCAGCTCAATCAAAAGAAAGAAATAATTGAAAATTCCAAAAAATAATGGATGTAGAAAATAGTGTAATAGCCTCTATTTGTCATGTTGCCTTATTTATGCAGGTACACAGACACCAGCATTTCCTTAAACAGAGAACTTTATTTACCCTGGATAAGATTGTCCATTAAAAAGTCTTTATTTAATAAATATTAAACAAATACTTATTGAGTGCCTGAGGCAGGCCCTATTCTCAACACTTGGAATATATCCTTAGGAATTATCTGCACTGAGGAGCTTATGTTTCTGCAGGAATGAGACAACAAATGATAAAAAATGATGTGCCATATTATGTATTCTGTAAAAACATGATGGCTACAGTGGAAAAAGATAATGGAGACTTAAAAAAAGATGTAGGATCTAGTAATGATATTGGGCTTGTTTTACTAAATATTCTATTCAGACTGATTGGGAAAATGAAATCTGAAGAGACTGAGACACTCTCTGGGGTAAAGGAATACTGAAGTATTGAAACTAATGGTCTCAAACAGTATATTAAAGATGATTTAGGCTAACAATGTGTCCAGGCTATTTTCTGAGTAACTAAGTACTGAGAGGAGCTGAGAACAATATGGATGACCCAGTCCAAATAGTCTACATAGAGACCATTTTGAAGATGCTATCAAAACATTGCATGATATTACACAGATGAGCAGGTGGATCTTACTTATGTTCTACAAGGGTACTTCCCAGGTTACTAGGGACAAACAAAAATGAAAAATAGGGGACCTATACTATTGTTCAGTAACCTCCTTGAAGGGTAATGATGACATGAACCCAACCTATAGTCATGGTGAAAACTTGTCAGTGATTAAGAGGTAGAGGATTTAGGACTCTAAGAATGAATTTGGGAAATCTGTGTGCCAGGGATGAGGGGTGTTCAGAGAGAATCTGTTTAACTATGGAAATTAGATTTCTAAGAGGAAAGGCAAATCAAGTTGGCAAAGGAATTTCTGTTTTAATTCTGAAAGACACTGGCAGCAGATTATAATACAGAAAACAAACACAACAAGAAAGCCATCAGCTTCTAGGGAGCATATGAGAATTCTGGAGGTGCTGTAATAAGTTATCACACGGCATGGGTGTCTTAAAATTACAAAAAAAAATACTCTGATATTTCTGGATATACATATCTAAAATCAGTTCCTTTTGTCTAAATCGGGTATCCCGAGATTCATACCATCTGGTTTTGATTGGAAGAAGCATTCACTGTTTCTTCCAGTTTCTCATGTCTACCTGCATGCCTAGGTTACAGCACCATGACTCGACTCTCTGCCTTTCTGTCCACACTGCATCATCCTGGCCTGGCTGTGTTAGATTTCCCTCTGTCAACAAGGAACTTCTGGATGATCTTCCTATCTCAAAATGCTTAATCATATCTTCAATAACTGCTTTTTTTTTAACCCATCCCATTTTCAGACTATTTAAAACTTGATACATTGTTGTTATTATTTTGCCAAAATACGAAAAAACAGTAAAAACAGTTGCCTTTTCTAATTAGAATCTAAAAGTACAGAATATCAAGTTTAACAATTTCTATATTTCTAGGTTCTAGTGCCTATAAATTTTTGCTAGCAACTTTGATTACAATATAACTGCCCCAGTTTCACCTTCTCTGTTCTCTCTTTATGCCCTCCAATGTCCCTTACATCAAACTTATACTAGGTCACCCTAGCACCTCAAGCAAATGTCCTTTTTTTTTTTTTGGTTTTTCGAGACAGGGTTTCTCTGTGTAGCTCCGGCTGTTCTGCAACTCACTCGGTAGACCAGGCTGGCCTCGAACTCAGAAATCTGCCTGCCTCTGCCTCCCAAGTGCTGGGATTAAAGGCGTGCGCCACCACCGCCCGGCACAAATGTCCTTTTTTGATTATCATTCTTTAACATATCTATAAATGCATGAAATTTATGTTATACTGCACAAAGTAAAGTCGGCTTGTTTCAAACATAAAAATAAAAAATTATTAATTAATTTAAGATTATGCTAAATCTTAATTCACTTGTCAGTGCATGATTGTGAATGATAGAGTCCTGGATAAAACAATGTGATTACAGAAAAGTATTACCAACTGGGTGACTAAAATCTACAGAATTTCATATAGCTCTGACTGCTCTGGTACTAGCTCTGTGGAACATGCTGGCCTGGAAGTCACAAAAATCCACCTGACTCTGCTCCCCTAGTGCTGGGATTAAAGGCATGCACTGCAACTGCCTGACTCTCATTCCTTACTGATAGTAGGAAAATGGGTTTCTCAACTCAGTTAACCTAATATAGGTAATTCTACATGTGCATTCCCAGAGGTGATTCTAATTTTTGTGGACCTAGCAATGAGTTAATATTAACCATCACAGGCTGTTAGTGGGGGACTGATAAACCCTTCTTAATGAACAGAATTGGAGTTTCTTATAAACGATGCTTCATGAAGTACTTGACACACCTACCATCCTAGTTTCTACCATGGGCAAACAAAGCAAAATATGCCAGAGTATGGAGCTTCAAAGTTCAGGTTCCAATGCAGAGAAATAAAGTACAGTATGATTATCTAATGTTGGATATTTTTCATAGAATCAGAAGGACCAGATTTAGGAGATAACTTACTTCTTTCTTCCAGTGTGGTAACTTTATTCACATCTTCATCGAATATAGTTTCCTTCTTTTGTGATGCTAAGTGAGATACTTAAAGAAGACTTTCATTTTAAATATGTGATTTTATTCCTTTATAATATCATTGTTTTGTTAACATATGAAAGATAATTTCACTAGCTATATGACCTAGTTTGGAAATCTGATGGTCTTCCTGTCTTACATGCTGCCCCCCTTCTTGGTACAAAGATAACATATTCTTGGGAATTTCATTTTGTTATGTCCTTATGTTGTGCAATATCGACGCTCCATCATTTTAGAAATATCACATGAAATTTGCCTCTTATACCAGCACCATATTTATTCATTTGACTTATTACCTCTGGTAACTATCTGTAAAGTCATTCGAGTTCTCTAGTAAGGAAGTCCCACCCTTTAGAAATACAGAAATTTGTCCATATGAATAATATTTTGTTTCATTTTCTTGCCGTATTTCACTGGAAAAATCATCAAGAATGTCTGGAGTGGAAGTATTAAACATTGAAAAAAGGGTCAGTAATACTACTGAGAACTGATCCTATCCTACATTTTTATGGCATGATCTTAATCCCCATCATAGATATTACCCAATTCTTCGGGTAAATACATGTATATGTCCTCATCTCTAGATGCCTGTATGACATTTTAACTAGTACAATATACAAGTGCTATACTTGATCTTATTACTGCTTTGTTTTTCTTATCTATAAAAATCTGTTAATAATTTCTAGAAATTTCCAGAAGCAATATGATCTTTGCTTACCCATCACACACATATCCTATTTTCCTGGCATCATGCCCTTCTAGTAGTTTCTCACAGGCTTGCTCATTCAGCTAGAGTCTTCAAGAAGTCCTCACATCTCCCTAATTCCTGACTCTACTTACACAAGGTGTGTATCACCAGAGTTCAAATTCCTGGCTCAGAATGCAAATTCCTTGTTCTTTATAAGGAAATAATTTTGATACAAATATTTATTTTTCTCAAATCTTATCACATACAGACTCATAACTCTGAATTTTGGCATTTCTAAGCTGTAAAGGACTTGGTTGAAGATCCAGAGGGCAAACTACATTAGGAGCTTACATTTTTATTGGATATTTTATGTATTTACATTTCAAATTTTATCCCCTTTCCTGGTTTACCCTCGGGAACCCTGTTATTCCCTCCCCCTCCCCCTGTGTCTATGAGGGTGTCCCCCAACTCCCACCTCACAGCCCTAGCACTCCCCTATACTGGGTGATTGAGCCTTCACAGGACCAAGGGCCTTTTCTCCCATTGATGCCAGCCAATGCCACCCTCTGCTACATATATAGCCGGAGCCATGTGTACTCTTTGGATGGTGGTTTAGACTCTGGGAGCTCCGCTGTGGGGAAGCATCTTGTTAGTTGATAATGTTATTCTTCCTATCGGTCTGCAAACCCCTTTAGGTCCTTCAGTACATTCTCTAACTCCTCCATTGGGGTTCCCATGCTCAGTCCAATGGTTGGCTGTGAGTATATGCCTCTGTATTTATCAGGCTCTGGCAGGGCCTCTCAGGAGACAGCTATGTCAGGCTCCTGTCAGTAAGTACTTCTTGGCATCAGTAATAGTGTCTGGGTTTGTTGTCTGTATATAGGGCTGGATCCTCAGGTGGGGCAGTCTCAGGATGGCCATTCCCTCAATCTCTACTCCAGGTAACCAACAGATTGAGAAAAGATAATCCTACATCTGATAGAGGGCTAATATCCAATATAAACAAAGAACTCAAGAAGTTAGACTCCAGAGAATCAAATAACCCTATTAAACAGTGTGGTACAGAGTTAAACAAAGAATTCTCAACTGAGGAATATCAAATGGCTAAGAAGTACCAAAAGAAATGTTAAACATCGTTAGTTATCAGGGAAATGCAAATCAAAAGAACCCTGAGATTCCACCTCATACCAGTTAGAATTGCTGAGATCAAAAACTCAGGTGACAGAAGATGTTGGCAAGGATGTGGAGAAAGAATAACACTCCTCCATTTTTGGTGGGATTGCAAGCTGGTACAACCACTCCGGAAATCAGTCTGGTGTTTCCTCAGAAAATTGGACATAGTACTGACTGAAGACCCAGATATACCCCTCCTGGGCATATACCCCAAAACATGGTCCATCATGTAACAAGGACAAGTACTCTACTATGTTCATAGCAGACTTATTTATAATAGCCAGAAGCTGGAAAGAACCCAAATGTCCCTCAACAGAGGAATGGACACAGAAAATATGGTACATTTACACAATGGAGTAAAAACAATGAATTCATGAAGTTCTTAGGCAAATGGATGGAACTAGAAAATGTCATCCTGAGTGAGGTAACCCAGTCAGGTAACACATGTTTATGCACTCACTGATAAGTGGATATTAGCTCACAGGATAATACCCAAGATTTAATTCATAAATCACATGAAGTTCAAGACTTAAGTTCTTCTTAGAAGGGGGAACAAAATTCTAACAGGAGGTAGAGGGTGGGAGGGATTTGGAGGAAAAGAGGAGGAGGAACGGGAAAAGGGGGACAAGATCAGGTATGGGATGAGACAGGATGATATAGAGAGGGCCTGAAATTTGAACAGAGGTGTGTAGCAATGGATTATGAGGAACTGGGGACAGCCACCAACAAGTCCCAGATGCTAGGAAAGCAAGAGACTTCCAGGACATGGGGATGAGATTAGCTGAAATGCCAACAAAGGGGAGGGAGAACCTGTAGAGACCATAACCAGAGGTTAGGTAAGGCCACCCATTGGGGGATGGGGCCACCACTCATCTCCAAATTTTTAACCCAGAATGGCTCCTGTCTAAAGGAGCTTAACTTTTGAATGGACAATAAAGGTGGATTAATTTTCTGCCTTCTGAAAAAGGTTTTACCTCAAATCATTTCTTCATACATAAGACTTTTATTATGCTGTGTGTATGTATATATGTGTACATATATGTATGTATATTATACATATGTTTTACATGTATATATATTAAAGAAATCATTTTCAATCTTGATATGGATGTTACTCTAGTATGACTAATAAATGTATTTTAAAATGGATTGGAGCAAAAGTACCAGCATGAAAAGCACTAGGGTTTTGAGACTTTAATTTCTGCTAATGACTGCAGATAGTTAGACTTGAAGGCAATGCAGAAAAGCAGCAGAGAGATCTGCAAGAACAAATGAGGGGGATTCATTATAATAGAGGATCCCAGGTTCTTATGATGAAGCAATGACATTGTAAGTCTATGAGTGACATTAAACACTTGGAATTAGTGCAGTGGTGTCTGGTTATAAGGCTGGATTATTCCAGATATCATTAATAGGGACACACACACCCAAACACCCAAACACACACCCAAACATCCAAACACACACACACACACACACACACACACACACACACACACGCTATATACCCAAAACTTCAATAAACATGCCCAGCCTCTGGGTCACCTATTTCACTACATCTTCCTTAAGGAAATTTCTTTTAAGGTTAGCATGGTTTGGAAGTTGTGAGATATGTATGAACAGCCCCTTTAGTGTGTTACAGCAACACTTGCATATTTTATTTGTCCTTTCAGTTCTTCATATGTGAACTGAAATAAAAAAAAAGAATTTTTCTAAAATTTGTCCTCATCCTGAGTTTCCCTGTGCACTTAAGGGTTGTCAGAAAGGAACTGAACCAGCTGTCATTGAAAGGTAGATTGGCAAGACCTAATTTCTTATTCCTGAAAGGTACTGAAGGAAAGGAGTCTAAAAACAATAGTAACATCCACCTGCTCTAAATGGCAAGCCCATTTTAGATGCAGAAGCAGACTTTCTGGGCAGTGCTGCTGAGGATAGCATATGCTTACTGGAATCTGTTCATGTCCACGGAGCTTAGCTGGCCTCATGGTATATGTAGCTGTTCTACTCACAAAGTTGAAACTTATGCTTATCCTTTATGAAAAAATTGAATTTTATTGCTAAAGTTCTGACGTATTTCAGTTCTCTAGACACCAAAGGGGAAGAGAAAGTAAGAAATGGAAGGAAAATATGTTGAATAGCAAATATTTTAACCAGATAGGGAAGTCTTTTCTCTTTTACAATGAAGATTTCACACACACACACACACACACACACACACACACACACACACACACACTATGGATATTGTATAATGTTCACACATTAGCTCACACTATGTATTTTATTATTTTTCTGTATTAAGCATTCTTTCTTTCTTTGCTAATTTTGAGCCAGAGGGAAAATGAATGCTAAATAAAGCCTTTAAAATGAAGAAAATAGAAGGAAAATAAATCCAAAAAGGCCTTTGAGTCAATCTTGATGCCTCTTCCATTTTCTAAATTCAAGCAAGTCATAGTTTCTGGTTATGCATCTAAGCTGGTATACAACTCTCAGAGACATCTGATCTTTTGTTAGTTCTACACAATACTGCTTTGGGGTCATCACAGAAGATGACCTCAGTTTATTTTGGGATCTTTTACCTAAAGTCACTCGCATCTTAGTAGATGTTTCCAAGTCAGTAGATGAGAATGAAAAATAAAAATAAATCTAGATTCCTGACACAGGTTTCTTTTAAACTCTGTCTTTTTCTTCCAGAAATACTGGCTAAACTGAAATTCTAGAACCACAGTATAATTACAAAATGCAAATTTAGAGAATTCTCTGTACTTGCTTAAATATTGTAAGTAGTGTATAGCCAATTTTTACCATTGAATGCACAAGACCAAAACACAAGGGTCTCATGCCTATTTTCATCGTGACTTAGGATTGTAGTAAATTCACATTTAGAATAAGTGAGGGACCATTTGAAACAATGGTACTTTATTGAAACAATAGCTACTATGGACTGTACATCAAAACCCAGGGATAAGTACATGTTAGAACACAAATGACCCAAAGTGATGACCAGGTTGCAAAGGGTCCAAACTAACAAACACAATCTCTCACACACATGATGTTCAAGAGTGTTATGTATGTATTTATAATAGTCCTTACATAATAAGAACTTTTCAAAATAACAGCTCAGAATGCTTGAATGATAATCACACATAAAACCACCTGGTACACCAATGTTGAATAATGAACATACTAATAATGAGAATTATATAATAAAATTCATGCATAATATACTATGATCTGTACAACGTTTTAGGCACTAGGTGATTTGACCTCCATGACCTGGATGCTAAAAGAAACATCCTAATCTGCAAATGATGTGATGTTGCCATAATCTTCCTCATTTCTTCTGGATATGACAACAGTATTCCAGTTTCATTCTTAAGCAGGACCCCAAGGGAAAAATTAGGGGAAGAACTGAAGGAGCTGAAGGGGTTTGCAACCCCATAAGAAGAACAACAATATCAATCAACCAGACCACCCCTCAGAGCTCCCAGGGACAAAACTACCAACCAGGGCAACCAGAGTATACATGGAGGGACCCATGTCTCCAGCTACATATGTAGCAGAGAATAGCCTTATCTGGCATCACTGGGAGGGGAGACCCTTGGCCCTGTGAAGGCTCGATGCCCACAGTAGAAGAATGTTAGGGTAGTGAGGCAGGAGTGGGTAGGTGGTTGGGGGGCACCCTCATAGAAGCAGGGGGAAGGAATGGGGTTGGAGGTTTCTGGAGGGGAAACTTGGAGGAGGAATAACATTAGAAATGTAAATAAATAAAATAACAAAAAAAGAACTTGATGTAACAGAAAATCCCTGACAATGTTTTGCCCCTGCAACCATAGATGAATTGAAAAGGCTTCAAGACCAGGGGTTGGGGGTAAGTGTGCATGCAGACAAGAGCCTGGTACCTATATGACTTCAGAGAGCACGTTCCTTTCTCTGAGGTTCTACACTCCAGATCAGGCTGTCTGCTGTGTTGAGCAGCATCTTTATTGTGCTGTTTCGTCTCTCCTACCACACAATTAACAACTATTCCTCTAAGGATTCTGTCTTGTTTCTTCAGTGAACTTGATTCTTGAGTATGTGCCCTTAAACTAAAACTTAACTTCTATACTGTAACAAAACTCACATATTCTGCTTCTCAGACTTAGTTTCTGTGAGAAAACACAGTTGCTTCCAAAATAAATGAAAAAAAAAATGCGGTTCTCCGAGTTTACCAATGTTAAAATGATTCTGCATCTTGAATTCCTGAAATAGCTCTCTTCCTTCAGCAAACCTAAAACCCAAGCAAGATCGTGTGGCTCATTTGGATATAGGCCAGTGCCTTTGATCAGAACAGTATGTTCAGTGAGACAAACTGATTCAAGTTAGTCTGAACTTAATAAGCGATCATATCACAGAATAATTTATAGGCCATTTCAAACTCAGAGTAGGTTTGATCTTTAGCTTTTTCCAGTTGAAATAAATATGGAAGGAAGTTAAATATCTCCACATTGAATGTTTCAAGTCTTCATATCTAAACATTCTAAAATATTTCACATTTCATACAAAAATCCGAGGATCAAAGTGGGAGAGATGATCATTGTTTTGCCAGTTGCCCAGGATAAAGTATTGTTTTTAATTTCCAGTATTGCTGTCTAACTCACTTGGCAAATTTCCAACATTTAAACCTGTCCATAGGTGATACCACCCAGTGGCATGGGCTCTCCCATATCAGTCAACAATTAAGACAATCTTCCTGCAGAATTGGCTGGAAGCCAATCTCTTCTCAGAAAATGCCTTAATTGGGCCTTTATCTTCCCAGGTGTCTGTATGTTGCGGCAACATGGCAAAAATTCTAGCTAGATATAAATTATTTTACAAAGTTTGTATATTCATTTTGTTACCCAGAAATATTTAAGAACCAATATTGATTTAAGAAAAATCTTATATTTTCTACATATGATTTTTCATGGTGAGATAGGTAAATCTTACTATATCTTTTTATTTCTACACATAAATGAATTTTATAATTATTGTCTTTTATATAATTAAGTTCTGCTTATTATTTAAAGGGAAAACTAATGGACTTTGTGTAGATAATATAAAGTTATTAGCTATCAATTAATAAACAGAAGCTGATTTCAGTGACAGGGGGTTGAAAGTTATCCTTTTCCAATTTGTGATGATGAGAATGCTCTCATGTACTTGTTGGCCATTTCAGTGTGCTTTTTGGAGAAGTGAGTCTTCAAGTTCTCTGGTTATTTTGTAATCAGGTTCTTGTTTTGCCTTTGAGATCTGGAAGATCTTTACAGGTTTAGATATTTACCACCGTCTATTGTGGAGGGCAAATGACGTTACCCATGGCGCGTGCTCTGTTGCCACTCTGTTGGTAGCTTCCTTTGTTAGCAAGCTTTGTCAGTTGAATGTACAACAATTTCTCTGATTTTTTTTTGTTGTTGCTTGCAATTTTGGTGTCACATGTGAGGAATAATTCAGTGCTTAGGCCTGAATAATGAAGCTTTCTCACTATGGTATTTCCATCAGTTTTATGGTTTTACATCTTACATAAAACAAGATGACCTTACACATACTAGGCTGGTTGTATTTATCTATATTTATATCGATATTAATATTTATATCTGTATCTATCTACATTAATATTTTCCCTGGTTACATTTTTTGGTGTAGTTGTTGTTGGAGCTGTTTAGAGACCCTTGAGAAGAGGGATCCTCAGCTGAAGATTTATCTCCACCAGGTTCAGTTGTAGCCATGTCTGTGATCGATTGTCATGATGGATGATTGATACGAGAGGATCCAGTCCCACTGCGGGTGACACCATCCTTAGGCAGAAGAGTCTGAGTTGCCAGCAAGAATTGAGGATTAAGAATTAAGAAATTAAGCCAGTGAGAAGGCCAATAAAGCAGTGTTCCTCCACACTTTCTGCTCAAGTTGTATTCTTTGTTTAATGGACTGTGACCTAGAAATGGAAGAACAAACAAACAAACAAAAAAACCACTTTTGTTCCCTGAGTTACTTTTAGTAGTAGAATTTTATCACAGCAACAGAAATTAACTCAAGACAGTACTTCTCTCTCCATTTTTATTGAGAGGAGGGAGCGGGCATGTTTCTGAGAATCCAGAGATCCTGGAGATCATTTACAATATTAACAAGAATGTGAAAATGAGAGTGACTCTGGAAAAATAGAAGATTCTTGATATATTAAAACTAGACTAATTATATCATTCAGCGATGCGACTTCTGATTACAGAAGAATAGCCTCTAAGCTAATTGAAATGTAGAAGTTGCAAACAAAACTGCACACCTAACTTCACTGCAGCACTGACACCAACAACCGAGATACAGAGACAAACTCAAAATGGATGGAATTCTCATTACATTCTTTAGATTAATATTAAGAGGTTAATCAAGGAAGAAGTTGGGAATGTAGAGGTGTCTCAGCAATTAGGAGGTCATATTTCTCCACCAGAGGACCTGAGCTCTGTTCCCAGCATCCATATAAAAGGACTCACATCTACCGCAACTCCAACTCCAGAAAATCTTGTGTCCTTTCCTGGATCAGGTAGGCACCCACACACACATATTTGCATGCTTATGTGCATGCACACACACTTAAAATAATTAATGTATTTTTAAAAATAAATGAGACATTTTATTATGCATAAAACACAGAAGTGGATTTTTTTCAAGTAAGTTGAGTCTTGAGAAGACAACTATTTCATGCATCACTTCATGAACAAAAAGAGCAAAACTAATGCAGAACAGATGAAGAATTTTGGTTGCCAGTAAGTGGCCAAAGGGGATCTACTTTTCTTGATATAATTCTACCTGTACAAGGTTACTAATTCTACAGCTGCTATATGTTCAGGTGCACATAGTTAACCACACTGTATCATACATTTGAAGGTATCTAAGAGGGTAGATATAATTCTACTTTTATTCTCACAACTTAGAATATTGAATACGAGATGGAGAGATGGCTCAGTGGGTAACAGCTCTGGCTGCTCTTCCAGAGGTCCTGAGTTTGATTCCCAGCAACCACATTGTGGTTCACGACCCTCTGCAGTGGAGTGCACTGCCCTCTTATGGTATGTCTGAAAAGAGTGACAGTGCATACACATATATAAAGTGAATAAATAAATCATATATACAAAGAACTCAAGAAATTAAAAAAAGACTCCAGAGAATCAAACAATCCTATTAAAATGGGGGCACAGAGCTAAACAAAGAACTCTCAACTGAGGAATATCGAATGTTTGAGAAGCACCTAAAGAAATGTTCAACATCCTTAGTCATCAGGGAAATGCAAATCAAAACAACCCTGAGATTCTACCTCACACCAATCAGAATGGCTAAGATCAAAAACTCAGGTGACAGCTTATGCTGGTAAGGATGTGAGAAAGAGGCACACTCCCCCACTGTTGGTTAGATTGCAAGATGGTACAACCGGTCTGGAAATCAGTCTGAAGGTTCCTCAGAAAATTGGGCATGACACTTCCAAGGGACCCTGTCATACCACTCCTGGGCATATACCCAGAGGATTCCCCTGCATGCAATAAAGACACATGCTCCACTATGTTTATAGCAGCCTTATTTATAATAGCCAGAAGTTGGAAGGAGCCCAGATGTCCCTCAGAGGAGGAATGGATATGGAAAATGTGGTACATTTATACAATGGAATACTACTCAGAAATTAAAAATAATGAAGCAGGCAAATGGTTGGATCTGGAAAATATCATCCTAAGCAACTTAATCCAATCACAAAAGAATACACATGAAATGCAACCACTGATAAGTGGATATTAATGAGCCCAGAAGCTCTGAATAATCAAGGCACAATTAGCAAATCAAAAGATTCCCAAGAAGAAGGAAGGAAAGGACCCTGGTCCTGAAAAGACTGGATCCAGTTTTGTAGGAGAGTACCAGAACAGAGAAATGGGGGGGGATTGGGGAATGGGCACGGGGAAGAGGACTCATGGGACATATGGTGAGGGGGAACTGGGAAAGGGGAAAGCCTTTGGAATGTAAACAAAGAATATAGAAAATAAAAATAAAAAAATATTTTTCTGTAGAACCTTTAAATTACCAGTAGAACATTTAAAACAATCATTCTTTGTGTGGATGGATACTCTTACAATTAAAATCAGAATGAATTAGTCAAACCAAGACAAGCAATTAGCTGTAAATGGATTCAAAATACATAAACCTAACATGTTCAATTGCTATAAATAATCTCACTTTTACTTTTCCTCATTTCTATGCCTTGTCTCCTTAGCTTTGATGACACATCGCTGCAAGTGTGATACAGTACAGGGGTTAGATTTTTTTGTTTTGTTTTGTTTTGTTTTTCAAGACAGGGTTTCTCTGTGTAGTCCTGGCTGTCCTGGAACTCACTCTGTAGACCAGGCTGGCCTCGAACTCAGAAATCCACCTGCCTCTGCCTCCCAAGTTCTGGGATTACAGGCATGCACCGAGCAATGCTTTCCACAATACATCTCTTGAAACATCCGTTTCTAGAAACAACTTACAAGTCCCCTTCCACAGCCTCAAACACAATGCACTTCAAAGTTCTGTTGAAGATAACGGAGTCACTGCCACTTTGCTGATTTTTGTACTCTTGTTCCCCTTCTCTCCTCTCCCCTTTTCCTGTAACAGTGAGATATTATTTATCCCCCTTTTTATCTAAAGCATGTACAAAACAATTCATGATACAAAATTTAGCGCCCCGTAAGACACTGTGCAAAATCAATTAAGTGGCACACTTGTTCATCACTTGGAGCAGCCGTCTTCTCAAAGGTGACTGAAATAAACAGTATTAATCTCCAAGAAACTAGCAAGGCTCTGAGGATTAAAACACTCCTACCTTTGCGGAGGCCTTCATTGTCTGTTTTAGTTTTCCTTCAGAAACAGTCTCCGGGCGTTGAGTGCCTATGGAGCAGACTGTGTCTTCCAGCAGTGCTTTGGATAAACTTCCATCTTCTACGATGTGGATGGAATATGTTAACATGTTGGAACAGTCAATGTCTGGCTTGTGGTGAAGTTTTCAACGGCTGATTTTAATCATTTACTTATTTATTTTATTCTTCTTGCATAAGATATATCTGAATGGCAATTTCCCCTCCCCCCTACACTTTTCCCAAGCCCCTCCCCTCCCCTAGATTCACTCCTCCTCCTCCTCCTCCTCCTCCTCCTCCTCCTCCTCCTCCTCCTCCTCCTCCTCCTCCTCCTCCTCCTCCTCCGTTTCCCTTCAGAAAAGAGCAAGGCTCCTAGGGATATTAATATTTTTAGACCATGGCCTAGATACTAGGAGTGCACCCCTAGCTTAGCATTATGAAACTGATATCCACATCTGGATATAGTCTTGGTTCTCTTCAATGATCTGCTGAGATATAAGCAAGGTCCTGTCACAATGCATGGAGCTGGCTTTTTGGTATACACTGAAACAGTGAACCAAGATAACCTTCTCTCCTAGAGTTGCTTCGGGCAAATAGTTTGGTCACAGGAACAAGAAAAGCATGCACCGTTTGCCTCACCCTCTTAAAATGTCTAAAATCACAAATTCCTGTAGCCATTTGTTGAGTAATGCCATGAATCTGTATTTATTACAGGCTTTTTTTGAAAAGTACTTTTAAAATTTGATGTGCTGAAAGTAAAATGAGGTTTATTAAGATATCTTATCCAATTGTATAAAATAGCATGACCTTATATTTGACCTCCAGTCACTTAACTACCTTTAGGCTGCAGAAATGAGAACATAATTTTCTAAGTTTTGTAAGGCTGCTTTGAAGCTTGTTAATTTTGATAAGCTTTGCAAGCGGGTACTTTTGGCTTCATTGATTTTTCTCTATTGATTTTCTCTATCTCACTAATTTCTGTTTCAGTTTTAGGTATATTTCCTCCTATTTGTATTTCATATCATTTTCTTTTCTTTTTTCTTTTGTATTCTCATGGAAATGGCAAAATAATTCAATTTTATCTCTTTATATATATATATATATATATGTATATAAGTGTACAACTTTCATACTCAATTATAGAGTTTGATTTTCCCCAGTACATACATATGCGTGTATATATATATACACGCATATGTATATACCTATCGCTATGATTTTCCCTCAAGAATTAATGGTCCTTATTTATTTTAACCAGGAACCACTGTATGTATTTACAAATTATTACACTTTGTATTTCCATTTTGACATAGTTTAGAATTTTCTTAAACTATTTGTGGGCATGTTTCTTACTTTCTAATTATTTCTGAATAATTATTTCTTACAAGATTTACTTATTTAACTTATATATGTATGGATTTTCTGCCTGCATCCATGTCTGCATATCTAGGAGAGGCATGACAAGGGGGTCATATTTCCTGTAACTGGAGTTAAAGGTTCTGAGAATCAAACACAGGTCCTGAGGAAGAACAACCAGACCTCTCAACTGCGGAGATATCTTTTCTTTCTCTGTATTTTCTACATATACTCTAAATATTGATCTTGGCTTTTAGCTCACTACAGTTAGAGATCGTAAGACATCATATGATTTAAACCCTTTGAAATTTGGAATATTACTTATTATTTCAAAGATGTTTGCCTACCAGAGGAGTAAGGGCTCTATAAATGTTACTTAGGTTGAGTTGGTTGATAGGGTTATTAAATAATGCATAGGTCCTGAGTAAGTCTAAAATTTACTATTCAATAACTCAGGAAAGAGTGGTAAATTGTCTAGGATTCCATATTGCTTTATTTTTCCATTCAGTGTTAGTATATTTAATCATTGGAGGAAGTCTTTTAATTTGTATGCTCACTCTTATAAGTTATGACTTCTCTATTAACCAAATACTATATCATTGTGAAGCTTTACTTTTAATCACAGGAGATTCTACATTTTCGTCTACTTCTGATATTAATAGAGCCAATCCGGCTTCTTACTATTACTATTCCCTAGAGGCCTTTTACTGTCCTTGAAAGACATCTCTTCATCTATATATTTGAAGTGTGGTGCTTGCTGGACACTGTCTTCGAAGCACAGAAGTAAAATCTTTCCTGGAAGTATAGGTGTCGTTAATGCTGAAAGTATCATTTCTTTTCTACATCTAATGGTTTCTTCTGCCTTTTTCTCTTCTTTGGTTAAACCAATTTTATTGTTCTGTACTTTTTAAAAACATTCTTCATTTATATGTATTCATTCCAAGACATATCCATATATGTGAGAAAAAATACAAAACTATATGCCTAATAAGCTTTAGTTTTCATTTCCCTACTAGCCAAGGATGTTGAATATTGCTTTAGGTGTTTCTTGGCCATTTGTGATTACTCTCTTGAGGATTCTGTTTAGATATCTACCCCATTTTTAAATGAGATTTTTTAGTTTTTGTGCTATCTAATTTCTAGGGTTCTCTATATTTTGGATATTAGAAATATATCAGGCTGGAGAGATGGCTCAGTGGTTAAGAGCACTGACTGCTCTTCCGAAGGTCCTGAGTTCAAATCTCAGCAACCACATGGTGGCTCACAACCATCCGTAATGAGATCTAATGCCCTCTTGTGGAGTATATGAAGAAGACTCACATATAATAAATAAATAAATATTTTTTTAAAAAAGAAATCTATCGCCAGGCGGGGTTGGTGCATGCCTGTAATCCTAGCACTCTGGGAGGCATAGACAGGTGGATTTCTGAGTTTGAGTCCAGCCTGGTTTACAGAGTGAGTTCCAGAATAGCCAGAGCTATACAGAGAAACCCTGTCTCAAAAAAACCAAAAACAAACAAACAAACAAAAAAAAAACAAAAAAAAAAAGGAAAGAACGAAATCTATCTATGGATTTGGAGTTGGTAAACATATTTTTCCATTCCTTGGCCTCCTCTTTGATAGTTGGTGTTTTTCTCTTACAAAAGTTTTTCTGTTTCATGGGGTTCTATTTATTAATCACTGACCTTAATGTATTTGGTATCCAAATATATACAATGTATATGATGAATGTTGGAATATTCTTTCTTTGTTTGAATTTCTTGATTTAATATAATGTTCTCTGGTTTAGTCTACTATGCTTGCCACATGACGTATATCATTTGTAATTATAGCTAGATCTCTTCTTGATTATACCACATATAAGTTTCTTTCTCATTCTTCCATGATGGATAGTAACAGTTTCTATGGTAGATATTTTACATGCATTTTAAGTTTCATTTCAGGTTCAAAAACACCTCACCCATTTCTTTCACTATGTTTTTATTATTTTTCATGTTGTTTATATACCAAAGTTTATTTTTGAATAAAAATTGGACTAAAAAATCTGTACCTTCTACCGTATTTGTGTGATTTCTATTCCTCTGATAATTTTCCCTTCTGATTGTGCATTAAATTTCCTTGATTCTTTGAATATTGGTTACATTTGCCTGTTGATTCTTATGGCTAAAATTGGTCTTTGTTGAATTCCTTTACTGAAATTTAGATTTGTTCTCATATGCATTTATTTTGCTTGGGTATCAATTCAATGTTTGTGAAGTATGAGAGCAATTTTTGCTCTCTAATCCAAGCCCAGATCATCCATTGTTCTGGCTCTGACTTAGCTTTGTTATTATCTCTTACAGAACAGTATTTATTTACCTGTATGAGTGACAGACCGAATCTTTTGGGTTCAGACTTCATGTTAGAGAACCTGACCTAAGGTCAAACTCAAAGTAACTAACAGGCCAGTACCTAGCACAAGTTTCCATGCTATCTACGTCCACAACAAGACCTGTGTCTAGTACCAGTTGCAAGGTTATTTCCCAACAACTCTGTACTTCAAATCTGCACTTCCATATTACAAGCCTTCTCTTAGCATTTCATTTTCTTTTTTGTTTTGTTGCTTTCAACTTTTTATTAGATACATTCTTTATTTACATTTTAAATGATTTCTTCTTTCCTGGCTCCCCCCTCCCTGAAAGTCCCATAATCCCTCTTCCCTTCCCCTGTTCCCCCATCTACCCCTTTCCATTTCCTTGTTCTGGTATTCCGCTATGCTGTTGGACTGAGACTTTTTAGAACCAGGGGCCACTCCTTCCTTCTTCTTGGACATCATTTGATATGTGGATTGTGTCTTGGGTATTCCAAGATTCTAGGCTAATATCTGCTTATCAGTGAGTGCATACCAAGAGCGTTCTTCGGAGTCTGGGTTACCTCACTTAGGATGATGTTCTCCAACTCCATCCTCAGTTTCTAACAGCCACCAATCAGGAGGACAACAGAAGTTAAGTTTATGGTTTGGCTTCCTGTACCAGCCAATAATGTGGAAGGACATAATTTCCCTCTGATCAGATGTGTAGCAGGCTAGTTACCCCCTTAGTATTTCTATAAATGCCTGCCTGAAACTGGACTTGAGGCTCTCTCCTGTTCTCCTGCATTGAGAAGGTGGTGTGGCCCAAGTTTGAGCTTGAATAAAGAGACCCTATGCCTTGGTGGTTCATGAACATTTCCTAGCACAACATGAGAAGATCTACCCATTCTAAGCAAAGGTGCATCACTCTTGAGCATGTGTCTCTGGAGTCACTGGAGTTTATTTATTTCTTCCTACATGAGGACTTTGAAGGCAGGAACACATCACTCATTTAAAGCCTTGACAGATGTTCTATTCTTCAATTCACCTAGACAGTTGAATTCCAGTATTTAAACCTTGTGTTCATTGAGTTGTCAGCTTTGTTATACATGCTACTCTGTATAATGTGCCTGGATATGAACTCCAGGGTATAGCTGGGGAAATGACAGGCCTTTGCTTGGTTGAGACCATTCTCTGCAATACTTCTCGATGACAAACTGAGCAAACTGCTGACACATACAATACTTTGCATGCATTTCAAGCACTTGCACTGAGTGAGAATAAAAGTTAATTTTGAAAGGTCATGTGTGGTACAATTCAATTTAGATAGCATTTTTGAAATGACAAAATTATAGATGTTGAAGGGAGATTAGTGGTTACTAGTGGGTAGGGATGATGAGTGGATGTAATTATAATGAGAAAGTATGGGTGAAATTTTTGTGGCAACAGAATTGCTCATTTCTTAATCATTCTAATGGTTTTAAATGGATCTATGTATATGATAAGATAGTGGATAACTGCATACAGAAATTGTACAAATCTCAGTTTTGAAGTTTAATATTTTACTATCATTACTAAATAATGAAATCAATTAGTGGAAAAGGGGGTATGCAGTATCTCTACTAATTTTGCTACTTTTGTGAATCTAAATTTATCTAAAACTTAAAGAAACTATTTCTAAAGGAATCTCATATTATTTCATTGGTCACCTATACTCAATTTAAGAACAAAACAATAAAAATAATATAAAAATTTATTTATTTAATTATTTGAGACAGTGTTTCTCTGTATATCCCTGACTTTCCTAAAACTCTCTATATAGACCAGGCTGTCCTCAAATCCTGCTGCCTTGACCTCCTCTCACAGAGATTATAAGATATGCCCTAATGTCTGGCTAACATAACAGCCATACAGAAATTAACAGAATAAGAATGAATGAACAGGATAAGATAGAATGCTCATTTTGTGATCTCAGAATTTCTTTAATATGCAAAACATATGGGAAATTTCAGAGAAACAAAAAATGATCAAGAAATATCTTCAATAAACATGCACTACTGAAGAAAGCAACACATTTTCAGCTGTATTTTTACATATAATAAAATAATAACTACAATGTTCTCTATACATGTATTTGTTTAATACTCATAAATATGATCTGTTCTATGAAAGATAGGTTATTACAATACTGAAAAAGCAAAGGAAACAATCATGACAATTAAAATATTAAAGAGAATACTGGGCAGTTATGTTGGTACATTCTGATGTAGATATTTAATTAAATCTATTATTGACAAAATATTAAAGGAATTGACACTAGAGAGAACACTTAAAATATGATACAGGCTATCAATCAAATTTATTGAGATAGTGTACTTAATTCTGATCCTATCTGTAGTTCACATTTTAGTCCAAGAAATTACTCCACATCTTATTCAGTGCAATGAGGAAAGAAAAATATGAATCCCAAATGAATTGTTTGGAAAAGAAACATAAAAATCCCCTTTTCTCTGAAAATGTGAGATGTGCTTACTTATATGTGTCCCTATATAAGTTTTAAATTATTAGAAAATTTAAAAAATTAAAAAATGGAAATCATTATAAACATGTATATATACCTAGATTATGAAATATATATTTATATTCATTGATTAGTATGACTCTCAGCCTTCATGAAACAAGCTTTCTTTTGTAGTAGATGACAATACAGAGGTTCACAAATGGTCAATATACAAAGAGTAAAAGACTGTGGAATAATCATTTAAATGGGATATTTATATAACATCATTTACTCCCAAGTTCAGAGATCTTCATACTAGAGGGGAGAAGAATGGATTTTAAAAGCTTGAATAGAGAGAGTACTGGTGTGAAACACGGTTTTTCATACATGAAAGGGCCATTGCACACATGATGTCACAGTGGCTGTGAGTATAAGACACGATGAATGGGGGAAGGATCCACTACATCTCACTCTTAGATGAGGAGAGCTTGGCAACTGATGACTTCTCAGAAAGAGCATTGGTTTTATTCAGATAGGAACCCTAATAAGCTGCCCCTGTTCCCGTAGAGTCAGGGTTCATTAACTGAAAAGAATGTTATTTTCCATTTCTCCATTTGTGCACTTGTGTGTATGCATGTGTGCATGTGTTTGTGTGTGTGTGTGTGTGTGTGTGTGTGTGTGTGTGCAGATGCCTGTGTGTATAAATGTATGTGCATGGCTGTGGAAGGCAATGATCAGAATTTAGCACTCATGTCTCAAGAACCATTTTTCTTCTTTTTTTGAGACAGATCTCATACAGGATCTTGGTCTGGCTGCTGAGTCTTGGCTGGTGGGCCAATAGTGTATATGTTTTTGTCATCCCTACCCTGGATTTGCAGTTGGACAATACCACTTCAGACTGTTTTTTAAATGATGTGGGCAGCAGGTGTCAAGTTCAAATCCCCATGCTTGTAAGATAGAGCTTTGTCAAGTGAGGCATCTCTTAGCTCAAAGTTGTTCCCTTTTCATCTTCTGACTAAAATGTTCTATAATGTTGGAATTGCAGGCTCCATCCTTGGGTTATGAAACTCAGCTTTGATGATAGATCATGAAGATAAATATTTTAGTCACTGATGGCTCATTAGGTTTTAACTTAGTTCACTGATTGTCTGCTTCCAAACTTCTTGTTTTTTGTATTCAAAATAAAAATTTTTCAATACATTTCAATGTTTTGCAATATATTCTGATCAAGGTTTCCCCTCCCTCATCTCCTCCCATATCTCACTATCTCCCACCCTTTGACTCCATGCATCCTTTCTCTGCTTTGTTAGAAAAATAAAAGGCAAGAGGTTGGGGCAGAATAAAACAACCCCCCCAAAAAATAACAAAATAAAAGAATGGGAAATTTTAAATGCAATCAAATCCCATCAAAACTAACTGTAAATCATAATATGCATACAATATACCAGTAAGATAAAAAATGCCATTTCACGCTAATACCTAAACCTCAAAAAGATCCAACAAAGAAAGAGAACTACAGGCCAATTTCTCTTATGAATATAGATGCAAAAATACTAAATAAAATTCTTGCTAACCGAATCCAAGAGCACATCAAAACGATCATTCACCATGATCAAGTAGGCTTCATCCCAGGGATGCAGGGATGGTTCAATATACGGAAATCCATCAATGTAATCCACTACATAAACAAACTGAAAGAAAAAAACCACATGGTCATCTCATTAGATGCTGAAAAAGCATTCGACAAAATTCAGCATCCTTTCATGCTAAAAGTCTTGGAAAGAGCAGGAATTCAAGGCCCATACCTAAACGTAGTAAAAGCAATCTACAGCAAACCAGTAGCCAACATCAAAATAAATGGAGAGAAACTTGAAGCATTCCCACTAAAATCAGGGACTAGACAAGGCTGGCCTCTCTCTCCATATCTTTTCAATATAGTACTTGAAGTTCTAGCTAGAGCAATTAGACAACATAAGGAAGTCAAAGGGATACAAATTGGAAAGGAAGAAGTCAAACTATCATTATTTGCAGAGGATATGTTAGTTTACTTAAGCGACCCAAAAAACTCCACCAGAGAACTTCTACAGCTGATAAACAACTTCAGCAAAGTGGCAGGTTATAAAATTAACTCAAGCAAGTCAGTGGCCTTCTTGTACTCAAAGAACAAGCAGGCTGAGAAAGAAATTAGGGAAATAACACCCTTCACAATAGCCACAAACAACATAAAGTATCTTGGCTTAACTCTAACCAAACAAGCAAAAGATCTGTACAACAGGAACTTCAAGTCCTTGAAGAAAGAAATCAAAGAAGACCTCAGAAGATGGAAAAATATTTCTTGCTCCTGGATTGGCAGGATCAATATAGTAAAAATGGCCCTCTTGCCAAAAGCAATATACAGATTCAATGCGATTCCCATCAAAATCCCAACTCAATTCTTCATAGATCTAGAAAGAGCAGTTCTTAAATTCACCTGGAGCAACAAAAAACCCAGGATAGCTAGAACTATTCTCAACAATAAAAGGACTTCTGGGGGAATCTATATCCCTGAACTTAAGCAGTACTACAGAGCAATTGTATTAAAAACTGCATGGTATTGGTATAGCAACAGGCAAGTAGATCAATGGAATAGGATTGAAGACCCAGAAATTAACCCACAGACTTATGGCCACTTGATCTTTGATAAAGGAGCCACAACCATCCGGTGGAATAAAGATAGCCTTTTCAACAAATGGTGCTGGTTCAAATGGAGGTCAACATGCAGAAGAATGCGAATTGACCCACTCTTATCTCTTTGCACTAAGATTAACTCCAAGTGGATCAAGGACCTCCACATAAAACCAGACACACTGAAACTCTTAGAAAAGAAACTTGGGAAGACCCTGGAGGACTTGGGCACAGGGGAAAAGTTCCTGAACAGAACACCAATAGCTTACACACTAAGATCAAGAATCGACAAATGGGACCTCATAAAATTACAAAGTTTCTGCAAAGCAAAGGACACTGTCAGAAGGACAAAAGGGCAACCAACAAATTGGGAAAAGATCTTCACCAACCCCACATCCAACAGAGGGCTAATATCCAATATATACAAAGAACTCAAAAAGTTAGACCGCAAAGAACCAAATAACCCTATCAAAAAATGGGGCACAGAGCTAAACAAAGAATTTTCACCAGAAGAAATTCGGATGGCCGAGAAACACCTTAAAAGATGTTCAACATCATTAGTCATCAGGGAAATGCAAATCAAAACAACCCTGAGATTCCACCTCACACCAGTCAGAATGGCTAAGATTAAAAACTCAAGAGACAACAAGTGCTGGCTAGGATGTGGAGAAAGAGGGACACTCCTCCACTGTTGGTGGGATTGCAAAATGGTAAAACCACTCTGGAAATCAGTGTGGTGGTTCCTCAGAAAATTGGGCATGTCACTTCCAGAGGACCCTGGCATACCACTCCTGGGCATATACCCAGAGGATTCCCCTGCATACAATAAAGACACATGCTCCACTATGTTTATAGCAGCCTTGTTTATAATAGCCAGAAATTGGAAGGAGCCCAAATATCCCTCAAAGGACGAATAGATACAGAAAATGTGGTATATTTATACAATGGAATACTACTCAGCAATTAAAAATAATGAATTCATGCAATTTGTAGGTAAATGATTAGACCTGGAAAATATCATCCCGAGTGAGTTAACCCAATCACAAAAGAATACACATGAAATGCAATCACTGATAAGTGGATATTAATGAGCCCAGAAGCCCTAAATACTCAAGACACAATTAGCAAGTCAAATGATTCCCAAGAAGAAGAAAGGAGAGGACCCTGGGCCTCTAAAGATTGCATTCAGTTCAGTAAAGAAACCGAGGGGGGAGGGGGAATGATTGTGGAATAGTTGGGGGGGAGAGGAACTATGGGAAGTATGGTGGGTGGGAACTTGGAAAGGGGAAAGCCTTTGGAATGTAAACATAGAATACAGAAAATAAAAATTAAAAAAAAAAGAAACAATGAATTCCTGAAATTCTTAGAGAAATGGATGGAGCTGGAGAACATCATACTAAGTGAGGTAACCCAGTCTCAAAAGAATACCCATGGTATGCACTCACTGATAAGTGGATATTAGCCTAGAATCTTGGGACACCAAAGACACAATTCACATACCAAATGATGTCTGACAAGAAGAAAGGTGTGGACACTGGTGCTGGAAAGGATCAAAACATCAGTGGATGGAGCTGGAGAACATGCCTAGTCTCAAAAGAATACCCATGGTATGCACTCACTGATAAGTGTATATTAGCCTAGACTTTTGGGATACCAAAGACACAATCCACATATCAAATGATATCTGACAATAAGGAAGGAGCAGACACTGGTGCTGGAAAGGATCAAAACATCAGTGTAGGGGAATACCAGAACAGGGAAGTGAGAAGGGGTGGATGGGGGAACAGGGGGAGGGAAAAGGGCATTTGAGACCTTTGGGGGATCGGGAACCAGAAAAAGGGAAATGAAATGTAAATATAGAATATATTCAATAAATAATATAAAAAATGCCCATTCATAACAATAGAGACAAAATAGTCTTCATAAACACTGTTGAGTTCATTTTGTGTTGGGCATGTACTGCTTGCTGTTCATGGGACTGATCTTTAAGTATGATTTGGATATGCAGTGAGTCTTCATTGTTCCTATACAAGAAGTAGGTAATAGAGAAATAAATCATTTGTAAAGCTTACTGCAACTTATTGTTCTTTTGTGATTTCCTTTTTGACTACTTGCAGCTAACTGGTTGTAATTAGAAAACAAAATTTTTGTCCACACATTCCATTAACAAGATCAAAAGGATATTTTTACAACATAACTATGTAAGTTTCCTTGCAAACTAATGCTTATTGGAAGATCAAAGAGTTATGAAATTTCTCTGATTATAACTCCAAAGCTAATCACTCTGGAGTTATTTTCTAAATCTCTTATTGTGGAACCCTCGTCTTTGCATTTATTTCTGCACATGAATTTTCATATACTTTGCCTTTTCTAGGTAGTATGAATTTCTGAGTAACTGGAACACTTAAAAATAAATGCCAAAACTGTCTATAAACACTGAAAGATAATACTAAGAAAATGTACCCTGAAGTTCAGAACATTTATATCATTCTGAGGAAATGATCCATTATAGTTGACAAGACCTATCCAATTGTGAGCATTTGGGCAGTCTGCTCCAAATGACACTCTTGGAAATGTTCGCCTTCAATCATTCATTTAACGGGTCTTGTCCTTCCCTGATTATAGGCTTCCCGTGGCTTGTGGAAGTAACAACACATGAATATGTGCCAGATAAATTATGAGAAGAAGTACATTGAAAAGCCAAGCTCTGGCGTATCGATCTATTCACAACCTGCTATTTATAGGCCGAATATTGGTAATTGAAGAATGACTTACATTTGTGTAGCCTTGAAGGGACTCAGGTTTAAAAGTTGAGGTAAAGACTTATCTGGAGGTCAAGATCTAACACAGAATACTGGATGCTAGACTAATGATATCAAGGGTTAGTATCTGCTATTTGACTGACCTAACAATATAACAATTTATGAATTCAAGGTCAAGATTTCATTAGCAAAATTTAATGAAGATTTGAAATCATAAAAATATTGATAAGTGTTATAAAACTATAATCAAAGGAGCTGGATGGATAGCTCAGTAGTTAACAATGCAGATAGCTTTTGTAGAGAAACCATGTTTGTCTCACAGAATTCATGCTAATAGCTCACAACAACATGCAAATGCAGCTGAAGGAAGTCTGTCTTCTCTAGATCACTTAGTCACCGGCACTCAAAGGTGTTTACAGATGCTGAGACCTTATTAAAAATAAAATAAAACATTTTGAAAATAAAAATGAGAATGTTAACTAACCTGGCATCAAAACTGGAATGAATATATGTATGTTCCTTTCTTTAAGGTGGAAGCATCCAACCATATGAATTTACATTCTTCATTTGAAAGAAAAAAATGTCTCCCTTTTTAATGTTTTTGAATCAGCACTTCAGTCTGTATTCCAGACTACCTGGAGGTCACTGTAGACCCTGAGTTTCTGGCAGTACTGAGTTGAGGCATGATCCACAACATTTTATTCAAATATATTTACTGTATATGATTGATGTGCTATATCAGATGTGTGTTGCTACTAAAATATATATGTTTTACACCTTGGGGGGATTAGTTATGCTTTTATAGAGATGCTTCAATGAACTGAATGAAATCTCAAACTAACATGAATATATCTTTAATGAATCTTTAGGAAGCTATGATATGTTAAAGTATACCATTATTAATATTTTAGTAAAACTCATTGACACTATCAAATTGCTCATTAGTATACCCTCCAAAAGGTATTTTCTTCATATTAAGTGTTCATACAAATGAGAGGCTAAAGTATTAATTAGTGTAACACCAGCCACTTAATCTAAACAATAGCATAAATTTACTTAATTTAATAAGTTGCTAATTGACTAAATTTTTGACTATATTTTATTATCAATTTAGTTTTGAACACTATTACTCTCTGAAATATTCTGTACCAATATCTCTCACATCAATGGTTTGGGGATTAAAGATTATAAAGGGAAAATAATCACCACAGTATGGTCATTCAATTTTTTTTGACATTAACAGTTGAACTACAGGATCTTTCTGTTATTACCAAACATAGCATTTCATAATCTAAACTCCATTCCTTTTCTGTATATTGGCTAGAAACACATCTTTCATATAAAAATAACAATAAGAAAAAAGGATGATGGGGCAAATGAGACAGCCAGGGGCATCTCATGATAAGGAGCCTAGAGCCTGTCCTGTACGTGTTCTTCATGATATAAAACTCAAAGCTGAATAATCAGGTGGGAGAATGCATACTCTACTTTTGTGTGAACCAATCAAGTCCAAGGATGTCTTCTTTGAGAACTATTAGTACTGAAAACAACACCAAACTAATATTTCCTAGTTAGTTATAGTTAGCTAAGATTTGGCAAATTCAAGAATGTGCCATGTGCCTTGAAATGCAGACAGAGAATATAATGCAGGACAGAACAACAACAATAACAACAACAGTGCCAAGCCAACTAACCAAACAAACCAGCTGTGCAAACTGTTTATTGGAATAAACAGTGAGGTGTTAGGGGATGGGTAGTTGGCTCACTACTTAAGAGTACTTGTTCCTGTTGCAGAGAACTTTAGCTCAATTCCCTGTATCCACATGGTGGCCCTCTCCAGCCTTAGTCGCACCAGACAAGCTCACTGTGCACATGGGTAAGTGCAGGCAAAATACTCATACACACCAAAATTAAAATAAATTAATTTATCAATTTATTATTTATTTTATTAATTTGTTATTTATTTTCATAGTTTGTTGTTGTTATTGATGTTTTCAAGGAGAGCCAAGAAGTTAAGAATATTTATTGTTCTTCTCTCTAGAAGACCTGAGTTCAGGTCCCAGCACTGTAATGTAAGGTAACTTATTAATATCAATAATTATTATCCTTAATGATTAATGTCTCTGAGGTTTACAACCTCCATCTGCTAATCTAGGCCTAATCCTGGAAACTTTTAGCCTCCTTAAAATTTTATCTAGGTGTAGAATGTTTTCAGCCTCTGACACTTGCTGTTGAATAAATTCACTCCTTACTAGTTCTTTCTGATCTCAGGCTGCCTGATTCAACTCAACTGTTCTGGCTCAAACTCCAAAATGACTGATTCAATCTGGCTTTTTTCTTGACCTCTGATCCTTTGCTCTGCTTGGTCTCAAACTAACCTTGACAATCTGTTCTTATTTTCTGGTTTTCTCTCATTCTCTGGCTCATTTTGTCTTCATTTTTGTCTAGCTTGTTCTCTCTTCAACCTGTCTCTGTAAAACCCTCCCAGGAAAACTGCCTTCTCTGCTCTCTATTGTGCTCTCTTCTCCCGAGAGCTGGGCATATTCTGTTCTGTCAAATCCTTCTGAATGGTCACATATTCTGCCTTTCAGTTAGATATCAATTTCAAACGTGGGTGCTTCCTTATACAAACTAACTGACCTCTGTTGTTTGGGATTAAAGGTGTGTGCTAAGGACATGTCACATCTGAATTCCAGCCAGGGCCATTAAAAGTGTGTGCTAAGACAGAGCCATGCCACAACTAGAAGCAGGTTTTTCCAGTAAAGAAAACAATCTCATGGATGGGGTGCATTCACATTGTGATCAAATATCCAGCAACATATGACCACTTAGAACTCCAGCTCTAGGAAATCTGACACCCTCTTGTGGCCTCCGTGTGTACCATAGACTCATAGTATACTAATATTGATATTTTAAACATTTTTTAAATGTCCAGATAAGCTGGACATGCTGGCTCATCCTACAGCCCTGTTACTTGAGAGGCTGAGAAAAGACCATGAAGTAATGGCAAGCATAGGTTACATAGAGAGTCGTTACCTCAAAAATATAAATTAAAGTAAGTAAATAACAACAACAAAAACCAGAGATGTTGAAAAGGCTTTGAAGATGGGAAGATTACCTAGTGTGTGCAGTTCTTGGTCTTTCTGGGTACCAGTTGTATCCCTGTCCTCCATAGAACAGTGCTTGTTATTTAGAGCACTTGGTGTCTCATGAGCCAATATATTTCCTTTTTAAGTTTGAGTAAATAACTTGTCACTTGTAGAGAAAAACTGCCAGTGTGAGGGATGAGAGTTAGAGGAGGCTATGAGTAGCCCATCAGTCGACCTGAAGAGTTGAGGATTTTTATTACAAAGGAGCAAAGCACTTGGCTAAACAGGATTTTCGACGCACAGCTTGAGGTCAAAGAGATGGCTAGCTTTGAGAAACTTGAGAAATGTCAGCATGATGGAGGACTGATTTCTCACCAAGACAGGAACAACTTTGGATTATGCTGCACTGACTATCAGCACAAGTCTTCACTTTCCCTTATCCGTTTTATTGAAGCATAATCTACCAGTTTGAGAGATGAATTTCAGTTAATGTCAGTTACACGATCAAAATATAGAATATTCCTGCCATTACCTGAAATGATCTAATTTATTTAATAATAAATTTCCACTACTTTCAAAATTGACTTGCTTTATTCCATAATAGATTAGATTTCTCTTGTGCTAGATGCTTCCATAAACAGAATGGCACACACCTTTCTGTAGCCAACTTCATTTGCACATTAACTGCCCTTAAGCTTTGTCTGGTATTGTCAGTGTATGCTTAGCATTGATTTAATGTCTTTGAGAAAAATACCAAGGTTGTTTCCTAATCATAAGCTAATCGAATTTAGACTCCTTTCTGACTTGTGGCACTTAGAATCAAACTTCTACAAATGATTTTTACAGGTATTGCTTTGTAAACGTGATTCTCCACCACATATAGAAATTTTCAAAAAGCCAAATTTATTAAATATTTACATCCTTACTAGTCTATCCTGTTACTAATGTGCTATTAAAATTGACTTAATTGTTGGCCTAATCGATATACTTCATTACTTTGTAGCATTTCAAATTAATCTTTATCATGTAAAAATTATAAGAAATATTTGGTATGCATATTGTTAGATAATTTCAATATTTATTTGCAATTTGATTTTGAGAATCAAATAAAGCAATATGCGTAAGTATGGTGAACATGTTTTAATAAATTTTGCCAAACTCCTTAATTCCTGGTTCATCACCATCACCTAGAAACTTTCCTCCTGCAACTCTCTAAGGTAGCCACAATCAGTAGTATATTCAGAATTTCTGTAACATAGACTGTTTTTTTGCCTTAGTTTAATAAAGATAAATAATTGAGATAATGCAAATTGGAAACTTTGTACTCAAAAATTATTTTGATAGCTGACATTATTTATTTTTATGTAAATTGGTGTTTTGCCTGTATGTGAGAGACCTAAGTGGAGGTCCAGAAACAGAAGCTTAAGCAAAGAACCAGGTCCCAGGGTAAAACACATCTGGCCAGCTGCAGCTTCTGGGAGTCACCGGTCTTGCTGCATTATTTTCTGCATTCAGGAGATACCATTCCCAGCAACTCTTCCCACCCAAATGGCCCTTGGGAGTCACATAACACTGTTCCAAAGGGTGCTAACCACTCCTCTTCTGTAACAGCAGTAATTAACAGTTAACAGACATTATTCAAGACCAGATTTCCTCTAGATGCTCTTTGCAGCCTTTTCACCTAAAACAAACCAATCTTTTAAAAATCAACTTCCCCATAAGCCTGTTACCCAATCATATAATGCCAAGTCTTAGAAACCCCACTTGCAGTTTTTTTTCTTTAGAAACCCCTTCCTCTAGACTTCAGGATTGCTCTCCTATCCATCAGAAAGGTTTGTGACCCAAACTCTCACGCTTGAATAAAGACTCACATGTGTTTGCATCGGAGTTGTGGTTCCTGGAGGTCTCTTTGGGAATTTTGCATTCTGGGCATAACATATGCTTATCTGTACAAAATGTATTTGCCTGGTGCTAGAGGAAGTCAGAAGAAAGTGACAGATGCCCTCCAACTGGAGTTATAGATGGCTATGAGTCACCAAGGGAGTACTAGGAATTGATTGAGTCCCATAAAAATCCAGCACGTCCTTTCAACTGCCATTGCTCTACCCAGACAGTTGTTCATGTCTTACCATGGATACACTACATTTTATTATTGACTGTTGTTTCAAAGATGGTCATCACTTCTAGATTTATATGATCTTCAGAATCATTTTACTCATGGTATATGGGAATATGTTTGTATCTTAGGTAATTATCCAGAGGTGAAATTTTGGTTCCATAGGAAAGAAATTGTTGCCATGAAAATGATTATTAGTTTTTTCCATAGGGAAAAAATTGTTCACTTGATTATTAATTCCATTTGTCAGCCATTGCAACTGTTCCCACCACTGTTAAGAGACTAGTTACTGTATTTTCTGAACAATGTCTGCTGTTTTGCAACAACATGTAATTTTTTGTCACTTAATTGTTTTTATTTATATCATAAATGTCACATGGTTTTAGTAAAGGTTTTTTTTCCATTTTTTTATTATTTTCTATATTTTTGTTTACATTCCAAAGGCTTTCCCTTTTCCAGTTCCCTCCCTCACCATATGTCCCATAAGTCCTCTTACCCCCCATTCCCCAATCACCCCCCCTCCCCACCATTTCTCTGTTCTGGTAATCTCCTACAAAACCGAATTTAGTCTTTTCCAGACCAGCATCCTCTCCATCTCTTTTCTTGGGAATCTTTGCTTAGCTAATTGTGTCTTGAGTATTCAGAGCTTCTGTGATCATTAATATCCACTTATTAGTGATTTCAATTCATGTGTATTCTTTTGTGATTGGGTTGACTCACTTAGGATGATATTTTCCAGATCCAACCATTTGCCTACAAATTGCATGAATTCATTATTTTTAATTGCTGAGTAGTATTCCATTGTATAAATATACCACATTTTCTGTATCCATTCCTCTGTTGAGGGACATCTGGGTTCTTTTCAGCTTCTGGCTTTTATAAATAAGGCTGCTATGAACATAGTGGAACATGTCTCTTTATTGCATGCAGGGGAATCCTCTGGGTATATGCCCAGGAGAGGTATGACAGGGTCCTCTAGAAGTGTCATGCCCAATTTTCTGAGGAACTGCCATACTGATTTCCAGAGCAGTTGTACCATCTTACAATCCCACCAACAATGGAGGAGTGATCCTCTTTCTCCACATCCTCGCCAGCACCTGTTGTCTCTTGAGTTTTTAATTTTAGCCATTCTGACTGGTATGAGGTGGAATCTCAGGGTTGTTTTGATTTGAATTTCCCTGATGACAAAGAAGATCTCAGGAAATGGAAAAATATTTCATGCTCTTGGATTGGCAGGATCAATATAGTAAAAATGGCGATCTTGCCAAAAGCAATCTACAGATTCAATGCAATCCCCATCAAAATCCCAATTCAATTCTTCATAGATCTAGAAAGAGCAATTCTCAAGTTCATCTGGAGTAACAAAAAACCCAAGATAGCTAAAACTATTCTCAACAATAAAAGGACTTCTGGGGGAATCCCCGACCTCAAGCAGTACTACAGAGCAATTGTGTTAAAAACTGCATGGTATTGGTACAGTGACAGGCAAGTAGATCAATGGAATAGGATTGAAGACCCAGAAATGAACCCACAGACTTATGGTCACTTGATCTTTGATAAAGGAGCTACAACCATCCAGTGGAAAAAAGATAGCCTTTTCAACAAATGGTGCTGTTTCAACTGGAGGTCAACATGCAGAAGAATGCAAATTGATCCACTCTTATCACCTTGTACTAAGATCAACTCCAAATGGATCAATGACCTCCACATAAAACCAGACACACTGAAACTAATAGAAAAGAATCTGGGGAAGACCCTGGAGAACATGGGCCCAGGGGGAAACTTCCTGAACAGAATACCAATAGCTTATGCTCTAAAATCAAGAATTGACAAATGGGAACTCTTAAAATTACAAAGTTTCTGTAAGGCAAAAGACACTGTCAGAAAGACAAAACAACCAACAAATTGGGAAAAAATGTTCACCAACCCTACATCTGACAAAGGGCTAATATCCAATATATACAAAGAACTCAAGAAGTTAGACCCCAAAGAACCAAATTAACCTATTAAAATTTAGGTACAGAGCTAAACAATGAATTTTCACCAGAAGAAATTTGAATGGCTGAGAAGCACCTTAAGAAATGTTCAACATGTAATTTTTTTAACTTGATCTTTCTGATGCTCTGTGTGGTTTTTAAAAAACCCTTTCCCTTCTCTTTCCTGTACTAATTCTATATCTAGCTTTGCATTATGTGAAAAGAACAAAACAAAATTCCACAAAGGTAATGTGGTTGATATTATTTTGAAACTGTAGAATGATCTGGTAAATTTTGAATTATTTAAATTATGTTTTCATTCATGAATGTGGTATGCATCACAATTGTTAACATAATTTCCCTGTGTATATAATTAAGGTAAAAAAATACATGATCATTCAATATACCAACATTCTTTTACACATGGTGAAATTATTAGCATAGTAAAAGAAATTAAATTGCTCATCATCTTGTATAATTACCTTGGTCTTTTAGAACTTTAATATTTCTGTATTTTTATTATTTTTATTTTTTATTAGATATATTCTTTATTTACATTTCAAATGATTTCCCCTTTCCTGGTCCCCCCTCCCTGAAAGTTCCATAAGCTCTCTTCAGTTCTTCAGTATAGTCTGATCATGCCTTATCTGTCCCCTTCTTCTTTTTTTTTTTTTTTTTTGAAACAAGGTTTCTCTGTGTAGCCCTGGCTGTCCTGGAACTCACTCTATAGACCAGCCTGGCCTCGAACTCAGAAATCTGCCTGCCTCTGCCTCCCAAGTGCTAGGATTACAGGCGTGTGCCACCATGCCCGGCTTGTCCCCTTCTTCTAAATCCTACCTACATCCCCCAGAATCAAACTCCTTACTCTCTCTTCAGAAAATTACAGGCAAATAAGACCAAAACAAAAACAATGAAAACAAAATTAACAAATAGAAATCAAGCACTGTCTCACCACCACCAACACCACCAACACCACCACCATCAAAACACAAAAGCAGAAACCATAATATATAAGCAAAAGACTTGTAAGATAAAAAATTGCCCAAACAAAACATTATGAGACAAAAAAATAAATATACAAAAATACTGTTGAGTTCATTTTGTGTTGCTTTACTGCATGTTACTTTTAAGTACAGTTAATATAGCCATTGGGTCTCCATTAGAGGAATCTAATTTTTGCTTTGCAATTGTTGAATGGAGAAAGCTTCTTGGTTAGGGGTGGAACTTATGTCCACATCTGCCTCTCATAGCTAGGATCCCTTCCATTTAGCTTTGATCCGTGCAGGCCCACTGCATGCTGCCACAGTCTCTGTAAGTTTATATATGTCTCAATCTTGTGACGAAGAGGTAACTGCACTGACTCTCACAATCTTTTTGCCTCTTGTTCCTCATAGTCCTAAATGACAGTTCTTCATCAGACCCTTCCTCTCAGGGCTCATGCAGCCGAGTGTCCCCAAATCTCTTACTCCCTGTTCATTGTCCAGTTGTGGGTGTCTGCACTAGTCCCCATTTACTGCCTATCTCTTATTTACATTTATTTTTAAATAGAATAGAAGTCTATCATGTTCTTCCTCCCCTTTCTTCCTCAAGTCCCTCTCAGACATAGTTTCTCTAATTCATCGATGATTCCCTCAATTTGACAGCATTTTTCTTCCATTGTTATTATACAACCTATCGTGTCTGTCCTAGTAAACCTAACCTAATGGGGGTACAGGAAAAGAGGTGCCTTCCCTGTAGAGGTTAATTTCCCAGGGATATTGACATTGTTCTGATTTGATTTCCTAGTCATTTATAGGAAAGACTGTTTCCTAGCTGACTTCTGGGTGTTCTTATTCTAATAACAGTTCTGCCTCTTCTGATGTTCTATGAGCCAAGTTGCAGTAGCTGTGATAAAGATGTGTCCACTGGAGCTAGGTTCACCATGAACAGATCAATTGATCTTTTTTGTGCCAATTGTGATTTCTTTTATGAGAGTCTTCATGACCTTAAAGAGAAACTTGTTAGTTGTAAGTTGTAGACCTACTTCTCTGTGGGTATAAGAATAAGAATATTGTCTTTCTGAAGCTCAGGTACAGAAATTTTTACTATTTAGATTGTGTGAGTCATGAAAATCCTATTTTGAAACTCATTGCCATTCCCATGTTTCTTATACTAACAATGATAATTTTCATATGTCAATAAATTTATATACTGTCAGAATATTAAGAAACATAACAATGGAGCAAATTTTAATTAACCTTTATTATAGTTTAGAACCAGTAAAAAAAAAGTTGAATTTCTCTAAAGCAAAACCACAGTAAAAAGAAGAGTTATTTGAAGTATTTATTCAAGTACTTGGTAACATCTGTTATTGTGCTTTTGAAATTGTTAGAGCTCATAAATGTCTATTGAACACTAGAAAATGAATATTTTGGGTAACTGTGTGTATTTCACATTGTGAGGGAAAAGACATAAAACACTTAAGCTAATTTGCTTCAAGGCATTCAAAATTAGTTGACATATATGAGGTCTGTAGTTTATTTTGTACTTGTATTTTACTTTAACTTAACTGCAAAATAACCTTCACTGTATATTTATATCATTAGCAGCCTGTGAGTATCAGGGAATAAAGAGGAGGAATTCCATTTTCCCACACTTCCTCAGTCTTTATATCCGAAGAAGAGTGTCTAACTAAAATAATAATGCAGCTATTCAGGTATCTCCATTTTTGAATAAAACATATATTATATTCACATCAGTACATTTCCATGATAAAACAGCTCATTTTCTATGATGCCTAGAGCACATAAAACAGGACAGAGAAGAGTGATTAGCTGGTCTTCTGTTTTGTTTATTAGCTCCCTGAAAATATTAGACATGTGAAATGAAAAGTGGGTCGGTTCTCTGCTTTGAAATTCACTTGAAATGAGCAAAGATGTGGCAGGCCCATCACTCTGGGATCATGTCTGCGTGTAATTTTTGTGAAGATCAGTAGTAGTACTCAAAATAGCCTGCCATATTTCAATGGGATATACTATTTTATCTGAAGTGCTAATGAAGCCACTCAGCTGCCTAGATCAATCAAAATTTTGTTTAATTCAGGCAGGAAAGAAGATGTAGATTTTATGAGTTTGTTAGCCAAGATAACAAGCCTACTAAATGTATTTATGTGGATGTGAGCGTACATAAATGTGTGTGCATGCGTGTGTGTGTGTGTGTGTGTGTGTGTTTGTGTGTGTGTAACAGAATAAATAAAAACAAATTTAAATTTTTGTGTTCAATAGACTTAACAACACAACACAGAATTGACTTTAAATTACATTTTTAAACTTCCAGTAGCTGTTTATTTTTTGTTTTCATCTCAAAATAAATATATGTGCACATTGTAAAAATCCTAAACAAAATATGATTAAGTCTTGAACTGTGTACATTACATTAAATCCTTCCCACAAGTCGCTGATGCTTACCTCTTTCCTATAAGAACATTTGTAAAATATATAACTTGCAGAAATTCCAAGAGGCATGAGGTATCAACCTCTGGTCTATGGATACCAGTACACTGCTGGCTGCAAATATGCCCTTATTTCAAGCAAAATGCAAACTAGTTGGGTGAAATTCCTACTGAAAGTCCCTGCCTGCATTTTCTTTTGTTTCAAATTAATGGGAAACTGAACACAGATATTACATATATGTTACACCAGTGTCATTATTTCAGAGTCACATTACCAGAGATTTGTTCCATTTTAGCATTAAACCTTAAAATAAGTGAAACTATTTAACACTGTGATATGCATTAGGCCCACATTAAAAGTGAAAAATTATCTCACCAATTGGTAAGAAATATAAAAAGATTAAAACTAACTTCCATTAAAAGTACATAGATGCACTACACAGTTGCTAGTCATGAACTAATGCTATCCTCATGGTATACAAAAGAGAAAGGTAGAGGTTATTAAAGAGAATATCAAAGTGGAAAATATTTTATAGACTAAGAAACTTGTGTCATATTTTGAAAATATAAATATTTACATTTCTTCCATTCATCAACATTAGAGAGCTGGGGGAATGGCTCAGTCAGGAAATCTCCTGCTTTATAAGTGTGTAGATCTGAGTCCCAGTGCCCAGAAACAAGGTAAGAAGTTGAGCATGATGTAATCCCTGCACTGGAAATGTAGAGACTGTAGGATCCCTGGGGCTTGAGGACCACAAGATTAGCTGAATCAGTGAGCTCTTTGTTCAGTGAAAGTCTCTGCCTCAATGAGTAAGATTGAGAGCAACTGAGGAAGATACTTGCTGTGAAAATCTGGCCTCTAGTATCACATGTAATACATGTACCTACACAAAACATTAAATTAAATGAAAAAAATGAAAATTCAGGCTGCATTGAAATTATGTGGGCATAATAGTGTATGGATAAAGTGCCATTAAAAGTTTCTTAAGATCTACAAGACCTTTCAAGTATGGAAAAAAAACAGGTCTATGGAAGGCAAATAACATCGTATATGTTTATGTATGGGTATGTATGTGTATGTGTGTATGTATAGGTATGTGCATGTGTATGTGTATGTATATGTATATGTATTTGGCCACATTTCAAATTATTATTTTCATTTCATATGTGTTATTTGATGAAATGTTCTAAGAATTTGTTCCCTTTAAAGACTAGTTTGTCTGATTATTTTTATTGCATTATAAGTTGATTACTTTTTTTAACCTAGCTTCAAGAATTTGTACATTGACATTTTCATATATGTGCATAAAGAACTCTGGTGGCTCCAATCCCCATGCCTACCTATATCCCTCCTACTCTTGCCACCCTGTCATGCTTACAAGTCTTTTTCACACATTCAAGTCTTTTAGTTTGTTCTTGTGACCCACTGAGTTATACCGCAACTGGCTGTGTGACATTGTTAGTAATTTATGAGCTGTTTAATTGTAAAATACTTTGATAATCTGCTTCTTGGCATTTCCTTCTCCTCCCAGGGTTTTCTGAAGAAAGAAACTAGTTGTAAGACCAAATCTATTATGATGTTTGCTCTGTACATTTTGTTTTTTTGGTAGTATGCTAAAATCTCTTTCAAACTTATTTCAACATATGGTTTCTTTGCATCAGAATTTACTTACTAAATGCATTTTTTATTATAGATATAGAATTGCTTCAAAAATATTTGGAAGAGGAAATCTCTACCAAATTGCCTTTGCTGAAAATAGATTGCCTATAGATATGTTGGTCTTTATCTAGATAATTTGTATTCCTTTCCTTTGTCTATTGTTATGATGATACATTATTGTTGTATTGCTTTTATCTCTATCACCACCCCAGTGGTTTTCCTCTTTTAGTTTTCATATTTTCTTGTTGTAACTTTGGGGACATTATCTATTCACAGCTTGGTCTGTATCTTTCATCTCCTTTAGAGAATTGGTTTGCCTTTCCACTAAGTTTCTTTGACTCATTTCACAATCCAGTGAGTTTCTTTCCTATCTTTGTGCCTTGGCATTTTCCCCACATTTCTTGCTAGAATTCATTTTAGAGAATTCCACTAGATATGTTTTCCTATCCCGCAGACTCTCCTGATTGCTCTCAAAAAAAGAAAGAAAGAAAGAAAGGAAGGAAGGAAGAAAGAAAGAAAGAAAGAAAGAAAGAGAGAAAGAAGGAAGGAAGGAGGGAAGGAAGGAAGGAAGGAAGGAAGGAAAGAGAAAGAAAGAAAGAAAGAAAGAAAGAAAGAAAGAAAGAAAGAAAGAAAGAAAGAAAAAGACAATGAGACATAAGTATCTTTGGCTGTTCTGTGGTCTGAGAAAAGAAGTTTGTGAAAGGTATTTGTAAAGGAACCAAAGTCAACGGTTCACAATGTCCTCATCTCCTGGGAACTGTTCTGTCTTGAGTTTCACTGTCATGGATATATCCCACCCCGTATGAAATATGATCTGAAGGTTTCAGCCTCAGTTGCTGTGAGCTCATACACCCCTTCCCTACAACTAAGGCCTTGTTCTCCCAGTGTGCTCCATCCCCTCTGGTTCTCACAATCTTTAGTTTTTGCTTCATCATGTAATATTTTATCTTCTTGTGTTTGGTTACATCTTAGAAGCCTGTTCTTAACTAAAGGGAGACAGAAATGAAATAGATCCAGAGAAAAAGCAAGGGTGACAGAGCCAGGAGTATTAGAGGGAGGGGGAACTTTAATGATGGCATACTTTATGAGAAAATAACCTATCTTCTTTTAATTAATTAATTAATTAATTAATTTTTACACTCAACATTTTTTTCACCACCACCACTGTCCACCCTCTGACTGTTCCACATCACAAGCCTCCTCCCCACCCACCACCCCACCTGACCTCTAAACTCCCTGGGGCCTCCAGCCTCTTGAGGGTTAGGTGCATCATCTCTGAATGAACACAGACCCAGCAGGCTTCTGCTATATGTGTGTTGGGGGCCTCATATCAGCACCAGCTGTCTCTTGCCTGTTTGGTGCTCCACTGTTTGAGAGACCTCAGGGGTCCAGATTGAGACTGCTGGTCCTCCTATAGGATCTTCCCGAATTCAATCACAGGGGTCAGCTGCTTCCATTGGTTGGGTGTAAATATCTGCATCTGACTCTTTCAGCTGCTTGTTGGGTTTTTAGGAGTGTGGTCATGCTAGGTCCCTTTTTGTGAGACATACTGAGTACCTATTTTCAATTAAAGGAAAGGCATTTTTTTTTAAAGTAATCTGTGGCAAATGTAAACTCACTTAGCACAGGGCAGCTGTGGCTGTTGGTCAGTTCTAGGCTCACAGGGGTCCCACAGATGTTCTGGCAGTCCTGAAAGAGTGTTTTACATATTCTAGAACTTCTAAAGGAAGGGTAGAGAGTAGGAGGAGGCTAGTTTCTCAAGGATAGACAAGAAAAGTTATAAATATGACAATGGAGAAATAAATTAAATTCTGTTAATTGCTTTTGAATTAAAGCCTTCAATATGAACACATGCCTCACAATTTGTATTGATGTAAGTAAAGTCATTGTCTATTAGCCAGTGAGGTAACTGTCTGTATTTGTGCAATTTCTGTGGTTGTTAATCTTGATTGTCATATTTATTGGTTTAAGAAAATATTAGGAGGTTAATAAAGCAAATCTCAGGGTGAGGGAGTTTCCAGAGAAAACAAGATCATAAATTTTCTGACGTAATCAATCACTAAATCTGCTGAGAGATCCAAAGTTTGAATACACTTTTGGAAGCTATATAAAATAATAGAATAAGTCAACTTTATAAATAACAAGCATAATATTTGAACATATCTGAGCTATTCAAGTCATTCAAAACATGGACAAAATTGTGTATTTTCATATCATATTTTTATTTGTTGTTGAGACAGGGTTTAATTGTGTAGCTCTGGCTGGCCAGGAATTTATTTTGTAGACCAGGCTATCTTTGTAACTCACAGAGATGTACTTGCTTCTACCTCCATAGTGCTGAGATTAAAGTTGGATGTCACCACTCCCAGTTTATAAAAGCCAAGAAACATACCTTTTAGATTTGACAGTATAAGGTAGCAATAAAAGGCTATGAACAAATAGTATTTTAGATACACCTGAAAACTTTACTTATATGAAATGGTTAGACAGAGAAATTAAAAATGGTGCTAAAGAGGGTTGTTTTTTTTTCTTGGTGAAGCTTTGTTTTGCAAAACTAAAATGAAGCACATCATTAAAAATGTGAATTGAAGTTACTAAAATTGATAAACCTCCTTCTTTCATATGTTTTATGTTTATCCATCTTTATACACACAAATAAGTGTGACTCTTATACCTCATCAAAGATGTTTTCTTTTACAGTAGACAGAGACAGTTACAGAAATCTAGAACTGATCAAAATGCAGAGAAAGACTGTGGAATGCCTGAGACAAAATATGCACACCTTCAATACAACCCCAACATCTAAGGCTCGGAGAATATCACAGAAGAAGGAGGGGAAATGGGTGTTTGTAGAATGGTGGTATGTTCTTTAGACATGGCAGGTAGCTGAAACCATGACATCTCACAAATAAGGTAGCTTAAACAATTCCTGAACCACACTACCTGACATGCCAAGTGGGAAGAAATTAATCTATAGAGGACCAATCCTAAGATGAAGACTATAGGGAATTAACAACTTTTGAGAGAGAGACAAATCGTCTTCTCCAGGGATAGGCCACCTAAATGGATTTTTAATTCCAAGTGGCCAGTCCTAGAAATGTAAGTACATACTAGAATCACTAAAGGGACTCAGCACAATGTGATGGATAAATGTAATCTCTCCCTCTCCCTCTCCAATTTCCCCCTCTTGCTCTCTCTCTCCCTCTTCCTCTCTCTTACCACTTTCTGTGTGAAGAACAATTAAATAAAAAGAGGCTATGAATTTGAGAGTCCATGAGCCACAGGAGGGGAAATGCACTAATTTGAATTCAAAGTAAAATAAAATTTTAAGAACTGATGAGCAGAGATTTGTGTGCACGTGCGTGTGTGTTTGTGTGTGTGTGTGTGTGTGTGTGTGTGTGTGCATGTATGTATGTGTGTGTGTGTGTATGTGTGTGTGTGTGTGTGTGTGTGTGTGTTTGAAAATGATAGTGTGGTGGAAGACAACCTTTGTCATTTCAAATATCCTTCTAAACTTGGAGATGGAAAGATGAAAGTATTAACTTCAAGAATTTTCTGCTATTACTAATGTTCTGACTTCCCACAAGGGTTGTGTCATTGTTGTGAAATCTAAAAATGTCTCTCAATAAAGATACAATAAAGATAAAAACATGGTGGGGTGCTCAAATTTGATAGGTCAGTTTAGAATTTAAATAATAGGTTATGAAAATAAGTTTAGTTCCTTGGTTCAAAGTACCTTTCAAGCTCTTAAAGGACAAAACATTGTGATACTTTAGTAATGAAACTTGTAGTAAAGTTAATATGACTTTGTAAAAAGTTTTTTTGGGTTAGCATATAAGTGTTTTCATTGATGTATATCATTGTGATATGTTTCTTTTTGTCATATATATTATATTATGATGTCTGTGTGTTTGATATATATATATATACACACATATATATGGGCATATACATACATACATTTATATGTATGTATGTATGTATGTATGTATGCTCCACATGTGAGAGATAAAGTTTACAAGTATGGTCCATTTGGAACACCCTTGTCTAGGTCTAGATCTTGAAATATTTCACTCATTTCTCTAAGTCTACCTTATTCTGCTTCATATTATGACTTTATTTTCCAACCATTTTGCTTGAAGCAATCCAATTTACTTTCTCTTGAAGTCTCAATATAACAACACAGCACACATATACCACATTTTCTACTTTCTTTATACATTTATGTATGCATGGACATTTAGTTCGTTTTCATTTTTAACATATTGTGAATACATACCTCTGTGATGCACTAAGATTCCTTTGAGAGCGTTATGGATGCAGCATATGGCAATTTTGTTTTATTCTTTGGAAAATGTCAATACTCATTTTAACAGGGGCTGTACGAGCGTATGTCACTACCGAAATGCTATAGGCCTCCTTTCAACCCCAGTCTTCAGTGCTTGATGTTTTACTTTTCTTTATCTGATTTAGGATTTTTTTTCATGATTATAGCCATTTTGATTGGAGTGAGATGGAATCAAAATACATCTTTGAGTTGCATTTCCCTGATGGCAAAAGAATGCTGAACTCATTCATACAGATGAGAGAGAGAGAGAGAGAGAGAGAGAGAGAGAGAGAGAGAGAGAGATCTGTGTTTTCTTTTTTTTAGGAGTTTTTAATAGTATAATTTCCTTATTTACATTTCAAATTCAAATGTCATTGCCTTTTCTATATCTCTCCCACCCTCAGAAACTCCCTATCCCATCCACCATCCCACTGTTTCTATGAGGATGAGTACCCACCTAAGCACTCCCCACTCCCAACCCTGGCATTCCCCTATACTGGGGCATCAAGCTTTCACAGGACCAAGGGCCTCTTCTCCCATTGATGGCCAACAAGGCCATCTTCCAACAAGGCCATCCTCTATTACATATGCAGCTGGAGCTATGGGTCCTTCCATGTGTACTCCTTCATTAGTGGCTTAGTCCATAGGAGCTCTGTGGGGTCTGGTTGGTTGATATTTTTGCTCTTCCTTTGGGGTTGCAAATCTCTCCAGCTCCTTCACTCCATTCTCCTACTCCTCCACTGGGGACCCCTTGCTCAGTCCAATGGTTAGATGTGAGCATTTGCCTTGTCAAGCTCTGACAGATTCTCTCTCAGGAGACAGCTATATCAGGCTCCTGTCAGCAAGCACTTGGCAACCACTATAGTGTCTGCATTTGGTGACTATATATGGGACGTATCCCCACGTTGGACAGTCTCTGGATGGCCTTTGCTTCAGTCTCTGCTTTACACTTTGTCTCTGTATTTCCTACCATGAGTATTTTGTTCCCGCTTCGAAGAAGAACTGAAGCATCCACATTTTGGTCTTCTTCTTGAGCTTCATGTGGTCTGTGAATTGTATCTTGGGTATTCTGAGCATTTGGGCTAATATCCACTTATCAGAGACTGCATACCATGTGTATTTTTTTGTGATTGGGTTACCTCACTCTGAATGATATCTTCTTGTCCCATTCATTTGCCTAAGAATTCCATTGTTTTTAATAGCTGAATAGTACTCCACTGTATAAGTGTACCACATTTTCTGTATCTATTCCTCTGTTAAAGGACATCTGGTTCTTTCCAGATTCTGGCTATTATATATAAGGCTTCTGTGAATATAATGGAATATATATCCTTATCATATGTTGTAGTATCTTTTGGGTATATGCCCAGGAGTCGTATAGCTGGGTTCTCAGGTAATATTATGTCCAGTTTCCTTAGGAACCCTCCAGACTGATTTCCAGAGTGGTTGTACCATCCAACCAACAATGCAGGAGTGTTCCTCTTTCTCCACCTCCTTCCCAGCATCTGCTGTCACCTGAGTTTTTTATCTTAGCCATTCTGACTGGTATGAAGTGGAATCTCCAGGTTTTGATTTCTATCTCCCTGATGACTAAAGATGTTGAACATTTTTCTAGGTGCTTCTCAACCATCCGATATTCCTTAGTTGAGAATTTTGGCTTAGTTCTCTGTTCCCCTTTTTAATAGGATTATTTGATTCTCTGAAGTCTAACTTTTTGATGTCTTTGCATATATTGGATATTAGCCCTCTATCAGATGTAGGGTTGGTAAAGATCTTTTCCCAATCTTTCTGTTGCCATTTTCTCCAATTGACAGTGTCCTTTACCTTACAGAAGCTTTGCAATTTTATGCAATTTTGTCAATTCTTGATCTTAGAGCATAAGCCATTGATGTTTTTTAGGAAATTTTCTCCTATGCCTATGTGTTTGAGGCTCTTCCCCACTTTCTCTTCTATTAGTTTCATTGTATCTGGTTTTATGTGGAGGTCTTGTTCTACTTTCACTTGAGCTTTTTACAAGGAGATAAGAATGGATGGATGTTCATTCTACATCCTGACTGCTAGTTGAGCTAGCACCATTTGTCCAAATGCTGTCTTTTTTCCACTGGATGGTTTTGGCTCCTTTGTCAAAGATCAAGTGACTATAGCTGTGTAGGTTCATATCTACATCTTCGATTCTATTCCATTGATCTACCTTCTTGCCTTTGTACCTATACCATACAGTTTTTTTTTCTAGCTAAAAATATGGTACTTTTTTATTTTTATTTTCTATATTCTATGTTTACATTCCAAAGGCTTTCCCCTTTCCCAGTTCCCACCCACCATAGTTCCCATAGTTCCTCTCCCCCCCAACTGTTACCCAATCATTCCCCCTCCCCCCTCGGTTTCTTTATTAAACTGGATGCAATCTTTACAGGCCCAGGGCCCTCTCCTTTCTTCTTCTTGGGAATCATTTGACTTGCTATTTGTGTCTTGAGTATTTAGGGCTTCTGGGCTCATTAATATCCACTTATCAGTGATTGCATTTCGTGTGCATTCTTTTGTGATTGGGTTAATTCACTCAGGATGATATTTTCCAGGTAACATACAATTTTTAATCACTATTGGTGTGTAATACAGCTTGAAGTCACAGATGGTGATTCCCCCAGAATTTCTTTTATTGTTGAGAATAGTTTTTGCTCTCCTGAGTTTTTTGTTATTCCAAATGAATTTGCAAATTGCTTTCTAACTCTATGAAGAATTATCTGGGAATTTTGATGAGAATTGCATAGAAACTGTAGATTGCTTTGGCAAGATGGTCATTTTTACTATAATATTTCTACTACTTGATGAGCATTGGAGATCTTTTCATCTTCTGAGACCTTCTTTGGTTTCTTTCTTTAGACTTGCAGTTCTTGTTATAATGAGTTTTCACTTGCTTGGTTAGAGTCACACCAAAGTATTTTATATTATTTTTGACTATTGTAAAGAATGTATTTCTTTCTCAGCCTGTTTATCCTTTGTGTAGAAGAAGAGCACTGATTTGTTTGACTTAATTTTATAACCATCCACTTTGCTGAAGTTGTTTGCCAGGTTTAGAAGTTCTCTGGTGTATGTCTTCAATATAGTACTTGAGGTACTAGCTAGAGCAATTCGACAACAGAGGGAAGTCAAAGGGATACAAATCGGAAAGGAAGAAGTCAAACTATCACTATTTGCAGATGATATGATAGTTTACTTAAGTGACCCAAAAACCTCTATCAGAGAACTCCTGCAACTGATAAACAACTTCAGCAAAGTGGCTGGCTATAAAATCAACTCAAGTAAATCAGTAGCCTTCCTATACGCGAAGGATAAGCAGGCCGAGAAAGAAATTAGGGAAATGACACCCTTCACAATAGCCACAAATGATATAAAGTATCTTGGAGTGATGCTAACCAAACATGTGAAAGATTTATACGACAAAACTTCAGGTCTCTGAAGAGGGAAATTGAAGAAGACATCAGAAAATGGGAAAATCTTCCATGCTCGTGGGTTGGCAGGACTAATATAGTCAAAATGGCAATCTTGACCAAAGCAATATACAGATTCAATGCAATCCCCATCAAAATCCCAACTCAGTTCTTCATAGAGCTAGAAAGAGCAATTCTCAAATTCATCTGGAATAACAAAAAACCCAGGATAGCTACAACTATCATCAACAGCAAAAGAACTTCTGGGGGAATCAACATCCCGGACCTCAAGCAATATTACAGAGCAGTGGTATTAAAAACTGCATGGTATTGGTTCAGTGACAGGGAAGCGGATCAATGGAATAGGATCGAAGACCCAGAATTGAACCCACACATCTATGGCCAATTGATCTTTGACAAAGGAGCTGAAAACATCCAGTGGAAAAAAAGATAGCCTTTTCAACAGATGGTGCTGGCTCAACTGGAAGTCAACATGCAGAAGAATGAGAATTGATCCACTCTTATCTCCTTGCACTAAACTCAACTCCAAGTGGATCAAGGATCTCCACATAAAACCAGACACACTAAAACTAATAGAAAAGAAACTGGGGAAGACCCTTGAAGACATCGGCTCAGGGGAAAAATTCCTGAACAGAACACCAATTGCTTATACTCTAAGAACAAGAATAGACAAATGGGACCTCATAAAACTACAAAGTTTCTGGAAGGCAAAAGACACTGTCAAAAGGATAAATTGGCAACCAACAAATTGGGAAAAAATCTTCACCAACCCCACATCTGATAGAGGGCTAATCTCCAATGTATACAAAGAACTCAAGAGGTTAGACCCCAGAAAACCAAATAACCCTATCCAAAAATGGGGTACAGAGCTAAAGAGAGACTTTTCACCTGAAGAAATTCGGATGGCTGAGAAACACCTTAAAAAATGTTCAACATCACTAGTCATTAGGGAAATGCAAATTAAAACAACCCTGAGATTTCACCTCACACCAGTCAGAATGGCTAAGATTAAAAACTCAGAAGACATCAGGTGTTGGTGAGGATGTGGAGAAAGAGGAACACTCCTCCACTGCTGGTGGGAATGCAAGCTGGTACAACCACTCTGGAAATCAGTATAGCGGTTCCTCAAGAAAACTGGGCATGATACTTCCGGAGGACCCAGCCATACCACTCCTGGGAATATACCCAGAAGATTCACCAGCATGCAATAAGGATACATGCTCCACTATGTTCATAGCAGCCTTATATATAATAGCCAGAAGCTGGAAAGAACCCAGATGTCCCTCAACAGAGGAATGGATACAAAAAAATGTGGTATATATACACAATGGAGTACTATTCAGCCATTAGAAACAATGAATTCATGAAATTCTTAGAGAAATGGATGGAGCTGGAGAACGTCATACTAAGTGAGGTGACCCAGTCTCAAAAGAGTACCCATGGTATACAGTCACTGATAAGTGGATATTAGCCTAGAAGCTTGGAACACCAAAGACACAAATCACATATCAAGTGATGTCTCACAAGAAGAAAGGAGTGGACACTGGTGCTAGAATGAACCAAAACATCATTGTGGGAGAGTACAAGAACAGTAAAGTGGGAGGGGGTGGATGCGGGAGCAGGGGGAGGGAAAAGGACTTGTGGGACCTTTGGGGGTGGGGAACCAGAAAAAGGGAAATGAATTGTAAATATAGAATATATACAATAAAAAAAAAAAGAAGTTCTCTGGTGGAATTTTTGGAGTCACTTAAGTATCCTATCATATTATCTGCATATAATGATATTTTGACTTCTTCCTTTCCATTTTGTGTCCTTTGACATTTTTGTTGTTGTTGTCTTATTGTTCTGGCTAGGACTTACTATATTGAATAGGTACTGAGAGAGTGGGCAGCCTTGTCTAGTCCCTGATTTTAGTGGGATTGCTTCAAGTTTCTCTCCATCAAGTTTGATGTTGGCTGCTAGTTTGCTGTATATTACTTTTACTATGTTTAGGTATGGGCCTTGAATTTCCTGATATCTCCAAGACTTTCATCATTCAGAAGTGTTGGATTTTGTCAAATGCTTTCTCAGCATCTAATGAAATGATCATGTGGTTTTTCTTTGAGTTTGCTTATGTAGTGGATTTCATTGTATTCATGTATTTCCATATATCGAACCATCCTGGCATCCCTGGGATGAAGCCTACTTAATCAAAGTGAATGATTGCTTTGATGTGTTCTTGGATTCAGTTTGTGAGATTTTTATTGAGTATTTTTGCATCATTACTTATAACAGAATTCTTCTGATGTTTTCTTTCTTTTTTGGGTCTTTGTGAGGTTTTGATATCAGCATAACTGTGGCTTCATAAAATGAATTGTGTAGTGTTCCTTCTGTTTCTATTTTGTGTAATAATCTGAAAAGTATTGGTATTAGTTCTTCTTTGAAGGTCCAATAGAATTCTACATTAAACCCATACGGTCCTGGTCTTGTTTTTGGTTAATGACTCCTTCTATTTCTTAATTACAAGTTATAATTATATAATTTTGATGAGAATTGCATAGAAACTGTAGATTGCTTTGACAAGATGGCCATTTTTACTATATTTCTACTAATTGATGACCATTGGAGATCTTTCCATCTTCTGAGATCTTCTTTGATTTCTTTCTTTAGACTTGAAGTTCTTGTTAGAATGATTTTTCACTTCTTTTTTCCACTGGATCAAGTGACTTTAGCTATGTGAGAAGAAGGTATATTATTTTGTTTTAGGATGAAATGTTCTATAGATATCTGTTAAATCCATTCGGTTCATAACTTCTGTTAGTTGTACTGTGACTCTGTTTAGTTTAGATTATGTTTTCATGATCTGTACATTGATGAGAGTGGGGTGTTGAAGTCTCCCACTATTATTGTGTGTGGTGCAATGTGCACCTTAAGTTTTAGTAAAGTTTCTTTTATGAATGTGGATGCCCTTGCATTTGAAGTATAGATGTTCAGAATTGAGGGTTTATCTTGGTTAGATTTTTTCCTTTGACAAGTATGAAGTGTCCTTCCTTACCCTTTTTGATAACTTCTGGTTGAAAGTTGATTTTATTTGATATTAGAATGGCTACTCTAGCTAGTTTCTTGGGACCATTTTCTTCATTTTTTTTTCTAGCCTTTTACTCCTAGGTAGTTTCTGTCTTTTTCACTGCGGTATATTTCCAGTATGCAGCAAAATGCTGGGTCCTGTTTACATATCCAGTCTCTTAGTCTATGTCCTTTTATTGGGGAATTGAGTCCATTAATGTTAAGAGATATTAAGGAATAGTGATTGTTGCTTCCTGTTGTTTTTGCTGTTAGAGGTGGAATTATATTTCTGTGGCTATCTTCTTTTGGGTTTGTTGAAAGAAGATTACTTTCTTGCTTTTTCTAGGGTACAGTTTCCCTTCTTGCATTGGCGTTTTCCATTTATTACCCTTTATCGGGCTGGATTTGTGGAAAGATATTGTGTAAATTTGGTTTTGTCACAGTATATCTTCATGTTTTCATCTATGTTGAGAGTTTCAATGGGTATAGTAGCCTTGGCTAGCATTTGTGTTCTCTTTGGGTTTGTATGAGCTTGCCCAGGATCTTATGGCTTTTATAGTCTCAGGTGAGAAATCTTGTGTAATTCTGATAGATCATCCTTTTTATGTTACTTGACCTTTTCCCCTTACTGACTTCAATATTCTTTCTTTGTTTTGTGCATTTGATGTTTTGATTATTATGTGACAGGAAGAATTTCTTTTCTAGTCCCGTCTATTTTTAGGTCTATAGGTTTCATGAATGTTCATGGGCATCTCTTTCTTCAGTTTGGGGACATTTTCTTCTATAATATTTTGAAGGTATTTACTGCCCCTTTAAGTTGGAAATCTTCACTGTCTTCTATACCTGTTATCCTTAGATTTTGTCTTCTCATTTTGTCCTGGATTTCCTGGATGTTTTGGATTAGGAGCTATTCACTTTTTACCTTTTTTTGACTGTTGTGTTAATGTTTGTTTTTTCTTTATGGTATCTTCTTCACTTGAGATTTTCTTTTCTATCTCTTGTATTCTGTTGGTGATAATTGCATCTATGATTCCTGATCTCTTTCCTAACTTTCCTATCTCCAGGGCTGTATCCCTTTGTGATTTCTTTATTGTTTCTATTTCAATTTTTAGATCTTGGATGTTTTTGTTCAATTCTTTCACCTATTTGGTTGTGTTTTCCTGTAATTCTATAAGGGTTTTCTTTTTGTTTCCTTTTTAAGGGCTTCTACCTTTTTACCTCTGTTCTCTTATATTTCTTTAAGGGAGTTATTTGTATCCTTCCTAAAATCCTCCCTTATCCTCCTGAGAAGTGGTTTTAAATCCTAACATTGCTTTTTCTGGGGTATTCAGGACTTGCTGTGGTGGGAGAAATTGGTTCTGTTGATGCTAAGTAGCCTTGGTTTCTGTTGCTTATGCCCTTGCCCTTCCCTCTAGCCATCTTGTTATGTCTACTGCTACCTTCCCTTGCTGTCTAATGGCTGGAGCCTGTCCCCTCTTTTATCCTGGTGGTACTAGAACTCTGCAGTGTCTAGCTGTCTCTGTGATCCTGTGATTTTGGGGATCCTGTGATCCTTAGTTTCTGTTGTATCAGAGTTCCTGAAAATCAAGCTTTCTCTGCATGTTGCAGAGGTAGGTGGAAAGCCTGAGCCCAGGGTGCTCTGGGCACAGTTGCAAGCTGGAAAGAACCTATACCTCTAGCTGAGCTGGGATTTGTGTTTCCCTTGTTCCTCTGGGGGTACCAGTTAAGCTATGTGTTGGGAAATATGTTGTGGCCTCAGCTGTGATCTTGAGTGTGTTAGTGCTCCAATGTTCCTGGGTATGTCAGATCTCCTAGGAATTGAACTTCCTCTTTGATCTTGTGATTCTGTGATCCTGGGCATGTTTGAGTACCTGGAAGTCTAGATTCTTCTGGGTGTTGTGGGACTGGGAGCACAGCCAGCATCCAAGTTCTGCTCAGGTCATTAGCTCAGGCCAGATGTAACCAGTGGCACTGGCTGAGTGGGAGCTGCTGCCTCCCTGGATCCATGGGAACCCAGTTATTGCTAGGTGTTCGGGAAGATGTGGCAACCTTACCTGTGATCCTGAGCATATTAGAGCACCTGAGCTTCCTCTGGGTATGGTGGGACTGAGTGCAGAGTCAGTGCCCAAGGTCTGCCCAGGGCATCATTTTTGTTTCTTAGTTTGATAAAAATCTGTTTAGTTGTGCTGCCTGTTCATTGGCTAGTTCACTTGTGTGGGGTTGTTTGGATATTTAATTTTATGCCATTAATAGAAGATAGACTTCGAGCCCCTTTTAATGTCTCAGTGCACATACTTCCTGATGTTTTGCATATATCTATTTTTTTGCTACCTTTCTTCTCTGATATCTAGAAGCTTTTTAATAGAATGCAATCCCATTTGACAATTATTATAATAATTTCCTGCGTATTTGGGTGTGTTTGGAATATTCATTGCTTATGTACAGATCTTGGAGTATTTCACTTATATTTTCCTCTAGCCATTTTAGTCTCACGTATTACACTGAGATCTTTGATAAATTTTGAATTGATTTTTTGTACAGGGTGATGGATAGGGATCTAGTTTATTCTTCTGCGTGTAGACATCTGACTTTCCCAAGACCATTTGTTAAAAGAAGCAGTATAATTCTAATGTCTGATTTGGGCAACTTTGTCATGAATCAAATGGATGATTTATTGATAAATGTAGGGTTTTAAAATCATCTACTTTTGCTGCAGTATATTGGAATCTAATCATTTTGTGGACTACTATTTCTTCATGAAATTAGATATACAGCCATCCATTCTGCATATATTTCCTATCATGGCCATGGAATTTTTTTCTTTTTAAAATATGGCTCACAACTTCCATTATTTCTCTTGACTAGTTGATGGCTGGAAATTTACTTTATTGTGCATAAGTATAACTAACTTTGCTTGTCTTAGCTTATATTTGCTTGTAACATTGTGTTGTCTCTCACATTCAGTCTGTGTGTATCTTTATTGCTGAGGTGCATTTATTGTAGACAAGAAATATTGTACATTTTCAAAAATCTCAGAAGGGATTCTGTTGTCTTAGAATGAACAACTAATGTCACTGACATTTGGTGTAATTATTGAGGTAGACTTGTCAATTTACTGTGTTAAATATGATCAAAATTTTTTTTTACTTAACCTATGTTAAGGTTTTGTCTCAAAAAATTATTTTTTTCCAGTGATTTCTGTGATTGAGTATGTAGTCCTTCTCTCTGTGTAGGAATCTACAACCTTAAAACTGAATTTGTAGTCATGATTTGATACAGTTGGTGATTTACATGAAATGTATTTATTTCTTGGTGAATTATAAGCAATGCATTGCAAGATATAGACATCTTGACAGTCAGTTATTTACTCCTGTGATTTAAAATCTATTAATTTATAAGAACTGTGAGCTAACCGATTGGGCCACCGGGGAAGAGCCTTGAGCACATGGGCATAGGGGAAAATTTCCTGAAGAGAACACCAATAGCTTATGCTCTAAGATCAAGAATTGACAAATGGGACCTCAACATTATACAGTTTCTGTAAGGCAAAGGACACTGTCAAAAGGACAAAATGGCAACCAAAAGATTGGGAAAAGATCTTTAACAACCCTACATCTGACAGAGGGCTAATATCCAAGATATACAAAGAACTCAAGAAGGTAGACTCCAGAGAGCCAAATAACCCTATTTAAAAATAGGGTATAGAGCTAAACAAAGAATTTTTACCTGAGGAATATCGAATTGCTGAGAAGCACCTAAAGAAATGTTCAACATCCTTAGTTATCAGGGAAATGCAAATCAAAACAACCCTGAGATTTCACCTCACCCCAGTCAGAATGGCTAAGATAAAAAACTCAGGAGAAAAAAGGTTCTGGTGAGGATGTGGAGAAAGAGGAACATTCTTCCACTGCTGGTGGGGTTGCAAGCTGGTACAACCACTCTGGAAATCAGTCTGGTGGTTCCTAGAAAACTGGACATGATACTGCTGGTGGATCCCACTATAACACTTCTGGGCATATACCCAGAGGATTCCCCAGCATATAATAAGGACACATGTTCCATGATGTTCATAGCAGTCCTATTTATAATAGCCAGAACCTGAAAAGAACCCAGATATCCCTCAATGAAGGAATGGATACAGAAAATAGGGCATGTTTACACTTTGGAATACTACTCAGCTACTAAAAACAATGAATTCATGAAATTCTTAGGCAACTGGGTGGAACTGGAGAATGTCATCCTGAGTGAGAACACACATAGTATGCACTCACTGATAAGCTGATATTAGCCCAGAAGCTTGGAATACCCAAGAAACAACTCACATATAAAATGATGCCCAAGAAGAAGGAAGGAGAGGTCCCTGGTCCTGGAAACACTCAATACAGCAGTGTAGGGGAATACCAGGACAGGGAAGTGGGAAGGGGTTGATTGGGGAATAGGGCGAGGGAGAGGGCTTATGGGACTTTCAGGGAAGGGGCATCCAGGAAAGGGGAAATTATTTGAAATGTAAATAAAGAATATATCTAATAAAAAATAGTTTAAAAAAGGATAAAATCTATTGTTTCATGATTTCCTGGATTGTAGGGCATTTTGCTTATTATGTGTTATTATTCTGATATGTTTGCTTTTGTATATGGGGTGTTGATATTTTTCTTTAATTTTTAATATATTTGTTAAAATTTTGGCATCCTGGTAACAATGTGAAATAATGTGAAGGTTATTCTTTGGTCATGTCTAGTTGCAGTGTAAAACATCCCTTCAGATTAGATGTTCTCTGGCCATCCAGATTTGGGAATATCTCTAATTACATGAGTAGATTTCCTAGGCCTTTGGTTTTTTATCTCACTTCTATCCCACAGGTTACTTGGGTTTGGTCTCTAGATCATGCCTTCGAGTTTATGAATTCTGTGAACAGGTACCTTCAAAAGTATTTATATCTCAACAACATAGTGTTTCCTTAGTCATGTCTCTTCTCCATAGTATTCTGCTTGATGTAGTCTTTTAGAGATGCCATTTATAATAGTTTTGATTTGATGAGCTTAATTTTCCATTTCCAACATTGTCAGTTGTTGCTGTTCTCCACAATCTTAATTTCCTTGCTACATTTAACATTCATTCATATTGTTGACTTTCAACTTTAAGAAAATTCAAAAATTTCAATTTAATCCATCATCCAAGTAGTATCTCAAGAATAACCAATTTAATAATTTTAGCAAAACCAATTTAATAATTTAATTATATAAAAGTAGCTGAACACTAGTCATGTTAAAAATGACAGTCACTCCTCCCTTTGGTATATGCATTGCATCAAATAATCACTGGTAGCAGCATAAAAAGAGAAATTAAATTTTGACAGGTGGTAAATGTGAAAAGTCACACTAAATTAATGTAATTGCAAACTCCATGTGGCTACAACTAATGCTTCTAATGCCAGATTCCATGAACCTAGAATGAATTCCCAACACCTCATATTCTTCCATTGTTTGACTTTTAGGAACTTGAAAAGGACTGAGTATCCATGTTAAGACAACAAAAGTTGTCTTAACATGGATAGAAATAGACGGTGTTCATACGCTTATTCTCAGCCCAGGTGAGATGACGTCCATGGATCTCATTTTTGATTTTTGCCTAAAGTGAGATACAGCCACTGTAGTGAAAGACTCATCACAGGCATGATTACCTCTGCCTGTCCTAGTAGTATTACATAGCAGATTGGCAAGGGGCACTTCACTGTAGCTTTTAGAATGCTTTGAAACAAAACAAAGAAAGGAAGAAAGAAACAAACAAGTAAACAAGAATAACCACCCATATTGCCTGCAGCTTCCCACCCAGCTGGTGGTGGGGAAGCCGGATCCAACCAGCGTGCCAGGTGCTCAGACCCAGCCAGCGGCAGAACCAAGTACCGGAGACAGCCCGGGGACTCAGGCCTGGAGCGGGAGTTGGGCACAAATTAGCAGCTGCGCTCTGCACTCGCGGGGCGGACCCCGAGCTCCCTGCAGGCAGCTGCCATATTGCATGCATCTTCCCATCCAGCTGGTGGTGGGGAAGCCGGAGTCAGCCAGCGTGCCAGGTGCCCAGACCCAGCCAGAGGCAGAACCAGCCTCCCATCCAGCCGGTGGCAGGGAAGCCGGAAACCAGACCCAGCCAGCTTCCCAGAAGCTTGGGACCAGCAGGCAGAACCAGATAACGTAGATATCCCAACTTTAAGACCCCTGGGGAAACAGGATATCAGACAGCAAACCCTGAGCAGGAGCAGTGCAGAGCAGCTGCCCAACAGGCGGAACCAAGTACCTGGGATATCCTGAGTTTAAGACCTCAGGGGACTCAGGCCACCTGTCAGCAATCTGTGAGCAAGAGCCCTGCAGGACAGTGATTCAGGTATCCCAGTCGCTGGGAAATAGCCTTACAACCCCACAGGAGGGTCAAGCACCAGCTAGTATCTACAGGACCAACTAACACCAGAGTTAACCAGATGGCAAAAGGCAAATGTAAGATTGCTACTAACAAAAATCAAGGCAGTATGGCGGCATCCGAACCCGGTTCCCCGACAGCAATAAATATTGGCTACCCCAAAACACCAGAAAAAAAAGACTCAGATCTAAAATCACTGGTCAGGATGCTGATAGAGGAACACTTAGATAAATCTCTTAAAGTAATACATGAGAAAATAGATCAAAAGCTAGAAGCCATTGCAAGGCAAACACAATTAAATCCCAGATATCTCAACACACCAGAAAAACAAGACTCAGACCTAAAATCACTGGTAAAGATGCAGATTGAGGATCACTTAGATAAATTTCTTAAAGTAATAGAGGAGAAAATAGATTAAAAACTAGAAGCCCATACAAGGCAGACACAAAAATCACTTAAAGAAATCCAGGAGAATATAGAGCAAAAAATGAATCCCAATAAGGGGGAGAAACAAAAATCACTTAAAGAAATACAAGAGAACATGGGTCAACGAGTAGAAGTCATAAAAGAGGAAACACAAAAATCCCTTAAAGAATTACAGGAAAACACAAACAAGCAACTGAAAGATCTGAGCAAAACCATACAAAATCTAAAAACAGAAGTAGAAACAACTAAGCAATCGCAAAGGGAGACAATGTTGGAGATAGAAAACCTTGGGAAGAAATCAGGAGTCATAGATGCAAATATCAACAATAGAATACAAGAGATAGAAGACAGAATCTCAGATGCTGAAGATACCATAGGAACCATGGATTCAACAATTAAAGAAAATGCAAAATGCAAAAAGCTGGTAACCCAAAACATTCAGGAAATCCAGGACACAATGAGAAGACCAAACCTAAGGATTATAGGGATAGATGAGAATGAAGATCTACAACTTAAAGGGCCAGCAAATATCTTCTACAAAATTATGGAAGAAAACTTCCCTAACCTAAAGAGAGAGATGCCCATGAATATACAAGAACCTATAGAACCCCAAATAGACTGGACCAGAACAGAAATACATCCCATCACATAATAATCAAAACCCCAAATGTACTAAACAAAGAAAGAATATTAAAGGCAGTAAGAGAAAAAGGACAAGTAACATATAAAGAAAGACCTATCAGAATTACACCAGACTTCTCACCTGAGACCATGAAAGCTAGAAGATCCTGGGCAGACCTCATGCAGACCCTAAGAGAACACAAACTTCAGCCAAGACTACTATACCCAGCAAAACTCTCAATTGCCATAGATGGGGAAACCAAGATATTCCACGAAAAAAACCAAATTTGCAAGATACTTATCTACAAACCCAGCCCTACAAAGGATAATAGGGGAAAAATACCAACACAAGGGGGGAAACAACACCCCAGAAGAAACAGGATAGAAACCCCATCTCATCCAACCCAAAAGAAGAGAACCACTCAAATACAAATAATAATAATAATGCCCAAAGTGTCAGGAACTAATAATTACTATTCCTTAATATCTCTTAATATCAATGGACTCAATTCCCCAATCAAAAGACACAGACTAACAGACTGGATACGGAAACAGGACCCTACATTTTGCTGCATACAGGAAACACATCTCAGTGTCAAAGACAAACACCACCTTAGAGTAAAAGGCTGGAAGACAGTTTTACAAGCAAATGGTCCCAGGAAACAAGCTGGAGTAGCCATTCTAATATCAGATAAAATTGACTTTCAACCTAAAGTCATCAAAAGAGACACAGAAGGCCACTTTCTGCTTGTCAAAGGGAAAATCCACCAAGAAGAATTCTCAATACTGAACATCTATGCACCAAATGTAAGGGCACCCACATTCGTAAAAGAAACTTTACTAGAGCTTAAAGCACACATAGCACCTAACACAATGATTGTAGGTGACTTCAACACTCCACTCTCCTCAATGGACTGATCAGGAAAGCAGAAACTAAACAGGGACACAGTGAAACTAATTGAAGCTTTGGATCAATTGGATTTAACAAATATATATAGAACATTCCATCCTAAAACAAAAGAGTATACCTTTTTCTCAGCACCGCACGGTACCTTCTCAAAAATTGATCATATAATTGGTCACAAGACAGACCTCAACAAATACAAGAAGACCGAACTAATCCCATGTCTCCTATCGGATCACTATGGAGTAAAAGTGGTCTTCAATAGCAAGAAGAACAGAAAGCCCACATACACATGGAAACTGAACAATACTCTACTTAATGACACCCTGGTCAAGGAAGAAATAAAGAAAGAAATCAAAGACTTTTTAGACTTCAATGAAAATGAAGGTATGACCTACCCAAATCTCTGGGACACAATGAAAGCAGTTCTAAGAGGAAAACTCATAGCCCTGAGTGCCTCCAAAAAGAAACTGGAGAGAGCATACACTAGCAACTTAACAGCACACCTGAAGGCCCTGGAACAAAAAGAAGCTAACTCACCCAGGAGGAGTAGAAGAGAGGAAATCATCAAACTAAGGGCTGAAATCAATCAAGCAGAAACAAAGAGAACCATACAAAGAATCAACAAAACCAAGAGCTGGTTCTTCGAGAAAATCAACAAGATATATAAACCCTTAGCTAGACTAACCAAAGGGCACAGAGATAGTATCTAAATTAACAAAATTAAAAATGAAAAGGGGGATATAACAACAGAAACAGAGGAAATTCAAAAGATCATCAGAAATGTACAAAGGCCTATACTCAAAACAACTGAAGAATCTGGAGGAAATGGACAATTTCCTAGACAGATACCAAATACCAAAATTAAATCAGCATCAAGTAGACCAGCTAAACAGTCCCATAACCCTTAAAGAAATAGAAGGGGTTATAGAAAGCCTCCCAACAAAAAAAGTACGGGACCAGATGGTTTTAGTGCAGAATTCTACCAGACCTTCAAAGAACACTAAACACCAATACTCTTCAAACTATTCCACAAAATAGAGACAGAAGGGACACTGCCCAACTCGTTCTTCAAAACCACAATTACGCTGATACCTAAACCACAAAAAGATCCAACAAAGAAAGAGAACTACAGGCCAATTTCTCTTATGAATATTGATGCAAAAATACTAAATAAAATTCTTGCCAACCGAATCCAAGAGCATATCAAAACGATCATTCACCATGATCAAGTAGGCTTCATTCTAGGAATGCAGGGATGGTTCAATATACAGAAATCAATCAATGTAATCCACTACATAAACAAACTAAAAGAAAAAAACCACATGGTCATCTCATTAGATGCTGAAAAACATTTGACAAAATTCAGCATCCTTTCATGCTAAAAGTCTTGGAAAGAGCAGGAATTCAAGGCCCATACCTAAACATAGTAAAAGCAATCTACAGCAAACCAGTACCCAACATCAAAATAAATGGAGAGAAACTTGAAGCATTCCCACTAAAATCAGGGACTAGACAAGGCTGCCCTCTCTCTCCATATCTTTTCAATATAGTACTTGAAGTTCTAGCGAGAGCAATTAGACAACATAAGGAAGTCAAAGGGATACAAATTAGAAAGGAAGAAGTCAAAGTATCATTAATTGCAGATGATATGATAGTCTACTTAAGCGATCCAAAAAACTCCACCAGAGAACTTCTACAGCTGATAACCAACTTCAGCAAAGTGGCTGGTTATAAAATTAACTCAAGCAAATTAGTAGCCTTCTTGTACTCAAAAGACAAGCAGGCTGAGAAAGAAGTTAGGGAAATAACACCCTTCACAATAGCCACAAACAACATAAAGTACCTTGGCGTAACTCTAACCAAACAAGTGAAAGATCTGTATGACAGGAACTTCAAGTCCCTGAAGAAAGAAATCGAAGAAGACCTCAGAAGATGGAAAAATATTTCTTGCTCCTGGATTGGCAGGATCAATATAGTAAAAATGGCCATCTTGCCAAAAGCAATATACAGATTCAATGCAATCCCCATCAAAATCCCAAATCAATTCTTCATAGATCTAGAAAGAGCAATTCTCAAATTCATCTGGAGCAACAAAAAACCCAGGATAGCTAAACCTCTTCTCAACAATAAAAGGACTTCTGGGGGAATCAATATCCCTGACCTCAAGTAGTACTACAGAGCAATTGTGTTAAAAACTGCATGGTATTGGTACAGCAACAGGCAGGTAGATCAATGGAATAGGATTGAAGACCCAGAAATGAACCCACAGACTTATGGTCACTTGATCTTTGATAAAGGAGCCACAGCCATCCAGTGGAAAAAAGATAGCCTTTTCAACAAATGGTGCTGGTTCAACTGGAGGTCAACATGCAGAAGAATGCGAATTGACCCACTCTTATCTCCTTGTACTAAGATCAACTCCAAGTGGATCAAGGACCTCCACATAAAACCAGACACACTGAAACTATTAGAAAAGAAACTTGGGAAGACCCTGGAGGACAAGGGCACAGGGGTAAAGTTCCTGAACAGAACACCAATAGCTTATGCTCTAAGATCAAGAATTGACAAATGGGACCTCATAAAATTACAAAGTTTCTGTAAGGCAAAGTACACTGTCAGAAGGACAAAACGGCAACCAACAACGTGGGAAATGATCTTCACCAACCCCACATCTGACAGAGGGCTAATATCCAATATATACAAAGAACTCAAGAAGTTAGACCCCAAAGAACCAAATAACCCTATCAAAAAATGGGATACAGAGCTAAACAAAGAATTTTCACCAGAAGAAATTCAGATGGCCGAGAAACACCTTAAGAGATGTTCAACATCATTAGTCATCAGGGAAATGCAAATCAAAACAACCCTGAGATTCCACCTCACTCCAGTCAGAATGGCTAAGATTAAAAACTCGAGAGACAACAAGTGCTGGCGAGGATGTGGAGAAAGAGGAACACTCCTCCACTGTTGGTGGGATTGCAAAATGGTAAAACCACTCTGGAAATCAGTGTGGCGGTTCCTCAGAAAATTGGGCATGCCACTCCCAGAGGACCCTGGCGTACCACTCCTGGGCATATACCCAAATGATTCCTCTGCATATAATAAAGACACATGCTCCACTATGTTTATAGCAGCCTTGTTTATAATAGCCAGAAATTGGAAGGAGCCCAGATATCCCTCAAAAGAGGAATGGATACAGAAAATGTGGTATATTTATACAATGGAGTACTACTCAGCAATTAAAAATAATGAACTCATGCAATTTGTAGGTAAATGGTTAGATCTGGAAACTATCATCCTAAGTGAGCTAACCCAATCACAAAAGAATACACACGAAATGCAATCACTGATAAGTGGATATTAATGAGCCCAGAAGCCCTAAATACTCAAGGCACAATTAGCAAGTCAAATGACTCTCAAGAAGAAAAAAAGGAGAGGACCCTGGGCCTGTAAAGATTGGATCCAGTATTTTAGACCCAGAACAGAGAAATCGTGTGTGTGTGTGTGTGTGGGGAAGAGTGGGGAATAGCATGGGGGGGAGAGGAATTATGGGACATATGGTGGGGGGGTAACTGGGAAAGGGGAAAGCCTTTGGAATGTAAACAAAGAATATAGAAAATAAAAAAAATGAAAAAAAAAAGAATAACCACCCAATGGTGGTTGTAGGCTCTCCTCCAAGATCCATGACTTCAGTAACCCTGGGTAACAGGGATCATTTCCAGTACCAGGTATAACTTCTGTCTTGTTGGGAAGGTCTTAAGTCCAATTAGAGAGCTGTGGGTTACTGTCAAGTTATGTATGACTGTAACCTTAGGACTATTGTTTGATGCTAGTCATTATGGTTCATAGGCATTAACACTGGGTAAGTTGGTGACTGCTTGAAAAATAGAAAAGTGGCCATGAATTTGGAGAATCATAAGAAAGGACATATGAGTGAGTTTGGAGGGAGGGCATAGAAAGGGGAAATGATGCAATTGTAATATAATAATAAAAAGGAAATTTAAAACATGAACACAGAGTGTACTAGGGTTCCAATTTAAACACACACACACACACACACACACACACACACACACATTGCAGAAGAGACTGTTGCAGCTGCTTTTAAAGATGTCTTTTTTTATTTAATTTTTATTTTCTATATTCTATGTTTATATTCCAAAGGCTTTCCCCTTTCCCAGTTCCCCCCCCCCACCATATGTCCCATAATTCCTCTCCCCCCCAGCTATTCCCCAATCACTCCCCCCCCACGATTTCTCTGTTCTGGGTCTACAATACTGGATCCAATCTTTACAGGCTCAGGGTCCTCTCCTTTCTTCTTCTTGGGAGTCATTTGACTTGCTAATTGTGCCTTGAGTATTTAGGGCTTCTGGGCTCATTAATATCGACTTATCAGTGATTGCATTTCATGTGTATTCTTCTGTGATTGGGTTAGCTCACTTAGAATGATAGTTTCCAGATCTAACCATTTACCTACAAATTGCATGAGTTCATTATTTTTAATTGCTGAGTAGTACTCCATTGTATAAATATACCACATTTTCTGTATCCATTCCTCTTTTGAGAGATATCTGGGCTCCTTCCAATTTCTGGCTATTATAAACAAGGCTGCTATAAACATAGTGGAGCATGTGTCTTTATTATATGCAGGGGAATCCTCTGGGTATATGTCCAGGAGTGGTATGCCAGGGTCCTCTGGTAGTGACATGCCCAATTTTCTGAGGAACCGCCACACTGATTTCCATAAGTCTTTAAGTGTGTTTGTAAAAAATATGTGGAAATAGAGAAAAGATTTGTGGAAAGGGGCAGTCCTAGTCAGTAGCCCTTTAATATTCACATGGAGCAAGCATTATCTAGTATCCAGGTAAAGCATAATTGAAGAAGGCTTCAGACACTGTTGCTTATAGTCTCACTGAAATACCAACCAGCACAGGTGTCTTCCAGACTAGACTACATCAAACCCATTAAGCTAGGCTGAGTACAGAGGTGGACCAAGAGCACCCTGACACAAGATATTTTACCAAGAATCTCTGCAACCCAATCATTTATAGTTCTGCTGAGAAAGAAGCTAGGAAGTGTTTCCAGAGGCAGGCACTTGAAATCCAAGTGTTCTCTGAACAAAAGGGATTTGTGGCACCAGAAAGAAATAATACTCCCACGGTTTGTCAGACCAGAAAAAGTAAGTTGTTTTCCTACTTGACACATAAAATAATCAATTGACCTGCTATGAAGCCTGGTTTTCAGGCATGTATTTGTTTAAATGACCTACTGCACAAATAACTGAAATTTTTCTCATGTTAATGTGCTGCATAGTTTACATTCTAATGTGACTTTATTTCTCTCCAAATAAGACTTAACATGGTCTCACACATCATACTGAATGAATGTTCTCTTCAGTTCTTTGTTCTTCCTTCTGGGTAGCTATTCCCAGTTGGCTGGGGCACGTTCTGCTAGAACTCAGTTTGGTGGTCTATGGCATGGGAACTCTGGTTGACTGCAGAAGGAAGGTGACCTCTAGGCTGCAGTGCTCTGGCTAACTGGAAAGGTGTTCTGCATAGTCCAGGTCAATGTCTTACTAAACTGTTCTTACCGTACCTGAGCCTCTCAGGACTGTTTAAAAGGATTCCTGTCTATATCTCTGTGATGAATGGCTGGTGAGGTGGAAGCCTGCCATTCCCAGATTTTGGACTCTGTAGACACACTGTGATCTGTGGACACCAGGGAGCCTGCTGCTGAGTAAAGATTCTCTTTTGTGAAGCTTGGACTAGAGAAATTCACTTCAGCATGGAGTCTACCAGATGCCTGCTTGCTCGACTAGCCATTCCTCATTTGCCTGCTTCAGCAGAACCTAGCTTTGAATTCTCTTCTGAGTAACTTCTTCTATCATGTTTTCCAGAAGCCTTGAGCTCCCTTTGTTTCCCAGGCTGTGACCCCAATGGTCTTTCCTAGCCTGCAAATATCTACATCATAACCTGCTATGTTGATGTTATTAAAGCTATCTAAGCCATTATACCCCAAGCTCAATTTGGATGCAAAGTTAAATTCCACTTCATTTAACTTTTTTTCCCAGAAGTCCACAGTGAATTTCTTCTGCCTCTGTAACTGAATTCAAACTACATGCATTAACCTTAGAATTTCATACTGGATAGCCCCTACTCCATGCAAACTGGGGCCATCATATTACAAACTACCACCTGCTCTTCCTCCTGCTTGAATTCTTCTTGTAGCTGTTATACACACTATGGGACTAGCCATCTCTTTTCCATACAGGTGATGAGAAGACCCAAGACCTTTCTACAGCTTCTAACAGTGTTTGTAGCATCAAAGGACTGAACCACACAAGTGCTCTCAGTTTCTGGATTCACGGCTGTGAGGCTACTCTCAGGCACAAGCTGTCTGTCTCTTCTCCCATCCAGCAGCTCACCATGACACAGGAGGGTCTCCACTGGTGGACTGCTGCAGTACCTTATCATGTACTGGGACAGCTTTAAACAGTGCATCTGATCCTAATAGTTCCTAGAAAAGTCTGAATACCACTAGAGAATTGGGTTTAGGGTGGCTCACTTTCTCCAACCCTTTCTGGAACTGTTTATTTAGATGATAGGCATTCATCTCTGTATTCACAATCTCAAGTATTGTGCAGAGTATCACAGAAGACACAGTGTAGTGTTACTTTCCAAGACTATTCAGTAACATCAAAGGAAGGGAAGATCAATGTTTGTAGAGTCCTATCGGAGGGTAATCTGGCAATGCCAGCCCCGAAACAAGGGTTCATAACATACTATCCCATTTGCAGTCAGCGTGAATGAGGAAACCCAACCTGGAGTTAATGCTGCCAGATTCACAGCTACTACAGGAAGCTACAGATCTCATACAACTCACAGAACTCTTTCAAATATCAGGCTTGTTTGTGAATCCAACCTCTGTAGTGCCAGTACCTGTTAGAAGCAAAAGACAATCTTCCAAACATAGAAGAGAAAAAAAAAGTTAGAAAAAGATGAAAAGTATGGGGTGATTTCTAGGCCCTTTAAAAAAAAAGTGTCTGCCATGTGCAAACACATGAGGGAATCAGTTGACCTTAGGGACTCTTGTCTGCCTGCCATTTAGGCTCATGCTGGGCTCGGGATGGAGTGGTGTCAGGTGCTCATCATAGCTTTCATCTCAGAAACTTCCTTTCTGCATCTATCAAGAGATTCTGCTGGTCTCAATTTGATTTGTGGTCTGCAGTCTCTCAACCCAGGTTTTCCCACACATCTTTGTAGGTGAAATGTATGTATGTATGTATGTATGTATATGTATATATATATATATATATAATCATGTGCATACATATATACATATATACATATACTCATATATACATATACTCATATACATACACATATTCAACATATGCACATATACACATATTCACATATATACATATACATATGCACATATGTACACATGTACAAACATATACACATATAAATATATACACATATGCATATATACAAACATACACACATATACACATATACAAACATACATATATACATATATACATACATATACTCATATATACACACATATATACATAGACACATATATATATGTCAAGAACAAATACTAAGTTAGAAGCTTATCAAATACTAAAAAAAGGCAGACTAAATTCATAGCTGTGTTAAGTATTGATAACAAATAATGTAACCTATGAGAGTCAAACTATACGAGGTGAGGTTTTAAATATAAATCATAAATTAGTAATTTACGTGATAAAAGGTACTCTGGTGGCTGAAGAAAGAAGTTTGCTGTTAATTTGAGGTAGCCTGTACAACATAATGAGTTCCATACTAGCTTAGTTCAATGAGACCATAACTGTTTTATTGGGTTGGTGCATATGGGGAGGAGAACCATTTTAACTTAATTAATATATAATTACAACATGTATTCATGAAACATTATATTATTTTATGAAAATTGTTTTCAACTCCTCTTTTGACTTTTTGATAAGGAACCAGTTAGTCCAAATTGGCCTCAAACTCATGAGTAGCTGATGCCGACATTTAACTCTTGGTCTTTCTGATTGCCCTATCAGTGTGCAGGGATTATTATTGTGTGCCACCATGTCAGACTACTTATGCAATTTATTCTTTATTTTTTGCATACATTTTTTGTTACCCTTCTCCTCTTTTTTCCTGAAGTCCCTCATATTTATTGTCCTTCAAACCCCTCCCATCCTTCCCAATTCCAATTCTCAAGTTGACAGGTTCTTTTTCTTTACTTATATTTGTATGTATGTGTATGTGTGCATTTGTATTTGTATTTATGTATAATATATACATGATTCACAAAGTCTGTTTTTTATATGTATACTGTTTTAGGACTGATTACTCTTTCTGAATTGACCAACCAGTAAAGGGACTCATCTCTGGAAGAGACTAATTTTCATTCATTAGCAGTCAATGGGTGCTTGGCTATGGGCGTTCTTTATCTAGGAGTAGATTTCATAAAATTTCCCCATTATTTTATTTTTCTCAAAATATTTTATTAAATTTTACATTTATTATTTATTTATTTATCAACATTACATCCAGATTGCAGTCCCTCTTCTCCTCCCAATCCATCCTTTTCATGGTCCTCATATGTATTTCTCCTTTCACCTCTGAGAAAGGGGAGATCTCTTCTGGGGAAGCCAACCCACCTTGGTACCTCAGGACTAGGCGCCTCCTCTCCCACTGAAATCAGACAAGGCAGCCAGTAAAGGAAACAGGTTTGACAGGCAGGCAACAGAGCCAGGGTAAGCCCTGCTCCAGGTGTTTGTGATGCTCATGAAAACTTAGCTGCACATCTGCTAAATCTGCTACATATGCTGGGGGGAGGGGTTAGATCTAGACTTTGTGTGCTCTTTGGTTTGTGGTTCAGTCTTTGGGGATTCCCAAGAGTCCATTAGTTAGTTGACTCTGTTGGTCTTTTTGTAGAGTCTTTATTCTTTCCAGGTTCTTCAATCCTTCTTCAAACTCTTTCACAAGATTGCCTGGGCTCTTTAATGTTTGGTTGTGGGTCTTTGCATCTGTTCCGTCATCGGTTGGATGGAGCCTATAAGAGGACAGCTGTACTAGACACCTGTCTGTGAATCCAGGCTGACAGATACAAACATAGCCTGAGAAATCCAGGAGCACAGTCACAAAAGGAAGTCCCAAGAGGATCATGCCATGTGGCACCATGTAGACACGGTTGAGATCCACATTCATTAATTTCCAACTCACAGGTCTCACCAGAAAATTCTTGAGGACAGACACACATGTATTTTCTTACCTCATTGACACACACAGCCTTCTTCAAGCGGGGATCAGAAATACATTCATCCATTTCAAAGTTCCAATGTCTGCTCTGGTATCCAGGCACACAGAAAGAGGAACCATTGATTCTTTCCTGGCACACAGCCCCATTGTGGCATGGGCTGGAAGCGCATTCTTTGGGATCTGTCTCACAGAACCGCCCAGCATATTCAGCAGGGCAGACACAGACAGGGTGCTCTGGGTCTTTATGAAAGATTCCTCCATGTTGGCAGGTGTTCCCTCCATAGTAATTAGTGGCAGTTTCACAGGTCAGCCCACTGTGTGGCCAAGGAGGACATTGGCACAGGAAGCCACACAAGTGGCAATTCCTTGGCAGAGGCTGGGGAAGAGACTGGAGAAGTTCATTGATATTGCCATTATTCTGTTCTCATTTATGCAGCCATTTTTTCTGGGGCATGCTGTTTACTAGCTGACTTTCTAGTGTTCTGACTCCTACAAACTGACTCCTTTTCCTGGGATGCAGGGGCTATGGTTAAAATGTGTCACTGGAGCTAGAGTCCTGTGTTCTCTACACTGTTTCTAGTTGTGGTTTTCTGTGACAATCTCCATTTGCTATAAAAAGAAGCATCTTTGATGATGGGTAGTAGCTATGCTTATCTGTGCATACAAAGATAATATTAAGAATGCAGAAAGGAATTATGCTAGTCTAGCAAAGTGACAGTGGTAGATTCGTTTATAATGTCAGTGACATAGCTATCTTCAGGATGCTTGTTGGTTTTCCAATATCAGACATAATTATCTTCCTCTTGAGTGACTTCTAACTCCAATTAGAGAGCTGTTGGTTGCTACCACTGATGTGTGGGCACCACCTCTTACACCTTCATGCATATCTTGCCATAGGTAATTGTCCTGGTTTGTAGGTGTCACTATTGGGTAGAACTGATTAATTGTTTGCCTGCATTGAATGTTCTGTAGTATTTTCTAGGCCCATAAAAACTAGGCTGCAGGAAAGTGGCTTCCATGTCAGACTCAGGTCTAGTACCAAGTCCCATTTTGTAAGAGTGCTTGATGTCTTCAGCAATGGACACCCACAGTCAATCCATGGGAGGAAACCAAGGGCTACAGCTGTATTCTGTAATGTTTGGGAAGGAACTTGTACAACCTTGAACAACTCTGAAAGTTTATTTATCTATTTATTTATTTTGCTACTGAGGTCTTTGTTAGTCTATGTTTCATGTGGTAGCATTCTCAGCCCAAGTGGCTTAGCTTCTTCTCTTATATGATTTTTTCCTCTGTGTCTTTCTCTCTATAGATATATTATATATTAAATATATTACCAATATATGTATATAGTGTATTATTACCAATATGTGTGTTTTATATATTATTGTTGCAGGATATATTAAAAATTGACCCATCAGCTCTCCTGCCCCCTACTGGGCCATTGCTCCAGAAGTCCTGATGGCCTGACAGCTCTCTAGTCATTGGACCATCTCTCTGGATAGGGTACCGAATATGTCTTCCTTCCACACAACCCCACAATCTGCCACCTCTACACCTAATTACCCAGTAGAATAATGACTCTTAAAGCTTAATTATTCAGCTGGAGAGATGGCTCAGTAGTTAAGAGCACTGACTGCTCTTTGAAAGGTCCTGAGTTCAATTCCCAACTACCGAATAGTGGCTCACAGCCATCTATAGTAGGATCTAATGCCCTCTTATGGTGTGTCTGAAGACAGCCACAGTGTACTTACATATAATAATAAATACATCTTTAAAAAAAGCTTAATTATCCAGTAAGATTTATATAACAATTCACAATTTACAAGATGCCAATATAATAATTTCAGAGCCAATTGATAATGATAAAACTTTATTGCAGTATGTATAACCTTGTGAAAAATCTTAGCTACTTGTGGTTGTTTAAAACCATGCAGAATCAAGATCTTCTTCCTGTCCATTTGTCTCCACATTTGCTTCTCCCTTTTTCTCTGCCATGCTCCCTTTTTTGGCAACTCTTAGGTTCACCCTTTTTCCCTGTCCAATCACCGACCTTCTCTGCACTAAAGTAATTGGACAGGGAAAATCCTGTGACATATTATTACCAATATATGTATATTATACATTATTAACAATATATCTAATTCTATATCTATATCTATATCTACATCTATGTCATCTATACCTATATCATATATAATCATTTTAGGTAAATATACATAATCTAAGTTTTTGAAGCTTTATCAAACAAATAAGCTTTAATCTGTAAATTGCTCTTGGTATAATGGTCATGTTCATACTATTATTTCTACTGATCTCTGAAGTTGAGATGTCCTTCCACTTTCTAGAGTGCTTTTCAGATATTTGAATTTTTCATTGTACTGGTCTGTAACTTCCTTGGTCAAGTTTATTCCAAGATATTTTATTGTTGGTGGTGCTATTGTCAGTATGAGTGTGACTATGATTGCTTTCTCAGTGTGTCATTTTGACTTAATAGGAGCTCCTGATTTTTGTAAGTTGACTTTGTACCCTCCTACTGCTGAAATTGTGAATTGTTTGTAGAAGATTTCTGGGGGAATTTTTTTGGATATTTTATATATAATCTCATATCATCTGCAAAATAGACATTATTTAATATCCTCTTTTCCTATTTGTTTTCATTAGATTTCCATCTCCTGCCTTATGTTCCAGGTAGTGCTTCCAGCTATATATTGAGAAAGAGTGAAGCTAGTGGACAACATTTTCACACTTAGAATGTACTTTCAAAATTCCCATTTTTATACACCTTGGGGGTGACTAAAGCAGGTGATAGTGAATGTCTGTCTGGTGTGCTCAGACGGGGGAAGCAAATGTGTGATCAATAATCATGCAGTCTGAAAATTACTGTCAAAACCTATGCACCATTAAACACCCTGCTGGAAGAGGGAGACTATGACTATGGAGTCATTTGCTGAAGCCTCAGGGTCATCTGTGAACCTTCTAAAAGACATGTGGCTCCACAGGTTTACCCATCCATTGACATCAGACTTATGGTTGTCTGGTTTTGCAGTTTTCTTCAAGTGATGCTCTAAGCTCCTATCGATAAGAATGAGGCTATTTCCCATTTATCTTTTGTATCACTATTATAACTCACCATGACCAAGAGAAGTTATAAAATTACCCCAACTTTATTTGGGGTCTCAGGCTTCCAGAGGGTTTTAGTTCTTGACCATCTGGTTGGGAAGCATGGTAGGAGATATGCAGGCATTGCACCAGAACTGTAATTTACTTTCTTATGTGCCAGTAGGAAACAGGTAGCTAACTGGAAATGGTATGAGCCCTTGAAAACTCAAATCCTGTCCCATATTACATGTCTTCACACAACTCTTGATATCTTTTTGAACAGTTCCACCAACTAGTGGTGAATTATTAAATCATATTATCCTGTGGCAGCCCTAATCATTCAAACCACCATGCATCATCCCTACCCATCACTGCCTAAGTGGAGTTTTCTATTGCCTGAACTACTTGGCAGTCAGCATCTAGTTATCCCTCTTCTCCATGTCTACCACCATCCCTAGGGTTATGGCATGTTGAGTTAAGGCTCCCTGATTTTTGATGGCTCCTGGTTCTAAGACCACTGGGTAGCTCAGTCTTAAAGAGTATACTATTCCTTAAGGATATGCCTTAATCCAGCATCTGAGTCTAAGCCATTTCTTCAGTTTGTGCCCTACGTTAAAATACTGTACACCCTGCAAAGCTGTGGTCCTTCAGGCTGTGTTTTGGTAGAAAATACTTCATTTTGCAAGGCCCTTGAGTAGAAAAAGAGTTCAGGGTGACTCTGTACATGGGTGGGAAGATAAATAAAGCAATCTGTCCATACACATGAGGTGCAGAACTATGGTTTACTTAATTTTAAGTGTAAAATGATGCCACCTGGAAGAATAGGAAGAAGGACTAAGGGCCCTGAAGGGGTTAGGAACTCCACAAGAAGACCAACACAATCAACTAACCTGCTATCAGAGACTAAACCCCTAACCAAAGAACATACACGGGCTGGAACTAGGCTTGCCTGCACATATATATGTAGCAGATGCACAGCTTGGTCTTCATGTGGGTTCCAAGCAACTGGATCAGGAGCTAGCCCAAAGGCTTTTTTGCCTGTATGTGTTCTTCTAGTTGGGCTGCCTTGTCTGGCCTCAGTTGGAGATTATGTGACTAGTCTCACAGAGGCTTGACGTGCCAGGGTGGGGTCAATACCCAGGAGAGGATATCCTACTCAGTGAGAGGAGAGGGGGGAGGAAGGATGGGGGAAGGATTGTGGGAGGGGGTGACAGGGAGGGGGCTGTGAGCAAGATGTAAAGTGAATAAGTTAAAAAAAGAAAAGAAAGAAAAGAAGAAAAATATTTAAAAAGTGTGCTACTTTGTAAAGCAAGGACATTTATTAGCTTCTCTTAAACCTTCATCATCCTTGGGTTGTAGATAAATGGTGAATTGGCATTGTTTTTTGTAATCTTACGGATAGTTACTATTTTGAGAATAAATTTATCTTGTAGTTATGAAGTTTCAGTAATTGAGGTCACTGGGAAGAACTCTTCTACTAAAAACAGAACAATGATATAATAATCAAAATAGTTGGCAGCTGTCAAATGCCTAATCTAAGAATTATACACTGATCAACTTGTTGAAGCTAATAGTTGTTCCTAAGTCAGGGCCCATTATTGCCCTGTTGAAAAGCAAAACTAAAATTGAGTTTAAAGAGGTTAATAAACTCATATAACTGCACATGTCCAACAAACATTGCAGCAGCAGACCTCAGTTCTATTATCAAACTAATTTTGTTCCTCTATCCACCTATATGCAAATTGTCAAACAATTTCAGGCTTTGGGATTTGAGTACATTTTTGGCTGTGTTTAAAAGACAGTTTTGTAAAAAGAAATAATTCATATAGCATGTCATACTATTTTTTTCTATCTGAGAAATGCAAATGAACCACATGGTGTAGACTATGAGTTAATTTTCCTTAATTTTCTATTGCTGGAAAAAATGCTGCTTAACACCATCCTGCCTAACAACGAGGTATTCTCAGAGATGGAGTTCTTCATTTTTTGTTAAACTATGCCCACTAGGCCTGCAGCATTCTGTGTATGTAGCTGCTTGACGCATTCTTTGATGCATTGGGATAATCAAATTGATGTCTTTTTTAAAGATATTTTTCTGAGAGAAAAGCATGAACACATTTAACAATATCTTAACATAAGCAGCATATCAAAATAACATTTTAGGAGGACTTACTAATTCATGTGTGCCTATAGTAAAGCACCATTATTATTATTGGTACCAGTGGAACTAATAAGTTATCTTTCTTCTACTCCATAGCAATGAATGAAATTATACTAATAGCCTTTTTAAAAAATATTTTTTTACATATTCACTTTACATTCTGCTCACTGTTCTCTTGGCCACCTCCTTCCACAATCCCTCCCCCATCCCTTCTCCCCTTCTTCTCTGAGTGTATGTGGGCCCCCAGGTATCCCTACCCCCCACTCTGACACTTCAAGTCTCTGCAAGGCTAGCTATTTGGGATAATGAGAACTTATTCTTGTTGAATGTAGCATGACTTTCTACATGTGGTGGATGTTTATTCCATTGTCCTCTAAACTTGAGATTGATAAAAAAATCAGTAAAATTCAAGCACAGAGTGGCCAGACGAAGCTTGAAGGTTTCTAACTACACTAGAAAAACCTGAGTATTGAAATTTAATAGATTTTCAAGTAATTATCAGTATGTGGTCCCAAATAGTTGCTGTATACTACTTTTATTCATGGATTTTTAAATAATAGTTCTGTATTTGGAAATTTGGTGGTTCACGGCCACCAATAACTGTAGCTTCAGAGGTGTCAGACATGTCTGACCTCTTTAAACATCTGAAATCAAATGCTTATAGATAAACACAGAAAGAGAGACAGAGAGGCAGACACACACACACACACACACACACACACACACACACACACACAGAGAGAGAGAGAGAGAGAGAGAGAGAGAGAGAGAGAGAGAGAGAAGAGGGGAGAGGGAGAGACAGATAGAGATAAAATTATTTGAAAAAGACCAATTTCATTAAACCATATGGAGCTTAAGAAGAAGGAAGATGAAAGTGTGGATGCTTCAATACTACATAGAAGGAGGAACAAAATAATCACAGGTGGTAGAGGGAGGGAGGTAACTGGGAGGGTGAGAGGAGGGAGAGGGAAAAGGAATGAGAAGGGACAGAAGTACAAAGGGTCATGAAATTGAATAGAAATAAGTAGCAGTAGGGGATGGAAGACTGAGGGTAGCCACTATAAACTTCCAGACACCTGGGAAGCCAGAGGCTCCCAGGATCCAATGGGATGACATTAGCCAAATACCCAACAAAGGGGAGATAGACCCTGTAGACTACTTCCAGTAGATAGCCACTGCTCCCAGTTGAAGGATGGGCCCTCCTATTTCAAAAAATTTAACCCAGAATTGTTCTTGTCCAAAGGAAAGACGAGGACAAAAAATGGAACAGAGATTGAAGGAAAGGCCATCCAGAGACCACCCTAGCTAGGGATCCATCACAACGGCAGACACCAAACCCTCACACTATTGCTGATGCCAAGAAATTCTCATTGACAGTAGCTAGGTATGGCTATTCTCTGAGAGGTTCTGTCAGTCTCTAACTAATACATAGTGTTAACCACAGCCAACCATCAGACTGAGCCTGGGGACCCCAATAAAAGAGCTAAGGGAGGGACTGAAGGTTGAAGGATTACAACCCCATAGGAAGAACAATGTCAACTCACCAGACCACCCAGAGCTCCCAAGGACTAAAACACCAACCAAGGAGTACACGTGGAGGAACCCATGACTCAGCTACTATGTAGCAGAGGATGGCTTTGACGGATATCAATGAGAGGGGAAGCCTTTGGCTCTATGGAGGCTTGATACCCCAGTGTAGGGTGATGTTAGTGCAGTGAGGCAGGAGTCGGTGAGTGAGTGAAGGAGCACCCTCATAGAGGCAAAGGGGAGGGGAGGGAAGGGGGATGGGATGGGGGATTTGTGGACTGGAAACTGAGGAGGATATCATTTGAAATATAAATGAATAAAATGACTATTTAAAAAAGACACAATAAAACAAATGAAAAGTTTCTTATGTATTTGCTTCATTAGCTTGGTATATTTTATTGCTCTTACTAAATGGCATTTGATATAAAATCATGTAGGGCGCATTTGTGTAATACATGAAGTATCAGATTATAGAACCATAAGACCTTCTGGACTAAGCTCAATCATTAAACAAGTTTATTTTTCCTAAAAGAATTCTAGAATGTCTGAACCAACGTTCCAGGTTGCAAGGCAGGAACTAAGAATATCCTTGTGTTTGAGGTTATGCTAAATGTCCTCCTACTCATCTTGAAATTACTTCTTTCTGATAATTTCTGTTTTCTGAAACAAATTCATCCTCAGGTTCTTTCCCCCATAAGAAGGAGGTTACTTCATATAGTCTGTAGTTTGTTTTAGTCCTTCTCTGATACTATGAAAAAAACTGCTTTAGATAGGGCGAGTAAGAATCCCTGAATGTCTACCATATAAGTTAGTGAAATGAAAACAAGTAAATTTGGTGATATCAGCCAGATGGGGCCTTGTGCTTATAAAGTCTGAGAGGTTTTAAGGTCCTTCACAGAATCAGAGAATCTACAAGTTTCAGAGTAGGGGAGGAAGTATATCACTCCACATGCCATTATTTCTCCTTTGGTTATTATTCAAAACAGGTTTTATAATTCAACATATGGTTGAAAATCATTCATTAACATTTACATTTTGAAGACTTATTAAGTGCCAACTGCTGATGTAAGCATTGGAGACTCAACAATGGCCAAAGAGAAATTTTGATTCATATACTCATAAAACATACCCTAAGGAGAAGATAGTACAAATTATGATAGACTGATACCTGATTTGAACCAAGTTAAATGATGAAGTGAGCAAAGATATGATTTATATTGGGTAAAATATTTATAAATGTTAGCTATGAAAGATATTTAAGAAATGCACATTTGTGTGGAAACATTTATAGTTAATAGAATTTTAAATCCTTATTTATTTATTTATTTATTTAATATCTTTATTGGAAAAAGTCTTGCTATATTACTCAAGTTCTTTTGAAACTCACTACATGTTTCTGGTTGGTTTTAAACACATAATTCTTCTTCTTCAGCATGATAACATTATAGGTTTAATCATCTGCTGTGTTAGCTTCTAGAAGGCCAGGATACAATCATGAAGCACTCTGTGTATCTCATGTGAGGATAGCATGAATAAGGTACCACTCTAGCAGGCAAATATGATTGAACTTTCAGACCAAATGAACAAGTTGTTCTACAGCATATAAATCAGTCTAAATTATGGGTAGAGAATCCATTTAGAAGATGCTGTGTACTTCAGAGGCAGTCTGTAGTAAATTAGGGCAAAAAAAAATGGACAGGAAAGGAGCTAACAGCGACAAGATGGGAAAGGTCGTCAAAGAATTCCTCAGGAAACAAATGGAAGTTGCCTCTGTTACAAAATGCACTTGAAATATGATAAAGCATAAAGCACAGCATAACTCCCAGAGTTTTGTACGAAGTACAGATTTCAGCAGAAGAAAAGTTTGAAAAGAATATGACGAGGCAGCTGTAGGCTTCAGGAAACTTCTGTGTACCATCTCTCTCTACATTGATCAGCAGCAATTCCCAGTGCTTGGCATAACGCCCGTCATGTAGGAAGTTAGCCTTTATTTGTTCAATTGACAAATGAATAGATTGTGTTAAATTTGAAGTGATTGTAAATCTGAAGTGATAGATTAGTGGGGTGCTTTGGAACTAGTGCTGGAGTGAACACATGGATTTTGCAGTCATTAAAATCAAAGTAGTTAAAATCATGAAAGGGAAGAGTTGCAAAGGGAAGCGTGTTTGCAAAGACGCATGGGCTTGCAGTGGTAGACTAAATGAACGCGGGGCTTAAACCAGAGACGCAAGTCATACAAAATAACAGTCTGCCAAATCTTCATTTGTGCTCACACTATTAGCATTTTATATCACTCATCAATCTCTATCTATCTTTGTCTCTTCTGCTATGGTTTCTAACCCCCTCTCAAAGACACAATATGCATTTAGAAGGACACAGTGACATGACCACAGCACCATCAACACTCCACAGTGCTGACTTTGATGCTGATTCCATTAGGAATTCACTTACTGTTCATAAGTTTTAATTTATACTCTAGTACTGCACTGCAATCTGACGTAGTAGAGAATATCTGTGGTCGTGTTTACTCAGAAAGCTGAGCCAATGAGTCATCTAACTACTAGGAAGCCATCTGGGTACACAGAGAGATGACACACATTTTAAAAAAAATCTTACTAAAGAAACCCCTCCTCTGTTTATTAGTCTTATGTCTTTAATGAATTTAAAGGTACTTGAATTTAAATTTCTTCAGTCTTAAATTTTCATGGTGTTGGCATATTTGAAGATTATAGGCTAATCATTTTCTAGTTAATCCTTCAATTAGGGGGTTTAGTGTTCCTTCCAATATATGTTAGACTTATCATGTATCTTGGAAAATAGTAAGTGTGGGTATAGAAGTGTAGCTCACTAGTTAAGAGTGCTCATGGTTCTGACAGAGGAGCTATTTTCATTTGCCTATGATCTAACGCCAACTTAAGGAGATCAGACCATCCCTTCTGGGATCTATGGGAACTTAAACTCATGTATATACACACACATGCCCACACAAGCACAAACATGGGGCCAGCGGGAGGAACTAAAAATCTAAAATAAAAATTTTAAGAAAGGAAAGCTGCAACTATCCAAATATTGTTCTTTCACTTGTGGAATCCAGTTGACTGGATATTAAATGAAATAGCTTAAAGTAAACAGAACGTTTGGTCATGCTACTTTGATGCAGCAATAGAAACCCTAAAGAAGATATTAAATATATATCTGTAGCTATAAATAGTTGTATATGTATGTGTATGTGTATGTATATGTGTCTTAAATAACTTCCCTTTCCTCTCTCTTCTCATGAGGGATGAATATATCCTATTTTCTCAAATCTTTCTCTGATTCATCATTTTGTCACTCAATTAGACATCACTTTCGAACGAGACTGCTTCCTTCTACAAACTAAGTTTATCTTCATGGCTTGGGATTAAAGGTGTGTACTAAGGGCATGTCTTTTTTCCTTCCAGATTAAGGGTATGTGCTAAAGCTGAGACGCAACTACATAGTAGGTGTTTTCAAAAAGTAACACAATGTCGGCATACACAGTGTGTGTCTGTGCTTTCATGATTAAGATGTATCTTTATTTAATATTTTGTCTAGGTTTTCCTAATAGAACAGATTAATATGGAAAATACATCTTGACTTTAATTCTAAATTTAATAATTTATATTAGAAATTATTGATTTTAATTCATTTACTTTACCATACCATAATTTAGCCACTGTAATATTACATCAATTATGTGGTCAATTAGTTTCTATCTATGATGATTATTAGTTTGCATGCTGTTGCTCACTTTAGTAAACACCTACTTGAATAATCATATAATATAAAAATTCAATTTAGAGACTTAAATTACACATTATATATAGAGATCACCCGACCAGACTCCTCTTTTTAATAAATGATTGGGATTATAATTTTGTTAGAGTGGAAATATTTTGGATTAATTGGTTTAACATAGTAAGCTTATATTGCATTTTTTTTGTATATCACCTAAGTGTTTATTACCATAACAGGAATACACAAACCACCAATACTGACAAAATAGATTTCACATACAATATTGAGTAAAGAAAGAAGAAGCAGAAAAGTACAGGTTGTATAATTCTATTCATATATAATTCAAGAAAACAAAACATAGTTTAGGCTGTCAGCACCCATGATGTTTAGCATGGGGGTAGGGGCATGTGTGCAGTATTTGTATTTAGAAAAAGAAAAGGCTTACTGGGTGTTTTCTGTGTCCTGATCTGATCAATTTCCTGTGCATGTCATTTGTATAGAGTCTTGATCCTGGTTCAAGTTTTCATTTTTCGGTATGTCTGCTATTCATTACAAAAATTAATGCCAAGGCAATGGAGATGCGAAAGCTTTGCAAACCATACCCACTGAACTGGAATATCTATCTGATACAAGTATTTAGTTATGGGAATCTGTCTGTTTGGCAAACTTCCTAAGGATTCTGGTAAAATTTAGACATGAGTTTTGATTTCCAACTGTTGCTATTAGAAGAACAGATTTTAGGTTTTCTTCTCAAGACCTCATCTCTTCTCTATCAGGGAAGGATTTTTGTAGAGTTCATTGGCATCTTTTTTTCTATATATTCCAAAGGCTTTCCCCTTTCCCAGTTCCTCCCTCACCATATGTCCCATAAGTCCTCTTTCCCCCACCCATTCCCCAATCATCCCCCAAACCAATCTCTGTGCTGGTACTCTCCTGCAAAACTGGATCTAGTCTTTTTGGGACCAGTGTCCTCTCCTTCCTTCTTGGGAATCTTTTGATTTGGTAATTGTGCCTTAAGTATTGAGAGCTTCTTGGCACTTTAGTATCCACTTATCAGTGATTGCATTTCATAGGTATTCTTTTGTGACTGGGTTAATTCACTTAGGATGATCTTTTCCAGATCCAACCATTTGCCTACAAATTGCATGTATTCATTATTTTTAATTGCTGAGTAGTATTCCATTGTGTAAATATACCACATTTTCTGTATCCATTCCTCCTTTGAGGGACATCTGGGCTCCTTCCAACTTCTGGCTATAATAAATACGGCTGCTATGTACATTGTGGAACATGTATCTTTATTGCATGCAGGGGAATCATCTGGGTATATGCCCAGGAGTGGTATGACAGGGTTCACTGGAAGTGTCATGCCCAATTTTCTGAGGAACCACCAGACTGACTTCGAGAGAGGTTGTACCATCTTGCAATTCCATTAAAAGTGGAGGAGTGTTCCTCTTTCTCCACATCCTCGCCAGCACTTGTTGTCTCTTGAGTTTTTAATCTTAGCCATTCTGACTGGTGTGAGGTGGAATCTCAGGGTTGTTTTGATTTGCATTTCCCTGATGACTAATGTTGTTGAACATCTCTTAAAGTGCTTCTCAGCCATTCGAATTTCTTCAGGTGAAAATTCTTTGTTTAGCTCTGTACCCCATTTTTTAATAGGGTTCTTTGGTTCTTTGGGATCTAACTTCTTGAGTTCTTTGTATATATTGGATATTAGCCCTCTGTCAGATGTGGGGTTGGTGAAGATCTTTTCCCACTTTGTTGGTTGCCGTTTTGTCCTTCTGACAGTGTCCTTTGCCTTGCAGAAACTTTGTAATTTTATGAGGTCCCATTTTTCAATTCTTGATCTTAGAGCATAAGCTATTGGTTTTCTGTTCAGACACTTTCCTCCTGTGCCCATGTCCTCCAGGGTCTTCCCCAGTTTCTTTTCTAATAGTTTCAGTGTGTGTGGCTTTATGTGGAGGTCCTTGATCCACTTGGAGTTGATCTTGGTACAAGGTGATAAGAGAGGGGCAATTTGCATTCTTCTGCATGTTGACCTTCAGTTGAACCAGCACCATTTGTTGAAAAGGCTAACTTTTTTCCCCTGGATGGTTGTAGCTCCTTTATCAAAGATCAAGTGACCATAAATCTGTGGATTCATTTCTGGGTCTTCAATTCTAATCTATTGATCTATTTGCCTGTTGCTGTACCTATACCATGCAGTTTTTAACTCAATTGCTCTGTAGTACTGCTTGAGGTCAGGGATATTGATTCCCCCAGAAGTCCTTTTATTGTTGAGAATAGTTTTAGCTATTCTGGTTTTTTTGTTACTTCATATGAACACTGAAACTATTAGAAAAGAAACTTGGGAAGACCCTGGAGGACATATGCACAGGGGGAAATTTCCTGAACAGAACACCAATAGCTTATGCACTAAGATCAAGAATTGACAAATGGGACCTCATAAAATCACAACGTTTCTACAAGGCAAAGGACACTGTCAGAAGGACAAAACGACAACCAACAAAGTAGGCAAAGATCTTCACCAACCCCACATCTGACAGAGGGTTAATATCCAATATATACAACGAACTCAAGAAGTTAGACCCCAAAGAACCAAATAACCCTACCAAAAAATGGGGTACAGAGCTAAACAAAGAATTTTCACCAGAAGAAATTCGGATGGCCGAGAAACATCTTAAGAGATGTTCAACATCATTAGTTATCAGGGAAATGCAAATCAAAACAACCCTGAGATTCCACCTCACACCAGTCAGAATGGCTAAGATTAAAAACTCAAGAGACAACAAGTGCTGGCGAGGATGTGGAGAAAAAGGAACACTCCTCCACTGTTGGTGGGATTGCAAGATGGTAAAACCACTCTGGAAATCAGTTTGGCGGTTACACAGAAAATTGGGCATGTCACTTCCAGAGGACCTTGGTATACCACTCCTGGGCATATACCCAGAGGATTCCCCTGCATACAATAAAGACACATGCTCCACTATGTTCATAGCAGCCTTGTTTATTATAGCCAAAAATTGGAAGGAGCCCAAATATCCCTCAAAGGAGGAATGGATACAGAAAATGTGGTATATTTATACAATGGAATACTACTCAGCAATTAAAAATAATGAATTCATGCAATTTGTAGGTAAATGGTTAGACCTAGAAAATATCATCCTGAGTGAGTTAACCCAATCACAAAAGAATACACATGAAATGCAATCACTGATAAGTGGATATTAATGAGCCCAGAAGCCCTAAATACTCAAGGCACAATTAGCAAGTCAAATGATTCCCAAGAAGAAGAAAGGAGAGGACCCTGGGCCTGTAAAGATTGGATCCAGTTTTGGAGAGAAACCGTGGGGGGAGGGGAAATGATTGGGGAATGGTTGGGGGGAGAGGAATTATGGGATGTATGGTAGGGGGGAACTGGGAAAGGGGAAAGCCTTTGGAATGTAAACAAAGAATATAGAAAATAAAAATTAAAAAAAAAGAATTGTTTTTTCTAGATCTACGAAGAATTGATTTGGGATTTTGATGGGGATTGCATTGAATCTGTAGATTGCTTTTGGCAAGATGGCCATTTTTACTATATTGATCCTGCCAATCCAAGAGCATGCAATAGTTTTCCATCTTCTGAGGTCTTCTTTGACCAAACTAATCCCATGCCTCCTATCAGAACACTGTGGTTTAAAAGTGCTTTTCAATAGCAGGAATGACAACAGAAAGCCCACATGGAACAATACTCTACTCAATGACACCTTGGTCAAGGAAGAAATAAAGAAATCCAAGACCCAGGAACTACTGTTCTGCCCAGATCGCTGCCTGGAAGCCCTGAGTCCCCAGAGATCCCAAATTCTGGATATCACGGGTACCTGGTTCTGCTCACTTAGTCCAGTCAGATGCAAGGATGCTGGCAGGGCAGCAGGGAGTGGGGAGTGCAGAGTCTCCCACAGGACAGAGAACCCACGCCCTGCTGGAACACCAGAACCACTGCTCTGCCAAGATCCAGTTCTTAGATGACTGGCTGGTGGCCCGAGTCCCCAGAGATCTTATACTTGGGATATCTTGGGTATCTGGTTCTGCCTGCTCAATCCAAGCAGCCACCACCAAGATGGCTAATGTTGCACAGAGTCTATATTGAATTTTTAATTCAGTGTTTTTCTTTAAATGTTGATAATAAGGTATACTTTCTTGCTACAACTTATCTTCACTCCATGGTATTCCTTTTTTTTTTCTAACTGAATATATTCTACATTTACATTTCATTTCCCTTTTTCTGGTTCCCTGCTCCCTAAAGTTCTCACATGCCCTTTTCCCTCCCCGTGTTTCCCCATCCACCCTTTCCCACTTCCCTGTTCTGGTATTCCCCTACACTGATGCTTTGAGCCTTTCCAGAACCAGGGTCCACTCCTTCCTTCTTATCGGACATCATTTAGTATGTGGATTGTGTCTTTGGTGTCCCAAGTTTCTAGGCTAATATCTACTTATCAGTGAGTGCATACCATGGGTATTCTTTTGAGACTGGGCTACCTCACTTAGTATGATGTTCTCCAGCTCCATCCATTTCTTTAAGAATTTCATGAATTCATTGTTTCTAATGGCTGAATAGTACTCCATTGTGTATATATACCACATTTTTTTGTATCCATTCACTCCATGGTATTCTTACGTGTTCCAGATAGTCATGATACTATTTACTTTAATCTGCAGGTACAGTTACAATAATAACTATACTTTTTATAATTCCATTCTCAGTATTGTTTCTGTCAGTCAACACATACCTGAACCATTCGCTTAAACACAAAGACTTGCTTCATCTGTTTTCCTTTTCTGCATAGAATTCTTTTGTTGAAAAAGCTACAGAAGTATGTGTCTGAACTCAAATAAAAATTACTGCAAAAGAGGTATGGTATTTGTTTCAGTGCATACAGCAATGTGGCTAAACTGAGTATTTGACTCTGAGTCAAATACTTTTTTTTTTTGAAAAAGATGAGATATTTGAAACATGAAAGTCTTACCTTATTTCCAAGATATGAAATATTACGGGAGGGGACAAATACCCATGGGAAGAGATACACAGACAAAGTGTAGATTAGAGACTGAAGGAAAGACCATCCAGAGACTGGGGATCCATCCCATATACAGACACCAAACCCAGACACTAATGTGAATGCCAGCAAGCACTTGCTGACAAGAGCCTGATAACGCTGTCTCCTGAGAGGCTTTGCCAGTTCACACAGAGGTGCATGCTCTCAGCCAGTCATTGGACTGAACACAAGATCCCAAATGGAGAAGCTAGAGAAAGAAGCGAAGGAGCTGAAGGGTTTGCAACCCCATAAGAGGAACAATAATATGAATCAACCAGCACCCCTGGAGCTCCCACGGATTTGACCACCAACCAAAGAGTACACATGGAGTGACCCATGACTCCGGGCTGCACATGCAAGAGAGAATGGCCTTGTTAGACATCAATGAGAGGAGAGGTCCTTAGTCCTGAGAAGGCTCAATGCCCCAGTATAAGGGAATGCCAGGACAGGGAAGCAGGAGTGGGTGGGTTAGTGAGCAGGGGAAGCAGGGTTGGAACAGGGGGTTTCCAGAGGGAAACCAGGAAAGGGATAACATCTGAAATGTAAATAAAGGAAACATCTAATAAAATAAAAAAAGAAACGTAGCCCTCATCTTCTGAAACTGGCATTGATTATTTGTAGATGGAGAGATTGTATGCAAATATGAATGCACCTGAAAGAGTGAAATCAAAACATTACTTTCTCCGTGTTTGGTTGTATTGGAATTAAGCTCTGTAACTCTGAGGACAGGCAGTGGAGAAATTGCAATTTAACATATTATTTAAGCAAGATATTTTTGTTTCTTTAAATGGGCAATTCTAAAAACAAGGACCTGGAGAAGGAAAAGAAAAAAGCAGCCTGATGTAAAACATTATGTTTTCAAAGGTTGTGTATTAAAAAAATCAAAAGTTTCAGTAGTGTGCTAAGAATATATATATATATATATATATATATATATATATATATATATATGGAGGTGATTCAAGAATGAATGCTCCTTCTGTATTACTGATTCCAGACTGAGAACTTCATGTTAGCAAGAGAAACACACAGCATTGGGGGGAAGTGGGTCATCATAAAAGGCTTAGTAGGATAGCTGAACACAGAGAAACGGAATTGTGCTATAGACATGTATGGAGTGATCTTCGGCACTGAATTTGACTCTCTGTAAGATCAGAGCAGTCAGTCACAAGGTAAGGCAGTCAGTCCTGCTCACAACAGACTGGTATTTCCATCAATGGGAAAAGCCACAGTTCTCACTGGCCAGAGCTTCCATGCAGGAATTTGGAATAATAGTGAGTCCATGTGTATGCCAGGCCACTGCTGGAGAAGACATTTATTTCATTAGTCTTTCTCTCTGTGTGTCTGAGTGAGGGCTCCACAATTGCTTTTTATCTCTTTTTGTTTTCTGTAATGATTACTATCTGTTGCAGAGAGAGGTTACACTGATATTAGGTGAGAACTTACACTTATTTGTGGAATAAATATAAATAATTAGAATCTAATTAGGGGCTATACTGCTGTAGTAAAGTAGTTGTACGCTCTCCTTCAAGACCCAGGATTTGACTCGCCCTTGGTAGTTAGCCTAGTGTCCAGTACTCAGCATGATTTCCTTCTTGTTGAGTGGGTCTTAAGTCCAACTAGAGAACTGTTGGTTATAGCCAAGATGGTACCACTACTACACTATTAGAGTTATCTTGCCATGCTCGTTACTGTTACTGTTCTTATCACAGCTGGGTAGGATTATTGGTTGCTTTGCTCCTTTGGAAATTTTATGCTGCCTTCTAGGGATGTGAAAGCTAGTTTTCAGAAAGTAGACCAACTTTCTAAATCTTAATGAAGCTCAGGGAACTGCAGAAGAGAGAACATAAAGATTGTAAGGGCCAGAGTATGATGGAGTTTGCTGTGGGACTGTTGCTGTTTCAGAAAGCAACACCCTTGAAGTCTTATCACCATGACTGAAAAAAGACACCACCAACAAACATGGTAGTGTGCTCAGGAGTCTCCAACCCTAGAGAATAAGCTTCAGGTAAATAAGGAATACTGAGAGTGAGAGACATAGGCTTTCTCATGGAAGAATATCACACCAATTCTTGTGCCGAAACAAAATGATCGGCCATGAAGTCATATATTTACATCTAACATATGGACACAGCAGGATGCATCTACATCTTTATGAATATCTATATGTTTATCATGAATGTCTTTATGTGTGAGCGTTTATCTCAACAAATTTTAATAGGCAATAATTTGAAAGAGTGCAAGGTGTGTACATGGAACAGGTTGATGTCTGTAAACAGAAGTGGTAAATATTATAGATATAACCTTAAAAAGTAACATCGAAAATAGTTATTTTTATTTTTATTTATATATTTATTTTATTTAATAATATCTACATTATTATAATTTTATGTTTGAACTTCTAATGTCTGGCTCTATTCCTTTACCTTTCTCTTCATCTATTTCTTTTCTGTTAAGCATTACTTTTTCTTCCCTTTTATTTCCTTCTCCCCATTTACATTTTATTTAGCTTTTCTTAGTACCTTCATAGTAATTTATGGTATACTGAATAATTTTGGTTTTTTTTGTTTGTTGGTTGGTTTTCTTTGCTTTCCTTATTTTTCTTTTTGTGCATTAACAGGCTCACACACTATACCTCAAGCTGGTGTCATATTGAGAAAAAAGGAACTACTGTGTCTAAATTAGAAGTTGATCTTCTGACTTAATTTTATTTGTACGCATGCTTTATTTTGTAGTTTCATCAGGTATTTTTCCTCCTGTGTGATACTCAGATATAAATCTCAGGTGAAAAAGTCAAATAAAACTATACAATATCCATCTAAAATGCACAAACCTCAACATCAAATCTGAAATATGAAAAAGTATGGCGATATGACTCAAAAATTAATGGTGCTTCAGTGGCTGGATCCAAAGATATTGGAATGGTTGAAATGCAGACAGAGAATGCAAGTGCCTACTTTTAAAATCGATCTGGGACACCAAAGGGAATTTGAATAAATAGATAAATGAAATAAAGTAGTTAGCATAAGACCTTGTTGACAAATGTAAAAAGGCAGATGAGAATCTCATTGTCTTGTGTGAGGAATTTCACAAAGAGATGGATGCTCTCATCAATTTTACAGGAACTTTGCATTTTTGGTGTAAAAACCCTTGTCACTAAGTACAATACATGCCTAAATGGAAGGCTTTACCAGTACACTAGACCAGGTGGAACAAAGGCTCTTAGGGATTGAAGATAAGGTTTAAAACCTCAAATAGACAGGATGAGAATAACTCCTTTGCACATAACATTGTAGTTCAATGTTAAGAACAGGGACAGGCACGGGATGGAGCCACCCACAAATCTCAAATTTTTTAACCCAAGAATGTTCCTGTCCACAGGAAAGACAGGGACAAAAATTGGAGCAGAGACAGAAGGAAGGGTCATCTGGAGACTGTCCCACTTAGGGATCCATCCTGTTTGTAGACACCAAATCCTACACTTTGGTGTTGCCAAGAGGCACTTACTGACAGGAACCTGGTACTTGGGAGGTTCCTTGGAAGGTTCTGCCAGCAACTGCCCAATGCAGATGTGGATGTTTCGAGCCAATCATCAGACTGAGCTGGGAGTCCTGGGGGAAGGATTGGAGGAGCAGAGGAGATTGCAACCTCATAGCAAGAACAATGTCGGCTGGCAGGAATACCCAGTACTCTTAGGGATTAGACTACCAACCAAGGAGTATATAGGAAGGGTTCCAGGGCTCCAGGTACTTATGTGGCAGAGGATAGTCTTGTCTGGCATAAATGGGAGAGAGGTCTTAGGTCCTGTGGAGGTTTGATGCCCCAGAGTAGTGGGATGCTGGAGTGGTGGGCGGGAGAAGATGGGTGGGTGGGAGAGCACTCTCATAGTGGCAAAGAGGAGGGGGGAGAGAGCAGAGGTGGGATGGGGGATTTGTGGAGAGATAACTGGGAAGTGGGATAGCATTCGAGATGTAAATGAAAGGAATGATTAATAAAAAAAAAAGGAAGAGGTGTCTGGACTTAACCCTGTGACCATCAGTCACTTAGAGCAACACCTGCCCCAAGCCCCTGGTACTCCACCCCCACAGTTACCTGTCAACAGCCAGGCAGCCTGGCCCATGATAAAAGGGACTGCTTGGCCCCTCTTCCCTCTCTTCCCCTTTTCCCTTCCCTTCCCTTCCCTTCCCTTCCCTTCCCTTCCCTTCCCTTCCCTTCCCTTCCCTTCCCTTCCCTTCCCTAAACCTTCCCTCCCCTCCCCTCCCCTCCCCTCTTCCCTCCCCTCTCCTCCCCTCCCCTTCCCTTCTTTTCTTCTCTCTTTCTGGCCTTCTTGGATCTTTTTTCCCCATTCCTTTCACCCCCTCTTTCCACATGGTCACGGCCAGCTTCTACTTTCCTATCTTTTCTCTTTCCCTCTACTTTTTACAGTAAAGCTGAAAAATTATGGGCAGTCTCCTTTCATCTAAACCTGCCTTTCTAGAGTGATGGAACAGGCCTCTCAGTGTTTCCAGCCCCTGAACCAAACCAAGGACTAGCATCCCCCCCACGCCCCCCCCCACACAAACGCATACAGGTACCCAGCCCCACAAACAGGGACAAAGAATGTTGAAAGATTCAAGAGAAATATGAGATTATTACAAATGCCTCTGAGTTCAAAAGGACCTACACACAGGTACACACACAGGCACATAAGCACATACACACACGATCTTGCACAAATTAACAAAAAACATTGAAATATAAAAATAAATAAATGGGAAAATGAATTAATCAGATATGGGTCAAAGGAAGAAGAATAAGAGGTCAATAAACAAATTTCAGCCAGCAATATTTAGCTCCAATGGAAGTGAAAATGAATTGAGATTCTCTTATTCCCATCAGAATGCTTATCATCAAAAAAATGTTGGAGGGGATCAGTGAGAAATTATATATAGTCCTACCCGTACATATACCTAATAGAATCTATCACAGTGCATGATAGAAATACATATTAATACATTTTTTTAATTTTAATGCACAATTTTGGGGGGATTTGGTAGCATTAGAGAGCAGAACGTAGGCAAGAATAAGCAAGATTGAGAAATGCAAATATATTATATCTTACAAGCAGCCAGGCAGCTTGTAAACTTGGAAAAACACATTGAATTAGAAATAGGAAAGTTTTGGAAAAAAAAGAACAAATGGGAAGGAGGAGTTTGCAAAAAGTTAATGGGTAATACAAATGTGTCAATCATATATATGTATATATATTCAAATCTCTGTGTGAATTGTCATACTAAAACAATATTATAAATATGTGTTAATAAAAAACAATGTGTACTTAAAAATATATAAAATTAGGAGTAGTATGATGTGGAAGGATGGGAATTATCTTACATGTTTATGAATTTGGTCATATAAAGTACAATTTGTGTGAAGGTATATAATTTTAATTCTAAGATTAGTATGGTAATTTAATGTATATACTATAATCCTTGATTTGAATTATTACAAATATATATGAATATATTTAAAAGATGAATAGAAAAATTAAGTAATTAATATTAAGAAATATTTATGATTGAAAATTATGTTAATAGATTATTAAAAGATATAGTGTCATAGCTTCCAGTTAAGAGGTATATTAACAGATATTCCAGAAAAACAACACCAGCTAGGCATGGTTGTAAATATCCATACTCCTATCACTGTCACTAGGGATAAAGAAAGGGAGTATCTCAGGTTAAAGGTCACCCAGGGTTGTAAAGATTTCAATGTAAGCTTAAGCTATACATGGAGGCTCTGTTTTAATAGCAAGAAAAATGGGTTGTATATATAATTCAATGGCACAGTTCTTGTATTGTGTGTAGAAGGCTTTGTGCTTGATCCCCAGTACAGAGAGAGAGAGAGAGAGAGAGAGAGAGAGAGAGAGAGAGAAGAGGAGAGGAGAAAGGAAAGCTGATACATTGTGTGATTTATAAGAATTATACATTAATTGTAAGGGTGAAGATGAGACAGGATCAGAGTGAAATAATGTACTTAAAATTACAGTATATAAATAGAGATAATCTAAAGGTGAATATGACAGTGATAATGTCAAGGACAGTAGTTTGCAAGGCAAGGAACTTCACAGAGACAAAGCACTATCTGTAGGCATTATACTTGCCTGTAATTACAGCATTCAGTGTCTAAGGATTTATAGACTCAGAAGCCTGTCTGGGTTACATACAGTGACATTGTTAACAAAGGAAAAACTGCTACTTATAATGTTAAGAGAGAGCTAACTCTGAGACATAAAGTTATAGAAATTAATAATAAGCCTTTCAAGCTATTGAGTCAAATATACACAGAACTGGAAAAAATAGTGCTTTTCAATCACTCCAAATAATCATTAAAAACAGAAAAGTTAGAAAAATGAGAGGAAAATTTGACAAGTCTTAAGCACATTTATCATTTATTTATTCATTTATATGGAACATTGTAGCCCTCACTATAGATTATTTCCCTTTTCAAATGCTCTAGTAAAAAAAGTAACACTTTAAATTTACCATATACTAATATCATTAAAATCTCAAGATGTAAATCAGTTTGCTGGTGAGTACTTTGAAATATTTAAGTGAGGAAGGAGATCAATTTAGAGGAGAACCTATCTAAACATTATAAAAGTAATACCATTAAACTTTTAATAGAGTCAATAAAAGAAAACGTGATGCAGAAATCATCTCATTTTAGTGCAAAATAGGTATCTAATGTTTTACAGAAATATAAAGAAGAATATAAGTGGTTTACAGTTCTACATTCATTAGTGCACTTGCATTTCTAGTGAGAATCCACCTTCCTTTTCTACTACACACATGTTGGCTCACAACTGTCTGTAAACAATATTCTAATGAATATATCTCTTCTTAGTCCTGTATGAGCACCTGTATGCAGCTTATAAAGATAAACCTATTTATACAGATATACTTAAATAAAAAAATTAAATAAATGGAAAGTTCAACAATATTTACCTAAATGATATGCAACAAAATTCCTAATGTATTTATTAGACAAGGAATACCCTTGATAGCTAAGTAACTCTAGCCTATAAATGATTTGCAAAAGATGAAGAGAAAATTTATAAGAGAAGTCACAGGGTAGTTAAACATGTGAAAAGATACTGAAAAGCAATAGTTATCAATAAGGTGCACATTTAAACTTGAGATAACATTACACATTCATGAGATGGGCTATAGTGAGTAAATTAGTAAAAGATATTAGAATGGCAAATTTTTATATATCATTAAGGAAAAAGGTGTTACCACCATGTTAAAACAACTTGGATATTGTTTGTAAACCTGAGAGGTTTAAATTGACTCACTTGTAGTTAGAAAAAAGATGCAAAAGGAAAATTGAATTTCTCCAGGTTATATACTAAATTAAATGAGTTCCCCCAAGGCTCTTATTAAAGGCCTGGTCTCCAGGTTATTGCATACTGATTCCGTTTCTAGAAACTGGAATCATTATGATGAAAGGATTCTTTGTAAATGTCTGGTCATATGGAGTTTTGCTCCTGAATGTGTTATTTGGAATGGGTCCTCTCTCCCTCTAGCTCTCCTTTCTGAGTCACTATAAGGAAGCCAGCAGATCCATCCTCCACAGGTAGGCATGAGATGCCATCTAGCCATAAGCACAAAGATAATGGTGGCCAAGTGAGCGTGAGCATAAACCACTGCGTCTATGAAGCCATCCACTTCATAGTCATAGTCTCTTAAATCTGTTATAGTAAGAGAATACTAACAAATATTACTCAGAATTCTTGCTAGGTAAGGACAAAATTCAGGCCTCTTTCTTACGAGAGCTGAAATACAGGAGTTTCATAATTATGGAAAGTAGGAATTCAGGATTTCTTTAGCAAATACCTTATATAAAACGTTGATGCAACATGCAGTTTAAATGTACATTTTATCCACTGACATTTCAACTACATTGTTCCTCACTAGAAAACAAGTTTAAGAACACCTTCAAGTCCCAGAGAACATACACATGTGCTCTAATTTCCCTATGTATCGTCACTCAGTGTAGCTAAAGCGGCAGTAACCAACAGTGTACAGATTGGGTGGCATAAAAGTATCGGATGAATGGATAATATCTCTTACTTTTTCTGTTAGGTGGTCAATTTAACTATCAGTAAATATACTGATATTTCCTTTTTCAGCTCTCTAAAGCAATATCTTTAGAGATTTGGGTATTTTACTTTGAGCGAGTGGTTTTCATATGAAGTTAGGAGAAAAGCAGCCATTTAGTGTTTGCTTGTGCATGTGGAGTTTCTGATTTTCAAAGACTTGAGAAATCTGAAAAAGTTTGACATTATCCAACAAGCATCCCAAAGTGAGTCCACTTGGATTTTCTCCCACTTTTGTTGGAGGATAATTAAAATGAATTAAATCATGCAAATATGCAGATGGAAAAAAATGCAGTATATTATAAAAGCAAAACAACTTAGCACAGGTTTCTAGAACAAAGACTATAAAGGAAAAACAAGGCTTGACATTTAAATTACAGCAGCCCAAAATGCTTGGGATTCAGGCAGCCATGATGCATAAGAGAGAATCCTAGATAATTAATGTTGAATTTCTTTGAGGTCATAAGGTGCAAAATTTTTCATAAGGTGAAACTTTAAAAATGTGTTGCACAGAGTTGTTAGCTTTAAGAAATAATGGTTACTCCACTCAGTATGCTAGAGATGCTTGAAAGTCAGTCAGCCAATTTAATTCTTGATTTGAAGAAGAGCCATATACAGATAAAGTTCTTATTTGAGAAACTAAATGCAATAGATAATTAGGAAATGGCATGTAATCTCCATGTCAGAATGATGAACTATATTCAATTTTACAATTATATATAATTGTATATATGATGTCTGTGTATGTAAATATTAATATATTTGTGTTATAAATATATAAATATTATATAATGATATAAAATATTTAATTCCAGTGCTGAAATAATTCGTCTTTGGTTGGACAGGCAAGTATTTCTTACAGTATTTATTATATTAATTGATGTATTATAAACATTTACAGCATAAATTGAAAATAGCAATTAAATTTGTGTTTTTAATAAATATTACAGGAGTATTGCAATTGGAAATCCTAGGGGAGGGGGATACTCAGAACAAGTCCACACATCCATCTATCCAGCATTTAACACACACTCAGTCAGGATTGTGCAGCATTTTGAAACTTCTACTTCAAGTAGGAACCTCCAGAGACAGTAAATCTGCCTGCTCCTACCATAGAAGCCCCCTCCTTACTATATTACCTATAGACATCTTGGCATATTCCAAATAGGAACCCTAGAGAGATAGTCTACCTTTCAAGCCTATGAGCCACTTTACCTACTGCATTTTTTTTTCTGGGATAAATTTGGGTCCTGAAAACCAGAACTTCATATAAGTGTTGTAGAGGTACACCCAGCCCATTGTAATTTTAACATGCCATTGGAAATCCTATGGTATCCTGCTGTCCCAATGCCTGGGACAGGGACATTAAGAGCCTCACATCCCTTAGTCACATCAAACCTAGTTGTCCAGAGCACCATTCAGCTTGTCTACAACCAGGCAAAATGGTGTAACAAAAAAGAGCCACAATAGACTCAGCTAGTGTAAGACCAGCTATCCATACCAAAAAGAGTCTGCCTAACTATCCAGATAACCAGCTCTTATTTTCTAAATAAAAAGAACTCAAATAACCATGTGCCTCTTCCTTATATGAATAACTCTATTGTTCCCTTACAACATAGGTTATACACAAGACAATGATTTCAGAATAGCTGTTATACATATGCTTAATCGAGGGCAGGGAGGTGGAAGTGGGTAGTTGAGTGGGTGGGAGAACACCCTCATGGAAGCAGGGGGAGGGTGGATGGGATAGGGGGTTTCCAGGGGGAAAAGCCAGGAAAAGGATAGCACTTGAAATGTGAATAAAGAAAATATCCAATTAGAAAAGAAAATTAAAGAGAAAATGCATGCATGTGCGTGATGACTGCAAAAACACTGTTGAATGAAATGAGGAAAGATGAAAGCAAAAGAGTTTCTAAAGAAAAGCTGAACTGAAATACGACTCAAAATGAAAAACTCAGGAAGTCAAATAAAATATTAAAGGAAAACTTCACCAATAAATTGGATTACATGAATTGATTCACTAATTTGGACACAATGGTAAATGAAGAAGAAGGAGGAGGAGGAGGAGGAGGAGGAGGAGGAGGAGGAGGAGGAGGAGGAGGAGGAGGAGGAGGAAGACAAAGTAAAAGAAGAAGAAGAGGAGGAGGAGGAGGAGGAGGAGGAGGAGGAAGAAACAACTAAGAAACAAGAAATGAACACAGATTAGATACAACTTGAACACAATTAAAAGGCCAAATCTAGAAACAAAGAATATAGCAGAAGAAGAATAAACCTAAGTCAAAGTCCCCAAGAATATATATATATTTTTTTAATTTTATTTTCTATATTCTATGTTTACATTCCAAAGGCTTTCCCCTTTCTCAGTTCCCACCCACCATAGTTCCCATAGTTCCTCTCCCCCCCAACTCTTCCCCAATCATTCCCCCTCCCCCCTCGGTTTCTTTACTAAACTGGATGCAATCTTTACAGGCCCAGGGTCCTCTCCTTTCTTCTTCTTGGGAATCATTTGACTTGCTATTTGTGTCTTGAGTATTTAGGGCTTCTGGGCTCATTAATATCCACTTATCAGTGATTGCATTTCATGTGCATTCTTTTGTGATTGGGTTAATTCACTCAGGATGATATTTTCCAGGTCTAACCATTTACCTACAAATTGCATGAATTCATTATTTTTAATTGCTGAGTAGTATTCCATTGTATAAATATACCACATTTTCTGTATCCATTCCTCCTTTGAGGGATATTTGGGCTCCTTCCAATTTCTGGCTATTATAAACAAGGCTGCTATAAACATAGTGTAGCATGTGTCCTTATTGCCAAGAATATATTTTTAAAAAAAAAAACATAGAGAAAAATCCTCAAATCTACAGAAGGATATCTATCTATCTATATATCTATCAAGCTATAAGAGAAATACAGAACACCAAATCAAATGAACCAAAAATAAAACTTCCTATGTCCTAAACACTAACTGTACTAAACTAAGAAAGGAAGTTGAAATCAGAGAAAAAATCCACAATGTAATATATCAAGGCAGGCATATCAAATAAGATCTGACTGTCAAAAGCCGTGCCACCCACTTTTATAAAACAAACATTATTAGGTCTAAAAATGTGTTGACCTCAACAAAATGATAGCTGATGTCTTCAGTACACCACTCTCTCCAATGTAACAGGTCATCCTGACTAAAGCTGTACAACAAAACCCTGGAGTTAAATGATGCTGGAATGCTTCATCAGGCAAGGAACAGATTACATCTTAGAACATATAACTGATTCCGAATTTCATAATATATTATAACCCAAAGCAAGACTCTCCAAATTTAGGAAATCAGAAATAATTCCTGCATTCTTTCAGACCCCAAAGAAATTAAGCTATATAATAGCAGTGCTAGAGATATTATAAACTACACAAATGCATAAAAACTAAGCAAAATATTACTGAATGAAAATTGGACCAAGGAGGAAATCAAGAAATATGTGTAGAATGGGACGAAAATGAAATCTATGGGCCACAATGAAGGCATCTCTAAGAAAATAGTTTATAGCACTAAGTGTCTACCTTAAAAACTAATGGGAAGCCGGGCGGTGGTGGTGCACACCTGTAATCCCAGCACTTGAGAGGCAGAGGCAGGCGGATTTCTGAGTTCGAAGCCAGCCTGGTCTACAGAGTGAGTTCCAGGACAGCCAGGGCTACATAGAGAAACCCTGTCTTGAAAAACAAAAATAAAACAAAAACAACAACAACAAAAAACTAATGGGAAATCTTACAATAATAGTTTAATGATGTACCTTTAATTATATATCTTCTCAGAGAACAAACAGAACTCAAAGAGAGCAGATGGTAAGAGATAAAGTATGGGCTAAAATTCATGAATTGGAAACAATCATAAAATCAATGCAAATAATTAATGAATTAAAGGGAATGTTCTTTGATTAGATAAACATGATTGATAAATGTTTTACACAAGGAACACAAAGAAGATATAGAGTACCTATAGGAATAAAATCAGGGATGAAAATGGAATGATATAGTAGATGCTAAAGTATATATATATATATATATATGTATGTATGTATCATCACCCAAGTTTTGTTTAGGTGACAACCTTGTTGAGATTCAATGGGTACAATGTCACTGTCATACATAGAAGACACTGTTTCTAAGTAGATGTGTAGATGTTCTGGATTTCTGGCTCTTGAAATTTTCCTGCTCTCTCTTCCAAAATGTTCCCTGGACTTTAGGTGTTCAGGTTGCATTATGTATATACTAATGGGTTTGGGCCTCCCATAGTCCAGTGTTCTTTTCATTTTGAACACTGATGGATTTCTGTAAACTGTATACATGTTGCAGAAAGGATTGTCTTTGATGAAGGGTGAGAGTTGAACCTATCTGTGATGCTTTAGTTTGCTCGATAATAGTGTGACCAAGAGCAACTTGAGAAGGAAAAGGTTTATTTGCTTATAAGTTACAGACCATCAGTGGGGAAATCTACAGCAGGCACACAAGGCAGGACCCTGCAGGCAAAGTTCAAAGCAGAGACCACCAAAGGAACAATGCTTATTAACTTGCTCTACATCGCTCAACTTTTTTTCTTATAGCTAAGGACTACCTCCCTAGAAGTAGCTTTTCACACAGGCGATGTATCCTCCCAAATCAATTTTTCATTAAGAAAATGCCCTACAGACATTCTCGCAGGCCAGTCTTCTGGAGGTAGTCCCTCAACTGATGGTCCTTGTTCCCTTCAGTCTGTGTCCAGTTTAAATAACTAAACAGCATTCTAGGCATAGGTATAAGATTGTAGAATGCACCTAGAAATTATACTAGTTAAAAAAAATAAAGCAGTATATTCTTCTCTAAGGCTCTATGACCTAGACAGCTATAGTTATGTGGCTTAGGTATACAGTACCACATAGCAGTCCCTCTTATCGAACAGTATGCATGTGTTTATAAACTACCTCAGATAGAGAAAATATCACATAGCCTTACCCCTAAATGAAGAACTACATGCAAACAATGACCTCAGAAGGAAGAGCTCCCTGATATTCTATTCAGTCCCTAGAAGTCAACCTTAAACTTGTACATATGTGTACATAACAACATGGACTATGCAGACATAGAAAAAACATACATTATACATGTATATATTACATACAATATATATTATACATAAAATAAATAATTTAATAAGAGCCATAAAAACCAATGAGAAGTAATAATTAACAAAATCCCCAAGCCAAAAGCCCAGTGCCAGATGAATACACAGCACAGAATTCTGCCATATTTTCAAAGATGAAACAACATCAATACTTCTTTATTGTATAAATAAAAAAGTAAGGAACAGTTCCAAGTACTTTTACTGAAAATCTCATTACTCTGATACAAGAATATTATAGGTTGCTCTCTTTTATGAACCTATGTGTAAAAAAATGGTAACAGAATACTTGTAAAAACAAATCAAGAACAAATAACAAACACTATCCACCATGATGTAGGTGGCTTTATTCCAGAGTTACAGGGATGGTTTGGAATAAGTAAATCAATAAATATAATATACCAAGTACATAGACAAAAGCGCAGATGTCCCACTATCATTGCTTTGTTGCAGAAATGTCTTTGACAAATAGAAGTTCAATTCATAATTCATGGAAAGATTAGGAAGACAGGTGCTCTATCTCAGGATAATGAAGGTAATTTACATCATGTCCACTGTCAACATCCTCCTCCTCCTCCTCCTCCTCCTCCTCCTCCTCATCCTCCAGCAAAAAGACAAGGATGCCCATTTCTGTACTCTTTTTCAACACAGTACTTGAAGTGTTAAAGACATTTTAGGAAAAAATGTCACCTTAGCATATGACCTGGTACTCTGAATAGGGCAAGGAGAAAATAGAAAACAAGCTTGCAATCATTGACACAGAAAGGAGCTTTCAGGAGAAAACAGGACCCTGACAACAAACTCATTAATACCAACAATTGACAAACACACAAAAAAGCTTCTATGCAAGCAAAGACCCCACCATTCCAGTGTAGAGACACCCAAAGATTGGGGCAGAACCTTTATGAACTATACATTAGTATGTAGAATCTGTAAAGAACAACCACAAAAACAAAACCAACTAACCAAATGAATAAACGAAAGCAAGTGTTGGGAAACCTGTAGAGGAATTTTATCCCAGCAACATGGCTGTTTTGGCAAGGGATAAGATCCAAAGATATGATCTAGTTGGAAACAGACACACCCTTAGAACACACCTTTAATCCCTAACAATGAAGTAAGTTAAGGTTACTTTGTAGAAGGGAGTAGTTATGTTTGAAAGTGACATCTGAGTGACAGGCAAATAAAGTATAAATCAGTGAAAGATTTAACAGACTGACTCAGTGATAGGATACACCCAACTCTCACAAGAACAGCAGAGGTGGAGAGGCTACTTAAGGGCAATGTGTGTGTGTGTGTGTGTGTGTGTGTGTGTGTGTGTGTGTGTGTGTGAGAGAGAGAGAGAGAGAGAGAGAGAGAGAGAGAGAGAGAGAGAGAGAGAGAGCAGACAGATCTTGGGTTCAGACTCCATCTTAGAGAATCTGACCTAAGGTTGAACTCATGTTAACTAAAAAGCAGCCAGCACCTAGCACCAGTTTCCTGGTTACTATGCAAGAAACCTGTGACTCCAGTTTACCACTCTGCCCCTGACACAACCACCACCAATGTGGAGGAAAGCAGAGTTTAAGTTTATTATTTGACTCCTAGCACCAGCCAATTATGTTAAAAAATATCAATACCCCTCCCCATTTAGATGCTTGCCATGCTAGATATAATGCACCCCCTTGCTTGCTTAACATTTTCTATAAATCCTTGTTCTGAGAGCTCAGGGCTCACACTCCCATCCTGCTATGTCAGTCTGTATGGTATGGCCTGGAATTGAGTTTATAAAGAAAAGACTAAGTAGTTGGTGCCTGTGTGGTCTTTTGAAGTTCAAAAATGCTGAACGGGCACAACTGTAATATGGTAAATGGTAGTCGCTGTGTATTTTCCTGGAATAGTACAGAGATAGATTACAGAGAGATGAAGCTAGACACACAGGTGAAGACAGAATGAGCCAAAGAATGAGGAGCCACAAGATTATAACATATTGGCAAAATTGGCATGAGGCCAGTCAGAGCAGTTTAGTCAGAAGCTGGGAGAAGCCAGACTGAATCAGTCAGCTTTGAAGTTTAGCTTGTATGAAGGCTAGAAGCTTCCAGGCCTAGGCCTAGGGATATTTAGAACAGAGAAGGAAACACTCTGGGCTCAACCCAGCTGTATATTTCTACAGCTTAGGAACAGCTCTCATCTCATCCCTTCATCTGAGGAAATCAAAGTGACATTTACACAAACCACCAAATTAAATGTTGGATGAAGGAACAAAACAGTTATAAAGAAGTAAGGCAAAAGGCTTGGAAATTTTTTCTAAAAGGTTCTACATCTTACTCATCAGGAAAATGCAAATCAAAGCACTTTGCAATTTCATTTTGCCCCAGTCAAATCTGCTAATGTCAACAAAACAATTGCTTTTAGGGGTTGAACTGGATTTAGGGAAAATAGAATGACTATTTCTGCTGGTTAAAGTGCAAGCTGAGGCAGTCACTATTGAAACTAATGTGTCAATGTTACTCAAAAACTTTCATTCATCTACCATATGATCCAGTTGTAACAGTCTTGGTTGTAAACACAAAGAATTCCATACACTTGTCTAGAGGTACATACTCATGTTCATACACAATGAGAAGAGAGAACTCATTATCAATCTTACCCAGCTGCAAAAACTGTGAGTTATAGCAATATATGTTCTGGTAAGACAAGACCACTGGCACAATAGTGTCACAAATATTGTGAAGGTTATTAAACACTTTCTGCTTTCATATGAGGCAGGCAGCAACAGATGGAACCCATACATAGATTGGTTAGCAGAGCAGTGAACTGTGACAGGATGGATGGTCTTTCTAGGGAAGAACCTAGTGCTATTGATCTACGAAATGTACATAGCGTGTACTTTGGACCAAGTGCTATTACTCTGCTAAATGTTCCTAGCCTGTACATTGAAGATTAGGATGCATGGAATTCTAATTATTCTGGGCATAGATTGGGTCTCTTTCAACCCTCATCTGAAAAGCTTCTTGCAGTAGATAGGAGTTCTTTAACTGATCAATGTACTGACAGTAAGATGTTGTAAAATTCTCAGTCCTAAATAGGTTGTCTATCTGAAATTTCTCCAAGCAAGTCACAAGTATCCTTAAGGATGAGTAGACTGTAAAATTTTAAGAGCCAGATGGAAAAATGTTTTTTGCACATAATCAGGTAGTTGTGCATGTGATCTCATAGTTATTATGACAACATGTGCAAGACCTGCAAAAGCTCCTGTCAATCAAAATTTCATCATAGTTCACAAAGATGGGCATGAAGACACACCCCTCTCTGAGGAACTATTGACAACTGACAACTGTTGGAAAAGGAAAGTAAGGGTTGTTTGTTTGTTTGTTTGTTTTGCTTTGTTTTGTTTTTGTTCCTTTGTTTCTGTTGTTTTTGCTGTTGTTTTTTGTTTGGTTGGATTTTGTCTTTGTTTTTGTTTGTTTATTATCATGTGACTACTCATAGTGAGACCATTTCTCAGAGCTAACCCTACATCCAAGAGGATTTGAGTGACATAAATTGGACTCAATATATTATAAAAGATCAACAAAATAAAACAAACAGAGCAGAAAATTGTTTTGATAATGAGGTGGTGGGGAATCTGAGAGAAGTTTAGGAAGAGAATGGAATCAAAATAAATCCTCAAAGTATTAATTAAATAGTATTTAATGTTATATTACAATTCCACTTTTACTAACCTATTAACTTTTGATGTCTTTCAGTTTGGGAAGGTAAGTTACTAAGTATGTATTTTAATTTAGTTGTTTCATTATAATTAAGAAGTAGAATCAATGAATTTGAAAACAGTGTCACTTCAATTTTCATTTGGGATCAACAAAAGATGGAGATCATTATAGTGAGAAGAAGGTATTTTCCTGTCATATATTACTTTATCTTCCTGAGATATAAAATTTAGTATATAAGTCTAAGATGTAATTATATTAATACTAACAATTTTCAAAACAACTTCAATATATGTATTTTAAATTTATACTTTGGCTATGTTGAATCTATATGTCTGTTTTAATTGTAAATGTTAGCTATTTATCATGAACTTTAAGTAAATCAATTACCCAAACTGGAATCATCCTAAAAGTAAAGGGAGTGTTATAGAGATTAAAACTAAGAAGGCACCGCAATAAATATAATTGCATCACATCTCCCATATATATTATGAAGACACTGCATCTATCTTCTTTTTAAGAATGACCTGAAGGAGAATATAAATTACAGGTTACCTCAAGAGTGATCTGACATTGACCAAGCAATCTCAAATGAGTTTGAATATTCACGTCCTATGTCCTTTTATTAATTTAAAATTCCCGGCAATATTAGTTTAATCATAAGTAAAATTGATAAGTCAGGAAAATCATCCCCAGAGATTCAATGGTGTTTGCTAGACATCTCAATTCTACAAGTCAAATTTTTTTCTTTACATGGTTTTATGATAGGAGTGGCAAATGCCACTGTTAGGGCAAGACTTCAGATATGCTGAACAGGGATTGTGGGTTGTGAACCACATTCCCTTGTGCAAAGACAGAAAAGAAATATGTTTGCACATATTTTCCACCTGGTGCATATGCTTGCCTTGCATACCTTAATTCTGATTTCACAGTATGAAACATACATGATTCTGATCTTTGAAAACAGAACAGTAGGGGGTACAAGATCAAGAGGAGGTCAGATGTCCCTCAAAAGAAGAATGGATACAGAAAATATGGTATATTTATACAATGGAATACTATTCAGCAATTAACTACAGGCCAATTTCTCTTATGAATATCGATGCAAAAATACTAAACAAAATACTTGCCAACCGAATCCAAGAACACATCAAAACGATCATTCACCATGATCAAGTTGGCTTCATCCCAGGGATGCAGGGATGGTTCAATATACGGAAATGCATCAACGTAATCCACTACATAAACAAACTCAAAGAAAAAAACCACATAGTCATCTCATTGAATGCTGAAAAAGCATTTGAAAAACTTCAGCATCCTTTCATGCTAAAGGTCTTGGAAAGAGCAGGAATTCAAGGCCCATATCTAAACATAGTAAAAACAATATACAGCAGACCAGTAGCCAATATCAAGGTAAATGGAGAAAAACTTGAAGCAATCCCAATAAAATCAGGGACTAGACAAGGCTGTCCCCTCTCACCATATCTCATCAATATAGTACTTGAGGTACTAGCTAGAGCAATTCGAAAACAGAGGGAAGTCAAAGGGATACAAATCAGAAAGGAAGAAGTCAAACTATCACTATTCGCAGATGATATGATAGTAAACTTAAGTGACCCAAAAAACTCCACCAGAGAACTTCTACAACTGATAAACAACTTCAGCAATGAGGCTGGCTATAAAATCAACTCAAGCAAATCAGTAGCCTTCCTATACACGAAGGATAAGCAGGCCAAGAAAGAAATTAGAGAAATGACACCCTTCACAATAGCCACAAATGATATAAAGTATCTTGGAGTGACTCTAACCAATCATGTGAAAGATTTATATGACAAAAACTTCAGGTCTCTGAAGAGGGAAATTGAAGAAGACATCAGAAAATGGGAAAATCTTCCATGCTCGTGGGTTGGCAGGACTAATAGAGTCAAAATGGCAATCTTGCCCAAAGCAATATACAGATTCAATGCAATCCCCATCAAAATCCCAACTCAGTTCTTCATAGAGTTAGAAAAAGCAATTCTCAAATTCATCTGGAATAACAAAAACCCCAGGATAGCTAAAACTATCATCAACATCAAAAGAATTTCTGGGGGAATCAATATCCCGGACCTCAAGCAATACTACAGAGCAGTAGTATTAAAAACTCCATGGTATTGGTTTAGTGACAGGGAGGTGGATCAATGGAATAGGATTGAAGACCCAGAATTAAACCCACACATCTATCTCCAATTGATCTTTGACAAAGGAGCTGAAAACATCCAGTGGAAAAAAGATAGCCTTTTCAACAGATGGTGCTGGCTCAACTGGAGGTCAACATGCAGAAGAATGAGAATTGATCCACTCTTATCTCCTTGCACTAAGCTCAACTCCAAGTGGATCAAGGACCTCCACATAAAACCAGACACACTAATAGAAAAGAAACTGGGGAAGATACTTGAGGACATTGGCTCAGGGGAAAAATTCCTGAACAGAACATCAATTGCTTATGCTCTAAGAGCAAGAACAGTCAAATGGGACCTGATAAAATTACAAAGTTTCTGTAAGGCAAATGACACTGTCAAAAGGACAAATCGGCAACCAACAAATTGGGAAAAGATCTTCACCAACCCCACATCTGACAGAGGGCTAATATCCAATGTATACAAAGAACTCAAGAGGTTAGACCCCAGAAAACCAAATAACCCTATCCAAAAATGGGGTACAGAGCTAAACAGAAGCTTTTCACCTGAAGAAATTTGGATGGCTGAGAAACACCTTAAAAAATGTTCAACATCATTAGTCATTAGGGAAATGCAAATCAAAACAACCCGGAGATTTCACCTCACACCAGTCAGAATGGCTAAGATTAAAAACTCAGAAGACATCAGGTGTTGGTGAGGATGTGGAGAAAGAAGAACACTCCTCCACTGCTGGTGGGAATGCAAGCTGGTACAACCACTCTTGTAATCAGTATGGCGGTTCCTCAGAAAACTGGACATGATACTTCCGGAGGACCCAGGCATACCACTCCTGGGAATATACCCAGAAGATTCCCCAGCATGCAATAAGGATACATGCTCGACTATGTTCATAGCAGCCTTATATATAATAGCCAGAAGCTGGAAAGAACCCAGATGTCCCTCAACAGAGGAATGGATACAAAAAATGTGGTATATATACAAAATGGAGTACTATTCAGCCATTAGAAACAATGAATTCATGAAATTCTTAGAGAAATAGATGGAGCTGGAGAATGTCATACTAAGTGAGGTGACCCAGTCTCAAAAGAATACCTATGGTATGCAGTCACTGATAAGTGGATATTAGCCTAGAAGCTTGGAACACCAAAGACACAAATCACATACCAAGTGATTTCTGACAAGAAGTAAGGAGTGGACACTGGTGCTAGAATGGACCAAAACATCATTGTGGGTGAGTACAAGAACAGGGAGATGGGAGGGGTTGGATGAGGGAGCAGGGGGAGGCAAAAGGGCATGTGGGACCTTTGGGGGTGGGGAACCAGAAAAAGGGAAATGAATTGTAAATATAGAATATATGCAATAAAAAATGATATAAAAATAATGAATTCATGCAATTTGTAGGCAAATGTTTGGATGTGGAAAATATCATCCTAAGTGAGTTAACCCAATCACAAAACAATACACATGAAATGCAATCACTGATAAGTGGATATTAATGAGCCCAGAAGCTCTGAATATTCAAGGCAAAATTAGCAAGTCAAAAGATTCCCAGGAAGAAGGAAGGAGAGGACCCTGGTCTTGAAAGGACTGGATCCAGTTTTGTAGGAGAGTACCAGAATAGAGCAGAGAAATGGTGGGGTGGTGATTGGGGAATAGGCGGGGGTGGGGGGTAGGGGGGTGGGGTGGGGTGGAAGAGGACATATGGGACATATGGTGAGGGGGGAACGGGAAAAGGGGAAAGCCTTCGGGATGTAAACAAAGAATATAGAAAATAAAAAAAAATTGTAATTAAAAAAAAAAGAAAAAAGAAACACCAGAATTTTATCCAGCGAGAAAAAGGGACTTTGAGGAATGTTCTAAGTCACTTATAGTCTTTTTTTTCTTAAATTTTTATTCGATATATTCTATATTTATATTTCATTTCCCTTTTTCTGGTTCGCTGCCCCCAAAGGTCCCACATGCCCTTCTCCCTCCCCCTGTTCCTCCATCCACCCTTTCCCACTTCCCTGTTCTGGTATTCCCCTACACTGATGCTTTGATCCTTTCCAGCACCAGTGTCTACTCCTTTCCTCTTGTTGGACATCACTTGGTGTGTGGATTATGTCTTTGGTGTCCCAAGAGTCTAGGCTAATAATATCCACTTATTAGTGAGTGCATACCATGGGTATTTTTTCGAGACTGGTTTACCTCACTTAGTATGATGCTTTCCAGCTCCATCCATTTCTCTAAGAATTTCATGAATTCATTGTTTCTAATGGCTGAATAGTACTCTGTTGTGTATATATACCACATGTTTTGTATCCGTTCTTCCATTGGGGGACATCTGGATTCTTTCCAGCTTCTGGATATTATAAATAAGGCTGGTATGAAAATAGTGGAGCATATATCCTTATTGCATGCTGGGGAATCTTCTGGGTATATGCCCAGGAGTGGTATGGCTGGGTCCTCCAGAAGTATTGTGTCCAGTTTTCTGTGGAACCGCCAGACTGATTTCCAGAGTGGTTGTACCAGCTTGCAATCCCATCAGCATTGGAGGAGTGTTCCTCTTTCTCCACATCCTCACAGCCAGAGAAAGGACTTTGAGGAATGTTCTAAGTCTTATAATTTACTTTGGGTGATGTGTTTTGCTGTTTCAAGCTTCTCTGTTTTCATATGAAGTCTCTTATGCTTATTTCTCTACACTTTAAAGATTTAGGTGAATATAGAAATATAAATGTTTCCTTGGGAATAGGGGTAAAAATTATTTTCCTAAAGGATGCTATTGTCAATACTCAAGGTTAGGAAGAGATCCTCTTTGACTCAGTATAACTAGCTTAACTTTTAAATTGTATTGCCTATATAGTATTGCCATTTTAGTTAATACAAAGTCACTCTAATTAAAACAGTTAGTTTTAACAGTTTTAATTAACTAATTAAAAGCAGTTAGTGATATGCTAAATTGTTTAATGATGTCACTGCTGCACTGCACTAATCTATTTGTCTGAAGGAATCTGTTAGGTAATCCAGCAGCTTCAGAAACTGCAATGAAAATTTAGTTGGTCCATTTGCAAGTCGCTGAAGACAAAATCATCTGGATTTGTCTGTTTTGATCATGCTGGTCATAGTTGGCTGCTGCATGTTAGGATTTAACAATCTAATGGAGGGCACCTCTCCTCTATATGCTAGTGTTTGTGATTGTCATTTGAATTTAGAAATAATTAAGAACTAATATTTTGTCTTCTCTCTGAGTAAATGTCAGTATTACTTTGAACAGTAAAGGAAACAAAAGAACATATCTCTGCTCTGACTTTACTTTTTTCTTGGATGTTGCCAGAATTTGTGAACTTATGTAGAAAGGGAACACAAAGGACAAACCTGTGCTTAGGATCTACTTCAACTCTGTTCCCTTAAGATCTGATTCTAAGTCGAAGAAAGGTAATTGTTAATGAAGTTAGAAGCAATATCATCAAAGAAAATCTAGCTGTTTTAATTTGTTTATTTCTGTATTTCATAATGATTTTATTACAGGTGGCAAGCATTTTATCATATATTTCACTAGGAGAAAAGTTTTATTGTCACAAAATTACAATACTAGTTTTACACAAGGAATTCCCTGCATTTCTTTCCAGGTACTAATAATGCTAGAGAATGTGGTGTCATTTTGTGCAATGCAAACAGCAAAGTTGGTCACAGTCCTGATTTTTAACCCTGAGTCATACCAGTGTCCTTGAATAAAGGAGAAGGTTGTCTATGATTAATATTTTAAGTTATTGAGAAAATATTTTTTGTACCTTGAAAGAGGCATAAACAATATTATCATGTTTTGAAATACCCTGAAGAAAAACTGTATAAAGACTCCAACGATCATTAATTATAGTAATAAATGGGAATGGAGAAAAGAGTCCACCAGGGCCTTGAGAATATTACCAGAAAAAAAGTCACCTTTAAAATCAAGCCTAGCCACTTTCTGTCCTTGTATTTGAAGGATAAAACTCTTTCATACTAGTTATCTGCATGAAATAAATTACCTACAGAAATATTAAGCACCAATTAATTTAATTATGAAATAAAGAATGATCTTTATGTCTGAATAAAACTCTTTTCTTAAATCTTATATAAGTATGAAAATTCTTTCTAGTTGGAGGGGCTTTTGTTACACTAAATTGTAAAGATGGGAATTGAAATTAGAGTTCAAAAGTTAGAGACAAACTTTAATTATACAGCTTGTTCTTAGACCTTATACATGAAGGGTCTACAAGAGGTTCATTATACAATAACAGGAAAACACACAGCTCTGAGTGACTCCAAAAGGCTGGAGAAAGAATACACTAGCAGCTTAACACCACACCTGAAAGCTCTAGAACAGAAGAAGCAAATACACACAAGAGGAGTAGACAGCAGGAAATCATCAAACTCAGGGCTGAAATCAAACCAAGTAGAAACAAAAAGAACCATACAAAGAATCAACAAAACCAGGAGCTGGTGCTTTGAGAAAATCAACAAGATGGATAAACCCTTAGCCAGACTAACTGGAGGGCACATAGAGAGTATCCACATGAACAAAATCAGAAATGAAAAGGGAGATATAACACCAGAAACTGAGGAAATTAAAAAAAATCATTAGATCCTAATACAAAAGTCTATACTCAACAAAACGAAAGAATCTGGATGAAATGGACAATTTCCTAGACAGATACCAAATACCAAAGTTAAATCAGGATCATATAGACCATCTAAACAGTCTCATAATCCCAAAAGAAATAGAAGTGGTCATTTAAAGTCTCCAAATCAAAAATAAATACTCAAAGGACCAGATGGTTTTAGTGCAGAATTCTATCAGCCCTTCAAAGAAGACCTAACACCAATACTTTTCAAACTATTCCACAAAATAGAAACAGGAGGAACACTATCAAACTAGTTCTATGAAGTCACAATTATGCTGATACCAAAATCACACAAGGATTCAACAAAGAAAGAGAACTTCAAACCAGTTTCCCTTATAAATATTGATGCAAAAATACTCCATAAAATTCTTGCCAACCAAATCTAAGAACACATCAAAATGATCATTCACCACAATCAAGTAGGCTTCATCCCAGGGGTGCAGGGATGTTTCGATATACGGAAATCCCTCAATGTAATCCTCTACATAGACAAAAAATGACATGGTCATTCATAAGATACTGAAAAACCATTTGACAAAATTCAGCATCCTTTCGTATTAAAAGCCTTGGAGAGAATGGGAATTCAAGGCCCATACCTAAACATAGTAAAAGCAATATACAGCAAAGTAGTAGCCAACATCAAACTTAATGGAGAGATACTTGAAGCAATCCCACTGCAAACAGGAACTAGACAAGCCTGCCCACTCTCTCCATATTTATCCAATATAGTACTTGAAGTTCTAGCTAGAGCAATTAGACAACAAAAGGTAGTCAAAGGGATAAAAATTGGAAAGTAAGAAGTCAAATTATCACTATTTGCAGATGATATGATAGTATATTAAGTGATGATCCTCCCCCCAAAAAAAAACTCTACCAGAGAAATCCTACAGGTGATACACAATTTCAGCAAAGTAAACAGATATAAAATTAACTCGAATAAATAAGTAGCCTTCCTATACTCAAAGGATAAACAGGCTGAGAAAGAAATTAGGGAAACAACACCCTTCACAATAGTCACAAACAATATAAAGTATCTTGGTGTGACTCTAACCAAACAAGTGAAAGATCTGTATGACAAGAACTTCAAGTCTGTGAAGTAAAAATTGAAGACCTCAGAAGATGGAAAGATCTCCCATGCTCATGGATTGGCAGGATTAATATAGTAAAAATGGCCATCTTGCCAAAAGACAATCTACAGATTCAATGCATTTCCCATTAAAATTCCAACTAATTTCTTCATAGAGTTAGAAAGAGCAATACTCAAATTCATCTGGAATAACAAAAAACCCAGGATAGTGAAATTTATTCTCAAGAGTAAAAGAACTTCTGGGGAAATCAGTATTCCAGACCTCAAGCTATACTACAGAGCAATAGTGTTAAAAATTGCATGGTATTGGTACAGTGACAGGCAGGTAGATCGATGGAATAGAATTGAAGACACAGAAATGAACCCACACACCTATGGTCACTTGATCTTTAACAAAGGAGCTAAAACCATCCAGTGGGAAAAAGATAGCCTTTTTAACAAATGGTGCTGGTTCAACTGGAGGTCAGCATGCAGAAGAATGCAAATTGATCCATACTTATTTCCTGTACTAACCTCAAGTCCTCAAGCTTAGTGGATGAAGGACCTCCACATAAAACCAGATACAGTGAAACTAATAGAAAAGAAACTGGGGAAGAGGCTTGAGGACATGGGCACATGGGAAAATTTCCTGAACAGAACACCAATAGCTTATTTTCTAAGATCAAGAATTGACAAATGGGACCTCATAAAATTGCAAAGTTTCTGTAAGGCAAAGGACACTGTCAAAGGACAAAATTGCAACCAACAAATTGGGAAAAGATCTTTACCAATCCCACACCCTACATAGGGCTACTATCAATATATACAGAGAACTCAAGAAGTTAGACTCCAGAGAACCAAATAACCCTATTAAAAATGGGGTACACAGCTAAACAAAGAATTTTCACCTGAGGAATATCATATAGCTGAGAAACACCTAAAGAAATGTTCAACATCCTTAGTCATCAGGGAAATGCAAATCAAAACAACCCTGAAATTTCACCTCACACCATTCACAATGACTAAGATCAAAAACTCAGGAAACAGCATGTGCTAGCAAGGATGTGGAGAAAGAGGAACACTCCTCTATTCCTGATGGGATTGGAAGCTTGTACAACCACTCTGGAAATCAGTATGGCTGTTCCTCAGAAAACTGGCCACAATACTGCCAGTGGACCCTGTTATACTACTCCTGGGCATATACCCAGAGGATTCTCCAGCATGTAATAGGGACATATTCTCCACTATGTTCATAGCAGCCCTATTTATAATAGACAGAACCTGGAATGAACCTTGATGTCCCTCAATGGAGGAATGGATACATTCCAAATGTGGTATATTTATACAATGGAATACTACTTAGCTATTAAAAACAATGAATTCATGAAATTCTTAGGCAAATGGATGGAACTGGAAAATATCATCCTGAGTGAGGTAACCAAATCACAAAAGAACCCACAATGAAAGGTGGATATGAGCCACTAAGCTTGGAATACCCAAGTCTCATTTCACATATCAAATGATGCCCAAGAAGAAGGAAGAAGAAAGTATGGATACTCTAGTCCTTCTTAGAAGGGGGAACAAAATACCCAACAAAGAAGATTAGAGGAAAAACGTGAAGCAGTTTCTGAGGGAAAGACCATTCAGAGACTGCCCCACCTAGGGATCTATCCATATACAGTTACAAAACCGAGACACTATTATCTATGCCCACAAGTGCTTGTTGACTGGAGCTGGGTATATCTGTCACCTGGGAGGCTCTGCTAGTGCATGACAAATACAGAGGAGGACATTGTCAGCCAGCCATTGAAATGAGCACAGGGTCCCCAATGGAGGAGCTAGAGAAAGGATCCAAGGAGCTGAAGGGGTTTGCAGAGCCATTAGGAGGAACAACAATATGAGCCACCCAGAACTCCTAGAACTCCCAGAGACAAAACCATCCACCAAAGAGTAGACATGGAGTTACCCATGGCTCCAGACTCATCGGCAGCAGAGGATGGCCTTGTCGGACACCAAAGGGAGGAGAGGCCCTTGGTTCTGGAAAGGTTCATTGCTTCAGTGTAGAGGAATATCAGGACAGGGAAGAAGAAGGGGGTTGATTGGGGAATAGGGGGAGGGAAGGGAGCTTATGGGATTTTCAGGGTGGTGGGAGACCAGGAAAGGGGAAAACATTTGAAATGTAAATAAAGAATATATCTAATAAAAAGCAAGCTTGTTTTCCTGATAAGCATGTGTGTTAATGTCAAATATAGAAATTCCACCAATCAGCCACATTTAAACTATGAATATTTAAAATGAAATTCATTTATATTGGTGCCATGCTATCTTTTCAGAGCTATATGCCTACATCTCCTCGGTGAGATTTTAAGTGTATCGTAACAGCCAGTATTTTTGTTACAATGCAGTGGTCTGTTGGGCCTGCCATTTTCAATTCCGTTTTAGAGTTTATGTAGCTCAATAAAGTAATCCCAATGAATGCCCAGGGAGCTAAGACACTAGACAGTATTTCCGAGGATTTTAAACGACTTCATTTTCTTTTCTCCAAGAAAAATGTAAAACACTCAGCTTTCTCCTTAATCCCACTGGAGATTTGATCCTACAATGCAGTAACAATGAGAATGATTTTTTTCAATTTCCTTAGTTGTTTTTTTTCCCTCTTAGCTAAGAGTGTGTTATAAATTCCTCCTTATTGAACACTGTGAGTATTCTTAAAGATATTTTACTTACTTGATAAGATACCTCATTTTATAATATTTTATTATTTGGTATTAATATAAAATTAAAAAGAAATACTAAATTTAATGTTTAAAATAATTAAATTAATGATATTGAGGCCTATGTAAATGTATAAAATTTACAGATTTATACACATGTTAGGCTTTTGGTTCACAGATTTTTTAAAAAGTTAAAATATTATAAACTGTACTCCATAAATAGAACACACAAGCACATATATCTGCTATGATTTATTATAGCTATTTAATCTATTTAATAATTTAAATATTCATGATGAGATGTCATATTCCATGTACTTCAGACTATTCTTCAAATGATTGCTATGTTTTATAGATACAGGTATTTCTTCTGCCTTAATGTATGTCAGTGCACCATGTATGTTTCTGGTGTCAGCAGAATTCAGAAGAAGGTGTCAGACACCCCTAAACTCAAGTTACAGATCATTGTGTGCTGCCATCTGGATGCTGGGAATTAAACACGTCTTCTACAAGAGAATTAAGCCATTTTTCCAGCCCCATACTCTATGTTCCTTAAATAACCAAAACCATACAGCAATAAAAACAATTTTCTAAAATTGCAATGTTTATAGACATTCTATTTTCCTTGATATATATATATACACATCTTAGCCATTATTTGATTTTGGTTTTGGGTTCTTTGGGGGGGGGTAAGATTAAGTGTACTGTTCATACTGACCACCTAGTCCTGTACTGTGTTCTATTGGTACAGGGTTTCTTCATACTATGCTATGAATTTTGTGACTTTCTTCTCTTATTTATATGTTGAAGCCCTAATGTCAAATAAGTTGGAATTTGGAGGTGGAGACTTTGTTGTTCCAGTTGAAGTGTGGAATGACTGTGTATCCTGACACTTTGTAACCAGTTGGTGGCAGTGGTTGTGAGGTGGTGAAACTTTTGAAAGTTAACAGTAATAGATCACTGGGGAGTGTTTCGAGTATTTATAGTTCTGCCCCACTTCCTGCTAAATCTCTGTCTCTGTCTCTGTGTCTCTGTCTCTGTCTCTCTCTTTCCTTCTCTATTTTATGTTTGTGCTAAAGGATCATATTTATACTCATTCGTCAGGGGTCCTTTCACATGTTTGCTGTATCCTAGCATCCTTTCACCTGTGTCTGCTTCAGGAAAACTTTCTTTCATGTGTTTGCTTTAGCAAGACATCTTTTCACCTGTGTGCTGCAGCAAAACATCATTTGACATAACTGACTTTCCAAAGAAACTAGAATTTTCCACTTCACTATTCCTTTAATTTATTTTATGTTTTTGATAGTTTATTTTTCTCTTAACCTACATGGTCCAGTATAGTAAACATAGCTCTTGCTACACCATTAGCCTTACAGCCGTAAGATTTGTGTTTGAGTCCCCATAGTCCCCTTAGTGCCTAAATAGGCACCTGGTTAAGGAATTTGGTGATAAATGCTTTGTGAAAGTTAAGGGTAATCTATTAAGATAAAATGATGCAAAGCAATGAAACATTCCAATTATTTCATGAATAATTTAACTGTCTTGGTGCTTGTGGACTGGCAAATTTCAGTTTCTTTATAAAATCACAACAAAGTCAAGCTTGCTCTCCAGTGAATGCTTTGCTGGCTTCCTTTAGAACATAAGAAAAATGTGGAGGAGGATGTGCATGGAGGAAGACTTGGGTTGGTAAAAGGAAAAGTACCAACCTCTTTGTTATGTTCGCTTATCATTCCTAGATGGACTGCATTACTCAAATTCGAATGATCAATTATTTATAGGCCATATCTGATTGCCATAGCTACAGTCCCATCTGTAGGGTATGTGCAGTGACTGCCTGTCTCTACCATTTTTGGAACTTTTGAATTAAAATAAAATTGCTAAGAGTTGAAGGTAAGAAAAGATGTCTTACTAATATATTTTTTCATTGGCTTGCTTTTCCACAGTGTACAGAGATGTATATAAACATCATTGTAGATAAAACAATTTTTTAAATATTTTTTTTGCTCTGCTGCATGTGTGTATACGTGCATGAATGTTTGTTTCTGTGTGCCTGTGCATATGTCTCTGTGTGTGCACACAATGTGTGTGAGTGTGTGTGTGTGTGTGTGTGTGTGTGTTTGTGTGTGTGTGTTTGTGTAAACAGACCACAACATGTATACAGGTGTTGTGGACAACTTGTAGTCATTAGATTACTTCTTCCAGTGTTTGGATTTTTGAGAGGAGATAATCCAGCATCCTAGGTGAGTTCTTTGTGACTTGTATTGACAGGACTAGTATGATGCTTCTGTTATTATAAAACTTGAGAGGCAATGTAGGAAGATCAGAAATTCCAGACCAATATGAGATGCAAGGATAGTTCCAGCCTGGAGTATGTAAAACTGTCTCAAGACACAAATGGACAAAACACAGTATAAGCTATAGCTTATGTTATGAAAAATATAATTTCTGTGAAACATTTACTGAAGTATGACACAATTACATAGCTTTTCTTATGCTACCAGAAAACTGTTTTGAATGTAAAGAGGTATGAGCCTAGGTATTTGCTTTCTCTTTGTATGCATATGCTTTGCAGTGGTGAGGATATGATTTGAAACCATTTAAAAAATGATATCATGAATTTCTATAATGTGATACATTATACATTAGAACTACCTTTAAAAAATCATATTAAGTAATGTCATTTTTAGAATCCCAAACCTAGTAACTATCACGCAGATCTCTTACAAAATTCATTTCAAAAATTATTTTACCCATGTAAATGAGAAATGGTCAAGAAAAATTGTTTCTAAGAAAATATCAACCAGAAAATGTGCTTCCTTTCTTCTCTTCAGTGCTCCAAACAAAGATGACTATTACTGGAGGCAGTGTGGTTTATCTGAATTGTGAAAGCAGGTGCATCCATCATTTTATGACTAACACTGTTTTTCCAAACACTCTAATTTTGTAACTTCACTTATATTCCAGAGTCTTATTTGCTGTGTTTCAGCATAATTCCATTCATTAATTTTCACTCAAAGCCACAACAAGAGAGTTCTTTTTGTTTATTCAAGGCCAGTGGCACTTTAGCTTTGTCACTTTGGCTGCAGGTGTCTCCCCCCCCCCCCAGCCCATCTCTGAAATACCGTGGAGCAATAGATGTTTGTATTGGCAGCCTCCCCATCCTCCTGTAATTAGACATTTCAAACATTTGATTTCAGATGTTTTTTTTTTTTTTCCAAACAGGAACAATCTGACATTTTGTCTCTCAATTCATAGTTACCTTTACCATTCTAATTCAGCTTTTTTTTCATTTTCTAATTAAGTCTTCTTATCTTGCCGGTATGATTTATTTAAGTTCTCATTTCAAGGAGATTTGGGGCCTTGACCAATTAGAAATTTCATTTCTCACATTGTTGTTTGTTATTTCCATTTTATAATTCTCCAGTAATTTCATTACCCAAAACATTGCCTCTTCCAGTAAGAACCATTCATTTCAAAAGCAGCATGACAAATCTTAACCTTTTTAACCTGCTCTCCTAAGTTATTGAAGAGTGTACACAAAGCTCTGCAACTCCATCACAAATTAATGTGAGCACTCAGGAGAGGAAGAATGTTTCAAAGCAGCATAATTAATCTCGTTAATAATAATTACTATTTGTTCAATATGTACAATTGTGTGTGTAATTTTAAGTTTATGCACAATTACATAAATACAGGGTTAGTATTATTAATTCTGCTTTAAAATTCTTGACATAAAAATTTATCCAAACCATAGAGCAATGATCAATGCTTTATGAGAGATCATTGCAAAATGAACTATACTAGAAACTTAAAATAATGTATAGTTTTGAAAGATGTGCTTAAAACTACGAATGCTTTAGATATAGGTCTGTAAGTGTCTGTGAATCACCAGGGAATAACCCAGACTCAAATAGTATGCAAAAACAAAGAGCTTCAATTCTGCAGAAAGCCTGTGTGTATTGTTCTATCATTGATTGAAATGAAGACCAGGAAGTGACCTCACAGGCTCAATTTAAAGCTAATTGGGGGGTGGGATTCCAGGGTTGGATAGGTGACCTTTTATCTTGATTAGTTGGCTTGGTCTCTAGGGTTAGGGGTGTCTTTGGGAATGGTGAGGGCTCTGGGGACTTTCCAGAATTGTTGCTGGCAGGGCGGGAAAGGAATGGGGGGTGTTGAAAACTTCTGCTGATTCATTCTGAGTGACTGTTTTTGCCTCAGAACAGCTGGAGGTAGCTCTTGATTAGCTGCCCATGGGCTGTGGGTTTTCTAGGAACTGACTTGCCTAGATTATCTCAATTCTGGGAAAGAGAAACATAGGCCTAGATTCTAGAAATGGCACTTTGGAGCAAGTCATGGAGTCAGTCAGGCACAGTCCTCTCAGTTCTAGTATAATACTAATCAATATTACTTAAAATGCTTGAATAATGATCCTTGAAAGGAATTCTTTTTTTCTCTCTTGGCTCTTTCTAATTCTATGTATCTGATGATTTACCACTTATAGATGCATAAGCATCTTCATGTGTCTCATTAATTCCCAGTACCTAACATTTTGTATACATATGGGTGCATTAATTTAGATGTACCTGTGTGTATATGTCAGTGCATATGGGTATATTTGTGTATGTATGTGTATATGGGTCCCTGTATGGTTTCCTATACTGACCAGATTTTAGACAAAATACATATTCCTGTTCTGGATTATTGCTTAAATATTTTTCAATATTTCAATTTTGATTATCTTTAAAGTTACTATTGTATGGTCTAATTTTAAAGTGGGCAAATAATTTTCTATCACTTTATCTTCCTTTTACCTGCCTGATTTTAATTTCAAGAAAAGTGTGAATTAGAAAAATGTTAGTGGATATTTTGAAATTTAAAGCTAGAAAGCATATCTGTGCTGTATAAAATGGGGAAAGGCTTATGCCAATAATCATATTATGTTTTAGCTGTAATAACCTTGAAATAATCTCTCAGTCTATAGTGTAGATAAATACAATATTATTTTTCATCAACAAAGACAGGAATATATTTTATTCATTCACATTTCTGCAAGGGAGAGTCTATTATAAACTTACATAATGCTAAATTTTCATGTGAAAGCTGTTTCTTATATTTCATATTTTAATGGCTGAGATAAAAGCCAAGAGAAGACATGCAATGTCATTCAATGGCTTGCTAACATTGAACTTCACAGGCTCATATATATTAAGTTATCATTGTCGTCATTAAAAATATTTTCCCATACAGAGTCAGGCATCATTTGGGTTGGTTATTATAGAGTAAAAAGGTCTTGAGAATTTTGGTACAATTACAAGAATAGCCTAAATATCTACCTTAATTCTTATGAAAGTTTATATTGTAAACAGGTTTACATTGCTTTGAGTATGATTTAATGCTGTAATTGTCATATGATAACATTGTACTTATTCAACTATACAGTTTCATATGTGCATTAGCCATTTTTGCATAGGTATGATTATCTGAGAGAACGATATTACAGAAAAGTGTTTTATCTCTTTTGAAGGCTTCAACCCATAATTAGGAGCTTTATCATTATAGATCTGAGGATCATTACACATTACTACTGAAGCATCTGACAAAAAGAAGTTTTCACCTCAGGATAGACTTGTGGTGGGGACAAAGGCACTGGGGACAATGTATAACCAAATGATAATGAACCAGTGATATGTTTCCTGCCTTACCTTTAAAAGGAACAAAAACCTTAGGGAATTGCATCACTATCAATGTTGAAGCATTCAATATATGGCACTTGAACATCTGTATGTGTTTTGTGGTGTGTGTGTGTGTGTGTGTGTGTGTGTGTGTGTGTGTTAGCAGGCCTGTCTTAGTTAGGGTTTTACTGCTGTGAACAGACACCATGACCAATGCAAGTTTTATAAAAGACAACATTTAATTGGGGTTGGCTTACAGGCTCAGGGGTTCAGTCCATTGTCATCAAGGCAGAAACATAGCAGCATCCAGGAAGGCATGGTGCAGAGGAGCTGAGAGTTGTACATCTTCATCTGAAGGCTGCTAGTGGAAGACTGACTTCCAGGCAACTAGGGTGAAGGTCTTAAGCCCACACCCACAGTGACACACCTACTCCAGCAAGGCCACACCTCCTAATAGTGCCACTCCCTGGGAAAAGCATATACAAACCATAACATTCCACTCCCTGGCCCCCATAGGCTTGTTCAAACATTAGTCTATGGGGGCCATACTTAAACACAGCCTAATGCAAAATATATTTAGTCCAACTTCAAAAGTCCCTGTAGTCTATAGCAGTCTCAACAGTGTTAAAAGTCCAAAGTTCAAGGTCTCTTTTGAGATTCATCCAATCACTTAAATGTGATCCTCCAAGGAAGACAGAAAATCAGCTGGGCAAAGTCAAAACTCTTCATCTCCACTTTTGATGGCAAAGCAGTCTTCAGATATCCAACTCCTTTTTCATTTTTGTTGGATTCAACAAGGTTCTTTCTCCTGGGCTTGTTCCACTCCCTGTTAGCAGCTTTCCTTGGCAGGCATCCTGTGGCTCTGGCATCTTTAACATCTTGGGTACCCCAAGTCAATTTCAGCTTCACAGCTTCTTGTTCCAATGTCTGAGATCCACACATGATCTTCTGTGTATCTCCAAAGAGCTGGTGTCACTTCTCCAGCTCTGCCCTCTGTAGCACTCTAAGTTCAGATTGATCCACTCACTGCCACTGCTGTTCTTGGTGGTCATCCCATGGTACTGGCATCTCCAATATGCTAGGGTCTTCCACTGCAACTATACTTCACCAAAGCCTCTCATAGTACCAAACCTCAGCTGTTCTTCATAATGCCTTCATGCCTTCAAAACCAGTACCACCTGGATGATTCTTTTTTTTTTTTTTTTTTTTTTTTGGATTTTTAGTTTTTTTTTTTTTAATTTTATTTTCTATATTCTATGTTTACATTCCAAAGGCTTTCCCCTTTCCCAGTTCCCACCCACCATAGTTCCCATAGTTCCTCTCCCCCCCCATCTGTTCCCCAATAATTCCCCCTCCCCCCTCGGTTTCTTTACTAAACTGGAAGCAATCTTTACAGGCCCAGGGTCCTCTCCTTTCTTCTTCTTGGGAATCATTTGACTTGCTATTTGTGTCTTGAGTATTTAGGGCTTCTGGGCTCATTAATATCCACTTATCAGTGATTGCATTTCAGGTGCATTCTTTTGTGATTGGGTTAATTCACTCAGGATGATATTTTCCAGGTCTAACCATTTACCTACAAATTGCATGAATTCATTATTTTTAATTGCTGTGTAGTATTCCATTGTATAAATATACCACATTTTCTGTATCCATTCCTCCTTTGAGGGATATTTGGGCTGCTTCCAATTTCTGGCTATTATAAACAAGGCTGCTATAAACATAGTGGAGCATGTGTCCTTATTGCATGCAGGGGAATCCTCTGGGTATATGCCCAGGAGTGGTATGCCAGGGTCCTCTGGAAGTAACATGCCCAATTTTCTGAGGAACCGCCAAACTGATTTCCAGAGCGGTTTTACCATTTTGCAATCCCACCAACAGTGGAGGAGTGTTCCTCTTTCTCCACATCCTCGCCAGCACTTGTTGTCTCTTGAGTTTTTAATCTTAGCCATTCTGACTGGTGTGAGGTGGAATCTCAGGGTTGTTTTGATTTGCATTTCCCTGATGACTAATGATGTTGAACATCTTTTAAGGTGTTTCTCGGCCATCCGAATTTCTTCTGGTGAAAATTCTTTGTTTAGCTCTGTGCCCCATTTTTTGATAGGGTTATTTGGTTCTTTGCGGTCTAACTTCTTGAGTTCTTTGTATATATTGGATATTAGCCCTCTGTCGGATGTGGAGTTGGTGAAGATCTTTTCCCACTTTGTTGGTTGCCGTTTTGTCCTTCTGACAGTGTCCTTTGCTTTGCAGAAACTTTGTAATTTTATGAGGTCCCATTTGTCGATTCTTGATCTTAGAGCATAAGCTATTGGTGTTCTGTTCAGGAACTTTTCCCCTGTGCCCAAGTCCTCCAGGGTCTTCCCAAGTTTCTTTTCTAATAGTTTCAGTGTGTCTGGTTTTATGTGGAGGTCCTTGATCCACTTGGAGTTGATCTTAGTGCAAAGAGATAAGATTGGATCAATTCGCATTCTTCTGCATGTTGACTTCCAGTTGAACCAGCACCATTTGTTAAAAAGGCTATCTTTATTCCACCGGATGGTTGTGGCTCCTTTATCAAAGATCAAGTGACCATAAGTCTGTGGGTTAACCTCTGGGTCTTCAATCCTGTTCCATTGATCTGCTTGCCTGTTGCTATACCAATACCATGCAGTTTTTAACACAATTGCTCTGTAGTACTGCTTGAGGTCAGGGATATTGATTCCCCCAGAAGTCCTTTTATTGTTGAGAATAGTTTTAGCTATCCTGGGTTTTTTGTTGTTCCAGATGAATTTGAGAATTGCTCTTTCTAGATCTATGAAGAATTGAGTTGGGATTTTGATGGGGATCGCATTGAATCTGTATATTGCTTTTGGCAAGATGGCCATTTTTACTATATTGATCCTGCCAATCCAGGAGCAAGAAATATTTTTCCATCTTCTGAAGTCTTCTTCGATTTCTTTCTTCAAGGACTTGAAGTTCCTGTTGTACAGATCTTTCACTTGTTTGGTTAGAGTTACGCCAAGATACTTTATGTTGTTTGTGGCTATTGTGAAGGGTGTTATTTCCCTAATTTCTTTCTCTGCCTGCTTGTCCTTTGAGTACAAGAAGGCCACTGACTTGCTTGAGTTAATTTTATAACCTGCCACTTTGCTGAAGTTGTTTATCAGCTGTAGAAGTTCTCTGGTGGAGTTTTTTGGGTCGCTTAGGTAAAATCATATCGTCTGCAAATAATGATAGTTTCACTTCTTCCTTTCCAATTTGTATCCCTTTGACTTCCTTATGTTGTCTAATTGCTCTTGCTAGAACTTCAAGTACTATATTGAAAAGATATGGAGAGAGAGGGCAGCCTTGTCTAGTCCCTGATTTTAGTGGGAATGCTTCAAGTTTCTCTCCATTTATTTTGATGTTGGCTACTGGTTTGCTGTAGATTGCTTTTACTATGTTTAGGTATGGGCCTTGAATTCCTGCTCTTTCCAAGACTTTTAGCATGAAAGGATGCTGAATTTTGTCGAATGCTTTTTCAGCATCTAATGAGATGACTATGTGGTTTTTTTCTTTCAGTTTGTTTATGTAGTGGATTACATTGATGGATTTCCGTATATTGAACCATCCCTGCATCCCTGGGATGAAGCCTACTTGATCATGGTGGATGATCGTTTTGATGTGCTCTTGGATTCGGTTAGCAAGAATTTTATTTAGTATTTTTGCATCTATATTCATAAGAGAAATTGGCCTGTAGTTCTCTTTCTTTGTTGGATCTTTTTGTGGTTTAGGTATTAGCGTAATTGTGGCTTCAAAGAATGAGTTGGGCAGTGTCCCTTCTGTCTCTATTTTGTGGAATAGTTTGGAGAGTATTGGTGTTAAGTCTTCTTTGAAGGTCTGGTAGAATTCTGCACTAAAACCATCTGGTCCCGTACTTTTTTTGGTTGGGAGGCTTTCTATAACCCCTTCTATTTCTTTAGGGGTTATGGGACTATTTAGCTGATCTACTTGATGCTGATTTAATTTTGGTATTTGATATCTGTCTAGGAAATTGTCCATTTCCTCCAGGTTCTCCAGTTGTTTTGAGTATAGACCTTTGTAGTAGGATCTGATGATGTTTTGAATTTCCTCAGTTTCTGTTGTTATGTCTCCCTTTTCATTTCTAATTTTGTTAATTTGTATACTGTCTCTGTGTCCTTTGGTTAGTCTGGCTAAGGGTTTATCTATCTTGTTGATTTTCTCAAAGAACCAGCTCCTGGTCTTGTTGATTCTTTGTATGCTTCTCTTTGTTTCTATTTGATTGATTTCAGCCCTGAGTTTGATGATTTCTTGTCTTCTACTCCTCCTGGGTGAATTAACTTGTTTTTCTTCCAGGGCTTTAAGGTGTGCCATTAAGCTGCTAGTATATGCTCTCTCCAGTTTCTTTTTGGATGCACTTAGAGCTATGAGTTTTCCTCTTAGCACTGCTTTCATTGTGTCCCATAGATTTGGGTAGGTTGTACCTTCATTTTCATTGAATTCTAAAAAGTCTTTGATTTCTTTTTTTATTTCTTCCTTGACCAAGGTGTCATTGAGTAGAGTATTGTTCAGTTTCCATGTGTATGTGGGCTTTCTGTTGTTTTTGTTGTTATTGAAGACCACTCTTACTCCATGGTGATCTGATAGAAGGCATGGGATTAGCTCGATCTTCTTGTATTTGTTGACATCTGTCTTGTGACCAATTATATGGTCTATTTTGGAGAAGGTCCCATGTGGAGCTGAGAAAAAGGTATATTCTTTAGCTTTAGGATGAAATGTCCTATATATATCTGTTAAATCCAATTGGTCCAGAGTTTCAATTAGTTTCGCTGTGTCCCTGTTTAGTTTCTGCTTTCCTGATCGGTCCATTGAGGAGAGTGGAGTGTTGAAGTCACCCACAATTATTGTGTTAGGTGTAATGTGTGCTTTAAGCTTTAGTAAGGTTTCTTTTACGAATGAGGCTGCCCTTGCATTTGGAGCATAGATGTTCAGTATTGAGAGCTCTTCTTGGTGGATTTTTCCTTTGGCCAGCAAGAAGTGACCTTCTGAGTCTCTTTTGATGATTTTAGGTTGGAAGTCAATTTTATCTGATATTAGAATGGCTACTCCAGCTTGTTTCCTGAGACCGTTTGCTTGTAAAATTGTCTTCCAGCCTTTTACTCTAAGGCAGTGTTTGTCTTTGACACTGAGATGTGTTTCCTGTATGCAGCAAAATGTAGGGTCCTGTTTCCGTATCCAGTCTGTTAATCTATGTCTTTTTATTGGGGAATTGAGTCCATTGATGTTAAGAGATATTAAGGAATAGTAATTATTTCCTCCAGACATTTTTGAAATTGTATTTATTTATTTTATTTATTTTTTATATTCGAGAGGTTACCTTCTTTTGGGTTTGATGAGAGGAGGTTTCTATCTTGCTTCTTCCCGGGTGTAGTTTCCGTCCTTGTCTTGGTGTTTTCCCCCTATTATCCTTTGTAGGGCTGGATTTGTGGAAAGATATCGTGCAAATTTGGTTTTGTCATGGAATACCTTGATGTCTCCATCTATGGTGATTGAGAGCTTTGCTGGGTAAAGTAGTTTTGGCTGAAGTTTGTGTTCTCTTAGAGTTTGCATGATATCTGCCCAAGGTCTTCTAGCTTTCATGGTCTCAGGTGAGAAGTCTGGTGTTATTCTGATAGGTCTTCCTTTATAAGTTACTTGGCCTTTTTCTCTTGCTGCCTTTAGTATTCTTTCTTTGTTTATTACATTTGGAGTTTTGATTATTATGTGACGGGATGTATTTCTGTTCTGATCCAGTCTGTTTGGGGTTCTGTATGCTTCTTGTATATTCATGGGCATCTCTCTCTTTAGGTTGGGGAAGTTTTCTTCCATAATTTTGTAGAAGATATTTGCTGGCCCTTTAACTTGTACATCTTCATTCTTGTCTATACCTATAATCCTTAGGTTTGGTCTTCTCATTGTGTCCTGGATTTCCTGGATGTTTTGGGTTACAGCCTTTTTGCATTTAGTATTTTCTTTGACTGTTGAATCAATGGTTCCTATGGTATCTTCGGCTTCTGATATTCTGTCTTCTATCTCTTGTATTCTATTGTTGATATTTGCATCTATGGCCCCTGATTTCTTCCCAAGGTTTTCTATCTCCAATGTTGTCTCCCTCTGCGATTTCTTAGTTGTTTCTACTTCTGTTTTTAGTGCCTGGATGGATGTGCTCAGATCTTTCGCTTGCTTGATTGTGTTTTCATGTATTTCTTTGATAGATTTTTGTGTTTCCTCTTTCATAGCTTCTACTTGTTGGCCCACGTTCTTCTGTATTTCTTTAAGTGATTTTTGTCTTTCCTCCTTATTGTCTTCTTCTTTTTGATCCATCTTCTCCTGCATTTCTTGAAGTGATTTTTGTATTTGCCTTGTAAAGGCTTCTAACTTTTGATCCATTTTCTCTTCTATTTCTTTACGAGATTTTTCTATGTGTTCAGCTACCAGCATCCTGACCAGTGATTTTATATCCAAGTCTTGTTTTTCTGGTGTTTTGGGGTATCCAGGGCTTCCTGTTGTTGGCGAACTGGGTTCAGATGCTGTCATGTTGTCTTGATTTCTGTTAGTGACATTCCTTCGTTTACCTTTTGCCATCTGGTTATTTCTGGTGTTAGTTGACCTTGTTGTCACTGGCTGGTGTTTGAATCTCCTATGAGGCTGGGCTTACCTGTTGTTTCTCTACTGGTGGTTATGCGTGATTGCTGCTCAACGGGGTCACGAGCTGGCTGCCACCCACTGACTTTGTGCACGGCCTGAGGTCTCCGGGAAGTGTGGGGGAGTGCAGCAGAGCCTCGGCAGGTGCTGCTGGGCCTGCCTAGTAGCGAGAGCCTAGCAGATCCCCCCACGTGGTAGCCCCTGATGGAATCTGTCTACCTGTTCCTTTCCAGCTGTGTTCTGGTTGCAGTATGGAGGCCTGCTGCTATCGCTGCTCCGGGCTCCTGGGGAGCTGGGTGGTGCCGGTTGCCTCGGTGCACGGCCTAAGCTCGCAGGGACATGCTGCAGATCCTAGGCGCCTGGGCCCGCCTGTGGGCGAGAGCTTAGCAGCTCTCCCTGCTCTAGCCCCAGGCGGAGTCTCTATCTGCACCTTTCCAGCTGTGTCCTGGTTGCAATATGGAGGCCTGCAGCTATAGCTGGTCCTCACTCTTCTTAATAAACAAGAATTGTTGCTTATCCTGGTTCTGTGGGCAGGGTCTGAGCACCTGGCAAGCTGGCTAGGTCTGGCTGACATGCTACCGGCTGGATGGGATGCTGCAGACAAGATGGCGCTGCCTGCAGGGGGTTTGGGGTCTGGCCTGCGAGCACAGAGCGCAGGCACGGCCGCTGTATTCCAAACCGCTAGGCTGTGCGCAGTTCCTGCCCCCGACCTGAGTCCCCTGAGGTCTTAAACTCGGGCTGTCTCTGGTACCTGGTTCCGCCGGCAGGGTCTCAGCACCTGGCAGGCTGACTACGTATGGCTGACCTGCTACCTGCTGGATGGGATGCTGCAGACAAGATGGCGCTGCCTGCAGGGGGTTCGGGGGTCTGGCCTGCGACAGAGCTCAGGCACGGCCGCTGAACTCCAAACCGCTAGGCTGTGTGCAGTTCCTGCCCCAGACCTGAGTCCCCGGAGGTCTTAAACTCGCCGGCAGGGTCTCAGCACCTGACAGGTTGGCTAGGTCTGGCTGATCCGCTACCGGCTGGATGGGATGCTGCAGACAAGATGGCGCTGCCTGCAGGGGGTTCGGGGTCTGGCCTGCGAGCACAGAGCTCAGGCACGGCCGCTGAACTCCAAACCGCTAGGCTGTGCGCAGTTCCTGCCCCAGACCTGAGTCCCCGGAGGTCTTAAACTCGGGCTGTCTCTGGTACCTGGTTCTGCCGGCAGGGTCTCAGCACCTGATGGGTTGGCTAGGTCTGGCTGATCCGCTACCGGCTGGATGGGATGCTGCAGACAAGATGGCGCTGCCTGCAGGGGGTTCGGGGGTCTGGCCTGCGAGCGCAGAGCTCAGGCACGGCCGCTGAACTCCAAACCGCTAGGCTGTGCGCAGTTCCTGCCCCAGACCTGGGTCCCCGGAGGTCTTAAACTCGGGCTGTCTCTGGTACCTGGTTCCGCTGGCAGGGTCTCAGCACCTGGCAGGCTGGCTACGTATGGCTGACCTGCTACCTGCTGGATGGGATGCTGCAGACAAGATGGCGCTGCCTGCAGGGGGTTTGGGGGTCTGGCCTGCGAGCGCAGAGCTCAAGCACGGCCGCTGAACTCCAAACCGCTAGGCTGTGCGCAGTTCCTGCCCCAGGCCTGCGTCCCCGGAGGTCTTAAACTCGGGCTGTCTCTGGTACCTGGTTCTGCCGGCAGGGTCTCAGCACCTGACGGGTTGGCTAGGTCTGGCTGATCCGCTACCGGCTGGATGGGATGCTGCAGACAAGATGGCGCTCCCTGCAGGGGGTTCGGGGGTCTGGCCTGCGAGCACAGAGCTCAGGCACGGCCGCTGAACTCCAAACCGCTAGGCTGTGTGCAGTTCCTGCCCCAGACCTGCGTCCCTGGAGGTCTTAAACTCACCGGCAGGGTCTCAGCACCTGACAGGTTGGCTAGGTCTGGCTGATCCGCTACCGGCTGGGTGGGATGCTGCAGACAAGATCCACCTGGATGATTCTTACACGTTACCAAGTACAGCTGCAGCATGAGGAACACTTGGCTCTCTCTTGAATACAGCTTCTTTGTGCTTTCAGAATACACTTCCCATATTTCACCTCAGTGATGCTGGTCTTTTCTTAATTACCACTAATTTCTTAGCTCCAGCTCACCAGTATCAATTGTTTGAGTAGTCTTCTTCTCCTCTTGAATATAAAGCCAGAGACACATGGCTGAAGCTGCTGAGTTATGCTGCTTGCAGGAGCTGGAACATTGGCCCCCTTGTTCTATTACATCATCACTAGCTTCCTTTTTCCCAGTTCCTTCACTGCCTAAGTTGGCTGTCCTGAATCTTGCTCGTTAGACTGACTTTGAACTCAAGAGATCTGTATGCCTGTCTCCTAAGCACTGGGATTAATGGTGTGGTCCACCAAGCCTGGATTAAAGGTTTTCTTTACCAAGAATTTGCTCTGTTCTAGGCTGGCCTTGAACTCAGAGATCTACTTATCTTTGCCTCCTGGGATTAAAGGCCTGTACGACCATGCCTGGACCTAAAGTTAACTGGGTGAATCTTGCCCCCAAGGTCACCACTCCTTTAATTCAATTTAATATCCTTGAATTTGGCACCATTTCACTTCCTGGAGTCACTTTAATACTCAAACTATATATTTTGTACTTTTCCTTTCTCAGCTTGCTATGTTTGTTCAAACTTCTCTTCATCAGATTTAACCAGAGAACAAAGTCTTTGTTGGGCTTTTTTGAGACTTCCTTTGCAAAGGCAGTTAATATAAATCTCTTTACCTTAGCCTTGTTCAGTCTCTTCAGACAGTGGCAAAAAGCAGCCATGCTCTTCACCAAAACATCACAGAAACAGTTTCTCATCCACATATTAAAGTTCTTCTCCATTGAAACCTCTTGGGCCATCAGGCCTACACAGTTCAAATGACCCTCAGCACCACTGTCTTCCATATTCCTACTAGGCTGGCCCAATTAAGGCCCACTTAAAGCATTCTGTGGCTTTCCAAGTCCAAAGTCCCCAAATCCACATTCTTCCAAACAAAAGCATGGTCAGGCCTATCACAGCAATACCCCACTCCTGGTATCAACTTCTGTCTTAGGGTTTTACTGCTGTGAACAGACACCATGACCAATGCAAGTTTTATAAAAGACAACATTTAATTGGGGTTGGCTTACAGGCTCAGGGGTTCAGTCCATTGTCATCAAGGCAGAAACATAGCAGCATCCAGGAAGGCATGGTGCAGAAGGAGCTGGGAGTTCTACATCTTCATCTGAAGGCTGCTAGTGGAAGACTGACTTCCAGGCAACTAGGGTGAAGGTCTTAAGCCCACACCCACAGTGACACACCTACTTCAACAAGGCCACACCTCCTAATAGTGCCACTCACTGGGAAAAGCATATACAAACCATAACAAGGCCTTTAACATTCAAATCACAGCATTACTGTTATCACATGGAAATTGACATATACAGATGTCATATAGATGCTTTCTTGGCTAGATGGGTTTCTTCATAATATCAAGTAGGACATGAATGGCCACATTCTTTATGAAAGAAAAGCTGTCAGAGGACATGTTTAGAAAAAGGAAGCAGGAATGATCTATGAATGAGTCGTGATGGCAAAGCCCCCCCCCAAATGTTCATTACAATGTGTAAAAAAAGGAATGTCTTATGTTACATCAATACAGAGTACAAGGTACTTCCATCTCTGGTGCCAGCTATTATTTTTGCTTGTTATTGTTAGTGGTGGTTTGTTTTAAAATCTCAGAGAAATTCAATTCTTAGAATTCTAACATTCTATCACAGGGATTTTCCTGCTTCAACACAACTTGCCTGTAGGTGATAAAACATGTTATTATTCTTCAGTCAGTCCTTCTTTGGGGTGTGACATCAACTTCCTACAGACATTGCTCGGTGCCATACGTCTTGATTAAGGTGAACTATTTTATACACAACGGAGTGATGGAAAAACTAAGGAGAGAGAAGTCTGCAAATATCTGGGGTGTATCATTTCTATGTGAGATGAAGCTCATGAATTTGTTTAGGCAGTTAATTTGTTGATTTACACTGTTGCCCATTCCGAAATGCAGCATTTCTGATTTCTGTCTTTTTTTTTAAATGCCCCAAATCACCTGGACACCCAGATTACATGGGACCTCTTCTAGTATCCACTATTTCTAACAGCCATAGGCTTAGTAATTAGATCTCTAGGAGTCTGGTCACAGATCAAACTTATATTTTCTTGGTAAATGTGGCTATGGGGTCTTCAGCTAAAGTGCATCTACTATGAATATTGTATCTTTTATATTAATTGAATATACCTCATTGTTTCAAGATTGTTAGTTATTCTAAAAGATATGAATCAATTCTTATATTTTTAGTATTATTTTATTTATGGTAGAAGAATAAGAATAAATATTGGTGCTTACTATTTTATTGGAAAAGTTTTGTAAAAGATTTTATTGTTTTATTACTTAGTTGTCACTATATGATATGTTTAGTCAAAGGCTATAATAAAAGTATGTTTGTAATTATACTAATGTAATAAAATTATGAAATATACATTCATAATTATTTATAAGACATAGTATTTGAATAAAATAAAATAAATGCAATACATTTTAATTTATAATTCATATGATCAAGGTATTTTAGAGAACTACTTTTGAGGGACCTCTTATTATAATCTTATTTAGTCCTACAAAAAAATGACTTGCAAATATTGACAGATTATACTTGTTAAATGAGAATACCAATAAAATGGGCAGAAAAATCAATGTTTTAAACTAACTCTATTTTGATGTGTTTATTGTATATAGTTGTACACTTTAAAGGCAATCTGATTTACAATATATTTGAAAATAAAGGAACATTTTTAAATAGAATGTCAAAATCTTTTGACTTAATGTTTGTAAAATCAATTTTTTTTACTTTTTATTAGATATATTTTCATTTACATTTCAAATGTTGTCCCCTTTCCTGCTTTCCCCCTGAAAGACTCATAACCCATCTCCCTTCTCTCTGTTCCCCAATCAACCTTCTTCTGATTCCCTGTTCCAGCATTTCCCCACACTGCTACACCAACCCTTTCCAGGATCAAGGGCCTCTCCTCCCTTTGATGTCCAACAAGGCCATCCTCTGCTGCCTATGCATCCGGAGCCATGGGTAACTCCATGTGCACTCTCTGCTTGATGGTTTTGTCTCTGGGAGCTCTGGGAGTACTGGGTGGCTCATATTGTTGTTACTCCTAAGGCTCTGCAAACCCCTTCAGCTCCTTGAATCCTTTCTCTAGCTCCCCCACTGGTGATCCTGTGCTCAGTTCACTAGCTGGCTGAGAGTGTCCCCCTCTGTATTTGTCATGTACTAGCAGAGCCTCCCAGGTGACACTGATATCTTGTTATGGTCACCAAGTTCTTGTGGGTACCAATAATAGTGTCTGGGTTTTGTAACTGTATATGGGATGGATCCCTAGAAGGGGTAGTCTCTGGATGGTCCTACTATCAGACTCTAGTTCACACTTTGTCTTTTTATCTCCTTCTGTCGGAATTTTTGTTCCCCCTTCTAAGAAAGACCAGAGTATCCATACTTTGTTCTTCCTTCTTCTTGGGCATCATTTCATATGTGAAATGAGACTTGGGTATTCCAAGCTTCTGGGCTATTATCCGCCTTTCAGTGAGTGCATACCATGTGGGTTCTTTTGTGATTTGGCTAGCTCACTCAGGATGATATTTTCCAGTTCCATCCATGTGCCTGTCATGAATTCATTGTTTTTAATAGCTAAGTAGTATTCCATTGTCTAAATATACCACATTTTCTGTATCCATTCCTTCATAAAGGGATGTATGGGTTCTTTCTATCACGGCACATTTCTTGAACCCCGTAATTTCACGCAGCCAAGCTGCAATCCAGGCAGAGGCTGTGTGATATTTACTGGGGAACGCCTTGTTTGGCAGGGCTGTTCAAGAAATGCCGCTGTGGGCCTCCTTGGCTGCAGATAGAGCTGAGCTGAAATTTCTCATGGCAAGCTGTGTGACCTGTTTCTGACCTGTTCTTTTACTTACAAGATGTCCCTGCCAGCCGGAGGTACGAGCATCCAGGCGTGATGGTTCACTAGAGTTTCATTCTTTGAGCTACAGCACTGGCCATGATTTATTTTCTAGAGATCCATTGCTTTGCTTTTAATCAGCTGTACAGTTATTACCTAGATACATTAAAGAATTAACCTCCCAACAATATCTATTATTTGTGTAGTTAGCTGGCTTTGGCACTCTGACATGGAAACCATCAGTTAAGTAAAGTTTCAAGGTAAACCTGAGGAGGTCTTACAAGAAGGAAACAAGATATTAAACATCAAACTGCACTAACAATACCTAGCCCTGTTACATAGTGGTTTCCAAGGACTCTTGAACTACTAGCTTATCATTAACTACAGAGGGATGCGATGACTTTGTGTGTATTCTCTAACGTTCATACCTGATTGATTTTGTATTTCCTTGTGCCAGATACTCATGGTAACCATTCTTTGTATACATTTCCCTGGATACATTTTCTCTTCAGTAATGTAATACCAACTTATGAGTATAAAAATTCCTGCCTCAGAAAAGTAAAGTGCATTCAGACGCATTCAGATCGTGTGTGTGTCTGTCTGTCATTCGCCGGACCTGTACCTTCCTGCATACCAAAGACCCTGATTCCCCACAGGAGTGTGTGTTCTGACTGAGTCGGTCCGTGGCACTTTCCAGGTTCTGATTGTTATAAATAGGGCTGCTATCAACATAGTGGAGCATGTGTCTTTATTACATGCTGAAGAATCCTCTGGGTATATGCCCAGGTATAACAGGATCCTCTTGTAGTATTATGCCCAGTATTCTGAATGCCAAACTGAATTCCCTGAGTCATTGTACAAGCTTGCAATCCCACCAGGAGTGGAGAAGTGTTCCTCTTTCCCCACATCCTTGCCAGCATCTGCTTTCTCCTGAGTTTTAGATCTTAGCCATTCTGACTGGTGTGAGGTGAAATCTCAGGGTTGTTTTGATTTGCATTTCCCTGAATGGCTAAGGATGTTGAACATTTCTTTAGGTGCTTCTCAGCTATATGATATTCCTCAGGTAAAAATTTTTTGTTTAGCTCTGGACCCCATTTTTTTTTAAATTTTTCTTTTCTATATTCTATGTTTACATTCCAAAGGCTTTCCCCTTTCCCCATTTTTAATAGGGCTATTTGGTTCTCTAGAGTCTACCTTCTTGAGTTCTTTGTATATATTTGATATTAGCCCTCTGTTGGATGTAGGGTTGGTAAAGATTTTTTCCCAATTTTTTGCTTGCCATTTTGTCCTATTGACAGAGTCCTTTGCCTTACAGAAACTTTGTAATTTTATGAGGTCCCATTTGTCAATTCTTGATCTTAGAGGATAAGCTATTGGTGTTCTGTTCAGAAAATTTTTTCCTGTGCCCATGTGATCAAGGGTCTTTCCCTGTTTCTTTTCTATTAGTTTCAGTGTGTCAGGTTTTATGTGGAGGTCCTTGATTCACTTGGACTTGACTTTAGTACAAGGAGATAATAATGGATCAGTTTGCATTCTTCTGCATGTTATCCACCTGTAGGACCAGCACCATTTGTTGAAAAGGCTATCTTTTTTTCCACTGGATGGTTTTAGCTCCTTTGTCAGAGATCAAGTGACCATGTTGTGTGGGTTCATTTCTGTGTCTTTAATTCTATTTCACTGATCTACCTTCCTGTTACTGTACCAATACCATGCAGTTTTTAACACTATTGCTCTGTAGTACAACTTGAGGTCCAGGACACCGATTCTTCTTGAAATTCTTTTACTGTTGAGAATAGTTTTCAACATCCTGGACTTTTGGTATTCCAGTTGAGTCTGATGATTGCTCTTTCTAACTCTATGAAGAATTGAGTTGGGATTTTGATGGGGATTGCATTGTATCTGTATATTACTTTCAGCAAGGTGGCCATTTTTACTATATTAATCCTGCCTCCACAAGCATGGGAGATCTTTCCATCTTCTGATTTCTTTCCATCTTCCTCAATTTCTTTCCTCAGAGACTTGAGGTTCTTGTCATACAGATCTTTCACTTGTTTGGTTAGAGGCACACAAAGATACATTATAACATTTGTGACTATTTTGAACGGTGTCATTTCCCTACTTTCTTTCTCAGTCTGCTTATCCTTTGAGTATAGGAAGGCTACTGAGTTGTTTTAGTTAATTTTACATCTGTTCACTTTATTGAAGTTGTGTTTCACCTGTAGGAGTTCTATGGTAGAGTTTTTTTTCCTGTGGGGGTGTTGCTTAATATACTATTATGTCATCTGCAAAGAGTGATAATTTGACTTCTTCATTTCCAATTTGTATACTTTTGACCACCTTTTGTTGTCTAATTGCTCTAGCTAGAAATTTGAGTACTATATTGAATAAATATGGAGAGAGTAGGCAGCCTTGTCTAGTCCTTGAATTTAGTGGGATTGCTTCAAGTTTTTCTCCATTTAGTTTGATGTTGGTTACTGCTTTGCTGTATATTGTGTTTACTATGTTTAGATATGGGCCTTGAATTCCTATTCTTTCCAAAACTTTTCCCATGAAAGAATGCTGAATTTTGTCAAATGTTTTTCAGCATCTAATGAAATGACCATGTATTTTTTTTCTTTGAGTTTGTTTACATAGTGGATTACATTGATGGATTTAAGTATATTGAACCATTCCTGCATCTCTGGGATGAAGCCTACTTGATCATGGTGGATGATCATTTTGATGTGTTCTTGGATTCGGTTGGCAAGAATTTTATTGAGTAATTTTGCATCGATATTCCTAAGGAAAATTGGTCTAAAGTTCTCTTTCTTAGTTGGATTTTTGTGTGGTTTTGGTGTCCACAAAATGGTGGCTTCATAGAATGAGTTTGGTAGTGTTCCTTCTGTTTCTATTTTATGGAATAGTTTGAAGAGTATTGGTGTTAGGTCTTCTTTGAAGAGCTGATAGAATTCTGCACTAAAACCATCTGGTCCTGTGCTTCTTTTGGTTGGGAGAATTTCAATGTCTGATTCTATTTCTTTAGGGGTTATTGGACTGTTTAAATGGTCTGATCCTGATTTAACTTTGGTATTTGGTATCTGTCCAGAAAATTGTCCATTTCCTCCAGATTCTTCAGCTGTGTTGAGTATAGGCTTTTGTATTAGGATCTGATGATGTTTTGAATTTCCTCATTTTCTGTTGTAATATCTCCCTCTTCACTTCTGATTTTGTTAATTTGGACACTGTCTCCATTTCTTCTGGTTAATCTGTCTAAAGGTTTATCTATCTTGTTGATTTTCTCCAAGAACTAGCTCCTGATTTGTTGATTCTTTGTATAGTTCTTTTTGTTTCTACTTGTTTGATTCCAGCCCTGAGTTTGATGATTTCCTGCCTTTTACTCCTCTTGGATATATTTGCTTTTTTCTGTTTAAGTGTTTTCAGGTGTGCTAATAAGCTGCTAGTGTGTGCACTCTCCAGTTTTTTTTTGATGCACTCAAAGTTTTGAGTTTTCCTTTTAGCACTGTTTTCTTTCATTGTGTCCCATAAATTTGGTATGTTGTTCCTTCATGTTCATTAAATTCTAAAAAGTCTTTGATTTATTTCCTTATTTATTTCTTGAGCAATATATCATTGATTAGAGCATTGTTCAGTTTCTATGTGTATGTGGGCTTTCTCTTGTATCTCTTGCTATTGATGACCACCCTTACTCCATACTTATCTGATAGGAGGTATGAGATTATTTCAATCTTCTTATATCTGTTGAGATCTGTTTTGTGACCAATTATTTAGTCAGTTTTGGAGAGGAAACCATGAGGTGCTGAGAAGAAGGTATATTCTTTTGATTTAGGATGAAATGTTCTATAAATATCTGTTAAATCCATTTAGTCCAAAATTTCTTTTAGTTTCACAATAATTGTGGGTGACTTCAACACCCCATTCTAATCAATGGACAGATCAGGGAAACACAAACTAAACAGAGACACAATGAGGTGCAGTATGTGCTTTGAACTTTAGTAAAGTTTCTTTTATACATGAGGGTGCCCTTGCATTTGGAGCATAGATGTTCAGAATTGAGAGTTCTTCTTGGTATATTTTTCTTTTGATGTGTATGAAGTGTCCTTCCATTTCTTATTTGATGACTTCTGGTTGAAAGTTGTTTTTGTCTGATATTAGAATGGCTACTCCAGCTCATTTTCTGGAACGGTTTGCTTGGAAAATTGTTTTCCAGCCTTTTACTCTGAGGTAGTGTTTGTCTTTGACACTGAAGTGTGTTTCCTGTATGCAGCAAAATGCTGGGTTCTGTTTACATATCCAGTCTGTTAGTCTATCTCTTTTTACTGAGGAATTGAGTGCATTGATGTTAAGAGATATTAAGTAAGAGTGATTGTTGCTTCCTGTTATTTTTGATGTTATTTTTATGTTTGGTTGTTAACTTCTTTTGGGTTTGTTGAAAGAAGATCAATTTCTTGCTTTTTCTAGTTTGTAGTTTCACTGCTTATATTGGGGTTTTCTATATATTATCCTTTTTAGGGCTGGATTTGTGGAAAGATATTGTATAAATTTAGTTTTTATCACAGAATATCTTGGTTTCTCCATCTATGGTGATTTGGAGTTTTGATGTATATAGTTGTCTGGGCTGTTTTCTCTTAGTGTCTCTATGAGATCTGCCCAGGATATTCTTGTTTTCATGATCTCTGGTGAGAATTTTTGGTGTAGTTTTGATAGGTGTTCCTTTATATGTTACTTGGCCTTTTTTCTTACTGCTTTTAATATTCTTTCCTTGTTTAGCACATTTGGTGTTTTGATTATTATGTGACTGGAGGAATTTCTGTTCATGTATAGTCTGTTTGGAGTTCTGTAGGCTTCATGTATTTTCATGGGCATCTCTTTCTTTAAGTTAGGGAAATTATCTTCTATAATTTTGTTGAAGATATTTCCTGGCCCTTTAAGTTGTAGATCTTTGCTTTCTTCTATACTTATAATCCTTAGGTTTGGTCTTCTTATTGTGTATTGGATTTCTTGGAAGTATGGAGTTACATGCTTTTTGCATTTTCTTTGACTGTTCAGTCAATACTTTCTATGGTATCTTCAGCACATGAGATTCTTTCTTCTATCTCTTGTATTTTGTTGTTAATGTTTGCATCTATGATACTTATTTCTTTCCAAGGTTTTCTATCTCCAAAGTTGTTTCCCTTTGTGATTTGTTTGTTGTTTCTACTTCCATTTTCAGATTCTGAATGGTTTTGTTTAGTTCCTTCACTTGTTTGTTTGTGTTTTCCTGTAACTCTTTTTTTTCCTCTTTAAGGGCGTCTATGTGTTGACCCATCTTCTCCTATATTTCTTTAAGAGACTTTTGTGTTTCCTTTTTAAGGGCTTCTACCTGTTAACTCATGTTCTCTTGTATTTCTTTAAAGGAGTTATTTATGTCCTTCTAAAAGTCTCTATCAGCATCATGAGATGTGATTTTAAATCCAGATCTTGCTTTTCTAGTATGTTGGGGTATCCAGGACTTGCTGTTACGGCAGAACTTGGTTCTTTGGTTCAGATGTTGCCTTGGTTTCTGTTGGTAATGTTCTTGTGTTTGCTTTTTGCCATCTGGTTATCTCTAGTGTTAGCTGGTATTGCTGTCTCTGAAGGTGGCTTGTCTGTCAAACAAGCCTCTGTATCTGTGCTCCTGGGAGACCAGTTCCCTCTGTGTTCACAGGTCTGTAGGTACTCCTCTGAGGCTAGATCTCTTGTGGGTTTTTTTTGGGGGGGGCATGTAGCTCTCTGGCTTCTGATCATTTCTGGGTGTGGGCCGAAATCAGAAGCCTCCTGTCCCAGGCTGCTCTTAGGTTCTTGTGTCCTTGGGGTGTCTGGCGGATTCCTCTGAGCAGCAGGGCAGGTCTCACCTGTGTTGACTGTCCTCTCCATGCTGATGGGTGGTTATCTACCTTCTTTGGAACTTGGAGACAGTGTGCTGTGGCAGAGGATGGTCCTAAGCAGAAGACAGAAACTGGAAGGCTCTGCCAGAGGGTTCCGGACAGGATCCTCTCAGCTGCAGGGCAGATCACCACCTGTGTTGACTGTCTTCCTCTGTGCTACCTTCCTGTACCACTTGGAGATGGCACGTTGTGGAAGAGGATCATCCAAGCTGGAGACAGAAACAGTTATATTTTATTTTCTATTTTGATTACATAGAATTAATATTATTCAATTATTTTATTTTTAACTTACTTTTGGCAGAAATATAAAGTTGTAATATTAAAACTTAACTATAATAATTGTATATTAATGAGTCTACATTAGAACTTGTAGAAGCAAATAAAATGAATGCATTTAGAAGAAATTGAAATTTTAACATCATAGCAACTAAGTGAATTATGAATATATTTTCTAATTTTGTATTCTGGATATACAAATTGTTTAGATCTCTTATTTTGCAAGAATTCATAGATTATCTCAACCTATCACATAAGATTTTAAATGTCATAATATTTTGCACATAAATATGTTTTATTTCCATTAACATAGTATAGAATTTTGAAACTGTAAACATATTATTATAGTTTTGAGAAGGAATGTGATGAAATTAATACTACTTTATTGATAAATGTTCACAGACCCAAAGAACACTTTCTAATCTAGAATTTTTTATATATAAAAGAAGTTTTCCTAAAGTAGAAAAGTATATATATATATATTTATATATATATATATATATATATATATACATATACATACATACATGTCAACATTTACTTTATTTATACATACAAATGACAAATGTCAGCATTTACTTTAAAATTAATTTTGAAATGGAGTTACAAAAGAAATATGTGTGTAGAAGTGTGTTTTAATAACTTTTCAATTTGCTAATATGCAGTATAAATGGAGCTTATTAGATTAAAGACAAATATTAAAACAGGTATTCTAATAAAAAGTTTACACAACCAATAAATACATTAAATAGATTAAGTGTAAGACTACAAAAACAGACTGCCTTAATCTTTGAAAGGAAACAAACAAAGCAATGAAGAGGGCTCTGAGTTCCCTCTAGATTCCATTTAAAATGTTAATAAAGACCTCAATTATGAGAACTAGACATGCACAGATCTTAAATAGTTTAATACTTATCATAAACTCCATCAATAATATGTTAAAAGGGATCAACAAACAAGAGTACATACAATGATTTGTATCCACAGAACTAAGAAGAACGGTTTCATTATACTCATTTGTAAAGCAAAATGTTTATTTTTAATGCAAACTTGCATCTGAAAATGAAAAAATAAGTGATTGTCATAGTGGAAAAAAATCATCTTACAGATATGCAAGGGAGCACTATTTTCTCAGCAACTAAAGTCAATTGAAAGAAGCATGTTGGAGTATGTACACCCCAAAATTAGTCATTTATGAATTAGAGAAAGTGACATTTAAGATAATCTTACAACTGGACAATGTACAGGAGAAGAAAAACTTTGGAACACTCAATCTAAATTGAGATATCTTCTTATAACCCTGTCTCTCAAGGCTCAGGAATCTTTGCAGAAAAAGAGACAGACTAAAAGACCAAGACATTAGGGATGCCTCCAAGACACGGTGACTTCCAAGCTCAACAAGACTCATGAAGTCATATAAAAACTGACAAAGTTCAGGCTGTGTCAGCATGCATGAGACTTGCACAGTTTCAATCAATTTGGGCACAGAATTGTGAGGGTAAAGTAAATATGAGAAACCACTCCTAACCCAGAAACTATTTTTTACCTGCTACAGAACAGAAACTACAGACATAAACATCACCAGCAGAATACAAGAGATAGAAGCAAGATCTCAGGAGTAGAAAATACTATGCAACAAATTGATACATTGGTCAACGGCAAGGTAAAATCTAAGAAGTTCACTGAAGGAAACAACCAGGAAATTTGCTACACTATGAAAAGACCTAACTGACAAAAATAGGAATAGAAGAAATAGATTATTCTCAGATCAAAGGCCTCAAAACATCTTCAGCAACATCATAGAAGAAAATTTTTCCTAACCTAAAGAAAGGGATGCCTATAAATGTACAAGAAACTTATAGAACACCAAATAGATTGTGCAGAAAAGACAATACTCTCACCACATAATAATCAACACACTAAACTACAGAACAAAAAAAAAGACTATTAAAGGGAAATTTCTGAAAGGGAAATTGGGCAAGTAACATATAAAGGCAGACTTATCAGAATTACACCTGACTTCACAACATGGTCTCTAATAGGTAGAAGTCCCTGGATAGATCTCTTGAAGATCATCAGAGACCATAGATGTTAGCCCAGACTACTTTTTTCAGCAAAAGTTTTAATTGCCATAGATGGAAAAACTAAGATAATCTGTTACAAAATCAAATCTAAATGCTTTCCACTAACTCAACCCCACAGAGGATACTAGAAAGAAAACTCTAACCCAAAGAGACTAAATACACTCAAGAAAATGAAAGAAGTAAATATATTCACACTATTGAAACTAAAAGAACACACACACAAACTACCAACAACATCAAAATAACAGGAATGGACACTTATTGGTCATCAACATTAACATCAACTCTCAACATCAATCAAATCAATTCCTTAATTAAAAAAAAACCACAGACTAAGAAAATGGATGCATAAAAAGAATACATCATTCTGCTTTATATAAGAAACACCTTTCGACAACAAAGATAGTCATTATCTCAGAATAAAGGGTTGTAAAAAGCTTTTTCAAGTGAACATGCCCAATAAACAACCTAGTGTAGTCAATATAACACCTAATAAAAGAGACTTTCAACCAAAAATAATCAAAAGAGATAGGGAAGAACACTTCATACTATTCGAAGGGAAAAAATTGACTTAGAAGAGTTCTCAATTCAGCCCCTCATGCAAAAGGTAGAGCATCTTTAACAAATGGTGGATGTTTGCATGTAGAAGAATCCAAATAGATCCTATTTATCACTCTTCACAAAACTTAAGTACAAGTGCTTTGGTGGATCAAAGACATATCCATAAAATCAGAACATTAAATATAATAGAAAAGAAGTTGGTGAATAGTGTTGAACTCATTGGTACAGGAGACAACTTCCTGAATAGAAGACCATGGCTCTGACCCTAAGATCAAGAATTAATGAATGGGACCCCATGAAGCTGAAGAGCTTCTGTGTCAAAGACACTATCAATAAGACAAAATGACAACATATAGATTGTGAATTCTACATCTGACAGAAGGCTAATATCCAAAATATATAAATAACTCAAGAAGGTAGACACCAGCAACCAAAAAACCCAATTTAAAAATGAGGCATAGAGCTAAACAGAGAATTCTTAACAGAAGAATTTTTTCAGATATTTTCTTTATTTACACTTCAAATGCTATTCCCTTTGCTTGTTTCCCCTCATAAAACCCCCTATCCCATCCACCCTCCCCCTGCCCACCAATCTACCAACTTCCACTTCCCTGTCCTTATATTCCCCTACATTGGGGCACGGAGCCTTCACAGGACCAAGGGCCTTTTCTCTCACTGATGTTCAACAAGGCCATCCTCTGCTACATATGAGTCTTGAGTGCCGGAAAATCACTTAAAAAATGTTCAATATCCTTAGTTATCCGGGAAATGCAAATCAAAGTAATTCTGAGATTCCAATTTGCACCCATCAGAATAGCTAATATCAAAAACTCAAGAGACAGCATATGCTGACAAGAATGTGGAGCAAGGAGAAACATTTCTCTGTTGCTTGTGTGAGTGAAAACTTGTACAACTACTCCGGAAATCAATTGGGCCATTTCTCGGAAAATTGCTAATACTTCTACCTCAAGACCCAGCTAAAACACTTCTGGGAATATACCCAAAAGATGCTCCGCCATCGTACAAGATCACTTTCTCAACTATGTTCATAATTGCCAGAACCTGAACAAAATCTGGATGTTCCTCAACTGAGGAATGGATAAAGAAAATGTGGTTTATTTATACAATGGAATACTACTCAGTTATTAAAAACAAGGAATTTTGTAGGCAAGTGGGTAGAGCTCGAAAATATCCTCCTGAGTGAGGAAATCCAGACCCAAAAGGACAAGCATGGTATATGCTCACTTATTTGTGGGTATTAGCCATAAAGTACAGGATTACCACTCGGTAACAAACAGACCCAATGAAGGCAAATAATGAGGATGGCCCAGTGGAGGATTGTAGAGTCTTCCTCAGAAAGGGAAATCAAACAGATACTAGAGTTAGGTAAAATGAAGGAGGGAACTGGGTGGGAGGGTGATAGGTAGGAGAACAGCTAGGGGACAGGTCAGATGTAGGGAAAGCCTGGGAAAGAAAAATAAAGTCTGTGGTGTGGGGTTAACAATTTATAGGGTGTTACAGAAACCATGGATAAGGGGAGGCCCATGGTATCCTTGGGAGTGACTCTAGCTGAGACTACTAGCAGTGGAGGGATATTGATGCTGACTTGGCCACTTCTTGTAGGCAAGCAGTAGTTCCAGAGGAGCGACAAGGTCAGCAACCCACCCACAAAACCCTTGACTCAGGTGTTTCCTGCCTACAAGAATTGCAGGGACAAAGATACATCAGAGGCTGACAGAATGGTATATAACAGCTTCCTCAGAAGTAATTGTGTGATGTGTGATGTGTGTGTGTGTGTGTTGTTATTTAACAAAAATATGATATGTAAAGAATGAATGGAGATACTTCATCTGAAGAATTAAACCTAAAGAGTTGCAATAGAAAAATAATTTTGGGGAGAACCCAATTTAGCATGGAAACTTTGGGGAATACTAGGAAGAGATTAATCAAAATGGAAACTTGGGCCTAGATTGTAAGCAGGTACTATTTTCTGAAGCCTATTTAGGGCTCCCTAGTACTTGTTTTTTTTGTCATTCATTGTCTTCATCTTCAGATTGATTTTGAAAGCAAGGAATTATGTCTTATAATAATGCCTTAGTTTGGGTTTCACTGCTGTGAACAGACACCATGACCAATGCAAGTTTTATAAACGACAAGTTTTAATTGGGGCTGGCTTACAGGCTCAGAGGTTCAGTCCATTGTCATCAAGGCAGAAACATGGCAGTATCCAGGCAGGCATGGTACAGGAGGAGCTGAGTTCTACATCTTCATCTGAAGGCAGCTAGTGGAAGACTGACTTCCAGGCAACTAGGGTGAGGGTTTTAAGCCCACATCCACAGTGACACACCTACTCCAAAAGGCCACACCTCCTAATAGTGCCACTCCCTGGGAAAAGCATATACAAACCATAACATTCCACTCCCTGGCCCCCATACGCTTGTTCAAACATTAGTCTATGGGGGACATACTTAAACATAGCATAATGCAAAATACATTTAGTCCAACTTCAAAAGTCCCTGTAGTTTATGGCAGTCTCAACAGTGTTAAAAGTCCAAAGTTCAAGATCTCTTCTGAGATTCACTCAATCACTTAAACGTAATCCCCCAAGCAAGACAGGAAACCAGCTGGGCAAAGTCCAAACTCAGCATCTCCATGTCTGATGGCAAAGCAGTCTTCAGATATCCAACTCCTTTTTCATCTTTGTTGACTGCAACAAGGTTCTTTCTCCTGGGCTTGTTCCACTCCCTGTTAGCAGCTTTCCTTGGCAGGCATCCTGTGGCTCTGGCATCTTTAACTTCTTGGGTACCCCAAGTCAATTTCAGCTTCACAGCTTCTTGTTCCAATGTCTGAGATCCACACATGATCTTCTGTGTATCTCCAAAGAGCTGGTGTCACTTCTCCAGCTCTGCCCTCTGTAGCACTCTAAGTTCAGATTCATCCACTCCACTGCCGCTGCTGTTCTTGGTGGTCATCCCATGGTACTGGCATCTCCAATATGCTAGGGTCTTCCACTGCAACTATACTTCACCAAAGCCTCTTATAGGCTCTCTTCATGGTACCAAGCCTCAACTCCTTTGCATGACCCCTTCAGTCCTGGGCTGTCAATTACAACTGAGGGTACACTTTCACCAATGGCCTTCCATGGCCTCTCACAGTACCAAGCCTCAGCTGTTCTTCATGATGCCTTAATGCCTTCAAAACCAGTACCACCTGGATGATTCTTACACGTTACCAAGTACAGCTGCAGCATGAGGAACACTTGGCTATCTCTGGAATACAGCTTCTTTGTGCTCTCAGAAAACACTTCCTATATTTCACCTCAGTGATGCTGGTCTTTTCTTAATCACCACTAATTTCTTAGCTCCAGCTAACCAGCATCAATTGTTTCAGTAATCTCCTTCTCTTGAATATAAAGCCAGAGATACATGGCTGAAGCTGCTGAGTTCTGCTGCTTGCAGGAGCTGGAACATTGCCCCCTTGTTCTATTACATTATCACTAGCTTCCTTTTTCCCAGTTCCTTCACTGCCTAAGTTGGCTGTCCTGAATCTTGCTCCTTAGACTGACCTTGTACTCAAGAGATCTGCATGCCTGTCTCCTAAGCCCTGGGGTTAAAGGTGTGGTCCACCAAGCCTGGATTAAAGTTTTTCTTCACCTAGAATTTGCTCTGTTCTAGGCTGGCCTAGAACTCAGATATCTGCTTATCTTTGCCTCCTGGGATTAAAGGCTTGTACTACCAAGCCTGGACCTAAATTTAGCTGTGTGGAATCTTGTCCCAAGGTCACCACTCCCTTAATTCAATATCCTAGAATTCAGCTCCATTTCATTTCCTGGAGTCCCTTTAATACTCAAACTATATATTTTGTACTTTTCCTTTCTCATCTTGCTATGTTTGTTCAAACTTCTCTTCATCAGACTTAACCAGAGAACAAAGTCTTTGTTGGGCTTCTTTGAGACTTCCTTTGCAGATGCAATTAATATAAATCTCTTTACCTTAGTCCTGGGCAGTCTCTTCAGACAATGGCAAAAGGCAGCCATGTTCTTCACCAAAACATCACAAAAACAGTTTCTCAGCCATATATTAAAGTTCTTCTCCACTGAAACCTCTTGGGCCGTCAGGCCTACACAGTTTAAATGTCCCTCAGCACCACTGTCTTCCATATTCCTACTAGTCTGGCCCATTAAGCCCCACACAAAGCATTCCGTGGCTTTACAAATCCAAAGTCCCCAAATCCACATTCTTCTGAACAAAAGCATGGTCAGGCCTACCACAGCAATACCCCAGTCCCTGGTACCAACTTCTGTCTTAGTTTGGGTTTCACTGCTGTGAACAGACACCATGACCAATGCAAGTTTTATAAATGACAAGTTTTAATTGGGGCTAGCTTACAGGCTCAGAGGTTCAGTCCATTGTCATCAAGGCAGAAACATGGCAGTATCCAGGCAGGCATGGTACAGGAGGAGCTGAGTTCTACATCTTCATCTGAAGGCAGCTAGTGGAAGACTGACTTCCAGGCAACTAGGGTGAGGGTTTTAAGCCCACACCCACAGTGACACACCTACTCCAACAAGGCCACACCTCCTAATAGTGCCACTCCCTGGGAAAAGCATATACAAACCATAACAAATAATTTATGGAGTTTAGCATGAATTGAAATTATCTGACCCTTGATATTTGAATTTTCCTAGAAAAGAGTATGAAAGAAGAAAGATTGTTAAAATAATGATCACACAATAAAATTGTTTTTCACAGTCAGGTTTGTGGGAGGTATTTGGGATGAGGCCTATTTCTTCCGATATTTAAGCCTTCTTTTTAAGGTTGTCATGTATGCTTATGCTCTTCTCCTGCACCAAAAGGCACTCTATTGAGGGAGGAGTTATTCCTAATTGTGTAGAACTATTCATTTTACACTACTAGCATACTCTTTGCACAACACACACACACACACACACACACACACACACACACACACACATTCTTAGCTACTCATCACACTGCCAGTGTTTTAGGCTAAATTTATTACTAGTCCTTTATGCAAACATGTATCAACAGGAGGAACATAGTCTGGCTATTTACCTCCAGCTTCCATAAAGTATGACACCATTGTTAGCTTTTAATTTCTGTGCTGTCATATGCCAGTTGAGCGTTTAGAACATGAGTGAACCTACAGATTGAACATGGTTAAATGGCACATTTTGCTACCTGTGGCTCTTCCATGAAGAACTGTACTCACCATGGCAGTAGAAATTTCTCTTCAAGAAGAAAATGTGTAAAAGGCGAAAGATTTATACAATCTGAAGAGAGAAGCCCTAAATACTTAAGGCACAATTAGCAAGTCAAATGATTCCCAAGAAGAAGAAAGGAGAGGACCCTGGGCCTGAAAAGATTGGATCCAGTTTTGTAGACCCAGAACAGAGAAATCGTGGGGGGGGATGATTGGGGAATGGTTGGGGGGAGAGGAATTATGGGACGTATGGTGGGGGGGGACTGGGAAAGGGGAAAGCCTTTGGAATGTAAACATAGAATATAGAAAATAAAAATGAAAAAAAGAAAAAAAGAAGAAAATGTGTAATTTTAAAGAATAAAATGGGATTTAGAAAATTTTCTTATATGTGTATAATGGGTATATTGACTTCATTTGTTAACATTTTTTCTCAAACTCTTTACCTAATTCACATTTTCTTACTTTTTAGATTTTTTTGTTTATTTGTTTTGTTTTGTTTGTTTTAGGACAGAAAGCGAGTGGCAGATAATTGAAAAGGAATTGGGAGGAGAAGAGGGAAGGCAACTAAAATCAGGTCATACTGTGTGATAAAAGAGGCAAGCAGTGGCAGCACACCCTTCAATTCTAGCATTTGACAGGATGAGGCAGAAAGAGTTCAACGCCAGCCTGATCTCTAGAGTAAGTTTGAGGACAGCCAGGGCTACATGGACAAACTGTCTTGAAAAACCAAAACCCAACCAACCAACTAACCAAACTAAGAGTTGATGTGAAAAAAATCTATTTTCAATAAAAGGGAAAAGAAATCACAAAAACTGTAGAAATTGTTTTCTGATCACTGAACAAAGTACAACACATACAGATTCAGCTAACAAAATAATTATATAATTATTAGGTTTGCTTAGGAATGAAAAGACTACAATTTTTAAACATTCAAATTGCCATATAGGGACATTCACTATTATTGTTTCTTAATGATTCATGGCCATGTTTCTTAGAACCACTGAAATAGAAGTCCTGAAAAGAAGGTGTTTCTATAGAGCCTGATTGACTGATAGATCACAGTGATATTGAGGGGCTGGAATGTTGTATTGAAACGCATTACCTTAGCCCAGAACAGCTTTAACCCCAAGAACAGTCATTCCATACTAAGTTCTGTGTTGCGCCAAACATCTTGGTGACTAATGACAAAAAAACCTTTAGGAATTTGTTAACTAGCTAAACGCTAGTTCCACCAACCCAAAAGCTTAGACTGTCATCCATTGGCATCTGAAGCCTGTAGGAGAAAGCCTTCCATTTTTGCAAAAATGACCTAACCTATGTTTTAGCAAACATAATTTAAAAAATAGCTTGCTTTATGACTTTTTATGTTTTGTTCTGTTACATTACCAGAAAAACTTCATAAAACTGCTTCTACATTAAAATATGAATTTTGGGTTAATGTGAATTAGTATTTCTAGGCACTCAAATTTAGCTCCAGAATCAATAGTCTTATTTTGCATTTTTTCATCAACCAGGGTACAACTATGTAGTCCTTTAATTCTAGAAGCCTTGCTTCAGCTTTCTGAGTGATGGGATTATAAGCATGTAACACCATGCCAGGCTTTATTAATAATATCTTAACTCTTTCATCATTGATAGCATATATAAAATAGATAATTCAGTTGAATTTGTTGGTAAGAGGAGCAGCTTGAAGAACCATAGAATTGTTATTGTTCAATAGTTTAAACTGTCATTTTTAAAATAATCTTCTTAAATCATTAATTGAAATGATGATAGTACTAATATTCAAATAAGTTAGGGGAAATGATCCAAATGGAAACTCTGGTAAATTCTTGTTTCAAACAAATGCCCTTTGATAAAAACAGTCATTTAGAAAATTTCATAAAAATACAACTAAGTCATAGTTTTGTTCTTAGTTCCATTTGTCTTAAGGATATAACTTTTGGTTTCTTATGCAGCATAAATATGTATTTTCTTTAGCATACATCAACAAAACACAAGTCAATTAATATAGTGAACAGCCCATTTGCCTAACTGACTTTACAATCTCTGTTAAGATATTTTGTCTTTGTCTTCAAGTAACAGTAAACTCTTGATGGAAGTTGGCTTTTTATCAGATAGTATACTGTCTGTTATATCTGCCTCAGAAAAATTGACAAGGCCCATGCCCATTAGTAGATAGCCAACACAAGATGGACTTCATGGTATTTCAGAGTTTGTTTTGTTTTGTTTATATTTTGTGGTTTTAAAGAACATGGTAATTGTAGACAAATGCAATCAAATGGAGCTATCCTCACAAGTTTAATGATTTATTAGGTAATAAAACAACAAAGCTATTTGCACACTAGGAAAATGGATCCTGCTCTGTTTCTCCTTTTTCTTGTTATTTTAGATTGTGATTCTTCTCCACAGATTCATTTCCTGTTGAATCAAAGGATGCTACTCTCCTCAAGGAAACCATCTATTAATTAATTCATACTGAGTTATTTATTAGGGCTTGACTGGTGGAAGAGGTCATGTTGGGTACAGGCTTTTGCAACATAGGTTCTGTCTGGCACTTTTTGCTGTCAGTCCTACTGTGTTCTTGCTACAGTGACATCGACAATTTAGCTCTGAAACTACTTCTATAATTTCAAATGTATGCATGGTATGCAAAGCAATGTGTAGGAGTGTCATAGACTTGGCAGAAATCTCCTAAATAATAATGTATAAAGTTGTGGCATCTAAAGCTGGAATGGAGACCATAGGAAGTAAGAGATGCTAATATATGCAACATTTTCCAAAGGGATACCACAGGCAGCAAGCAGAGCTATCTCAAGAGAGAGGCTACGAGCTACAATTTTTAATCTCATAGGGCATCTTGGAAATTACATCATCATATATGTTTGCTTTGCTGGATTTCAGTATTTTTTTGGTCTATATGTGCTTTGTTATTTTCTTCTTTTAGAATGGGAATATGGACCATGTCCAATCACTGAATTTTAGAATTTTAGAATTTTCCTTTTCTCCTACAGAGACTCAGAGTTAACAGTTTGCTTTTACTCTCAAAGGACACTTTAAAATATTCTAGTTGTCTTTTGGCTATTTTGTGCTCTTCTTTCTTGCACACTTCCAATGTGTAGGAGTATCCTAATACTAGATAGGACAGCAAAAGGATAGAGTGGAGAGAAGAAACAGATCCTCTGAATAAAGTCAGGACTTGGAAAGAGGGTCAGCATTATAAATGGACAACTACTTGCTAATTAGGTGCATCAAGCTCCTTGGGAAAATTTGTCTTTATTGTCAGGGTTTATAAATTCTTCATCTAAGTCATTTCCCCTTTTATCACAAATACATAACAAATCACAGCCAACAGCCAACTAATCCACAACCCCTCAAAAACCCACCACATCTGTCAGGGTCCTAACATTTATAAAGCCCCTGAAAAGTTCCCAGAATTCCAAACATCACACAATCATGAAAACTATCTGCAGCTACCAAAATTATACCCATGCTAGAGTATGGGGTAAATCATTAGCAGCCTCTGTGGACAGTCTGAAGCAGCCCCACATTCCCACACCTGGGATTAAAATGAAATTGCATTTCTCTTTCTGTGTTTTTAAAGGAAACAAAATTCTCACTGCACATATTGTCAGAGTACTACTAATCGTAGACCTTTTCTCTATTCAACAAGTTGTTTTTTTTAAATGAATATAGTCTTCATTTACATTGCCAGTGGCAAAACCTTTTCCGAGTTCCCCACTCCCCAAAGACCCCCCAATCCCTCCTCCCACCCCCTGCCTCCACATATATGCCTCTCCACCCAACCCACTCCCACCTCCTGCCCCCCATTTCCCTTTGTTGGGGCATCTATTGAGCCTTCATCTGACCAAGGGCCACTCCTCCCACTGATGCCCGACAAGGCCTTTCTCTGCCACATTTTTGGCTGAAACCATGTGTACCCCATGGTTGATGGTTTAGTTCCTGGGAGTCCTGCGGCATCTGGGTGGCCAACATCATTGTTCTTCCCATGGGGCTGTAAACCCTTTCGTCTCTAGACCACCCTTCAGCTCCTCCATTGGGGACCTCACACCCAGTCCAATAGTTGACTGCAAGCATCTGCCTCTGTATTTGTAAGGCTCTGGCAGGGCCCCTCCAGATACCACCATGGCATGCTCCTTTTGGTATACACTTCTTGTCATCCATAGTAGTGTCAGGGTTTAGTGACTGTTTATAGGATGAGTCCCCAGGTAGGGCAGTCTCTGGGTGGCCTTTACTTCAGTCTCTGCTCTATACATTGATTCCCTTATTGCTCCTATGAGTATTTTGTTCCCTATCTCAGAGGAATCAAATCACCCTCATGTAAGTTTTCCTTCTTCTTGAGCTTCCTATGCTGGGTGAATTGTAACTCCACAAGTTGTTATGTTACTATAATTTATCAGTTTCTGGATACATGTTACATTTAGAATCAGATTCATTCAGATTTTTCTGACTTTTGAGTCCTTGCTTATTGTATTGTTAGAGACATTTAAGATTAGTTGCTAAATATTAGGTAGGCTTGGTTGCAATATGGTTTAATAATTTCTCATGACTACACTGGAATTATAAATTTTGTGAAAATGTACTTGAACTAAAATAGCATATTAAACTATAGGAATTATTAACATATTTTGCTAATATTTAACTATGTTAATGGATGTATAGTGTTCAGTTTTTTCAACTTGCTTAATTAGGTAGTTTGTATTCTATTCCTTGAAGATTACTGATTAAGTATAACTTACTAGAGTCATTGCAAAGTGAAGTTTTTTTTCCAAATTTATTTGTAGTCTTATGTGTGGTAATTTCAGATATAGTTTTAGGCCATAACAAACAAATGAAATACTTTTTGTAATTATATGAAGATTCAATAAAATAATGATGTTTTCTTTAGAAGATTCTGTATTCTAAGCAACACTAACAAAAACTTCAAGAAGTTAGTGTTGAATAACAGGTCAAAAGCCCAGAGAATGACAAGAACTTGATTTTTACAGCAAATAAACTATTTCTTAAGTGTCAGGCACCTCTGAAAGCTGAATCAATTCATACAGAATGTGAGAATACATTTAGCATCAGAAGCATTACTTTACTCCCATGCTCTAAAATTATTGTTTGGTTCAAGGTGGAAAAGTGTCTAATTTGCTTTCAGGTAGCAGCTTGCTCACTAGAAGAACAAGTTCTATTTCAAAGAAATTTGTGTTGCATTAGGCAGCAATTCTCAAATTATGGGTTACAGTCACTTTATGTGTGCAAAGAAAGAAAGTCTCTTAGTATAATAGAAATGTAGACACACATATTTTACTGAGAGTTCACTTATGCATATTATGAAAAAATTGAAAGGCTTCTAAAGATGCAAAAGAAAACTCTCCGTTCCCATAGTAGGACAACTAAGAGATTCATCACAATTGTTTTCATTTGCTTCCCAAATTCCATTAGCTGGACTGTATCCAAAATATACATGAATTACCTATTCCAGTTTGAAGATTTTAATTTAAGGGTTACAACTGAAAATTGATAGGAACAGTGATATCATTTTCATCAACGTGGATCAATTGGCCATACCTAGCACATTTTATCAATTAACTCTTTCAAATTGATGTTTTATTTTTTTCTTTGTTTCTTATCTTGTTGGTTTTGTTTTATTGTTGTTCCTCATATCTGATCCATTGAAGATACTCAGTCCTAACCATCTTTCATTATTTTCTATTTTTTATGCTGTACATGTTTGATATGCTGTCTCCATAGAATATTCCAAAGTGACATAGATTATATACATTTCTGGTAAAATGCATAATGTTTTTCCCTATCTGTGTACTAATATATTATACATATTGGTCTCTTCCCCCTATGATATCTCATTTATTGCAGTGAATGTTTCTAATTATTTTATTTTTCATTTCTCTTCTGAAAACTCAACATTTACTGTCTTGTAGCAAGTATATATTTTACCCTCCTAAACATCTGTTCTTTTATAATTATATTTCTTATAGAAACAGTATGCATTCTAGGTCTTGCTCTAAATGTCTAGGATTTAACTTCTAATATGATGTATTATTCAGAGGTATTTCCTTATCATTATATCTAGAGTTAATTACCAAGGAGTAGACTTCTTTAAAATTTAAAGAATTATATTTCCTCCCAGTTTTGTAATTGTAATATAAGCATGGATATCTAAAACAATTCTAGGAGCAACTTTGAAATATGAGGCCTGAACCCTGATACTCGATGCATCTACTATTGAGAGAAACAGTATTGGAACCTGTAGTGACTATTCCTGGTGATCAACTTGACTAGATCTGGAATGAACTATGATCCAGAATTGGAAGGCTCACCTGTGATCCTAATCTGGAGGCTGGGAGAAACATGTTTCTGACCTGGATCTTGGCATGGAGATCTTGAGGCACAATGGCTATGAATTCCAGAAGATCAACACAGGGAAAGCTATCAGTTCAAGGTCATTTGTGATTAAAGGTATGGTGGCACATGCCTTTAATCTGGGCCACACCTTCTGCTGGAGATCTACATAAGGATATTGGAAGAAGGAAGATCCACTTTTTCTCTTCTTCGCCTGCTTGAGTTTTTGGGACTGAGCAACTGCTAGATCCTTGGGCTTCCATCCACAGCTGCTGCTGACCATGGTTGGGGAGTTGGACTAAAGACTGTAAGTCATCAACAAATTCACTTACTATATAGATTACCCATTCATTCTGTGACTGTAGAGAACCATGATTAATACAGAGCCCAAAGCCAACAGGGAGTAAGATTTTTAAGACTAAGCAATATTTTGGTTCTTTGTTACTCTAAACAAGGGTTGAAATACAATGGTTAGGAAAATGAACATAGTTAAAACACATAATGAGTTTGAAGACGATGCATCTAGCTATTTGATATAATCTCTAGCACCCCCATTAATCTAACTCACTATTGTTTCTACAAGAATAAAATTTCCACTTTCAGTTTCTTTGAATCACTTCAGATTTAAGACACTAGTGAGAGTCTGATTGCCAAATTCAGGATGTACTATGCATGCAGGTTACCAAAACTTGACATGAGCAAATGTTTGCTCTTAGATTATTGGTGCCAGAGGTTAATGCTATCTCTTAGTAACCATCACAGAGTGGCAGATTTCCAAAGATTTCAATAAATCAACCCAGAGTCAAGTTAGATAAGAATCCATTTAGCTAGGATTTCAGTTAATTTTTCTTCCCAAGCCAGCATTGGGGATTTTTATTGAAAAACTAAAACAAAACAAAAACAAACAAAACAAAAAACAAAACATCTCAAATCAAAATACTCTTTTAGACTGAAATATTAGTCACATATTAATTAGCAAGTGCAAATATTCTTAATCAAAGAAAAATAAAAACATCTTTATTTTTAATTTCATGTGTATGAATGTCAGCCTGCAGACATGTATATGTACTATGAGCATTCCTTGTTTCCATGGAAGCCATAGAAATTGAAGTGCTTTTCATTTTATTTTTACAAGAATAAAAAAAACCTGTAGATTTAATGCCATTTTTAACTACTCATAGGCTGCTGGTCCATAAGCTATACCATGAGATAATGCAAATGCAACCATTTTTATTCATTTTTTTATTTTTATATAACATTGTATTCTTTTACTACTATAATGTTTTTTCTGAAGCTACAAAAATTCTTGTTGCTTTCATGATGATGATGATGAAGAAAAAGTAAAGAAAGAAGAAGAGGGGAGGAGGAGAAGAAGGAGGAGGAGGATAATATGGCAGAGACAATGAACACCAAAGACCTTTTGAATAGTCATAGGGAAGTCTACCACTGCGGCATATTTAAAACTTATACATATGTGAAAGAAATTTAAATGTCACTATGTAATGGGGGAGAGAATGCCCAGCTAGACCTCCAGTGACAAGAATGGATTGCATTTTATTGAGCCATGAGCAAAAGAGAATCCATAAACATTAGAATATATTGCCAAGGCTAGTTGATCCTCTCCATTACCTGATAGTACAGCTCTAGCCCTGATGATAAAACTTGCTTATTTCATTGGCCATGGAGACATTGAGCTGGTCTCCAACTAGAAGCTTCTGCCCTTTGACCTCAGTTTTCCTAGAGCTGGAAAGTTTTTTGTATAATACGGGAAGAAGAAAAAAATAATTATCAATATCACTTCAAACATGTGGCCTACATCAGAGCCCTGGCTGCAAGATATACTAGTGCAATAGGGATACATATATTATGGAAGTAACCAACCACTTTTTAAAAGTCATTGCTTTTTTTTAAAAAATTTGAATGTCTTACCCACTTTAAAACAAGCACATACTTGCTAAGAACATAAGACTGAATAGGTGGACTCAGTGGTTAAGAGCATGTCTGCTCTTCTAGAGGTCCTGAGTTCATTTCCCAGCAACCACATGGTGGCTCACAACCATCTGTAATGAGATCCAATGCACTCTTCTGGAATATCTGAAGACAGTTGTAATATACTCATATACACTAAAAAAAAAAAAAAAAAAAAAAAAAAGGAGAGATACTGGATAGATACTGGATAGATACTGGATAGATACTGGATAGATACTGGATAAATACTGGATAGATTATGGCTTCTAGGTGAAAGCCTATTACTATTCCATGCTATTCTGCTAACAGAACATAGCAATAAAATAACTTCCAATGAAATATTGCTATACCTGTAGACCATTTATTTATTGCATTGATAAATCTTCTCCAAAGAAGCTTTTTCTTGAAGTAGATACTAATTGATAGTAATTAACACAGAAACCCACAGCTGGGAAAATGTGAAAAAAGTGAGAGACGTTGAACGCTCAGTCCTAAATTTGATATCGTCATCAGGCTCTTCCTACAACACTCAGTAATTTATGAACGAGACCCAGAAAGATTACAAGTGCCAGAGTCAGTGGTTGAATCCATGGAAAGAGCATTTTCCAGACACAGCAAGGTTCATGCCTATATGAATTCCTAGAAACGGTTGCAGTATTCATAAGGGCTGAACAGGATAAAACTAGACAAAATCCCAGCACAGAGAAGAGAAAATGTACAAGATGTCTCACCTCAGAATAAGAGGTTATTTGCAACTGATATACACTGGAAAGGGAGAATTGTTTTTCCCAGTGGTGTGTCTCTTGGTAATCAATCCAAATCCAGGGCAGGCCCAAGGACTAGAAGTAGTTGCCCTTAAACAAGATGGGATCTATATTTTGTTTTTTGTGGGCTCTTTTGTTTCATTTTTCTTCTAAATTTGTTTTTCAAGGTTTTTTTGTTCCTTTGTTTTGTCTTGTGGGAAGGTGGACTAGGAAGAGGGAGAGAGACTTAAAGAGCTAGAGAGAGTGGGGGAGGAGATAGAGAATGATGTTGGGGAAATGGGGGCTGATCAGGGAGGAGTTGTGGGAGAGGAAAATATGACAGCAATATATTATACAGAAGATATTTCTATTGGTTATTTTATTTATTTACATCTCAAATGGTGTCCCCCTTCCTGGTTTCCCCTCTGCAAACCCCCATCCCATCCCTCCTCCTCTCTGCCTCTATGAGGATGCTCCTCTATTCACCCACCCACTCCTGCCTCACCCCTCTACCATCCCCTACACTGGATCATCAAGCCTCCCCAGGACCAAGGGCATCTCCTCCCATTGATTCCAGATAAGGTCATTCTTGGCTACATATGTACATGTGTACATGGAGCCCTCCATGTATATACTCTTTGGTTGTTGCTTTAGACTATGAGAGCTATGAGGGGGTCTGGTTGTTAGAAATTGTTGTTTTTCTTTTGGGGTTGCAAACCCCTTCAGTCCTTGCTCCTATAGTCCTTGCCCTAACTTCCCCATTGGAGTCCCTATGCTCAGTCCAATGTTTGGCTTGGGTACATATGCATCTGTCTTAGTCAGGTGCTGGCAGAGAACTTCAGGGGACAGGTATACCAGGCTCCTGTCAGTAAGTGCTTCTTGACCTCAGCAATAGTGTCTGGGTTTGGTGTCTGCAGGTGGGATGGATCCCTAGGTGGGAGAGTCGCTGAATGGCCTGTCTCTGTTTCAACTTTGTCCATGTGTTTCCTTTAGGCAGGAACAATTCTGGGTTTAAAAATTTTGAGATGGGTAGGTGGCCCCATCCTTCAACTGGGGGCCATGCTTATCTACTGGAAGTGGTCCCTACAGTTTCTATATCCCTTTTGTTGGATATTTTGGCTAAAGTTCTTCCTGTTGGGTCCTGGGAGACTCTTGCTTTCCTGGGGTCTAGAACTTTCCAGTTCACCACCCCCACTGCTATATATTTTTAATCATTTTTCTGGCACTCTGTACTTCTTGCCTATCTCTTCCCATACCTGCTCCTGCTCCACCTTTTCTCTCTTTCTCCCCAGTTCCTCCCTCTCTCTAATGTGATTTTGTTCCCCCTTCTAAGTAGGATTGAAGCATCCACAGTTTGGTCTTTTTTTCTTAAACTTCAAGTGGTCCGTCAGTTTTATCGTGGGTTTTCTGTGCTTTTGGGCTAATATCCACTTATCAGTGACTACATACCATGTGTGTTCTTTTGTGTCTAGGTTACCTAACTCAGAATGTTGTTTTCTAGTTCCATTCATTTGCCTGGGAATTTCGTGAAGTCATTGTTTTTAATAGCTGTATAGCAGTCTTCTTTATAAGAGCCAGAAACTAGAAAGAAAAGTTATCTTTAAATAAAAAATAAGTAGAATAAATACAAACAGCTTTTAGTTTGTTTTTATTTATCTTTTTATCTAAAAATAATTGGGTTTAAATTTGTCTTTATCCCCTACAAGTACTTTAAAAAGTAGAGACATTTAGAAAACTATTATTTTGACCAGATTCTTGAAAATAATAATGGGGTTCAAAAGAAGGTTTTGGGCTAATGAGAACACTAATCTGGTTTTCGATTTGATCGTGAGATATCTACAAGTATTAGTTTTTCCTGAACTTTCACCAGTAATCTTCATACTTCATACTTTCTTGGAATAACCTTTTGAAATTCTAAAATACTCATTCTAGGAAATGACTTTAAAAAGAGAAAGGGATGCTCAGCAGAGGATAAGGTGTGTAAATTTTAATATATCCTAGATTTTATTTTACAATAAACACAGTTTTAGTAAATGTCTCTCACATATATTATACACTTTCCTGATGTAATTAAAAGCTATTACTATTACACCTTTATGTATTTTAGCATTTAAAATCAACACTAAAACTTTTAACAATAACTATGTACCTCAGAACACTAAGTCAACATATTGCAGAACATATGTTCATTGCTATGTGATTCACAATAGCCTAATTTTGGGACCAGCCTAATTGCTCATCAATAGATTATTGGAAAAAAACAATATGGCACATGTAAACAGTGAAATTTTTTATCTGTAAGCAAAATAAAATGATGGTATTTAGAGAGAATGGATAGGACTGAAACTACTTTTGTTAGGGAAAATAAACCAGTCTTAGAGAGATAAATATGTATTTTATCTTAAATGTGGAATATAAATTTTAATATCTATGTATGTGTATATGTGTGTATACATCATCTATGTGTATGAGAGAGAGAGAGAGAGAGAGAGAGAGAGAGAGAGAGAGAGAGAGAGAGAGAGAGAAGGAGGGAGAGGGAGAGGGAGGGAGAAAGAGAGGAGAGAGATTATGAGAGGAGAGAAAAAGATTTTGAGAAGACATGGAAAGTCAAAGGTTAATGTGGAATACATTTTGTGGTGGTTTGATGAAAATGGCCCCTATTGGTTCATAGGGAGTGGATTATTAGTAGGTGTAACCTTGTTGGAGTAGGTGTGGCTTTGTTGAAAGGAGTGTGCTATTGCATGTGGGCCTTGAGGTTCCAGAAGCTCAAGCCAAACCCAGACTCTCTCTCCATCTCTCTCCCTCTCTGTCTTTCTCTGTCTCTCTGTCTCTGTCTCTCTGTCTGTCTGTCTGTCTGTCTCTGTCTCTGTCTCTGTCTCCCCCCTTTCTCTTTCTCTCCTTCTGATCCATATGTGGAACCCTCAGCTACTTCTCCACAACCATATTTGCCTGTGTGCCACCATGCTTCCTGCCATGACAACAATGCACTAAACCTCTGAAAATAAGCAAGCCCCACTTAAATACTTTACTTTATGAGCGTTGGCATCCATGGTCATGGTGCCTCTTCAGAGCAAAATAACACTAACTGAGACAAATTTGGCACAAAAATAGGACTAATGTTTGTGAAGAAGAAGATCACCAACAGGATCCAATTAATGCAAGGATTGTGGAGAATGAGGGTGAAGAATACTAAGGCACAATAGCATATGCAAATGCTATAACTATACCTATCGTTTTGTATGCTAAATTAAATATGAATATGAGCACGAAGGAGAAGGCTCAGTCAACAGTGTTCTTGCTACACAAAGATAAGGATCTGCATTTGGATCCTTGGAGCCCACATATAAGCCAGGAATGATCACATAGGGTCAGTAACACTAGTGCTGGTGGGATGGAAGTTACTGGCTCAGCAATCTAGCAATTCACTGTGTTCAGCTTTCAGTGAGGGACTGTCTCCCAGAAGACAAAGGGGAAAGTGACTCTCTGTATCTATCTACTTATAACCTCCACTGCCACATGCACACGTATACATAGGTACACTTTACATAATACAGATGTATTAACTCACAATGAATAACTTAAAATTGTAGCCATGTGTTAAACTTTTATTTGCATTGCTGATATTCCTATGCTTTCTTTACGTTTCTTACATTTGGTAAACTATTTATGGTTCTTCTATAATTTGGCTGTTAACTCCCTCTTACAATTTCTTTTTAACATGGCACAACCAAAATAAATTGAATGATGTTCATTTTGCATTTCTTTATTTAAAGCATGCTTGTGTAACCTATATAATGTGATTCTTGTTTCTGTCACTTATTTATTCTTTATATGCAACAGAGCAAACATGTGACTTACAATACTCTTGATTAAGAGTGCATATGGCATGTTTTGTGTGGTAAGTGTCCTTATCTCTTTGTGTTAGAATTGAAATGATACACCTGTGTCAAGAATGGAAGCCTGTGTAGGGAATTCTGACTGATTGGGGGAAATCTCCAAGAAATAGGATGAGGCTTGTGACTCAATTTCTTTTCAATCAAGAATTGTTCTTGGATTATGATTTTGTGATTCTCTCAAGTATAGCAGGTAGGAGTGAGTTTACTACAGGTTATTCGCTGCAAGTATCTGTTGTTATTTGTTGGTATGTGTTATGGAAAAACATATTTTGGTCATGTGTAGCTTGTCTAACACATGAAGCTTTTCCTTGTAATGGTGTACTTGACTCATGTAATTCTACTTAACTCTCAGAGTATAAATTGGCTGACATTGAGCGTTTCCCCTGCCCCATTCATTACCTCCCTTCTATCAGCTCCCATTGCATTTAGAATGGTAAACACATCTGGTCTTACCATCTGTTATTTTATAGCTGACTTTTAAGGTGGGCATAAAGTTGTAAAAGTTTGCATGAGAATCTCCCCCCCCCAAGCTTGTATATTTGAATACTTGATCCCCAGTTAGTAGAACTGGTCAGGAATGATTAGTAAGCATGGTCTTATTGGAAAAAGGTGTGCCATTTGGGAAGGTGGGGAGCCTTGATCTTTCAAAAGCCTTGCCCTCTCTATTGTGGTCTCTGTCTGTCTGTTTTATATCAAAACAGGAGCTTCCATCTATTCTAGCTAGAACCGATTTGCTGTGCTAGTGTGGGTTCTGACCCTCAGGAACTGTAAGCTGTGAATTAAACACTTTCTTTTAGAAATTGCCTCTGTTATGGTGCCTTATCATAGTAATAGAAAAGTAGCCAAGACAAACAGACATGAGGCAGAGATACCCTTAACGTTACAGAAATGTTGGTATCTAAGGCACCATGATTGTTTAAAATGTTTAAGAGTTTCATCGATTTCATGTGTAATGATGATAGGACAAGATATCACTTTTATTCCCACCTATGGTTTTCTTCTTTTCTTGGTTAGATGGATTTAAAAGACCTGCTCTTCCTTAGTAAAATAAATAATTCAAACTATAGCAACCAGAGAAGGCAAAATTAACAAGAAATAGGAATAAAAGTTTCTCTCTCTCTCCCTCTCTCTCTCTCTCTCTGTCTCTTTCTCTGTCTCTTTCTCTCTCTCTCTCTCTCTCTCTCTCTCTCTCTCTCTCTCTCTCTGTGTGTGTGTGTGTGTGTGTGTGTGTGTGTGTGTGTGTGTGTAAGCTTTAGCATCAGAAAGTTACCATTGATTTCAAACTGTTATATTGGAAAGAAAATGGTTTTGAAAGAGGTGATAACAAAACCTTTGCCATACTGAAGACTATGGGAGAAATCAGAGAATGAATAAATATAGAACAATTATATAGGGAAAGCAAAAGACATAAAGAGAAGTAGTAATTACATGGAGAAACAGAAAAAAAGGAAAAGTGTTAGGAAAAATAAAGGAAAGTTTAAATATTGACACTGAAACTCCATTACATGCCTCGTGAATAATTGTGATTAAATTTGAGAGTGGACCTTTTAATAAATATTCAAAATAATTGCTTTATTTAAAGTGCTAGTATCTTGAAGAGTGGATCATGTACTGCAGATCCCAGTCCTTTAAACAAAGTTAAATTGAATTTTGAAAGGAAAAGATGTGTTGCATAAAGATGTATAAACTGATTGGGGGGCATAGACCCTTATACTGGGATTCTGAATATAGGGTCTGAATCACGTAATAAATTAGGTGGTCCAACTCTCTCATAGATCTGTTGATAATTTAACTATATTTGAGTTAACTTGGGTGAGAAATAGAGGTTATAAACCTGTTTCAGGGAGGACATTTTAAAACAACCCCATGAAAACTAGGCAAAGATGGAATAGGGCAGATAGTGTTCATAGCTTTAGAGGAATCTTCCACAGCTATTATGTACATTAGGCAGCATGAGTATCTGGATCTACTGACAGCAATAGTTATTTTGGTGGAAACTTGTTTAATAACAATTTACTAAGTATCTAATTGTCTAGCCAGAAAAGAATGGAACCGTCTTTTATTTCTTTCACACATAAAATAAACATAAAAATGAAATAGGATTACAAGAGGGAATTAAAGTATACATTCTTTGATTCCATTTAATTCAACTAAAATAACAAGGTAACTTTGGCATTAGAAGGCCAGGTAATTTTTCAGAACTAAGGACAGTGACAGGTTGGGACACAAGGGTCCCTTTGTGATGCTAGGTAATGGGCTGCTTAGTTCTGGATGCTGGGTCCATTGATCAACCTGTGAGGTTGCATCCAGCCAAACACTTGCTATTGGTGCAGGTTTTCATACCTGAGTTTTCTTTAATACAATGATTCTGAAATAAACCTAAAATGAATATTTCAATATACTTTCTCTCTGGAGACAAATTTTGGAGGACAATGAGCCCAGCATTAGATGGACGTATTAAGGAAGAATGGAACTGAACAGCTTACTGAAAGGCTGTGTCCAATTGCTGCTGAGAAAAATGTTGACCAAAGGTTTGGTGGGTTTGCTTGTTATTCATAAGTGTTTTGCGCCTCAGAGGAAAAAAATGAGGAGCAGAAACTCTAACAAACTACTGTCTGAACCTCTGAACTCCTGTTTCCTGTGCCTCCTATGTTCCTATGTCATAAGCAAAAGCAAAGTTTTTGGAAGGGAGACCTGAGATATATGACCCAGAAGTCAACTCTTCAAGTACAATAAAAGGCAGAAAAAATGTATTTCGGTTTAAAACACATAAACCTGGAGAAAATCTAGTGCCTAGTGAGAGGCTACAGGTCCAAATATCTCAGACACATACCAGTTACACTTAAAACATGGGTACTTTTATTTATTTACTTGATTTTTTTTTGATTTTTTTTATTGTATATATTCTATATTTACAATTCATTTCCCTTTTTCTGGTTCCCCACCCCCAAAGGCCCCACATGTCCTTTTCCCTCCCCCTGCTCCCGCATCCACCCCCTCCCACTTTACTGTTCTTGTACTCTCCCACAATGATGTTTTGGTCCATTCTAGCACCAGTGTCCACTCCTTTCTTCTTGTGAGACATCACTTGATATGTGATTTGTGTCTTTGGTGTTCCAAGCTTCTAGGCTAATATCCACTTATCAGTGACTATATACCATGGGTATTCTTTTGAGACTGGGTCACCTCACTTAGTATGACATTCTCCAGCTCCATCCATTTCTCTAAGAATTTCATGAATTCATTGTTTCTAATGGCTGAATAGTACTCCATTGTGTATATATACCACATTTTTTGTATCCATTCCTCTGTTGAGGGACATCTGGGTTCTTTCCAGCTTCTGGCTATTATATATAAAGCTGCTATGAACATAGTGGAGCATGTATCCTTATTGCATGCTGGTGAATCTTCTGGGTATATTCCCAGGAGTGGTATGGCTGGGTCCTCCGGAAGTATCACGCCCAGTTTTCTGAGGAACCGCCATACTGATTTCCAGAGTGGTTGTACCAGCTTGCATTCCCACCAGCAGTGGAGGAGTGTTCCTCTTTCTCCACATCCTCGCCAACACCTGATGTCTTCTGAGTTTTTAATCTTAGCCATTCTGACTGGTGTGAGGTGAAATCTCAGGGTTGTTTTAATTTGCATTTCCCTAATGACTAGTGATGTTGAACATTTTTTAAGGTGTTTCTCAGCCATCCGAATTTCTTCAGGTGAAAAGACTCTGTTTAGCTCTGTACCCCATTTTTGGATAGGGTTATTTGGTTTTCTGGGGTCTAACCTCTTGAGTTCTTTGTATACATTGGAGATTAGCCCTCTGTCGGATGTGGGGTTGGTGAAGATTCTTTCCCAATTTGTTGGTTGCTGATTTATCCTTTTGACAGTGTCTTTTGCCTTACAGAAACTTTGTAGTTTTATGAGGTCCCATTTGTCTATTCTTGCTCTTAGAGCATAAGCAATTGATGTTCTGTTCAGGAATTTTTCCCCTGAGCCAATGTCCTCAAGGGTCTTCCCCAGTTTCTTTTCTATTAGTTTTAGTGTGTCTGGTTTTATGTGGAGGTCTTTAATCCACTTGGAGTTGAGCTTAGTGCAAGGAGATAAGAGTGGATCAATTCTCATTCTTCTGCATGTTGACCTCCAGTTGAACCAGCACCATCTGTTGAAAAGGCTATCTTTTTTCCACTGCATGTTTTCAGCTCCTTTGTCGAAGATCAATTGGCCATAGATGTGTGGGTTCAATTCTGGGTCTTCGATCCTATTCCATTGATCCGCTTCCCTGTCACTGAACCAATACCATGCAGTTTTTAATACCACTGCTCTGTAATATTGCTTGAGGTCCGGGATATTGATTCCCCCAGAAGTTCTTTTGCTGTTGATGATAGTTTTAGCTATCCTGGATTTTTTTTGATAGACTCTCCTGGGCCAGTTGAACTAACAGATTCTGCTTGCAAATCAACTAAGTCCCAGAACTGATTAGAAGTTTAAAATAATCACAAAGCGGTGGTATTAATTGGTGAGCAATTTTGACTCTACTCTTGTGCTCATTTTGGATTCTGGACTTTTCTCTCTCTCTCTCTGTAGGCATATTATTTTTCCTTAGTTACCTCTGTTTCAAAGATACTTTCCTAAATTAAGGTGCCACCGTGGAACTGCCAGCAGCTGGAAATGTGTATTTAATTGTTCTTCTAGGAGTAAAAATATGTTGCACCCATCCCATTGGGAACATTGGCTTATGTAGCTGCATGGTTGACCGCATTTAATGGTGTGATTTGTGTTGGTAGAACAGTTTTGTTGTTGGTGGTGTTGATTTGTGTGTGTGTGTGTGTGTGTGTGTGTGTGTGTATGTGTGTGCGTTTGTGTGTGTGTGTGCAGAGATAATTGTTTCACACAATTAGATCCATAACCTTGTGTGATTAACAATTTTCTTAAGAGCCAAGAATCAACCCATACCCTTTTCCTTAATTGCTGAGAATTTAATGTGATTTCACACATTAAATAAAATGTTTAATCGGAATAACATCTAAGAGATAAACTAAACTAACAGGTTTTCTTGATTTTTTTAAATGTTTGAAGCAACTGAGTATAAATACATATTAAAGTCACAAGGACTGTTTTTCACCTTTCTGTTTATACATCACATCCCTTTACTATTCTGTGCATGCGAATTTTTGTAAGTTTCTTATTCCAAAGTTTTATTTCACTAAAATCAAATGTAACAATAATAGCTATAAATAGTGATTTCTTATGCAATAGTAAGTATGAAATATGTTTTATTAGATAGTACTAATGGTTATAAACCTGTTGAATAGACTTATAAAGCATGTTTTCAGACATCTGCATAACAAATTGATGACAGTTTTGACATTAAACTTATTTACTGCACCATTACTATAATGACATCTTGAATTATAGCTTAATATTTCCCTTCAAAACTTGATAAAAATATAAAAAAATAAAACCTCCAAAGTTGTAGAACATATTTATATACTCACTGCTATTCAAGAAACAATTGTACACAAAATGTAAATTTATTTAAATGTGCATAAATGTATAAAATTTAAGTTCTCTATTGGAATGTAATTGAAAATCTTCACAGGAAATACTTCAGTAAGCAAAACATATTACAGTTTCAGTTTCATTTTTAAAAATCAAGATCATCACTTTTCAATATCAAATTGAACTGCTAAAAACACATTTGGTTTTTAGCTTCTACAATATTCAAGTCAGATTAGCAATAGACATGTATATTAGGAACATATCCAACTACAAGGTCTGGTTTATTCTGTGTTATTTAGGAGTGTGAGGTTGGGTGTAATAGGTCAGGACTATTGTTTTAATGTTTATATTGCATAAATTTTCTGCTTAGTTGGTTCCTTTTGACTACACAATCTCTAACATATAGAATCCTATTTAAATAGCTAAAATTGTTTGTAAGTTCTCTAGGTAGTTAGAGTGTTATTTCTCCCACGTCTGAGGAATAGAACAAATAGCTCAAGATTACAAGGTAAATATGAGTATATGGAAAATTTTCCCTGTATTTCTATGTCATAGTTGTTATGGTATTTTTATTAAGCCATAATTTTTGTGGTTTATTAGGCAAGTGCTTAATATCTCTCTGGAAAACTTTTCACAGCTATATAGATAGACTCAATTTTATTTTTATTAGTTTATAAAAAGTTTGACATTTATATGACAGAGGCTTTAGCATGTGTGTGTGTGTGTGTGTGTGTGTGTGTGTAGCAAGTACTCACTCTGTGGTTAAAGCTCATTATTCTCCTGACTGTATGCAAAGTGCCAGGATGACAGATATATTATAACATACTAGTGATAATGTTAGTTTTTCATGTTTGCCTAATTTAAAATGAGTTTTACTAAATTATATTATATTATATTATATTATATTATATTATATTATATTATATTATATTATAGCTACTAACAAATTAAAATCACTGTCAAATAATTAAAATAGTAGTGAAAAATATCAAAAATAGAACTTAAAATAATGTTATTTTTTCCAAATAGGATTTTGCCTATAAAAATAAAGTAATATATTCATGGATTTGAAAGGCCCCCAAATCGGGGAGATCCTCATTCTAGTTTCGGGATAAGATGACACCCCCAAAATTCACAAGAGACCATTCTTGATGCAAGCACAAGAGGTTTATTTAGGAAGAGCCAGTGCACTGGGGTCGTGCTTATATCCTGCACTGGGGCAGAGAAGATCAATCTAGTGCAGCTGCAGTCGGAAGTTTTTAAAGAAAAACTACAAAGAATAAAAGGGGGTAGGCAGTGATTCATGTCATATGGAAGGGGGTGGTCAGGCGGCATTTTATGTCTCAGTGGAATGCTACAGGTTATCTCAGGCAAACATAGTTAAACTTTTGAGCAAGATGCCAGGTGTCTCAGGAATGTGATGAGGTAGTTCTTGGAGAGGGGAGTGCTGGGGAGTGCTATCTCAAGGTTAACAGTTTCTCAGGCTGAGAGCAGAAAAAAAGCAAGATTTCTCTGTATTAGGCTAATTGCTAGGATCTAGAAATATTGAGTTGGGCTCTCTCAGATTGACTAGTTTATTAGTCAGTGTTCTCTGGAGGAACAGAACTCAGGGATAGAGTTAGGTGGCTCAGGTATTTCAACAATGGTAGTTTATCAATGAAAGTCCCAGGAGTCCTGCAGCTGTTCAGTTCACGATGTTAAAGCATATCTTCAGTGTTCAGTGTAAAACCAGATATACTAAACCTCAGGGAAGAAAAAATTAGCCTTGAATAAAGTGACACAGGAGGCAACTTCCTGAATATAACACCAACCCCACAGCGACTAAGATCTACAATTAATAAATGGGACATCATAAACTAAAAAGCTTCTCTAAACCAAAGGACACCATCAATAGGACAAAATAATTCAGAAAAGATTTTCACCTCTAACAGAGAGCTAATTTCCTAGATTTATTAAGAAGAACTCAAGGAACGTGACCTCCACAAACCAAATAATCCAATTTAAAACTGTGATACAGATCTAAGCAAACAATTCTCAACAGAGGAATCTGTAATGGCAGAGAAACTCTTAAACAAATGATCAACATATTTAGCCATCAGGAAATGGTAATCAAAACAACTCTGAGACTCCAGATTACGTATATGAGAATGGCATAAGATCAAAAACTCAAGTGAAAACTCATACTCATTTGGAGCAAAGCGAACACTTCTCAGTTGCTGGTGGAATTGCAAACTTGTACAGACACTTTGGAAAATAATATGGTGGCTTTCCAGAACACTAGGAGTCAATTTATCTCAAGACCTAGCTATACTGCTCAGTTTTTTTTAATTCTTTAATCCGTTTGTATAGTCTAGTCTTCACCTCTCTCCTGTCTGCCCCCACAACTGCTCCCCACCCTATATCTCCTCCCCTCCATCCCCATCTCCAAAAGGATGTCCCCGGCCCACACACATATCCCACCAGACCTCCCCACTCCCAGGAGCCTCAAGTCTCTTAAGGGCTAGGTCTATCTTCTTTCACTGAGGGCCAGACCAAGCAGTCCTCTGCTGTACATGTGTCAGGGGTCTCATATCAGCTGGTGTATGCTGCCTGGTTGGTGGCTCAGTGTCTGAGAGGTCTCAGTGGTCCAGGTAAGTTGAGACTGCTAGTCTTCCCATGGAGCAATCCTCCTCCTCTGCTTCTTCCAGCTTTTCCCCAATTCTACCAAAGAGGTCCTCAGCTTCTCTCTATTAGTTGGGTGCTAGTATCTGCAATCTGGTTCTTTGAGCTTCTTCTTGAACCTCGTGGAGGGCAGTCATGTTAGGTTCTTGTCTACAAGCACACCATAGCATCAGTAACAGTGTCAGGCCACAGGGCCTCCCCTTTGTGCTGGATCCCACTTTTGACCTTTTGCTGGACCTCCTTTTCCTCAGGCTCTTCTCCATTTTTTGTCCCGGCAGTTCTTTCAGACAGGAAAGAACTGCATGGGTCAGAGCTTTTGACTGTGGGGTGGCAATCCCATCCCTCCACATAATCTCCTGTCCCTCCACTGGTGGACGCTTTACAACATCCCCTCCCCACTGTAGAGAACTTCATCCAAGGTCCCTCCCTTTGAGTCCTGAGAGTCCTTCACTTCCCAGGTCTCTGGTACATTCTAGAGGGTCCTCCCACTTCCTACTTTCTGAGGTTGCCTGTTACCATTCTTTCTGCTGGCCCCCAGGGCTTCAATCCTCTCTCCCTCCCCACAGACACATACAATTCATGATTATGTTCCCCCTTTTCCTCCCTGTCATCTCTCTCACCAAGGTCCAGCCTCCTGCTCTCCCCCAAATAGATCCAAGAGATGCCCAGTCATACTCCTGTATATATTCTCAGGTATGCTGATAGGAGCTTTATTTGTAAGAGGCAGAAACTGGAAACAACCTAGATGTCCCTCAACCATAGGATGGATTCAAATAAAATGGGGTACATTTACACTATGGAGTTTCATGCAGCTGTTAAAAAAAAAAACCAAAATCAAACAAACAAACAAAAAACAAATAACATTTTGAAATTTGCAGAAAAGTTGAGGGAATTAGAAAAAAATCATCCTTAATATGATATACCCAGACCTAAAAAGACAAATGTTATATCCTGACTTATAATAAGTGATATTATCTATAAAGTAGAGAATAATCATGCTTCAGACCCAGATAGGCTGAACCAGGAACATTCAAGGGGGAACAAATGAGTATGTCTGGAAATAAAAAATAAAGTAGATTTCACAGATAGACTAGGGTTAGGTTGGGGGGTTAAACTGGATCAGTTGGGGCTGGTAGGGAGATGGAGAGAGTACTGGGAGAGACAACTGGAATCAGTAGGACAGGGCACCTATATGGCAAGTTTTAATCCTAGTGCAATGGAAACTTGTAGGAATCTCTGAGGGTGACTCTAGTATCCTAGCAATGGGGGATAAAGAACCTGAACTGGCCATCTTCTGTAACAAGGCAAGGCTTGCAGTGAAGGGTTTGGAGCACAAACACAGTCACAAAAGCTTTCATCTACAATTTTTTTTTTGTTTCTGTAAGATGGGCTGGAGGTGAAGATAGTGCAGTGATTGTGGGAGCAGCAAACCCATGATTTGGTCTATCTTGAGATCCAAGCCTTGAGAGGGAGCCCACACCTGACACTGCCTAGAGTGCTAGAAACTAGAGGCTGGATAGCCGAGAGACCTAAGATAGAGCCAAACATGACTGGAAAGATAAACAAGCAAATAATAAATAAATAAATAAATAAATAAGCAAGTAAATAAATAAATAAATTTAATGAAATGACTCCTATGATATTCTGCCATGCTCATAGATTGGTGCCAAGCCCAATTGTCATCAGAGAAGCTTCAGCAAGCAGGTGATGGGAGCAAATGCAGAGGCCCACATCCAAACATTAAGCAGAACTCAGGGAATCATGTGAAAAGAGGGGGCCAGAGGATTGCAGGAACTAGAGGAGTCAAGGTCAGAATCCTCAGAATCAGCTAGCTAGCCAGGTCTTATAGGGCTAACAAAAACTGAACTGATGATCAGGAATCCTCTGACCTAGGACCTCTGCATATATGTAATGGTTGGGTAGCTTGGTGTTTCTTGTAGCACTCTTAAAAGTGGAAATGGAGGCTATCTCTGACTCCTTTGCCTGCTCTTAGGATTATTGTTCCTCCTTTACCAGTCTTAGTATGAGGGGAGAAGAGAAGAAATGTCCCTCACATGTGTACCCACCCTCTTGGGTTATGTTAATCCCATATGCAGGTCATTTCAACAATCAAAAGTAGCTGTCGCACTAGGAAAGATTTTCTACAAAAATCAGGAGTAAAAAACTGATAGAATATTTATGATTTTGTAACATCAATATGGTTATTTTTATTATTTTACTCATTAAGTTTTGAAACTTTGTTATTATCTTTGGCATGTGTGTGGGTGTTTTGACTCCATGCATGTCTATGTCATGTGTACAGTGGCTGTCAGATTTCCTGGGACTTGAGCTACAGATGGTTTTTGAGCCACCTTGTGGGTGTTAGAAATCAAACCCTGTCCTCTGAAAAGCAGTCTGTACTCTGAACTGCTGAGCCACCTCTCGAGCCCGTTAGAAGATTCTTAATGTCAATTTTCCTCTCATTTAAAAAAAATACACGTTTTGTCTTGCTTTGCTTTTGGTTCCTTTATGCTACATTGATAACCTCATATTAAGGTGACAAAGTCATTAAAGGGAATCTAACACACATAGCTAAAGTAGCTTCTAATTCTCTGAATTTCTACATTTTCTTGAACTAGTCTCCACTCTCTTCCATGTTAATATACCTGGATTGAGTGCAATACCAGTGGAAATTAATTTTCTTTGTCTTTTGAAGCTTAGTGCTACAGTCAAGTCTCTTGACATACGTACTATGGTGCTGTGAAAATGTCAGCCACACAGTGTTTTATACAGTAGGTTCAGTTTGACCTACTTAACTGTGCTGAAATGATTTTTCTTTTCATCATATGAATGTTTTAGGCCAAAGGTTAAAATAATAAAGAAGTTTAAGGAATTATTAAATATATATTTTGTTCTTTTACACTTTTGAAAGGGTCATCTTTGCAGACTCTCAGTAATAAACATTAAAGAGTGTTACACTATTTTTCAAAGCACACAGAAATTTTAAGCTTTGCTGATTTAATATCCAGCTATAACTCACCATAGAATAACTATGAAAAGAATAACATAACTACAATATTTGTGAATTATTATATAAGTGTATATGATATCTCTCTTTAACAATTCTTATAGTTAATTGTATAAACAGACTTCAATCATTATCCAAATATGATTTTTCTACTTTAAAATAATTTTCTAATTTAGTAGCATTAAATATAATTGATGACATATTTAATCTTTTACAATTCCATCAGTAAATAGACTTTTATTATTTTCCTCTTTCATATATTGCCTATAATATCATAGCAAAGGAAGTGCTAAGTCAGACAACAGCTAATAAAAAATGCTATGCTGAACTAAGGAAGCCTAGGGTGCTGTTTCTTATTTCCAAAACCTGTCTCTCTATTGTTATTCTTTGAAAACACAGGATGACGTGTTCAAGCCTGGAGGCAGATAGTAATGGAGTTTCCTTATGTGAGGCCACATGTCTTAAGATAGTAGTATCTATTTCTCTGTTGAAGGACATCTGGATTCTTTCCAGCTTCTGGCTATTATAAATAAAGCTGCAATTTACATAGTAGAGCATGTGTTGTGTCCCTGTTATATGTTGAAACATCTTCTGAGTATATTCTCAGGAGTGGTATAGCGAGGTACTCTGTTAGTACTATGTCCGATTTTTTGAGGAACCACCAAACTGATTTCCAGAGTGGTTGTGGCAGCTTGCAAATGTGGTACATTTAAACAATGGAGTACTACTCAGTCACATATTGCATGGAGAGTCAGCAACCTTAGAACACTAAGCCCTAAATAGATGTCTCCATTAACTCCCTCCCCTCCCCCAACTCCATCAAAACTCAATGAATCCTGTGGAAGGGGAGGTACAAAGAGAGTAAGGGTTAGAGGGGTGAAGGTCACCAAGAAAACAAAGCACTCTAAATTGACTGAGCAAAGATTATATGAACTCACAGAAATTGAAGCAGCATGCACAGGGTCTGCACCATTCCAAACCTGTCCTTTGTGTGTATAATTTGGCCTCCAATTTTGTGATTTTTATGGGATTCCTAAGTAATAATCTGAGTGGATGTCTGTTTCTTGAGCCTTTTGGATCTGTTTTTCTTTTGTTGGTTTGTCTTGTTCAATTCCATAATGATAGTTTTTTCTTATTATATTTTATGTTATATATTTAAAAAATGTGTGAATGAAAATGCAACACTAGCATAAATGTTAATGAATGAACTCTCACACCTGCTGGAGAGAGAAAATCACTTTTCTCCAATATAGACAGACACACTGAATATATCACTCCAGGACAGGCCTCATGTTTAGAAGTAAACCAACACTTAACTGACTTGCCTATGTGTATGGGCAGGTGTGCTTTTATTTGGTTATATTTCAGTGGGTGTTTTGTTTGTTTTGGGGGGTCAGGATTTTGTCTTTTTTGTTTTGGTGAGATTTGTTATATTGTGCTTTTGTTTTTAGAGAAAGAACTGAAAGTTATTTGGATAGGGAGGGGGAAAGGATCTGGTAGGACTAGATGGAGTGGAATAATATAAACAAGATATATTTAAATTTAAAATTGTTTTAAATAATATAAAATATTCAATAATAACAATTATAAGTTTTAAAATGTACACAGAATTATGGATTGCCCATCCCTAAATGGAACATTGGCATAAAAGACTTTTAATTTTTTTATTAACTCAGCCTAAAATGTCAATTTTTAACACTAAATTATTATATCATCTACATATATGAACATGATCAAATATTGTTCCATTATTTTTCATCTAATAGCCAAAGAATATTTTTCCTTCTTGTAATATTCAGATATTAACTTTTACACATAGAACAGTACAGATCATAGAGGTAATAGAGCAATCACTCTTCAATATTGAAAATTTGTGAAGAATTCGTCAGAATGATGTAGGTGTTGAGTACAGTGTGGGTTGGTCCCCTTTTTTATGGGGGAATATTCTGTACTGAAACATTCTATAAAACAGTCTCTTTTTAAAATGTACAATTCCAGAATGGCTCTTACACTGCAGAGAAAATATAAAGAAAGCTTGGTAAGATGTTAACTATTCAAATCACAAAGAACTGGCAAAAATACCATATTACTCATTATTCTATTGAGTCTTTATTTTTAAGATATTATTAATTTTGTTGGAGCAAAAATACATTATTTTCACAGTGAGATTTTCAGGCTGTATACTGTTATACCTTGTCCTCCTTTCACCCCAGTGCTTCTCTCCCATCTTCTAGCCCCTCCTTTGACTCTCTCCTTCCTTTCGTTAGATCCTTCTCCTTCCATCCTTGGAACAGCATGGAATACTCGCCACTTGTTTCTTAATATTGTGACTTTTATATCCTTTTATATACAGCCAGCAAAGCCCATATATAATGAATCAAATTTTTTCATTGAACTAATAATTATATAATAATATGTTATTTTTATATAGTGCTAAATAAATAAAATGCAATCTCCTACACTCCCCATGAATGAGACTAAAGGACAAATTTTACATTATCCAGAGATATAACTTACAACTTCTCACATTAAGTATTTTAAAGCATATGGGTCCTGTGTTAATAAACAACAGAATTTTTGCAAGAACTCAGAATTTCTGAACTGATTGACTAAATTCTAAATCTGCCAAGAGTTGGAAAAAAATTGCGTGAAATTTCAAGGAGAAAGATCTTAACAGATGAATAATATATCTTTTTCTTCCTTTTATGGTCATGCTAGAGATTGCAACAAGCTTCATGTATGCTGAGCCCATATTTTAGCAGTCTTCTCTATGGTTTCAATACAAGTGCCAGTATATCATATAAAGGCAAATAATAATAATAGCTTTCCATTCTCAACACTTTAATAAAATATCAATTAAGTATTTACCCATATCCTTTCTAAAAATATCCATATACTAAGATTTATATAGAATTAAATATTCCTGAAATGGAGCATAGAGCTTTAAATTCCTTAATCTAAACTTTGATAAAAATGAAGTAACAGCTAAACAATTTTTTAAAAAAAATAAAGTTGAAGCTATTGGTATAGCTTTGACTATTATAGTACAAATAAAGTATATGTGGTAAATTTCCATCTTAAATATTTACATACAGACAATTGAAACGGTTAAAAATAGACCAACTTGCAATAAGCATTGATCATTCTCACAATATCTTATTTCCATGCTCACTTTACATTATTTTATTCTGCTTCATATCTCCAACCATTACATTTTCATTAAGTTCACTATTCCTTCCATATGGTTTAAAATGTGCAGAATATACATTCTTAATAAATATAGCAAAATTAATCTCAGTAACTTGCTAATATCCTCAATGGGTACTTTGATTTTACTTATTAAAGATATGGGAGCATAATCTGGCTTCTTCACATAGGAATGTATCATTAAAACCAATTTTAGGCCTATAAAAAGGAAATAATGTTTTCTCATAGCTATGCATTGAATTAGTATACAATATAGTATCATGTAGATAATAATGAAGATCTCAAATCACATACATATATTTACTATTCTAGGCATAAAACTGCTACCTATACAGAATAAGAGTGGTTGTTTTTTTAAATAAATTAATATGACTACACAAACACATGCATCTTTGCTCCATAAATTAAGGAGTATGTTTCCTAAAAAGACAGATATATCTATAGTGTGTATCTATAACTATTTAGGAAGAAGGGCAGATTATATGTTAGCTATAAAAAGAAATAAACAAGCCACAACCACAACAAGAGAAACAAATTCATCTAGAAAATATAATAGTGCTCAAGGAATAATGGGTGTTGTGTTGGCTAGTCTTGTGTCAACTTGCACACAAACTAGATTTATCTGAAAGAAAGGAAATTTACTTGAGAAAATACCTCCATAAAATCTGGCTATAAGGCATCTTCTTATTAGTGATTAATTTGTGAGGCTCCAGCCCATTGTGTGTGATGCCATCCCTCTCTTGTTGGTGCTGGGTTCTTCAAGAAAGTGAGATGAACATGCCATGGGAAGCAAGCCAGTAAACAGCATCCCTCCATGGCCTCTGCATTAGTTCCTGTCCCCAGGACCCTGCCCTGTTTCAGTTCCTGTCCTGATTTCCTTTGATGATGAACTGTGATTTGGAAGTGTAAGCTGAATAAACCCTTTCCTCCCCAGCTTGTTTTATAGTCATGGTGTTTCATCTCAGCGAAGGAATTCTAAGTAAGACAGATGTCCACATAAAGGGACACATGAGACACTTAAAGTGGAACTTATTATTAATTGAATCTTTGAAAATATAAATACTATGTTTGTACTGTAGATATGATGATAGAATATTGAACAAAATGTAAATCTATTCTTCTAAAGTGACATATATAATAAAAAAAGAACCTTTAAATTGCTCCTTTTTTCTTTTTTTAATTTATTTTTATTAGATGTTTGCTTTATTTACATTTCAAATGGTATCCTCTTCCTGCCTTATCCCTCTGAAAATCCTCTATCCTATCCCGCCTCGCCCTGCCCACTCACCCCACAATTTCCTGACTTGCATTCCCCTATTCTGGGGAATCAAGCCTTCACAGCACCCATGGTCTCTCCTCTCATTGATGTCTGAAATGGTCATCCTCTGCTACATATGTAACTGGAGCCATGGGTCCCTCCATGTGTACTCTTTGGTTGGTGGTTTAGTCCCTGGGAGCTCTGGGGGTATTGGTTGATACTATTATTGTTCCTCCTGAAGGCCTGCAAACCTCTTCAGTGCCTTGGGTCCTTTCTCTAGCTGCTTCATTGGGAGGCCTATGCTCATTCTATTGGTTGCCTGTGAGCATGGGTATTTTTATCCACTTTCCACTAAGGATCAAAGTATCCACACTTTGAACTTTGTTCTTCTTCTTTTTTTTTTTATTGAAATGCATTTTTTTAAATTTTCTATATTCTTTGTTTATATTCCAAATGCTTTCCCCTTTCCCGGTTCCCCTGTCTCCATAAGTCCCATTTGCCCTCTTCCCTCTGCCCATTCCCCAATCACCCCTCCCATTTCTCTGTCCTGGTACTCCCCTACAATGCTGGACCAATACTTTCCAGGACCAGGGACCTCTACACAATGGAATACTACTCAGCAATTGGAAACAATGAATTCATGAAATTTTTAGAACTTTCTTCTTAAGCTTCATGTGGACTGTGAGTTGTATCTTGGATGTTCTGAGCTTATGGGCTAATATACACTTATCAGTAAGTGCATACCATGTGTGTTCTTTTGTAATTGGGTTACCTCACTCAGAATGATATTTTCTAGTTCCATCCATTTGCCTAAGAATTTCATGAATTCATTGTTTTTAATAGCTCAGTAGAACTCCATTGTGTAAATGTACCACATTTTCTGTTTCCATTCCTCTGTTGAGGGGCATCTGGGTTCTTTCCAGCTTCTGGCTATTATAAATAAGGCTGCTATGAACATAGTGGAGTATGTGTCCTTATTACATTTTGTAACATGTTCTGGGTATATGCCCAGGAGTGGAATAGCTGGGTCCTCAGGTATTGCTATGTCCAATTTTCTGAATAACCACCAAACTGATTTCCAGAGTGGTTTAACTAGCTTGCAATCCCACCAGCAATAAATGAGTGTTCCTCTTTCTCCACATCCTCTTCAGGATTTGCTGTCCCCTGAGTTTTTGATCCTGGCCATTCTAACTAGTGTGAGGTGAAATCTCAGGGTTGTTTTGATATGCATTTCCTTAATGACTAAAGATATTGAACATTTCTTTAGGTGCTTCTCAGCCATTAAGTATTCCTCAGTTGATAATTCTTTCTTTAGCTCTGTACCCATTTTTTTTATTTTCTATATTCTTTGTTTACATTCCGAAGGCTTTCCCCTTTCCCAGTTCCCCCCTCACCATATGTCCCATATGTCCTCTCCCCCCCCACCCAACCCCCTGCCTATTCCCCAATCAGCACCCCACCATTTCTCTGTTCTGTTCTGGTACTCTCCTACAAAATTGGATCTAGTCCTTTCAGGACCAGGGTCCTCTCCTTCCTTCTTGGGAATATTTTGACTTGCTAATTGTGCCTTGAGTATTCAGAGCTTCTGGGCTCATTAATATCCACTTATCAGTGATTGCATTTTATGTGTATTCTTTTGTAATTGTGTTAACTCACTTAGGATTATATTTTCCAGATCCAACCATTTACCTACAAATTGCATGAACCCATTTTTAATAGGATTATTTGGTTCTCTGGAGTCTAACTTCTTGAGGTCTTTGTATATATTGGATATTAAATCTCTATTGGATGTAGGATTGGTAAAGACATTTTCCCAATTTGTTGGTTGCTGTTTTGTCCTATTGACAGTGTCCTTTGCCTTACAGAAGCTTTGCAATTTTATGAGGTCCCATTTGTCAATTGTTGATCTTAGAGCATAAGCTATTGGTGTTCTATTCAGAAAATTTTCCCCTGTGCCCATGTGCTTCAGGATCTTCCCTACTTTCTCTTCTATTAGATTCATTGTATCTAGTTTTTTGTGTAGGTCTTTATCCACTTGGACTTGAGCTTTGTACAGGGAGATAAGCATGGATCAATTTGCATCCTTCTACATGTTGACTGCCAGTTGATGCAGCACCATTTGTGGAAAATGCTGTCTTTTTTTCCATTGGATGGTTTTAGCTCCTTTGTCAAAGATCAAGTGACCATAGGTGTATGGGTCTTCAATTCTATACCATTAATCTTCCTGCATGTCTCTGTACCAATACCATACAATTTTTATGACTATTGTTCTGTAGTAGAGCTTGAGGTCAAGAATGGTGATTCCACCAGAAGTTCTTTTATTGTTGAGAATAGTTTTTGCTATCCTAGGTTTTTTGTTATTCCAGATAAATTTGGAAATTGCTCTTTCTAACTGTATGAAGAATTGAGTTTGAATTTTAATGGGGATTGCATTGGATCTATAGATTGCTTTAGGCAAGATGGCCAGTTTTACTATATTAACCCTGTCAATCCATTAGTGTGGGAGATCTTTCCATCTTCTGAGATCTTCAATTTCTTTCTTCAGAGACTTGAAGTTCTTGTCATACATATTTTTCACTTGCTTGGTTAGAGTCACACCAAAATATTTTATATTATTTGTGACTATTGTGAAGGGTGCCATTTCCCTAATTTCTTTCTCAGCCTCTTTATCCTTTGAGTATAGGAAGGCTACTTATTTGTTTGAGTTAATTTTATATCCAGCCACTTTGCTGAAGTTGTTTATCAGGTTTAGGAGTTCTCTGATGATATGATGAGGGGGAACTGGGAAAGGGGAAAGCCTTTGGAATGTAAACAAAGAATATAGAAAATAAAAAAAAATAAAATAAAAAAGTTCTCTGATGGAATTTTTGGGGTCACTTAAGTATACTATTATATCATCTGCAAATAGTGATACTTTGACTTCTTCCTTTCCAATTTGAATCCCCTTGATCTTCTTTTGTTTTCTAGTAGCTCTGGGTAGGAATTTGAGCACTATATTAACAGGTAGGGAGACTATACAGCCTTGTCTAGTCCCTGATTTTAGTGGGATTGCTTCAAGTTTCTCTCCATTTATTTTGATGTTGGCTACTGGTTTGCTGTACATTGCTTTTACTATGTTTAAATATGGGCCTTGAATTCCTGATCTTTCCAAGACTTTTATCATGAAGAGGTATTAGATTTTGTCAAGTGCTTTCTCAGGGTCTAATGAAATGATCATATGATTTTTCTCTTTGAGTTTGTTTATATAGTGGATTACATTGATGGATTTCCATATATTTAATCATCCCTGCATTCCTGGGATGAAGCCTACTTAATCATGGTGGACTACCATTTTGATGTGTTCTTGAATTCGGTTGGCAAGAATTTTATCGAGTATTTTTGTGTCAATATTCATAAGGAAAATTGGTCTAAAGATCTCTTTGTTGGGTCTTTGTGTGGTTTAGGTATCAGAGTAATTGTGGCTTCATAAAATGAGTTGGGTAGTGTTCCTTCTGACTCTATTTTGTGGAGTAGTTTGAAGAATATTAGTGTTAAATCTTTTCTTTGAAGGTCTGGTCCTGGGCTTTTTTTTTTGTTTGTTTTGTTTTGTTTTGGTTGGGAGACTATTAATGACTGCTTCTATGTCTTTAGAGGTTATGAGATTGTTTAGATCATTTGTCTGTCTTGATTTAACTTTGGTACCTAGTATCTGTCTAGAAAATTGTCCATTTTGTTGAATATAGGATTTTTTTAGTAGGATCTGATGATTTTTCGGATTTCCTAAGTATCTGTTGTTATATCTCTCTTTTCATTTCTGATTTTGCTGATTTGGATACTGTCTCTTTGCCCTCCAGTTAGTTTGACTAAGGGTTTATCTATCTTGATGGTTGTTTTCAAAGAACCAGCTCCTCGTTTGGTTTGTACTTGGTTGATTTCTTCCCTGAGTTTGATTGTTTCCTGCTGTCTACTCCACAGGGTGTATTTGCTTCTTTTTGTTCTAGAGTCTTCAGCTAAAGCCTTTTTAGAATTTAATGAAAACAAGGCCAAAAAAAAAAAATACCCAAACTTATGGGACACAATGAAAGCAGTACTAAGAGGAAAACTCATAGCTCTGAGTGTCTTCAAAAATAAACTGGAAAGAGCATACCTTAAATTCTTCCTTATAGTTGAATACCAAGTGTTGACTTGGGAGGAATTAATATTATGAAAAAAAATCACAATTTAGTGAACATGTGAGTACAACTACTAGGTAAGAATTATTGATGGATAGAAAAAATACAATGATTCAGGTTTGATAAGGGATAAGAGATTGAATATATATATATATATATATATATATACACATACATATATGATATATTCCCTCAATGGAGAGAGAGAGAGAGAGAGAGAAGGTCTGTGACTATTTAGGAAGGAGAGCAGATTACATAATTTTAACATGTGTTAATTATAAAAATATAAACAACAATCACCACACACACATACACTCTCTCTATATATGTATATCTATCTATATCTATATCTATATCTATATCTATATCTATATCTATATCTATATCTATATCTATATCTATATCTATATATCTGTGTGTGTGTATACACACACACATACATACATACAGATATAGGGATGTTAAACAAAGAAAACTAGAACATACTATTTTTATCAAATGCTCAATGCTAAGATCCCAAGTAATGATTAAATAAAATATATTAACATTTGTAAAATATATGATTATGTATTATAAATATATATAGTAATGTTTCTCACTATTGTAACAAAATGCTTGTCAATAGCAACTTAAGATAGCAAGGCTGTATTTGAGCTCACAGTTTGAGGTTACACTCTAGCATGACAGAGAAAATGGTGAGGCCAACATTTAGGGTGATTTTTCCCACCCCAGTTACCTTAATCTAAAATCTCTCTCTCATGTATAGCTTCATGGAATGGATTCATTTCCATAGTGATTATAACTTTCTTTAATTAATTAGTTCATTAATTTCTCCCAGGTATTTGGTCACATCAATGAAGTCTAATAAACTTCCTCAACACTTTGTTCAGTCATTCTTTGACACACACATTCACATTGATAGACATGTCCTACTTCCTGATGTTGGCTTACATCTGTGCAATATTTCCTAGTCCTCTGAAATCTAATCAAACCTCTCCATTGTGACTGCACAGCATCTTTATAATTAACACTGAACTGTTGTTTTGATTTTCTTATTCCATTTTTTCACTGGATATATTCTTTATTTACACTTCAAATGTCATTCTCCTTCTCAGTTTACCGCCTCCCAGATAGCCCCTATCCAATCTTCCCTCCCCCTAATTTTATGAGGGTTTTCCTCCATCCACACTTCTTCTACATCCCTTACCTTGATTCCGCTACATTGGGCCATCTATCAGTCTTCATCAGACCAAGGACTTCTTCTCCCAATGATTCATGACAAGGCAATTCTCTGCTATATATGCAGCTAGAGTCATGTGTACCCCTTGGTTGATGGCTTAATCCCTGGGAAGTCTGGAGAGGGGCTCTAGTTGGTTAATATTGTTTTGTTAACCATCATGAAAACCACTGCTTTCTACTTAGTGGCTGTATTGTATCCACTTTAGAATAAACCATGAAATTATACAAGCATCACCAAGATATCATCACAGACCATTTTCTTCATGTGAAAAAGCTCTACATCCCTTAGTGGCTGCTGCATATTCTTCCTTTACACTAGCCATTGGCAACTACTAGCATGTATGTGGACTTTCATATACATTGTGGAATATTGTGTACAATCTTTATTTTGCCTCTCTCATTTAATTTAGTATGTATGAGATCCATACAGCCCAAAGCAGTGTGAGTACTTTAATTCTCTTCAATTGTAAAATAATATTCTACTGTGTAAATCTCATTTTGTTTGTCTGTTTTACAGGTTAAAAAGCAGGACTTATTGGTAATTATTCCTGGATAGACATTATAAATACTGGTGCTCTGATTATCTTTGTAGAAATCTTGATGAAGACATTTTAAATTTGTAGACCTACCTAGGAGTAAAATTGCAAAACAATTTTGTGTTTAGCTTTCTGAAGAACTGTCAAAATTATATCAACACTGTAATTATCCATTTGATGGCAGCCATCCTAGAAGCAAAGTAGTAACTAATGTAAGTTATTAGTCATTGTTTTTCAAATTATTGACATTAATACTATATACTATATGTATATGACAATACCCCTATATATATCATTATAAAATGTAAGTTCTTGTAAACTTTGGCCACTTTGAAATTGAGTTACTTTTACATTGTTCAAGGATAAGAGTTCATAGGGCACACTAGACACCTAAGCCCTTAGTAGATATGATAATTTCAGATACGGGTACTCTTTTGTTGAGTCTTGAGTCAGTTTAATGATTATATTCTTAGAAGCATAAGTTGAAAGTATTGCTTATACAAATTTATCTATATTTTTGTCCACACCTCTTTTTTTTCCATTTTGCTCTTAGAGTCACATATCTCAGAAATCTCTTATTCATCCAAGGCCACAAAGCTGTTTAGTTATGTTTCTCTTTGTACACTGGGACACATGATTTATTCTGAGTTACATAATAACCTCTTCCATTCTTTTATATGTTGATACCCACTTACCTTGGTACAACTTGTGGAAGACTATTTTCCCACTGAATATTTTGACATTATTTTGCAAATGTTCTCATTCACTGCCTTTCAAATGCTTTGTCTCAGTGTGTTATACTTCTTGAGCTTATTCATCAATTTTTTTTTAATTTTTATTTTCTATATTCTATGTTTACATTCCAAAGGCTTTCCCCTTTCCCAGTTCCCACCCACCATAGTTCCCATAGTTCCTCTCCCCCCAACTGTTCCCCAATCATTCCCCCTCCCCCCTCGGTTTCTTTACTAAACTGGATGCAATCTTTACAGGCCCAGGGTCCTCTCCTTTCTTCTTCTTGGGAATCATTTGACTTGCTATTTGTGTCTTGAGTATTTAGGGCTTCTGGGCTCATTAATATCCACTTATCAATGATTGCATTTCATGTGCATTCTTTTGTGATTGGGTTAATTCACTCAGGATGATATTTTCCAGGTCTAACCATTTACCTACAAATTGCATGAATTCATTATTTTTAATTGCTGAGTAGTATTCCATTGTATAAATATACCACATTTTCTGTATCCATTCCTTCTTTGAGGGATATTTGGGCTCCTTCCAATTTCTGGCTATTATAAACAAGGCTGCTATAAACATAGTGGAGCATGTGTCCTTATTGCATGCAGGGGAATCCTCTGGGTATATGCCCAGGATTTTTATAGATAAAGTAGTTTAAAAGCAAATTTATTTTTTCATGGATTTAATAGCTGGTAGCTGAGATAAAAGTTGGAAGTCATATATTCTTACTTTTAATTCTTGTTGCTGACATTTATGCTAATATTTTAATAGTGTGTATATGGAAGGTCTACATTTCTTCATTTCATTTATTTATTGTACTATTCAATGTGCATTAATAGTATGTCTATCTTTGCTAATTACTGAAAATCTATGATAAAAAAGTTCTTCCATTTGAAGAGTGCACACACAAGACACATAAGAAACTATGTACATAAGTATGTGCTAAGTTTGCTTGCACCATGTACATGCTAAGGAAAGATAACTATGTAAGTGATGATGTAATACTCTGTTTTCATGAAGGAGACAGAAATAACATTCACAGTGAATAGAAAATTATCTTTAAGTAGGAAGAGATAACTGCCTGTGGAGATTAAAATAAAACACAACAGGAAAATTATCTAATTATTAAAGGTAAGGGGTGTGCTGGGTATGTAAGAGGAAATAAAAGTATTAAGATCTATAAAACTGGTTTGTGAAAGAGGTAGAACGCAGCATATTTGCCTATTTACTTTTCTCCTAAGAGATCCTCAAAGCCTCAGAGAAGTTAATACAGATATACTGACTTTGGGAAATCACTTTGAAGCAAATAATGACTGGTTAGGAGAGTGAGTGCACCATGGAAATGCAGCTAGTTATGCCCATTAAAGCACAAACAACCAGAACAGGACCATGCCTCCAAAATGTCACTCAAGCATCAGCAGTCAGTGGCGAACTCAACAGGAGTAGGGAAGTAAACATTTTCGTGAACAAATCTTCCAAAGAGTAGGAGAGGTTTGGGAGACAACAGCAGGGCTCTAGCTCTCATGTCCTGGGACTCATGTACTGTTGTCTTCATGAGCCACTTTGAGAAAAATGAAAGAACAATTAATATTGTGTTTTGTGATGATATTGGTATAGTCAGTGAATTAAGAGGTCAGCCATTATTCAGAAAATTTAGAAGAATCAAGAACTGTGCTCCAGACCTAATAAAAACAGAAACTAAGGTAAATAAGATGCCCAGGTGCTTCATAGCCCATTGACTTTTGAGAAATTTTTAACAATATATAATTAAATTATTTTATAATTGAATATATATTTCAAATTCAAAATGCAACAGAGTTATTTAATAATTGAACTCATAAAATAAGACAAGAAACTTGCTTATCTCATAAATATGGAAGTGAGAGTATAGAGTGCATGAATATAATAGCTTTGCAATTTGTTAAAGTAAAAGAGATAAACAGATATGGGTTACTTTAGTCATCTATGAGTTTGGGAATAAAACATTACCATTCTACAAATGTCTATAATGAATCCTTGTCTCTAATGAGGGTATGCTAAGAGTTGGACCTTTTGCAAAGTTAGTGCAGATATGATGATGCCAAGGCCCTCATAAATAAGATGAGTGTCTCAGAAAGCTGCCTTGGTTTTCATGGCATAAGAACATGGTTAGAAAGCTCAACCTATGAGCAAAGAAACATGCCTCCCTTGGACATAAATTATGCAGGTACTTTGACCTTTGACTCTGCATTCCTTCTTATAGAGAGAAACAACTACCTGTTGTTTATAAACCACTGGGTTGATGACATTTTATTATTTCAATCGAAAAAGCTAAGGCATGCACATCAGTAATATTCAGAAATTCTCAGCCCTTTTAAATAGCTTTAGATTGGAGAGAAATAGCTGTTCAGAAATGTGCAAGCCTGAGAAATAGGTTTTTACATACTAAGGTGGAACAAGAGTGGGCCGTAACTAAGATACTTTAGTGCTAGGCAACATATTATTTTTTCTCAGAAGTTTCCAATATGCTTAGAAACAGAGAATTTAGAAACCCACAGAGGCATAGTGATATAAGCTTTGAAAGACAACAGGAAGGGGCTGAACATGCTGCTTAGAGAGTAACTGTTGGTGGTATGGAAATGGTACAATGTGCAATGCCCCACTAAACATTTGGCAAAGTAGTCATAAAGAGCATTTAGTGTTGATGACAGAGAACACATTTAGAGGTCTGGAAGAAAAATAGGAAAGGGATTATAGATTACATGGAAAAACAAACCTTGAGGAATATTAATTTCTTAGATACTGATGAATCTGGGATTTAGTAATGTAAACTTTAGTGAGTGAACTGCTTAGCTGAAGAAAACCATTGCAGTGAGAAAAAGATCAAATACAGTATTTTTCACTAAAATAGTTATGTGTGTTTCATTTCTTTGTTTATACTTTTGTTTTTGGAACTAGTTCTGTGTGTCATTTGCATGCCTTGGACAGGGAGAGACTGGAAAAAGATTATAGATCTACTAATTCTAAAGCTGGCATGATGATGAGCTTCCACATGAGTGCTGGGAATCTTTTAGAAGAACAATCAGTACTCTTAAACACTCTTACCCATCTTTCCAGACACCATTTCTGCCCTCACTCTGCAACCAAAGCTACCAGTATCAATGTGAAAGCCCACTGTCATGGCTGTACTGAAAGATGCAGCAGGTGCAGAGAAAGTGACTAGTTATATGTTCTAGAAAAGGTTTGTGTCAACAACACTCTTGCATGGACAGCTAAAGTTATAAAAGAGCATATATATATATATATGTATATGTATATACACACACACACACACACACACACACACACATCCATCCTGAAATTCTAAATATTTGAAGAGGGGAAAAGAGCCATCCACCATTCGCCTGGACAGAAGAAAATCAATTCTACAGAAGATTCTAGGATACTTCAAGTATTAGTTCAGAGGGCATGGCAGACAGGTAAGACAGAAATACTAATATACTAGAAAAGGTTCTTCAAACCTGTTTTCAAGGGCTGGAATCAATTCCTATATCCACTTCCCAAACAATCACCAAGGAGAGCTGGTAGACAGAGAGATGAGAACTCTGTGTATCCTCTCCGTGATGTCAGTGATTCAGAGTGTGCCAGACATATGCCCAAGCCGAACCTTCCCCAACCCAGGCATTAAGTCATGCATTGGGCTCTGACTCTTGTGCCTTTCTTCTGTAGAATGTATGCAAAGTGTTCATAGATATCTTTCTCTGATTTAACTGAGATCCATCTGTTAGCCAGTTAGAATTGAATGAAAAAGATAAAAATAATGCAAATATAAATCATGACTGCCCCAAGATATTGTGTAGAAGCAGGTTCATTGTAGATGTGAGGGAAAGGTCTTTGGAAGGGTCCAGACAGAACAATATTAGAAGACTGGACTGGGCCAGGAGAGGAGTGGGAAAGAGAGCACAAAAGAGGAAGAGAAAAGAAAGGAGGACAAATGGACCAAGATAGGTCCAAGAGTAAAGCCAGCTTAGAATCAGGAGAGGAGCATGACCAAAGAGCCTTAGTTTAGTATGATGGCCAGGGTGATTCTGTAATATAGTTGCTGAGAATCCAGGAGGCCAGCATCCCTTTGATTTGTTAAATAATAGGAGCCTCAGTTAGCCATTTGTCCTGAGTTTGAAATTAACATGCTAGCCCTTTTCTTGATGTTAAAATATCAACCTAGTCATCTCTATGACTACTCCCAGTTTCAACACTAGGGGAACAAGAAAATATTCCTAAAGGAAATGAGAACATGGTACTACTGGGTATGAGTTGAAGAGAAGGTTTATTCTAGATTTGAGGAAGAAAACAGCCAGAAGCATATAGAATGACGCAGACTGAGCAGCAGACTGAAAAGGTCCTTGGAGGCAAGGAGGAGGGAAGAAGAGAGAGGAGAGGGGGAAAGAGGAGGGAACCCAAAGGCTGAAAGGCCAAGAAACCAATAGGCAAACAGAGCAAGAAGAGCTCAGAGATACTATGTCCAAAATGGCTGAGTTTATATGGACCAGAGAAGAGAAGCCCAGCCTCAAGGCTGGAGAGGTTAGGGTAGAAGACAGGATGACAACTGCTGGGAGGAACTAAAGGTGCCAATAGAGACACATCTGGGCTTGAGACCTAATATGAATAAGGCATCTTAGCATTTTCTCTCCTGGCTCTTCAAAATACTGTGTGTAGGATCCTGGGCCACAGTGCTCCATACCCAAATATCACCTGGAGAAAGCCACTCTCCCAGGAGTGCTGGCACACCTGTGAGCACAAGTAAGACCACCACTTCTGCTCCAAGGGACCCTCCCAGAGACCTTAGGATACAGGAACTGCAGAGCAACCTGGGACAGGATCCTTCATGTTTCCATCTGTGCCTGGAGCTGATCCTATACCACAGAGCTGCATACCAAAACACTACCAGGAGAGATCTGGTCTTCCAGAAGTGCTGTCACAGTTGTGAGCACAGGTACCACCACTGCCTCTGCTCAAATTCCTGGCCTAAGAGGCACCCATGAAGAATCATCAGGACACAGGAACCAAGGAACAGCTGGAGACAGGATATTTCAGGTTTCAGTCTGTATCCCAGAGCTGACCCTGTGCCACAGCTCTCCATACCCAAATTTCTCCTGGAGAAAACTGATATCCAAGGAGTAGTGACACATAGGAGGTACAAGACACAGTCAGAGATAGCAAGACCAGCGAACACCAGAGATATCCAGATGGTGAGAGGCAAGGATAAGAAAATAAGTGTCAGAAATAAGGGCTATATGGCATCATCAGAACCCTGTTCTCCCAACACAGTAAACCCCAAATACCCTAACACACCATAAAATTGAGACTCTGATTTAAAGTCGAATCTCATGTTGGTGATAGAGGACTTTAAGAAGGACATAAATAACTCCATTAAAGAAATATATGAGAACACAGGAAACAGGTAGAAGCCTTAAAGAGGCAACATAAAAATCCCTCAAAGAATTACAGGAAAACACAACCAAGCAGGTGAAGGAAATGAACAAAACCATCTAGGATCTAAAAGTGGAAATAAAAACAACAAAGATATCACAAAAGGAGACAACCCTGCAGTTACAAAACCTAGGAAAGAAATCAGTAGTCATAGATGCAAGCATCACCAACAGAATACAAGAGATAGAAGAGAGAATCTCAAATGTAGAAGATATCATAGAAAACATTGACACAGTAGTCAAAGAAAATGCAAAAGGCAAAAAGCTCCTATCCCAAACATCCAGGAAACCCAGGCCACAATAAGAAGGCCAAACACAAAGATAATAGGCACAGACGAGTGAATATCCCCAAATTAAAAGATCAGTAAATATCTTCAACAAAATTATAGAAGAAATCTTCCCTAACCTAAAGAAAGAGATGCCAATAAACATACAAGAACCCTACAGGACTCCAAATAGACTGGACCAGAAAAGAAATTCCTCCTGTTACATAATAGTCAAAACACCAAATGCACAAAACAAAATAAAACAAAACAAATATTAAAAGCAGTAAGGGAAAAAGGTCAAGTGTCGCTTCTATCTCTGACCTGAAGAAAAGAGCGACAACACAGCGTTCTTCTCAGAGCGGTTTATTCAGGATCCTTACAGCATGGATGCAGGAAAAAGGGTTTTTCTTGCCCCCAAGCACAGTCCTTTTATCTCCTTTAGCTCCACCCCATCAGTCCACTTTAAGTAGTCTTTGTGGATAGGTCCACGTAACATGGCCTGATACTACATCATCTGGTGCACCTGCGCAGTACATCTGGAAAGGTGTGGCAAACTTGGGAGCAGGAGGAAATCAGGTGCTAAGTCATGAGACTTGGCCGTAGTCCCAAGCGCCATCTTGGGGCTGCTGCCACACCCGCTCTCCACAGTCAAGTAAGATAAAGGCAGACCTATCAGAATTACACCAGACTTCTCACCAGAGACTGTGAAAACTAGAAGATCCTGGGAAGGTGGCTTACAGACCCTTAGTGAACACAAATGTCTGCCTAGGCAACTATTCCCATCTAAATTCTGAATTACCATAGAAATAAGACATTCCGTAACAAAAACAAATTTACACAATATCTTTCCACAAATTCAGCCCTACAAAGGATAATTGATGGAAAACACCAACACAAAGAGGGAAACCACACTTTAGAAAAAGCAAGAAAGTGATCTCCTTTCAAAAAAACCAATAGAAAATAACCACACAAACATTAAAAATAACATCAGAAATAACAGAAAGCAACCATCACTATTCCTTAATATCTCGTAACACCAATGGATTCGATTCCCCAATAAAAAGACATAGACTAACAGACTGGATACTTAAACAGTAACCAGCATTTTGCTGCATACTGGAAACACACGTCAGTGTCAAAGACTAACACTACCTCAGAGTAAAAGGCTAGAAAACAATTTTCCAAACAAATGGTCCCAGGAAACATGCTGGAGAAGCCATTCTAATATCAGATAAAATTGACTTTCAACCAAAGTCATCAGAAAAGATAAGGAAGGACACTTCATACTCATCAAAGGAAAAATCTACCAAGAAGAACTCTCAGTTCTGAACATCTATGTTCCAAATGCAAGGGCAACCACATTCATAACAGAAACCTTACTAAAGCTCAAAGCATACATTGTACCACACACAATAATAGTGGGAGATTTTAACACACCACTCTCATCAACGGACAGATCATGGAAACACAAACTAAAGAGAGACACACTAAAACTAACAGAAGTTATGGAACAAATTTACTTAACAGATATCTAACATTTCATCCTAAATAAAAAGAATATACCATCTCAGAACCTCATGGTACCTTTTCCAAAACTGACTATATAATGGCCACAGAAAAGACCTCAACAGATACAAGAAGATTCAAATAATCCCATGCATCCTGTCAGATCACCACAGACTAAGGCTGGTCTTCAACAACAACAAAAACAACAAATACAAAAACAAAAACAAAAACAAACAGAAAGCCCACATACACATGGAAGCAGAACCGTGCCCTACTCAATGATTACTTGGTCAAGGAAGAAATAAAGAAAGAAATTAAAGACTTTTTAGAATTTAATGAAATGAGGTCACAACAAACCCAAACATATGGGATACAATGAAAACACTGTCTAGAGGAAAACCCAGAGCTCTGAGTGCCTCCAAAAAGAAACTGGATAGACCATACACTAGCAGCTTAACAGCACATCTGAAAACTCTAGAACAAAAAGAAGCAAATACAGCCAAGAAAAGTAGATACAGGTGCTGGGAGCCAGCCCAGGCAGAGGTGTTTCTTGTTGGTTCATCTTGAGGCAGCAGAGGGGGTAAGAGCATAGGTGAGGGTAAGACTGTTTTACTAAATTCGGGGGTAAGACTTTGTTTTATGGAAAACTTAAGGTTGCAGTATAATTAAAAGTTTACTTATCTAAATCTAAGGTATTATGCTACTGTAGCTGACCTGTCTTCTATAATCCTGTGAGGTCAGAAAATGCAGTTTCTGGCGTTTAGCACCTCTTCCTCATACTACTAAAGATTAGGTAAATTGCCTTTGTACTGTCTCTGCAGGAACTGCTGGACTCTAACTTTCTGCCTACTAGTCAGAAGACTAGCAGAAGGGAGAAAAAATGGGAAACTTAGAGAATTAGTTAATGAGTTTATTACAGAGTTGTAAAAAGTTTTCTATGAAAGCTATCTAAGAGGGAAAAGTGGAAAGATCTAAAGTGGAGAAAGAGAAAAATTCTAAGAGGGAAAGGCAAAAATTCTTTAACTGGGGAAGGGGAAAAATTTCTACTCTAATCCTTCTCATCTCTTTTTCCTCAGTACTTATACATCTTTCAGAATTCATGATCACATTTTACAAGGTTCATCAGAAATTCACACAAAATACCAAGTCATAAATTGAAATAGAAGTTTACAACAGAGAATGTTTACATGCATATCATTAGGAGTAATCATCTACCATTTGTCTTCTCTACAGGTTCGTAGAAAGTTTAAAACCATACCTAAATTATAAGTGAAGTTTTGTATAGATAAACCCAGTCAATATTTTATCTTCTGTCCTAGCACCTATAATAAATCATTAGTTCCCTTTTTATGACCTTTGCTTAATTGTTTTAAAACCTTTGGAATGTGCTCTGAGTAGGAGAAAGTCTGGTTGCCATCTAAGAGCAATTAACTTGTTATACTTGGGAGACTGGCAGAGTTCTCACTCCAGTTTTGACTATCAGAAAAGGACCTAGTAGCAGTCCCATTATAAAAGAGCTTAATAATCACAGATATAATTTTAGGAATTCTTATAGAACAATCATTAAAACTTAAGTCACCTATTTGTCTACATAGCATCACTATAAGACAGTATATCTTCATGGATCTGCTCCAAAGTGATGTGCTATTACTTGTTGATTATTATTTATGTTTAATAATAACAGGAAAAGCATATTAATAGCAGGAATCCTTCCTAAACTTAGTCCCACACAGCCTTGCTGACAGGCTCACCTGTTGCAGATTATACAATAATCTGGAGCAAGCCATTTCAGGATGATGACCTGCTAGTATAGTAGCTTGTCCCATTATGGCTCCCAACACACAGGAAACAATCAATCTCAGGGCTGAAATAAACCAAGTAGAAACAAAAGGAACTATACAAAGAACCAACAAAACCAGGAGCTGGTCCTTTGAGAAAAAAGAAGAAAAGAAGAAAGATAGATAAAGCCTTACCCAGACTAACCAGTGAGCACAGAGACAATATCTAAATTAACAAAATCAGAAATGAAAAGGGAGATATAACAACAGAAATTGAGGAAATTAAGGAAAATCATCAGATCCTACTTTAAAAGCCTATAGCCAACAAAACTGGAAAATCTGGATGAAATTGACAATTTTCTAGACAGATAACAAACACAAAGATCAGATAAACCATCAGTATCATAACTCCGAAAGAAATAGAAGCAGTCATTAAAATCTCCCAATTAAAATAGTCCAGGACAAGGTATGTATAGTGTAGAATTCTATCAGACCTTCAAAGAAGACCTAATACCAATTCCTTTCAATGTATTCTACAAAATATAAACAGAAGGAACACTACCCAATTAGTTCTATGAAGGCACAGTTATGCTGATATCAAATCTACACAAAGACCCAACAAAGAAAAAGAACTTCAGACCCATTTCCCTTATGAATATTGATGCAAAAATACCCAATAAATTTCTTCCAAACTTCATCCAAGAACACATCAAAGTGATCATTCACCATGATCAGGTAGCCTTCATCCCTGGGTTGCAGGCATGGTTCAATACACAGAAATCTATCAATGTAATCCACTACATAAACAAAGAAAAAAAACATATGACCATTTCATTAGATGCTGAAAAACATTTGGCAAAATTCAATATCACTTCATGTTAAATGTCTTGGAAAGATCAGGAATTCAAGACCCAAATATAAGCATAGTAAAAGCTATAAAACACAAACCAGTAGCCAACATCAAACTAAATGGAGAGAAACTTGAAGCAATCTCAATAAAATCAAGGATGAGACAAGGCTGCTGACTCTCTTCCTATATGTTCAATATAGTACCTGAAGTTCTAGTTAGAGCAATTAGAAAACAAATGGAGGTCAAAGGAATACAAGATGGAAAAGAAGAAGTCAAAATATCCCTATTTGCTGATGATATGATTGTATCCTTGACACCAAAAATTCCACCAGAAAACTCCTAAACATGATAAACAACTTTAGCAAACTGACTGGATATAAATCAGTAGCCTTCCTATACTCAAAGGATAAATGGTCTGAGATAGAAATTAGGGAAATGACACCCTTCACAGTAGTCACAAACAATATAGAATATCCTAGTGTGACTCTAGCCAAACAAGTGAAAGATCTTTATGACAAGAACTTCGGATCTCTGAATAAAGAAATCAAGGAAGACCTCAAAATACAGAAAGAACTCCCATGCTTGTGAACTGGAAGAATTAATATAGTAACAATGGCCATCTTGTTGAAAGCAATCTACAGATTCAATGCAATTCCCATCAAAATTCCAACTCAATTCTTCATAGAGTTAGAAAGAGCAATTTGCTCCTGGATTGGCAGGATCAATATAGTAAAAATGACCATCTTACCAAAAGCAATATACAGATTCAATGCGATCCCCATCAAAATCCCAACTCAATTCTTTATAGATATAGAAAGAGCAATTCTCAAATTCATCTGGAGCAACAAAAAACCCAGGATAGCTAAAACTATTCTCAACAATAAAAGGATTTCTGGGGGAATCAATATCCCTGACCTTAAACAGTACTACAGAGCAATTGTGTTAAAAACTGCATGGTATTGGTACAGCAACAAGCAAGTGGATCAATGGAATAGGATTGAAGACCCAGAAATTAACCCACAGACTTATGGTCACTTGATCTTTGATAAAGGAGCCACAACCATCCAGTGGAAAAAAGATAGTCTTTTCAACAAATGGTGCTGGTTCAACTGGAGGTCAAATTCATTTGGAATAAAAAAAAAGAAAAGAAAAGAAAACAAAAAAAAAAAAACAAAAAAAACAAAACCTACCAGGATGACAAAAACCTATTCTCAACTATAAAAACTTCCTGGGGAATCACTGTCTGTGACCTCAAACTGTACTACAGAGTAATTGTTATAGAAAACTGTACAGTATTGGTTCAATGACAAGCAGATAGATCAATGGAATAGAATTGAAGACCCAGATGTGAACCCACATACCCATTGTCATTTGATCTTTGACAAAGTAGCTAAAATCATACAGTGGAAAAAAAGACAGCATTTTCAGCAAGTGGTGCTGGTTCAACTGTCAGTTAACATGTGGAAGAATGCAAATTGATACATTCTTATCTCCCTGTACAAAACTCAAGTCCAGGTGGATAAAAGACCTTCACATAAAACCAGATACACTGAATTTAGTAGGAGAAAAAAATGGGGAAAATTCTCGACCACATTGAAACAAGGGAAAATTTCCTGAACAGAAAAGCAATGGCTTATGCTTTAAGATCAAGAAATGACAAATAGCACCTCATAAAATTACAAAGCTTCTGTAAGACAAAGGACACTGTCAATAGGACAAAAAGGCAACCAACAGATTGGAAAAGATCTTTATCAAGCCTACATCCAACAGAGGGCTAATATCCAATATACACAAAGAACTCCAGAAGCTAGACTTCAGAGAACCAAATAACACTATTAAACAATGGGAAACAGAGCCTAACAAAGAATTCTAAACTGTGCAAGCATGAATGTCTGAGAAGCACCTAAAAAAATGTTCCTGGGCATATACCCAGAGGATTCCCCTGCATACAATAAAGACACATGCTCCACTATGTTTATAGCAGCCTTGTTTATAATAGCCAGAAATTGGAAGGAGCCCAAATATCCCTCAAAGGAGGAATGGATATACAGAAATTGTGGTATATTTATACAATGGGATACTACTCAGCAATTAAAAATAATGAATTCATGCAATTTGTAGGTAAATGGTTAGATCTGGAAAATATCATCCTAAGTGAGTTAACCCAATCACAAAAGAATACACATGAAATGCAATCACTGATAAGTGGATATTAATGAGCCCAGAAGCCCTAAATACTCAAGGCACAATTAGCAAGTCAAATGATTCCCAAGAAGAAGAAAGGAGAGGACCCTGGGCCTGTAAAGATTGGATCCAGTTTTGTAGACCCAGAACAGAGAAATCGTGGGGGGGGGGATGATTGGGGAATAGTTGGGGGGAGAGGAATTATGGGACGTATGGTGGGGGGGAACTGGGAAAGGGGAAAGCCTTTGGAATGTAAACATAGAATATAGAAAATAAAAATTAAAAAAAAAAAAGAAATGTTCAACATCCTTAGTCATCAGAGTAATGCAAATCAAAACAACCCTGATATTCCTCCTCACACCAGTCAGAATGACTAAGATCAAAAACTCAGGTAACAGCAGATGTTAGCAAGGTTGTGGAGAAAGAGGAACACTCCTCCATTGCTGGTGGGATTGCAAGCTGGTACAAGCCCTCTGGAAATCAGTCTGGAGGTTCAATTGAACTGGGCATAGTACTACATGATCACCCATCTATACCACACCTGGGCATGCATTCAGAAGATGGTCCAGCATGTAACAAGGACACATGTTCCATTATGTTCCTAGCAGCCATATTTATAATAGCCAGAAACTGAAATGGACCCAGATGTCCCTCAACAGAGGAATGGATACAGAAAATGTGATACATTTATTCAGTTGAATTCTACTCAACTATGACTTCATGAAAATTGCAAGCACATGGATGGAACTTGAAAAGATCATCTTGAGTAAGGTAACCCAGTCACAAAAGAACACACATACTATGAACTCACTGATAAGTGGATCTTAGCCTATAAGCTCAGAATACCCATGATAGAATTCACAGCCAACATGAAGCTCAAGAAAAAGGAAGAACAGCCAGGTAGCGGTGGCACACAGCTTTAATCCCAGCACTTGGGAGGCAGAGGCAGGTGGATTTCTGAGTTTGAGACCAGCCTGGTCTACAGAGTGAGTTCCAGAACAGCCAGGGCTACACGGAGAAACCCTGTCTTGAAAAACAAAGCAAGCAAACAAAAAACAACAAAGAGAGGAAAGAAAGAAAGAAAGAAAGAAAGAAAGAAAGAAAGAAAGAAAGAAAGATAGAAAGAAAGATAGAAAGAAAGATAGAAAGAAAGAAAAAGAAAGAAAGAAAGAAAGAAAGAAAGAAAGAAAGAAAGAAAGAAAAAAAGGAAGAACCAAGTGTGGATGCTTTAGTTCTTCTTAGAAGAGGGAGCAAAATATTCACAGGAAGAAATATGGAGTTAAAGTGTAGAACAGAGATAGAAGGAAAGGCCATCCAGAGACTGTTGCCCCCCTCTCCCTCTCAGGGATCCATTCCATTTACAGTTGCCTGCCTAACCTGGAGTCTATTTGGGGTGCTGGGAAGTGCTTGCTGATATGGCTGTCTCCTCACAGGCTTTACAAATACAGAGCCAGCTGCTCTCAGCCAAATATTGGAGTGAGTGTTGGGTCCTGATGGAGGAGTTGAAGAAGGGACTGGAGGAGCTGAGGGAGTTTGCATTCCCATCGGAGCAAAAATGTCAACTGGCCAGACCCCCCACAGCACCTGGCGAGTGGGACTACCAACCAACGATTACACATGGAGGGACCCATGGCTCTGTCTGCATATGTTTTAGAAGATGGCTTTGAGGGCCATAAGTGGGAGGAGCTGCCCTTGGTCCAGAGGCAGATTGATGCCTCATTGTAGGCGAGTGCCAGAGCAGAGAGGTGAGAGTGGGTAGGTAGGAAGTGGGGAGGTAGGAGGAAAGGGGATGGGATAGGGGCTTCCGGAGGGGAGATCTGGAAAGGGAATAACATTTGAAATGTAAATAAATACCCAATAATTGTGTGTAACCATAATTCAGTAAGTATTTGTTTCTTAATACATCCGATGTTCCTCTGCTCCAAGTTAATGCAATCAATAGGGAAGAGTGATGCTCTTTTATAATAAAAGAAAAAAACATCAAACAACAAACAAACAAACAAACAACTTAGTGTGCTTTCAAAATCCAATAGAGATAGGTTTGACTACTAGCTTGTCCATGGGATTTATGAAAACAGATCAGGAGTAGCCAGTCAGACAAACAAACTAACCAAACTCAGGAAAATTTAGTTTCTTCCTTTTTATCTAATTAATAAAAGAGGCATGCTGAGTTAAATAGTAAAAATTAGGAAATCATGTTACATTATACCTACCCTTCATTGTTTCAGAATTACCATTACCATATGAAATTGAATAAAATATCCCTTGTACTCAGTGGTATTATATGTCACTTTAATTCATTCTGATGTTATGGCAACATTATGCCTTATTTTAGGATTTGTGGTTTCTCTTTCCCTGCACGGTTAACCCTGCTTTCGTTTTGTCCTCTCTTTCTTTATTTCATTATATAATTTATTAAATCCTCACATTTCCATATTAATATCGACTTTGAAAATCTATATGCATCTACTGGGGTACTTTGCTTTCTTTAGTTTAATTAGCCATCATAAATAGACAGACACACACTATATTATACACCCACACACATACACACACATGCACACACACACACACACACAGAGAGAGAGAGAGAGAGAGAGAGAGAGAGAGAGAGAGAGAGAGAGAGAGAATGCCAGGTTTTCCCACAAGAGCTGAGGGTTTTTAAATCTTTCTTCACTAAATGTAGTGTTGTTCAGTTTGAAGACAGGTAGCTGGCTGGCCCACAGCTGCTAATTAAGCATGCCTGTAAGCTTAATTTTCTGAAATCCTATTTTTAATGATGGTCCCTTGTAGCCAGAGGTAGTAAGAAAGAAAGGATGTGGCAGAAGTGGCCCTGCTCAGAAAGATTCTTTGGAGCAACTCCAGTTGTTGCTCCAGCAGTGTTCTATTGGCAGTTCAGTTCACAGGTTAGCAGGCAGAGGCATCTCCATACACTTGCAAACAGTTCAGAGATGTGCCACCAGTCCAGTTCAGTAGAGTTGGGTTAGCAGCAGTGGGGGCATGATTCATAAGAGACAGCCAGGCCTCAGGCTTGGCATGAGTCAGCAGGAGGGACTAGCAGGAATATCAGAAGTTTTAGGCTGTACCTCTCTCAGAGAAGTGAAGATCAGCAAAGACTCAAGACCCACATGCTTTGCACAGCGAGCCGTACCAGAAAGACAAGCTCTGTCTCCATCACTCGGTGGAGTCCTATTTATATCCTCTAAACATCATGTGTCCTCCACGTGCCTTGCTTGAGCAAGGGTCTTGCCTCAGCACCTATCTTGCCTCAGCATGTGCATCCAGCCATGCTGAGTCCTAGGAGTCCCGACAGATGGAATTCAGCTACAATATGTAAGGCCGACCAATGCATTCATGTTGTTAGCAAAGAACCCTTCGTCGTGTGTCCTTTCGCGTTTGCTTTAGCAGAACATCCTCTCTTGTGTGTCTCCTTCAGTGAAATGTCCCTTCAAAAGTCTGACTTAATCTTTCACCTGTGTCCTCTTCAGGAAAACATTCCTTCATGAGTTTACCCCAGCAAAACACCATCAAACACAATGGACTCTCTCCTAGGAACCCTTAAATTTCCATTTCACGTGCCTGATCTGGTTTTGAATTTATGGAGCCAGTCCATAAGCAGTGGGCACTACCAATGAAAGAACAATTGTGCTGTGCCTTTGTTTCAAGCTGCCAGGCTTTTGTCTCAGATCAGGAGAGTGGAGAAGATGAATCCAGCCACTTTGGAAGGTCAGCATCATTCATTCCTATTTGTGGCACCTCTGCCTACTTGTCTGCCTATCAGGGCATTTGCCTCACCCCTTCTCTCCTGGAAGCATGTTTAGTTTCATACAACTTTGGTCGTATAATTCCCTAAGACACAGCAGAAAGTGTTTGAATATGATATGTCTGTCTAGCTGAGTTTAAGTCCTGGAGTGACTTGGGAATATACTTATTCTAGCTTTTTGACTCTCAGTTCCCATATAAAGTTGGAGGCATAATAACAGAACTTTTCTGTTTGATGGATTCCTAACACTTTACCTGGTTAATGGTAGAACTAAGTTATAAAGTAGGACGTAACTATAGAATTAATCAATAAAGATATATGCGAGGCTAAGATTACAATTTGGTGGCTTGAATAATTCATTCTTTCATTCATTTGTTCATTTTGAATGCCAACATTTTTTAGTGCTGAGCAATTTTCTATATCTAGCCTTTAATATTTGCTTCATCTGAAGTGAATTTTCCTATATGCTCAGTAGACTGATTCTTGTCTTGTCTGGTCTTGGGAAAATATCACCTGAATCAGAGCTCTCTTTATTTTTACCATTAATATCTAAAACTTCATATTTATTTGCTTGTCATTTTATTATCTGTTTTCACCATGAAAACATAAACCTTACAAGGGTAGCATCTTTGTTTATGTCTGATTAACCCAAGACTTGAATTAGACGTGATAGATAAAGTGCTAAAAATTACACTTGAATAAATGAATACATAAAGCATTCCATATAACATTTGTTGGCCCAATTTATGCTTGCTGTAAAATATTCCTTTAAAATATCCTTAAGGTAATATGTTACCATGTTTATAAATTGACTATATTTCTTTGCCTTGTTTAGGTGCAGAACATTTTGACATTTAAAATAATGCTACAACTAGCATCTTTATACATGAATGTAAGTGCATAATTCTGATTGCTTTTTAGGATAAAATTCTAGGCTGGAATAGCCTGATAAAATGACACACATTTTATGACTTCATAAATATTCTGTTGTTTATTGTGGATTTGCCAATGACAGCTAGTACAGTACACTGATGATAATAACCCTGGAAAAATTTGTTTCACTGAATGCTGGCTTTTCTATAAAGGAATCAGCAAGCTATACAGAAAAACTCAGAGAAAGGAAGTGGCCTAGGGCAGCATAGAGCAAACAGTTGCGAATAAGGGCCATAATCATGAACAAGACTAGCTATCACCTTACAAAATAGTTGTAACAATAATAAGAATTGTTGGTGGGTGTGACCATAAAAAGGTAGAGAATAAAATTTTCAGGTAGTTTTGAGCATCCTCTGGGTTTGTGACTGAATAAAACTGAATAAACAACAGGGTAAAATGTCCAGTTGACAAATAATACAATATTGTAGAATTGAGAAAGCTGAGATTAATATCAATATAAAGGATGCATTATTGATTGGAATATTTAGTATGAAAAATATGTGTAAACTAAGCTATTTAAAGGCATCATGTATGCAACACTATCTAAAAAAGATCAGAGTTTACATGTACTTTCATTTAAAAGTATAAGATTGTATAATTTTCACATTTTATATTCTCAATAGATGCAAATAAATACTTTTAAATATTTGATGGTTTCCTAAGCATTGCATTAGTTTCAAATTCACATATGACAGCTGTAAATTAACATTTTCTCATTGTGTATTTACTATGGACATGGTAGGGACACGAACACTATGTTGGGATTGGTTATTAGCCCAGTGGTAGAGCACATGCTGAGCAACAAAGAACACATTAATCAACAAATAAGCTGTATTAGTTGTCATTTGAGATAGGATAAGTCAATGTTCTCATCCTTTGAAAATTTTAACATCTAGGCCAAATGAAATAGGTTGATAGAAATTGGCAAAATAAGTTGAATTTTTTTCAAAGGAAGGGAAGAGAGTGCATAAAAACGTGTTAATACTCCAACATCAGATAGAAATGCAACTTATATTTCAAAGTGAAAAATGTAACTAATTTTGAAATTTCTTGGATAATTGGTTTCATGCAGAAGACTGTATATAAGGAGAAAAGAAGATAAACGTAATGAGACCAAAGAACATCAAACCACAAATAAGTAGAAAAATCAAATAATGCTTATCTCATAGGGAATACAAAAGAAGCAGAAGAAGATGCATTATAAATATGAAGAATCAAAAGCCTATGATGTTCAAAGACACAATAAAGTACCCCAAAGCATTTAATAAAAGAATAAATCCCTGATAGTATGTTCTTAAGAGGTTTAGTCTAATCTTTGTGCTTTGACATGTCGACAGTGATCCTCATACCCTCAGTGAGAATTATGAAGACAGGGGTTAATCCATAAATAAACCTAATTCATACTAAGTGATTTATTTTTTATTTATTTTACTTCAAGGAATGATGTTCTTAAGATATTTAGCATTTTAGATCATCTCTATACTGGGGAGTCAGCTAAATAAACACTTGAAAGTCGAGGGTAACTTCATAGGCTAAGAACATTTCATAAACATAGAGGTTGTGACTCATACCCGTGTTCTTAGCGTTAACACAGTATGTGATATTTCTGCATTAATTCCTATTGTTACAAAAGAGCTGTGTTCCACAAGTCTCAATGGGATCTTATAAAATCAATTGAATAACAACATATAAGTACTTTAAGCTTCAGGGAGAAAAGCAAATCGTATAATTGTCTTTTTCAACCATCTTCATATTATTTTATAGAGTGACTTAGTGAAAGTGTAAGAGATAATTAATCTCTTCTCTATTTATCTCACTAAATTATAAAAATAAAAGAGAGGTTGATACACAAACCCAGTGCATGGACAATTATCATTAATGCTAAACATGATAGAGCAAGCAATGGAGTCACTCTGTGACACATTTGAGAAGCAAATGACACTCATGTATATTACAATCACACCTGAAGCTATGATTTAATATTACACCTTGCCTTTAGAATGATTTTATATGTACTTTGTCCAAACAGATGATAGTTTCTTTAATTACCCTATACTTTGGGTACATATACAACTTTACTCATAGCAGAGATATTCTGAAATGATCTGGCATCATGTAAATATAGTTTCTGTCCCTGGAACATTTGTCTGTGCAGCACTAATATGCTTATGAGATCATTTAAGGTTCTTGAATATATGAAAGAGTAAGCAATTCATCTCTGCTTATTTATATGCCAAAGAAATTTATTATAAATTGGCCCAGTACCTCCAAGGCAAATATATATATATATATATATATATATATATATATATATATGGATATATGAATATATGAAGTAGAATATATATATATATGAAGTAGATCCTGGGCAAGGGCAAGCACATTGGCTCCAGCAATAGTGGATTCCTAGATGCTACAGCTGAGGCACCATTATCAATTATTCTCATGATATTCCAGTTCTCTCTTCCTATGTGTAATCAAGTTTCTCAGGGATATGTTGTGTCTAATTGTCCCTTGATGAATCTAGACTTTAAATTATTTGCATGCAGAGAACATGCTTGGGGTTTCAGTGATACAATTCTAATGGGCCAAATTGTTGTGTCATTAAAATTACTATACTTGGTAATTTCTGGGAATTGCTCCTCATGAATAAAGCATCTTTCTATACTAGTAGTCCAAGAACAAAAAATGCTCTATTTTCTTAGGTATTTGTATAAACTAAGCTGTTAAGTGAAGACAAAGTTGAATGGTTATCACTAGAGGCTGGGAAGATCAGAGATGGACAGAAAGAAAGAAGTTAGAAAAGGGACACAGCACACCAAAAAAGCAAGGATTTCTGCTTTTCTACAGAGAAGGCAAAACATTAGTTTCAGAAATCCTATGCCATGGTTGGGAAGAACTGGCAAGAGTTTTAAAGTTTACAGGTTTGGTAGCTATTTATGATAAGTAAGGCCTCACTACTCTAATTTGATAATTATATGTGGCATGGCTAGCCAATTATCTCACTTTATCCATAAAAATGCCAATGTTGTCTCAAGTTTTAAAAGCATTAAAAGAATAGCTATATTCTGATTATACACACATCACACACACACACACACACACACACACACACACACACACACATACACACACACACACATAGAGAAAATCTACTCCAAAAGTCTAATAAGCTATCGATATCAATTTTAGAATAGATAATTTGTAGTATTAAATAAGTATCTTATAAAATTGTACAGTTCCATATATTTTGATTTCTTAATACAAAATTTTCTCCAGGATATTAATTTCTTTCTTAAACTATAGGTGGAAGAGAACTGGATGAGGAGTATCTCTGTATGCCAGGGAAGTATGCTCAATAACCCATATATCGAGGGTAGATTACAGCTGAGAATTTTTGAGTGAGGATAAAAGGAAAAGAAGGCATGGTTGATGTTGCTATGGAAATAGATGAGGGCTCACTCAGCCCAGCAGATGCTGTCCCAGAACAGATATGAAACTTCACAAAGCAAGATATAGCAGCACTGTGGGACTTTGGATTCCTAGGCAGCTGCTGAGAGTCCTGTTTTAATTAATGCCACGAATTTGATAAATAAAAGAATGGTAGATAACGTGTCCATCTACATCCTCTCAATGATCTCTTTCACAGAGCTATCTCCAACCTAAGCTCTCCACTAATGAATTCCAATCTCATGTCATCAAAATCCCTTTCCATGCTATAGAATATGCTCTACTTGGCTAATCCCCATTCCTTTCATTTAAAGAAAATTACTTCAGTTTTCTTTTATAAGAAAATCTATATTTCTTAATTTTTTCACATTTCATTATAGTTTGATCATTTCTCTCATACACTTCAAAACTTCCTCTGACTCTTCCAATTTCCTGCCCATCTCTTTTATAACCATTTTTTGTTTGTACAAACATGTAAATGTCACATGCTGAGTCTGTGCAGTGTTGGCTGCACTTACATATTTTTAGTACTGACCATTTAATATTGGATAATTAGTCAGGGGTACATTCTAAGGAAGACAAATTCTTCTATACTTATAAGTTGTTAATTGTCTATAGCTCTTCATTTAGGGATGCGGATCAATTAGATTTTCTCATTTATGCTGGGCTGATAACAGCTATTGGGATTGTACAGTGCTTGCTTAGAGAGCCTTACAGAAATTTCATAAATATAGATTTTAAAAAATCGTACCTAGAAGGCACAATCTCATAGTTGCTGTGTGAGTTAGAGCTTCCACTTCTGGGCTAAAATACCATGGCCTTAAGCAACTTGGGGAGGATGGAGTTTATTTTAGCTTATAGCTCTTGGTAATACTCTACTGATATGAGAAATCAAGGTAGGAATTCAGGACAGGAACCTGGACGCAGGAACTGATGTAGAGACTATGGAGGAATGTTACTGGCTTGCATTCATGGCTTTTTCAGCCTGCCTTTTTGTATCACTCATGACCATTACTCCAGGGGTAGCAGTGCCTACAATTGAATCACTCAATCATCATCATCAATCATCACTCAAGAAAATCTTCGGCAGCAGGTCTTATACAGGCAATGAAATCTACTATAAGTTCATGAATACAAATGTGCTGTCACATCCAAAAGATTCTGTTTTGCTCTGAATTCATTCTTTGTTTCCTCTTTCATGATGGTGCTTCCATGATGAGAAATACAGACACTTTTTCTCTGACCTTTTACTAGTTGTGAGTTTCTCCACTGCCATCCATTGCAGGAAAAAACTTGTTTTGAGAACAATTTTGTCTGTGAACAAACACATTTCATCCCCATGACCTGATGTCTCCTAAATCACATGTAATTCTAAATCAAGATGTACAGTTGTAGGTTTCTATTTTCTCTGGTGAACTTGGCTTAAGTTTAAGTAAATACTGGTTGTGTATACCACAAAGTCTACACCACTATTTCATCCATAGGCATATTTTCTCATGCTGATTGTTATTGTAGCTCACATTTTTTACAGCTGTAAACACATATATGTGTATATATATATATATATATATATATATATATATATATGTGTGTGTGTGTGTGTGTGTGTGTGTGTGTGTGTGTGTGTGTTTTAAGAACTGAAACAGGCTGAAAAAGCCATGAATGCAAGCCAGTAACATTCCTCTACAGCCTCTATATCAGTTCCTGCATCCAGGTTCCAGCAGAAAGGAAATTTTGATATTGATACAAACTTGACTTTTTCATGTTTTATGACCAAAGTATTGAGTGTCTTCAACAGTAGAGTCTTAATATTAAGTTATGATGTGCAACCAGTCAATATACCCTACCCAAAAGAATATGACTTGCACAAACTATAATCACTGAGTGACTAAAACAATGAGAACATAACATTGGGGAAAGATAAAGAATGAATAGTGGATCTGGGAGCAATTAGTTAAAGGAATGGAGAAAATATGATCCAAATATATTATATGCTTAGATGATATTCACACAGAATTATTAAAAATTATTTTAAAAGCTATCAATTAGCTCATCTTACACACTCATACATCACTGTACAAAATATAGATTTTATTTTGTTTTGTAAGGTTCTTTAAGAATTTTTAAATGTCAAAGCCTATATCAGATACTTTCTACTTTCATAAAACTTATCGAATAGCAGCCCTACTTCCTTTCTTAATCATCAATACTTTTAACTGGATGACTTGACATAGATAATACAGGATGCTATGTGGTATCCAGATTGTTTGGCAGTTTAAAAAAGACACTGACATTACAATACGTATTGTAATTTAGATCTTTGTCATCAAAGATTGCTCTTTTGTGTACAATTTCAGATAACTAACTATGGTTGTGGATGACCCCAGGCTTCTTCATAGAAGGATGGAGTTTGCAACAAGATATAGAGGACTAATGTCAAACTTATCAAACTGAAGCAAAAACAAAAACAGTGGTAGGTCAAAGCATAGCCAAGTTATCTGATTTTTCTAATCTCCTGATAAGACAGGTGTATGAATGATGTCGCTTTTCCAGGGCATAAGACCACAGAACTATTGTATATTTCTGAAAGAGAGAGAGAGAGAGAGAGAGAGAGAGAGAGAGAGAGAGAGAGAGACAGAGAGAGAGACAGAGAGAGAGACAGAGAGAGAGAGACACAGAGAGAGAGAGACAGAGAGACAGAGACAGACAGAGAGACAGAGACAGACACAGAGTCACAGAGACAGGATCAGAGACAGAAAAAGGTAGAAAGAGGGAATTTAGTGTGTAGAAACTAAGGTTTTGTTCTGGTTTTTTTTGTTTGTTTTGTTTTTGTTTTCTAATACAGCATACAGACACAGACTCGGAATACTAATTAAGAAATGTGCTCTGGGGGCTAGAGGGAAGGCTCAGCAGTTAGGCACACTCAACTGCAAAGGACCTCTATTCAGTTCCCAGCATCCATGACTCACAATCCACAAATACAGATTGAGGAGATATGATGAATTCTGATGATCTTTACAGTCATTAGAAATGCAAGCAGTTCATAGACCTACATGTTAGCAAAACAGTTATATACATAAAAGTAAGTACAAAAGGAAGAAAGAAGAAATAGAGAAAAAAGAAAGGAAAGAAAGAAAGAAAGAAAGAAAGAAAGAAAGAAAAAGAAAGAAAAGAGACAAAACAATAACCTGCTTTGTTTCTGACAAGTTGGCCAAACTAGTTATAATAAAACATGCCAAAGCTGCTTCACTATTCTATTGTTAATAGCAGAGTGAAATGTTTTTAAGTGATTTCTCATCCATCAAAAGAGGTAAATGTGGCATTCATTGAAATAATCATGATATTTGGAATTTTGCACTAAAATTCAATGTAATGTGTAAAATTCAGTTTTCAAGCTTGCAATAGATCATTTTCTTTGAAACATTTCTGACTGACCATACCTCCTTTCTATGTTACCTTTGTATTTTTATTGTTTGTAGTTCTTTTCCCCAGAAATGTTCTTTGTGCATATCTCCATCCTGCCTGGAACTTTCTATGTGGCCAGTATTAGACTCAACCTCTTAACCATCCTGCTGTTCAGCATAGTGAGTGTCTGGGTTATAGCTGTATGCTTTCATATACAGCTTGATTTATTTCATACTTCTTGATGGATCTCAAACTATTACATTTGTTTTAAAGAAAATTAAGACAAATATAACTTTTAATATTATAAAAGAGTACTTACTAAAAATTGTGATAAGAAATCTTTAGAAATATAGTATTTTCTAACAATACACACTCATAAGCAGAATGCAATATTGTCTGTATAGAGGAGGTCTGGTACTGAAATAGAATCATAGAAGAAAAATAGCAATGAATTTTTTTCTCCATTATTTATATCTCTTTTTTCTATACTCTGCCACAGCTATGAGATCATTCTTAAAGCCCAGGTCTGAAAAATGCACACACAACAATAGCAGCAATAATTATGGTGAAAACAAAACCATATATTTTCAGTAAGTAATTCTTAGTGCCTCAGATGATATGAGCTCTCATTGTATACTGTCATTGAAATGCTTCCCTTGACTTTAGAAAATTTAAGGAAATAAATTTTTAGTGAACACCAGTATCATTTTTTCACCCAGAACATTAATAACACCAAAAGTAACAACAGGACACACACACACACACACACACACACACACACACACACAAATATACACATACACAAACACACACGACAAAAAATAATATGGGCTTGACCTCTCAGACACCAAAGTCTACAAGCTATAAATAATCAAATCTATTCTACACCGTGGAAGAACTATCTCTGTAGGATTGTGAAAATAATGTTCAATGGGCAAGACAGAAGATATACTTGAAAAGTAGCTGTGCCATCCATGAAACCTATGGACCACAACAACTACCAGCCTGATCTTAAAATCGTCAGATGTATACCTTTCATACATCTTGTATACATGCATATACCTTGTGTAACATGCATAACTTGGTGGTATTCAAACACTCTACTTTGACTTAAGACCTGATCAATAAAGTGGAAGTCATTTCTGGTACTGGAAATTTAGTGAAATTCCAGGACTATTGAAGTCATAGATATTGAAGATCAACCCTACAACACTACTTTATTTAACAGAATAATCTCTTAATTATATTAAAAATATTTGTTATTCCCTTCATGAAAGATACATTTTTGCAACAAAATGAAAAAAATAAGTCAAAAATGCCGATTTCTGGAGTTCAGTTCTGATAGATACGTCTACCAAAACAACTCCTGCACCACAAACTCAGGGAACATTGTGGAGGAGCAGGTGGGAAGATTGGAAGAGCCAGAGGATTAGGGAGTTTGTTGTTAGACATTGTTGCCTAGTAACATTAGAAGCTGTACCCTCAAGTCTCACCAACAGGACTACATAAACATGAGCTGACCAAGGACAATAGCAACAGACATGCCAAAGTGGATAAGAGAAATATCATAAAGCCTCAACCCTACCTAAAATATTATCATCAACTAAGGCATGGTGCAAGTGAAAAATTGGTCTACTGTGGGGAAGAGCACAACAATTGGTTCCCCAATACCAAATGGTCAGCCCTGAAAACAAGTAACATTACACATACTGACCAGGTAATATAATATTTAGTAGTGTGTGTGTGTGTGTGTGTGTGTGTGTGTGTGTGTATATATATATATATATATATATATATATATATATATATATATATATATACACATACATACATATGTGTGTTGTGTAATATGTATATGTATATATACACTTGTCAAGAGTTAAAAGGATATTATGAATTTGAAGAGATCAAGAAGGACATATCCTTGGAGAGTTTGGCGGGAAGAATCAGAAGAAGAAATGATGTCATTATATTATAATTTCAAAATGTAAAACAGACAAGGAGAAAGGGTCAATGGACAGAAATATAATGAAGATGAAGGAACTCACAGCCACAGTAGGAATTCATTGAGGAGATTTTTCTAGTCTAAGACAAGAGATTTATTCCACTACTGTCCCTTGTCTTGAGAAAATATAAACATTAGATGGGGGTTTTGTTTCCTTATAATGGATTTCTCCAAGACACTAGCTGATTTTTTTAAACTGCTGATAAACCCAGTGGTATTCTTTGTGTTTTACCCTCCTGTGGAAAAAAACAGGCAACTGAATTTAGTAACTTAATTTGTTTCTTTTTTCATGAAAGAGGCAGAATTGAGAGAGTCAAGGTAGGACAGGAGCTGTACCTCAGGGAACACATTTCTGAATCGCATGCCAAATTTCATTTTGTATAATTAGCAGATCTATGTAAATATATGCATTCTTTGGGCACCAAAACAGCCCATATTTTGTGTTTTAATATAGTTATAACTCTGTTATTGAAGCAAATACTTGCTGTGATACTCTAAAATATACTCAAAGTTACTAAAACCACATGTACAATACATTTACTTTACTTATGGGTAAAAATCATCTACTAGATAAGTTCAATTATTTTAAGTCTATAGTTCTCCTCCTCCTCCTCCTTCTCCTTTTTTTCTTTTTTCTTCTTCCTTCTTTTAACATTGTGAAGATTTTAAGATGAAAAAGAGCAATTGAATTTCTCTTTTCATTGTTCATTTTTCTCTCCTGTAAAACATACTGACCAGTTTGCCTTTCTTCTACTCCTCCAAGCTCGCCCTACCTCCCCTTTCCCGAGATCTACTCACCCCTACTTTGTTTCCTTTCCAAAAAAGAACAGTCTTCTAAAAGACATCAACCACACCTGACCAAACAAGATTCATTAGACATACAAAAGCCTGTATATCAGGATGAACAAAGTAACCCAGTGGGAGGGAAAATGTCCCAAGTCAGGAAAAAGAGTCACAGGACCACCTGCTTCTACTCTGAGAGTCTCATTAAAGCAGTAAGCTTGCAATCCCACCAACAGTGGAGGAGTGTTCCTCTTTCTCCACATCCTTGCCAGCACCTGTTGTCTCTTGAGTTTTTAATCTTAGCCATTCTGACTGGTGTGAGGTGGAATCTCAGGGTTGTTTTGATTTGCATTTCCCTGATAACTAATGATGTTGAACATCTTTTAAGGTGTTTCTCAGCCATCCGAATGTCTTCTGGTGAAAATTCTTTGTTTAGCTCTGTACCCCATTTTTTGATAGGGTTATTTGGTTCTTTGGGATCTAACTTCTTGAGTACTTTGTATATATTGGATAGTAGCCCTCTGTCAGATGTGGGGTTGGTGAAGATCTTTTCCCACTTTGTTGGTTGTTGTTTTGTCCTTCTGACAGTGTCCTTTGCCTTACAGAAACTTTGTAATTTTATGAGGTCCCATTTGTCAATTCTTGATCTTAGAGCATAAGCTATTGGTGTTCTGTTCAGGAACTTTCCTCCTGTTCCCATGTCCTCCAGGGTCTTCCCAAGTTTCTTTTCTACTAGTTTCAGTGTGTCAGGTTTTATGTGGAGGACCTTGATCCATTTGGAGTTGATTTAGTACAAGGAGATAAGAGTGGGTCAATTCGCATTCTTCTGCATGTTGACCTCCAGTTGAACCAGCACCATTTGTTGAAAAGGCTATCTTTTTTCCACTGGATGGTTGTCTGGTGGTTTCTCAGAAAATTGGGCATGTCACTTCCAGAGGACCCTGGCATACCACTCCTGGGCATATACCCAGAGGATTCCCCTGCATACATAAAAGACACATGCTCCACTATGTTCATAGCAGCCTTGTTTATAATATCCAGAAGTTGGAAGGAGCCCAGATATCCCTCAAAGGAGGAATGGATACAGAAAATGTGATATATATCTATATCTATATCTATATCTATATCTATACCTATACCTATATCTATATCTATATCTATATCTATATCTATATCTATCTATCTATCTATACACACACACACACACACACACACACACACACAGAATGGAATACTACTCAGCAATTAAAAATAATGACTTCATGTAATTTGTAGGCAAATGGTTAGATCTGGAAAATATCATCCTAAGCGAGTTAACCCAATCACAAAAGAATACTCATGAAATGCAATCACTGATAAGTGGATATGAATGAACCCAGAAGCCCTAAATACTCAAGGCACAATTAGCAAGTTAAATGATTCCCAAGAAGAAGAAAGGAGAGGACCTTGGGCCTGAAAAGATTGTATCCAGTTTGTAGGAGAGTATCAGAACAGAGAAATGGTAGGGAGATGATTGGGGAATAGTTGCGGGGGAGAGGACTTATTGGGCGTATGGTAGGGGGGAACTGGGAAAGGGGAAAGCCTTTGGAATGTAAACAAAGAATATAGAATAAAAAAGAAAACAAAACATAAACAAAAAACAAAACAAACAAACAAAAAGCAGTTAGCTAACTACCATAACATATATGCAGAGGACCAGGTACAGGCCCTTGCCACATGTGTCTCTGTGTGCCCACATGAACCCTGCTTTGGTGATTCAGGGGACCATGTTCTCCTGCTGTCCCCATCCCCTTTCATTCCTGCAATCATTCCTCCACTGCCTTAGTGGGTTCGGGTACTATACTGAATTAAAAAGGACAGAAGGAGCTGAGAAACATTTAATTGCACTGCCTAAGTGTAGGTGTGGTGTGAGCAGCTGGCTTGGGTTTCTGCCACCTTTCTGTGCTCCCAGTGAGGTGGCTGCACTTTTGAACTATCAGCCAAAATAGCCTTTTTCTTTGTTAAGTTGGTTTTTTTTTTTTTTTTTTTGGTTTGGTGTTTTGTCAGAGCAGTAAGACATATAATATTTTATTATGCTTGTTTTTTGTATTTTTCATTATATTACTAGTGTGGAGAGTCTTGGAAGTTAAAAGATTAAAACTAAGTAGTCATAAATAAATAGTATTTATCCTTTATCCATAAATACATCATATACCTGGTCATGCTTATGTGGAACTGCCTCCGGCTATGGGAACCAGGGTCACCTGGAAGGAAATGGCCCGGTGAGAGGGAAAAAGGAGCCAAGACACTGTGTTTCTGATTAAGGTTCACTGTTTAATGGGGAGCCCCAAATTTAAATGTTGGGGGAAAACCCTTCCCCGAATGGCCGGGAACTCAGCTGGAAAACCAGTTTGGTTGCTCAGTAGGTGGCTGGTACCTCACTGGAAACTGCAGGTCCTTGAAGAACAATGGACTTCACCTGGGTCTGAAAGCCCAACCCTAGGTTAGCATTGTGGCTAGCTCAGAGGTTTGAAATCCCAGCCCCCTGATCAATGGCTGGGGGGGGAAGGGAGAATGTGGGGGGCTTACTTATGCTGCTTTCCACCCTCAGTATTTCATTTCTTCAATGCCATAAAACTATGTACAAATAAAGGAGATATAGAGAAAAAAGCTAAATGTAACCTATGTCTAATATTAATTTATTATAGAGCCTGCTAGTTATTTCAAAATAAATTACATTTATGTAGATTAATCCTCTAAACTGAACTCATTATCTCTCATGCTATTTTGATTCTAAAGCAAAATCCAAATGATGATTCATTTTTTCATTAACTACACTCTTGCCTTTAAATTTATTATTCTTTAAATAGTCAAGCAAACAAAGACATTTGACATTACTTGTAATCATTTACTTCCTTCTGTATATTGGATTCTTAAAGCATTTTAGACACTACAGTAATGGAACATTTTAACACAAAATACAACCTCACCATGAACAATATATTAAATATATATTAAAACTGTCCAGGGGCAGGGGTGGCGCACACCTTTAATCCCAGCACTTGGGAGGCGGAGGCAGGCGATTTCTGAGTTCGAGGCCAGCCTGGTCTACCGAGTGAGTTCCAGGACAGCAGGAGCTACACAGAGAAACCCTGTCTCGAAAAACAAACAAAAAAAAAAAACAAAAAAAAACAAACAAACAAAAACTGTCCAGTTAGTTCTGTGGGTTTTACCTATGAAGTATATGCTATGGAAATAATACTTCTGCAATTTATACCACTGAAAATTTTAAGGAACTTGTTTGAGAAAAACATATGTATCAATTCATCTGGACCTAACAGGTCTACTGTAAAATACAATGGTAAAGTTGTATTTTGCATTTATTTGTTCAATGTTCTCACTTTGTGTTGTCCTTGAAGATCTTCCTCATGGAATCCATGATGAGGGCCACCTTCATTATGCCCATATCCATGCTGGAAAGAGCCATTGCCAAGGAGACTAGATTTCTTAATGCCTGTACAGACTAGATGCAACCTGGCTCTGACCACTGCTCAGCAGGCTTGATATTTCTCCCTCATTGACTTCTTGGCTCTTCATTCTCATAGTGTTCCAAATCCTTTTAGACCATAAGTTTCCAACTCTTTCTCTTCCATGCCTGATAATGCAGATCTTGTACTTCACTGTAAATCCTGTACAATGTAGAGAGGTTTCCCTTTAATCTAAGTATTCTTTGTGTCCTTCTATTCCTCTATATACTCTTGGGAGAAAACTTATCATCTTGTCCAGTGTCCAGAACTCTATTTTTGTTTGATTTATTTCCATCTTAGTCTAAATATATGTTGTTCCCATTGATTTTACATCATAAATGCCATTTACTTAATTTTAAAACTCTATATAGTCAGGCAGGCAACAAATATTTAATTAGGGGTTATTCACTAGGGTTCTCCTAAGGGAGAAAAGACAGTGAGCTCTGATATAAGAGTTTACAATACAACATTTAAATGTTCTAAATGTGGCAAGTAAAATACAAGAATAAATACACCCAGGCTTTATAGTAATTTATTTAATATAGTCTTCTAGAAATTTAAATGAAATAAACTTTTTGTACAGATGCTTTTATGTTTTTATTAATTTTATAACTATAACACTACTTATATGAGATTACCTCTTCAAGTCCATAGCTTTCAGGTTCTAACACACATATGGGAAAGAAGCATTAACATCTTCAGTAACCTAGTGAGAAATACGGATTTGGGATCTACCCTAGGCTGCTGAGTTAGATATTCTGGGAGCACTGCCCATTACCTTTGCTTTACCTCATCAGTGGTGATTAAGGAGCCTCTTGAAGTGTGAAATATTTGTTCTATTTCAAATAGGATTGAATAAGCTCAATGAATCCTTCCCTCCATGGTAGATTTTTACTGTAAGGAATAAATTTAAAGAGTAAGAGGATGGAAATTGGGAGCTGTATATCTAGTCATATTGGAAACACAATTTTTCCCTTTGGGGACTTAAATGCCTCATCTGATTCTATGATACTTATGAGAGATTAGGAATGTCTAATACAGATTGAATATGGCAAGAATCACCTTGGAAAGTTTTGCATCATCTTTTTGATTTATACTGGATTTAGACCATAATTGTACCTTTGTTTTTCATTGCAGTGCATGACCAAAAACTGCATGAGATGAGGTGAAAACCTTTCATATTAGTTGGATAAAATTAGTACAGCATAAAGAATCAGGAAGTAGAAAACAGAAGTGGTAGAAGTACATGATGGGAAATTATCTAAGCCTTTACTAGGTGACACTGTGCTGAACTCCATATTAGAAGTGATTAAATAGTAACTCCATATTAGAAGTAATTAGGGGCCAATGCAGTTTGAGTGAAATAATTTACAAAGTCAGGCTTGTTTTCTTTACTTATGACTCTACCTAGAATGGGGGAGGTGAATAAGAAATAACAAATATCACCAAGAAAAGAAGAAATAGAAGCTGGGCAGGTGTTTTCATTATCAAGGTGAGAGTTGATTGATGAAGGCCACACCCAGCAGTGGCATATGTACATACTTCCATTTTGGCTCCACTATATACCAGCTCTATGATTTCAAGTTTATTTTTATTCTTTGTAATTTCTAAGTTCTTAAAACTGTATTTGGATAATTTCTCTATAAATGTGTTAAAGTAGTATATGATATAAAGTACAAACTGCTTATGTAACATATTGCTAATTTTTAAGTGTTCGGCAGACTAGGGAAGACAGTACTAATTTTACATCTACTCATAAAATTAAGACCAACATCCAACGTTGGGGAGCAGATTATGGAATATTAACTGAACTTAGAAGTCAGGCTATATATCACAGCTGATGGAACAGGCTTTCATACTGGACCGCAAAGATTTCAGCACAACTGTTTATCAGATGGGGAACTTTATGAACATACTTAAGCTATATATCTCACCAAAACGTGAATGCTCCGGCTTATAGAAGAATTAACTCTGGTACTAGTGGGACTTCCCCAATGTAGGTCCCCGATGTTGCTAATTATTTCAGGAAACTGCTAAGTCCTATTAAAAACTTATGTAATGAATTTCCTTGGACTTATGTAATAATATAATCAGAGAATACCTTTAATCCTTTTCCAAAATTTCTCAAGGAAAATTTAACAGTATTCTATTAATCACACAATGCTGTGCTCATAACCAACATAGAAACTATTTGAATTTTATTTCATTTGTACATGAATGTGTTCATGTCATGACAGTGTTAAAGCTGTGGGATTTTTGTATAAGAGATATGTTGAGCTGGCTACTGAAAACAACTGTAAAGCCATGGAAAGAACAGGAAAGAAAAATCTTACCATCTGCCTAGAACTAGAACCTTAGGCAAATAGAATGATTTCCTACCAATACACCACCAATAACTTCACAATCTACAAGGTTGCCCACAATGACTTTTAGTCTTTTCTTGAATCTGAAAGCATATTACCTAAGTTTGACTGGTTAACAACAGCAAACTCCACCATGGAATGGTATTTACTGAATATTGATGGGAGCTTTGTCTTGGCCATATCTAAAATATGCTTCAAATCACTGTTCTGATTGGATAATCTTGGTGCCTTAAGGCCCAGACTTTTTCACAACAAAAAATGGGCAAAGAAAACTTCTAAATATAAAAAGCTTAATATTTAACTGTTACCTATTGTACCCACCCTGCCTAGTCCTCTAGTTCAACAGCTCTGAATGCAATGCCTAATTGAACTCTTAAGAGATGGGAAAGGAGAAAATGTTTTCAATGGTGAGAAAAAAAATCTGAGTAAAAGAAGTTTCAAAACTGTCAAATTTTAATAAAAGTGAGTAAAATTGTAACAAGCAGGAACTCTGAACTCATCACGTACTATATGCAGTTGAAAGGAAGCTACAGGGTAAGGAGGTGGAATGAGAAAAGAACATTTAACACACAGACAAGGAGACACAACATGGAAAAAAAGACAACCCTATGTAGGTATGACTGTAGACTCCACAGGTAGGACACAGAGACTTTCTGGCAGCTGGGCATGATGATTTCATACATGGTCACTAACTTTAATATTTGGTCCTATGGATGGTTCTATCACTTGTTCAAATGCCTGGGAGTGTAGGGAATGCTAGTGATCTATTTTGCAGAGGTTGAGTTTGAATCATCTGAAATAACTCAAGAATCAACTAGTAGGTGATGAGATGCGAGAGCTTGAATTTTAACAGGTCAATGAAATCCATATTTTGAAATGAATCCTGAACTGCTTTAGTGTAGGGAAGGTTGGTGAAGACATAAGACAGATGAAATGCCCAAGGGAGACAAAGACAGTATCAGGAAAATTGGGAGTTGAGATTACTTTGCTTATAAAGACAAACAAATCCAAAGTGACCATTGCAAACATTGTATACTTTCTTCTTGATTTTCACAACTAAAACACTTTTATCCCACAAAAGAGTGTTTATTCTTATTTTCTAATGATTGATCACTTGCCTCTTTATGTATGCTACAATTTAAAAAATTATACAACCAAAGTGAAGTTAAACATGGAATCTCTCAGTGACAGTTACTCTCGCAGAGCTTCTTTGCTGCATGTTTACTAAGTGTAGGCTCTTCATTTTTGGATTTCCTTCCCATTCTCAGGAAGATCTTGCTCCAGTTAGTAGCATTATCTTCACTTTAGTATGGAGAAATAAGTGAATAGAGATTAAGAGAAAGAGGAATTCATAAAACCCCACCCTTCCCTGTGGAGCTACTGGCAGTAAATAGTTGCTGGGGGAATTGGGATCATGGTCATTAGAGGTGTAGTTATGGGCAAGTTGTTCATGCTAAACTACACAATCATGGTCTCCATTCTCATGTGAGCAACCTGATTAAACTTAGTGGACCAGAAAGGGAAATAATAAATCAGAAAGAAGAAGAAAATGAAACAAATAACTTTTCTTTAAAAGTATTATAATATACGAAAATTCAAGTGTATTTAAATTTATGAGACAATAATGATACTAAGAAGAATTTTGTCAGAATATATTATTCCTAACTATATAAATACATATCCCTAATTATATTAATATAATCTTCTCAGACCATATTAATTGTATGGCTTGCATGCATATGGTTTCAGGGCTGATCATTTGGTGTTAGATAAACATTTTGTGGGCTCTTTCTTTAAGATGTTCATTTCTCCAGTTTTCAGCATTCCTTAGTGTTTTGTCTAGGGTTGGGGATTTGTGGTATTTCCCCAATGCCAAATTATAACTCAAACAAGGAAGGTACTCATGTGCATGCTAGCATGGAGGGGTAATTTTTGTTTAGACAACATAGTAGTGTAAACA